>CM048916.1:16563289-18963289 GCA_026686955.1 Epinephelus cyanopodus | reverse complement strand
AACTACATAATTTCCATCAACTGTGGTCACACAGTATTTGAGTTTCTATTTCAATGTGTTTGCAGTTTGTTAGTTTCCAGATATAATTTATGCAAGATGAATTTTAAGGACACATTTCAACCAAATTTAACCTAAATACCACCACCACAAATCACACATCATTCCTCTATGTCAGGGGTCATCAGCCTTGACTATCAAAAGAGCCATTTCTGACCAGAAATAATAATAAAACAATCTGTCCGGAGCCATAGAACATATTTGAACCCTATAATGAGCAGCTTATTAAGTCTAAATTAGCCAATCAACATTAATAATGAGTCTAAATGAGCATTCATTCATGTTTTACTACAAGGTGGCGATTCTGCAGTGGGCTATTGGAAACAAACTTTAACTCTGAAGAGTTGGTGGTGAAAACAAATGAAGCTGTCCACAAGCTATTAAATTTTCTCTTCTCCTTCAAGACTTGGAACCTGTAGCTAGCCTAGCCAGGGAGATTTAACACTGGCCACTGCTCCTGGGGTTTGGCAAAATTTGGAGGTAAAAACACCAGGCCGTAGATGTTTGATGCACATTTTGGATGATGAAATGTTTAAACTTTTTTTTTTGATTTAGTGCTTAATTTCTTAGGCCTACAATTATACATGAAAACTGAAATGTTAGAAAAAATTTCCATCATTAATTTCCATATGATTTCTTTGTCAAAGCCACAAGGAGCCACTGCAGAGGCATGAAAAGCCACATGGGGCTCCAGAGACACACATTACCGACCCCTGTGCCATGTCATTTACCAAAATCCTGTCTCCATTCACTGTAATGACGAGTATATCCAATACACAGTTTAAAATAAGGAGGTCTGATTGGCTGTGCTTTACCACTTTGTTGCACTAGCAATACTTCTGCAAAGACATCTACTACTGCTATAGGATTGTTAGCTTCACGGTAGTGTCGCCATGATACTGGATTTTCTTATATAGTCGATACAATACTTTGAAAATATTGCTATTCAGTATCATTTTTACAGAGCCCAAAGGGGACATGGAGGAGAAAAACAATCAATTGGTAAAATAGAAAAACAAAGATGGAGAGAAGACAAAAATACATGGCTAAAGAAAAGATAAATACTTTGCATCCTCCCAAGAAACTTTTGTTCATTGCAAAAGGACTCATATGTTGATAAACCCGCAGCCACTGAGAAGTGCTGCACCAAAGCGCAGTACTTGTACACATGGCCATTCACTAGACTTTCAGCAAACCCTGTGCATGTTGCGTTGCCGCAGCAGGTACAAAAAAAATGAGGCGCAAATACTTCTCATAAAAATGCAAAAGTTTCTTGTGAGAGCGCAGATGTATTTATCTTTATTTCACCCATTTCTTTTTCTCACTGATCTTGTTTTTTCCCCCTCCCCCACATCTTCTAAGGGGCTCCGCACATTTTCGATACCACTGGAAAAATTTAAATTGAGTGCACACAATTTTACATTATATTAAAATATAAGTATTTATTTATTCATTTCATTTCTTTATCCCGGGCCAAGGTAGCAGCCAGTCAAAACACATTTAAAATTACAAGGCTATAACATGACTACCACGACTCTTCTTGCTCATTTGCAGAAAACAGAATGACTCCAGTGAACATTAATAAGAGAGCGAAAAAGTGTGTAGCGATACTGTGGAAAAATGAATATTGAAAACATTTCAAATATTCAGAATTTATATGTATATAAAAAAAGGTATTTTTGACAACACTACTTCATTGTGTACTTTGTTACCGTTAACCTGTTTCTTTTTATATTAAAAAAAAAAAAAAAAGCCAAGCAAGAGGTCACATGCATGAGTTCAGAAACTTAAAAAGTTTTAAAAAGTTTTTGTGCTCGTGTTTGTTGAGCACAATAATGCTGTAGGATACATTCATGCACTCTTATATCTACAACGTTCACTCTGAATGCACGAGAGGCTTGATAGTGCAATAAACAGAATTATACCCTGTGAGTTTTCAAGGACAAATATAACCTCAGATAAGTGTAAAGAGTGATTGAAAGAAAATATTGTCCAAGGATTTTATCATACAACATTATTTTCAAACACAACAGTTGACTCCACCACAGTACCTCATTTATTTTACCCATCTCGGTATATAAAATGGTAATGGCAAGAGGTCAGGGATTAATCCTGAATTTCTGAAAAGAAAAGCTTTAAATGCCCAGAACATATTGTATTAGCAATTCCACCTTTCCACCTTTCAGTATCAGAGTTGAAAAACAAAACAGTAAAGAAATTAACACTTTCAGTCAGATTTCCTATGTTTCTTTGTTAATTAAATTGACTTTTCCCTTTCTCTCCGGTATTATGGTTCCCAAAGCTTTTGCTCTCTGCAGCGTGGAAGCTAAAATGTGTCCATCTATGCTGTGCTGGTCCTCGGGGGGGGGGGGCCTTGCTATGTAAGCCTTGCTCGTGAACTATTAAAGCGGGGCCTTGCCGCAGCATCTTTTGCTCGCATGAAACACCTTCATCTTTGATGGTTGTTTGTACCAGAAATCCCTCCCTACCCCCACCGCCGCCGCCACCACCACAAGCAGCCCCTATCTGAAGCAATGTGCAGCAGCGTAGAAATCTCACCGCTCAGTCAGTCAATAGCGGAAAGACCATTTCGATTTCCAGGGATAAAGAGGGTAAGGCTATTTACAGCATACATACGAGCTCGCCTCAGCCTCAAAGTTAGAATTATTTTAATTCTACTGGTGGATGTTTGTGTTCCTAATTTATGATTGAGTCCAGAAATTTGTTTTCTGCAGATAAAGTGCAACAGATATGCATCTCCCACTTGTCCACCTCAATTAAATCAGGAAGATTTGTTTTTTATTTATGGATTTTTTTTTGTCAACATTAGTTTTATATTAAAAATGATTTCTTTTATTGGACAGTGTACAGTGTATCGTCGAGACACTGATGTAGAGGTCATGGTCTTGCCACAATGCCAGCAGACCTCCCGTCAATTTGACAGAACTTGTAGCAATGATACTGTACATCTCCCCACCACACTCTGCCATTTTTGAAATTACACCGATTGGCCCAAAGGAGACATTTACAATTACAGGTCTGGAGGTGACACATCTGTCACTGATTGGCCTTGAAGATGACTGCAACACTGGAGGATATCATGTTGTTGTGCTGCTGCGCACCGCTACCTGCCAGCCACTGTGTTGCAAACAGGCCTGTTTGACATTATTAATTTACTGGTTTTCATCAAGTGAAAAAAAAAAGGAATGAATACACAAAACAAAAGACAAATGCCGTGAGTGGAGAGAAAACTTCCTGTCACCCCACCTGCTAAAAGAAGTTGAATGAAATACTCGTTGGAGGAGGTGGTGGGTGGTGGGTGACACACACAATCCTCAGCGTGGCCGGCACAGAGTGAGAGTGCTGTCTGTGCGGACCTGGGTTCACATTACCCTCTCCGGGGTCACATTTCACATGCTCTCCACCAGCTGCTCGACAGCACAGCGCAGCTCAGACATCTAATGGCACGCACTCAGACGGAGCCACAGGTGAGACGATGAGGAAATTGGGCTCACTTTAGGAATTTTGAGGAAGACAAACCACAGAGAAAACTATTTTATTATGTAACTATGTATTCATTAGTATTCCACTCCACCGTCAATGGTCGTCTGGTAAACGTCTCTGTTGACTGTCTCTATTGGTTGAGAAATGGTGACTTAATCAAGCAATAACGCTGGAAACAAAATGATTTTCAGCTAATCTTCTGGCCAATCATGAGCAAAGGTAACGGCTTGGATGCTGGCAAATGAGCCACTGCCTTGAACGCACACGGGCTAATGACATGATTATTTGCTCATCAGGCTGATGTGAGTGTGTATGTGTGAGCCGACATGTGTGGATGTGTGAAAGTCTATATGTGTGCTTCTTGGGGGTTGGTGTGTGTGTGAGTGTGTGTGAGGGGGGGAGGGTGCTGGTCACATCTCAGCATGGTAATAAAAGCCGGAGCTGTTGTCACAAAACTCAGCCCCTACGCCCAGCTTTTAAGTGCTGCCTCTATTCTCAGAGAGCAGCAGACACATTACAGAGAGGGGAGAGAGGAAGAAAGGCTCGGGGAAAGAGAGGGAGAGAGAAAGAGGGAGAGAGAAGCGAGGGGGGTTGCGAGGCCTGTGGCTGAAGGATTGATTTTAAATGTTCTGCAAAGGCAGTGTTTACTATCCTCTCTGGCTAGCCCCCTGACAGCGCCAGCATCAAAACAAGATTTGTCCCCCCTTCCCCCACCCGACAGAAAGAGGGGAAGGAAGCAGAAAAAGGCGATGGTAGCTTAAAATGACGGTTCTCCCTGGCCAAATGTGTAGCTCGCCCCTAAAAGTAGTACAACCGGTGCCTGCCATGGAAAGTCTTTGTCGTCTCTGCTTCCCTTTGCTGCTAATAGAAGTGGATACGAGTCCAAATGTTTCTGAGTAACATCATCCTGTACTTTTCACTGAAACTGTGCAAAATGTGTTACTCCATCAAACTTGTGTGGCACACTTTGTCACGTTGCAAGATTTGTAATCGTTCCCACGTTGTATCGCTGCGCGCGGGACAAAAAATGGTCGTGATGTGTTCTAATGGGCAACCATAAGTCATTAGCAGACATTATTTATGGGTGTGACATTAATGGGTTTAAGCCTGGCACTGGTTCTCTGGCTCAGTACTCGCTACAGTCATGGGAGCAGATAAGCTTCTAACTCAGCCTCCCTAATGAGGAAATTGACAGTTTATCTGAGGTAGGTTACAGATTGTGGTAATAATGTGTATAATGCAGTACTGTAAAAGAAGAGTTGAATTTACAGGTGAAGGGTGGTGTTTTTCTGTATTTTTCTTACTTCCAGTTTCCACCAAACACTAACGGTAAGGGCATCTTTGGAACCAAAAGAAACCCTTCAGACATGGTACCTAGACCCCAGTGTTTCCACTGCAAACAGTACCTTTAAATGTGGGCAGGGTTGTTGTCACTCACCGCTCCGTCCAGCACTCATTGTATTTCCTACTTTATCAGTCCGCATCTCGTTTATCGTCCACAGAACAGGGTTGCGCGGGGTTTGGAACAAAATAAAACAGGCTGCAGTGCAGTTTTGTGCATTTAATCCTTCTCAGGCAAGCTCAGGGGTTTAGTGTTGCTGGAGCCCACAGGAACGACACTTCACAGCACTTTTTTTGATTCAAGTGAGTAATGGCATATATGTAGTTCACATAATCTGGTCGAAATTTACATATTTTGTTAAACACTTGAAGATCCACTCATTACTAAAAGTGATGAGACACATTTAACACTGAAGTAATGGTCAAAGGTGTCACATTGAAATTTAAGGTATGTTAATGAATTCACGTCATCAACTCGTGCATTGAGTACCATTACAAGTTAACGTTCCACCTTAAAAGTTGCCGGTAGTCGGCCCAGTGGATTAAGCTATTTTTTTCTCCGACTACAGCTGCTGCAAGTGGCAGCAAAACATCCTTTCAGTTTATAGTTACATTTTACTAATATATGTAAAACTCTCCGCAGTATGAACAGTGGTTACATGAGCCTCACAACCAGCCACAACTCAGTCCTGAGCAGAGTGACCATCCGCTATTGACGAGTCAACAGACTGCAGTGTTTTAGCTCCACCTTTTAGTACTAGATCTGTGTGCTAGGTACCCCAACAGAGGGGGGACCAAAAATGGGGACGGTACAGCACGGTTCCATTGGTACCATCCACAGCTTTTCACAGTGGAAACAGAAAAAAAGTGTACCGAACTGAGCTGTACTTCACCGTACTTCTCGGTGGAAACAAGTGTTCAGCAAGTTTCGTAGTACCCCCAGTGCTATGTAATGTTTCATTTTTAAAATAAGAAAAGAAAAATAAGTTAAGAAAACAGCTAGATGCTGTAGTTTTGAGTAAATAGCCCATTTATAGGGGACTATTTTTCAACTGCTGAATCGTACACATTTTGTGTGCTATAGTGTTAAAGGGGTTACATAGAAAATTCAGAGTATATTAGTATGCACATGCTGGTGGCTAGCAGCTAAAGATGCTAATTCAATAAATAGCGCTAAACACTGGAAACCGTGCCGACAGAGCTAATTGTGTTAACCAGGGATGAACTAGAACATGGGAGTTAAGCTTCTGCAATTACACTGTCCCGATATGTGGGGTAATCCCTGCATGAGTGCAGTATAAAGCAGCAGCGAAAAGCTAGCCAGTGGGATACACACATGCACTAACATGCACGTGCAGCTGGACCGGCCTCCCACAACAAAGAACAACGAAACTTGGATCACAACCCATACAGAGGGAGCGTGACTTCATTCTCTGCTCAGGATGCCATAATTGCCAATTCAGTTTCGGTGTCCGTGTGTCTGTGAGGGTCTGCTTTTGTCCCCGTGATGTAAATGTCGCTATCCACCCATGTCCGAGAGGGTCAGCACATCCTCATGCAGCCCATTTTTGTGATTTCACAGACTTGAGGCATTGCAAGAGCGCCGACTGCACATGCTTCAAGCTCTTGTTCCACACTCCAGTTTAATACAAAACACTGTGGTCAAGCCGGCCGCAGCTGTCGCCTCACCTCTATGAAGTTAGCTGCAGACCCTGCGGAGTCTTCTTAGTTTCTCTTTTACCTGACATTGGCAGTAAGAGGATGGCGTGTGCGTCCAGCTGTCTGTGGACATTCAATGCAGAAAGTACTGTATGTCCGGGCCTTAACACCTCTATATCTTTACATAACAAATAGTTGCTTGCTTATATATCAGTGCAATGGTCTGACTAAATAAAGGCTCGATTCACAGCACAAAGGAAGTGTGTCAACCATTGTGCACCAAAGGAGAACGGGGATAGCACTTTTGTTTCCCCCAGTAGCTATCCCCAGTTACCAAAGAGTATCAGTGTGAGTTCTCTGCAGTTTCTATCCCCAGTATTAGAAATGGTGGATGCAGTGTCTCCTGTGTTGTTGGTAGTTGCTAGGCTCTAAAAGCAGTCTGGTGTTGGATCCACAGGCAGTACTTATCAAGGGTTGTTTCTTTCAAAGGATTTGTGAAACAGATCAAGCAGAAAAGAACTCTTTTCATTTTTGATCACCTCAGAGTCTGAGAAGTTTATCAGTGTTGTTCAAATGTCAACATTTGGAGGTCTCCATTCCAATGAAAACACAGTGTGGCCTATTGTACAGAACATACAGAGCATTGGCAAGAAATCAGGCTAAATACTTAACTTGATTCGAAGGAGAAAATTCCCTTTCGTGCCACGCGGCCACACTCATAATTATCCGATTGTTGCTGAACATTAGGAATTTGATTTATTGTTCTTTGGCAGTCAGGATGGAGGTTTCTCACCCCCGCCTTGGACGTGTGTGAAATGCACAAGTCTGGAGGGCTGAGGAGAATATGGGGAAGCGAGAGCCATATGTCTGCGCTGTCAGAGAGCCACTTGTTAGAGGAAGTTTAGCCTCCCTGTGCCTCCAGCCACAGCCTTAATTATTAACTACATGTCTCCCCTCTGAAGAGCTGTGTGAGGGCGGCTCACTGAAAAAGGTGCTTTGGAGTGTGGGCTGGGTGCAGACTATCTTCTGGATGCTGAGATATTCAGTGAAGGCCGTGAAGGTTTTTTGGGAAAGTTGTTGGTTTGTAGATATTTATCCTCCCCTTTCCTTCCATGTGGGACTTTGTAATTGAAGCTCACTTGTAAACACATGAGCAGAACAAGAGTGACTCAGTTTCTCTTACATTTAAATCAAGGCAATCATCATCAAGTCAGTCTGTGTCAATGAAAGATTTGAAAACGATCACTTCTGGAGGGTTTGTATCCATGTTTTTTTTTCCCGTGTAGGAAGCCATCGGAAGAACTGTATTGACTGGCTCTTGACTTCATAAGTGACAGGATGTCCTGATCGTCTGATTTAGTGAAGATACCTTATTGATTCAACAGCGTACTATATATAATTTGATAAATTGTAAACGCTACATCAACTATTTAATTGCTGCTATTAGTAGGGATTAATTCCATCTCTTTAGCTAAGGCCAAAACGAATTCCTAACTGTAACTAAAAACTATAGATTTTCCATCAAAACACATGAAATTAATTTTGTTTTGGTGCTGTTTTTTGATGAAGTCAAAGATAAAACCAGAGAGGAGCTTTAGAGACCCCCCCGGAAACTAGACTCTGATCGCTCTGTGAAAAAGTAGCAGGTCTGGCTGGATTACTTAATGAGGTATTTTACTGCTGGAAAAATGGTCCTTTCATAAATTTGGGCTGTCAATGCAGAAGAAAGTTGCAAAAACTTTTGAAATTGGTGCTACATGTCCAGAGGAAACAGAGGAAAAGGGCTGGGCAGCTAAGAGATAGAAAACCTACAGCTACCAGAATGCACTGTGCTGCTCCTGACCAATAAAAGCTACAGTTGGTGGGTGATGTGCAGATCTGGAACAATGCTGGGTTTTGAAGCCAATTTATGGGTCCTAAAGGGACTTTTCTCCATAAACTTACATTGTGAAAGATCAGTGGATACATTTTTTTAGCATTACAACTCCCGCAAAATCACTTGGGCTACTACTGGGACTTGATCCACTTGCTCTGATAACATTTCGAAAGTCTAGAAGAGCTTTAACCTTTAATCATATTTATCCACATTCAAATTAGCAGAATGCTAAACTGGAAGGTAGCTGATTGGCTCATATTTTGGGGAGTTCCTGTCTATTTTTGTAAGCTGAAACCATTTCCATTAGTGGAGACGAAACCTTTATTTACTTTAATTTCACAGATGAGAAACAATAAATTGTTAAGACAATAAAGCCTCCACAAAATAGCAATTTTAGTCTTGTGTGTGATTTATCTCCTGGGGATTTATACTTCGGGATTCATCCTGGCTTCATGTGAGCAGAGGAAATCTCTGCTAGTCGCTGTTCTAATTTATATTATGTAAAATTTCATAGGCTTGTGCTAACGGAGTTGTAATGGAGCATAATTTTGTAACGTTACCTTTGTTAAATGTCACTGTTGTGCCTTGCTTCATACGAGTAGAAAAAAAAGTCTGCTAGCAGGGATCACACTCAGTGATTGCACTGTAAATAATGTTTTTTCAAACTAACACCAATGGTATAATTCTTAGAAAATCATTATCATGTTGCAAAATAATGTTTAAAAGAGGGGAATAAATTTGGAGTGTGTAATACTTCATGTTATTATCAACTTTAACAGAGACTCTTAGATCTACAAATAACCAGTTGGTATGGCATCATGAAAGGTAAAGGATTTCTAAACAGCATCTAGATAGCATCTAATCAATAAGTGTCTGTTTTCATTTCAGCTGCATTGTAATTATCCAACAATCAGTCAACTGTAATTATCAATTACAAGATTGAGATGGCTTGATAATTAGCGAATCAGATCAGGTTTACCCTCGGCATTAAAACCAGAATTAGGTCAAGATTTGTTAGGTTCTTGCTGGATCACCCAAAGGACATCCTGCAGGTTGGAGAGTGTGATGAGAGAATAATTAAGCCGACCAGAGCAGTGACAGTACAATTTGCATTTGGATCCTTACTTTAATCAAAGAGAGATAATCATTGATGTACCTTTTCCTGACGGACACACAACATGTGAAACAGATGAAACCGTTTATAAAGAATGGCAAAACAAAATACTATATAGAATATACTGTATTTATTTGTGTTGCAGTTGGATTTACTGTATGTGAGACAGTTTTTATTTCTGATATTTCCCTTCTGTCCTCAGACAGAGTCAGGTGCACATTAAGACAATGCTACTCCTTGACCTTTTCAATACTCTCTTGTTATCTGTCTTTGTGCCCAAAACTGCCTCAGGGATGTCATGGTTAAAAAACACCAAGCATCCCGATCAGCACTCACCATCCCCCATCCTCATCCATTTAGGAAACACAGGCAGACATGGTGGATGCAGAATAATAAACCCTGTCTTCCAACCTTATATGAACTCCCGTAGAACCTGAATTCCCCTTAAAGCATCACACTGGTAGATCTGCATGTTTAAACCCATTATCTAAAAACTGTCTTTGTCAAAGCATTGATTGATTAAATAACTTCTCTTAGCAATTACTGGGTTTCATATTAAGAGAGCTTTTCATTTCAGTTCACAATACAGTTAATCAGTTTATGAGTGATTATTTAGATTTGTCTTTATTTGATTGTGTGTTAGTTGAATGGTAACTATCAGCCAAAACTGTAAAACCAATAAATGAACATCTGCAATGATGCAATGATGTGTGTGGAACTATTGTTCCTATTAAACACTCCTATAAGACCACTTCTATTTCAACAAATGAAATAATTTTCCTTATTTTAAAGGTGCTTTTGTTGCCTAAGTCTCACCACAAGCAGCAGTCTAGACGCGAACCAGGGATCCTGGTGTCACGGTCCTGCACTTTATGTCCACCATCCAACCCGACCACCTCCCTGACAATCCAGCACGGTACATAAATGTAGCATTTCATTACCTCTAAGAAACGTCTCTGAACATAATTCAGAAAGGGATTACATTGTGACTAGAACGTAAGAAAACAGTTAAATAATATACATAATATCCAGGAGACAGGCTTTGACTTTTATGCATTACACACTATTGGGTGTGTAGGAGAGATTAACATCCTGCCGATGCCTTGGACAATCTCTCCTCTTAACTCGCTCCTTCTAATGTTCTTTTTCTTGGTGTTCTTTGTCTCCCTCTCCTCTGCTCCCCTCATCCATAAACACAAGTTCCTGGGGGCAACGGCTATCTGCAAGGCTGCATGACACTTGAAACGCTTCCCGGAGAGGAGGAGTGAAAGTGCAGGCAGTGTCGCTTCTTATGGGTTCAGCCCTTGTCGCCAGACAACTTGGACCAAAATTCATAAAGTAAGAACCATAGTGCCCGGGTTAATGTGCAGTTCGTTAGGTTTGTGTCTGATGATTTACAGGTTGCCTGCTGGCACGAACATGGGGACAGTGCCAGCGCTCATACTCCCATGCCTACAAACCAAATAAAATCCACCAAACCCATACTGATATGAAGAGACACTTTCATTGAATCAAAAAATTATACGAGCATTAATAATTGATGTAATATTTAAAATGGTACTTTGAGATGCCTAATTAATCCCATTCACCCTATTTATTGAAACTGCCATCGCTAAGAAAAAGGGGCTAAGGGGATAAAATGAGAAGTCATTAGACTATTTGACTCAATCTAATTTTGTCTCCTGTTTCGTGTTTGTGTGAGTAAATTATAACGTCCCCTGTGCCTTGTTCTGGTGTGCTGTGCCATCCTTTCCCAATGCGTGTGTTTGTAATGGGCAAAAACAGTAAGTGTGTCTGTGTGGCCATACTGACTGTGACAAGGCAAAGGGACCATGTGATTTTTCTCATCTCTTCTTCTCCATCCACAAAAAAACCCTCACACACATACACACACACGTACATATGCAAAGATGTGCACACACACACTCTCTCTCTCACACTCACGCACACACACACCAAGCCCAATGCTGTGGAACAGCCATCAGTCAAAGTGTGTTGGCGCTGCAGGTCCGGGGGCATTTACATAGATAGATGATGGAGAGATTATGGGGCACAGGGGTTATTAATCATACTGCTGAGAAGGAGAAGAGGGACTCCTTGGTGTCACTCTGCTCTCCAGGGATAGCTCTTTACCCTGGATATGTCTTTTGTGCCATTTCCCATGTTCTATTTGCTGCCTAGCTAAACCACAGTGGTATTATGAGTGCCTTGGCATTCAATATTACTGAAGGGTAAAAGTACGGTGCAGCTAAGTCCACCTCCAGCCACCAGCTTCAGGGCTAGTATCCAGAATTCCCTGCTAAAATGAAAGAACTTTGCAGTTTTCACTACACCTAGTGCGGGCAGAAAATTAGCAGCAGTTTTAAGCACTTCATCTGGCACGCTTTTTGTTGTTGTTTTTTTATTTTTTACAGTACCTTGAGACTGGAGTGCAGAATATTTGTCTCTGTGCTCTGGTAGTGAGCAATTACATAAACACTGTCAGGACGTATGCCTGCAGGTGAGCTCACTGCATCTCCTCCATCCCGAAGAGCGCCTTCCTCCTGTGAAAATATTTTGACTTTGATCCTTCCCCTCAACACCAAATGTCTTTTTTATTTAGAGCATCCACTCCAGAAATTTTTCTTTGAAGCCTCATAGGATTTTCAGGGACTACCCATTGTTCTGACGGCCCAGTAATCCAAAAGATGTCCCACTGAATCAAAAGCTCAATTGTACAACAGCCTATTATCGCAGAAACAAACGCCAGTTGTTCCATAGGGCCTTTTCTTTGCCAACTCTTTTCCAAACATTAGCACGTCTAGTTACGATGCAAAATTATGTCGTCGGACCTTCCAACCATGGCGAAGGCATGATGCGCCCTACTCTGCCTTTAACTGGTGAGTACTCATTGCCTTTGTTGGTTGAGTTGGTTAGGTTTAGGCATGAGAAGTGAGATTGGCTAAGGTTAGGGAAAGAATATCTAGGTAAGCCATTCAGAGGCAGTGTCGGGCATGTCATGCCTTCGTCATAGTAGGAGGGTCCGATGACATCATTCTGCAGAATAATTAGCCTGGTGTTTTTATTTGTTTGAGTGTGTAGCAAATTTTCAGTGAAGAGGCCTTTCGAAGCAATGGTCATTTGTTTTCGGTATAATGGGCTGTCACATGAATGGGCTTTTGGTCTAATGGGACATTTTTCAGACTTTTGAGGTACCGCTGGAACAATGGCATGGCCTCTAACTCTCCACCACATTTTCCACCATACTCTTAGCTGCGGCTCTGTCGCTAGGGTCTCTTCCCCTACATCAGTTTGTGCCAGTGCAGGAAAGTCACAGACAAATGATACCACAACTCCAGTTTACTGCAAAATACAGAGAGCTTTCCCTGGCGGTGATTGGCATAATCAGCATTGTGTGAATTTGTTCTGCAAGGACTTGAATGTAAGAGACGTTCATTTATGTGTAAAGACCCAGACACACCAAACAGGAGGAAGGAACTAGTGGCGACGAAGGCTGACTATTGCGTCGCGACACGTTACCCTTGTCTTGGCCAGAAAGTTGCACTTACAGTGGCCAACTAGCATGTACATTCAGCGCTTGCGTGAAAGGAAATAACTCTCCATACCAGCAGATGGTGATAGTGTGTATTTGCCATTCAAAAAGGGAAACTGGTAAAAAAAAATAGAACTACAAGAAGTAAGGTGACAGATACTCATCAACAGCTCAGACACTGACCAACGGCTAACCGTCAGCTTGATGTGTCAGGGCCTCAAATATCCCACACTTCAGCTTTAACTACTTCATCAGGCGCTTTTTCTTTTGTTTTATCCAGTACCTTTAATTTAAAACTAAAATGAGGATCAAAATAATGAAAAACCATAATGTTAGGGAGGAAAAAATGATGTCCTCACCTGTGCTCTCTGCGTGTGCAGTGGACACAAATTCAGCGCCCAAGATTTGGGTGACTGTTGGTTTCTCCCAGCTCTAATGTGAATCACACCCGTTACCAAATTTGTCAGCCCCGTGGCAGCATTTAAGTACTTCAGATCCTCTCCTTGCAGTATTCTTTTCACCCAGTCCCTGCAGTTTTTAATCTGCTCTATCCCTCTGGAAGGTGTTGGAACTACGGATCTACAGTATTACAGTCTCTCTCTTAATAATGTTTGTTTGTACTGCAGGTGATTCATTTTTGTCATTCTTCAGTGTGTTTCCAAAACACATTAACACATTGGAGGATCTTACCACATCTCGTCCAGTTGTTTATTTTCTGATAGTTTTCTAGTTGGATTAGATCTTTTTTTATATGTAACCAACATAAACTCTGCCCTTAAAGTGTCCACACTACAACTCCACGCTATAGATAGGGGACTGAGATTACCCACGTTTAAACTCCAACAATAAGCGACACAGTTACATGTGGGTGATTGAATCCATAATTGAAGCTCATCCATCTGCTTAGATTTTGAGACTCTACTTTCAGTATGTCGATGGCAGAAACTTATTTTCGCCACCACCTTGAAACTGGTCAGGGAATGCTGCTAATATAAATCTACTTAAGACATACAAAGATGTCTGTCATTAAAAAGGGAGGTGTTGATTTTTCTCTCTACCCCAGTCCAGGGAAATGAAAATGTTGTACTTGGGCTATCAGAACTTAGATGAAAATTACAGGATGGTAAATGTATTCAAAAGCTAGGTGACCACTTTGTTGCACCCTTATCTCATTAGAAATCAGCTCAGAGGTTTGATCTCAAATAGAAAAAAAATCTTCAGATTTCCACACTTGATTATGGCTCCTACACATTTGGTGAATGACAGAATATGGCTGCTTTAGAATCGGTACTATAAGTAGTGCATCCACATTTTGCACATGGACTCACATGCATACAAATTCAGTTTCTAATCTTAAAGCAATTGTATCTCCTAAGCCTCATACTCACCAATGGTGGCAATAAAGTTGTATTTTTTCATCCCCTTTCCTTTTCTGTATTTCACGCCATGTTTGGACTACACAATGTCTTGTTTTGTTTGTTCTGTTTGTAATTTGCTGTCCATTTCTTTTTTTTATCTTGTGATGTTTCCTATCTTACAGTCTCATCATAGCTATATATGTATCTTTTAAAATGTATTGTCAGTCAGAGGCAGATTGTATATACAGCACTATGCTTCCTGCATTGGAACTGAATGTTCCCATTAACATAAATCGTCCAATATGAAGGTGTTTCCTTGAGAGACTGCATGTAGCATGTATGGCATTGTTGCATCGTCTATACCTTTTTCCATCTACCTGAAATTAAAGCCGTGCTTCTGCACTACATACAGAAATACTATTGAAAAACAAGCTAATGTAGCCTTGTACATCATATTAACATAAAGCACGACTGTTTTTATTGTTCCAGATTACTGAAAGCCATTTTCTTTGTTTAGGCAGTTTCACACGCAACAACCAAATAACACAGTCAACTCCTCTCACATCAACTCTCTCAATGCCTCTTTTAAAATTTGAGCCCTGCCGCAGTTTAACATTTCATAGCACCCACCATTCTGCATGTTGTATGAATTTTGAATAGTGAGTGGTTGGAATGGGACACTGCGAGACTGGTGGATGTGATAATGGAGTAATCCACAGCGACAGGTGAAGTACTCTGCTCCTCTGGGCTGTTTGCTTTGGTAAATGTAGCCGCCATCCTGTGACCCCAATGGGACCTGACACGTGGACCCTCCCTGTCCTTCCTCCTCACTCCTCCATCTCCGCTTCACAACATTCACCAACATGCTTATGGTGTTAGGACAGTTTGGTGTTGCGCTGCGAGTCTTTGGTCAATGATAGCAACAAAGCTGAGTGATTTTTTTATTTGTTTGTTTTCACCGGAGGGGGTAAAGAGTTCATTGGATCACTTGGCCAGAGTTGGTGGGTGGATGTATAGGTGGGTTAGTGCAGCAGCTGGTAGATGGATTGAGTGATGATGAATAGAGAGGTCGGTGTGTGGATGAAAGAACAGGTGGAAGAATTTAAGGTTGAGTGATACCTTGAGAGATAAGTGAATGAAAGCCTCTTCAGAGATACTGTGTGAAGGTAATTCCCTTTTATCTTGATGCCACTCTTTTCCATTGGTGTCTGTAACCTTCTGTCCATCACCCACATACAACACAGCTGTACTGTGTTAGTCGCTCCATTCAAATGATGAATATAAGATTTATTTAACGTATCTATGTGGTCAGCAGGGTTGAGGTGAGAAATGAGTAGGGAACAATATATCCAATAGAAAAGGGAGAGATTATGACTTTACTTGCAGTATAACTTTTTGTGCTAGAAGCTGAATTAGAAACATTATTAGATTAAGCCAATTACATTGGCAGAACAAATCTGGGAATGTTATGAGCGATTGCTATGAATCACACAAAGTTTGCAGCATATTTTGACATTTGATTAATGTAAATTTGACATTTTGTCACACTACCAGTTTCTCCATTAACTGATAGCTTAAGCTTGTTGAATCCCATTCTCCTCATTGGCTGCTAGACAGTGTCGGAGCTCTTATAGATTGAACCTGTGATGGATTATTGTGAAAAATGTTCTGAATATGTTTAATGTTGTGGAACTCTGAATGACATGGCCTATTAATTAACATTACCTTTTCATGCATGTTCTGGCTGTTGTGAAAAGTTATTATTGGTATGGTGTCCAAATAATGAGTTATCCTTCAACAATTGATGGGAACATTAACGGATCCTATAAGTTAATACATCCTATAAGTTTGTTAGCCAATGCAGGGAATGTATGCTCTCACATAAATTTAGAGAGGACATTGTGAGAAGATACTCCACTCTGGACAGAGACCTCAGATGTTGACCTCTTCAGACCTCACCTTTCACATCTGTTCCATTTGTATCTTCAGCCCTCGGTATTTCTAAGTCTTTTCATGCTCTTCCTTCTGTCAGCTGGGATTGCCTCATCTACCACAACTGCCCTCCTCTGCTCCTTGTCATCCATCCGTTAGTTAGCAGGTGCTTGTCAGTCTGGAACTTGAAGTCCCACAGGTTCTTAGCCCTGTTGTTCTCAGCCGTTTTCAGTGGTGTGTCCCATTGAGACTTGAGGACTTCTAGTCCATACTCAGCACAAATATTCCTGTACACTATCCTAGCCACTTGGCTGCGCCTCTTGGTATTCACTCTCTCATCTTGCATCTTACATCCTGCTACTGTGCGCTGAACTGTCTCAAGGGCCTCTTTGCACAGTCTGCACCAGGGGTCGTGTCTGCTATGCTAGACCCCTGCCTCTATGGAAGGATTTCCCATAATGAGGAATCCATTGGAAGGATTTCTTGATGTCAGCCACTTCCCGTATCTGCCGATGGTACATCCCATGGAAAAGCTTGGTTTGTCGGTTGGTCTTCCAAGATTTCCTCATCCACCTCTTCCTCCTCGTCATCCTCTGTCTTCTGCTGCCTGAGGCTCTCACTGAGCAGGTCGTCTCGGTGGGCCATCTTCCTGATGTATACATGGATGCTCCTTGTTTCATCCTGAATCCTTAATCTCACTTATCCTTGACCTCCCTCTTTTCGCTGCTCGTAGAGTCTCAGGGTGCTGGACTTTGGGTGGAACGTGTCATGCATTCTAAGGAGTTTTCTTGTCTTGACATCAGCTGCATCCATTCCTCCTGCAGCAAGCTCAGTTGGGTCTTATTTCTCCCATTGAGCCAACTTCTTAGCACCTGTCTTACCCTCTGAAGGTATTTGACTGTGGCTACCCTCCTTGCGTCCTCATCATGGCTCCCATTGGCCTGTGGGATACCAAGGTACTTGAAGCTGTCCTGTATGTCTGCAATCCTGCCTTGGGTAGCTGCACCCCCTCAGTTCTGATCACCTTCCCTCTCTTCACCACCATGTGGCCACACTTATCCAATCCAAATGACATCCCGATGTCCTCCCCTTAGATCCTGGTGAGGTGGATCAGTGAGTCATTGTCTGGTTCACTCTTGACATACGGCTTGATGTCATCCATGTACAGCAGGTGGCTGATGGTTGCTCCACTTCTGAATCTGTATCCATAGCCACTCTTGGAAATGATCTGACCGAGGGGATTCAGGCCTATGCAGAACAGCAGCAGGGACAGTGCATCACCTCGGTATATGCTGCATTTGATGGTGACTTGTGCGATGGCCTTGGAGTAGACTTCTAGTGTTATTTTCCGCAGCTGCATTGAGTTTTTGATGAATGTAATCCGTGTACTGCACTGTACTGGGTACTATCAATATTTAACACTCAGAGAAACTGACATAGCATAAAGAGCAAGTAAGTCTGCACAGAGCTAAATCTAATGAAGTAAATGTAAAAAATGTAAACCTATGGTGGAAGTTTAGCTTGAAAAGAAACTGTATTGGGCGCTCAGTGGACAGAGCAGGCGTCTCATGTATAAAAGAAACTGGAGACGAAAACTGCCTTCCTTGATTGTCCAAAATGGGGAGTGAACGTCAACACATTCTCACTCTGACCTTGTCGCATATCGATGTTTGGTCATTGACTTTTCACGTCTAGATACGACGTGCAAGGTACCCTTGGTGTGTTGGTTGTTGACAGTCTGGGTCGCTGTGTCAAGTTTTGCCTGTTACATGCATTGTCTGTTTTCAAAATACACTTCCGTTTTCACAGAAAATTAACAGTTTACGTACAGTCTTTTTCAAAATAAACGCACTACGTAGGTACAACAATGCAAATTGACATTTTTTATTTGGGGCTGTGTGAAAGTCATTGTTTGTTGGATCCCATCCACCACTCCTCTGGCTCGTCCCACTTGGATTTACGCCACCTTAACTTTTGTTGTTGTCCGTCCGTCTCTTAACCAAGATGACAATTTAACTTACTTTAACCATGCGCTTTAAGTTGCCTAAATATACGTGACTGCACAGATATTGTGAGGAATGAGATGAAACACCATAAAAATTAATGATCTGCAGATATGTTCACTCTAAAAACGTTGCTTTTAAACTAAGTAGTTTAAAGATACATAAGCTATGGATAACCTTAACTTATTATTTTGAAAAAAATGACCAGTACGGTTTTCCCCTGTGGAAATTAGCTGAATATAAACATAATTTTTTAAAGACAAGTTGACAAAAAAAATTGATTTTCTGTTATTTAAAACCTGTTTAGGCTGTTGCATGGGCACCACCCTGGAATCCAGCCCTGCTAACTTTGATTACCTAATTCCTCAGAGATCACTCTGAGACTCCCGCTGCCAGGGGCGTTGACATGATGTGGAGAAATGTTGCCAGCCGTCATGAAACCCACCGCCCCAATCAATCAATCAGCATGCTTACACCTCTCCGTATGTGTTTGAATGTGCTGGTGTGTGTGTGTGTTTGAGCGTGGAGTTTACCCATTTGCTCTCTCGGGTCGCCATGTGTAAAGGAGAAGCAGGGAGACCCTAAATGCACCGTCTTCCTCATTCATCAATTACTACACCCAGGAAGGTTGTGCCTGTCAGGATGAGCAGATGGTGTGTGCGCGCGTGTGTGTGTGTGAGAGAGAGAGAGAGAGAGAGAGAGAGAGAGAGAGAGTGGGTGAAAGTGTCTCTACAAATGTGAGAGACAGAGAGAGGTGATGACAGAGATAGAAATGTATGGGATAGAGATGTACAGGTGTGTGAAGGAGATATGTACAGGTGTGTTACACGGGGAGAAGTGGGGGAAAAAGCTGGCGTGCTCGGCCGTCTCACTGTGCTCAGTGATGGCTGCAGGATAACTAATCAATCTACACCTGCCTCGGAGAGAGGGAGAGAGGAACAGTCAGACAAGATTAGCGGAGAAAGATCATGTCAGCCAGGCGCCTTGCTGGCTTCTCTGCAGACCCTGTTAGTCTGTGTCCTCCCTCCGTACTGCACGTACCCGCAGACTGAAAAGTTTGACTTTATTTGATTGAATTTCTTCACAAGAAAGACCCAGAAATGTCTGCTTTTATTATTGTTGCCTATGGGGAATTTCTTCATCTCAAAAAATCTGGACATTGGTCACGATTGTAGAAACCAGCACTTACTCACTACATATATTCTAAATTACTTAAATTCCCTGAGGCTCCAACAAAAGCAGTGAACTGAAGTGGAAGCTCTAAACATTTTCTAAACAAATGGGCAGTTAATGTAGCTTGTTGAATGGCCTTATCGAGAGGTATATTTAAAAGAAAAAAACAAAACAAAAAAAAACCAATACGCTGACTTGCTACAGGTTTTTTTTTTTGGTTTTTTTTACACTTTAGGATAAAATTTCAGAGATGAGCTCAGACAAAACAGCCCTAGAATCCGATTTTCTTCCCCCAAACTTTTAGAACTTTGTAAATCTACTTTCCACCCAAATGTCGCTTGTGCAAATCTTGCCGCTTCCTTCAGTGGGGAGATGTTTTTCTTCTCCCTCCTGCTCTTAACTGTGTACCAGCGGTTCTAGGGGCTGTCATATTGCATCAGCGCTCTGCTGATTACTTCCACCTTGTCTCCCTCGTCAGGAAATGATTCTGACACGCACTCACACCCTGCTTTCTCTGCATCAATATGCGTGCGATGGAAAAACTGCAGACAGTAAATAAATAATGAAAGACAAGGTAGGGAGGAGGGGAGGGAGGCGCTACGTGTCGTTCTCTCTCGGTCTCATTCTCTGTCCTCTGTGAGTGCGACTGACTCAGTGTGGGGAAAGTGTTCTGTGCGTTGTGTAAGGGGATGTAAGTATGTGCAAATATGCAGTTGGAGATGGAAAAGAGACATTTGGATTTATTACACAAACGTTTTAATTCATTAAAGGGGTTGATAAAATGTTTTTAACACGGTCTAACCTTGACATTAGAACGCAAGATGCATATATTTTCTTTTAATTAAAATGACAGCTTAATTAGAGGACATTGTACTTGTTATTCAGCATCCCTTCAGTGTTGCTTTATTTTGTCGACAGTATGTATCCTGTCTCAGCGCCTCCTCGCAGGAAGGTGTGTGGATTTTTCCACTGCTCGGTGCCAAGAAGTATGCCAGTAGAGTGAGGGAACATTCTCAGTCAAAATCCCTAAAGGGATTATCACAGAGACTCTGCATTTCTGTGGAGGACACAGAGAGGGTAAGCACATCTGATTGGCCCACTAACCCCTGGCACCCAGTGGCATGACTGGCATCACAGGGACCTGTATTCGTTTTGGAGTTTATTTGAGTGACAGCTGGTGTTCAGCCACTCTTAGGTTTGTAGACAGGATCCTGGAAGGGTCAAGGGAAAGACAGATATTTGTTTTCTACCTGCTAGAATTTAGAAACCATCTGCCTCTTGTGAGAACACAGCATCTTTATTGCGTCAACGGGACGTGTTTCCAACCACAGTCCAGTGGCACATTCGTGGTAATGACGCAATGGCGTATAATTAATGATTTGTTTTCTGAATCACATTTCAGCTTCCTGCTCTCTGGGTGATCGAGTGATTTCATCTCCAGAAACGCTGCACTTTTTGGCTTGCTACACTATTTCACGTTGGCGACTTTATCGTCAGCAAACTTCGTGTGTGTGCACATTTGTGTGTGTGTGTGTGTGTGTGTGTGTGTGTGAATACAGCCGGGTTCAAATTGAGTTCACAGCTAAAAATTCTTATTTCAGCATTTTTTGGAAACTGGTACGATTTTATTTGTCAAATGATATTTCTCAAACAGGATTACATCACTCCTCTCTAGTACGGGTCATCAAGAGGTTTTGTTGATATTTGCCGGAAGAATTTAGGAATCCACATTGCAGCTCAGTGTTAAAGCATCCCTCAGAGCGGCACCAACACTTCCATTGGCAATAAAAAAAACAAAAATGAATGAGTCAAGTACAGGACTGAAACCTATAGTATCTCACACTCCGCAATGTGAAAGGTGCTCAGTGCACATGTAGGTGCTTTTAGCTCATTAGTTTGCTTCTCTTGCACAGTGGGGGCAGTGGGTCAGCCCATAGGGACTTGAAGTTGAACTGAAGGGTTGCTGGTTCATGTCCTCGTATGGAGCGTGGACTGGAAGCTGGGGAGGTGCCAGTTTACCTCCTGGGCACTGAGCAAGGCAATAACCCCACAACCGCTTGGGGTGAATCACTCTGACATCTCTCCATTTGATGCATGTATAGTTCCTGTTTGTGTATGTGTGTGTATTTCGGGCCTGTGTGTGAAAAAACTTCACTCTGGGATTAATAAAGTGTATCTTCTTTTTCTTCTTCAGTGTAGGGTTTTATCAGCAGTGTTGGACTCATTACTCTAAAAATGGAATTGTAGCTAAATTAGCCATTACTTGTTACTGTTTTTAAAAGTAATATTATTTTACTGCCAACAGTAATTCATTACTTTCCTTTTACACCCCCACAAAATCAGTAATTCCGTCCTTTCCCCCTCAGACTTCACATCTACGCCTCAATGTTAATGTCAGAGTAATCGCCACTACTGTAAGTGTAGCTAAGGCTACAACATTTTATCCACCACATATTCAGCCACAAGCTTCATTAAATCTTTGTTGCTTGTAGCCTGCAGCTGTCCGTGATTAAAATCCCGTTTTGGTTGTTTAACCAGTGCAGGGCAGCAGCCATTCGCCGCGGCTGTGGAGGGTCAACTTTGGTGGGGTGTACTTCTGGAGCTTCACATTGTTGTGCTGCCATAGTACGTGTTTCAGACCGTGTCTTTATTAAATTTGTTTTGGAGTCTTTATGCCACTAGAGGTTTAAAAAAATTGAATCTCTTTCAGTATTAGCATGTCAAAAAAACAACACTTTTTAAGAACTGACACAAACACACAGGTTAGTATAGGTTTACACATTCTTGTCAAAGCACAACTCTGGTTTATTACAACCCGGATCTTATTTTTTGTAGTTTTGGCTATTAGTGCAGTAAACGATTCAGCAAATAAGTGATTAATTGCTGAGATCTGAGAATGTGGAGGAAAAAGAAAGCGAGAAAAGACAAGAAACACAGCAGCAAAATGATTTGATGGGTTTCAACCATTAGCCTCAAGGGTGAACATTAAAATAAATCGTTAAAGTGTCTGATGTAGACATCCATTCTTTTTCCAGTCTACAGGGTTTCTTCCTGGTTGAACTTTGGTTTAATGTTTTTACTGAAGTCATTCATGCAACCCCATCGCCAGAATAAATGTTGGCATTGAACGCATTCATGCAACCCCATCGCCAGAATAAATGTTGGCATTGAACGTGTCTGCAAACCATGGCTGTTAAACTTGTACGTTTCATAGGTAGCAGATTTCTATATGTTTGAATTTTACGATGTGACAACACTGTGGTTAACATGTGGAAAGGTTTAGCACACAAATAACTTGCGGTGAGAACAACATCATGTTTTGTCCCAAAATACCTGGTTTTGTTGCCACGAACACATAAATGTCCTGACGTCTTGTTAAAAATAAAAGCTGTTTTTGTTGGTCTGTAACAGTGGACTGCTTTGCATCCGTCCTGTCCAGGTGTTACTCCTGATGAGAAAGTCATCTTATATACATGTAATCTGAAATACATCACTTTAGAAAGGCTCATGTGATACGTATGAAACTTTTAAATGGAACATATTGGTAGTTTGCAGAAACAAGATTTTACTCCGATGACTGGGCTGTGTTCACACCACAGTTTTCCTGTGTAGTGAAGTATTATCTGGAGCTAATTGTCCCCCACGTCAGACTGCTGTCAACATGTTTCCACCTTCCATGATTCTTGCAGTTAACCTGGTGGATACAGTATTATGTTAACAGATTATTATGACAGCCAGTGAGACAACGAAAAGTGACTAGGTTGGATCCTTTTACAAACAGTAGATGAATATAACCCTGACAATTTTGTCTTCTCTCCTTTAAGACATCTGGTTCCTTTAATAGCGATGGCAGGTCAAAGTTGCAGACCTCATGTACCTTGCATGCTTTTCAAGAGTGAGGAACTGATGGTGTTTTTGTTGTTGCTGTGATAGAAACAGCACCTTTAACAGTTACATATGATTGTTTGAGGTCTGTGTCATGCTGCTGTAACATGTCTAACTGTTAGTCGCCAGGAAAAACTGAAAGCTGTCGTGCTGCGAGCATCAACAGTTTGACATTTAAAGCATCTTTTCATCAACAATGGAAAACGATGCCTCAGCTTTATATGATTTATTCATGCATACTGAATTTCTGTCTGAGAGTCTGTGTGGAAAACATTAGGTACCAGCTTAGTTTTTATATTTTTACAGATTAAACAAATGAGATACAATTTGTTAAGTGGTCATCTTTAGAGGGGTTTATAGGGTTATTCTTGAATTTCGGAGCGAGCCTGGCTACCTGTTTTCTCGTCCTTGCCGAGCAATGCTAAGCTAATTGCTGCCTTAAGGCCTTTGCACACTGAGTGTGTTTTTTGTGGATGCGTGTGTTTGATCCATCATCCGTTATGCAGAAAAACCTTGCACACTGATTCCGATGCATTTTATTGTTATATTTGTTGTGAAAATTCGCAAAACATTACAAATTCAGAAGACAAATTTCCTCCTTTGCCTCTCTCCACTGGAGTGCCTATCTGACTGTCGACACTCCCGTCCTGTCTTTCATTTGGCACTGCAGCTGCGTAAAGGGGTGGAGCTGTCCTCCCTCTCAGTCCTCCACATTCTGTGAGTGGCCCACATCCTTCTCCTTGTCATCATCATCCACCTGATTATCACTATCTGACCTGCTGAAAGTAGCTATCTGAGCTATGAAAGGATACTGTGCGCCCTGTTCCTCTGTCAAGTTGCGGATGTGAACCGCGCTGAACACAGTTAGCATTTTATTTGGTGATTGTGTTTACGTTTCAAGAATCATAAAAGTGGTGTTTATTTGTGAAGATTATGCCAAATAAAACATGTAAGAATCATAAACTGTTGTTTTGCTACAGAGCTTATTTTCTGCAAAAATCTAAAATCCAGTGGGAAAATCCTATTCACTTTTTGACGATGGAACCAGTACAGGGCGATGTGAACTTTCCTGGTCTACAAGTAATCGCCTGCCCTTTGACCACCACTCTAGCTCCATACTTAATGCACAGAGCTTCTTTTTCTTCTATTCTTGTATGTAACTCTTGACAAGAAAGCAAATGAGCACATTTCCAACAAAATTCTAGTTAGTTCGTGTTAATGTTGGTTAATGCTAGTTAGTTCTTTGAGTAATATACAGTTTAAAAATTTGTTTTGGAGAAATAAGGACCATGTGATGTTTGTAATCTCCTAAAGTCTTAGAAGTCAATTTGCGTGTCAGTTATTGTCTAAAACACGTTGGCTTGAACCTTTTGATCCATAAGGACTGAGGACTGGTAATATATTCCCACCACCCTGCTAACTCGCGAGTATAGTCCTGCTATGTTCTCAGCCTCTGTCTCTGCCTGTCTGAAGCAGGAAACTGAACATTACCACTGGGGCCTGAGGACTTTAAATCCCAGTTCCAGAGCGCAGAGTGGGAGGTGGGGGGGATTAGAGAGAGCTGTCTCTGATGTTATTTAATCTCACCGGCCAGGGAGTGAGCGAGCCACAGCGTACCCCTGATGCACGTTATCAACCTCTGATGACCAGCGAGGGGGGATTGGGCGCCTCAGACGCCACATTGCCGCCAAACACGGAGCACTTCAAGTCGTCTTCCTTGCCGACCCTAACCAGTCAGCAGCTCAATTTGGGTGATGGCAAGCGTGCTCAGTCAGGGGAGAAGTCGGTCCCGGATGATTTCCTCCTTCTCTGCTCGTTCTCCTCAGCATTGACGGCCCTCCCCACCTCGGCTACCGCCCCAAATGTGCCTCTGTCCTCTTTCTCCCTCCCACCCCATCTTCCCATAACTACTCCCACAACGTACCCCTGAAACCCAGAGACCCAGCAATCGCTCAGACGCTCAAGCTATCTCAGGAGCCTGTCTCGCTTCACCCCCACCACCCTCCACCCCACCCACTTCCCCCCATCGTCCCCCCACCCTCCTGTTCTCCCCCCCAAGAGCATTCCAGCATGACAAACCACATGGGATTTCACTAGTCCTTTAAAGTCTGCTGCCTCTGGGAACCACTCTTCTCCGTGCAACATTTTAGTATTCAAGGGACTACGTGACTGGGGAGGCAACCAATGCTGTTACATTCCTCCCGTCTCCTCCTGGTTGTTATTTCTGTTGATGCTTTGCGGGAGGAAAAAATAAAAAAGGAAATGCTTCTTTAATCAGGTGATCATATTTGATCACTGATTTTCCTTTTTTATATTTTTTAATTGGTGGATTTATTTTCCCTATCTTCGGTGATTCTGCCACATCAAACATTTACTGTCAAGATGTCTTTTACTGAAGTCATTTTTTTTTTTTATTTTAACACATAAAAGCATCACAACAACAATATACAAATTCTTAGTAATCTTTAAAACCAAAACACATTTACACATGCAACAATAGGGTTTAAGACAATGAGTAACTTATTGAATAATTTTGTTTTTGGAATGTGTTATCGTTACTTTGCAGGAGAGAGGACCGTCGTTTAGTCTGCGGGAGAAAAGTCCCGACTATCCTTCGGCTCCAGAACAACATCTGATATGTCAAATATGTATAGCATACTGTAATTAATTCTAAATTTGAATGTTTTCAACATAACATACAGTTCCTTTACTGGCATTACTCTCTACCTTTTAGACAGTTACAACCTTTAGTGAGAGGAAAAAGAAAATCATGTTTGATGACCCACTTGGTTTTGTTAAAAACATGGACTAAGAGATCATCCTTGAGAATATGACCTCCAGACAGCAGTGTGACTCACTAACGTCTGATGCTGTCACAATCAAATGATGCCCAATTGGATTTTTAAAGAAGTGCAACTCACCACACAAGACAATGTGCCCTGTTCCGCAGTGAGCCCACTCAAATGAGGAAACACGTCAACGAGTTCGTCACAGAGGCACCGCTGCCGTCCTTCACGTCACTGTTCTCAACATATCACACCACCAGCGACGGTCTTAACATTAGCGTGGCATTTAAGAAAGTATGGTTTCCGGATGAAATAAAAGACAGAACTAGATGATGATTCAGTTTGATAAAGTAATTCAAAGAGTCAAAAGAAATGAAAGCTTGAAGAATAATCAACAGAATAGATTATTGCTCCAGAGTAAAGTGTGTTGTGTTTGTTATATCATCAATCCTTGTGGCCTCTTCGGTTTGACGGAATCAGTATGATTGTATGATTGTCTGTTTGAGTCCTTTACATAGGATTGGCTGTAAACCTACAGCCACAACACTGAAAACACATTCATAGACACCAAAAATATACATTATGATACTGTCAAAAGGTACAATAATTACACAGAAAAGGAAATTACAGATTTAAAACAACACCATTATGTTTTCATTTATCTTTTTGTCTGTCCACTTTTCTTCTCTCGTCCTCCCCAAGTGTGTTGGGCGCGTTGGGCTCTTTGAACCCATCAAGTGCTCCTGGCAGAGAGTCAAGAGTCCCACCTGCCCTCCTGCGGCTGGATGGGGGCAGCCATGGTTCGCCTCTCTAAAAGAACCACCGAAAAGCTTCGCCGTTGTTGACCGGCGTCCTCTGTGGGCGACAAAATGTGAAGGACAGGTTTTAATTTGCAGGTTTCAAGGTCATGCCATTGTCACGTCTGTGCAATTTACAAAACAAAGCATGCACACATTCAGAAATTGCAGACAGATTTGGAAGCCAATAATCAATAATATCAGAACCAGAGCTGGATGACAGCAGTGTGAAATAGCACGGACATTAAGTAAAGTAAAAACCCAGAAGGGCACTTAAAGCGGCTATAAAGCACAACCACCAAACCAAGTATTTCATCAAAGAGCCAGCCAAGGTGATTACATCCACGTCCCACCCACACCCAAATAATCATTACGCTGGATGAAATATTCAATACAAATTCCCAAGAAGCAACAATGAGGCATTTAATTACTGCGAGCTCTAGCCGCAGTGAGGGGGAACAGTGCATCATTTCAATTTGAGCCCGCGCCAACAGCCGCCCCTCCTCCTCCTCCCCAAAACCTCTATGCCAGAGTGACAGCCTCTCCTTTCCCAAACTCATTTGGAAGTCAAAGACATAAAATACTGAAGTCTCCCACCAATCCCCATGACCAATTAGCACATTTTTTGATTATTTTTTTTCCGCTGTTGACAGGGGGGAAATAGTGCATAATCACAACTAAAATCACTTTAGTCTGAGTGGAGGGCAATTTGACATTTTAATACCAAGTGTCATCTGTGGCTCCTTAAAGGCATGCTGATGAGAGCTTTAGCACCAGACAGCCTCCTACACTCAGGCTTATACGGTTTATGGACCACATGTAAATATTATTTACAGTGTACAGCAGGACCGGACAATAATTTACTAATATTTGATCATATCATGTTCCCAGCAGTTGTAATTCAACAATAAACACAATGAGTTATTAGATTTTTTGTTTTACATGTGTAGACATCTGTCTAATGTGATGCATAACAGCAGGGCTAAAACAACAAATCAGTCAATCAATCAGTCAGTTCAGAAATCAGAAATTTATGAGCAACAATTCTGATGATTGATTAATTGCTAAAGTCAACCCAGAGTCGTCAAATAGTGCCGCTTGGACATTGATTTCTATGTCAGACACAGACGATAAACAGGCATGCTTTTGCGACGGTACGTTACACCATCAAGCTGCATCAGTTTGAAACGCCACAGGACAACAGTGTAATTTAAGGACCTAGAAAGTCCCTCTAGGGTGGGCTGGAGAGGTGGTGGATCGTTTTAACAATGGTGGACTTTCGCCCAGGAGGCAGGTGTTTGCTTCCCGTATGAATGTAGACCCAAACCACATTTTTTTTTCTCAACCAAGCCCCATGCTTTTGTTGCCTAAACCTAACCACGTGTTCCTTGCACAATGAAATAAACGTAAAAATGCGGCATTTTAACCAACATTGTAAGTGTATTTTGAAAAAGACTATCACCTAACGGACAGAAACTGAACACTTCCTTTGTAAACGAGACTGTATTTTGAAAAGACACAATGCACGTAACAAGCAGAAATTGACACAGCGTCCCGGAACACCAACAACAGACGCATCCAGGACACCTAGCGCGCAAGTGAGTGTGAAAGTCAAACTCAAGTCATTTCTCAAACAAAAACGCCACAAATTAGTTTCTCACAGCCTCTCAAACATGAAGACTTCCTGCATTTTAGGGTCTTAATGCTGCATTCACATGGAATCACAACACAGTAATCAGCAAACTGGATATCATTTAAGTGGAAGAGAGCAGGGTGGTAAGATGAGGTGCGTTATAAAATATTTGACTTTTTGCCATCCTGTGCGACAGAATTTACAACCACGGGCGATCTGGACAATGAATGGCCATTACTAGAAAAATGACATAAAGTAGTGAATACAAAATTATTTTATTTATTATATTTTATTCCATTCTTTGTAAACAACACAGCAACATATCACCATGTGTGTTTTGCTTTACTGCCCTGCCATTCTGTCAGACTGTTTGTTTTTCCAACACCGTCCAGAAAGTAATGTCCGCCTGCTGTCTGCCTGATTCCATGTGAACGCATCATCATACAGGAAACTGAACATCAACAAAACAAGCATTTTGAGGCTCTGCGAACGAGTGCAAACAAGTTACAGCCCCAGATAAGAGTGGAACACAGTCGATTTATGTGCACCAGTTTGATTTCTTAAGATATAATTTTACACATATTTGCCACATGTAATTGTGATGTACTGATATTAAAAAAAATATTGTCATGATTATTGCATCCATGTCACTCAGCTCTAGTGTATGTATGACTGTACAGTGTATGTCCAGCATGAGCTATGACACTTTTTCACTCCTATGTAGCCACGTTTAGCATGTCACCCAGTATTTATACAGTTACACTGAAATTACCTTGTTTTCTTTTTTCTTTTAAATTTTGAGTTGGGTTAGGGTAAATAATCGGGTAATAAGTGACCCCAGGATTCCAGTTTCTTTCCATTGTCGCTTTTTCTCCCGCTCAACCTGCCCACCATGTATTCTTAATGTGATATTTTTACCGTAAGAATTAGCAAGAAAAAGACAAAACACACAATAAACAAAGTTTAAGTTGAATTTGACTGTTATCATTGTTATTATTATTATTATTATTTAAGAATTTGCATAGATATCATGATAATGTCATTATTGTGAATTCTTCTGGCTGCGATAATCATGTATTGTAAATTTGATAATGTGCCAGCTATACTTGGAACTTTTAGTAAATGTAGACAATTATATTTATTTCAGTTGTTTCAGATTTTCTATATAAACAAGAGAGAAATTAGTTGGATATACAGTCAAAAGTCTGTGGAGATCATTTTAATTTAACAATTGTGACTTTGGCCAATGACACCATCAGGAGCACCAGCCAGTGATTCAGGCTTTACATAACAGACCTCTGAAATAATGGCTTATTCAACTTCGTGGAACAATCTCAATAACAATTAATTAAAAGAAACATGGAACTAATACAATGCAAAAAAAGGTCTGCAAAGCCTCATTTATTAAGGCTATCGGCGCTTGTGTTTATTAAAGCTCCAACTACAACAACAAATCATCCTTGAGTCCCCAGTCACATTACCTGTGGGGTTAATAATCACAACAAGTGTTCAGTCATTAGGTCTAAAACAACAGATGATGCCACCGTGAACACATTTTAGGACACTCTTCCTAAACTCCCCGGGGAGGGAACCTGAACTCGGTCCGTGAAGGTGCTGCCTCACCTCATCACACTAGATCTGGCCACATACATTCCTTCCTATGTCTGTAGCAACCATTTACCATTTTTTCACACCACATTAGGCAATTACTATTATCCTTTCAAGTGAATAATGGAGGGACCCAGAGCAGCAGGATACCATCATCACCAATTTAAAGCCACGGATGAAATGAAACACCATCATGCTTTAAAGGGTCAAGACGCTCTCACAGATCTCATGTTTTCTTTTTTGGCTTAATTGCAATGAGCTGACGCCTGCTCCTCTGTTATGTCACCTTAGCTTCTTCAAATGTGTTTTATCGTAGATTGTAGAGAAAAACAGAAAATGATGGATGAGTAGCATAAAACAACACTGCCATATTTAACCATGGTTACATCATGAGTTTCCCAACCACCTGAACCACCAGAAAACATCGAGGAAAATTGGTTTAATTGATAAATTTTGTTTGATGCAATCCATTGCAGTTTTCATAGGTTGAATATCTACTGTAGAATAAAAGTGATTAAGTATTTTCAGCAATGGTTTCCCTCTGAGTCCCCAGATAACAGACACATAACCATGTCCCTGAGCTTTACGTGGATGATGTACTGTATGACCTCACCACTTTACAGTTCTTGTGGTTGTTTTCTTGTGGAGAGAAAACCACAGAATTATACAATAACATGCAACATGAGTGGAGATTGCACAAGCAAACTATTGCTAGATATCTAAGTTCAATGACATTACAGAGATGTGTTTCTGTTATGTAGGCAACCCTCGCTGATATAAAGGGAGTGGGAGAAATGATAGAAACACCTGTCAGTACAACACAAATCAACAGCACTGCAGTCGCCAAACTGACCATACATTTGAATCAATATTTTTGCGTTATAACCCTCATGAAGGTAGGATTTTATTGCAGGACTATTGTGACACACCAAGACGACGGTCAGCTGTCAGTTAATATTGGGCCATCAGTTTGTCCAACACATTCTCGCTCCAACCTCGTCGCATATAGACGTTTGGTCATGGACTTTCCGCGTCCAGATAGGATGTACAAGGTACCCTGGGTGCATCGGTTGGCAACAAAAGCACATGGTTGGATTTAGGTGTAAAGAACAGGGTTCTTACGAGACGCGAACACCGCTCTCCTGGGTGAAAGTTGATGTTTGTTGGACGCAACAGCCACCACTCCCACCTGCCCCACTTGGACTTTGCTGCCTTAACTTTCGTTCTTGTCCCGCTGCGTTTCCACCTGACGCTGCCAAGTGCCGTTAAAGTATGAAGTATGAAGTAGTTCAGCTCAATGTACAAGAAGAGAAATGGAAGTTAGGAAAATCAAGAGTGCGTGAGATCGAAGCAAACTTGTTATTATAGGTAAGATCATTCTTTTTTTAGCCTTTGAGCTCCTCAGCAGATATAGTTTGTAATTGTTTCTGCTACGTTTGCTAACACACAGTAAATATCCTTTGTTCTTTCAATATCAGCGTGTGTTATTAATATGCTAACTTGCTAACCGGTGTTTTGAATCCAACCTGTCTGTCTTCCAATTTCCCTTTTTGAATGACGGATACAGACTTGCTGCTGTGTGCAGCTATGCAAAATGTACATGCTAGTTGGCTGTTGGCTGTTGTCTTTGCGGTGTGTTCAACTGCGACTTTTTGGCTGAGGCGATGCAACAGTTGGCTTGACATCTTGGATGTCAGTTTGGTGTGTCTGGGCCTTAAGACTGCATTAAATTTGCCTGGGTGTACCTAATAAACTGGCAACTGAATGTAACTTTCTTAAATAGTAAAGGGGCTACAGACTGATGCTACCAGGTATTTGTAGCAACAAGTACTGAGCCAAAGACACAAAGCATGGAAGACAATGAGACTAATCTGTAGGTTACATATAAAGCCAAGCTAGTGAATCTCAACAAACACACTCCTCAAAATAACAGCACAGTGATTTTTAGGAACATGTTATAAAACATATCAACATGTCTGTCAGAGCACTATGACGAGTCTGCCACAGGGGAGAGAGCACAACGAGTGAGTGTACTTAAAATGTTGTGGATATGACATGCACATCCGCATTGGACGTGGTGCATCCACAGGGGCACTTTCAGCCTTAGCTCTCTCGTTCTAGAACGTGATGCTCTAAGAGCCGAGGCAAAGGGGAGAGAAAGTAGAGGTGAGAATGTTTATCTTGATCCATATTCTCACATTGATCAGTCCCTGGTGGAAGTGCGGCTCGCCAGAGACAATAATGACCCTGATCTGGGCACTCGGCATGTCTCTGTTTTGTTAAGTTCCCGCGTTATCGATCCAGTGGGGCTCTTGAGTGCTGCTTGGATTCACTCCCGGGCCTCCTCGCCTCAGCACACTGCAGTGACCAGGCACAAAGAAGGCTCAATTAGCACAGCTCCGCGTTGTCTGCTCCCCCACCTGCATGCGCCTTCAAAATCACTCCATCAACCGCCAGGGAGAGTACGGGGGAGAAAAGACACAAGAATACAGAAACAACAGGGAGGGAGGGAGAGACGGAGAGGGGATAAAAGAGATAAAGGGAGAAGGAAAAAGAGAAAGGTGGGGAGAAGGTAAGGGTTGATAGTGTTGCGCCAGGGACACGGGAGCGACACTAGGGTTTCACCTCAAATCAAGACGCTGTGGCAGCAGCTCAGCCTCACGTCAACACGGCTGCCTCTGCAGCAGAGCATACATAACAACCTGGCTACAACGACACACCGAGGGAAAGACAATTTCCCGCTCTGGCAATGAATGCACACGACCGAGTATTGAACTGACTGAAGGAGGAGGAAGAGATTTCTCCAGACCTCAAATTAACCCCACCACACCAGCACAGTAGGCAGTGTATTCTAAGTGTCTGCCGGTGGCTTTCGGTGATAACGACACAGTAAAACTGACATGTGGTGGAATAATTCTCTGCGGATTCTGGCAAGGCAGTGTGAGGTCTCTGGGCAGCCATGACACCCTGTGATCCTAACTGAACCTGGCAGGTGCAGTTAATGCTGAAGCCACATCGTCGGCTGATTGAGATGAGGTGGTAGAAAGAAGGCGCCGGCTAGAATGGGACATTGAATCAGAAACCGACTGAAGCAGCATCTGTAAAGGCTGCTCTAACCTCTGCAAGGGGCACACGTATGCACAAACAACATAAACCCCCGGCCACAATCTTAAACATCCAGGTTAAGGCCAGTCCTTCCTATCTTTTCCACACAAATAATAAAAACACATGAACAGTCCTCAAACCCTCCCCGCCCCCCCAGCCCGCCCCGGCCCCTGCCCCTCCTCTCCCCTGCAGCCTTGGCGTCACACTGAGCTAGGGCCAGAGATAAACCACTCAAGACGATGAGGATGATAATGGCAGACGCCGCAGCGCCTCAAAATTCAATCAGCACCGGGACGTCAATGCGGATGAGTGTAAAAGTGAAATATGCTCGCCGGCGTGTGTTAAAAGACGCCACACAGGGCTCGCAGAAACAACAACAGGCGATGAAGAGGACGATGAGGGGGAAAAGCAAGAGAGGGAGACAGAGGAGAAGAAAAAAAACAAGAAGGGGAAAGAAAATGAAAATAATGTGTCTCTACTACTCTGCTTCCCGGCAGAATCCCACTGGCATTCTGAGCAGCCCTACTTTAACCACAGACTGTGAATAAATTACCCTTTTGAACTCGGGGTGATTGCAAATGTGCCCCGGTTTCTCTTGAGACATGTCTGGCACTAACCCTCAGCTCTATGCTCCCAGCCAGCCTTGTCACAGAAGCCCCCCTACCCTCCCCTCATTCCCTCCCACCAACACACACACACACACTCGAGGCACACACACAAGCATGCACAACATCATAAAACTTTTAATTCACCATAATTGCGGGTGGAATTTTTTTTTTTTTTCAGCCAGCTACAAACTCGTCTTCTCCCCCCCATCCCCTCTCTTTCTCTCTTTTTCTGTCTAGGAATTCTCAAGAAGCTCCTCATACTCTGAGATAAAAAAAAAAAATGTGTTAGAGATGAGAAAGTATCCTGGAGAAAATGTGTAGTGTGGCAGAAAAATCAGAGTACAGATGGAACGGATAGAAGCAGGGGCAGAGACAGATATGGGGGAGACGGAGAGGGAGGAATCTCAGGGAGAGACAGAGGCACTGGGCAGGTTGAATAGCAGCCTGTAGGAGTGTGCTGATGTGTTTCAGAATGCTCATTATAGCACATGGCCCATACATTACCCTGACAATGCCCATTATTTATTAACTTACAGACCGGGAACCGGGCCACTTTTCATAACCGCAATCCTTTGGATGCCGCTCTGACAGGCTGCAAACAAAATATATATAAATAAATACCACTGTCCCCCCTTCCTCTTTCTCCTCTGACACTGCTTTAGCTGTCTGGACGCTGACTTTTCTTTTTTCTTTAAAGATAATTACAAACACTTTTCACACAGCATCAAGACTGCAAGCGAGATTTGTGTGCAAACCCAGGTCAGCCAATTTGTTTTCTTTTTTTTTCGCCACCAGCACCTCGCACCTTGGAAGCGGCAAATAAATCTGACACCTCAGAACTACAGTCAGAAAAGTGAAGTCTGTGATCATTTCAATATAAAATGACAACATGCAGGGGAAGGACTTTGATTATTTTTTTAAGGCAAACTGGTGGTGAGGCGGACAAAACTGGGAAGAGAGGAGTGAGGAAAGAGCATGTTTCATCAGAGTCAACGGAGGACGACTTTGGGATCCAGCCAAACATTCAGGGCCGATCTCCAGGTCTAAGCAAGAAGGGAGAGGGAGGGGGGAAAAAAGTTTCAGCGGCGCAGTCAGCCTTAACTGATGTGTTATATATTGCCTGTCACTTTATTCTGCAGGAATATTGGGGCGTTGCCAAGCTCAAACCTGGAAGGTATAGCAATCCATCACCTGCGCTGTTACAGGCGTTGGTGGGTGGGGGTTGAAATCTCATCTTGAAGCTTGTAGCCAATATTCTAGCCACCCAATGCCGTTTATAAAAGGTACCTCTCCAAGGCCGCTATCACGGACAGACCACTCATCTAGTCATCCACAAGCCACTGCCCCCAGTCCTGCATCACAACACCGTAACGCAAACACACTCTGCTCCGCGCTTAAACCTTGAACATTACCTGCATATACAAACAACAATCGGCAATAACATTAATTCTGGTGATGAAAAGTATATAAGTGAGATGATTGTAATGGAATAGGCTGTAATGACATCAGCTTCCTGCTTTGTAGCTTAGTTGTTTACGGCCAAAAGTGCACTGAATGCACCTATTAATGGAAGTGATTAATTGTTATAGGCTGGGTAATTAAAAAGAATTAAAGGTACAGTGCACATGCTGTACATCACAATGGATAAAACCATCAACGAAGTCATAACAAGAGGCAGTTAACGTTTGCTTTTTAAACATTTTGCCAGTCTTAAGGTACTTTTACTTTGCTTGAGTATTTCGATTTCATGCTGCTTTTCATTCTATAATACAGAAAGAAATATTCTACTTTTTACTCCCCAACATTTATTTGACAGTTTTAGTTACTAGTTACTTTACATAGTAAGATTTTATGTGCCCAACAAGGGATGAAACGCTTACCAGATTCAGCATAACCCGCTGTAAAATTCCAGCAGGTTGGTATTACCCTTTAAAATGTTAGTTATCATTTAAAAGTGTTTGATTACCATGCTTTGAAAAACCCATGGTAAATACGGTCCATTCATTCATTCATTCATTCATTCATTTTCATTCATTCACAATATGCATTGTGCATTTGTTTTGCTATTCCCTTGTCTACAAAGTAAGCGTGCAGCAGGCCAACCCAGTGATGCTACTGGTCCCTTTTCCTCAGCTACAGTGACACAGACACTCGAGCAAACATTTCAAAGACAGGCTATATAATGTTGATTAATGCACATTTAATATGGTTATCATATGGTATTGATTAGGTAATCATTCTAACATTTACAGGCAGGCAATCAAAAAGTGCTGCTATGGTTATTTGTAGTTTTCAATATAAAGTACTTTCTTGACATTTTTATCACATTTCAACAATACTCTGATAATTTTGGTCACTATAATTGAGATATGAAATTTTCATAATGTTTTTGCCTAACATTATAATAAGCTTATAAAGTATGTCACATTGTAATAAATAACACTGTATTATGGACAAAAGCCTCATGTGTAAAGGCTTTGTCCTATGTATGTATGTATGTATATACTGCATTAGTTATTCGGGCTGCAACGATTAGTCGACTAATCGGTGAGTAATCGACTATTAAAATAATCGTGACTATTTTATTAGTCAACTAATGGGTTTGAGTCATTTTTCATAGAAAAGTACTGTAAAAGTACCCCAAATACTCTTACTGCAGCTTCTTACATTCAAATATTGGCAGCTTTACACACTCTCCCATGACGGTGAACTAAAATCCTTTGGTGTGAGTACGAAACACGACATTAGATGACATAATTTGGGGGTTTGGGAGATACAGACATTTTTCAACAACACATTTTTCGATAAAATGATTAGTTGACTAATCAAAGAAATAATCGACAGATTAGTGGACAATGAAAATAATTGTTAGTTGCAGCCCTATCAGTTGTAGTAATCCAGTGCTGTAATACAAAAGTATAGAACACTTACGTGAACCAATTTCGAATCATGTACTTTTACTTTTGATACTTAAAGTGTGTTTTACTAATAATTTTTACATATTTTTACACCAGAAAAGCATCTTAATACTGACAATGTCTGCCTATAAATAAAACAAATAAACCAACAAATATTAGAAATCAGCTTGGCTGCTTTTCCTTTGATTTATATTAAAATTAAAAAATGCCTTTTGGGGAATGTTTAGTTTCGTAACAACGCTGACTTATGTCTGTGCAACAAAAACAAATCTATTTCTTCACCGATCTCTGTGCTGATCCCACAGAATGGTCACAGCCAACAGTGTTTTTAATTAAAAGCTATCAATAAAGATTTAATTTTTCACAGTTCTGTCAGATTATAACTTTCACAGTTACTCTCAGAATATGATAATAACACAGTGAACCATAGAGATAGAATTAATAAAGCGAGGGGAAAAAAGGATACTTAGAAGTGTAAATCAAATTGCTCTCAGATGGTTGCAGTTATTTTGTCTCTTACTGTGACTGTAGTTGATTTTGATATATTGACAGCCTTAAATAAAATAACTCTGAAGGCCTTTTCTTAAAACGCTTAAACAAACGTGCTCAGTGTCTTGAAGTTTTTGCTGAATATGGTTATTTTCATTTTTCAGAACCATCTCATCATTGCTACAGAAATATGAGATCATCGGGCAGCCAGCCAGCACAATGACAGGAAATACAATGCCTGTGGTTGTGTAAGTACACAAAGGCCACAAACACACCGTCATTACATACCATTCATTTTTCACAGGCGCCATAAAAGCTGGACTTGTTATTTTCCAGTTAAACGTATCTACATCATCCAGTTTATTATGATGACGATGATCATTTTAAATTAAAAAAAACGCAGGCTATAGGATATATGATCATCAATCCGTTCACATGTTTACATCAGCATTTTACTCTCTTAAGAATCAACGTTACATCAAAGTCTCTGTGTTATACACAAGCCTGACAATGAATTTTCAATATATTGTCGACCCTTGCAGACACTTGCTTGCAATTTTATTCAGCTCATTTTCTACACAGATAATCAGCATGTTTGATTTTCCATGGAGGTCTTTAAGTTAAAGATATTAACAAATTAAGTGGAATACCATGAACTATTTCTTTAGCATCTTTTCTCTATATAGCATTTGCATTCAGATAACCACCCCACTTGAATATGCTCACCACACTAATGCACGCAGACAAAGGACTCAAGTACGCCAGTGTCGTGATCACATTCCAATACTGAAATACTATACAGCTACAGTCTTTTAATTCAAGGTCCAGTCCTTGCACCAGGCACCCGTGCGAGCAAATCAAGCTAAGTGTATTGCGGATGTTTGTGAGTAATGAGGAATTTGGGAGTTTTTTGCTGACTAGGCATGTATGAACTGGGGGGTGGGGGGGGGGGGGGGGGGGGGGCGGGCTGGTATGATGGTGTGCTTAGGAGCTGTGCCTGGGAGAGGCGGGGTGGTCACAGGGGGGAGATTAGGCTGAGGGGCAGCGAAGGAAAACCAAATCCATCTCCATCTCAGAAACATCCTAAAGCAGATTACTTACTTCAGTGGGAGAGGAGGAGAGGGAGAAGAGACAGAGAGGGAGAGAGAGAGCGAGGAGCGCGTGAGATGGATGAGGGAGCGGAGGAAGAGAGAGCGAGAGAGAGAGGGAGCAATTAGCATAGATGCAATTCTGGCACAGTCCTCTGACTTGATATTTGACCTTCTGCAAGAGTCTTGCCAAATATCGCCTGAGAAGCGCAGACGGACCATATGGCAAAGTGCTGCTGGAGGCTGAGTGCAGTGTGACTCCAAGCCTCCGTATGCTAATGGGGGAATGTAATTACAGTGCAGTATTCCTGTAGGACGTATATTTTACTAGCCCTCCATAGGAGTGGGTTTGCAGTGAGACAGGCCAAGCCTCAGTGGCTTCAGAAAATACACTTTTTATCAAACAGTGAGGGAGCCATTGAGTGGACAGTGAAACGGAACGAGCCCAGTATAACTGGGCCAGCACTGCAATAAGTCACTTTATGAGGAAGTCAGTATATGTTGATGGAAACAGTCGAATGTTTGAAAAGGGTAAATACACACTGAATCGCACTGCTGCAATCTCCTGCTCTCCCTCGGACACTCCCCAGTCAGTGATGTCTCGGGCTGGGTATTGACACCTTTAAGGTATCAACTGAAAGTAGAATCGAAACGTCTTGATTCCAACGATACCTGTATTTGATCCTTTTTGTACCCAGACCTAGAAAAAAAGACTATTTTCGTGGTTTTGCTCACAGCCAGTCACCACAAGTGTTCAATTTAATGCAATGTGTGATTGGCCCTCTACTGCAGCAACTGTAACCCATACAGTCTGTGATGAGGTGAAGTGTATTTGACGGAGCGTGCCGAGATGCCACCAAAAAGTTCCCAAGTATGGTGGCATTAACGTGACTGAATGCTTCTATTCACATGATGGGTATCGAATAAAGTAGAAAAAATGAGGTACTGTATTGGTATCAGTATCACTCTAATGGTACTGGTAATTTTTTAGAATGAAAATAGTCACAGCAGATGTTTTTTATCAGCTGCCGACGTAAAACATCCACCGAGGCAGTGACATCACTGATCAGGGCGTGTCTCAAAGTGCAAGATGCTTGAAAGTTTAAAACCCTTGACAGTAGTGCAACTCCAGATTTCCGCCTTATGTGAGATCAATATGAATTTACCCTTCAAATCTTGGGATATTAACCAGCTTTTCCTGTGCAAACACCATGTGAACCGTGTTACGTTCAGCAGATACTGGCAGTTGAGACACAGGCAGGAAACACAGAGTGTGAGATACACACCAAGCAGCAAGGCTGAAGTCAAACAGGGGATACTGGGGTTATAAAGTATGCATCATGTCCACCGTGCCGCAGGACACCTGTTAAAGTTTTTCATCAAGTGTTCAGGAACGAGTTTAATGACATCACTTTTGACTACGAACACGGTGGATGAAAGCACACAAATACTTAGGTAACACTTATATTAGTCAAGAATTATCATGTCTCCTATGAAGTCATATTTTAAGTACACTCATACACATTTGCATACAATGTTTATGTTCTGCTTGTGAAAGCTTAATGAGGGCACTTAAAATAAAGTGTTCTGAATGTTTCAGCCTTGTCTCCTAAAAATGATGTTCATACCATAGACTGTAAAAATAATGGATGAAGCCACTGTGACGTCACCCATTGGTTTATGGACTCCCGTTTTGAATCCTCAAGTACGGCATGACGGCTGTTGCCATCTTGGTGTTTGGGACCATATTTGGGCGAGATACTGTCACTGTGGAGGAGTGATTAGAGCGAGGGGTGGATCTGACAGCCTGTCCCGCCCGCCCTTAATTATGCGTAACTTTAAGCCTTAATAAAATGTAAATGGCAGAGTTTACAACCCCTGCAGTTGTCATGAAGGAAGAGATTAGCTTTAGAGACCGAAACCAATTTATGTAACAGGCTCTAAACATGTTTATTTCTGCTGTAAAAGTGGGCATTTTAACATGGGAGTCTATGGGGATTGACTGGCTTCTGGAGCCAGCCTCAAGTGGCCGTTCAAAGAACTGCAGTTTTTGGCACTTTTGTGTTGGCTTCATTTTTCAGCCCTGAAGGTTGCTGCGTGGTTTGTATCAGGGATGCACGATAATATCGGCACGTCATCTATTCTTGCCAATATTGGCTTTAAAATTAAATATCAGAATTGGCCAACATGCTTTTTCTTATCTTGTACAATTGACAAATATTACATAAGTTGAAAAACATCGTATTTCATGTCACATTTCAAGTGTACACATGCATTATATGATGTTAATTTCACTACAGAGGAGACCTGATTATTATGAAACTTGGATTAGCTAAAAATGCGGATATATCAATATTGGTTATCGGTTATCGGTCAAATGAGTTGTTACATCGGCATATCGGATACTGGGAAAAAATCCAATATGGTACATCCCCAGTTCATATTCAGATAATGTTTTGTAGATTGCTGCAAATGTATTGATATATTTTATTATCAATTTTAACAAATAAACGACAAATTTCAGTTCTATGCAAACTGTTCATTTCACAAGTGAAAACCTGAATTTTTTTTTTTTTTTTTTTTTCCTTCAATCTCTTCTCTGGTCAAAAAAACACAAGATGGGGTGCGTTGACTTTAAATCTTTAACCAAGCATCTTTATTTAACCATAACCAGGTTTCCTAAATCTAAGAACACAGGATACGCATTGTGCTAAATCAAGCTATTTTTACACATAATACAGGAAGCAGTTTCCTCACAAATGTATTCCTCCAAGCAAATCAGTAGCATTTAAAGGGGTTGAATATTTACAAGCATCTTCATTAAAAAATGCTTATATCAATACCTAATGCTTCCACTCAGGAGGTTTTTGTCTAGTAATTTATCAGCATTTTTCATCAAAAATAAGGTGCAGAAACAAGGCCTTGAAGAATGCATATTTCCTTTTAGTGTTTTCACATTGCTTTGTATGCCTTAATAAGAGCACTGACTCAGTAGCTAGTTAGAATTATCTCACCCTATAATGCTGAACACAGTCTCACACAATGCACCCGTACAGTGAGAGAGATATCTGGGCTAAAAAGGGAGCGACTTTTTGCTGCTGAAACAGCGCTCAGACGCCATGCCTCTTCCATTTATCATGCATGGAAAATCTCTGCCCACACAGACGGAGGCTGAGCCGACCCTCGTAGGAAGATACCGAGGCAGCACCCTCGGGTCAGAGGCTGCCGTCTGTAGCCGGGATCACCTACCTGCTACTAAGTACAACAGTGCCGGCCTCCATTTCAATTAGCTTCACCTAAGTACCCTTGTCCAAGTAAAGCAATTTTACACAGGGCTGCTACAAAGCTAACTCTCCTCTGGGAGCAAGCCCTGTATGGGAGACAGCGGAGAAGCTTTCAGGTGCTGCTGAGATTTCAGGAAAACAAAACAAAGAGATGCAGCGGCGAGGTCAATTGAGCTCCGAGACGGGAAATCAGAGCAGTGTGAGCGGGGAGAAGGGCAGGCGTCTCAGGAAGGGAGCGGGGGATGAGGGGGAAGATGAGCAGGACACGCGTTTGAGTGTGTAGATACCTGAGGGATCTGGTATGGAAATCCCCAATTTCTCAGCCAAGTTGCAGCCCTTTGAACAGCGGAAGACGTCAGCAAGCACGGCGAGAAGCCATGTGGGTGTAACGAAGCGAGGGCTAAGCGAGGCAACATGCTGCCAGTTCTCTGAAATGTTAAATTGAAATGCAAAGTAGGAGCAGGCCTTCTTGTTTTGAGCAGATTTCTCAGCATCTGTGTGGGAGCCCTTAAACTCAGAAGGTCTATATGCAGAGCTCTGCATATTTACTGTAAATCAACATAATATTTAGGTTAGGATTAGAAAATACACACAACTGAAGTTCAATCTTTAATTGCACTCACGTAATGGAGACTTGAGTCAAATCAATCTGTGCATCAAATTCAGTGAGTAACAAAAATTTTGGTTCAGTAAGAGTTTGAATATGTGCACTCAATTTGCACCTGTCGAGTGCAGTGTCTTTACTCTGCTTATACCTTTATGCTACTTATTATTCAGAATGTATAAACAAAAGATGCTGGTTTTGACACACATGAGAGATGTTTGTTTCGGAAGGAAGATTCCCAGTTTTTTCCAGTGACAATGTTAGTCACCAACAGTTGCAGCATCTCTACAACTTAGACAACTTTCTTAATTAATTTATCAGCACAAAGCGGCCAGTATAACATTAGAGAAGCCGGCTCTGACCGGAAGGTCGCGGTTTGATCCCTGGCAGGATAATCTGGGAGGGTAAAGTTAAGGAAACAGTGCTTGCCTTGCCTCATTACCACCAGTGGTGTGCCCTTGAGCAATACCCTTAACCCCAGCTGCTCTCGTGGAGCTGCTGTGGCCAGCAGGTCACACTGTGGTTGTACTGGGCAGCTTCCAGGTGTGAGTGTGTGTAATTCAGTGGGTGTTTTCTGCAAAAGAGAGCTTGGCTCTTGGTGAAACTTCCTGAATGAATAAAAGGTTAAAAGATGATCAACTGCATTTTATGCGAGTTGCGTAAAACCGTAATAAAACAACATGGTCTCACAGAAATGTGTGAAATGGACATGACCTTTGAACAAAGCATTACATGGTGGTGGGCACGAAATGTGTTTAAATTACTCGCTGGCAAGATGAAAACAATAACATTGCAATGTCTATAACTAATGGTAACAGCTTGGAGAGGAAAAGACAAACAATGAATTTAAGAAAAAGCTCTTGGTTTCGGTTAAAATTACTATGTACAGGATGTAAGTGACGCAAACTTACTTTGCGTATTTACATAGGGTACCTGTGTATGCATGGTTACATAAAGTCATGTAACTAAGTTGACTTTTGGACAGAGAGACACAAACAGCGGTCTCCTGGTTGAAAGGAGGTTGTTTGTTTGACCCATTCATCAATCACTCCCACCTGTCCTACACAGACCTGTTCACTTTTAATACCCTAAAACTTAAATTAAAAGCCTTGTCCCGATTAAATGCCAGGTCTTTTTTTTACTAGCCCAGTGTGGCTACACTTTATACAAATAAAGGCCTGTCTCAGTTAGAGGCCTGGTGTGGTTGCAAAGCAGTTCATATAAGTTATTCTTATGTATAAAACCGGCTTGTTCACTACCTCAAACCATGTGTCAATTCCTCAATCACCCTGGAAGTTATTCATAGTCCTTTGGTCTGTAAGGGTCCTTAGATCAAAAGAATCAAAAGGGTTTTTCATAAACAATAATCCAAGTTGTGAGTATTGTTTTAACAGGATAAAGAGGTGTTGTGTCAGTATGCTGGGTGCTGTAATCCTCAAGTGCCGTAACTCACTCACTCTCTCTGATGTGCTGCCTGTCAAAACTAGATCAAATGAATTATTTGTGATTAATATATTGTTAAAGCCTAATTTTTAAACAGGTAATATTCATACAAGTTTAAATAAACAATTTCATTGTATTTTCTGGTCTTTGCTGAGCAGCAGTTTTGTGTGAAAGGAATTAATGATCTGTGCCATATACAGGCCTGGTGATTTCAGTGATTTAAGCAAATAATAATAATAAGTTTTACAGTAGTTCATTTGTGTTTCTACCACAACAAAAGATCCTCAAATATTTTGCACTGGCATTGTTACATGTTGCTGGGACGTCATTTTATAACATTTCGTATCCACCACCACATTGTTGTTGATAAGACACACATATTTATATGAGACAGAGTTTAATAAAAACTGTGCATAAAAGTAGACCTTGACTTTCAAGGTGCATCTTCGTAAGAAGCATCCAATCACAGAATTTCCATTGCGTGCATTACTAACGGTGAGAGGAAGCTAAAATTTAAATTAATCAAGTCTCAAAATTTGGGTAAATTGTTGATGATAACTATGGTTATATATTTTGCAAAAACAACTGCAAGGACAATGCATTCTGACTTTGCTACAGCTCTGATTTGTGCCTCTGACTGGCTTCTTTTCCACAGCGGCAACAGCCAAGACTCTTGGGTATTGTAGTATTTCAAATGGACGTGATCTCCCAGAAACAAAGCCGAAATAATCACAAGGGCTTATTGCTTATTTTTTCAGACTTTCCTCAAATCTCAGCTTTTCTCGGGAATCACATCTACTTTAACTTCCTAAGGACTCCTGGAGGAATGCTATATGATCCAGGAGACTCCCATTTTTCAATGTTAAGTAACATTAGGGGTATCATTAAAAAAAAAAAACATTTGAAATGGGTACTGGGGAGAAGTACCTCTGAAACCAGCAGTTCTGTGCCCTCCAAACGTCATGTCGGTCTCGAGATGATTAACAGGAGTGGAAAGCAGTAACAACAAACTTCTGCTACATAAAGTTTATTTTCTCAGTCTTTCCTCTAACCTTAGTTTATTTGTCTTGTCATTTACTGGATACCTTTACTGCTTCGGGGGTATATTGAAATAAAGCAAAAGCATCTTTCTTTGGTCAAGCTGGACATACACTACTAGTGAAGACGGTCACAAGTAGACAGATATATGACAATAATTATACAATGGTGTGGCAGTTTCTGGTATCAAGACTGTTTATGTCCATTTGCAGCTCTGTTTCTAAACTAAGCAGGAGCTTGACGTGCAGGTCCACACAATGCATGGTTGAGATTAGAAGGTGTGACCATAACACGCTATTCTGCATCGATTCACAGAGATGTTTATCTTCAAAGAAGCATAATTGGAGTTTGAGGCCAAAAAGGTTGAACACTACTGTACTAAGACATTTATATACTGAATGGGAAAATCCAAGGCTGTTAATTTGGTTTTATTTAATTAAGCTGAGGCACATACAATAACAGTGTAAGGTCAGCTCTCTAGGCAAACTTATTCTGTAAGAAGAAAGAAAAACAAGGATTAAAGTCATCCCGTTAGAGTCATAAGACTAATATTTCACTTGAAGCAACCTAAAATGAGGAATTACATAAGTAGGCTTTAGTTAAACTGGAAGGTGAAACATGACAAAGACGAAAACAAGAGAGATATCGTTAGGAGAAAGCCAGTGGGCAATGTAATATGCTAAAGGCAGCATTTAAGACAGAGCTAATCCAAGCAGACTCCCCCCTGCTTAGTCATTCCAGCTCCACACTGATCAGACGGGGAAACCGGTCACAGTTTGTCAAAACACAGCTTGCACTCTGAGCAGATTGAAATCATTTCTCTACTCAACAGAACACCACAGACAGATCTTTAGAGGAGTGACAACAAACAGCGAACAGCTCAATGGTTTATCAGTCGGGGAGGACAAAGGGGCTCTCTGCTCAGGAATGAAAATATCCACCTGATGTCATCAACCGGTGCATCATAAATCCTATCCTTCGCCTGGGGGCCACAGACTGACTTCACGCCTCTGTGACACTCTCTAACCCCAGGGTTTCTATCAGAAAAAAAACCTTGAAATATCTTTCTGGGCATGGTGTCAGATGCTCGCCATGAAATATTCATAATGCGAGAGCAGAGCCACAATAGCGGAGGTGGCAGCATGTGAGGATTTGACTTGCAGAAACTGAGACGCTTAAACCACGTTGACCGATTTCTCCCATCACCAGTTGTCACTCACAAATTCACTTTCGCGTCAGTTTTCTTGGATGAATGGCACAAAGCCATCTGTCATTTACTGCCTTTTAACCTATAGATATAAACTCATTAGTGCATCAACACACCTGCATCTCTATGGCCCTGTATATTACATTTAATCTGCTTTGCCAACAATGAGGTTAACAAAGATTAGTGTTTTATTTTTCTTTTGCAGCTCAATATTGTGACGTGTAATAATAGCTTTACAAATTTAACAGCATAGTTCTGATGTTTTTCTGGGTACATCAACTATACACAAATCTTGTATACGTAAAGAGTATGTGGGAAGATATCATATTTAAGAGTTGCTGCCAAAGAAAAAACCTTTTTAAAAGGCACAATCTGTTATCCAAATGTAGACAAGGAGAGAAGCCATATCGCCAAAATTTCAAGGAACAATACAAGACAACAAGTAAACTGAAATCATAAATGTTTTCTGATGCTCTCTACATCCAAAAATGTTTGTCAAAGCAGGCCCATAGTTTTAACTATGAGTAGCTGAGCAACACACAAAAAGCCTATTTCTAATCAACAGTATACCAATCCAAGGTACACCTCTAACATCAGTTTTGGATGTTCAGGGACGACATGTCAGTTTCCACTTCTTCCATGCTACAGTGTCCTTTCAAACTAAACTTCCATGTTCACAAGAAATGTAGGTTTTGGGAATTACTTTAGATTTATTTAACAAAACTACTTAGTTAGGTTTATAAAAAAAAAAATCATGGTTTGGGTTAAAACAAGCATGTTTGTTACAGAATTTTGTTTTGAAATTTACTTAACTATGTCGCATGACGTATTTGACATGTTGTATGCCTTGTGCCATGTAAGCCGTGTGAGATTAATGTAAAAAGTTAACGCTGACTTTGGTTTCACACCAACACAAACAGTGGTCCCCTGGGTGAAAGTCCTGTGTTTGTTTGACCCATCCACCACCACCTCCCTTCCACCCTATCCAGGCATTCTAGCTCTTTATTATACATCATTGTCACAGGTGGGTGTAGTAGGTAAAAGCTTGGTGTGTCCACCAAAAGTAGCATGTTTTTATAAATGTGGGATTAGGAGGTTCATTAGTGCAGTTTTGTATTTCTTTGTAATGTAGCACAGTGTTAACAATGTTACTTATAATATTCTTTCTCAGACCTTGAACTCAAACCATTGTCACCTCACTCAAAGTATGTAATTCAACAATTAAATTAATATCGTAAACGTGGGCAACTAGTCGACTAATGGCCCTAAATGACTATTGGTCGACTAGGAAAATTCTTAGTCGGGATAGTCCTACTCTTTTCCCATTGACAGTAGTTGGGTATGCCTTTCTGTTTTTTAATTGGTGTTTCACGTTCTGTGTCATGAATGTGTCAGAAAACAGTGCAAGTAGGGTGCAGTATGGAGGACATTGGAAATGTTACGGTAGTTACTTCTTTTTTATATCTGTCTCTTATTCCGTCTCTCTTTTGGTGCTGACTGATTTTGAACAATGTTTGAGCGCTGCTTGGACAGATATGGACAGCAGGGTGAAAATTTGTGTGCCCACCTGGCTGTCATATTTCCATCACTACTAATCAGAGCCGATCGGAGCTAGGGGTGTTAAATGCCTATGACTGTTCCAGAGTCATTTGTCTTAGGAATGAATGCTGATGATTGTAACCTTTCCCATCAAATACAAAAGCGAGATGTTAGTGGGGTTTTTTTATCCAATGAAAAAGGGGATTTAAAGATGCGAAAATGGTGTCTTATGCATCAGGATCAGACACCGAAGGCCACTGACCAAGCTGTCGTATATTACGCCCTGGGGATGAGAACTGATTGAGTATACATGTGAATATATCTGTAATACATATGGTCAAACAAACTGACAGGGTCTGCGATCCAAGACACAACTAAATTAACATGATTCTATTCATGACATCAGAGTTTACTTACTGTTTGTCTCCTGGTTTGAGTTGAACCTTAGCTCGAACATGTGAAATGTCTTTGGCAGCTAAGTCTAAAACTTTGGATAGCAGAGATTTGTATAAGCACTTGTACCAACGAGGAAGAGTTTAATTAAAGTTCCTGTTTATAACTGCATTATCATGCACTGATAAGGTCACTTTAAGAGCAGACTAGAAGTTCTATTAAGATGGATTACCTATTTCTAACCGGTTTCAGGTCTCTGCAAACACTGGAAAAGTAGCTTCTTAGAGGACAGAAAATCAATCCAAAAACTCAGAGCATGCTTTAGAAAAACTTTCAGCAGTGATGGGAAAATATATTGTAAATAATGGTTCCTGAAAATCACTGGTCTACAGTCAGTGAATGATGTCATCATCTTAGGCCACTTGAAGCATCATGTCAACCAGACCCATGGCAGGGATCAAGTGCTGTGAGCAGTGAGGACAGTTTTGAGGTTTGACATGAGGAAAAATGTTAGAAATCAATAGAAGAACTGTTATATAGGGTCCGTTACAGAGATCAATGTTTGACTGAGAGAGTAGGAGAGACTGAATTACAAATGATATACAGAGCAGATTATCGGTACCTTAGAATTAAAGGATTATTTTAACCCCCAATTATGAGTTGGATGGTAACTTGTTGCCCTCTTAGCGATTATTTCAGTTCCTCTTAGCTGCATACATACATATATGATTGCAAAATAATGGTAAATGTATTAACTGCTCATAAATTGATTAAATCCACTGCCAGAAAAAACCCACACGACTCTGCTCATGCAGAAGTTGTCAACACTAAATCTTGACAGCTCTGTGTTGTACATAAAGTTAAAGCAAAAAGTCTTGTAATTTGAAACCTGACTCTTGTATGACTTGGATCTACCAGGTACTGTATTTACCAATGACCAGAAATGTTAGACGGAATGGTTAAACAATGTTTGTATGAAGGTATGAGTCTGAAGCATGGATGAGTCTGAGTCTGGCACATGGATGTGGACGAGTCTTTTACGAGTCTAAAGCTGATGTGTTTTAAGATGACACCCTTTTATTTCAGTCCCAACACAAAATGTTTTTCTCTTCTTGGTAAGCTTCTGCACCGTGCAGCTATTGCACGCTCATAATATGGGAATATGAATGCTCATAATAATGGGAATCTGAGACAGCACCACAACTATTTTTGCAATTTTCACTTGCCCCCTCAATTTCATTGCAAAAACAAACAAACAGAAAAGCCTACAAAAATCCAGAAATCCAGGAGGAACTGATTATTATTAGTGGCCTATAGGAAAAAAATTAATAAATACATTTTTTTAAATGCAGAACTATAGTTGATCACTGAAGCTCTCTACGGTTTAAAGCCACGATACTGTCTTCTTAAAGTCTACTCCCTACATCAAAGTGGGTAGCAGTGGGTTGAACCAACCAACCTGCATTGTTACTATATGGGCACCTTGCTAAATATAGTGCAGCTAAAACAAAGTCAAAGGACAGATTTATTCTGTTGAAATAAGAAAACGTATCATCATACAACGATTCATATGATAGCCCCTACTTGTTCGGTTTAGCCAAAGACTCAGGGTTGAGCATTGCGATGACATGATGCACGTACATCACTTAAACTCAACACTGACCTCTGGTTTCTCACAGGACACAATAAGCAGTCTCCTGGGTCAAAGTCCTGTAGTTTTTTGACCCAACCAGCACCCTGACCACCTCCCTACGTGGATTTGTCACTCTTAATACTACGTCACCTGACTTCCATCTTTGCTCCCATCATATAAGGGAGGACCAAGCTCCCAGCAACAGTGCTAGTCTTTGATGTGGTGGCCAAACTGCGGAATTAAAACTTTCAGGTCTGTCATGTAATGCGATTGGGCCAAAAAAGACTTTTTCCTCATAGAATTACACTGTGAAAGCGAGCACAGTTTGGACAGATTTTTTTTTTTTTAAACATCACAGTCCCCGGGAAATTTTGGAACATTTTGAAAGTCTAGAAGAAAAATCATTTTCGTTCCCATTCAAGTTAGCGGAAGGCTAAACCAGAGGTCATCTGCTCGGACAGTGAAAGTCTCTGGTGCGCTCGCTTTATGGGCCCAACTATGTGGAAGATCCGGGTAATTATTTACCCAAGAACTCAAATTTTTTGGCTTCATTTGCCACTTAGCAGCTTTTATGGGAATGAACGAGACCCCGCCGCCAACGCTGTTTTCGGTTCTCTTCATACATCCATGGGGCAGACAGCCTGCAGTGCTTAGGTCACGTGATTACAGCCTCGCTTAGACAGCCTTGTTTTTTTTTTCAGTTTAATCGTTGCATTAGAGCCAACACATAAAATATGTGGACAAATCTAAATAAGTCCAAATCACATCATTGTTATGTGGAACAAAAAACACCCTGTTGCGATGCTCTGCGCTCATCACAACCCCACGATGCATTTGCTGAGGACTTTTCTCTCACACTTTTTCATACAGGCTCTCAGTAATGACGAGATACCTTTTAACTTCTCAGCCAGAGTCAGCATCAATAATTGATTCTCATCTGTTTAAAATTTAAAGTGCCACACATTAACGTCCTCCCGCACCTGCTCTTTCACGCTGTCCATCCTCCGCTGGGCTGCTTTCTCTCCCCTAACTCCCTCCCCCCGCTCTCTCTCTCTCTCTCTCTCTCTCTCTCTCTCTCTCTCTCTCTCCCTCCTCGTACTATAATAAAGACAATGGCAATGAGTTCTCTTTCACCACTGAACCAGGGATGTTAAATCAAACAGGGGCAGGGGAGGCGACAGACCACATAATGTAAGGGCATCGTCCAGACGCCTCCGATTACGCTTTGGCCTTAATTGGTGGCAGTGGCAAAAACGATGAATTCTTTAACAGTGCCGTGCGGTTGTGCCTCTCCGAGCACAGCAAAGGCCTGAGGAGGACAGCTACACGGTGCAAATGGAAGCTGACAGAAAATCCACACGGCACGACCAATCTAGGGGAAAAAGGGCATGACAATGAATAAGGGGGCCCGTGCTCTTAAGTAGCGGAGGGTAGCTTGCAGGGAAGATGTGTATAATTAAGCGGTCTGCATCTTGGTTCAGATGGCAAAATCCTATTGTCTTGACAGGAGCTTAAGGTTGCCCTTTAGGTTGAGATGCGCAGCGGCGTACGGCCTCATTTTTCTTTTTTTTTTTCACACTCCCCCAGACCTCTGCGACCAAATTAATCTGCAGTTTTAAAGCTTGAATAAATCCAGTAAGTTAGAGATCTGCAGATCTAAAGGCCGTCTGTCCCTCAGGCTTTTCCTTCTTCGTTTTTTTTTTTATTTCTTTACCCCCTCTCCTTTGCCCACAGAGATTGGCTGGCAGCACTCAGTGTTATCTCCAGGGAGGCAAAGGTTTGGGGGAGGGGGTGAAGGCCACAGATTTGTCCTTATCTATTCTGAGCACACCTAAAACAAATTAGACCTGGCTGCCGTTGCTTATTTGGCTCCCGTGCTCTCATTAAGGGGCTGAATCCAAGCTATTTTCCTCAAGGTCCTGCTTCCTACCATTTTGGGCCTTGTCTTTTATCACAATAGCAAAGGTTTCTAGGCAGCCATGCCACCTTTTCATCTCACCCATTTTATGTAGTCATATCAACCCTGCACAAAGAGCGCAGGGAGAGAAAGAACATCCCCTTACTCCAGGATGCTGTTTTACTGCACATGACTTGATGCTGGCCTTTGACATTTGTTAATTGAAAGTAGGAATCTGTTCAATTAGATTTGTTTTGCCCTTTTCCTGCTTTTTTACGCCGTGTTATGCTGCTAATCAAACGGAAGCCTCTTTGGATGTTATTTCAAGGATGTTGCTTTGTCTTTGCGGTAATATGAATGTCAAAAACAAAAGTGCAGTTAAAGTCAAAGTGCTCCTGTCAATATAGTCAACAAGCAGGCTCTCGAAGTCCTATGATTTATGATTATGTCTCTATCAAACTACAGTATATAGTTGAGGAGGATGTTGTTTTAGACACCTGTCTGTAGGCACCAAACTCTGATGGAAAGTCCGCATTATTGAGTCAGTCACAAGCAAAACCTACATAAATTATACATGCACAGTGTACACCTCAAATCCACATGTTGGAAATGTTTGGAAGGATGTTAGATTGAGTTTCCTGTATGATGTCACCACACTGGTCAGACTTTTCGGACTTGGAAATGTGTGACTGCGCAACACACTCAAAAACAGATATGACTCTTAGCAAATATTGGAATAAACACCACTTCCCTTCTCTTTCATAAATGTATAAAACCTTTACTATTAGCTCTGGAGTCTTAATTCCTCCGTTTCCAGTAGTATTGTTTTATGTCAGAACATTAATACCGGAGCTCCACTTGTCTCAGTGTCAGTCGTGTTTACATTCATACCATTAATATCAAAATCGCATTCGCTGTGACACTGTTAGTGGAAGATTATAAACTTTAAGAATTCAAGATGTGTCAGTGAAAGATTGTTATAAAGTGTGAGCGACAACCTCAAAAAATATTTGACAAGCTATACCTGTTGAGCTGTTGACACTTATAACTATTTTCGAAGGCAGCACTACATTAGCTTAACTCATAAATATGAAATTACCTCCAATAAACTGAATTATACTGAAATAAAACCTGCTGAAATTGGAATAAACTTGTATTATAAACTCTGAAAAGAGCTAAGAAGTCAACGTTAACCTCACTGTGGTGCTGCGGTGGGATCGAATTAAAAATTATTACAGTATTTCAAAGCATGTTGTTACCTAGAGCTGCAACCATTTATCGATTAATCCATTAGCTGCCAACTATTTAATTGATCATCTGAGTCATTTTTAGGAGAAAAAAACTCAAAATTCTCTGATTCCACCTTCTTAAATGTATAAGTTGTCTGGTTTCTTTACTCCTCTACGACAGTAGACCAAAAATCTTTGGGTTGTGGACAAACAGGACATTTGAGGATGTCATCTTGAGCAACACTAATTGACATTTTTCATCATTTTCTGACATTTTCTAGACCAAACTCATTGATTGATCAAGGAATTATCCACAGATTAATTGACAATGAACATAACTGTAAGCTATAGCCCTGGTCTTACCATTGAGCTTCTTGTTGGATGCTGAATACCAAGTACCTCAGAACACCCTAAAGGGTCCCAAGATAAATCTGAAGGGTCACAAGATAATTAACACTAAATTATGATCATTTATTTCTGACTATTCTGTAATTTTGAGCTTTTTTTTTCCATTTTAAGTACTTTCACCGCTTCAGGCAGAAAAAAAAAATCGTTCAAATGCAATGTTTGGCTGAACTGCTCACAAATCATGACAACACTGATGGTCATTTTAAGGGGCCACAAGCGAAGGAAGATTGGGGAAATGCTGCAAGAGGAGGCGATAAGGACATGTGCATGCCCTCACACCATGTCAATTTTAGTGCCACATCAATCTGTTGAGCAGCACAAGCTGGCAAGGGCAAGTTTTACATTTACAGACTTTAGGAAGAGGATAAGGCCCCTTTTTCATGAGTCCTCCTGCAGGTAAACAGGTGAAGTAAACAGAGGTGAAGACACAGCTTGCCCACATACGAGTATTATTGCATTTGAAAGTTAATGAAGGACCTTTGAGCCATAGGAGCTCAAGCTACGCAAAGGTAACTGCTCGGGAAATGTTAGGTTAGATGAGATTCCTCTGCCAGACTAATCCATCCTGGAGCCTGAGAGCAGCACAGAGACGGAGAGAGAGAGAGAAAGAGCAGAATCTGCTGCAGAACAGCACAGCAGTGACACAGGGCAATTCTCTAGGGCCTTGCATTAGCGCGCTAAATTAAAGGGGGTATTAGATTAAATTGGCTCTCCGATTTCAGGGGTGTGAGTAAAATTCTGATTTGCATTTTCCACCGCTGCTTAAGATATAATTAGTTCAGGGTGATTCCCATGTGGAAAACACTGACAGCCAAATCTAACTGGCTGCCAGTAGCTTATCGTCTCTTCCAAGGCAAAAGGTACACTCAGCTCATGTTTGGCGTGTGTTTGTTTGTGAGTGTGTGAGTATGAGTGTTTGTGCGCATCTTTGTGTGCATATGTGCTGCTGTTCACGTGTGGAAATTCACCATCTAAACTAACTTCAGCACCTGACTCTTCACACCTCTCAATCAAACGCCACTCAGCTGTGAGCAACCATTAGCACCACCAACAAGCTGAAAAAAAGCACTCGCGGTTAATGTACGTATAAGTTTGTCAAAGCAGGGGAACAACTTCACACCTTTAAGATGCCTTTAAACTCAAAACCCATTTCCGCAGCAGAAGGTGCGCCCGTAATTACAGATGCAGAGTCAAAAATAACAATTACTGCTGGAGAAGTCCATAATATGAATTACTGAACTCACTGAAGGAGCTTTTAAAAGCAAGTGTGGATTTGTTTGAGGGGTTTTCACACCCTTGGTAATTCTAACCGTCTTTGCAAATGGATGTTTTCCAAAAGTGAGTCTACCCATGCATTATGAATGAGAGGCCAGCTTCCTGGACACCTGTTTGGGGACACCTGTTAGTACATGATATGAGGAGTCAACATTAAACCAGCTTCCGATTATGGTTTTACATGTCCGACCTATAACCTATCAGTGACCCCTTTATTTAACCTCTTAAACCCTGGTTTCCCAATAATTTCCCCTGTTAAGAAGTTTCCACGCCGCATGAAAAGTTTACATATCTTCAGCAGCTTGTTCTAGGGCTGAGTGATCTGGAGAAAATCAAATATGACAATGTTTTTTAACAAATACCTCCATATCGTCATTGCGACAATATTGTCGGGTTGACTGTTGGTGCTTTTACAAAATATTTAGTGTCAATTTAATTACAAAGTGGGTAACGGTAAATAACAGAACAGTGTGATAAGTTCAGAAAATGACATCACTTTACTGTAATGCGGCCTTTAAAAGCAGAAAAAGACAACACTAATGGTATTATGATATCCAAAACCAAAGACGATATTTAGTCGCATATCACGATATTGATATAGCATTGATAATTGCCCAGCTCTAGCATGTTCCAACACTCAGTTTAGCTAGCTATGGACAAAATCCAAAATGTGACACTATGGTTTCTATGGCTGCAACAAATGGAAGTAACCTATATCAAGTCATTTCGTTTGTCTTTAATTTGAGTCCTACGAGTTCAATTATCCTAAAGCCAATGGAATGTGGTGGATGTTTCTACCCAGCTGGAACCAACGTCAATATGATGTCAGAATGACGTTGGAGTCTTACGTTGGACAGGTGTTGAACTTTGGTTGGCGTAAAAATTGGTTTGATGATGTTTTAAATGTCCGGCAACAGTAGTACTTTTTCACTTTGTAAGTCACCTTGTTTCAGCTAGTGTCTAAAATCAAGTTTTTCTAGATCCTAGTGTACTGACCTGTTTAAGTCTCAATTAATTCAAGATGCAGACACTAATTTCAGATCTTTACCAACATGCATCCTCGTACAAACTTTTGGAAACTTTGCGATCCTAACTCTAAATTTCTGCATTTAAAACAAAGCTCTGTAGGTCTGAACAGTACTCATCTGCACAAAGCCTGTTTGTAATAACTGACCCACTGTTAGGTGTTAAAGAGATAACAAACAGACCTAATTTAGCCCCTCAATTTCAGTTTCAGTTGCAAAGTAGAGAAGCTTTTGATGCTTGGGCCTCCTGTCAAAATCATTAAAAGTTACTAAGATTTTAATCAGGGATATTAGCTGTGGATGGCAGGCTGTCAAACCAGGATTGAACTGACAGAAATCCTCCATGTAGCACTAGATTGTGGAGTACATGAGACAAATGATGAGAATCACATGAATAAATAATAATATGTTATGTCACGTTGAGCTCGTCAACACTACTGGGTCAAACAGGCTGCAACATTTGCATTCAGGTACAAACTCAATCTACTTTGAATCCTTCCAGAATATCCTGATCACTGAAAAGCAGCAGGCACAGGTGATATTTACACTTTGAAACACCGAAATGAACTTAAAGACTTATCCACAAAAAATATCATCCAAAAAAAAAAATCAGTCACAGATTCAGACAAGACTGAGACAATCTGATGCCACAAATTCATAATGAACAAAGGAATCCATACATGGTGTTTTTCCATCAGTAGATTAGGTAATATTTTATAATTAACCTCTTTTTCCTCTCTATGTAATTACTTAATTAATGAGCAAATCATCAGGCCCTCAGGTTGCATTTGTTGGTGACTCATCCATACAAGCTCATGTTAAGTCAGTGAAGTTCAACCTCTCAGGGTAAAGAGAACCATATTTGCAAGTTAACATTCATATTCTGCCTTTGCCTTTGATAACCAAATGTCAGCGACTAAATAAATCAATTAAAATGAACCTTTAAAAACAACGCTGCCCTCTGATTGTGTCCTAATGAAGCCTCTTGCTACTTGTCAATTAAGCCAGTGCTTAATATGTATCTCTCTCCTAAGTGACAGTGTGTTTTTTCTGCCTCTGCACCCTTTTTGATATGCATGATGCCCCAGATTGATCCATAATTGGCCATAATGATGCAAAATATAATATGAAATGATTTCATCTCAACCCTGCTGTATATGCACAATCAATTCATACAGGATCAGTGGGAGAGGATCGGTCTGGGTGTTTCGCTCCCCTCCCCACACAAAACTTGGGGCATGTTTTGAGAAACGCCATCAGCGGCCCTGCCATCACTCTCACCATCTCTTGGTGGTCGGAGGCTGAGGCTTTGTGGGATATTGATTCTCCCCATCCAGAGACGGTTTCCATAATTGGTTAAAATGACCGGGTGCAGAGAGGGATGGCTCTCTGCTGAAAACCATTTCCCAGCCCTGCTTGGAGCAGAGCCAAGCTCGGGGTTGTTCGGATGCGTTCCAGCCCCAGCCTGACTGGCAGCAATTAGGGGTGTCTGAGCCAAGCTCAGCTTGCGCTCCACACAAACACCCCTAATTACTGCCAATTAGGCTAGGCGGGTAGGCAGATTTGAGAAGCCGGGGGGATGTTCAGGCATGGGTGGGCATGGAAACAATTTTCAAGGGCTTAGAACGTGACTGGATGAAAAGGTTAATGCTTTGGAGTGCAAGGGGATAATAACAAAAGAAGGGGAAGCAGAGCCCCGGTTCTCACCTCCAGCGACGAGCCTGGCTTCTTCTTCAGCTCCTCGCATTTCCTAAATTTGCAGATCTGGTGGCCCGTTTTGCGGTTCCGACAACTGCTGCAGACACCACAGTTGATTAGCCGCCTGCAGGGTGCACAGACCCCACACCTTTTCCTTTTCTTCTTCGCTGGGTTTCCACTGGATACCGAGGAATTATTCTGTGGGCAGTCTGCCAGATTGGCAATTTGAAACGCACTGTCTGTAACGGCTGCTGAGGCTGCGGGGGAGTGAAGGGCTGTCATGACGATGACCCCGGGAGGTAATGAGATGCCCCCTAAAGCCGGGATAGCGGAAAAAGTTCCAACGCGTTCTGGGAGATTCATTATCTCTGCTTCAGCAGCGCCGCATTTCAGCTTGTTCATGCATTCTCCTGCTAAAGGTCTGCAGTGTTCGGGGGATAAGGTAGAGAGGAAATTATTATTTGCCATTTGCAGCGTCTCTGGCGGCACGCCAGGCTTCCCCGGCCTCTGGGAGTCATTTCTATGCATGCTGGTCCTATTAGGGTTTATTGCCGCTGATTTCCTTCCCCAGAGCATGGCGTTATCGCAGTTCCAAGGGGACATGCCAATTCTAGCACTGGGAAAAATGGGCGTTGTGATGCGGGCAATCTTAGCAGTCTGTGGAAATGCCCCATTGGTTTTATAAAAGTTTGCAAAAGACCTGTACCTTTCCATTTCTGCGTTATAATCCAAAAGCTGGCTTAATCCACCATCCTGAAGATTATCCTTTTGTAAGAGAGACACATCTGCGTTCTGTCCGTTTTCAATGCAAAGCGCATTGTTTATGTTAGCCATGGCTGAGGAATGGTTGTCAATGTTCAGGAGAAGAGAGTGAGGTTACAGTGGCCTTTGTCGAACTGGAGCTGGTTACGAACAGTGTGTTACCATCGTGGTTTATCTTCTCCAGTGCTAAAAGCATAAAAACAAACAAACAAACAAACAAAAAAAAAACAACAGTTACACATAAAAGAGGCAAATGTTTTCATTCTAATCAGATTTCATTTCTGTGCTTCAACTTTTCTCTGAAGATAACAGCCAAACATTTGAAGAATCTTCTGGCACATTGTTTACGCCCTGCGTTTTCTAATGGAACTATCACAAATAGTCAGAACTGATCTTCATCTGGTGACAGTAACGTGATAGCTGTGACAGACCGCCATGTCATTATTATAATGGGGGGAAAGGAAATTAGCATGCTTCAAAAAAGATGCCACACTTTCAACAATTTATTTTAGACGTCTTGTCAAAGTAGTGTAACATATTTTGAAGAAAGTCCAATCAGCTACTTCACAGAGTGAATAAATACATTTTAATACACATGGGGATACTTCATCAAAACCCAGAACCTGAATATTCAATCCAAAATATCACTATTTTGAAAAGTTAGCAGGAGAGCCCCACCAGGATTCAGATTATGACAGCAGCAGCTACAAACACAAAGATTTCCACCTTAGGCCTGCAATATAAGCTCTTAAAAATAATCTGCATTGGGTGCCAGGAGGAACATAGTTAAATATTTTCACATTTTTTTCATCTAATCCAAATAGTAGAGGTGGCCCATCCATGTAAACACGACTCTGTCCAGCCTCTTAAGAGCACCTGGTATTCATTCATGGCTATAGCCTCTATTACATTTACTCAATGACAGCACAGATAGCCACTGGTGGATTTACATCCAGATCATGGACCAGACCAACTACAGTGTCAGCTGCCTCAGGATGTGTGTGTGTGTGTGTGTGTATAGGTGTACATGTGCATGTGTGTGTGTGTGTGTGGTGGGGTGCTCCATTTCCTCTCTCTCTCTCCACCAGTCTGTCTGGATTTGGTTTCCACAGATAAAAGCCCATTAGACACATCTCCCCCTACTTCCATTACCTTTTTCTGGGCTTTCTCTCTTAATTGCCAAAGCTGATCCATTGCTGGAACACTAAAGCATTTCAAATCACTTCCATGGTGCTACCCAGCAGCTGTCTCGGAAAAAAAAATGAATTATAAATACACACACATGGAGCTGGAGAGATTGTACTGGGTGGCATTATTAAAGTCCTCTGAATGCTGGAGTGCATCCCCTTCTAAACACGTCCCAGCAGGTAAATATTTGCCTTAACCTAAAGCGCAAAATTATTCAGACAGAGCAGTCTCAATATATTTCTCCAACATGCACTAAGCTATCCGACATTGTTTCTTTTAAAGTATTATTTTTTTGACACAATGTGACACTATCCGCCATCCAATTCCAGATCTGGAGGTTCAATGTCAACGTGGCATCCAAAACAACCCGCAGCCACCAGTAAACAAAACCCTCCTTGGCTTAATGATCAGCCCTCCTCAGGGTCATTATTACTTAATCAATTCACCCCTGGAGCGAAATACGCAGCCCAAAGGCAATCAAGTCACGGACATTGATTTTCAGCCTGTAAACAAAGTTTAGAGAGACAGAAATGTTCAATACTTGGAGCTGGAGAGAGACACAGAGAGAGGAGGGAGAGAGGAAAAGAGAGGGAGGGAAAGGTGGAGAGTGCGAGAAGGAGATTGAAGAAAGAAAAGTAAAAAAAAAAAAAAAGAAGAAGAAGCCACGTCCGATGACGAACCATTGTGCCGCTGCTGCACCGCGATGCCATTAATTACACTCGGTCTGGTCTGTGGTAGACATTCAGATCAAAGGTCATGCATAGATAATCCGAGGAGGGGAGTTGCGGTGCAATAGTGCAAAAAAAAAAAAAAATAAAACCCAATAAAAATTAATCTGCCTGGCTCACTTTGCGGCCACGCAAGACACAAATCGGGACAGGAGGAAAGAGGGGGTAAGACGCATGCAAGTGGACGGCAAAATATGGACGGACACACAGTGTGTGTGTGTGTGTGAGAGAGAGAGAGAGCATCACCTACCAGGTTCCTGTTGAGAAGAGCTCCCAAGATGCTACCAGCCTGCGACCGTGTAACGGCACATTACTGCGAAGCGATACGTGGGGGATAATAATGCAAAGATGCGCGAAGACGCACAGACATAGGCTGCCGGAGCAGAGCGGGGCGAGTGTGTGTGTTCAGAGCGCTCAAAACAAAAGGACCATTTTTTATCGACTTTCTTGTCACGTTAAAAAAAAAAGGTTGGAAAGTGCATAAATAAGCCAAAAGGTGTCGTAGGGGAAAAAAAGGCGGAGGGGGGGAGGAAATCGCAGAGGGGGTTAGGTGTTTCCTCTCCTCTTGATCCGGGGGCTGTATTGTGTGTCTGCCTGGTCTCTCTGCTCAGTCCGTGTCTCCTGTCGCTGTGTGTGGCTGATTGGTGCTGAGGTGAGGAAGCAGGGATGTGGACACCTACTGATCATTGGCTGGAAATTACTATAGAAACACTCGGGAGGTGGGAGGGATGGATGGCTCGGGGCGCCCTGTAGGGAGAAAAATATCTACGGGAAATATCTGCGTCTTGCAACCTTATAGTGGCCTCTTTTTTTTCTTCTTCTTCACCCTCAAATATTTTTAATACATTTCTTTCATGACGAGGCATTTAGAGAGGATGAGGAGGGGGGGTTGTCATTTGTCAGATGCGTCTTTTAATAAGGATTGGGGAAACTTGTCAAATTAATTTGAATGGAGCTGAGCTGTGATTAAGATAAAATGCCTCCGCCGGGTTGTTTCCACCACCACCCCCACCCCTCCACCACCTCCTCTCTCCGTCCAGCGACAGCCATAATTACTAAGACCTCCGGGATTCATCACCATTATAAATCCCGCCTGCTGGCCACCCATGCCTACAGCTCCCACAGGCTGACAACACGCGGGCACGCATGGCACATTTATTCCACGAGCCCCCATGTGTGTGTGACACTGTGCGTTCATTCATGTTGAAACCTATAAGCTCTGAGTTAAAATGAAATTATGACTCCAAGCTGCGTCCCCGGATTATTTTTCCCCCACATCAGCATTTATCTGTGAGCCTCAGGGTGGAGTTTAAGAAGAAAGTTAACATGGGACCATCACCTCTGTGTGGCCAATTACTAAGGCATCACCCTTACAAAGCAGCTGTTAGTAGCCACTACATTTAAGAGTTTTACCACACAAAAGGGAAACATGAAAAAACAGATATGATAAGGTCACATGGGTTATTTTACAGTAGCCTTGTTGGTGCCCTGTAAGCAGGGGCGTAGTGGGGGGACACAACAGGGTTTGGGGGTCCTCTGACAAAAAATTTTGAGCAGCACACATTTAATTTTCCTGCATTCTGGTGACTTGTTATCATGGCTGTCAATCGATTAAAAAATGCTCTGTGATTAATAAATCTAAATTAACGCATACATACATTTTAAGTTGTGAATGTGTTTTAAAAATTTCATTTCAAATACATTTTGGCAGATGTGTCGTGGTAAAGCTGCTGGATTTTGGACACAACTGTCCCCTTGTCCTCTACCACCGAAACTGGCCTGCAGTCCATTTTGCAGGTTAGTTAGTCGATTACTCAGTTTGCGTCTGAACACCTGGTCCAGTGTGACTTGACGAGGCTGGCTGCTAGCACTAGCGTCAGAGGCCGTGCTCGCCCAGACCTTTGGGTTCGCTGCATTTCACTGCGAAATGCTTTGCGTCGCGGTGATATTTCAGGCTTGCAGTAGTTGGATAGTACGAAAAGTATTCACTGCAGACATTGCAGAGAGCGGTGCTTCTGTCAACACTTCCATCAGGGCGTTTTTTAAAATGTAAATGTTCCATTCACAGGGTCAAGCAGCGTCGTCTTGTCTTCTTCCATCATGTGACAAAGCCACGCACCGAGTCAAAGGGTGCCATAGAACGCCATTCATCAGCTTTAATTTTTTTAATGTGTCATTTTTTTTGATGAATTAATAAAAATTAACACGTTATTTTGACAGCCCTACTTTATATGCACCAATTTGTGCCTTTCCAGCATCAGTTCATGCTGTAAATGTCTTTAAATCTGTCAAAATAAGTCCTCGGTTACTTTCATGTTTTTATTCAGGAGGGGGACAAACTACATGATCTAAATATTGAAATCTACAACTATGGCTTCAAGCACTTTTAAGTTGTATCTAATGTTTTTTTTAATAGTTGATAAATAATTTCATAATGCTTTAAAGATCAATTATAACCCATAAGAACACATTTTGTGTTGCCTGAATGTGAAAACCTCCACTGTTTGGAGTTAATGCTTTCTATTTTGTAACAATGCAGTTATACAGTAAATGTAGCAATCCAGGTACAAATGCTCATGGGTTTCTCATTTTCTGTAACAAGCCAAGTCTGCAGAGATGTTAATAAGTCATTAAATTGGTTTTAATCCATCACGTCTGCAGATTTAAGGGTTAAAAAGTTAAATGGATTTTGGTCCAGATCTCCTGCGGCCAAAATATTTGGTCACCTAGTCAAAAATATTTTTAACAACTCAACAAGTGTGTCTAATAAAAAAAAAAAGTGGTAGCACCTTTTCAGTAATTGTCAATTATTATAATTCAGACTACAACTAACAGTGTTTTTTATTATTGATTAATTTGCAGGTTATTTTCTTGATTTATTATGTGTGAAAGGAGTCAGATAGTGGGTTCCCAAAGCCTAGAGTGAAGTCCAAACCGATGTAATATGACTTGTTTTGTTGTACCGACTGCACAAAACCCAACAATATTCAATGTCATATCACAGAACATCTAAGAAAACCAGCAAATATTAATATTTAGGGCCAGAACAGAGACTAGAACCATTGAATATTTGCTTAAAAACAGACAATTAATCCTCTGTCAATGGACTAATCAGTAAATCGCGTAATCATTTCATGTGACATATCACTTAAGATGACATCATGCCACAAAGGAATAAACAATCCCTGCATTGCTTTTACTTTCAGACAGGTTTAGGCGTAAACAAACTGACAGCTACACTGACACATTTCTAAGTCATACAGCCCCTCCAGGTGAGCTGTGTGACACAGGCCTATAGGCTGCTAAAGGCTACACTTTGATGAGTTTATTGAGAGCTGGCAATAGGTAGGACAGAGAGGAAGCAAAGACTTAACCATGCTAAATGTTTTACGATTATTTGTAAATATCTGTTTAGACTTGAGTTAGTTCAGAAGTGAAGTTTGGCTCAATAACAGATGTTTGTTAAGTAGTTCAGGTAACTTGAGTTTTTCACGGCTGACTACAAACAATGTGGTTTCAAGTCTTGTTTTTGACACCTGTTCACGCCCAGTGACGTGACTCAGAAGACCTTGGCCTGAAAACTTTGTCGTCTTCATTCAACAGCTGTCAAATCATCTCTCTTTCAATGGTGACAAACCACCAGCTTGGGTTTTGGAGAAACATTTGAGGAGTGCAACAGATACTTGTCACTGAAGCCCCAAAGTGGCAGCAGCAGTGGTAAGTCTTAACAGAATCTGGGTGACTAAGTGTTAAAGTGTGTGTTGATTGGTTGGGTTTGCAGTGATTAAGACTTGGATAAACACTTCTGCCTAAGCTTGTATGTTTCGTCACTACTTTAGAGGAGGAAACATATGTAATGGGGGGTTTGGGGGTCCTCCGCAAGAACATTTTGAGTGCCAAACACCTTGTAAAAAAGGTGTTTAAAGATGCCCGATGAAGATCTAGTCACCGAAACGTAGCATTGAAATCATTATTTTTGCAAGTTAGAAAGTGTGCGGGAGTCTTTTCTACAAGTTTAATTCTTCACATCCCTCTCCTACACACCTGTTTGAAAGTAGATGTGTGAAGTACTCCTTCATTTTGAGTGTCAAACTGTTTTTTGGTGAATTTTTACACTCTAATTTGAGCCTTTTTTCCCCATAAATTTATGGTATAAATGTTTCAAATTTTGTCAAAAATGAAAGACGTCTGCTAGTTTCATTTTTTTATGTGGGGGGTGGAACAATGGCACATTATATTTATTGTTCCCCCCTGAAATCTACACCTATGGTTGTGTCTGTCCACGTAGCTTTGAGCCATGATCGCTTCCGTCCTGGGTGCAAAGACTTTGTATTCCATTTTCATCTGTCTTTAATCAAGAAATAAAACGCTGAATTTGCGATACACCACTTCAAGCAAGGTGAAGTCATGAGTAAGTAGTTAACACACTCAGATTTTTGCTGACTCTTTGAGTGCTTGGGGCATGTAAACACTTTGGTCAGATGCTTTTTTTCTGTAGATGCCACCAGATGCAGTCAGAAACTTAGAGTTAATGAGCGACAGCATCTTGTTTCAATCAGTAATAATATCAGAATATCTTGTAATCAGAGCGTTTGCGTAGAACTTGGATGTAGGTCTCGATATTCACCTGTGGATGAAGATAACTCCTTGTTCTTTTCCACCTGTCTTGCTCCTGTTTCGTCCAGTTGATATGAATGAGGATTCGTTCTGTCTTGTTTTGATCAATTTGTAGTTTCCCTTTCACACTACAATAAAAGCACATGTCGTTTTGACACCCAAAAAGCCCTAAAATAATGATGAATCAGAACTCCTGTTCTTGGACACGATTGACAGTTACATTACAGAAAAAGGGAGCCATCCTTGAAGGGTTTTTTTTTTTTGCCAGTATCAGACCCGGTGCATCTGTGTGGTGTGGGAGCTCCTCTGTCTGAAAATCATTTTATCTTCCGGGCGATAATAGCCCCCAGGGGAAATCTGCCTAGGTGGTCCTAACCTCTGTCTGCAGAGCCACGGCAGTATGTGGGTCTCTAGCAGTGGGAGGCATGAACCCTCGTGGCAGGCCTTTGTTCCTGCCTGCGTGCTCCGGCGTCGCTCCCCCCCCCGTGTGTCTACTCCTCCCCCTGCTTCCCTGGGCTTTCAGCTGAACTCGAACGAGTAATTAATAACCATGACCCCAGATTTAAACGTAGCCCGCATTTAGTCGATGGAAATAGAATCACAGAGGAGTGAAGTCATAAGACATGGGTGTTTGAGGGGTGATGGTGTGAATCCATTGATTCATCTGTCTCAGTTTGATCCGGGCACTGTGCTCACATCTGTCAGGAGGAAGACAGCGAAGATACCAGCAATGTAGCAGAGACATCCAGTCTGCTTCTCGTGCAGCGTTTACAAAAACCCTGCAGTTTGGCCGCTAATTTGACCAAATAAAATGCAAATATTAGGGGAAAAATACAAAGTAGAAATGCTAGATTAGCTGGCTTCTCCATGTCTCCACCTGTTATTTCAAAGGCATGCTGTATATTTCCCTGTTTGAAAAGGTTTCAGGCCCCAGACACTCGCAGGATGTATAGATTTTTGTATGCAAGCAAAGAAATCACAGCCACAGTTGTTTCCTCTGTGGAATTATGAAAAAAAAAAAAAAATCTGACCAGGAAAAGGGAGGAGCTCGACTGTGTCTCCTGGAGGTGTTTCTGATGGGCTCACACAGACTGTTATGGTAAACAGCATTCCTCTGAGGCCTTTAAAGCATGAAGAGAAAGACACAGACAGAAAGAGAGTGAAGAGAGAGAGACAGGGAGCAACTTGGGAAAATAAACAGTATGAGATTACGGGTTTGGCAGTGATGCGCCACAGTGCAGCAGCAACCTTGGCAGTATTTATTTAGAAACCTGCCTCATTTCCTCCTGCAGGCTGTAATGTATGGTGCCCTCACCTCACACACATTAGCCCTTTGCTGTGATTTGATGTGTATCGCCCGCTTTAGCGATGTTTTCCTCGGATACAGTCGAGCGATCCCTCCTCCCCTTCCCATCGCCTGCTAATTGGAGTGTATAGAGCACCCTTAATTATCCAGTTAGTAGCTTTGCTGAAAGAAAGCCGACTCCTGGCACACAGTCTGGTACAGATGACAGCACCTACACACAATCACTTCCAGAGAAAACCTCAAGTAACATGTAGATAGAAAGCAGCGCGTGCGCATGCAGGCTGCGTGAATGAAAGTTCGCAGTCGTATTCTGTAGATGTGTCTGTTTTTCAAACTTTCTTCAGGTAGATGGAACGACACTAGAGATTTCTGGTATTATTTCTGGTTCTTTGTGGGGTTTTTTTTATTTTTAATTCAGCACAACAAATGTAAGATTTACATTCTCTCTTCAGATCCATCCATTATTCTATATGATTATGTTACATAAATTATCTTTGTAAGTGTGTTTTCTTCAAGGTTGGAATCTCCAGCACACTAAAAAAACCCTGTGAAGCAGTCTGGGAAATAACAAATCAATTACACATTTATTTGAATGTGTTTAGCTCATTGACAAGCTGCCTTCATCTACAGAATACAGCAATGGTGGAAGAAGCATTCAGTAAAAAAGGCCTGCTTTCAAAATCTCAAAATTCTTACTAAAATCAGAATTGACAAAGTATGACAAGCAAAATCACCTGAAAATATGAAAAATAAACGTGTTCACTATGCAGACTAAGTGTCCCTGTCAGTGCTTTCATATTACACACGATATTATTGACATGTTAATACTTATGTATGAGTGTGTAACGCTGCATTCATGTCAGCAGATCAGGAAGAATGTGTAAAACTCTTGTAATAACTTCATTTAAATAGCCGAGATTAGATAGTTTTGCATTGCTACTTTGATTAACAAGTGAAACCAGGTACAAACAAAGTATAGACATTTTTAAATCTGCTGAATCAATTTTGTTAATGTTAATATTGATTGTTTTCTTATCGTAACCTGCCACCAGATATAGTTCATTCACAAAATACTTTGTGCGCAGGACAGGACAAACCAAACTAATTGAAGCTCCAGCGAGTGTGTGAAGATTTACTTATTTTTAAAAACACCACCTCCACTTCCTCTAACTAGATGCGCACTGCCCAATAAATATGATCCCACAATTAAGTTTCCTAGCGTGACGAAGTATACTCTTACATTTAGAGTTGTGAAGACCTGGCGAAAATGTAACTAAATGTTTTTAAGTATTTCAACAGAACTGTTGTGTTACACAGGTGCACTGCCTTCTTATAAAGCAGGGTGCAATTAAGTTCAATTCAAAGGGGCTTCATTGGCCTGAGAAATGTAGGTTTACACAGCCAAAGTGTGACATAAAAACAAAGACTGTATGGACAATAAATGAAGATATCGTAGAATTCAGTTTGTAGACACATCGCTGCTAAATGATAAGATAAGAAGAAACCTCCCTGAAAGCTGTTGCACACAACATTTCGAGGAAACACGTCGTTCAACCTGGAAACCATAGCAAAACAGTGCATGCCATTTTTAGATTTAATTTGCCCCTTGGTTCAGATGTCTGTCCTGATTGGCTGCCTCACAGACATGATATAGGAGCGGTAGGGTTGCGGGTGACAAAGGTCATCAGCTGGAATTAAAAGCCAGTGTACGGCCCACAATCAATATTTGCTCTAACCTGTTGCAGGGCTGTCCTGCTACATGAATGTAAACACTCGGACAATAATGATCCTTCCTCGATGTCAGAAGGTATTAAACTGACCAGAGACAATAAACAAGACTGTGTTGTGGTGGAGGAGTTAGGTGTCTGTTAAACATTAAACCGCGCTTTGTTGGAAATTAATGTCAAACAGTGTTCAACGTGCTCTTGTTGTGGCAACTGTGATCCAGCTCTCACTATAACAAATCAGTGTCACTGAAGGTGATAAAAAGAATTTCTTTGCCTTAGTGAAGGTTTCTCACCTTTTCTAGCCTGCAGACATTTATTAGGTCCCAAATCTCTCATGTTTTTATCATGTGAATTTAAGTATGGCTTTGTGCTCTGTTTTCAAGAGGGAATACCACATTTTCGAGAAATTATGATACATTTTACACCTGTTATTTTTCAACTCATATCCATTTACCACAGGGCTTCATCACAGAGATCAACAGTGTGAGTGTTTCACATGTATTTGCCCAAAAAATAGATGAGTGAAAACATAAAAAATCATTTACGAGCACAGTTTGTGAGTAAATGATTTAAACCTACCATAATATTTTCCCCTTGTGCTGCTGTTTGTTCCAAAACTACAAATCCCACAATTCCACAGTCACCAATGTGCCAATCACAGTAGAGTTTTCTGTGATGACACAGCCAGTGTCAAGTGAGAGAAAGGCACACAGAAAGTAAACAACATGGGAAACAAAGTATTGGTTTAATAGGCTTAATGTTAAACATGCTAACATTACTATTTTGAGCGAAAAGAGTCGAGGAGAAAGAAGTAAGGGTTAACTCACCAATGAGGGTGTGCACCTTGCATTATCTGAGGTGGCTAACGTTAATGTTAGCATGGTGGCTAGGAAGGTCAGGGTGACTGAGGACAGTGTTAGCAAGTGACCCCTGCTGCCACTTCAATGTCCACTGGAGAGGGTGGACGGAAAAAAAAAATAGAGATTTAATATTTGAGTGTCTAGAGTGGACAGCGTAGTGCCCAGTTCAGACCAAAGATTCATGACGAGATGAGTTAAAGCAGGCAAATACTTGCAACGCACCATTCTGCAACTTTCTAAAAACCTGCCGGTTCACACCAATGCAACTAGATGAGACAGTGTATCATCTCTATGCAACAACTCTCTGTACTTCCATTCTGATTTCCAGCTTTTCAGGCTCATTTTGTGGCTGAATATAATTTGTAGCTTCTTAAAATATGAATGAGGACAGTGATAGTGAGATACTGGCTACAGCTGCATTTGTAGTAGTGATGAAATGGTGAAAACAGACACAAAACAAGCATCAGATGGACTGTATTCATGATAAATACTGTACGCAACAATAATTCAAATAATCAGCAGCAATTAATCAGTCAATGAGAATGTGTGGGTGTTTGGGGTAGGGGCTAAGCACATACTGTACAGCGAGCAGCGACAGTGACCCACAGTCCAACACTGGCACACTGTGAGGACGGAAACAGAGGGCTATGTGGGGGCAGAGCACTCACACACATTTTCACTTGACCAACAGACCTCACTACAAGCTGATTGGTGACGTGACAGGCTTTACATATAAAACCAGCCGCCGGCAATTTGAGCATCTGACTTGCAGGTGACACCAGCAGCCGGCTTGAGTCGAGCTCACGCCGGCAAGTTCACACCGCTGCAACTTTTCTCTGCAATGCTCTCAAACGGTTTTGTCTTAACGGGAATCTGAACTGGACTTTAGAGAGATGTGAGAGAGATGACAGCATAAACAACTGACCAGGCTACTTAACAGTCTTTGTTAAAGGTGTGTTATGAACATTTTTTTTTAACTTTGCCCCCTAATTTTTGATTTAGGAGCACACGTATTCCATGTGAAAAACAGCTAGCATCAGCCCTGCATCAGGAAACCTCCCACAGGGTCTAGCCCCCGAGGCTGAGAAACTCCTCATTCAGCTGTTGACCAACTTTCAACAATTTCTTAAGGAAATTTAATTGTTTCTTTTGTTCTCCGAGGCAGCTACCCACTTAAAAACAAACATGTTCAACAAAGAACAACCCTAAATGTATCAAACGCCGACAAGTGATTCACTTCAAGTGTCCCTCTTCATGAACTAGGACTGGGGACACTTTTGTTTTTGTGCTAATATGTGCAAACACAGTTGCCATGCTCATCTGTCAGCGAGGGTGAGCAAACAGCTTTGGCAAACACAAACATCATGGAAGCACCCGCTTTAGTCTATAAGTCACATTCAGGATGTGACTCAGTTTTAAGTGGTTCACACCACATTGTGCTTGCACTCAGACTTGTCAGACTTAGATGTTTACATGTGGACACGACACCACCGGAAGCTGCTGCAGCGACTTTACTTCTATTCAACAGCAGCTGGTGATGAAGCTGGTGAAATTTTGTTTTTGATTTTGATTTTGTTGCTCTGTTTAGAGTTAAATGTCAATATCTGCCATCCACAGATCTGACTAATTCCTATTAAGGTCTCATTTACACCTGGTATTAACGTGATCTGTATCTGGATGGGTTATCTAGATAACGATATCTGATCACAAGCCTTTGCATTCACACCTGGTATTAATAAGTGTCCTTGTTATCTCGATTTAGCCCACATCATCAGAGCATATCACAACTTGATATGCAAATTAAGTAAGCCGAGACTAATCAACAAACATGTCCCAGGTTAAGGAAAGTGATGATGCTGCTGCATGGGCTCTACTTTATCTGCTCTGCTGAGCTCGGGCTCGTCTGTAGTCCTGTGCCTATGGATATATTTTCTGAATGTATTTCTTGATTATATCTGTGCTATTGATTGCACTCTGATTACAATATGTTCTACATTCATTCACACCTTACAATCAGATGCATTTTCCCTAAACAGGATATGATATCAGATACAGATTTCATGTTAACACCAGGTGTAAATGGGATGACTTATCTGTGTGAAATATTATATGAGGATATATAAAACATAAACATAAAAGATTACATTTGGACAGTACAAAACCTTTTAATTTTAATAAAAAAACAGAAATACTAAGACTTCCTGGTCGACCGTTTGACTGCACGAAAAATCTTCACAATTCATATCAACATTTCTGAAATGATATATTTGCATATTAGCTGACTTTGTCATCAGGAGGTGGAGGGGATGGTGGATGGCGAGACGCCTGCCAAACTGCAGACTATTGTATGAGACCAACAAACAACAAAACCGGTTGTTTTTCAGTGAGTCATTGCTGCGTCTTCCAACAGCTCTTTAGCCAAACGTTGTTTTTCAGTGACCTGTTGCTGTGTTTGGGAATAGTGCCATGAAAAGTGGTTGTTTACCTGCATTTCCAGCCAGGATTTCACCACCAGAACCGGGTACTTTAAGCCAAAGCGTGGTCTTTTCCTAAATGTAATCAAGTGGTTTTTGTGCCTAAACATAACCACATATTAACCACAAAATTGTGGAAATGTGAAGCTTAAACATAACCATCCATATCCACTACATGATAATGTGAACATGTAATGTATTTGTGGTTTGTAGAAATGTTCAGTGCCAACATTTATTCTGGGGATTGGGTTGAAAAGTGAGGCCAGTGTGCAAATGCCTGCACAACCTGGTCTCACTCTGAAGTTGTCAAAATCTTGCACTTGGGAGTGACTTGCATTTTCAGACACTGACGAAAAAGCTGTCCTTTAACATCGGCATGATCTACAGCTGGTTGGCAATTTAGTTTAACAGCTCCTGGCGGCATTAGGGGGAAATGCGGTAGGACAAGAACGAAAGTTAAGGTGGCGAAAGTCTGAGTAGAGTGGGTGGAAGGGGTGGTGAATGGGTCCAACAAACACCGACTTTCAGCCGAAGAGCGGTGTTTTGCCTCTTATAAGATTATACAGCCAAACCCTGAAAAAAAACATCAATTTACATTGTACCAATGTAGTGCATTTATTTGGAAAGAGACTGTATGTAAATGGCAAATTTCCTGTGAGAACGAAAGTGTATTTTGAAAGGAGACAATGCATGTAACCGGCAAAACTTGACGCGGCGTCCCAGAACGTCAACAACCAACACACCCAGGGTACCTTGCACGTCATATTTGGATATAGAAAGTCCATGACCGATATGTGATGAAGTCCAAGTGAGAATGTGTCGAACACACTAGTTGCTAAGAAGTTAAATTGTATAGCAGTCTATTAGAAATGATTCTTCTCCTCTCTTGATTTATTGAACATTTTCCACATGAGTTTGTGGTCTTAATCACCAGTTCCAAGCCTTCTTCGATACATCGGGACGTTAATTTTGTAAGTTATGTTCCCATTTAGAGTAAATCATCCAAACATGGTCACTTCTGTCTCCAAAACATCAAGATGACAACAGTCAAAATGCAAAATTCAAGGCTTCAAAAGTCCACAAACCAATGGATGTTACGGTGGCTACGTCCACGTCTTTATGGGTAGACCTCCCTTGGTTGTCATCAAAATTTTAGATTTTTCTACTTCTGCTGAGTTTGTATTTTCAACATTCTCCAACATACGGACCATGATTTGGGCTGACTGATGTCCAAGTGCGCATTGAGAATCTGAATGAACTCTGTGGTTTTGATACACAAGTAGTGGATAAAAGTTAGAGGTGCTGCTCAAGCTGGAACAACTATTAATGTTTTAGAGGCTGAGAACCAGGCAGGCAGAGAGACATGACACGCACACACGTCCACAATGGCACTATCAAACCCTCTTATCACCCTCATCATTTCATCAATATTAGGTGAAATGAATACAACTTTTTATATTCTTTGAGAAGACTGCGATCCAGAACTAGCCTCTATTTATCTGCGTGTTGACTGAACCTCTAAGCCGCAGCCTTGGCTTTGACAAAGTCCACAATGGCAGATGCTGAATCTGTCTCCTGCACAATAGCTGTGCAAAAACCAATGTAGTAGAGCAAAAGAGTTTCGAACAACTATGCCAGTGAATGAACCCGGCGTCGCATTGACAAGAGGCATGACTCATGAAAGTATTCGTGACACAGTGTGCAGAAGTCAGTGTCTTTGATTGTGTTATTTGAAAAGGGTCTGTGTGCAAACAGCTGACTATCTATGTATTCTGGGGATGAGCTTTATTGTGACAGCGAGCGTGGTGTCTACATCTAAATGGTTTCTGCCAGGTGACATGACACCGCATGCTCTTTCTGAGGGATGCAAGCTGCAGAATAACCAAGGACTGTTTTCACTTCTACATCTCATCTAAAGCATCAAAACAACCCATCTCCACTCCTAAACTGCCCAAAATTGGCATAATTTCTTGACTTTTGAGACATAAGTGCTTGACATTTTGATATGTCAAATCTGTTTAATACTTTCAGAAATGTGAAGAACTCACTAATAAGTCTCAGTTTGTGTCGGCCTCCTCAGCAGAAGCAGCATACAAAATTTGTTTTCCTAGCTTTATGTTTTATGTTCAGTTTTCCCAAAAGAATACCAGTCTGCTACTTTGTTTTGTACTGAATATGTACAGTAAACTTTACTGTACCGTTTCTGCTTTTTGAATTGTGTTTGCTCGCTGTGCGGCTCCCAACGAGTGCAAACAGCTTCAAACTGCAGTAAAACACATGTAACCTTGGTCATGATATTGGCAGCTTGTATTTATGTTGCACTTTGTTACTCCAAGATTGCGTCTTGCAAATAAAAACAGGTAATATTTAAAGGAGCTATATGTAAGCAATCTAAAGCAAATAGTCGTAAAATCATCCTAATATGTTACAGAGACTAAGGATTAATGTTAATATAACATACTGATTACTGAAAATTACGATCTGCGAATCATGTTTATGTTTTGAATTTGTGTTTTGGCCTGTTGCGCCACCCACCGCCGTCTACCAGTCATGCAGTCAGTAGATTGTCAGCATCAGTTACAGTTATGACTGAGCTGCAGTGGCTGACGGTGCGACTAAACCCAAACAACCTTGTTATGATTCCCAAAAACGCCAAGACAAAACTCGCAAAGTGAAGGTCTGTATAGGAGATGCTTGTGAACGGTGGAGATGGTTGAAAGCGGAGAAGAATTTGATATCGGATGTCGAAGTGGCTACTCTTCTCCTCGACAGGTAAGTTTTAGCCAAAGTTGGCTAACTAGCATCATAGCTAGACGGGGATAGACATTTTGAATACTTTCAACTGTCATTCATTTTCGATCATTGTAGCCCATGTGCAGGTGGGTCAACAAATTTTAGCAGCACAGCGAGCAGCATTAGCAGTGTCCCGGCTCCTCCTCCGCTGTATACCGGCAGCAGCAGCAGAGAAGCCAGACTTGCTCGAACGGTCCGCTGGACACGACTCGCGACAGTATTTTGAATTGAGTGCAGTAACCGTTTTGGCCACATTCTTACATACAGCGCTTTTAAAGGAAAAGTGTGAATCTTGGGAATTAAAGTTGGATTATACTCAGGGTCTAATAATCACTGATGACATGTTGCTTAAACCTTTTTAGGAGGCCACCTGGCCACCAAAGTTGTGAACATATTGTGTCGTATCGTATCGTATCGTATAGTATCATATCAACCTGTGTTGACATATCATTTTCAGTTTAGTTAATATGTTGAAATTCAGGTTTGAGTTGGTTACTTGGATGAAATGAGTATCTGGTGCGGATAAAGTACATTACGATGTACACGAACATCCAGCAGTTATGGAGCAACGTTAGCATTTATTTGGAGCTGTGTTTCTGCCCACCTGGCCAATGTAAGTCCAATATTATCTGTTTTTGTGTGAATGCGGGAGGGACAATGGCCCCATCCCTACTTCCTACCCCCCTACTTCTGGCGTACTTGCATGGAGAACACCCATCTTGGAACTACGCCCTCATTGGGATTTCAACCCCACATTTTGCGACTGCATCTTGCACCATTGTGACTCTATTGCATTGACAAACTCTGTCCACAGACAGACATATAAACACCTGGCAAAGCAATCAAAACTGCTTCTGTGCTGGTTCCCACTACAGCAGGTGTCTCCAGGACCTAATACACACAAAGCCTGACAAGATAAAAACAATACCAGCTGCTGTCAGGTCTGGTAAATACATACATTAAAATTAAGACACAAAGCTAAGGCTATGAACACAGAATAAAAGCCAGCGGCAACAATCTTATAGTACAGCAGTGGTATCTGGTTAAGCAGTTAAGCAGACGGACATAATATGTAAAAATAATGGATGTGGCTATTGTGACCATGATTTTTGGACACATTTTGAAGCCTTCGAGTTCGGCATTTCAGCTGTCGCCATCTTGGGGTTTTTTTGGAGCCAAAAGTGACAATACTTGAGTGAGAGGCTGGTGCTGAAGCTGAGGTTACCATCTGCAGACAGACTGTCACTCAATCAAAGTGGCCCACCCTTAATTAAGCGTAACTTTAAGCCTTAATAAAATGTAGACTGGTGAGTTATATAAAAGTTCAACCCGCAAACTGTTGTCAGGAACATGGAAATCAGCTATAGAATATGAGCAATATGTTTATTTCTGCTTTAAAGTTAGGCATTTTAATGTGGGGTTCTTTAGGGATTGATTCGCTTTTGGAGCCAGCCTCAAGTGGCCATTTGAGGAACTGCAGTTGATGATTGTTGTAGGTGTTGAGGGTGTGCGTGATGTCTTCAGCTATTTGTGAAGCCTTCTTTGTCGTCCGTTCCCTATGGACGATGCTGAATATCTGCCTTTTTTGCTGCTAAATGCTACATTGTACTAACCAGCTGGTCGCTTAGAGCATCTGTCTGCTGTTGTAAGCGGGATTTATAGTTGTGCGTCAGCTCTATGCAGGGCCTACTCCGTAGCCTGCGCACATGTCTTATGCTGTTGTGAGGTGGTGTGTCTGTGTCTGTGTCAGTCTGTCTGTGAAGTGCTCTGAAGTTTAGTCGACTCAAAACACACCCAAAACAAACATTAAACATGGCTAAATAGCAATAACAGTGTCAAACACAAGTACACAAATTAGCTTCACTATAAATCGCAGCATTCACAGACAAAGCATTTGTCTTCATCTGGACACATTTTCCCCACAAATACAACATGCTAATGTTTTTAGCACAAGCCTATGGCATTTTACATTGTATAAATTAGCCTAGCAGCTAGCGGACTTTTCCTCTTCTCATATGAAGCCAGGGACAACAGCAACATTTAACAAAGGTAACGTTACAAAATTCAGCTCCATTACAGCTCACAAGGCTCACCGACAAAACAACTGTCTTATACTAAACACATTTACCAAACACATAAGACATGCTAACGTTATTAGCACAAGCCTATGGCATTTTACATTGTATAAATTAGCCTAGCGAGGAGGGGAGATTTCCTCTGCTCATATGAAGCCAGGAGAAATTGTACACAAGACTTAGAATGCTATTTTTGTGGAGGCTTTATTGTCCTCCAGATTTCTTGTTTCTTATCTGTGAAATTGAAGTAAGTTTAGGAAATAGTTCTAGCTTACAAAAATAGACAGAAGGTCTGCGTCGCTGCGTCGTGTGGTTACTTTCTGGGGAGGTGCACTTCAGGGTATGGCGTAGGCTCTGTGTCAACGTAGAGCCTATACCATAGGTACTTCGCCAATTCAGTTAGTGTACAGTGAATTTTTGATGCTTAAAAGTTGAAAACAATGGCCTGCTGAAAACAATTCTATGAAATCAGTGGGGACGAACCAAAAAGGGACAAAATGAGATTCAGGTGACAAATTTCTGTAGGTTTGTCACTTAAAGCAGCCGCTTTCGAATGATCCCATTTTCACACAGTTATTGCATTGTTATTAAGAAAATCACTTTAAGCCTCGTTAAAGTTTTTCTTGTTTTCATCATGTTTTTCGAGGACCAAAAGTTACTGGCAGTGCCATTCAGTATTTCACTGAGGAGATTGTTGCCATGAGCACATCAGAAAGGTAGCTTGCATGTCAGTAGCAAGACTCCTCGACATTATATACAACATGGTGTCAAAAATATGGTTCTTTATGCCTTATGTTGCGAATTTTCCACACTTATCACCTGGAAAATATGCAGGCTGACCAACCATGCGAGGCAGACCATGGTGCGATGAAACTGTAAAATACCCCTGGTCAAGCTCAGAGTTGAAATCCAGGTCAGACTCTGCTCCACTTGGTTTAAAAGTTCAGTGCTTACCCTGAGTTTGGTGTCAGCAGCCGTTCAAAATGTCATCACCTGTTTCTGAAGGCATTATAATGTGACAGTGCACTGGACATTTCCATGAATTGTGTTTGTTGTGAAAAGGCTCCTACACTGGCCAGATGGACCTGGAAAAACCTGCCGAAAATATTCCCCTCTGTGTCACGCGTGTGAAAGGTGTATTCATGTGTTTCCTCGAGCCCTGATGGATAAAAACACAGACCAGGCGTACTTTTACACTCGGTGTCAGTCATTCTGTGAGGCAGGAAAGCATAGAGGGAGGCATCTATAAAACAAACATGGTAGCAGCAGTGGAAGGGCAGAAGTGGCAGGATGGGAACTGCTGCCAGACACATTACAAGGAGCTCTAATGAGGGAGCCCACACTCTCATCCCCCCCGCCACCACAGAGGAACGCGAGGCGGGAATTAATTGTGAGGGCGATGATGGCGAGCGAGCTGAGGAGCAGGTCATTACTGCACGCCTCCTCCTGGAGCGCCGCGGGCAGAGCGTGGAACGCCACGCTACTTGCACAATTCCCATGATCCCACAGGAGGGGGGGCGGGGGGGCAGATAACAGGAGGGGGAATGAAGGGGACAGAGAGAGAGAGAGAGAGAGAGGAATAGGAAAAGATACTAGATGAGGAGGCAGGCAGCTTCCTCTTTGTTGGAGGGAAAAAAATAAAAGAAAATGTATTGATTTTTATTTCACATCTGATTTTCATTACTGCCATTGCTATACCCCTTATACTGCAGAATTTATTTTCATCTTCCCTTCGACAATTCCTTATAATAAACAAGTAAAAATGTATCAAGAATAACATTTAATATTTTCCCTTTAGGGTCCTTCTTCTCCTTTCACATTTTGATTATCAATAAATCATCCACTACAAGCTTGATCATGACTGGATTTAATTTGCAATATGACATTGCAAGGTGGACACAGCATAAAACACTACCAGAAAATTGCTCAACAATCAGGCGCAAAGAGCAATGGCACAAAACTAATATGACACCTCGAAGGAGGACTGGGGGAAAAAAAAGAGAGCTTCATATCATGGTAATGATCAGATTTTGGGGTGCTTCACTTTTCTAATCTGCACACGGTGTAATAACTGACTCTTTGTCATTTCTCTTTGTGTGGTTTGTCGCCCTTATGAAACCTGTGACATCAGACTGAATGCATTGGACACATTGCCCTCTAGTGGACACTCAGTGTATGTAGGTAATGTGTGTCAGCCACAGAGCCAAAGTGACTCACATCTTCATTTTTTACTGTTATTATCCTGCAGCAGTTAAATTCAACAGCAGATGTTAAAACAGTCAGATTAATATTAAATGATTCATAGGAATAATCATATATGTCTGCACAGAAATGCATTCCTCATAATAAAAAAACACATTATTCGCCCCATATGAATGTGAGGAGTAGTGACAGATAAATATATTCATGAATTACAATAAACGGGTGATTCCAGGTAAAAAGCCATTATTTATTATGGGTCTCTCTCATTAAGTTGGCATTGATCACAAAGCAGGAAGCTAAATAAAGAGCAACAGATAAGCTAAAAGGATTTTTAGAACTTTAATACATCCGATTCACACAACTGGTGTCATTAGCTGCTGCTAAATTAAATTGTCTCCTTAGACATGGGAAATTCATTATGATTCAGTAATTAAATACAAAAACAGAAATACAAGCAAACACTAACTGACTTTTCCCAGCACATAACCCCCCTCCCCTTCCCCGATAACCGAGGAGCTTTTTTGCGTTATCTTAACTTATAACGAGAGAGCAGAGACACACCTCTTTGATGATGTATTTAACGACCCCATTCAGTGCTTTTCCTTTTTCACTACTTTCATGACTAGAAACCCTAATGAGACCATTGCTGTTGCCTTGGGGATGGCCAAGCCCATTGCATTAGCACATGAAATCATTTAGGCCATGTCTCCCGGAATAAAAATATCATTATGGTGAAGCTCTCTGTAAAAGTGAGCTGAAAGCCCACTGCTGCCAAGTGTTTTTTTTTGTGTGTGTGTGTGTGTGTGTGTGTGGAGATGAAATATTCCATGAGGTGGAAAACGGACACACTAAGACTGGACTTATAAGGGGACAGCTCACATTCAAACATACATATTTTTCCTCTTACCTGTTTATCAGTCGAGGCTGTTTAAGTGTGAGTTGCTGAATATTGGAGAAATGTAACTAGATGTCAAGTCGCTTCATGTGTTCAAAGCACCAAAAATTACATTTGAAAAACTCCACAGCAATGTCTCTTTTCAAAAACCATGACCCGGTTACTCAAGGTAATCCACAAACCTTGTTGTGAGCAGTTTCATGTTGCAACTATTTTCTTTGTACTGAACAGCAGCCGCCAACTGTATCACCATGCAGTGTGCAGAAGGAAGCAAACTTCTACTGCTACCTCGCCTCGTACCACTGGGCTAGCTAACATTAGCTTTCTTCATTTTATTTATTAAACAGGGAGAGTGCACAGTTACTTAGCTCCACCAGAGTTAGCCATTTGCTAATTTTCATCTGTCCCCGGGCAGAAAACAGAGCATAGTTTCTCTGCTAAAAGACACTACTATATAAAAAACTCAATACCAATATCGCGGTGACACTGTAGAGTTAATTTTTGGTGCTTTACCAGATATTTACACAATGAGATTTTTGATTGGTTGTCTGGAGTAATGTGGGTATAATGACTACTTGGTTAAAGGCAAATAATCAAACAGTAAGAAGGGTCTGGTAAGTTCAGAATACTACATCACTTCACTGTAATAAAGCTTTTAAAACTAGGAAAAGACAACACTTATGATATTACAATATCCAAAATTGTCCTCAACATATCAATGTAATGCCCATAGCCCGAGGAACTGTGCATTTACTACTAGCTCGCCTAGCACCACTAATCAGCTAATGTTACACCTCAGCCTCACGCTGTCTCGAACACAGGCCTCTCATCTATCAGTAGATGCACGCATGATACTTAAATTTTTGATTTTGGGGTGAACTGTCCTTTAACTAAACCACTTCCTGGCTTGCTTTGCTCTTTCACATAAGACTATTAGAAACACACCTACAGCAAAGAAATGTATTCGAGGCAAAAAAGTAAAACATCTCACTGTTACGTTGAAGTACATGGACATCAGTTATAGTAAGAAAAAGGTTTAATGGTCCTCTTGTAGAAAGAGTTTGTGATGTGATGTGATGCAGGCAGTAGGTGATTTGGTGGCGACACTCCACCCATCTAATGTCTAACTTACATTTTGATTCAATGCCATTTCACTGGAGTTGTACCTTGTATAATTTTACGTGACAAAGAAACTAATTGATTGATTTAGATGAAATATTTTATTGTCTTTGCCCTCAGTTTGGGTTTGTATGTTTGCTCAAAGATGCTCTGTGCTTTGTCTCGTAGTGACGCTTCACACTGCTGCTTTTAATAATCGCCACAGTCTTGGTACATATGACGACACGTACAGAAGAACTAACATGCAAGAGTCTGTCCATTATTGATTAAAAGCTCTGTTTTATCTGTCTGCTTTGCTCTCTCTTTAGAGCACACCATGTGAAGCTACTTTCAGACACTGTCTTGTCTCATCTCTCCCATGTCTGTGTGTTCTCTCACTCATTTGAGTCATAATGCCTATTGTAATGCACAGATCTGATTGGCTTAGTAGCATCACGTGAGATAATTTAACACATGTAATATAACTGTAAGTTTCCTGGTGCTTTGTGCAACAATGGCTGGCTGAAATAGAAATTTAAAATGAATAATGTTCAATAAACTATTGATTAAAGGTCTGGGCCTGGATAGAATGGTGTCTGGGTCTGGACGCAGAGGATGGAGATTGATGGCAGGTTAACAAGGGGGATGTGATTTGGTCATTTTGCAATCAAGGAGTGTGGCGTCCCCCTTCATCCCCCTTACTGGATGTCGGTGAGATTGAATTTAAAGTCCATGTCGTGTTTTGTAGTTCATTATAGGACTATTATTTGATGATTTAAGTGGACATTTTTAGTAAAATGTCCTTCATTTCTTCTCAAGTTCCACTGATTGGATGATGAGAAAATAACTCACGTTGTATCTTGAGGGAACCTTTCTTGTGACAGATTTTATCTACATAGCTTGGGACTGGAGACAAAGGTCTTTGCTTACAGTGCTATGTTAAATGTAAGAACTTCATATTATGTGACAAACTTTTATTTTTGTCTTATATGTCCATGTGGGCAGGGTACCGGTGTGTATGCATCACACAGTCCGTAGATAGATAGGTTGAAATAAACCTTTTATTTCAACCTGAAAAAGCGAGGGGCAGAATGACACTTGACGCATCTTCCTCTTGGGAGCCACATCACAAAGAATGAGAGGTAAATTCTGAATCCTCTTTTTAAGGGATCATTTTTACACCACATCATCAGTCTGATCTAATTCCTTTTATCATAGACAACATCTGTATTGAGAATCCTTATTATGAGGTTTTGCCAATCTTACCAGTCACATGACTCAACCCTGACCCGAATACAATTGATCGTGTTCGCAGCTTAAATCCCCCGTCTGCTTGACCTCACTGTGAGGCAGGCCTCGCTCAACCAAGACTACACTTTTATCACAACCACATCAGAGCACTACAAAGCATCGCGGCTCGACAGACATTCGGCACTCGATAATCTATGAGTCATCTTGAACCTCTGCGGACGCAGGATTGTGACTGCAGGTCAAAGGTTAGAGCACATCACACAGATTCAAACATCCTCCCTGCGTGTTGCAGCCAAACACACCTGCAGGATTTATACACACTGCACAGTATCTGCTGTGGAAACAGAGAGATTTTAATGTTTTGTTTTTTTTAAACTTCACCCGTGTGTACAAATTATTATATTAAATGGATGTGTTAGGTGGAGGGCTGATGGAGGGTTGGGGAGATAGGGGATGAACTGAGGGGTCAAAGGTATGAAGGATTTGTGATGAGGGAGTGGGAATTCGTGGCAAAATCTCAAAGGAAATATAGCGTCATTAGCAGTGCATTTACAGTCTCTCAAGTTGGAGACTGTAATGCCAGAACGTTTCCTGATCTGATGGGAAAGAAACTGCTGCTAGCTAGTTAGCACAGCCATGGATGTACCCCACAGCCCCTCAACTTCATTCCCATCAGAGAGTTTGCTGACCCTGGTCCAGCCACTGTACATTCGCCTCTGTTAAATATGACAGCTACAGGAGTTTGGAAAATAGCAGCATTGGTAGTTAAAAGACAGATTTTTAACCAGCTCTGTCATCATAGTGTGGGCAGTGTGTGCAGTGTGGCAGACCTCAGGTGTAAAATGAGCAGGGATCTCCGGGCACTCATGGCGCAGGGGGAAGCCAAACACTATATCATCTGCACATTGCCCACACTGCAATGACAGAGCTGGTTAAAAAATCGGCAAAGTTTTCTTTCAACGGCTATAGCAACTCAAATTCACTCAGTGACTGTTAGTAAAAACAGATCAACAAACATGTAAATGAGACAAAGTTGCACATGAACACACCAAACTGACAGCCAAAAGCCTGTGTGCTCTGCACCTGCATGAAAAGACATAGCCCTCCATATCAGTAGACGGCGGTCATCTGTAATCGTCATTCAGAAAGGGAGACTGAGGGCCGTCTTGATGCCAGTTAGCCAGTCAGCATATAAACAACACAATCCATTGTGAAAGAACACAGCAGAATTACGGTGTGCCAGTGAACAACAACACAAACAATCTTGAAACATTTCTGCTAAAGCACTCAGTGGCTAAAGAAAAATAATCTTACCTTATGTAACAAGTTTGTTCTGGTCCAACTCCCTCTTGGCTTTAGCTCTTTGTTTACGTGTCTCACTTCTGCCAATCAGAGTAAATTTATTCATCAATGCCAACTTAACATGCTGAATCGATGGATAATAGGCCAACTAGCCCCAATGAAGGCCAACAGTGCAAGACACGCTGCACCAATGAGGGCGGCATTTGCTCACCAATGGCCCAAATTTGACCAACAGCCAACTGTCGGCTCGGTGTGTCAGGACCTTGAGAAGAGGGATGAGAGGGGGTAGAGTTCCTCAGTGTTTTTTTTGGAAAGGGTGGTGTTCAAAGCCACTGATGATCAAGATGGACTGTTTCAAAGGGCGCCCAGTGTGCTGCCCGTGTCTCGCTGCCCGTTTTGTCATGTATAAGTGAGCGTGTTCTCACCTAAAGTGGGTTGGACAAACCTCTGATGCAGCATTAACAGGAGAGATGTTTAAAGTTTGGGAATAATGTTTCAAGACAGATTTTAAAAAATGTGAACCCATCATTTCATACCCTAAAAACATCCTAAAAAAACCTAGAAAAGACAAAATCGTTTATCAATTGCCTTCTAAAAAAAGTTTATCGTATATACTGAGCTGCAGGCTTTACATCCTCTCCTCACCCCCTTTCATCCTGTCTTTGCTAAACCACAGACCTGCAACCAACATTACCAATTCACCAGCAATACCTGCAGCAGCACAAAACATGATAATTTATGTAAGTGCTTGTTTGTGTGTTTGTGAGTGGAGAAGGGGGGGTGGGGGTATATCAGGGAGCGCTCGTGTTTGTGCGTAAATCATGTCTAACCATATGCTGCCTTCCTCCGCAGCGCACTCGTAGCTGAAATTGATCGTCAACCATCTCCTGCTCAAAACAGCGTGGGCAGAGGGAGAGCAAGGTCACAGCCAAGGACTTGCCACAATCAGTGATGGGCTGCGGAGGGGGGCTTATGTGTCACGGCACAGCTGTTACGCTACATACTCTGAGTCACAAGCACATCTTCGCTGCTGCAAAACATCACCTTAATTACCTTAATGCCAGCCTGTCTCTCCCCGTCTGGATGAATCCTGCTCTGGATGCCTTAATCTGAGCCTTATCTCCACCATCCCCACACACTGTTTTGGGAGTAAAATCACAGCATTGCCTTTCTTATCTGTTTTTATTTCCTGTCAGGTTTAAGTGTTTTATGGTTCAGCAGTTCAGAGGACGGGAGGTTTGTCTGGTGATAGACAACATGGCTGGGGGCAGTTGTTGCGCTGTGTGCTCGTCATGCTGAACCAAGCCCGGAGCAGGTGAAGGGATGATTTCATGTCTGTGCTATCTGGAAGGACCGTCTCAGCTGCCAATGCAAAGATAAGCAAGGAGGATGCAGCAGCTGCTGCTGCCGGGCAGCCTGTTGAGCTGCCTGCAACTGGTTGTGCATCATTCCAGACTGACAAACAAGTTGAGCAACAATCTTGAGCAAGTGCATCGCTGTTTACCATCATATCTATAGAAGCCATGTTGTCTCTGAGCTGGGTGCAAAAGTTCAGTGTTTACTTATTGTAAAATCAACAGGATTACTGTGTGGGAAAAACAGTAAAACATCAAATTGTCTACTAGTAGGTGAGGAACACACGTATATATTAATAATATATATAAAAACAAGACAGAGGATGAATTTAAAAGTAAAAAACAACATTACATTCTTAGTGAAGTGTTAGACCGCTATGAGGTGATATGTATCATATATGTAAAGGGCTGTACCGAATAGTTTAAAGCTCCATGACATTGAAATTCAAAATCTAAATTAACATTCAAATGCTGCTCAGCTTTCTTCTTTTTATGCACGTCTGATCATTCTGTTTAAACCTGGTATTTCGGCACAGTTACAGATTAAGATTAGAAAACGCTAATATTATTAGTATTATAATATTTGTAGAATTCAGATTCCTGATCCAAACATTTCCAATAACTCCTGAGTTTTGTAAAGTCCAAAAGACAGATGTAATCATTTCCAAAATTCACAAGATGTTTTTATCGGATGAAATATGCTGCTTCAGTCCATATTTTTACCTTTATTGGATAGGAATCCAGCGTGAAATGAGGAGAGAGTGGGGATGACATGCAGCAAAGGGCTGAAAGAGTTGGAATCGAACCTGTGCGTTTAGGACATAGCCTTTGTACACGGGGCCCCGCTCAACCAGGTCAGCTAGTGGGCACCTCTGATGAATTACTTTATTTAAACTAAGCATTTTGCTTGAGGATTTTTTTTCTTATTTATCCATTAGGATGATGACCACATTATTAGATGGGTGCAGTAGTTAAGTGCGGTGGGGGGTTCGAACCCTGGGGTGCAAGGTTGTGCACAGTTGTGCAAACTGTGTCAACATACTCCGGCTTCCTCCCACAGTCCAAAGAAATGCAGGTTAACTGATAACTCTAAATTGTCTGTGTGTGAATGTGAGTGTGAATGGTTGTCTGTCTCTATGTGTCAGCCCTGTGATAGTCTGGTGACCTGTCCAGGGTGAACCCTGCCTCTCGCCTAATGTCAGCTGGATAGGCTCCAGCCCCCCCGCGACCCCCAACAGGATAAGCAGTTAAGGAAAATGGATGAATGACTACATTAAGTTTCTTTGTAAAGATGAAGTGAGAAAATTACAGTAAATGTAGTGCTTAGTGCTACAGTGTTTGGTAATACAGCAGGTATTATTAAGTATCTTGTTTAACTTATTTAACTTGTATATCTTGAAACTTGTAATGGAATTGTGGTTGGATTTGTTACCTCTGCATACTGTTTCCACCCCCAACACATACTCCTGTTGAACAGGAGACCACATGACACAGAAACATAACCTAGAATGAACTTTCAAAACCAGTAACCTTTATTATTAATACTGAGGAATGCTACCATCTTTTAAAGTATAAAAGTAAAACACACCAAGAATTAGAACAAGGTGCTGATCACCAGCACTAGACTTGATTATAGAAAACAAGTGTCACACACTCTGGCTCCATGTGCATTTCTTTTATTCTGAAGACGTTTCAGCCTTTGGGCCTTCCACAAGATCTACAATCAATCAATGATTCAGTGATTTTTGAGGCCTAAAGGAAATGCATACAGAGCCAGAGTGTACGACACTTGAACACCATCATCTTACTATCAGCTTGACATACAGACACCAGCGCAGTAACAAAAGGGAACTGTGATGTGTTCTGGCTGCTGCAGCAGAGTGTTTGCCGCCGAGACATTTGGCAGACAGGTGGGGGCAAAACCAGAGGCCACCTGTAGGAGGATGGTGAATCAGGATGTTGTTTAGACAGTATGGGGGCATTTAAGGCTGCTGAAGTGTGATGTGACATTAACAGTCACAAATGTCAAGTGCCAGCTGTCTGCATGTGGAGTGGCTGCATCTCGTTTTTTTTAAACAGACACAACTTTGTGCCTCTGTGAAACAACCCTATAGTTTGCTCCCACTTTAGTAATGTTAGTTTTATATCGACCTAGGCTGCAATAAACAGAATAGACTGAATTACTCTTGTAAAATATATCAAGGTGCAAAGGGTTTATGAGAAACACATGTTTAGAATTAGTGAAACTCATGAAACTGACTGAAGCAAACTGGTGAGCCTGCTCACACTGCAGCACTCAGGCTCTCTAAAAGGAGGATCAGATGAATTGTAGGTCATCATGCTTCACCAGCAGGGGTCATCATCTGCTCCATGCCAAACACCCGAGAATGTAGTTAACACACAGTGGGGCTTCAGTGCTTCGAGAGCGTGCCGTTTGTCAACTCGATACGAATCTTGAACAGTGTGAAAATTGTGATTATTTCTGTGAAAGTGTGTGACCGATGTTTTTTCTGCTTGACTGTCTGATCATTAACAGGACCGTCTTGTGACAAGTTGTTGAAATGTACAAAGCAAAGTGTTCCAGGGGTGTGTACAGGTCTTTAAAATGTCTTAAATTAGGCCTTAAAAGGCATTAAATAATCTAAAATTTGAATCTGTGAGGTCTGAGTTGCCACAAACAATTTTGTGTAATTTCTTTTTGCAAAAGAAAGTTGAGATTCTTGTGTGTGAAAGTTCATATTTCTGATTTTACAAATCTTAAAACCTGCTGCTGAACCTAGCAGTCTTTTAACTTTGCCTGCTTAAAATATAGATTGGCTTAACTCACTCTAATAATCACATTCCTGCAGAAAACCTGCATGGAAACACATGTAAATACTAACATTTATACTTACCTGTGATGTTTGAATACAAATCAGTTTTAAATTTGGTTACAAGCAATCTCGAAAAGGTCTTAAAAGGCATTTTATTTAATTGTCTGACACCTGTAGACACCCTGCTTTGTTCAGCCACAAAGAGAGCTTTAACCGTCTTCTCTCTTTTGGTTTAAAGATGGCTGTTGCAGGCGAACTAGCTTCAATCTGCACCAGAGACAGACACCGGCTCGCAGCAGTGACCCCCAAAACGAGTGGAGGCCAGACAATGATTCCCCTCTGGGATGGAGAGCTGGAGAAGTGGGTGAGAGGCTTCTATCACACAGCTGGTAAAAAGGGCTTCCCCGCTCTTACAGTAATAGAGGGCCGTGCCTACAGAGGCTTCGGCTGGGGGGCGGTGTGTGTTAGGGGAGGATGGAAGCACCTGCAGCCTGAATGCGGGAACCGGCTCTTAAACCTCTCAGAAGCAGTTGGTCGCCACGGGAACAGCGGCAGGCCATGATTGGCCTTGTCCAACCCTGCTGTGCCCGGGGAGGAACTCTGTCAATCGTTAGATGACACACACACACACTGCAGACAGGGAGGCATTGTGGAGCGGGACAAAAGTCCTGCAATTACAAATGTGCAGCAAATGTGAAACAGCACAAAAATGTTCAACTTCGGTGCCGTTCAGAGCTCAATTATATAAAATAACTGTTTTCCAGTTACTCTCCCTCTCTTTCTCCAAACCCCCGTCACCACCACTCTCCCCCAGACCCCCTGCTGCGGCTTAAACAATTAGGCTATGTGAGACCCACACTAACGACTCTCCCTTGTCTTTTAAGATAACTGCAGGAGGAGGGACAGCCGTGGGTGACATCTTGTTAGGGGGGGAATCCTGTGGTCAGTGGCTTGTGTATTGGCCCAGGCAGAGGATACCTAGTTATTACCCTACATAAAGAGCTCGTATGTGTGTGTTTAGATTGCCCCGGGTGAGGTGTGTGCTAATACCACTGCTGCTTGTGAGAAGTGCTGGTTTTCTCAGCTACGCGACGAGCCCCAGTAGCTGTGTCGCGCCTCAGATGTCACCTTTTACTCCTGCTTGTAGAGCAATGTAAAGAAAGCTGTAAATCAGCGCTTTCATCACAAATCAGCCTCCACTTAGTTGAGTCTCCACCTTATTTAGGACCAAATGATTCACACCAAATATAAAAAGTTTTCCAAGGCGGCAGAGACACGTAATGCTCACAATCTGGGTCAATTAAAAAGCAAATGTTGTCAATCCACGAATGTTTAAATGTGCTGCTCACACTAAATGAAAGTAGGAAAATAAGTAATAATCTCTTGACATGGGCATGTGTACACCACTTGAGGACGGTCACATGACAATCAAATAGTTTTGGAAATGGTTTTGGTAAAGATCTGTGTTGGTGCGGTGTGGATGGAAGGCCAAACTATAGGGAGGCATTTTCAGATGTATATGTTAGTGTGGACATGGCTCGAAGGAAAGAACAAGCATGTTGCTGCTGTAGCGCTCTACCTGGAAAACATTAAGGCCAGAAAACAGTTTTTTCACAGCGGTCAATTTTGAGATTTTGGGCTATTTTGCTTCCCTTACATGTCCTCTTTAGGACTCGTAGAAAGAAAAAGTTCAACATACACATTTAAGGTATATATTTTAGATTTCTGTAAAATTGTATGCAAAAACATGCACATGTAATTAGGTGATGCGTCATTTGCAGATTTAAACAAGAAATGGCAGAAAATTTGTAATACAAAAAATAGAAATCTTAATGTTAAGTAATCAGTAAGTAAGTTTCCTGGTGATATCTGTTAGTTCAAATTTTTACCCTGTTCACATGTGTTGTCTTACTATTTGTCTAAAAATGTATGAAACTGTACAATCACTAAATTAACGACTTGATTTTGAGCTAAATAAAAAGTAAAAACATAACAAACAAAACATGACAGACATGCGCAAAAATCCAACCCAATTCTCAGTATTCTAGTATGTCTCATTCAAAAAGGAAATTGTCAACAACTATCCCAAACATATTTACAACCATTAATATAGATAAATACAGTGCATATCTAAGACCATTTTCTCAAAATTATTATTTTTTCTCATATTTGAGCCAAAAATCTCAATATCAGTAGCACTTAGATACACCAGACTTTCCAGTTTTATTCTGAAATATATTCTGAAGGTTTTTACAGGGCGGTTATTCATCTGTCATTCATAGCCTGATTTGCATAACATTTTATTCTTAAAAACGTGGTGAAAATTGTTTTTTTTTTTTTTTAAATAGCTCTTGAAAGTTTTTTTTCTGATTTATAGAGTGATGAAAAGAGATTTCCAAAATTCCCTCTGAAAAAACTCTAATGTGTCAACAAAATGGAGCAATTTTTTTTTCCTGATTTTTTTTAATGTTCAGATTTCTGTTCTGAAAATAAATATCAGTGCATGTTTGATTATATAATGCACAATTTGCCTTTTTAAACATAAAATTTAAGAAAAGTGGTAATACTAATAGAAGCTATCTGAATGTACACAATCATAAAGGAAAGTTTCATGGTGATATCCATCAGTTAGAAGTTCTACTCTATTCACCAGGGCTGTCTATTCAAATTTTGTGGGGAAAGGCAGTTGTTCCTTAAATATACTCAGTAGTGCGCTTAAATTATCTAAAAATGTCCCATAAAAAAATCTGTTTCATGTTTGCAGAAGGACAGTCCTTTTACATGAGGTTTTTTACAGTAGTTCAGCTCTCTAATTTGTCAACATCGTCTATCGGGTACCAGGAAATGTAGGAATTTGACATCAAACAAGTCAGTTACAGTTTTTCACACTTCAAGTAAAAGGTTGAGAAGAATGAGTCATTTCACTCTCTGGTTTCACCACCCAGCTTGATAATGTGAGCTCATGCTTCACCACAGTTTTCACGAAAGAGCGCACAGGGAGGAGGGCTATAAACCACCACATGGCTTAGAGTGACACACAGATCTGAAGACTAGCAGCTCCAGATCTCTGACCTGAGGAGCCACCAGGATCCTGTCTTTGTTTTGTTTGGCATAAATCAACAAGAGCACGAGGCCACTAGAAAAACAGTCTGTAATGCTCATCGTCATCTTAAGGTGTGAAACCAGTCAAGTGACAAGTGTGCCTAAATTTCGATGACCCTGGGTCAGCATGAGGCCACAGCTCTGTGTTTACAGACGAGGTGACGGCACATGCCTCCACTCCTTTGAAATGTGACAAGGTGAGAGGAATGACGAGATTATCTCTGATTTACGAGTTACAGTAGCTTTCGGGGGAAGCGGCCCGGCATGGAGCTCTCCTGCTGCCTGACCGCTGGCAATACACACACACACACACACACACACACACACACACACACACACACACACACACTGAAAAGTCAATGCAGCTGTTTTAAGATGCATGCAAGATAAGCACTGATAAAAGCACTGACTGCACTGTGGGAGTGCTGCGGCTCCAAATCAAGCCAATTTAAACACTAACAAATAAATTAATTCATTCAGAGGGACAAAAAGATACACAAGCTCATTGCGTGAGAGTATCAGAAATTGTACTTTGAGCTTTAGTGCAGCCAGCTGAACGTAGAGGCGTCTAATATGCGCACAGTTTGAAACTTGAATGTGCATTCTGAATGTCGTCTAACCAGACAAGTAGACTCGGTGCACTGTCTTGTTTACAGCAGCGGCCTGAGGAAGCAGGGCCAGGGAGATGGAAGGAAGCTGACCAGTCCAAACAACCGCTGAAAGCCCTGCAGCGCTGATCACCGAGACACTTCATTGGCGCACTGGTAGGTTTACTGCCTTGCTCAGGGGTGCTTTGATGGTCGTTGATGATGAGACGGGGGGGAAACGGAAAGCTTTTCATTCATTCACTTCTACGATCTTCACGACTCATTGGGGGATTTAAATTTCGTGGTCACAAGCTCCCTAACCATTAGCCGAGCTAGCTGCGGTTCACATGAGCTTAGTCTGTGTAAACAAGGATTAACAACAACGGACAAGCATAAACACGCCGCTGTCAGCAGTCCCCTGGAAACTCCAGAAACATCCAGTCGACATCTTATCACCTAGAAATAGAGCTGAGAGACCACTTTGTCATATCAGTTGCTTCAATACTGCACTGACTGTAAGTTGGGGATTAAAAAATACTAAATTAATATTGTTTTTGCCTGACACAACAGTAGGAAAGGCTGTATACTGTGGTGCTTTTTAATCTATGTGTCCTCCTTAGTTGTAAGAGGAAATCAACTGGCTTTACCCTGCAGCAAGAATGACACAATCTGACCTCATTACCAACTGTCTAATCCGTTTAAAGACATTCACACTAAAGCAATCTAACATCCACCTGGGTGACAACTGTGCCATGCACAGAAAGATGACAGATCCGATGTAAAAGGCTCTATTTTGTCTTTACAGGATCTGCAGCTAGCGTGACTCCTCCTCTCTCTCTCTCTCTCTCTCTCTCTCTCTCTCTCTCTCTCTCTCTTCCCCTCCCCCATTCTGTGTAAAAACAAATCTCCTTTTCTGCTCTGAGCCTGAAACTATTGAGTCAACAAATGTCACTGCAGCGAGGCAGAGGCTGCTGGGAAAGAGGTGGGGTCTCCCTTTAAGCCTGAACTGCAGCTAAAGGGAGATTATTTTCAGACAAGACCCACCTGTTAGTAAAGTAAAAGAGGAATTAAACAGTAAAGTGAACTGGGGGTGCCGCTGACTATTGAGCATGAGGCATATGTTACGAAATGACAACATAGTAGTGCTAAAGATATTATATTTTCCCCCTACAAACTCTAGAAACTGTAACATTATGTTTATGACCTTTACAATTTAGGGTGCAAAAACAGTCTGGGTTGCAAACTGAGCCTCTGACTTACCGCTCTGCTTAAAAATGTAACACAGAAACCCACAATAAAAACCACAGCAGGAGTTTTCGTACTTTCCCCTATTACAGCGCATTTGCACTCGTGGTATTCTAACGACCATCCAGGGCTGAATTTGTCTTTTAAATCTGTCTTTTAAAGCGCCTTTCTCCCTCACACTGCTCCCTCTATCTCTTTCAAGCCCACGTGGCCAGTGTCAACAGGAGGTGGGTCTTGGCAGACACATGAAGCAAAGTATGCTGCCTGTATGCAGGCTGGAGAGTTGTCTTTCACTCTAAAAATGAGCCAGCCGGCTGAGGTGTGCCAAAATAAGACACAGCCGTTGGAAAAGGAGTGCATTGCTCAACTGCTTGCACTCCAAAACCGATTGTTGCTGTAATGCCCTAAAAAATGAGGGCTATTACACAACAGGGGAAGTTCTGTAAGCAGTGACAGAGATAGAAAGAAAATGAAAGAAGGAAGTCAAGATAGAGGTGCAGAAAAAAAAAGGAGGGAAAAACCCTTAGTCACTGACTTCCTGTCTGAGGAAAGGAAGGGGGTGGAGGCATATTCTGCTCCAGTCAGACAGTTGAAGCAATATTCAGCATAAAGTTTACCGGGGGTGGAGTCCTGTCCTGCTCTCTGAATCCACTCCAGTGCTTTAGGGCAGCCATCATAGTGTGCACTATTGTGTGCGGCTGAGGGAAGAAGAAAAAAAGAGGAGGGAGCAGAGGAGGGAAAGAAAACCTGTCTCTTTGTGTGGGGAGGACTCAGCAGGAAAGTGATTTTTGTGATTATTTGCTAGCAAAGCGAGGCTCTCCCCCACTGACCTACAGCAACACCTTGTCTCCTCTGCTGCCTTACACCAGAGCCACATATGAGTGTGCTTCTCAGGCCAGCAAAACAGCGACACCCAGGCTTCTCCTGATGATGAGAGCCGACGTCAGACCGGTTTCCATGAATATTGATGTGGAGGATAGTCTGTTTCATAGAAGAACAGAAGGAGGCAAGATGGCTGCCCTTTAGGATTTGTTAAAGAGGAGATTCAGACGGTTTGTTGGAATTTCTACAAAGTGGAGGGACGTAAAAAGGAGGTGAGAATTTGCTTAGTGTGTTAATCCTCTGCTTACCCTTCTCTCCTTTAGCACTGGCAGCATTTTTTGGTGGTTTTGCCACCAGGCGAGGTGTAGCAACTGTCCCCCACCGTAAAAGCAAGAGCCAACATAATAAGGAGGGGATATTAGATAAAGCTACTCCAACATGGCTGACGATTTGCTTTCTTTTTTTGCCAGCTGAAGCTGAAAACACACCTTCTGTGTTTTCCTGTGTGCTCTGGGCTCACTCCACATTCTTGCTGCTTTTGAATGCATCATAGAAAATGGTGTACTTAGATTGCTTGTTCAGGAGTTTTTCTTTAAGCATAATTTAAATGCCTGTATCATGCTCTCTTTCTTCTCTCAGCAATTCAACCTTGCTTTTTTATGTGACACACATTTTTTAAAAGTGTGTTTTGTGTGTGTGTTTGTTTTGAAGAGTGGAAACACATTTTGTACATTTATGTGTAATTATTAGCTGTTACACAATGATGATATTTTCCATTACACGTGTTTAAATGCAGGCACTGTTACCCCATTTTAGCTTCTCCTTTTCATACCCATGGCTGTGTATGTTTGTTTTTGCTGTTCAGTAGGGAGACTGTGTGTGTTAGGAGAGTAAAAGTCCAACCTGAAACATGTCCAGCAGTAAGTGCACACACTGTCTGCACAGCAGTCGAGCTGGAATAGCTCCTGGCTTTGTGTATCTCTGTTAATCAGCTTTCATTGTTTTCACCACTGAATGACAAGCAGGCACAAAGGCAAACCCCAAGGAGAGGCAAAAGAGAGGAGAACTGAGTGTTAGTGAAGGCACACAAGGTCAGAAAGCTCTGAAGGAAATGAAACTCAATCCCACCACACCATTAACTGAGGGAACAAGAATGGTAATTCTGGGGCAGGTTTTTGACTAAAGGCTAAACAAGAGATTGTTCCCAGACAGCAGCAACAAAACATCCTATTTCTGAGAGAAGTTTGCTGAACTTCTTTGAGAAACTCAACCAAACCTGATAGTTAACAGGACTTTATATTTGTAATGCAGCACAAGCAGTTAAAGGTCACAACAATCAGAGTGCTGTGTTCTTTAGTAGCTATTGACAAACAGATTATTGACAATACAAAGAGGAATGTGTCTGTGTTTCTGTGTGTGTGGCTGTAATCATTTTAAAAAGGAATTGGTGTAGAGTCACAGCATGGTGACCCAATTCTTGCACAGATAGAGAGGTAAACTACAATAATGGGCTGATAACAGTGAGGTAAGCACTTGCATACACTGACAGCTTGGGGGGGTTGTGTTACGCATTTTGTTTTTAGAGATACATCCGTTAAATACATGGTAACAACATGTAAATTCAGATGTGTTGTAGCCTTATCTCAATGAGCAAATAACTAAGTGGTTGTTAGTTGTTTTTTTGTTCCTGAATTCACCACGTGTTACTCTTGAGATTAACATCTGAATGGCCCATTAGGATATAACAGATCTCCCTCGGGTTTGTGTATTGGGTTTGTGTATTCTACTGACTACAGTCGTAACGTACCCACACCATGGCCTCAGGTAAAAAGCTAAGTAAATGCACGCCTGCAAGGTGGAGAATAATGACTGACCTTAAATAGGCCATTGCAACACAGCAGTGGGGGCTGTCTGCACGAGCAACACAGGAATTCAGATTGCTGAAGTTTTCAGTTCTCAAGAGAAACCTGTGACATTTACATGGTGGCATGTGAGGATAAAGAGGCCACAGAGAAGGTGAAGAAGCAGCAGTGAAGTCAAAATAAAGTCAGTTGCTTGTCAAATGACTGGAAGACAATCGCCATGCTTTTATGTGACCAGCTGCTGATGACAGACAAAGGGGAACATTATTCTGTCACAGCCAAACACTCCTCTTCCCCCTCTTGAATTAAGCATTTGTTTTAAGGTATTTGTGTTTACATGGCGCATTTCTGTGGTCCAGTATGCAGCCCCCTACGCTGCAGCGCACACTCACTTACTCTCTGCTAAACAGAGTGTAGCGGAAGAAGTTCCCATTTTTAGTCCTAGCGAGCTGTCAGGGAACTTTCGAACAACAGTGGCGGAGTAAAGCTCTGACGCAATGGCATGGCTGTGTTTTGATACGGCGAGCATGGTCATTGACTGTGGAGTGTCAACACGAGCGCTCAAGCAGGGGTGTTCTCCATAGTACTCATAAAGTATGTTGTGACTGCATTAGATCAGGTGATCTGCACGTTTGTGTGTGTGAGTGTGTGTGTGAGTGAGTGTGTGGATCCCGCTGCCTGATTCATGATGTTAAGAGACTGCGGATGATGTCTCATGTGAAAGGCTACATTAGGTCAGTTTAATCTTTTTGGTTTTATTTACCTAACCTTAGAGATAAAAGTAGCGTAATTTGAACAGCTCAAACTGGGCTGTTCTGTATAGCCATGTTTCCACCAAACATTTATGGTATCGTACTTCTAGAACCGTACGCAACCCATGTGAGCATGTAGATCTGTTTTGCATTTCCACCACCGACAGCACTCGTAATATTTAGGCGGGATTGTTACCAGATGGTAATGGTCGCATCACTGCTATATCCAGCTCTCGTTATATTTCCTCCTCACCGACATTGCAGAGACGTAACTGTACTGCGACATTGTTAACACAAAAAATAACAGGCTGGAGTGTGTAGAGCAGAGCAGGGGTGTATTACTGCCGGAGTGCACAGAAACGCCCCTTTTTTATGTTCGCATTAACCTAATATAAACATTTCTTTAAGCACTTGACAATCCAGTCATCACCAGAGTGTTTGTCACGCAAATGGAATATATCATATTGACATTTAAGGTGTTGGTTAACGACTTCTGCTCAACAACAGGCGAGAAAACATTCCACCTTAAATGCTGCCGGGTAGCTCCTTGCAGAGATCTTTCAGCGGCAAAGTGATTAATAGTAGTTATAGTAGTAGTTTAGTTGACTAACGTAGGCCAACTTTGCCACTGTAGGAACAGCTGTTACAGTCCACTGAGCAAGAGTGTTGATTCTCTATTGACCAATCAATGGACTGCAGACTTTCTAGCTCCACCTTTTACTAGCTGACAAAAAAAACTGAACAATATAGAACAGTTGTACTGGTACCATCCACAACTTTTGACAATGGAAATTTAAAAAAATAACCGTTCTAATGGGTAAGGAACTGAAGCAGACTGCTCGGTGAAAACAAGGCTTATATTGTGTATGGAGTGGTCTATTTTTGATTTCGCTTTATTATTCCCATAGCACCTCAAACATCCCATTCCACATATCTGCTCCATAGTTTGGATGGATTGCATCTGGCCCAGTTCATTGCTTGCTGCTGAAAGCACTTTATTAATGGTTGTCACAGTGTAGTTGCAAAATTTGTGTTCCCCTTTGTGTTCAGTTTTACTGTACACTGGATTTACACATGCTAATCCTGACCTGCATAAAAATACCACGTTCTAAAATGAAGAAACAAAGCACACAATCTTGCTGGAAGTGCTGTCCATGAGCCTCTGCATGGCTGTTGTTATACCAGCAGCTGAAAAGGCTCCAGAGCATTAATGGGCCTATAGGAGGCTGAGTGGGGGGAAGGGCCAGATAGATCAATCACATGCACATAGCTCCTCTCATCTATCTACACCTACAGATAAAGCCGTGCAGTTGGACTGCTCCTCCGTCATGGCCTTAAGTCCCCTTTATGTCACCCCCAGAGCAAAGACAATATCACCTTTGGGAAGAATGTCCAGTTGCCATAGCGTTGCACAACAATGCTGTCCACTTACAATACCCAACCCCTTACCCAAGCCCTCACCTCTGACCCTGCTCTGTCCAGCCCACGCATCGTATTTCCAGCCAGAGGCTGTTGCACAGATGACAGAGAGGCACCAGGCTCAGTGGCAGGTTAGACATTTTATATTGCACTACCTGCTGGACAGCAGCATTGGTCATAACTCGGGACTGCTTTCCTGAGACAAAATGGCGAGATACTGAGTGTTTCTATTGATTTCTGCAGTATTGATTTCCCTCTTGTCTGCTAGTGGGGGTTGTTTTTCTATGGAGAGCAGGAGGGAAGCAGCAAACCACAATCAAGTGTTTCTGCAATGGAATCTAACTAGTCGCTAATTTACACTCATCTTTGAACAGAATTTGCCACCAGTAGTGCACAGCTGAGAGAATTTTCTTGTTGGTGAATGCAAAGCAGGACTTGCAGGATATGGTCAAACAAGCTCCGACGCCTCTGTGGAGTTTTGATAGAGAAGGTTTAACTGCATGCCATATGCTGCTTTATTTAGCGTGATATATCTGTATGGGTTTTATTGGATGTTTATGCATGCTTTATGTACTGATCAGTTCTGAAGTCTGCTAAATGTATCCGAAGGTCTTTAAACTTGTGAATCACTTGTGTATGTATGGGCTTACTGCAGAACATTGTGGGTTGGAGAGAGAATGTGCTTCTCTGAAAAACATGAAAACATTGTCTATTAACTGAGGCCAGATCACAAAAATATGTCAGTTATCAATGATTACCACACCAGATCCACCCAAAACCCCAACAAGAATCTTAGCTTTCCATCCCAGGAGGGCCTATGATGTGATTATGGCCTGCGAGTGGTTTATTGGTCATCACTGGAATTGTGTAATAGTAATAATATCTTTATGAGTCTCAGAGTCGGAGAGACAAAAATGTTATCAGTCATTACCACACCAGATGCATGAATCCCGACTCCTGGCCTTCTTTTTCCACGAGGCCGTGCGTTGTTAGCCGGGCTGAGGCGTAATTATGGAGTGAGAGTGATAAGGCTCTGTTTGAGTGGCACGGGGCCGGAGGGAGTGTTGCTGGCCCTGTGAGCATGTATCGATGTCAGGGTTTACCTCAGGGGTGAGACAGCGAGGGCAGCGACTCAAAAGCTTCCTCCACGTGAGCACACACACATGGCCGCTCTGTTTACAAACACTATCCTGGCATTCCGCACAGAGAGAGAGAGGGAGGCAAGTGAGATGTTACGTAAGCGCCCCAAAGCGAATAGCATCCCTTCCCGCCTCTCGCCGGGCCGCCTCTCCTACGCTTGGACAGTCTCCTTGAATGCAGTTTCCGGCGGTTCCGCTACAAGATTTTAAGAATAAAAAAAAAAAGAAATTAAGAGCCACAGTGACAACAGCGTCTGTGATCGAGAACGTGGCGAGACTGAGAGGAGGCCTGCCGTTGTGATAGCGCATAGCTCCTGCGCAGGTGAAGGCCTTAATGGTGCCAAGTCAGATCAAACTAGTTCTAAACTTGTCGTAACAAATGATTTTATGAACTCCCTTCACAGTTGCAGCTTGGGTTCATTAAATAACTGCTGCATTTGCGAGATTTCATGCAAAAGAAACCCAACACATGTGCACAGACACTGGAGAAGACACATTTCACTCCACAGTGGAGCTCTCCATTGCACTGCACAGTTTTATATAGATGATTTATTTGTTGAGAAAACTTGGTTTGACTGATTCAAGAGGTAATAATAATCTTTTGTGAATATATAAATGGAGGTGAATTAAAGGTTGAGCTCTTGAAATGAAAGGTAGAAGAATAATTGTTATTCATCAGTTAACCAGATGAGCATATGCAGACAAAAACGTCTGTCTCCATATTGTGCAAAGGTGAAAGATGCCTCCTTTTTAGCCTTGCTTTTCAAACATAGGCGTGACAATGTGTGGAGAAGTAGCAAACCTGCACACAGGCTGTCAATAAGCCGTACAAATCTTGAGAGCTAGGATCTTACCCTTAAGAAGACTCTCATGTCAAAATGTATCAGTCAGTTCCAGTTAAATTAAATCTGTGACAATGAGGGGGCTTTGTCACAGGTCTAATCCTGACACGATCATTCAGAGGAGATTTTTGTTTCATATATATAGCTTTTCAAAATGCATCTTCTGGTCAAACTGGCTTAATTGGAACAATATGTGAAAAGAAATTTCCATAGCTAATGCCCCTGTCTCATGATCTACAAAGCTCTGTCATGATAGCCCAATTTCAATGGGATCCACAGCGATCTAAACAACTGCTTCTGATGGCTGTTAACCCTCTTCTAAAATGGCTGTCAGATATGGATGGTTTTGCTGCCAGGAGCTGTCATTGAAAAGGTTAGGCCCCATGGCCCCCTGTTGTCTGCACAAGGAGCGCAAAGACAGACAGCTGGTCCTGAATGTCATTTAGAAGCGTAACCCAACCAAAGGCTCTGAATGACATCACTAACTACTTCTGAGGGCTTCAAGTGGCTCACGCTCAATATTAGGTTTCCTAAGTGGAATGTACGAGTGCAGCAGCTGGTGTCTTTCCGAGCTGTAGTGTTAAATGACAATCAGACTGGTTTGCAGCCATATATGTATTTATATTGGGAAAGCGTCAAAGACTGATTTTAGCAATGGGTCTAATGGAGAGAAACTCCCTGCTTAAACAAGAGTCTTTCAGATGTGATAGATACAAATACAGTTTCTGTGCAGGAAAACATTAACTCAAAACTCCTTAACTTAAGCTCATATATTCAGTATTTTGTCTTAAAAGGGACAGTTCACCCCCATATCAAAAATACTTATTCTCTTTCCTTTCCTTCCTTTGTTTTGGTGTGTGTTACCAAATGTTGGAGAGATCGGCCATAGAGTAGTGGTGCTCAAAGCGCCAAAAAGCTACGTTTGAAAAACTCAACAACAATGTCTCTTTCCAGAAATCATGACCCAGTTACTCAAGATAATCCACAGACCTTGTTGTGACCATGTAGGAACTATTTTCTTTCGACCAAACTACACTTGCCAACTGTATCACCAGTTACTGCTAGCTCACTCAGCACGACTGAGCTAGCTACCGTTGCAGATCAGCAAGGAGGACGCCATCAATAGATGCACACTTCCCTCTACACGGTGATATAGTTAGCGGGTGTGGATTGGTAGACGGAAAAAAAAGTTCTTGCATGAAACTGCTCACAACAAGGTCTGTGGATTATCTTGAGTAACCAGGTCATAACTTCTGGAAAGAGTGCCTGAAATGTATTTCTTTTCTGGCGCTTTGAGCACCACAAGCCGAGTGCCGTCTAGTTCCATTATATTGGAGAGAAGGCAGACATCTCTGCGGCCAATATTGCCAACACTCGGCAGCTCAGACCAAAATGATTTAGAGTGATAAACAGCAAGGTAAAAAGAAACGTGTATTTTTGATTTTGGTGTGAACTGTCCCTTTAAGTGAACTTTAAGTCCCTTTAAGAACTCATTAATTGTTAATCCGTATTTGCTCATGAACTGCTGAGGTGTTAGAAGTGAGGAGTTTATACATCCTCACACCGAAGCCACGAATCACAGAAAATATGCCTCTCTCACACAGATTTGTGATTCCTATTCAATGAGAGTCACGTGCCTCCCAGTCAGTGGAGGGAAAAGGGAGCTTAGCAACAGTGGTTTAGGTCAGCCTGCTTAGAAACCAATGAGGAAAAAAATATCACTACATTCGCTTTCCAGATGACGAATGAGACACAGAGCAAATCATTCATATTCAGAGTTATTCTGGGCACTACTACAATATATTTGTGGGCTTCACATTTGATGAATTGAAGAAGAAAGAAAAGCAGGAATTGCCAAAATGTGCTTTGCTTTTTGCTTACAATAAACCACTATCTGAAGCTCAGTCTTCCATAAACCTGAAATCTTGCCTCGGTATTGAATCCGTTTAGAATTCCTCCACTGCCATGTTGTGTGCCATGTTTTAATTTCCCTCCTATAATAATGTTTCCCTTTGCTCTGTTTACTGTTCACCTCCGCTTCCTGTTTAATTGGAAGCTGGTTTGGATTTGGATCATGCAAACAGAGAGGAAATATTTGCTAAATAAATGTGCCTGTGAGCTAATCACATGCCAAGACTTGCGGGCGAGAGGGTGAATTGAAGAAACATGGGAATCGGTGTTTGTTCATCACTTGGCATTGTGTATGAGTTTTCCATTTCATGCCAGATTGTAGTGGATGGGAGAGTGAATGGGAAGGAAAAGGTCAGTGCTAAGTATCCCTTGTCTTACCATTTCAACTGAGAGCAACCACAATATCTTTCTCGACATGGCTCTAAAAATAAACGCTGTGGCTCAAGATAACACAAAGAGCAGAGTATCTCTTAATTTAGAGAATGTTTCCTGTTCTTTGTAAAATGCAGTGTTAGAGGTGTTGATGCGCACAAGTGCAAATGTAAGCTTCTGAATATGTGGGGCTATTGATTTACTGGCAGGATCAATGCGTAAAGCACATGTGCACACCACGGCAAAGCAGCCTATTCTGCAGTCAGCCGTGCCGGGGTAATGTTTAGACCAGATGGGCTTTGGAGCGCTCATAAGATGGTCGCCATGGCTACCATGCACTCTGAAAGAAATTAACTTTGCTGCGCGCACAGTTCATCAAGTTAGTCAGATATATTGACTGTTGCATAGACAAAAAGGGTTAGAAGGGAAAAAGAGACAGGCTGGCTGGGGGGCAGGTTGGTGGGGTTGTATGCTCAGAAGCCCCGTTCCTTAATTAGAGCCTCCATGTGATGCAGCTTGAAGGCACAGAAAAAAAGGTTTAGACTCGGCGTGTAAGCTTTGCACAGGGTGCTTCTTAGTCAGGCAGGGTGACTTTTCAGGTTGTGCTGATCAAACAGGAAAAAATGAAGACTAACAGGTTTATGTTATGTTTAGCCAGATCTGGGCTAATGTTCAACTGTTGTCTACCACCAGGATTTACCTCCTCTGTGAAAACAGTCTGTGCTACACTTGCATGACATTCATGTGAGTAGTTCTGAGCAAAGACGCTGTTTCACTGAAATGGTTTAGGGGGGAAGGCTGATGGTTTGTAGATATGACCTGTGACACTGTGGTCTGTTATCAGCAGTTGTTTGGGGGGTTTCGGTATTAGCCATAATTCCATATTCCTGTGTTATAATTTAAAAATAACGTTAAGAAATGTATTATTGTAAAGCAAATTTGAGCTGAATTCTCGCTAAAATGCTGAGCAGATCAGTTGGATTCATATAGAGTAAAAGCAGCCTATATCAGCAGGATGTTTTGCTTGTGTGTGTTTGCAGTTTTCCCAGAATACCTGCTTAACAAGTTGTATCAGAAATGTACAGAGGCGGGGTTTACCCCCGACAATACAGGCCGTTGAGTTATTCATACTGATGTCATCCTCAAGAACTTTTCTGTCACATTTACTATAAAAATGAGGCTCAAACCTCCTCCATATTCACTGACTCATCAGGTATTGCTCAGGCATGTGTTCAAACTCAATTACTTTCATAACATATTTAAATGCATGTACAAATTTGTGTCAACATCATCAACTATCTACTTCAAAAAATCTCAAGAGGATGACCCTGAAGGATTTATCCAGTGTAAGGGCTTTGGAGCAACAATATGGACTGAGTCAAGTTAAAACTGTCAACAGTTCAGCCAGTGCAGCCTCGCCCCTGGAAAGTAGACTCTACAAAACCAGTCGTGTCCTCGGGTCCTTAATGTGTTGTGACACATAAGACTCCTATATTCCTCAGACCTTGTGGGTCTTTAGGAGTAATTATATTGTATGTGTCTTGTCCACTGCTTCTCGGCCCACTGAACCCAATACAAAACTATCAAACAATCTTGGATTAGTGCTGACATTGATCTTAATTATGGCTGCGAGCACTTGGCTTATTATTATGGTGCCAGTTAATCTTTCCCCTTTCTCAGTTTATCTTTTTACCTTGAAGGAGCTTTACCAGTTAACCAAATGAGAACTGGACTTATTGTCCTGATACACAACATATATTCTTTTTGTTTTGTCATCTCCACATTAAAGTTTGATCATTGTAGATTGTTTTCAGCCAAAATGTATCATGACAAAGTTGTTATTCAGTAAGTCATGTGTAGTCTTTACTGGAAAATGTGCACAGCCCACACTGAAACCATAGGGTTGCAGCGGTTAGCTATCTATATATCATGAAACACCAGTTTATCTACTCATGACTGACCAACAGTGAGAGTTCTTGAAACTGTACTACTGCATTTAAAAATGGACTGATTTCCCTTTTAAGATTGTGTGTACGCTCACATGACATAAGAAAACTGTATTCGAGAACTAAGGCTTTAAATGTCCCCAAAGCCAGCTGGACATTTTTTAACCATAGAAATAATTATTCATATAATATGTTAGGCGCTGCATATTTAATCCCTATTGACAAAATTTCACTCAAATACACCTGTTTTGAATGTTATTACTTCATTAAATGGCTGTAATTAGTTATCAGCCTCATGGATATGAGTTAGAAGAGTCCCGTTACACTGACTAGTAGGTTCAGAATGCTGTTATCAACCTATTACATGCTTGGTTTGGTTTGTAAAGAAGGAAGTCAGGTAATATTGGCATAAAGAACAAGAGAGTCCACACCAGGGATGGTTGGGGTGATGGAAGGGTCAAGCAAATATTGGACTTTTACCTTGGAGACTGGGTTTAATGTCCAGTGTGAAATCAAAAGTCAATTAGTCATTTTAACCATGTGACATATATCATGTATTGCTATGTTGGTAACAAACGTACCTAAATTAATTCCAAGCCCTGCTTTTTCTAAGCCTAACCTGGAAGTGCCTTAACCTAACAAAGTGAATGTAAAGAAACTGCTCCCGATGCAGCCCAGTCTCCAGAAGAAAATGTTTCTGCACCACAAACACATTACATTTTCACATTTCATACGTATGACATCATTGTTATTAAAGTTACTTAGTATACGGGCTGATGCCTGCCTGTCAAGCTGCAGACCGCTACAGGCCATTGTTCTAAACCAACAAACAACAATACCAGTTGTGTTTCAGTGCATCATTGCTGTGTTTCCAGCAGCTTTTTAGCCACCAAACAGGGATATTTTGGGGGGACTCATCACTGCTTTTCTTGCCGGGATAGTGCCACAAAAATGTACTGTTTTTAAGCAAGACATCGCTGCTTTTTTCAGCTGGGATGTTGCCTCCCAAACTGTATATTTTAAGCCGAAACCTGATCGTTTCCAAACCATGACCAAGTGGTTTTTATGCCTAAACCTAACCATCCGTGTTTAAATGTAAAGTTTCAGTGTAAAGTTTCAATGTCGCCACTACATAACAACGTACAAATGTAAAGTATCCATGCTTTACAGAAATATACTGTACAATGGCAACATTTTGTAGCAAGCATTTAACGGGCTGATAACAATGTTCTGAGTCTATTCATCAGTGTACCAGGACCCTGCTAACCCATATTTATGAGGCTGATAACCACTTCTAACACCCATATAATCGAGTGATAACACTGGAAATGGGCACACAAACTCATCCTACTAGGATATTTGTACATTCCTGCCTTCTTGGGTCCTCCACTGTTAGTGGAATTAATGGAAAACAGATGAATTCAATATAAGAATGCTGTGTAGTGCAAATTAACTCAGTCAATTAAGGCTATAGATAGAAAATACAGTGTGTCACAACACAGTAAGAGAAGGCAATGAGACAAAAAGCTGTGGAAGCACAGAGTCTGCACTGGGAAACTCCACAAGTCGGTCACATCTGTCTTGTATTACACATAAAGAACAATGTAGATTGTACAGATCCCCTCTTCTTAAGGAGGGGGAGGAGGCTCTCTAGGGAAGAAATTACAAACAGAAGTGTATATCCTCAGTGTTTCTGCTGTAATCTATCAATCTTGTCTGCAGATTTAAAGCAGAAAAGTAAGATACCGAATTGCATGTATTTATATTTACATGCATACATCTCTAAAATCACTTTGGAGAAGATGGACTGCCACATAATGTAAATATAACTGCTACATTGCATCCCATTGAAAGGTAAGGAGGTTTTCATGCCGTATTCAACTCAAAGAGGGAGACATTTGTTCATCTGCATTCAATTTCTCAGCAGGCTGATTCTACCTGCAGAGCTGCACTGTTTTTGGTCCACCATCAGGAGAGAGGGAAGAAAAACAGAGATCTGTTGCTCCAGGCTGTCATGTGATGCAGCCATCATTGCGTCACCATGTAGTGATTAGGCCGCAGTGAGCATCCACAGGAAACTGCACCGCTCTACCTGACAGGAAAACTAAGACCTGAGGTTGTACAGTGCTAAGTCAGACTCCTTCTTCGAGCAGCGACCTGTGTGTGTTATTAATGGAAGCAACATGAGTCACATCACTAACTCAGAACCTCAAGCTTTTGCATTCCTGGTAATAACCTTCACATGTGTCTGCATCCCTTTGGTGACCAATACAAAAGACCGCCACATCTTAATCTAAAACAGGAGCTGTACATGCCTCAAACACAAGACAGATGGCTCAACCATCAGGGAAAGCTTTGTATCAATAAAGGTGGTGCACAACCATCTACAACAATGCTACACCTCAACATTTCTGATTGCCATGCAGCGTTAAAGGATTAGTTTGTGCCTAGTGGTAGATCTACCGCTACCAGTCTCATGTCTGTACAGTTAATGTGAAGCTATAGCCAGTCGCATTAGCTTAGCTTAGCTTAGCACAAAGGAAAGAGGTGGAAAGAGTGGAGACCATTGGGAAAACCGAGATGGTTCATTGTAGTGTCATTTCCTGTGTCTGTCATGTGGGTTTCTTCATCCTCCTTTAGGAGACTATTACATTGTCCTGCATCTATTCATTCCAACGGAAGAGGTGTACGTGAGCTCAGGTCATGACCAATAAAACCCATTTTTCACAAGCTTCAACCCTTCTAAACATCCTGGCGCTTACGTGGCCTTTTTTCAGATGGACAAATCGGGAGAAAATTACCTTTGTTCAAGACATTTGGCAGCAACTGATGCAATCTTGTACTGGGCTGACATCAGACATCAAGCTAGCAGGCAACAAGGAGCGTCAAAATGAGGAACAAACATTAAATCTGTTCTCAAAACTCCAAAATGAGGTGCAAAGGAGAGACAACTGTGCTCACTTAATGTAGGAGACTGGAAGTCTTTACCATTTCATATCATTGTAATGCGTCATCTTTTGTTATAGAGAATCTTTGGATTCGTTTAATCTGAATTAAAACCAAAGCATAAAATGACTATTTTTTGGCTGAGAGGTTTGAGTTCCTGGAGTAGCTTTATAATTATGGTAGAGGCATGACAGTGGTGTGTAACGCTCAAGCATGCAAGCAAACTATTCCTTTAAGGGCAAAGAAAATATATCTGTTGCTTTGATCTGACAAAGAGGAAATGACAAGATGGCACTGAGCTCTGACCAGTGTGTGTGGTCTACTTTTATCTAGGTTTTTCTTGAGGATTTTACTTTCATGTTTAATTTGTTTAGATATTTCCAGATCGGAGTGTAGATCCCACATGTTGCAAAGGTTGCTCATGTGACAGAACGACAACAAGATCTAAGCACTCCGAGGAAAACGTTACAAAGATTGGCCAGCATGTAAATTTGGAGGATTATAAAAATGACTGCAGACACAGGGGCCTTTTGTTTCTTAGCCAGGGTGGAGTGTCATATGTTCAGAGTGATAGAAAGAAAGAGAGGGAAGGCACGAGCAGCCATGTGAGGTGCATTGTGCGCGCTGCATGAGCGTGCCATGTGACATAAATCCCAAGTGTGAGGTGCCTGCCGGAGAGCCTCAGTGAATTACATGAATTAACATCTGTCCTAGAGTAACAACAGTCAGTAACAGCACATGCTACTAATACTTCAGCTCACATTTGTGCTTTATGTGTCGATGTGTTCTGACCTTCCAGACTTTCCAGTCCATCCCCTTAACTTTTTCCCCCAAACTCCAGTGGAGTCGGCTCCTTCAGTTCATATGCTTGCCATATGTCATGAACTGTCATAATTCAAAATGGCTACACAGACATTTAAAGGGATAATCAAACACTGTCTTTAATTAAGCAAATGTGCGTGTGTGAACAGTCCTCTTATTGTCAAGAGTGCAAAACTAGACCCATAAGACTTAGGGTATAGCATGTGATTAAGTGCCTTATAGCAACAGTCTTAGGTTTCCTGTTGATTTTTAGGAGACTCTGAACTGTGTCGAGCCTACATCCTTGTTGTTTACACAGCCAACTGGAATGCAGAGTTGTGAAAATGTTGTAAGAGGTCATGAGGTTTGCGGAGCAGCGGGTCCGGCTCTATATTTATGGGAGGGATTTAAAACACTGTAGAATGCAAGTCATCTGACCTAATTACACTGGTAGGGGTTGCTAAGGATGAGGTTTCACTCGCAGCTCTGCTGGGTGCAGTCTAAAATGTCTACCTCCAGTCTGTCTGCATGTACAGCTATTACAGTATTTTTTACATCTGGACATTTAATATCCATTACATGAATGTATGTTATTAGCAAATGCTTAGTTTTATCTCCATTTCCTTTTGCATATCAGGATTTGTCATTATGTTTGGCTTTGTAAAGCAGTGAGGGGTCGGTTTACCTCATCTAAAATTTCGTGGAAGGGATCTTACTGGATTTCATGGTGGCTCCGATGAGTCTCATATGTTACAGCATCAAACTTAAAGGAACACTTCACCCACAAAAGGACCATTTGTTTATCAGTTAGCCATGCGGTGTTAGCTTGAGTTCATGAAGAAAACTTGCTCAAGTGTGCCTCCATGACAAACAGCGAGAGTATTGATTTATGGATTGATTAGGGATCAAGTTTAACAACACGAAAACTATATTAAAACGTCAATTTACAAACTCTCACATGACTCATGCAGTAATTCAAGTCTCAGTTACTGGAACTTCAAAGCCAGACTCCAATACTAAGGTTTTTTTTTTTTTTTTTTTTTTGTCTTCTCGGCTAAAATGCATGTGTTTGGGAAGTACTGACTGGATAAATGATAGTTGGATTATAGTGCATGAGTTGTGTGAGAATTAGTAAACAAATGTTCTGGTATAGTTTTGCAGGGTGTCCGCGGATTCTTAAAAAGTCTTAAATTCGTGCATCTAAATTAAAGGCCTTAAAAAGTCTTAAATTCCTACAATTTCATCAGTTCATCAGTTGTCAGCTGATCAACTGCCACTTTCTTCCACCATGGGGAAGTGCAAATGTAATGAAATGTGTTTAGATAATAGCAACTTCTCTCCATGGCTGAAGTCTGTGGTGGGGAATCTAGACGAAGTGCCAAAGCTCCATTCCAAGTGGCATTAAAAAGGTCTTAAAAAGTCTTAAATTTTACTTGCTGAAACCTGAAGATACCCTTTTTTGCTGTTGTTAAACATAATTTACAATCAGTCAATAAATCAATATGTTCAGCGTTTTCCATGGAGGCATGCGAAAAAAACGTGGTTTTTGTCATGAATTCAAGGTAACACAGCATGAATAATGGATTTACAAATTTGGTGGATGAAGTATTGCTTTAAGGCCTACATATCACCAATAAACACTATGATTAAGTTTTAGACACATATATATAAAAATATAGATATATATACTTATTTGGTGTATTTTACACCATGTTCAAAGTGTTAGAATGACTTTTTCTGTTTAAGGCGGGACATGAAGTGACAACAGAGACCTAAAAAGTTACACAAGCACAAGAACATAATATTACTTGAAATACGATTTAATAACTTCTTCCCAGTAAAAGGCTTTTCTTAATGTTTTGGTACGTTTATATGCGATTATGTTAAAGTCTAGACATATGAAACAAATATTAAAACTGGGTTTCAGTTTGCATTTCCAGCACACTATCAAAACTGTCACTGTCACTATCAATTGTGTTTCAAAATAAAGGCAATGTTAATACTACTAGCTAGTAAAAGAAGACACAATGCTGTGGGTGTGGCTAAATAATTAGCCAGGTACGTTTGTACGAGTGTTGATGTTGGATAAGTGGATAGTAAACTGTTAACAATGACTGTGTTATAAGTTGTAATGTATTGGCACTGAGTTATAGTAGTCAAGTTACAGTTATGACATGCAGTCAGGTGATGTGGTGAATATGAGTATTTAACACTTTGTTATGACTCAGTTCATGAGTCATGTGGGTTTCACCTTTAAAAAGTAAATTTATAGTCTGTGGACTGACTGCACGCTCCGTGCACTTATCTTTCAAACAGGAAAATGTGAATGGGCCCAAATCAGCAAAGAAAAGGAAATATACACTTGAGATTATGGCTTATTCTTAGGACTATTCTGCAAAACAGTGGTGTGGCTTGGCAAGTGTGTGTTTGATTTACAGTGCCGCTCCACACCTCCCCTTCCCTCTCCCTCTCTCTCTGCAACAGCAGGACTCTGTGGCCTCGCTGCCATTGGGCTCAAACCTGAAAGTGCAGAGACCTGAGTTTCCCAGCAGCTGTCGTTAGTGGTGAATGTCACATACGGCTGCCAAGTCACGCCAAATAGACCCCATCTACTATGGCAGCTCTCATATTTCACTGGCTCTCTCTGGGAATAACAAAAACACAGTGTGAGTCTGGTGCATTAAAGTTTGTTACACTGGTGTTATGAAGACAAAGCATCAGGGAATAGGACCAGAAATCCCCAATACCTATGATTTGTAGTTCAATTTTTATATTCTAGATTGGACCAAAAGATGAGGTTTAAGCCAAACAAAAACAAGTTGCAAAAACTATATTATAAACAAGGCACTTAATTGTTAAAAATAAGGCTCTTCTGTCATGTGTATTAACTGCAGCACCTAAATGAGTCTTGTGCAAACTGTGTCCATTGTTTTACAACACTGGTCACACTGTGTCCAAGAGTCCACCCTTGCCCTCAGGCCTCAAAACACTAAAGCAACTCACCATCTATAAATGCCAGCAAATACATAGCTACAGTGGCCATAAGTAAGGGCAGTGATTCCTACAACAGCGCTAAGTGTCCATGTTCATGACTGCACAGGTTAGATGATAGACTGAGCGGAAGGGAAGTAGATGATAGTGGATAGAAGTACAGAGGAACCTGAAGTGTAATTACAGGGCAGAGGGCTGGAGGTGAGGCTGTGGGAGAGGGAGGGAAGCCAAACAACAGTGTACGGAGACAAAGAAATTGACTTCTGGAGGGAAAGAAAGCTTTGTTGGGAATGAAGCTCGAGCCAAGCGAGTTGAGTCATATCATAAACTGAAACACAGCTCTCATTTCCCTGGTGGACATTAGCTACTAGAATGAAAACCAAAATAGATCAAAGCGTTATAACTTCCAGCAGGCATGCACACTAAAGCCTCTGTAAGGCTGTGCCTCTGGTTTAGTTTAGCGCTCTACTTCCGGAGCAAAAATAGATCTCACTGTGAATCACGCCTGATGAATAATTAAAAGAATGCAGCCAACACTGCAAATGTCTTAAGTGAAGTTGGACTTACAACATTGTGTAATTGGTGTGTGTGTGTTTGTGTGTTTGTAGGCTGACAGCCGCGCGCACACTCAGCTGGGATCTCTGGCTTTGTTCTGGGCTTGCAAAGATTTTTTTTTTGTTGTCAGTGTGGGTGTATCCAACTGTGACAAGCTGCTTGGCTCCGTTCGGTCCTTTGTAAAGCCTGGAGTGTCCCGCAGGAACGGAGCTGCTGCACTGAAAGCAGCTTAGTGCCGGTGTTCACCTCTTGACTTAGTTACTGATTTGCAGACTGCACCGAGGGCCAGACAAAACAAAGGAGTAGTCACATGGGGTCGGGAAGTGGTATTCACCCGCTTACCTCATTGTTGCGTTAGCAGGGATCAGATGCTTTATATGTGGGAGAGTTCAGAGAGGTGGGAGCATAAGGTTACTCCTTTTAGCTCCTTTTCCCTCAAACCAAACTGACTTAAATTGGTATTTCCTTAATGAGTCTACTGCAAAAAGAAAGAGGTTTTAATGTCCAAATTTAATTGTTTCTGCAGAGTTTCTTAATTATATATAGCACATAACTCTGTGCAGCTGTAATTTTAGTACATTTTAAAGCCAAAATTACAAATCCGTAGAGAAAAAAAATCATTAAAGGTCCAATATAAAGCAGGTATAGGTGCTATATCAATACTGTCTTAGTATCAAAACCCTACACTGTGTCTTTAAACAAACCGCCAGGATATCCTTGACGTTGTGATGTCACATATATGCCATTTCAAAACTGAAACATAAACATTGTGAATCCCCTTTTCATTTCCTGTTGGATTTTTTTTTTTTTTTGCAGTATGTGCGAATAACGTCAGCTGACAGGAAGTAAACATTGACCTACAGTAAGCTGTTGCCTAGCAATGCAATTTCACTAAACGGTCTATAAAGGTAGAAAGCTCCGCTACGGTGGCGTTACAATAAATCCCCTGGCTGCAATGACAGTGCAAAAATGCAGAGAGTGCAGATGTGGAAGACCTGGAAACACTGACTAATCAGAGCAGAGTGGGCTTTTTTGGTAGGGAAGCTTAAAGAGACAGGTGCTATTACAAAGCGTTTTAGACAGTGTTTTATATTCAGGCAGATAGTGTGAGAAAAATTGTGGGTTTTTTTTTATATTAAAGCATGTAAATGTGTTTTAGTAGAAACCAAAAATACAAGTATGAACCTGAAAATGAGCATAATGTGGGACCTTTAAGTACATTTCAAAGTAGAGTCATTTTTCTTGGTCAATTTGTAACACAGTGATCTAGACTGATAAAATAGCTTGTAAAAACTCTGAACAAAATTCAGTATACGAGTGATCATAATCACCTCATGCCATTTCACCCTCTTATCATGCTACAAAGCAACCAAAGATAATCTAAACCGTACATCATAAAAACCAGCAGATCTGCCACAGATGAAAACGTCCAAATGTTGCGCCATATGAATGAAGACCGTTTGCCATTCATCAAATGGAGCCGTGCGCATTTCACAACTCCCGTGTGGCTCTCTCGCTCTCATTTGTCAAAATAACACATTTCAATTTTAATAAAAGTGACATAATCATAAAGCAGCTCAGTGTCACTTCTGATTACAATGCCGCTGCTGGTGGTGTCCCGCTGTGGCACTTTACATCCGTCTGCGTCTGACAGCAGCAAAAGGGAGATTAGTTCTGCAACTTGTTGCTCGAGAGTCTTTCTCTTCAGGTTCCAGTGCTGCCTTGATATTTTTTATCTTTGCTTTTGATGGACGCTGTTTTACATTTCAACCATATTAGCCTAGTTCTTAAATGGCAGTCTGTAATCTGACCACGAGATTAGGAAAGAAATCATCCTTTAAAGCCTTTAAAGAGAACATTTGGAGGCATTACAACATGAGACATGAACTAAACAAGTTTTTGTAATCCTTCTAACGATTCATCTGAACAAGTGTATTAGTATTGCACGTAAGATGCTGGGTGATTTTGCAGCTTTGTCGAAACGAGGAGCTGCATACTGTTTTCTAAACTTTTTTTTAAATTGAGATTTGGGATTTAAGATGCCTGCTGTTTACTCAACAAACACAAACACACACACACACGAAAGGACACCTTTCAGGCTCTTCTCCCCAGCTATTGACCTGAGAGCTGTCTTTGTTTTCACCGTGCCGCTTTCCCTCTTCCACCTGCTAACAGGCAGCTGGCTGCTCTGTTGTGACAACGGTGGGAGCTTCCAGACACCCTTGTAACAGCTTGGCTTGTTAGTGGGAGATTTAGCACGCTAACTTTGGGGGTCTGCAGGGCTGCTAATGTCTTGGAGTGGGTGATTGACACAGAGAAGGAGATCATTATGTCGACCAGCTTGCCTGCCTGACAGTTTTCCTGTGTAGGTTGTCTTGGTCCAGGCGGTCAAATGGGCCACATTTGCAACAGGGTGACACTTTCTCCCTCATTCATGGTTCATGTGACCAGTTTGGACATTGTGGTTAAGGAAATAGAGGAACCTGATTTATAAATACTGTCTCTGAAAATGCACTGTATGTTGAGGTCTTGAATTAGAACTACTTTTAGAAAGTTACAAAAGTGTTTGGTTGGAAGATTTTAAGACATTCAAATACACTTTTGCAAACTAGCCCAGCCTACAGTCGCCCCAGAGAGAGAATACTTTTCACATGTGTAGCTTAACATAGTATTAAACATATATTTTCTTAACCTATATGACCCATCTGTACATTAAAATCTAATTTATATTTTAGACATGTTCAGTCATTGCAGAGCATCACTGAACCATAGATTTGTTTATAGTCGTTCATTTATAACAACATGCATTATTAATAGATCGCTCTTTAAAGGGTCATGCATGTTGTGGCTGAAACGGATATTGTAGCTATCCAAACATTTTTCCAAACAAAAAAGGTTATCAGGTTTTGGATAAAACATGCTGTTTGAAGATGATGGCTCGTCTGCCAGAATCATAAGCAGCTGTAACCTCTTCCAGATGTGATAATCAGGCCCAATGATGGAGCACGATCATGCCAAATGAAACATGCCATGGTACCTCAAATATTTAGCTATTTTTTTTTCTTTCCTCCCCCCAAAACATCAGTCAGTGCCTATAGTGAGCCTATAGTAGGTTTTGCATTAACAGGAGGGCTTTTGTGGGAATCTAAAGCTGGATCCAATTATGTTTTCAAAGGCTGTACAGCATATTTCTCTAAACTTTACCATAGCAGCCGGCAGTTGTGACCTGAGGCGTCACTGGGAGCTCCAAGGACATTATTTACTTATTTTAAGTAAATACAGCGTGTTTAGCTGTCCTGCATGTCTACGAACATAAAGCAGAAAGTCTGTTTAATTTACAAGAGCCTAAATTGCCTTGATGAACACATTTTATTACATTTACTGGACATCATAGCTGTGCCAAACCAAAAAAAACATTTGAAGCTGTCCCTTCATTTTGACTAATAGTAGTGTAGTGTGAAAAACAACCTGAGGTACGACAGGATGCTTCATGCCTGCTGTATTTAAATAAGCTACTGTAGAGGCATATGCAACCTGCTCTCATTCCCAGGTCATCAAATGCCGCCACTTTGTTGTGTAACGGTCATGGTTAAATTTAAGCAATAAAACTACTTAGTTCAAAAAAGGTCGTGTTATAGGTTTATAAAAATACATTTATTATGTCACCTAACGTGATGTCAGTGCGCGACAACTGTACATAAATTGCATAACGTTACATTAAAACAACAGTGACTTTTAGTTTCACATGAGACACAAACTGTGGTCTTCTGGGTGAAAGTCCTTTTTTTTACCCATCCACCTTCCGCCATTTGTGAAGAGACAGCTGAAAGCCTGGTGCGTCTCATAAAGATGCTCAAGTGTGTCTTTGCGTGACAAAGGATTGGTGTATGATACCCCTGGATTGAAAATGGGCTGGCATTTAACACCTCTAACAGCTGTCACCAACATTTAATATTATTCAACCTGGTCACAAAAACTAAAACTATAAAAAAATTAGTATCTTGTTAGTTAGTACCTGTCGTGCATTTGTAAAATGTCTTAGATGAGCTACCTATGGCCAGCTAAAAATAAAGGGTGTTAATGGCTGCCTAATTACACATGTTGACTTTAACGTAGAAAATACTGCAGTCAGACTGCTGGGTTTCATATCGTATTTTGATCATACACTTTTCAAACCTAGCCAAGCATTCCATATTCCTATGAGTGTTCACAGTAGATGGTGGTTGTGATACTGTAGGATGCTTGTGCACAGGCGGAAAAAAACCTCAGGACACCAATTAAAGTCAGGAAAATGCATCTTCTTTTGCCTTCAACATATGGAGGAAAATAGTGTTATGAGACAAGCATGGCTTGTTTAAAAGGGTGGCTCTCTACAGTGTATTGCACTTGATATTTACTACTGTGTGTGTCACTTTTTTAAAGGCAGTACAGAGAGTCAAACCAGGTAAATAAAACTAAGCAGCTAACAGAGAAGACGTATTTTTTTGAACAGCAGGTTTTATGATATTTACTACAAATATTTTAACAGACATCTGAACTCACTTCCTCCCCTGCCAACCATGAATCTACATAATCAGTACAATTAATCCAGCTTTAATGCTCCACACTCTTTTACTTTAACACTTAAACCTGAATCTGAGCCCCTCTTGGTGCTCATCAGCTGCCCATTCCTCTAGCATCTGCAGGAGAGTTGCTCATAATTATGATGGATTAGACTGCGGCTCTTTGTGCCTGCGTGCTGCAATTGTTTTGCAGATGCTGCGGATGTGACACGCATTAATAATTGAGGGAAGCAGACAGAAATCAATGTTCTACTGGAATCATCGGAATCTATATGCTTTAGGCAGAGAGAGAGCGCAGGGAGAGCAAACATGAAACCATAAGCTCTGTTTGCTGCTTAACCTTCTGTGGAGATCTTATTTTCTGTACATCACTTTTATTACTTTATTAAATGACTTTGTTACTAGACCTGCTTGTCGTAAGTTTAAAAAAATCAAAAGCTAGCTTCTCTTACAGATTGGCCACCTTATAATGGAACTCTGTTTCATCTTTGTTACCTACTACTCCATCCAAAAAACTCCAAAAAGAATAGTAATGTTTGTGAAATTTAAGTTTCTGGCGCTGCAAAATGCTACATTTAAGGCTCAGCTGAAACCAGACAAAAACATCTTTAGATTACCCTGTGAAAGTCTCACTTAAATGTTGCTACCAAACTCTTCTTTTGAGATTCTACATTCATCCTTGGGACCAACTCCACCAGCACGAACATTTACTTAAATCAGAGTTCAGAGTTGAAATTAGGATGATAAAGTTACTGTGAGAAACATCTGTGGGGTTGAGTTTATATTCTATACTCATAGCTAGTTTAGCCATGATGACAAAAGGCCTCAAACTTGAGAACCGAGTTGTATTTGCATATTTGACATAACAATGTGTTCAGGGTGAGAAATACCACGACTAAACAGCTGACGAGCAGCCAACTCCTCCTCCCATCTACCATCTGGGACATTAACCTTGCATCCTACTGCCTTCAATCAACTAGACTTATGTTTAGTTGAATATATTCTGTCCTGTGATATTATACCCAATAAACCGGATTCAGAGGGAAAAAAAGAAGTGTAAACTTTTACTTTATATTGCGAGTTACTTTCACAGAACGTTTATGTTGGTGGCAGAGAAGTGGAATGAGGTCAGAATCTATAAAATGGATTTAAAAACGTGCTTTTGTCTGATGCAAATGTATGCATGTCTGAAAAGAAGCTAGAAGCTGCTGATTTGCATGTTGACCACAGCTCTGTTTTTTATCGTCTGTTAATTAGAGCATGTTCCTAGTGTCTATTTAAAATCATCACTATTGTCCAGAGTGCAATTAAGGTGGAGATACATAAAGTTCCTCTTTTGCTAGTCTGAGAAAGATTGTATTATGGGAGCAAACTGATCCCACACTGCAGAACAATGTAGTCGTGGCGCTTTCCTAACATTCCTAACATGACAGTAAACATTTGGCCCATTGTGGCATGTTTAGATTTACTATCCACGTACAGTACATAACAGGAAGTCACAGCTTTCAGTCGGAGATAAATTTCTGCCAAAGGAAGCACGCAAATTGCCATGCAATTCTTGATACTGAGAATGTGACCTCAAAACATGTTGTGCCTCCAGGACAACTTTTGTTAAAGGGTGTATGTTAAATTCAAAATGGTGACTCACAGTCCACTGTCAGCCAACATGGTCCTGAGATGACTTCTAGTTTGTGTTCTTTTCTCCTTCCTCACTTTGTGCTTGCTGTCTGGTTTTAGATGATTGAGTGATGAGGTCAGGGTGAATCTAATTCTATGACAGGATCGTGTTGCCAGCTGATACACATTCAGTGCCAAGTGTAAACACATTACTCTACTGACCTTCCCCTCGCTAAAGCCATGTTAAGACCTAAGCCTCTGGTGTAGGAGTGCTAGATGTTTGTCAGAAGAGCAGCTTTGACTGTAATGAAATCAGTGTTGTTGGTGCTAAAGGACTTATAAAGTGGGGCTTCCTGAAAACAACTAGCTTAGCTTAAATAGTTTTAAAGGCAAACTTTGATCTTAACAGATTGTTCAGATTGACCAAAGTAGCCTTATGAGCCTTCAGTCAAATCAGATAATCAAACTTCCTGAACACATCTAGGTTAAAATGAAGTCTTGGGGTAAATAATGGGTCTTATAGTATCTTTGTCCGTTTGACACAGTACATATTATTGTATCTGAAAACATAACTGCTCTTTTTACCATCTTTTTTTTTTACCATCTTTTCAAGCACTTGTTAAACACCACAGGAAACGTGTGTCAATGTCACTGCTAAAATAAGATGAGAAATTACTCTGTCGCAGCTGCACAACAAAACTAACAGTAATTACAATTCAAACTTTTTCTAAATATGTGCTTGAATGATGATGTAACCAAATGTCTCCCTTTCTGCCCTGCAGGACGGACAGAGGGCAGCCCTGTGGATGGACTCTGAGCAGGCCAGATGGAAACAGAACAGGCCAGACATGAGACGGAAGAAAGTCTGATATTAGCACAATTTGGCACATCTCGCAGCATCTCTCACAAACTCCAGAATGGAGGCCAGTCTTCAGAGAGAGACTCTCTGCAGATCACTGCGGATACGAACTGGAACCATTACAAGCCCGGTGCCGGTGCCAACTCCATGAAGAGGCACAGGGAGAACAGCAACAGTCCTGCCTCAGTACAAGGGCTGTTCGATCAAGCATCCTACATGATGAATGGAGAATTGATGAATGGAGATTTGAAGCATGCACTTGCTGAGCAGTCCTTACTGGCCCACCAGCCCAAGAAACTCAAAGTAGATTCTGAGATGAAAGGAAATGACGACATGAGCTCCAGTTTGGTGGATAGCTTTCCTGAGTTGACAAAGGCAACGGAGTTTGAATGCAATACCCCACAGACAGAAATTAAGTTAGACAAGAGGAACTGTAATTTTCCCAATGGAGATATTTTTTGTCTACCAAGGAATAAACAAGTTTCAATTCCAAATGGTGCTGCATCACCCCCCTCAACCATAGAAAGCACTCCAGGTGATCTTTTAGAGAAAACCTTGTCTCAGTATTATCCTGAGCAAGTGTCAATTGCACCACAGACATCTGGGCCACAGGGAGATCCTGTCAATGGTTCACTGGCAAATAAGCTGCCCAGTGAAGGTGCTCAACCCCCCTCTTTAACCTCAGGATTGCCCAATTCAGCTCAGATGCCTGACTCACAGCAACAGCCGCCTGGGGCATTGGGCAATGGTGAAGGAGGCAACAATTATAATTCTGTCAACTATGTAGTGAATGGATACAACAACAATTTTGAGGCAGACCACCAGCAGCAACAGCATCAGCAGCGGCCACCATCTTACTCTGGTCAGGAGATGTCTCTAGGTCAGCTGCCTGGCATGATCCCAACTACAAATACTGCCAACAGCTCACAACAACATCAAAATGGCCCACGGTGCTATCCAGATGACAAAAATCCTCAAGCTATATATGTGAAGGCCAACCAAGAGTTTAACCAGAACTCTTTTCTGGAGCGCAATGCTCCTCTACAGGCCGCGGAGACAGGTGGATATGGAAACTTTTCCAACTCTGCGATACAGAAGATGGGGCAAAGTGAAGAACCCAGGTCTGGTCAGCATCAGCGCCATGGCACTGACAGGGGCCTCCAGTATGGGATTCAACCCCAGAACTTTAAACAAAATGCTGGGAACTCACATGAGGTTGAAAGTACTGGACCCATGGGGCCCAGTCTCCAGCAGCCACGTCATGCTGGGCTAGAAAACGGGATGGAGAACACATCTCAGCAGAGAGCCAACATATCATGTTCGACTCCCCAACACAGAGGCTGGATAGAGCTGAACTCTTCACATTCCCAGCAGCAGCAACCAGCAAGTGGCCCGTCATCCCAGGCACAAGAACAGGACATGTGGAGGGGATTCCCTGCTAAGCCTCAGTCAGAGCAGCAGACAGCTAACCCCCAGGTTCACTGCCAGATGTTGGAACCAAATCCAGCGCAAAGATTCCAGACACAGGGAGGTTTCACAGATAGCAGCCAGGGGCCTAACAGCTTCCAGCGGCAACAGCAGGACTGTCTCCCGGCCCAAACACACTGTGCTCCAGCCCAGCACAACACTGCCCCTGAGTGGCAGCAGTCAAATTCTAAAGCACCTCAAATGCAGCAGTCTCTACCCCAGAAGATACCTGAACAGCGTAATTTCAGCCAAGATCAGCAGGCAGACAGCCGCTACCACACCCAGATGCAGTCTGAGCACTTATGTGAAGACCCTGACCTGCAGGATATACTGTCATCTGGGTTTTTACCAACACAGCAACAGCAGCAACAACAGCACTGTCATCTTCAACGTCCCCTGTCCCACCCACCGCAATTTGAGGGGCAGCAACTCAAGTCTCCTGATTACAGACCTCGCAGTCAGCCTCAGCCAGGTCAGCAGCAGCTTCAACCCAACCAGCCTCTTAGAAACAATTCCACTCAATCCAACAACCAACACATCCAGCACAGCAACCATGCAACATTTACTTACAATAACACAACAGAGATGCAACAACTACAACAACATCAAAGGCAGTTTCCACCAAACTCAGGCAGCAGTAACCTCAAGCAATTTCAACCACAGCGGCCTAACAACCACTGCCACCAGCCCAACCATGCAGACTTCTCCCAGACCTCTACACAGTCACAACCTCACTTACCACAAGGTGCGTTAAACCCACAGCTATCAACACAGATGTTTCCTAAATCTGAACAGCAGCTAAAGACATCATGCACTCAGTTCCAAAGGGGACCTCGACTACCTCTGGCACCTGTGGGTCCCCAAGGAGACTTTCAGAGGCATGCAGCCCTACGTATGCACCTGTTACAAAAGCAGGAGCGCCAGGGCCCTCCTCATCCCCTTCAGAGCACTAGTGACACCAAACATGGCATAAGAGCTGTTAGAATGGAAAATGGACCCAGATTTGAGTTGCCCCGTTCACAGCAGCAGGAGCAGCAGTTGCAGATGCGAGAGGCAGGCATAGGTGGAGTGCAGGTCAAGCAGGAGAATCAACCATCCCTGTGTGAGCAAAGCAAGACGCAGGGAAGCATCTTGGCCTCCATGGAACAAAGCCTGAGGCAATACCAGCTTTCACCTGTGTTTGAGAAGAAATCCCTTGTTGTCAATTCATCGAAAATCAAGGTGGAATCTTCTGGTCCTGTCACAATCCTGTCAACTAACACTGACCTGAGTGGAGTCGATCCATCGGCAGCTGCCCCAGCCACTGTAGCTCTCAAAAAACATCCTGATTTGACCCCCAAGAAGGAACACCTCCTACAAAGCTTTATGGACTCTCCTATGAAGCTACTGGATACCCCTATAAAGAATCTACTGGACACCCCCATGAAAACACAATATGACATTGCATCCTGCCACTGCGTTGGTGAGTCTTATGATGTTGGTCCTGAAACACAGTTGATCAGTTGGTGAATATGTGTGTGTGTGTGTGTGTGTGTGAATATTAATCTAAGTTTCATTTTGATATTTAGAACAAATCAGTGAGAAGGATGAAGGCCCATACTACACTCACTTGGGGGCAGCGCCTACTGTTGCTGGTATACGTGAGACGATGGAGAAAAGGTTAACTACAATTTTACCTCCTGAAAAATCCCTGTAAACAGAGACTGTGTTATGTAACTACTGTGTACTATATTACTTGTGTTTAATGGCTCTATTCTGCTTCGAAGGTCTGGTTTAAGTGGTAGTGCCATCAGGATTGAGAAAGTAGTATACACCGGCAAGGAAGGGAAAAGTACACAAGGCTGCCCCATAGCCAAATGGGTAAGAACCATTGTTGTATTAATTTGAGAAGCAGGCAAATCAGCTGCCACAAATTCCTATACCTGTTGTGTTTCAGGTGATTCGTCGAGCCAGTGTAGAAGAAAAGCTTCTGGTGCTGGTGCGGGAACGCACTGGTCACAAATGTGACACAGCCTGCATCATTGTAGTGATCCTGGTCTGGGAGGGCATCCTGCCCAGCCTGGCTGACCGCCTCTACCTCGAGCTACGTGAAACTCTAACAAAGCATGGAGCCCTGACCCAGCGACGATGTGCTATCAATGAGGAGTATGTGACAACACTACAGAACTCATCCTCAGCCATCGATTTTGGCTTACACTGAATCAACTCTGGCACATTTTAACTTTATATTCCTCCCCTTCAGGAGGACCTGTGCATGCCAGGGGTTAAATCCTGATGCCTGCGGAGCGTCTTTCTCCTTCGGCTGTTCCTGGAGCATGTACTACAACGGCTGCAAGTTTGCCCGCAGCAAAATCCCAAGAAAATTCAAGCTACTAGGAGATGATATGAGAGAGGTGTGTTTTATGTAGATTAAAATTAATGAAAGTGTGCACCATGCTTATATTACATGTAATATGCCTGTTAAGGTAACTTAACACTGTCAATTTTTGTCTTTCAGGAAGAGAAACTGGAGGGCAACTTTCAAAATCTGGCAACCTTATTGGGTCCCTTGTATAAAATGTTAGCACCTGAAGCTTATGGAAATCAGGTGCGTATATCTAGACAGTGTATAGACTGCTTGCCTTTCCACATCTACATCTTAATAATTGAATGACATTAAAATACACGTTGTAAATGTCCTGTTTCGTTAAGATATAAGTGATTGTCAGGTCAAATTTAAACCAAACAGGTGTAAAGTTACATACACATTGAGAAAATGTGAGTGATGCAACTTACACGCAGGAATTCTCTACCAACAGTAGCACACCTTGCATGAGTATAGTAGTAGTTTTATAATGATTTCCTATCTATATTGTTGTGTGACCTTCAGAAACTCTTAACATCTATTCAAATATACCTCCTGTTGTCCCTGGAAACAGGTGGAACATGAACACAGGGCACCAGATTGTCGCCTGGGGCTCAAGGAGGGCCGTCCCTTTTCTGGAGTCACTGCTTGCCTGGACTTCTGTGCCCACGCTCACAGAGACCTCCACAACATGCAGGGTGGCAGCACTGTGGTAAGCACAACCTGGGAAACATATATCCTACTAAGCATGTTGTATTTGTCTAAGGATGGAACAGATACAGTACAGAGAGGCTCCATCTGACGTCTCATCAATGCAATGCTTTAAAACAGCTTTATAAATAAAAGTTATTTCATGCCTTTGACATTCCCATCAAAAAGTGTTAAACTCAACCTGTTTTTCCAGGTGTGTACATTAACAAGTGAGGATAACCGAGAGATTGGAAAGATACCAGACGATGAGCAGCTCCATGTACTGCCTCTTTATAAGGCTTCCAACACTGATGAATTTGGCAGCGAGGAGGGTCAGCAGGAGAAAATCAAGTCAGGCGCCATCCAAGTCCTCAGTGCCTTCCGCCGCCAGGTGCGCATGCTTGCAGAGCCCGCCAAGTCTTGCCGGCAAAAAAAGCTGGATGCTAAGAAGGCAGCTGCCAACAAGAATGCCATGCTGGACAATGAAAAGGCAGAGAGGGCCCTCCTGGCCAAGTCAAAAGCTGGCACTTATGAAAATACCACCCAGAGCACTCCTATGGCAGGTAGGGTAACATTTATTATGACATATTTAATAAACTGTATATTAAATATTTTATCTTTGTTGGGAAATGTTGCCATTATTAGGGGTGGGGTAAAAATGGATTCTTGGATGCATTGCAGTGCTGTCTTGAAAGATTCTGTCTTCATGCAGAAAAGTCAATAATCGGAAATTTAAAACCCAATTCTGACATTATGATCGTCTGACACAGTTTTGTACGACTGGGCTTTACTTTCCTTACAGCTGAAACAATTGGATGGTAACAGATGTAAAAAAAGTATAGAAATCAAAAATTTTATTTTATAATGGCATCTTAGCCCTCTGTATTGGAATCGAATTGTGCGGTGCCTGTAGATTCCCACCCAGTGGTCTGACAAAGTGACCCATTTGTGGATCGTTTTCACTGCTGCTTAGGCGTTTATCTTGTTATTTTGTTTTCTAGGACCTATACCAGGTGCTATGGGAGCAACCCTACAGTCAGGTCAGCCAACACACCCCCTTGGGGCCCATCATCAGCAAATACAGCAACAGCAGCACCAGAGCATTCTCCCCCCTTATCCTGGCTCAGCAAATGTAGCCAGCTACCCCAGGTTCCCCAACCACCCTGGGTCTTTTCCAAGCACTTCCAAGCCAAGCAGCATGTATCCTCCTCAGCCACCAACACCAGCTGGCCCTTACCCCACCGCACTTCACGTACCAAACTCTTACATGAATGGATCAAATCGTCCATACCCAGGTTATCAGTGTAACGGAGGAATGCCCCTTGACAATTACCATCCATACTATGCTTCCAACCCAAAGCACCTGGACATGTATCGACAACAACGGCCAGCGCTTTACTCGGAGCAGCAGTACGGTGTACATCAGCGTTATGAGGTCAGTTATCCACCAAGGTATGGTGAGCCCGGGTTACAGGTCAATGGTTACAATGCCTGCAACATGAGGCCAGTTCACCCCATGAGACCTTATGCCCCTTACGGTCCCAATGGAGCCTCAGACCCCCAGTTTATGGACCCCCTCTCAAGAGCACCATCAGCTCATGGAGGTCTAGATTATACAGCTGCTGTGAGCAAAGGCAATCAGTTTGGAGGATACCCAAATCCATACCTCTCTCGGAGCCCTCAAATCTTACCTCCAGGCCAAGATCCCTTCCATATGCAAATCAAGACCGAGATGGGCATGCCTCACCCTCAGATGCTTTCTGCCCAGATAAGTGGTGGGTGCATAAACCCTGAAACACAGTCAGGGTTAGGTCTGCCTAATGGGAGCGTCATGGGCTCTGGTATTAAGCAGGAGCCTGGAACACCGCAGACACCCACAACCCCACAAAAGCCTGAGGTTTGGTCAGACAATGAGCACAACTTCTTGGATCCTGACATTGGTGGTGTGGCAGTGGCACCAAGCCACGGCTCAGTTCTCATTGAGTGTGCAAAACGAGAGCTCCATGCTACAACGCCTGTTAAAAACCCAAACCGCCACCACCCAACACGCATCTCCTTGGTCTTCTACCAGCACAAAAATATGAACGAGGCCAAGCATGGTTTGGCACTATGGGAAGCCAAGATGGCAGAAAAGGCTCGAGAGAAGGAGGAGGACGCAGAGAGGAATGGTGGTGAGGGGACACCTAGCAAGGGCAAGAAGGGGGTGAAGCGTGAGCATCCAGATTCTTTGGAAACCACCGGGGAGCCTCCTTACAAGCGCTTTATCCAGGCACTAATGGAGGGTTCCTTGTCGGGCACAACAAACACCTATGTCAGTACATCTCCGTATGCCTTCACCAAGGTCACTGGGCCTTACAGTCAGTTTGTGTAAGAAACACTCATGAAGAAGAAAATTTAAGGTGCTTTATTCATGACAAAGACCACAAGCACCACTGGCCTCATCTAAACACTCCTTCCTATCCGTAAGGTTAGCAACAGTGTTACGGAAAAAAGGAACCTGTGATCAGATGAGACATAAATCACTTTTCACATCAGGTCTTTCACCTCTTTAACAATCAAGCTTTACTTGTTGACCCTACTAAGGATGTATTTATTTTTGTTTGGCAACTTTTGCAAGATACACACTGTCAAAATCTCTGGTGCTTTCAGTCTAATACATAAGGACCTATTTTTAATGGAAACAAAGTTTCATTTTTGGTGGCTTTATTTTTCTTACAAAATTGTACTCTTGGCATAAAACACTGACTTTGTAAATGACAACATTCATGGTGCTAAAGTGTGTGCTTAATACCATTTATTTAAATTCAAATGCCTTCACACTATGATCATAACTCACTCTACGAGTGACACTCAATGGCTTATGTCAACAGGACACTGAAAATATCATCCCACGGTCAAAAAATGATCAGCATCATAATGGTTTTTGGCAAGTCAGTGTTTCTTAGAGCACTTTTTGATAATGAGAGTTAAGTGTATACCTTTAAGTCATGAAAATCTGGGTATTAATATAGCTACATTCAAAGTTACTCATTTCTAAGCATCACTAAAATTAAATTAATGAACTTGTAAAAGAGGGTTGAATGAGCAACCCATCAAAGTGTGTCAATTTCATGCAAAATGATTTTTTTAGAAGAAAAAAAAAAACTATCATTGTGTTGGTGCTTTCACTTTCCTATGTCATTTATACTGTAAATTGAGCCATTCTAATGGTGCATTTTTAACATTTTGAGGAAAAAGAAAGTCTACCTTTGTGTTATTTCAGTTTTTTTCCAGGTTTACTTTTTGTCAGCGACTGATTTTAATGTTCCTTACCTTAGGTTCATTGAACAAACCTGGACTGTGAATATTACATGTAGTTGTATGTCTGTGGTGCTTAGTAAATGTGCTTTTTATACACTGAGGAACATGAAACAGGGTAAGCTCAGTGTCAGTTTCAGAGGGCAGCTGGCTTGCTGTGGGGTCTTTAATTATGTAATCTAACTGTAAGATAAAACAGGTCAGATTTGTACAGTAAATTAATTTCCCTTTTTGGAATTACTGTTATAGATTTTGTGTTGTAAAGAATGCTAACAGCCTATTTCATTGTATTTCTTTGGGTTTCAACTGATTTTATATCATAAGGTGCTATCCAACCTGCTAGAAACATACAATGTGAGACTCTTTGGGCAGTGAGAAGGCTTTTAAATAATGTACAGTACAAACCTGTCATATACCTCAAAACTAGTTGGGCAATAGGAATATATCATATTTTTCTTTCTTCCTTTGTGTATTACTTTCAAAAATGTTGATTACTGTTCAACTTCAGGCCACCAAAAGGCATAAAAGTTCATTTCTTACTTTCTTATCGATCTGCTAGAAAGTATTACTTGAACTTTAATCTTTGATGTTACTGTAAAATCAGGGACATTTTCAACTAATTTTGTGTTCATCTCCTGTATTCATCTGGTCTTCTTCTCATTCAGGTACCTACCAATGCATCCTGAATCAGATTCATGTCTACTCTACTTCACAAAGACAAAAAATATTTTGTGAGGGGAAAAAAAGAAATACTTTCCTGCAATGTTTTACTTCTATTTTAGCTAGTGGGATGGTGGTAATCTTTTAAAAGTAATTTGAACATATATGCACTGAGCTGACTAAAGGGAAAGTATGATATTGACTTAGTAAAAAGCAATGTATTTGCTTTTGCTATGAGGTAAGACCAGGGCAGTGATTAACGTAGTTGCACATCTTTGTGCCTGTGTATAGTTAAATTTATTTTATAACCACTAAGCAATTGTATAATGATTTTTCTTCCCTGTCTTTTTGATTTAATTAATGCGATATATAGTGGAATGACTGTCATGTTATAGTAAGAACTTACCCCACTCTTCCAACATACTCATTTCTGAAAGCACTTCATTTCTTTTTCAGGAAAAAATAATGTAATAAAGAATTACAAACCTTTTTATTTAAACAGATTTGTAAATGTGTTAAAAAAAATAAATAAATTATGTCACATTGTACATACCAAGAACCTGAATTGCAGGAATACAACTCATTCTTTGATGTCGATGTAGGTTCTCCTTGTTCTGTCAAATTGACCCACAGCTCCTCTATCAGCGATCCTCGTCATTTCTCTACATATTGTTTTGCCTCTTTCAGGTTTACAGAACGATCACGGTTAGATTATCCAGGAAGTCTGTAAATGTGTGCTCACTGTCACAGCAATGTTTACAGCTATAGTGTCCTGTTCGCTCAGATGTTAGAAGTTCTAGTTTTTTTAACTGTTCCAATTTTGTAAAATAAATCTACAAAAAAAAAATGTTGAATTTCGTTGTACAGGACCCAGCTACAGTAGCAGGTTGTGGTTGAGAAAGCCGAGGTGTCTAAGATATAGCGGGTTAAAAGCATAGCCATACTTGAAGATGCTTCAGAGTGTTTCTGAGTGAGTCAACATTACTTGAATGACTTTCTGGGCTTAACTAGTGCGCTCCATGTGCTCAGCTCAAAGGTTAAGCTAACAGTTGATGCACACTTGGTCGTTTTGCAGTTAGACACTAAGGGTATAAAAAAAAAAAGTGCAACTTCTTGCCTGTTATTTTATTTTTTAAGGCTTCCCTTGTTCTCCTGAAGTTTGGTATGCTACAAAAAATGGAATTAAGGATGGGTATTAATACTGTAAGTATTGTAATGTAATGAATGCAGTTTATTTGAAAGCTGTTTATTATATCATTCCTGATATTGCTGAGATGTGGGTGTTTTTTTAATAAAATTTATATTTATTTAAAGCAATTTGATTTGTTACTCCAAGTTAATACTAATATCTAAATTCTTGTGCATCACTGTCCATGGCTCTAATTAATTACAGATGAAACTGAAAACAGATCATGTCATGTTCACTCCTTACATTTTTTAAATTTACCCAGTTTGTTACATACAAACTGCGGAATGGTTGCTAGCACAAACTGATTAGTCTTAAAGCTGTAGTTGGTAACTTTAATGAAAAGATAGCTTTTTGTTATATAAACTGACGGTAACACTTTACTTGAAGGTATCTACATAAAAGTGACATGACATTGTCATAACTATGACATGACACGGTCATGAACTTGTCATAAACATTATGTACATGCCATAAACGTTTATGGCTGCTGTCAGTAAGTGTCATTCAGTTTTTGTAATGACAAGTTGACATTGTTTGGGTTGTTTTGATTATGACAACTTGACATTTATCAAAGTGACATTACCAGAAGTTGTCTTTGTCATGACAAGTTGACATTAAATTTGTTTTGGATGTCCTTATAATGACAAGTTGACATTACCAGAAGATGTCTTTGTCATGACAACTTGACATTAACAAGAAATGCACCCATTTTTGTGTTTATGACAAGTTGACATAATGATTATTATCGTCATGACAAAGACATCTTCTGGTAATGTCATCCTGGTTAATGTCAAGTTGTCATTATAAGGACATCCCAAACAAATTTAATGTCAACTTATCATGACAAAGACAACTTCTGGTAATGTCACTTTGATTAATGTCAAGTTGTCATAATCAAGACAACCCAAACAATGTCAACTTGTCATTACAAAAACCGAATGATACTTCATGACAGCAGCCATAAACATTTATGACATGTACATAATGTTTATGACAAGTTCATGACAGTGTCATATCACCCTTATGTAGATACCTTAAAGTGTTACCAAACTGACTAGCCTGCCTACACATAAGCATGTGTCTCTGGGCCCATGTAACTTTTTATATGGGCGTTGGAGTTTAAAATCCACCTGCCCTGGATAAGGATCAAACCTCCGACCTCAGAATTCCCAAGCAGCTCTTTAACAGCCTGAGCTATCCCACCTCGTGCTCCTGTTGTGTTTCATGGAGCCTTTCACTGTCCTCTAAACAGTGGCCTTTAAAATTCACCTTGATAATTTTCCAGCACTAGATTCATCTGAAAGGCCAACAGATAGAAAATGACTTTTTAACATCAAACACAAAGATTTTTTATCGTTCCAAACTACAATGATTTTAGACCTACTTGATATTTTTATACTCGTGTTATAGTCTTGTGTTCTGTGCTGCAAACCTTTAAACCTCTGTAGCTCCAGTGCTGTGCGCAAAACATTACTGTACAGCCCTATTTATTTTACAGAATTTTTAATTTACATGTTGTGCAGCTCTATATTTTCAAACGTCTTTGCATTTTATTTTGATCAATCTGTTTTTATAAAAGTGCTTGTGACATCTCAAATATGGCTTTGACTTGCAACTGAAAACATGTAGCCCATTTCTTCAGCCTGCAAATACAGAGATACAATTTTTTTTTTATCCCCCAGCCCTACTTCAAACTGTCAAACTCAGCAGTGCCAATCAAATATGAATCAAGTTCTGTACTGCATTGCCTGTTTCTCACCTCATATGTTTTCAGAAACATATTTCAGTGTACTGTTGAGCTGTAAAATGAGAATATTTGTGACACGGCTGCCATGCCAAAAAAAATCGAGCCAGACAGGGCAAACTATTCTCATTTTACAGCCAAACAGTACACTAAAGTATGTGTCTGAAAACATCTGAGGTGGGAAATGGGTACTGCAGTCACAGAATCTTTATTGACATTTGATCAGCGCTGCCTAGTTTAACAGTTTGACCGCAGTTCATGGGCAGTGATTGACATGACTGACAGCTGCTTTAGAGACTCCTCTGCTCTGATTGTTTGAGAATGTGATTTTTTTTCCCCCCCAGATAATCTGCCTCATGTACTACGGTGTGGATACAGCGACAGTTTCAGCAAATATGACAAAAAGTAATTTTCATAAAAGTTACCAACCGCAGCTTTAAAGGCAAATTATAGCATATTAGCATGACACTCAGTTTTATGCCAGGCTGGACCGGGATACTAGACACAAAAAGACTCCAGTACACATACAACAAAAATTACAGTTTAATAGAAAAGACACCAATAATGTTTGTGATTAACCTTGAATGATTCAAAAAAATCAATCAATCAATCTGGTGTCAGACATGACACTTAAAACACATCTCGTACAAAAGTGCAGATCTTCCCCAGCTGGTATTCTCAATCTCCTCGGTATCAGCATGTTTATTTTTCCCAACAAATGAATGGACGATAAACCTGGATGGCACTTTATACAGCGGAGAATGAGTCCTTACCGAAAAAAAATCCAGCTGAATACACAAGATGCAGCTGCTTCATAAGACGTTGTTTTGTTGATTTCCATGTTGTCTCTATGGCTTCAGACAAAATGCCACTTGTCCACTGTGCAAGAGAAGATTAAAATCACATAAAAATGTAAGTGCTGAATCGTAACACCTGAAATAATTTAAATAATCACAAGTCAGTGGTTATTTACTCACCCTCTGGAGACACAGGATGTGCGCTGCCAAATGCAGGAGCCTAAGGGGCAAAACGTACATGACAATTACCAAACCTAAGCCTAATATAGTCGTACATGCTATGATCACTGTGAAACAACAGCACATGGAAGTTCTCACCGATTCCACCACATCTTTGGCCTCATCCGCGCTGCATTTGAAAGGGCTCTCACAGCAGGAGATATTTTTGCTGATCAAAAAAGAGAAGTCAGTGGTGTTCACTGCACTTACATAGCCTCTCATATATGAAGCACACACACACACATACACACACACACACACTGCAGGGGTGTTACCATTCAATCCCTCCACTATTCTCCTGCTTCTGCACTAGTGCCCTCCAGTGCTCATGGGTGGACTTTATGATAGCAACTGCAAAATCCTGTAAAAAGGGCATCAGAGGAAAAACATTTGGATTTCTTGCGGGAACACAGTCGGTCTTAGCAACTGAACTTCTAGTAGTCTGTAGTAGTTGTCTGCGTTTACAAAGGTCTAAATACCTTGTCTTGAAATTGTCCATTGAATCCAAATTGGTTCTCAGGCTTTCCATCAGGCACTTTGTATTTCCTGAACCAGTCGACAGTGGCCTCTAAATGACCGGGCCGGCTCTTCCGGACGTCCTCTATGCCTGGAGAACACATTTAGAATAAGGACAGACACCTTATTTGGCTTGAATACAAATCAGAAATGACTGTACTCTATTTACACTTCATATTAGGAATATATCTTACTGCAGAAATAAGAGTATGTTGAATATGAGCAAGTGTTTACAAAATATTAAGAGATTACAAATAAACAAAGGGGTAGTCAGTGTATAACAGCTCATAAAAGGTAGCAACGCCCCAATAGAACAGTGAGAAGGAGCAGCTGTATTGTAAACAATGGTTTTGCAAAGGATGTAGGGGGTAAGAAATGTGTTGTTAGGTTTAAGGATACACACAATGATTTGAAGGGGAAGCGTTGAATGTCAACAAAGCCATGTTGACAATAAAAACTCCACACAGCATGTGCCAGGCTGGTGTTTGAACTTCAGTCGGATCATGCCAGGATTTCTCAGCTAAGTGTCTCCAGGGTAGAGAACGGATCAGTGTAAGGTAGTTTTTAGATAGTGATTGTTGTGATCTGTGGAAAACACCCACTATTCATGTGTTTGGCATCAGGGTCCTCAGCATTGATAGCGATGACCTTCCAGTCCATTTCTCCCTCGTCGATCATGGCCAAGATGCCGAGCACTTTCACTTGGATCACCTGACCTGGAACGCACACCTGAAGAACAGACCAGCAAATTACAGATTAGCAGTCAAGTAAATCACACGATTAAGTACTTTTTGTGTACAAAGTGAGCAAAAACAACATCCTTTAATAATATAATGTACACGTACACATAAAGCAGTCTTACCTTGGTGCCAATCTCGCAAACGTCAATGGGATCATTGTCACCGCAACACTTTGTCTCTGAGTCTGTGTGGTCTGGGTCCTCCCATGTCTTTTCCAAGGAACAGTTCAAAAACGTCAACATTTCAGCAAACTACCCAACTAAATAAATAAAAATACAATCACAGGAACAAATAAAAAAAAAAATAAATAAATAAATCATACTGCGCTCACCTGTGGAAGTGCCCCATAATTCCAAATATAACCTTTATGGGGAAAAACGTTGGCAACGTATCGGAGCTTTCCTTTCTTTACATCTTGTTTGATCGGGTTCAGCGGTTCCTTTGTTGCAATCTGGAAATTGAGGCATTTATGAAGTTGTATGAAAGTATTCATGAATAGATTACTGAAATGACCTACCAAGGACAGGCCCAGGGGCCCAAAGTGTCAGGGGCCAATCTGGCCTTCAACTGCAAAATACCACTCAAATTTACATGTACCGACCAGGAAGAGACACAAAACGACCACAAAAGACATTAAATTACCTCAGAGAGACACAAGACAACATAAAAAATATAGGCCTATGTATATACAAAAATGCCCTCAAACAAACGCAGAACAAAAAAACAGACAAAATCACCACAAAGTCTGTGTCTTGCTCCTGTGTAGGAGAGGTTGTCGGGCCTCTGCATGTCTGTGCCCAGGGGCCCACTGTCTCATAATCCACCCACTAATGTACTAATGTTTAACTTTTATAGAGCAGTAGCAGCCGTAGTTGTTAATCAAACCAATTATACATAATAAAGTGAGGTAGCGTATCTACAACCTTCTTACCTCCATTTTAGCATTTGACCATCGAGGCACTTCCACTACCATGTTATAGAGAACCTGTAAGCACAAGAGAAAGCTGTATGCACTGTATACTGGGTCAAATGTTTTCAGGTAAAACTGACATAAAATATTTGCATTTGACGTTACCTCACTCTTCTTGGACTTTTTAGCAGGCACATCGTTTTCCTGTTGAAAGAAAAAAACAAATCAGATGTTTGAATGTCGTGCTTATACAGCTAAACAGAGTCATAAACTTTCTGCAGCATTTATCAAACACAAACTTAAGACGTCTGTTATCAAAGAGTTACCTGTTCTGTCTCCGCTATAAGTGGGATGTCATGGAATGGTGAAATGTATTTTCCGTCAGAGGTTTCTAAGGAAAAGGAAGAAAAATAAATCGATTCATCTAAATGAAAGTAACAATGCAATCCCACAAGACTGTTTATTTTACATACAATCATTATACTGCACAGCGTGATAAGGCTGCAAATCTACACAACAGGGAGAACTAGTATTTCATTTCAAGACAACTTGTAAGTTTGGTTTGGATTAAGTGCATATGAAAGCGAACACAGCATTTGCTTTTTTGGCTTTCAACTAAAGACGTTAATCTAAACCTGTCCTTTCACAACTGCCATTGTGCAACATTTTATGTAAGAGACCCTGGAAATAACAGTTTGACAAAAATGATCTTGCCTCAAGGTCTACTGACAAGCTTCTTCCAGGGCTTTCAATCGCATCTTCATCGATGGACAGAGTCAGCTCAGTTGACACTGTCATAGCTCAGACTGACATAGATATCAAGCTTTCTTCATGATAAATGAGCAGATGTGGTTTAAAAAAGTGGAAAAACTGGTAATTGGATCTTGAGTCAAGATTCAATTCAAGGTGATTTACGAATAATTTTCCACTGTCAGTTCCAGCTTGTATCCTCAATTTAGGGGCTTGTTAAATTACTAATAACCTAGAGCTGCATTTAACAGTTTTCCATTGTCAGTTAATCTGTTGATTATTTCTCTGTTTAATCGATTAGTTGTTTTTCCACCTAACATAGATATTGGGTTTACTGTCACAGAGGAGCAAAGAAACCAGATCAGATCTACATGTAAAAAGCTGGAATCAGGAAATTTTGTCAGAGTATGGCGGCACTGTGGAGCAGTGGTTAGCATTGTCGGCAACGGGGTTTCTGGTTCAAACCACGTGGGGGGTTTGAACTCTTGGGTGGGGGAGCCCTTCTGTGCAGAGTTTGCACATTCTCCCCGTCTCAGTGTGGGTTTACTCAAGGGGGATAGACTCCAGCCCCCAGCGACCCCCAACAGGATAAGCAGCTACGGAAAATGAATGAATTAACGAATGAAACAGATTAATAGTTGATTACTATTTGATTAATCGCAGCTCTAAATCAAACTGTGATTTATTGGTTACCGGTAAACTGGATGTTATCAGTTACAAAATTAATGTTTTCTCTTATTTATATTAAAATCTGTATGAAAACACCTGCAGTTGTGACCAAAGAAAGTCACATTACCCACACTGGAACAACATAATCTGATATTAGTTTAATATTGTGCAACATTATCAGTATGAGTTGAGTAAGACTAAATACTAGTAATTAAATGTCTCAAAATCTGCATTTTAATTTAATACGTTTAAATTAATTTGACATGTGAATTTGGCTACTGCTTCTACTTAGCCCACGTGACCACCCAAACAGGAAGTAAACCACGTGAATAACACGCATGAAAACATCTGTCTTGCTCTCTGCTCATGATCTATTTCATCTTACAGGAAACTGGGGTTAACACTGCTGGGTTTTCCCTGTAAAGCTGAAGTGGTATGACAGCCACGTGTTAGGAAACCTCACGCCTGCAACACGAAGGTCACACGTTTACCTTGACCTGGAGGGCGACCTGTGGTTACCTGTCCCACACCGGACCCTGCTGTCACACCGTGACACTAATATGACACACGGGACACACGCATGGTTCCCCCCACGGTGGCTGTGATGGACTTACTAAAATAAATCCGGTAGTCAGGTGAATGGGGGCGTCCTCTCTCCTCCGTCTGATAGTGCATGTTTTTTCTGAGATAGAACAGGTGAGGAGCGGATGTTGCTTGTGTCACGAGTTTGTGTCGAGAAGCGGAAAATGAGCCGAAAAGTGTCGCCAGGCAGCCGAGCGAGGAGCGCAGCAGCGGAGGTCTCATCATACACACTTCTTCCTCTTCCTCTTCCTCAGCTTCTGCTTCCCGTTTGCCACCGTCGCCACATCCACATGTGTCAAGCGCAACGCAGGGAGACTGGGACTTCCTGTCAGGGGGTTTTTCAAAATAAAAGCAGTCGCAGCCCAGGCTGAGACTGCCAGTCAAGACAGATTTATTTAATGAGAACATTTAAGAGCCACAAATGTTGACCAAAATTAAATTAGATTGAATAAAAAATAGAATAAAATAAAATTACATTAAATAAAATCGAACGCAATTAAATTAAATTAAAAACGCAGGAACGATCACATAAAACAGTCATAAATCGGAGAATGTAACTAAAATTAATAAGAGCACACAGTAGCCTATTTTGTCTACATCATAACACAAAAAGCATTGCACAAACAACAAACTAAGCACAGAAAATACACGTGTTAAGCAGTGTGATCAGGTATGTCATCCTAATAATAATAATAAAAATGCTAATTAAAAGATATAGGTCTCCTTTTTGTGAATCGTGCCCTCTTACAAATTACAAAAAAGGCCCAAAGAGGACAAATATGGCTTAAAATATGTTTGAATTAATGAGTAATTGTATTAAGACAAAGTAAAGGGGTTAACTCGCAACCATAAACTGAATGATGGCAACCGTCCTGTTAGATTTTGGAGTTATTCTAAATAGAGACCTGATGGTGATGCGAAGAGAAAAGTGCAGGTCAGTGGGTGCTTTGAATATTGGAGGCATTAACATTAAACGTGTGCCAGCATCACGTGTGCACAACTGATACATTTCTGAGGATAGTTATGAGGAAGGTTGGATGTATCCAAAATGGAGAGAGTAATTTTTGGATGATTAATAATGTACAGTGTAAATTTCACTATCCATTCAATTCTGGCATCTTTTATTCATGATGTTGTTTTCATGATATTCGAGCCACAAGTTTTCACCTGTACATTTATCCATCATTTCTGAATTTGTAGTAACAGTATTTGATATAGATCTCTACACTTAACAGACCACATGGGTTTGTCACATGACACTTTATTTTGATAATGTAACCGGAAGTCACTTCTTTTTTCTACACGAGCTTCACAATTCTTGTAGCGCATGCTTGTGATCCATGTGAAGTAGCTTCACTTTACTGCCACCTAGCTAATGTTTACCCCAAATCATTCAACACACACACACACACACACACACACACACACCTGCTAGTAAAATCAATTTGTTAATTTCTTAGGTAACTAATGTCTTTGTCCTACAAATGAAAACATAGATTTGTCTGCCATATATATATATATATATATATATATATATATATATATATATATATATAGATGGCAGACATGGAAAGGAGACATTAATCCCGGACAGGGGCGTAAATATAGACAGTGTAGGCAGTGCTGTTTCACTGTTTGGGACCCGTGGGGTGGGTGAGGGGGGCTTGCAAATGACCTTAACCCTGCCACCTGGGAACTGTGCCTGTGTTGATATAAAAACTCACATGATTGTTGGGTAACATGTATGTTGATGTTGCCTGATGTAGGGTCTCTATTTGATCATGTGACAAGATGATATAATACTGTAGCTAGTTGCCGGTGGTGTGTGTGTGTGTGTGTGTGTGTGTGTGTGTGTGTGTGTGTGCGCCTTATAACGAGTAACTAGTGTGCACTCAGGCTTGTCTATCATACCTTACACCACTGATCCCAGATGACTCTTTTGCATGTCTTTCTTTTTCTTCCCTGTCTTTTCTTTTTTCTTGGTCATTTTAAATGAAGCTGTTTCCATCACACATCTTTAAATTTTTTTCACAATTATAATGGTACTGGTTACTACCGGTGGAAGAAGAGCCAGTGCAAAATGTTTGTCAAACATGCAGCCTGTGGGCCAGAACCGGCCCACTGTATGGCTTTGCACCTAATATTGATGCACCTGTGAGGGCTAAGAGGTGCCAGATTGCTGGAGCAAGTTAAACAGTGAGTAGTGTTCTTCATGTAAAGTGCTGCTTCAGAGGCTCCTCCACCCCGACCAGAATACAGTTCTCTGAAAAAACAGTGAGTGCCTATTGTGGTCATGTTTAAAGATATTGAACATTGTGCCAAATATTGTCAATCAGCAGCTTCAGTAAACACAAATCTGTATCAGACTTCAGTCTTAAAACAATATTGGTGGAACCCTATGACTGAGGCACTGCCAAAAATCTTTGATTTGTAAATTGTTTGTAAGACAGGAGATAAATGCTTCCTCTTCAGCATCCACTTTAGTTTGGTGTGGTGCTGCCAGCATTACTGCACAGGAAGTGAAATGTTGGGAAAATGCACATGTAGTGACAGTGAGCAGTAGACTGAATGTGGAAAAACTGAAACTGCAGTTGTTTTTCATAGGACAATTCAAGCTGTTTATTCTGTTGTGTAAATGGATGAGTGTCAGAGCGAACTTGAATTGTTTGAACTAAAAGAATGGAGGTTGTCATGCAGTGGTTTTACTGATACGACCCACTGACGATCAGATTGGGCAACTTTGAGAGCAACCGTAAAGGTCCCTGTCGCTCTTGCTTTAATGTCCCCCTGCTTTTGTTTTTATGACTTGAAGTTAATGGATTAGAAGGTGGTAATCTCCACAATACATCATGAGATCAAAGTCCGCATGTGTCCATTGTGTCTTAAACAAACACCCACCCAGGCGACCTTGATGTGTCCCTTTTACTGCTGAATAGGTTGGTCTCTGTTCAAACAAGTCGCATACATATCTGCAGCCATAAATAGTTGCTTTATTAAAATCTTAAGAGTGGATGCTTGCCTTTGATACTGTTGCCAAAGAGCTTTGATTCCGCCGAGAACAGAATCCTATTCATTGTGTGTTTCGGCAAACAGGACAGTCCGACTTATCTCGCTGTAGCTGACAAAAAATATTCCATGCTATAAACGTGTATGGTGAACACTAGAGGTCAAAGTTAGCAGTCAAAGTTAGTCAAAGTACGATGCCTTGACATGACAAAGAGAGGTGTGATTATAGGAGGTTCACAGAGGGCTAAAAATGTCTGTATTTCATCAGTTTTAATCTCTGTACTGATTTATAAAATCGGGATGGAGAGCCAAATGAGAAGAGCATCCCTTCCTTTAATTTCCTCGCCCATAAGCAAAGCACTCAGCCATGACTCTTCCAGTGATGGTGCCCAAGTGGCACGCAGTAAAAGTCTGCAGCTGTAAAAGACAGTTTCAGGCATGAGTGTGTTTTTATTTTCCCTTTTCCCTTTTCATTCACCTGGCTGGCTCCTGCAGCTACTTCTCCTGGCAGCTGCTGATGACAAAATAAGCCGTCTTTGTTATTTTGTCCCGCCAAACAAACTTTAGCATCTGTTTGTTTTCACGCAAGAAAATACTTCAAGTTTGATTGTTGATTAAAGCTTCTCCGATGATGATGGATATTTGTCTGACATTTTAAAGATTAAACAATAAATTGAGGACGTTTTATCAGATTAATCTGCAATAGAAATAAAAGTATTATAGTCCTAATTAGAAGCAGCGTTTTATTCTGTGGGGGAGTACAAGTTTAAACACTTTATTTGACTGCCTGACGTTATTTACTTAGGTGTGAGAAAGTGTACACTTCTCTTTCTGGGCAGGTCAAGAAAAGCCACACCCTGAGTGAGACAAAGTCACATGAGCTCCTTAGGGCAAAACAATTAATGTCGCCATGCTGACAGCGCGCAGGAGATAACACGGTTTGCTCACTTGCATGTTTGCGTAGAGTTTGTGATGGTTCAACATGGTTTACTGAGCCTACTTGGTTACATAACACTGCTAACTCTGGTGTCTGTTATGTTTGAACTGTGCTTGTTCATCAGAGAGCAAAATAACATTAAGTAGTTAAATTCTTAAGTTTTTCTTAAATACAAACACAGGATGATGCAGCTTGAGACACTCAATATATGCAGTCATATGTTGATGGCCAGCTGACATGTGGCTGAGAGCCGTATGTGTGCAGCTAGACTAATGGAGGTTAAACAGGTGTGCTATGAGCACACTGCACAGTGATCTGAAGAAACACAATGGGAGTGCTCACTGTGGTTCAATGGGGAGGAAATGCATCCATTCATTGTTCTGAGGAGGAACGTATCTGGTTACTGTGACCTGAAATCAAAGTGGCAGCATGTGTGTTGATGAATTACCTGTCTGACCAGACTTGACACTATATGGGTGTCAATTGCTAGATTGTTACTTGAAAAAATAATTTTTTGTAAAGGGAAAAAAAAATGTGATTATCGGTGTTTCGCAATCATAACTCAGTCTTTCACTCTCCACCTACAAGAAAAACCTCAAAACACACCTTTTCAAAACTGCCTATAGCCTTTAATTTCAGTGTACTTCGCCCTCTCTGTACTTCTTCCCTCCCTACCTCCCTATAAATGTTTTTTTTTAATGATTGCTGTTGTTGCTCTCTGTAAAGCGTCTTTGAGTATCCTAAAAACAGCTTATAAATCCAATGTATTATTATTATAACAACTAAAAAACACTAACCAGACAGCCATTAGTCAGCACATACAAGTGTAGGTGTAGATTCAGGGGGGATGCAGGGAACATGACCCCCAACCCCTCCAATAAAAAACATGAAAGTAGCATAACTTTTATTTTGACAAAATCAAAGACGTTTAAGCCATAAATTGATGCACAAAAGGCAGAAATTGATGCATAAAGACTCACTGGAATGAAGGAAATCAAGTGTTTGCCGCTCAAAATTTCCACCATCACTGATGTAATAACACAAAATGTGAATGGCCCTATCTACATGTCTATATATCTATGGTTTGTCCATTCTGGGCTACTGTAGAAACAAAATATCGAACTGCATGAAAAAGGACCCGCTCCATATGTAGATATAAACGTAGCTTGAAATGGCTCATTCTAAGGTAACAAAAACATAACAGTTCTTATTTCCAGGTGATTTTACACTAGAGAAAACGTACTTATTATATTATACTCCGCTCCTGCCAGTATATCCCCCTAAATCAGACACATTACAGTGGTACAACGAGGCTGCTGTGGCAAATATTTTCTGTGCATGATTTTCTTTAACTCATTTCTAAGACTTGTTGAATCCATTTACTGTATTTGACATAAGCTCAGCTGCTCACAGCTTGACTTGTTGAAAGGTTTGCTTTTTTTCCCACAGTTAAAGAGTACGCTGTAGACACAAACTGTTAAACCTATTTGATTTGGAATTAATTTATTCATTATGTAAATGTAAAGCTCTCTGTATTGGCAAGTGTGATTTACAACACCCTGGCCATTTACATAAATACTTCCTTGTCAACAGTTGGCCCATTTGCAGCGTCTCCGCGAGGTCTCACATGCGTGTTATATTGAGGACATTTATTATGGTAAAAATGAAAAGAAGATTTTAGCTGGTGGTCAATAGTCCGGCATCAAACCTTCTCCCTGGACTACTCTAAGGGAAGAAGCATAGCACAGCAGCACAGAGGTGTGGCCACATAGCTCTCATGACAGGTAGACACAGGGAGGAGCTAGATTACCTGTGCAGAGCTGACAGTCAGTGCACAGTGAACACTACACCTGTTGTACTTCCCAGGCTCTCTCTCTCTCTCTCTCTCTCTCTCTGCTTCTCTCTCCCTCTTCCTGTCCCTCTCTCTTCCCCTTCTTTTCTCCTTGACTGCCCTGAGAGGGAGCTGACGGCCTCGCCATGGATCCCAACGGGCGGCGGGGGTGAGAAGGAGAAGGAAAAAGACAAAGTGATAAAGAGGAGGAACCGGCCTGTGTTCCTGCGTTACCTGGAGAGGAGGAAGACGGACACCATCGTGGCTGAGGACACAACCAAAGGTGACATCAACCTGGGGACGCTGGTGAGAAGGAGCCAGTCTGACAAGACGGAGTACAGCGCCAAACTTAAAGGTACACCAGCTAATGACCTCCCCAGGGGTCAAAACTATGGCAACAATCTATACACACGTCAGACAAGTCTCTCAACTCTTTACATTGCAATCCTGTTGACAACACATTGTATAAGAGAACTTTAAATACATATAAGTTAGCAGACTCTATGGCTTGAGGGCAACAATTCAAGACACACACATAGAGAATGCACTGCTCTGGCTACTGGGCACCTGTTGTGTTACTATGTGTTGAGCAGGAGATACTCCCACAGGGATGAAGCCACATATGCAAACTGCTCTCCAAACTCAGGCACAGAGGAGTGGCTTTAGAAGTGTTCCAGACCAGCTCGTAAACAAGACCTAGACACCAGTGACGTGCAAAGAAGGCCGTACCGATTATTTTTCATCATCAAGTTTACCGAAAGAGTTTCAGGAGACGTCAGATGATTGGTCTTACAGTTTGGTTTGAATGTAACGTGCATAGTTCGACCTGGAAAGTAAGAACAAGCTGGAGAGGAGAAAGAGCTGAGATAAAAAAAAAAAAAGATCCATATTGTCAGGCCCCAGCTGTAGCCTGTGGTTCTTCATGACAACTGCTGACACAACAAACATGATGTCCACGATTCAGAAAAACTGGCTTCACCTGTCCTTAGAGTGCAGTCAGTGGCTGGGAATGCTGCACTTCAGGCAAAATGACTGACATCACCGTGTCAGTATTGGGTCACCATTAAAGATTAGCCAAAGCATGTAGGCTTTCCTGTGCCACTTGTTCCTGGGTTTCCTTTTTCTGTGAACGCATCACGTCACATGCCAAAATGACAAGTGGCACTTTGTTTGAATCCGCAAAGTATAACCCACTTCTCACTTAGTGTTTAACTGATAAGATAGCTTTCTCTCATACACACACACACACTTGCCTTATCAGCATCTGCTCTGTTTACCTGAAATAGAGACACTCTCTACTCCTTTGCACTTTCTGTTTTCTTGGCCCACCTGCATAATGGCAGGCAGGGTTGTCAAAAACACACCAGAGTGTTTTCAGTAAACCAATCGCCCTCCCCTGTTTGACTTTAGCCTCACACCTGACGGGAGGCATTACATATTTACAGTGGTATTACCATTGCAAATATTGACAGACTGATGACTTCACTGAAAGAGGAAACATGTGAGCTGCTGCTGCTCGACAGCCAGTTCTCATCTGCTTGTCAGACAGGTTGGTCAAGCCGCAGAGCTATGGCAACATGACATCAGTGTGTCTAATTATTCACAGAAACTAGATATAATGGTTCAGGCAATGATTTACCAGCAGAAAACTGACATGAAAGGACAGTAATGAACTAATATGTATTTACCCGGAAAACGTTCATGGAGCAGGTTACTTTGAGGTGGTTTTATATTGTTTGTGGACTGGACCGTGAGTGTGTTTGAACTTATGACTTCATTATATGACTTCCTTTAATGATTGGCGACATATTTAAAAGGATAAATGTCTTACTTTCTTTTAAAGTTTAAAATAAATCATTTTAGTGTGGGAAATTTCAGGTATTTTTTTAATTGTTAGCTTTATCCAAAACACATTCTCAGTATTCTCCCATTTTATGACACAAGGTTTTTCTTGCCCAGCGATACGTGATACACCATGCCTTGTGTTCTGTTCTGGGGCTGCCTGTTAGATCTCTTTCAATGGGCTGAACAGTGAAAAGCCCTGTATCCACTTTCATGGGAACTCCTGTGCCGGCAACCATACCTCACCAAACATAATGCCGGCAAAAGGAGAAGTCAGCACAGTTTGAGGTCTGCTGCTGGTGTAATGCATTTTTTGTAACACTGTGAATGTGTCAGTGTGTGTGTGTGTGTGTGGGGGGGGGGGGGGGGGGGGGATCTGTCAAGGCCAGCTCTCACAACTTACAAACACAATTCAAAATGCTTTCAAGAGAATCTTTATGATTTTTTTTTTTTTTTTTTGCACCTCTGTGCGAGCGAGCCACCAGGAATTCACACTTGATCTATCATTATGGGGCCTTTTCTCACGGGTGGAGGTTTTCACTGGTTCTGGGGTGTCTTTTCACGCGTAGACACGTGACACTTCACGATAGTGTTGAGGCATGAATGAGATACTTCTGTTACATAACATTTCCTCCAGTAAAACACTTTCTCTGATGCTACTATAATGATGTAAAATGTTATTCCACAATAAAAGGTGGAAATATCTTCAACACTTATTATTCCAAAGCTTCATTAGACGCATATAACAGATGACCTTGAATGTTTCTCAAGTGTTATCAGGCCAAGGGCGTAGTTTTTAATTCAATATCAGGGGGAAAATTCAAAACAGGGACCCTCCAACAGAAAACTTTGGACTTCAAACACTTAATTTCCCTTAATTTTGGTGATTTTTTTTTTTTTGTGCACCAGTTTGTGCTTTTCCTGCATTATTTATAGTGTAAATGTAAATGTCCTTCATTTTTTTGTCAAAGTAAAACTCCATTGCTGCTTAAATCCTTTTAAATTAAATGCACATGCTCCAAATATTGAATCCCCCCCTGGAAATCCACGCTATTGTTTATTAATAACTACCAAAGGATAAGGTTTATGGCGGCACAGTATGGTTTAGTCACACAGAGCTTCCCTTACATGCTTTTAGAGAGGAGATGAAAAATGAGGATGAGGTTATAGCAGCTTTAACTGATACACCAACTTTACCACAGGTGACCACATTTAAAACAGGTATTACAACATAATCCTTATCATGATACAATGGGATAAACATATTCCTTCAAATTTGTAAAGTTTACAATGCTCATATCTCCAGAGAGGCGATGATTCACCTCTGCAGGTGTTCGTTTTATTCCTGTGTCTCAGGGAAAAAAGGAAAATGTAAGGTATGCAGTGTTGCAAGCGGTCTGTGATCAGATCTCTGCCAGAGTCAGTCAGGTGTGAACAACCTGTACAGTGTTTGCATCCAAGAGAAAGTACCGTCGACTGGACAGAGACACACGATGACCCATTCTACACAGCTTCAGACGCTAGTTACGACACCTTTCAGTCATGGCGACATGTAGTTTCATTCACAGCATTTGTGACTGGTCATTCCTGTTGCCTCCAACAAGGAAAAACAAAAGGGATTTTTTTTTTGTGAAAATGAAACAGTAAGGATATAAAGGAAATATAGAAGAATGTACCTATTCCCGCCCTACTTGGTTTTTTTGACAGTGCAATTTCCTTTTTGTCTACTTTTTTTATTGTGTGCGACAAAAATGTGGTCAAAACTCAGGATTACAGTACTGAGAACACATACAAAGGGTGTGACTGTGCTAATCATTACCTGGTTAGTTAATCTGTACATTATTCTTTTCTTTACGAATATGGTGCCTTGGCTGTGATTAAATACAAAGCTGAACCTCCTACAGTCCAGCGATGTGCAAGTTTACTGTCTGTGTGTTTATGTGTGACACTGAGGAGGCATTTTGTATGTGCATGCATGACAGTTTGTATGTATCCCTCCCTGTATGAATCAGTGTCAGTGTGTGTATGTGTCCTTGCATAGGTAGGTGTGCGTTCATCATTGTGTGCCACTCCCCCCACACACTCCCAGTCTGAGCAGATGGAATGCCTGAGCACGACGGAGCATTACATCAGCGGCACGATTAGTTCTGTAACCTGACACAAGCCTCGCAGCCCTCTGTCTCCCTCTCCTCCTCCTCCTCCTCCCTCTCTCTCTCTCTGCCCCCCTCCAGAGAAGGAAGCGGTGTGTGGCGTTGATTAGGCAGCAAGGAAGCATCCCTCTTCCCTGAACAGACACTCCTGCCTGCCATGCAAAGCACAGAGCAGCCACAGACTGATTAGGCAGCAGAGCAATAAAAAAAGAGAAGTGAGCCTGACTGGCATGTTAAGTGAGGCCTTTTGGCGCTGGAGTCAAAATAATTATATCACCGTGAAATACTGATGGCTGCTCAGGCGTCAAGCGGGATGCGTTAGAAAGAGATGTAGGTTTTTTTCCAAGCATGCACAGCCCACAGGGGCACGGTGTTTACCAGCATTTCTAGAAAATGCACACAGATGGCTGGGAATGTTGGCAAACACACACTGAACATTTTGGGGTGAAATGGCAGATTAACAGCAAAATGTGAGTGCACTCACACAAGGTCATAGTTTCATATTTTCAACATTTGGTGGGCACACACATGAAGTTGGAGGGTCTGTGGGTCCTCCGTGGAATTTTGAGCATCAAACACTTAATTTCCTGAATTCTGGTGAATTTTCTGCGCCGATTTTTGCCTTTTCTGCATCATTTTTCAGTGGAAATATCAACATACTTCCTGCTTCAACCACACATAGTTGCTTCATTTTGCAACTACCACTTTAAAGCTTGGACCATGGAATAAATCTGAATAAGTGGGTGGGGGGTGGGGCATAATTTCAAGGCATGCAAAGAGGGTGGGAGACATATGCGCTGAAACTGACAAAAGGCTTATATTACTGATGTATTTAATGACACTACAGAAGACACCACACACATCTATATGCACAATGAACGCACACATATTGAAACACAAATGCTCAGATTATCCTCTATGATTGCTGAGGTAAATGTAGATCACAGCAGACAGATACTTTTATTTGTCCCTGTGAGGAAATTGGTTTGCAGCATAATCACAGACATTTCATCAGAACATCACAAAGTCACCATATACACATAACAATATCATGAAGGTCACTTACAGGGATAAAGAAATCATCGATAGACATAAACAGACAAAACAGAAAGATTCATTCATATACCCATACACATACTAGGAGGGGGAAAGGCCAGACCAGCTGGACATCTTCAGGACCAGGAAGGAGCAGCCACAGTGCATATGGGATACGTTGCTAGTGCATTACCTATATAAAACCGTAATTGCTTGTGGAACAAATGAAAACTTGGCGCTATTTTTAGTGAACAGAGGGGGGCAACATCATCGCCCAGATGGCAACAGATTAAATGAGGAGGCAAGGGGTGTTGTCGTGATGTTATTTACCTTCTTAATCATTCTGTCTCCGTATATGGTAAAGTATTAGTTTACTGACGGTGTAACAGTTTATCTGACGGTCTTTGTTTGTGCCTCAGTAGCATTGCCAAACCAGCAGATGATGCAGCAGTCAGTGGGAGTGGATGACAGTGACCGACATCGCTTGGTGCTTTTAAAGTACTCGTTTTGAGAGAAAAAAAAAAATAGATAAAAATATCATATCAGAGTCTAAAAGTTACCTGGGCATAGACTCCGCAGTCAATGCATTAACTTACTGAAAGGCACTGTTGCATCTATGAGTTGCATTTTAGCACCTTGTCAAAACAAATGTCCTCTGCTACTTCCATGTTTGAACCCGGTCTCACTCCAAAGTTGTCGAAATCCAGCAGTTGGGCGATGAGTTGTGGCTTCAGACACTGACGAAAAAGCTGTTCTTTAAGGTTGGCATGATACACCGCCAGTCGCCGTTATAGTTTAATGGCACTCGGTGGCGTCATGGGGGAAATGAAAACTTAACAACTTAAAGCCTTAAAGTTAAACTTAAGGCAATGAGGGTTGATGGGTCCAACAAATACCAACCTCCACCTGGGAGAGCAATGCCCACGTCCCTTAATATTATAAAGCCAAACCTTGTTCTTTTGTCCTAAACCCAACCACATGCGTTGTTGAGGGCAAAAAACGTCAATTTGTTGTAATGCATTTATTTTGAAAGAGACTGTATGTAAATGTTAAATCTCCTGTGAAAACGGAAGTGTATTTTGAAAGAACACAATGCATGTAACAGACAGAAGTTGACACGGCCTCCCTGAGCGTCAAAAACCAACGCACCCAGGTAACCTTTCCCGTCTTATCTGCATGTGGAAAGTCCATGACCAAACGTCGATATGTGCCGAGGTCAGAGTGAGAACGTGTTGGTTTTTATTGGAGCAGTGGGGAGGGGGAGTACAAATATCCCCTGTGCACTCACAACATCTGTAGTTTTCCATATCCTCGTATGACCGGTATGACTCATTAGACCAGAAGCTGTCATATGAGACTGCTCATTTTATACTAATCGTATAATGACATCTTTCCACAGAGAAAATGACACCGCCCGACCTGTCCACAATCCACTCTCCGATGGTGGACCCGGAGGAGATCCGTTTGAGGAAGATGAACCGCAGGGCGAAGGTCATTCAGGAGCTGGTGCAGACTGAAAAGGACTTCCTCACAGACCTGGAGCTGTGCATCAGAGAGGTCGTTCAACCTCTACGAAATTTGCAGGTAGATATTTTTCAGGATCCCAATGAAGGAAAGAATCAATTAAAACCTAAATGATAAGGAATCAGCTCTGTAATATTAAGAAAAGGGGTGACTCTAAGGGGGAATTAATATACATTTTAGCTTGATTATACAGAAAAGATTCTGGTCTGCTGGTATTTTGAGAGACAATGCACCACAGTATAAGCTGATTTTGATTGTTTCATTTGCATTCAACATTTGATTTCCTCACCCTCTGTTAGGTTGTGGATGTCGACAGGTTGTTCACCAACATGGAGACGGTGTGTGAGGTATCCGCAGCGCTCCTTCACAGACTGCATGAGGCCAGGGCCGACCCTGATCCAGAGGCAGTTGTTATAGGTAATGCCGTTTTCACTCTTGTCTGATCTAATTGCGTCGACTTTTACTGCACCGGTTCATATTTGGCAAAAGATCTAACGAGACACCATTTTATCTGAAGGAGACATATTCATCCAGGCAAAGGCAGCTTTAGAAGACGTTTACAAGATTTACTGTTACCATCATGACGATGCCAACATGTCGCTCAAATCCTACGAGAAAGAGGAAGAAATACGGCAACATTTCACCACATGTGTATTAGCTCTGAAGTGAGTCGAGTCAATTCCTCCAAACATTTTTAAACATTATTTATAACTTCACTGATATTCTAAACATTACTATTTAAAGTGAATAATCTTGGTGGTGACTGTTTCTTTTTCTTTGTAATTACAGGAAAATCTACGACCAAGAGTAAGTAATGAAACATTTATGTTGGCATTTGAAATAAACTGAGCTCCATATTGAATACACTATCATATATAGATCTTGATTATTGTCTTAATTTCTGAATCTCTGCTCTGTAGGTTGTGACAGGTTATGTAAATCATTGTACTGACAGTTATATTTATTTACACAGAGGGAAACCCACCCTGCTGAACATGGGTTCACTGCTCATCAAGCCAGTCCAGAGGATCATGAAGTACCCTTTGCTGCTCGGAGAGCTGTGGCATGCCACACCTGAAGACCACCCTGACTATCGGCCACTGCAGGAGGCGTTCACTGCTGCCAAGATCATCAACATTAACATCAATGAGTTCAAGAGACGCAAGGATATAGGTGAGATTTAACTTACACTGACACATGCAAGCGTGTTTTATCACTCATGTCTTGCTCGTTGTAAATGAACGTCCCTTGTTTCAATTTTTGTTCTGTCTTCCTGTTCATTCTCAGTTATGAAGTATAAGAGGTCAGATGATGAAGGCACGCTGAGGGGCAAACTAAACAAGTTCAACATCCACTCTATCAGAAAGAAAGGCGACAGGTTTGCTGGTTATCTCAAGATCCTCACTGGAGTTGAACCACAGGTAAAATACAGTGGAAGACATGGAATAAAAGTTATGAGTCTTATTGAACTGACAGTTTAAAGGAGCAGTGTGTAAGATTTATGGGGGATTTATCTAGCAGTGAAAACAACCAGGTGAAACTTCTGGTTGCAATTTGAAACCAGTGTTCATTGTTCAGCAGTTTTGTACTGGAAGCTGAATTATCAGCAGAGGCCTCTTCTTCTCCAAAACAAACAGACCAGGTGCTTAAAACTGGTAAAAAAAAACACTGAATAAAGCAGTTGCAAATCACACAAATCAGAGTTTTTCTGACTCTGTTTGGCATGTCGCAGATGGGCTGCTAACCCAGCACCTGCTAATGTGTACTCATCTTTTTTCTCTGATAGCTTAGTGTGTGCTCACCTTATTTCTAATCCAGACATTCATGTGCTAGTTACCATGAGCTGAATTATCCACAAAGGTACTCAAAACAAACACATCAGTGATTAAAACTGGTAAAAATCACTGAATGAAGGAGTGTTTTTCCGACCCTCTTGTCGCGGAGGGGTTGTTAACTACAGTGGCTGACACAAAAGCCGAACGTCCCTCCCTGGAGCCAGTGTTTAGTTTTGTCTCTTCTGGGATACTGTAGAAACATGGTGGTGCAGCATGGCAGTCTCTGTAAACAAGGACCAACTCCCTACGTGGATATAAACAGCTCTTTCTAAGCTAACAAAAACACAACAATTTGTATTTTCAGGTGATTATAAAACAAAGAAAACATACTTATTATATTAGATTTCATTTCTGCCAACATGTTCCCCTAACTCCTACACACTGGACCTTTAAATTATTCATAAAATAAAGTTTTCTGGCCTAAAGATACATGTTTGATCTCCAAATTGCTGCTTTTATGCATCTGTAAATACAAAGGCTACTATTCAGGCAACATATTTAAACTCTTGCGTCTGTAGGTGAGAGATGAAGTATTCGATAAACAGGAGAAGCTGTTCAGGAGTCTCGAGAAAGCTGTTCGGCAGCTGGTCAAGAATGTTCAATGTTACCTGCAGCACACTCAGGTAGGAACATATTAGTGTACCCTAATACAAAACATGTGTGTGTTTAATGGTTTTAAAATATTCTGTCAACTCTCTGAGACTATTCCTCTTGGCATCTGTTCTGCAGGATATGGTGTCTGTAGCTGTTCAGAATGTGCAGGACATGGAGGACATGATCAAGGATCCAAACAAAAACGACACAAACGGCTCATCACACAATAATGGAAATGACCCCTATAAGCACTTTGTAAGTGCAGCTTTTGTATAATGTATGAGTTTCATTCAAGGCATCATTTACTTTACTATCCAGCGTATTCCTCTCCTCCGTGAATCTTCTGTATTCGCGTCTGTCCTTGCTTCGCTGTCCTGTTCCTACATGACCTCCCATTCACCCTCCCACTACGAGTCATCTGTCACTTTGCCCACAGCTACCTGTCTTCTCTCCGTTATATTAATCCTCTTCTTCTCTGCCTGTAACCTTCCTGCTAGGTCCCTCCGTAACTCTGCAGCCTTCCCTTTCCTGCCCTTCTCCTCTCTGTGGATTGCACTGTGGCCAATTTCAAGATAACTACACCTTTGAATAAGACTCTTTGTGCAGCAGCTCACTTCACTGCAGCAGTTTAGCACTGCCGCAAACCAAAGTCTGTAATAAGCTTTACAAAATAAGTGTACACAAAGGCATGTGTACTCTTGTGAAGAAAAGTGACAGACTTATTTTGTGTGAAAAGGGATCCATTGTGTCTGCCATAATGAAAACATGACAGCTGTAACGGATAGATGCTCTCAGGAAACAGAACATTTTCACCAAAGAAGCATTTCTCTTTACTTTATGTAAAGTACTACCCATTACATTTTGCAAACTAGGATAGATGAAGTCTGTTATGTCTGCTAAAGTCTTACTGTAAGCCGAAAAACACCAATACCCCTCATTTGTCAGCATGCAAATCAAGCTGGAGCAGCTCTGTTGTGATGTATTCAGTGTTAACGTTAAGGCGTACTTTGCTTTTCTCCACTTGAAGAAAACTGCTGTAAATTAAAGGTGGTGCTGCATTCTAAAAACAAAAGAAAAATCATATGAAAACACAGTAAAAATACCTGTCTGCATGCACAGAATACATAACACAGAGTACTTAATGAAAATGTGTAGACTAGCACTGGATATCTCTATTCATCTTCTGCCGCCTCATTGACTTCTTGCTCCAGAAAGACAGCATGGAGCGCCTGGTCCTCGCCCCCCTCTCCTCCCTGCAGGGCATGTTCACAGCCCCACAGAAGCTCATCCAGAAGCGTTATGACAAATTGCTGGATTACTGCAGCCGCCTGGAGCGCTCCTCTTCTTTTTCATCCTCATCCTCATCCACCACTTCCTCCACTCCTTCGCTGGTGTCAGTAGACCCGCCTGGTCCTGCCAGGAGGGACTATGAAGCCATCAATGCCTTGCTGGTGGAGGAGTTGCAGAGGTTCAACATGGCCGCCTATACTATCCTGACCAACTGTGTGGTGTATCTAACAGCCCTGCTCACAGGACTGATGGAGAAAATACTCATTCGTGCCCCATCTAAAGAGCAGCTACCGGTGAGGATCCCACACTCAAATCACATTCATTTATCTGTAGTCTATTCAGAGGAACGCTGTGTAAGGTTTAGGGGGATTTAGTGGCATCTAGCAGATTACAACCAGCTGAAAGTTCTTCAGGTTCGAATTCCATCAATGTTCATTGGTTTGTACCATGAGACGAATCATCCACAGGTCTCCTCTTCTTCAAAACAAACAGATCCGATGATTTAAACTGGTAAAACACTGAATAAAGCAAATTCCATTATAACTCAGTGTTTCTCTGACACTGTCTTGCGAGCCCGGTCATACTCCAAAGTCGTCGAAATCCAGCACTTGGGCAGTAACTTGCAGCGCCAGAAACCGACAAAAAAAGCTGTCCTTTAACGTCGACATGATATGCGGCCGGTTGCCATTAATGTCAACCTGCAGCATCATTGGGAAACGCGGCATGACAAAGATGTAAGTTAAGGTGGTGAAAGTCCAAGTGGGGCTGGTTGGAGGGGTGGTGGATGGGTCAAACAAACACCGACCTTCACCCGAGAGAGGTGTTCGTGTCCCAAACCTAACCTCTTCCTTTTGTTGCCGAAACCTAACCACGTGTTTTTGTTGCCATGTGTTTGCTGTTGAAGGAAAAAAAAAAACGTCATTTTGTGGTGTTACCCTGGTACCGATGTAGTGCGTTTATTTTGAAAGAGACTGTATGTTAATGTTAAATTTCAGATGTTCATAAGGTTTTAACCTTGAACTTTATTATCCACAGAAGTCTCCTCCTCTCCAAAACAATAGATCCAGGGATTTGAACCGGTAAAAACACCAAATGAAGCAGTTTTACATTAAAAACATCTGTGGCTGACAAGAAAACACACAAATGCAAAAACGCAAAGGCACGAATGACCTTTTTTAGAGCCAGTGTTTTGGTTTGTCTACTCTGGGCTATTGTAGAAACACATAGTGCAACATAACTGTCTCCATAGACGAGGCTTTGCTTCCCATGTAAATATAAATGTCTAATTCTATGGTAATGAAAACAGGATTCTTATTTTCAGGTGATACAACAAAAAAAAAACTTATTATAGTATCCCCCTAAATCTGACACACTGCACCTTTACTATTGAAACTAATATGTGTTGTGACTGTCCTTCCAGGCTCCATTGTCAAACATCGCTGAAGTGCAGAACAGCATCATGGATGAGCTGAACAATCTGACGTTCGTCAAGGATAACGCACAGAAGTTAATGGAGCGGAAAGTGAGTTTCGAGAGACAACGGGACAAGAAAACAACGGTAAGAAAGTGAAAACAATATAGAAAAGATTGTTCCCATCAGGACTTGAGACTATAATGCAAATTCTAGCCTTCAATCTGCCCTGTTTAGATCCCTGGTCAGCTGTGGAAGCAGCTTCTGTCAATTTCTCATTGACTCCAGGGCAAAATAAAAGTCACACATATTCCCCTGAGTTTTAATTTTTTTTCTGAAGCAATTCCAAGCCATAAATGAGCAGCTATAAGTCTTATCAAAGGCAGACACAGAGGATAGCTCCAGGCTGTGATTAACTGGGGCACCTGGCAACCCAAATCCCCCCCAGGTATCAGTCCCCCGAGACTGATAAACCTATATGTATGTAGGTGTACAGATATGCATACGCATCTGTACATATATGAGTGTGCTTGTGCTCGGCCAGTGTAGATCTATTTGAAACTCCTACTTCCAGGAGCTTATTACCTTCCGCCCTCCTTCGTACACTGATAACCAGCAACATGCTGACATGTGCCCACACACCAGACCCACTTCAAATAATTACACCCTTTGTGCTGTGCTGTCCTCCAGATGCCGGAGGTGCAGCATCAAACCGAGGAACAGCGCGCCTGGCTGCTGGCAGAATACCCACCTAGCCGTTTGTACCAGCTGAAGAGGAAGTGTAACGGCTGCCAGGAGCAGGACCTCAGCCTGCTGGAGGGAGAGCTGGTAGCCCTGCTGGAGGACACGGACCCATTAGGCAGCAGCAGCCGCTGGCTAGTTCATACTGGAGGCAAGTGTGTGTATGTGTGTGTGTTTGTAAGGACAAAGACCCTCGGGGCAAGGTAGCTCTGGGTGCATGCTGTTAGTAAGACAAAGTAAATGAAGTTATCACAGTGGATGATCTGCAGGTCTGGTCGGTATAGGTCTGCTTTATACACATTCCTCTGTAAGTGCACCTGCATCTGTTAGACGACAGCGGCTGTGCAGACACACACCAAACTTTACTTTCTGACACTGACAAGTCAGCACACAAGAATGAGTCCCAGGGGCTCCTGTGATGTCATGGTTGCTGGTTCCTCTTTGCCTGCCTCTGGAGATGGTTGCCTCACAACAGGGCCAACTCCATAGCTTGTCTCCATCTCCCCTCTACATCTCGCAGAGGCACCTGAGATCCCGATGTCTTGTTTGGAACAAACCGCTGCGCGTTGTAAGCAGTGTTACCTAGAGTACAAAGCGTCTCCCTATGGGTATTCGGAAACAAGGACGGAGAGACGACGCACGCGCGGCTCTCTGTACTCAACAATAACAAGTTTCCTTTTTTATGAGCTCTAGAAAAAAAAAAAGAGTGTGTTCATGTTTCTTGGTGCGAAGTACATTCTTCACAGACTTGTCTTTTCCTCTGGGATTAGAAGCATTCCCAGGAAGTTGTTATTCATCCTTCTGTTGATATCAACAGTATGAATATGCTTGCCTCACATTTGCACATTCAGTTCACTCACATGGATTTAAGATTGTGTAAGCAAATGCTCTAGCTTCTGCTTACAGCCTTAATGTGAGACATGTAGACTCATATAATACACATTTATACTCCAGAGATGATGCACTTTTATTTATAGGAAGCAGTCTCTTGATTAACAAATGAAAAGGTCTTATGAAGTACAGTTTGTTCTGTAATTACCTTACTATAATACTGTAAAGTCTCAAGGTCCACAGACCTCCCTGAGAACAGTTTTTATTGGCACTAATGTCCGAAGTCTACTGAAGAAATACTACCAGAGAAATAGTTTGTATAAAAATGGTTGACAGTGTGTCCTGTAGATCGGTGGTCCCCAACTGGTCTAGACACGGGGTCCAGATTTCTCCTTCGTCGTTAGTTCAAGGTCCACGGTTTAATATATTTAGCGTCGTACTTGCGTTCAGGCATGCTGTTGAGTTAGTTTGCTGTCTCTGTCACGTAGCTGTCCATTAGTTCAACACATTCTCAGTCCGACCTTGTCACATACTGATTGACCAGGTCAGTCAGGGTACCTTGCATGTCCTGCGTCGTGCAGGGTACCCTGGGTACATTGGTTGTTGACGTTACGGGACACCGTTTAAGGTTTTCTACTTTCAAGATACACGGTTAAGTTTAGAAAAAAAGAACAGGGCTTGGCTGTAGAATCTTACAGGACATGAAAGTTGGGTGAAAGTTGGTGTTTGTTAGACACCACCCCTCCAGCCCCACTCTGACTTTTGCTGCCCTAAGTTATAGCCTTGTCCAGCCACGTTTTCCCCTGATGCAGCTGGGTGCCGTTAAAATATAACGGCAACCAGCCGCGTATCATGCTGACGTTAAAGGACACCTTTTTTGTTGGTTTCTGACACCACAAATCATTGCCCAAGCATTGGATTTCGACGACTTTGGAGTAAGACCGGGCTCCTCAGTCACTCTCTATAGTAGGAAAAGGCTCTTTGTGCAAGAATTCACTGTACTTTAGTCGAAAATTCAAAATGTTTTAGTCAACTGACGCTGCTCTGGTGTGAGTGTCTTTGCTGGCTAGCAAAACATCCTGGAACAGACTATTTACTGGAGTTTAGCAGCCCATTGCCAATGCAGCATTTGAGGATAATTACAAGTTCTTAGCTTTCAATGTCCAATAGTCCACCACTAACATTTTTGTCTTGTCTCATCAGCAAAAATGAAACATAGATGTTGTCTTACTCTCTATTACCAAGATCTACTCATCATAGTTTTGCTTTCGTCCTGGAAAAGAAGTCTTCGATGAAAAATGTCCGTCATAATTTTCTTCGACGAAATTTACACTGCTTGTGGTCCATTCAGAATAGACTCGTGACCCACTTTTGGACTGCAACCAACCAGTTGGGAACTGCTGCTGTAGATCATGCAGAGTAACTGGGACACTGTTTGTGAAAAGAGATGCTGTGATGAATTTTACTGTAAACTTTCAGTGTTTTATACACTATAGACAAAACTAATTCCACCCCAATTAGAAATCTAAGAGAACAATTTAGCTAGACCAGCCTTATAAAATTAAGTCAGAAGTCAGGCATCCTGACAAACTGTCCCTTTGTGTCACTGTTAGGTACACAGGGCTACGTCTACTCCACATTCCTGAAACAGTACAACCCTCTGAGGGACTCCCAGCGGGCAGGCCAGATGGCCAAAGAGCAGCAGCAGCAGCAGCCGCCTGCCATGGTGGACGAGGACTTTGACGACCTTAGCCTGTTTGTGTCAGGCAGTGGTAGCAGCAGCCTGCGCAGCTTCAACCTCAACACCACTGACAGCAGCTCGTCCCTCTCTGGACTACAGGGGGAGCCAGACAGCCCCGAGGACCTGGAGGACACACTGGACAGTGACTCTCAGCAGGTGCGTGTGGTAGCCTGCATGTGTTTTTCAAAACTGTCCTTGCACCCTAGGGATACCATTTTAAGATACTGCAGCGCTTAGGAGAAGGGAGATGTGCAAAAAAGATTCAGCTGATTTTGGTCATCAGCACGAGAACAGTCTAGGTCAGAAAGCTTAAAGGGACAGTTCAACCCCAAGATCAAAAATACATATTGTTCCTCTTACCTGTAGTGTTATTAATCAGTCTAGATTGATCCTTGGTGAGCTAACGTTAGCTAGCTCTGTAGTGCTACGTGAGCTAGCAGTAGATGCCGTTTTTGTGAGTGTAGTTCAGTAGAAGGAAAACAGTTACTACAGGAAACTGCTCATGATTTCTAGAAAGAGACATTGCTGTTGAGTTTTTCAAGTGTATTTTTCTTGGCGCACTGAGCACCACAAGCCGAGTGCCATCTAGTTCCATTATATTGAAGACAAGGCAGACATCTCTACAGCTGATATCTCCCAAACCCAGCAACTCACACCAAAACAATCTAGACTGATAAACAGCACTAAAAGTAAGAGGAAAAATATGTATTTTTGATTTTGGGGTGAACTCTCTCTTTAAAATGTCCCTAGCAAGGTTTTGCATGATCAACAGAAAGCAGAAAGAAAAAACATGCCCATGTGCATACATGTGAAACACTGACCCCCAAGCAGCGTCAGGAATTCAGGAAAATACGGTACAAACCTGAAACATAACAAACCCCACACAACATAAACCTCATAATTACAATAAAATAACGGCTCAGTAAGCCATGTAACTTTAACCGGCCGTAAGTGCCTCCTCACGTATGAGACTCCACCTGTAAAATATGAGGCTTGTTATTATAGAGGGCCAGTAAAACTGGAGGTGTGCAGTTATATAGACTGGGTGAGCAGAAGCTCTGCTAGAGCTGCGGCTGCACACTTGATAGCTTTACAGTGTCTCTGTCTGGCTCGCATTGAAAATTAAATGGGGTGAATAACATTAAATGATGATGGTGCTGTCACTCTGGCTTCAACTCTACAAGGCTTCATCCTCCTTGTTGTCATGTCTTTATCTGCTGTGACTACCCAATATGCCTCCGATCTTCATCATAACATGACACAGTTATTGGTCATAAACTATAAAGTGTTGACAAGGGTCAGTAGATTGTAACCAATTAAAATTAAGACTGGTGGTAACACGAGGTCCCTGTGGAAAGCTAATAAACAGTGCCACCTTCTGGATTTACTGGGAGACACACTTAAATATCATTTAATGATGTCAGAGGAAATTGAGATTTGACTGTCAAGTGCTTTTGTTCGGCTTGTTTTCACACCAGGCTACGACTGATTTGTGCGTCTTTCCACAGTTCTATGCTGTCTATGCATTTCAAGCGCGCTGTGACCAGGAGCTGACCTTGCAGGAGTACCAGCATGTCCGCATCATCAAGTTCTGTGACCTTGGAGGCAATAAGGAGTGGTGGTTAGCAGAGGCTAACGGACAAAGGGGATACGTGCCTGCCAACTACCTTGGCAAGATGTCCTACGCATAAATAGAGGCCTTGTATTTATGCACAGGATATCCAGAAGACCCCAAAACCAACCTGTGGCATTTGAAACAAACTTACACTTACACAATTGAAATACTCCTGACTGTAAAACGTGGCACATTTCTGCTTTGTCATAGGCAAAATTGCACTAGGTATCACTACATGTAATTACAGGTCTCATACCGAAAGTGTTGATGTCGAATCTTTGCCTTCAGAAGATCATAACGAGAAAGCTCACCAATAATCTGTGATGAATTTCAGTAATGGTAGGAAAATACAGAGCACTGTGCTGAGCACTTTTTATACTACAGTGTTGTCGAGTTTATATTGATAATGAAGTGATTTATTCATGAAGTTAATTTTATATGTGAAGTAATTTACAGATGAAGTAAATGTTATATGTGAAATGATTTATACATGAAGTATATATATTTTATGCAAATGTAAAATGAAGAAATCTATGATGTCAGCATTTATATTTAACAATAATGTGAGCAATAAACACAAGGCACTCGCAATATGTCCCACAGGATATAATGATTCACATTTAAGGAGACAACATGCTACAGAGTCGTTGCTACTGTCAGTTTTTAAGAAGGGTTTTAATGACGTTTCTGAATAAAAACCGACAGTCACTTTTTCAACGGTTAGACGTGTTAGGACAGAATGAGGCACACAGTCCAGCAGCATTTACACAAAGTAAGATTCAAGTATTTGACTGGATGGTGTTACTCATGTACAGATGCTCTTTTAACAATAACAAACTGCTCTGGCTCACTAATTCCACAAGCGTTTATTGTCTACTCTTTCACACCTCCTCCTCCTCCTCTTTGTTTCTCTCTACCTCTACTCATTTCTTCAGTTTCTTCTGCGCTGCTTTCTTCTTCACCAGCTGTAATCGTTTCATGGCGTTCAGCTGGGACTCTTGGGATGTTGGTGCTTTGTCCCCTGGCGCAGCCTTCGCCCCGTTCCCATTGTTCCCGTTACCGCCTCCGTTACTGCCTCCGTTCCCTCCTCCACCTGCCTGGGAGCCGCTCGGGGAGCCGGCCCCTGTTGAAGCAGCACCTTTCCCTTGGCTTTCACCGCTCCCTGAGCGATTCAGCGGCTGCTTACCCAGAGTCAGGGGTGGAGGAGGTTTTAGAGGCGCCTGGCTGGATCCGTTTCCGTTGCCACTTCCAGGTATCTTTGCACTCCCAAGTCCCGACTTGGCTCCTGCTAGCCCAGACAGCCCGACAGGTTTCTGGCCAGATGGAGTTGTCAAGGTCTTGTGGCTCCCACTTGGGCCAGAGGAACCTAGTTTGGAGCTGGCAGGAAGAGATGGGTTTGTTTTGGCGCCAAATGCAGCCCAGCCTGTAAGACCGCTGCCTGAGGTGGAGGAGCTGCTGATGGTGGGGTTGGCTGATGGCGTGGATGCCTGGAATTATAAACAGTTACCTCAATTATCACAGGGTAACACGAATTCAATAGTGTCTTGTTATATAATAAGAAGCTTTAAAGGTTCAAAATCGAGACCCTGAGAAGATGCCAAAAATTCTGGAGTCAAAAACCAAGATATTAATTTCAGTGTTCAATAGATCAGCTTACTTGATAAAGTCTATAGTTTTTGTCTGTGGATATTGTGTGTGTTCTATGGTACTAATTAGAACAGCAAATGAAAAGAGCCCCCAGGAAATATACTATTTACTCCTGCATGAAGACGAAATACTGCAAGTATTGGTGGAACAGCTGCCTGTTCCACCAGTAGAGACTGACCTCTACTGGCACATATTGTGCACTACAATACATCACCTCAATACAGCATCTCTGTATCAGTTGAATAGTAAGAGGAGCATATGTGTTTTTAACGGTATTGAAACTCCGGTATATCGTAATAACTTAGTCAGACAGTATTCAGAGATTAACTAATGCGTTGTTGATTTTGGTCTCTGTGGGATTTGTTGACAGAAAAATAAAAAAGATTAAAAAAATTTAAAAAACAACAAGCTTATCTTTTAAACATATCTTCAGATCACCGCTTACAAGAGCAAATATATATTTATCAAGACATGTCAATCAGCGGAGTTACCTGCAAGCTCGACAATGCCTCAACTTGCTTACTTGAGCAATACGCCCACTCCAACTTGAATTAACATAATCAAATCCCTGACTACAAGGCAACATGTCTGCTGTCAAAATAACCCCGGGGTGAACTCCAGTAAGTAGAAGTACTCTAAAAAGTTTGAAACCCAGTCCCTCTGGAGAAATGATACTGTACTGCAACACTACCTCAGCAGATGTCAGCGGTCTGATCCTTAAAAATTAATGTACACTTGCTGCTCATTTTCCTCTGCAGGGATTTATGCAGACTGTGTTTTAAAGCAAACTGACAGCTATTGCTCTTGTCTCACTTGCTACCAGTAATAGCTTAGGAATATTGAATCCTAGTTTCTGCTTGACTTCAGGTTGACACAGGAGCACCTATTACCGTGCATCAAAGAAGGCAGCATACAGCCATACCACAGCCACACGTACCTTTACTTCTGCTCTTTTGAAGGCTTGGAAGGTGCTGGCTGTGTCAGGCTTGGCTTTAAGCTCTGTCTTTTTCACCAGTGTGTCTTTTACAACAGGTGCTGATGATGAGGATGGGGAAGGCTTCTGTGGAGGTTTCTGGGCCTAGTGGACAAACACACATAGTGCTTTAGACAGAAACAATACAAACAGGACTATGCACTGATTTGTCATACAATCAGTGACTACGTACATGGTGGACACTGGAATATAATTTATTTTCCTCACCATACGTTTCATTTGCCGGGTGCAGCGGGCACAGTACCACACAAGCCGTGGATCATTTACTTCTTTGTCTGTCACTTGGGGCTTGTGACAGTCCTGGTGGTACAGATTATGGCACTCCTGGCACTCAACCAGCTGGTTTCCCATGGTCACTGTCATTTGTCTTAGGCAATTAAAACACACAAGCAAAATCAACATGAATGGAAATGAATAATGAGACTGGAGTGCATGCTAACATCCTGAAACGCATGTATTAGAGCAAAACTACATTTAATTTATTTGCTAAAAGTGAAGGTATACCTGCAAACCACACACGCCAGGCCCATTTCCATGGCAAAGTCATCTGCATTGGTCTCATCATAGTCGTTTATGTTTGGCATAAGATCTTTGCTCGTCTGAACAGTAACTGGTGAAGAGCGATTCTCTTGTTTCTCCAAACGTGCCTTTTTTGGAGGGTCCACCTCACCCAAGTCCACCCTGACCTGTTTGTCAGTAAGACAGAAAGAGGAATATTAGGACAATGCATGTTGACATCAGTGCCATGCGTAACAACATTGTCAAACTGTAGCTAGCCTATTCATTATTATACTGTCCCATCTGGCATAATGCATTTGTTTATGGCATAAAACATTTTCCTATTAGCCACTTTGACCTTCACATTAAAATGACAGAAGTAAACGTGTAGTTACATTTGATCACGACTTAACAGTTGCAATATATGCTGTGCTAATTGAAGGAACATGTGTTCACATGCAGCAAAACAGGACTGGAACATAGTCGACAAAAAAGCAAAGCAACGGTCAAGATAGCCTCAAGACGCTCTGGCCTTATTTATGTGTTCATACCTTTTCAACGGGTCTCTTCTCTGCCTCTTTCTTGCTCTTTTCTGAGCCAGATTTGCTACTGCTACTGCTGCTGCTGGAGGAGGATGAACTTGAGGAGGACTTGGAGTCCTGTTTGCTTAAGCTTAACTTTGACACAGATCCCTTTGACACATCCATATCCTGAGGATACAGAGCGATATCACAGATTACTTGGCATTCAGCTGTGTAAATTACATACCCATGAAAGTTGAAGAGAAATGAATAAAAATAAGGTACAATGTAAATAAAGGCTCAAGATGTGAAAAACATGATAAAATCCTTACTTTTTGTATGGAACGGTAGTCACTGCCTCTTGACAGGGACTCATCTAGTAATGCTTTGAGTTTCTCGGCTGAATCTTTACTCTTGGAGTGCAGGTAACTCAGCCCCTTCAGGAAGATGGGATCAAGCTCCAGACTGACAGGTCCAGCCATGGCTTAAACTGAGAATCACAGAATAATATCAGTTTTTAAGGTTTCAGTTATAACCTTATCAAATACCACTGCTAAGGTCATTCTAGGACAAGTCAGGGTATGGAAATGACAGAATCTTGAAATACAAAAAGATGAAACGAAAGCTGTAGCTGACACTTAGACACTGCGGTGTTACCTTGGACTGAGAGCTTTGGGATTAAATACTGACAGAGTACAGTAAAACACTTCATTGATTCGAAGAACAAAATGTCCGTCCAAGGGCTTAAATCTCTACAGATCTTTGCTACAGTCAATACAACACTGCACCACAGTGTCAACTTAAGGCTTCTTGTATCTACAGCAGGAGTGTCAAAACATTTTTTTAAATAGGAACCAGATTAGACACATCAGTGGTGGACAGCTGCGCCTCAGATCATATGAATCATTAAAAAAATGCAACTGTTTTGTCTTTAAGTGAAAAAGTATTCAACTTTCAGCCACTCCCAAAGGCGACGGCCCTCACTCTTGATCTTATGCTATCTTGCTGTAGTTATGTCTGCTACCTAGCTGGAAATATCTGGTGTTAGGTATTTGTACTCTGTCTTGGTGCATGTCTACAAACTGTATGATTGTCCTGCCATTGTAAGGTGAATGAACAAAAAGTGTAAAGCGATCATGCGTTAATTACAAAGTATATTTTGACAGACAAGCCAAGGGCCTTTTGAAATTGGACTGAGGGCCAAAATCGGCCGGACTCTGGATGTGACTGATCTACAGCTTCCTAGATAAAACTCAGCTACTTAATATACAGACTTTACAATCATTCTGCTATATTAAATTGGGCTTTTGACATTGTATTTTAAATTTAACAAAACACATGTACACACACACACAAAATCCCAAACATAACACATTAAAATATTTGAAAGGATTGTAATATTTGTGGTTAATGCCTCTGTTTTTCTCAAGGGCAGCCTAGTCACACCCATACCTATCATATCATCCTTTTTTTAGTATTTCAGACATTTGGACAATGACCATAATCATTAATATTGAACACATAAGAAGATGCACTAATACAAAATGAAGTCAGAGAACAAGAGAGTAGAAATGGAGAGAAATGAGCCAAAGAACAGCCTCTGAAGAGAGGAAAAGAGACTCTGCATCGACCAGGACTGTTGTTCAATTGTTCACAATATACTTAATTTACACCTACGTGCTGTGCTGCTCTGTCGGAAGTAACCTCTAACGCCTCTGGGTTGAGTCTTAAATGTCCTTTGTGTCCTGAACAAAAGAAACACACACCTTAACATGGAGTTATCTTGCTTGCTCTGTAACGATGTTAGTCCGGAGCAGACACACACACACACACACACACACACACACACACACACACACACACACACACACACGCAGCACCGAGACGATACTAGCACCACACAGAAGCTAAAGTTACCTCCCCCGTTAACTGTCAGTTATTAAACAAAATTCACAGGTTATGTGTTTAAGTTGAATTACATTACCTCCCACGCTGCTTCTGGTAAAAACCTGCCACTTGACCCGGTATTTTCGTTTTGTTGAGCAATTAACGGTGGGGCAACACTTCCTGCTCCAGCTGCCGGGGGGGACGGTTTCCCTGTGCAACCGCTTAATGTGTCCGTCATCCACACACGCGGAACCCTCTGTGAGGAAATCAGCTTTCTTTAAACTCACACATAGCTTCAAGCTCTTCGTTTGATTAGTAATGACATATATATAATATGTTTTACTTTTTTAAAACGTATGCAGCGATTTAACATATATATTTCAGTTACTACTGGCTGGTAAGTTGACAGCGGGTGGCGCTGTGGAGCTAACCTAGCATTAGCATCACATAGCCCAAGGAAAGAAGAAGCGGTTACTGTGACAGGAAGCGTGTATCACAACAACGTGGGTTTCTTAAACGGTGTTTATGTCCGCATTACTAAAGCGTTTGTGAGTATTTATTCATGTCACTTCATACGCCGGATTCCAAATGTTATGTCAGTTAACACTAACTTGCTGCTTCATTTAAAACACACCTGAACACACCATCAAATCTAACTACTTGTTACCCTTCTTCTGTTTCTACCCGACAGTGTTATTCACAATGAAGCACACGGAGGTGCTGCAGCAGCAGCAGCAGCAGCAGCAGCATCCCTCCCTCTATCTAGAAGTTTGTTCCCAAGATGAGGAGCAGCGTCTTCCTCTGCACACCTCCATCGCCCTGTTCCTCCTCTCCTACTGCGAGTGCAAGTCTTTCAAAGTTTTCCTGGTCTTCACCAAACCTGGCAGCTCCCAGTCACTGAAGAGTCAGCTACCAGAGGGTCTGGATGTGTCCGACATTCAGTTGGAGGATCTGCCTCAGTTGGTGAGGGGCTGCCGTCTCCCTGCTGTGTTGGATGAGACTGGGAGGCTGTGCAGAGCAGGGCTGGCAGTGGTCCTGAGACATATCATCAACAAGACCTTGGAGGCTGATCCCTCCAGGAATGATGTGCTGGCACTGCTGGGATTCAAGAAGACCTGTCTGAAGGCCTGTGCTGAGGTGAGTGGCAAGAACTCAGTCCACTGGAGCACAGCATCAGACACAGTGATGGCTTTTAACTACAACTCACCCTTGAGCAAGGTGTACGAAGAACAGAAAGAGTAGTTAAAGCGTTGAAACTCTGAGCACACTTTTAGGCTTGTGGCATTTATAAAAGTTGCAGGAGGTATAACCCAAGTGTCAGCCCAGATTGTACAACCAAAGATCTACAATAAATTTAAACATTGTTCTCTTCCACATCTCAGTTTCATTGAAAAACTTTGTCTGTGATGTGACAGAGTACTATACATACTTAGTGTACATAGTGACATAATGCTATTATGTCAGTGTCACTGTGTCGACCAGATTTCACGAACCTGAATTTATAGGTTCCATAATTTCCCAGAGAGGAACTGATACACAACTGTAAATTAAACAGTGTTTCTAAAAAAGACTAATTTGCTTCTAATCACTGAGAAATTAAGTCATTTATACACTTCTCATTTATTACATAGTATATAGCAGTATATTCTCAAAGTTATAGGATTTTTGAATTATATAACCCCTTTTGAAACGTTTTTTTCAGCCAAGTATTCCCTGACCAGTGCAAAACATTTCTGCCAAACACCTATATAACGAGGTACAATAGTGCTGAGCCGTCAATATCTGATTTACTAAACGACAACCCTGTAACTGAAAAATGCTGCATTTCAAATTTTAGAAAGATGTGTTTGAGAAAAGGTGGCTTATAGGAAATGAAAGACTGTAACTATACTGTCACTGTATTTAATTAATGAAACTGTGTACAGTATGAGCTACTACAACTTATTAGTTATTATCTTCTACTTCTCATCTCATACTTCTCATTTTTTCCTTTCATTCATTTCCCGTAGATGCTTATCCTTTTTGGGGTTGCAAGGGTGCTGGAGCCTGTCCTATAATAACTAAACATCATTATTATACTGTGAATGTATTGGTTGTTTATATCTTTTATCTATTTTACTTTATTTTCCCTTTAACGCTGATCAAAAATTGGCTTTGTAATGACGTGTAAACTAAAAAGCAAATAAGCTTTATATATGAAAATGGGCTTGAAAAAATAAAGTGTAAAAAATCATCATGCAGTAGCACAAAGATGGCAATGTAGTTGCATTGATCTGCGTCTTTTTGATAAGTTGCACTTAAAGTTTAGTAATATAGTTATTTTAGGAATTATGCATGACTGCTATTTTTTAGATTTACATTTAAAAAAAAATCTCATATGCCTTTTGCAGTAGTCTAAAGTCATCTTTACTCTTTAGCTCAACATGTAAAATTTGCTAACAGGCAGGCGTATAATTCAACATAGAGTATATAGAGGATGAACTTTCCAATAATTAATGAAAAATGAATGAATATTTTGGGGGGTTTTGTCTGACTTTTTCCCCAAAATTGGCGACCAATTTACATACTTCTTCACCAGAAAATTCCTACGGGTTTGTTAGGAAAATACAGACTCATTAAAATAAAGCATCACTGTTGCATCTTCAGCTGATTGTGGTTTAAAGTAATCAGAGGTGCTAGTTCCTTGGCTGATGAATTGTCAAGCTATCGGTGGATAAACTCTTCTTTCGCAAACTTTTCACTTGGGTTGATGGAGTTTTACAGCGTGTTGATCGGGGTTTGGTCACTGTGTCAGCAGCATTATACTCAGACAGACATCAATATAACATCTCACAAAAATAAACAGTGCTTTTAAGGTCAGTGCTGTCTTTGACCTTAAAAAAAATCCTTTTTTTCACCCTCAGGTGAGCAGGTGGACCAGACTGTGTGAAATTGGCATCCCCTCTGCTGTCGAAGAACACCTCAAAAATCCCACAAATCAATATGAGCACCTGCCTCTCTCCATCCTCACCCTGGAGCGAAGGCTAGCGGAGCCTGTCAAAGTCCACAATGATGACAAGATACGGAGAAAGAAGCTGCAAGAGCAGAGACAGAGTGAAAAGAATGAGTCCCCTGAGGCCCAAGGGAAACCAGACTCTGAGTCCGGACAGTCACCTCAGGTCGGTGATGGACTGGAGCTCAGGGCGGCTCTGGCAAAGCTGTCTGTGGATTCAGTACCGACTTCGACCACCAGAGAGAACTCTGAGATCAGGAAAGTGAAGACGACGGACCTGCCTCCGCTGGAGCATGTGTTTGCTGAAGGACTGTACTTTACACTGACTGATGTGGTGCTGCTGCCGTGCATTCATCAGTACTTGGTAAGGGCCTTGGAGTTTATGATTTATACTTGAGTGTTGTCAGTAATGAGCCCTTGTGGCTGGGGATCCGATTCTTATCATGTCATGTGCTCATTTAGTGCTGTAATCAATGGCTATATTTCCTGTACAAGCCGTATACTGTCAAAGCTCTGACACTGTGAACTTTACATAGTTTACTGTAAGCAAAATACCCATTATTGTGCCGTGACAGGTCAAGTGTAGCTATGCACAGCTTTGTCTCTCAACATAAACAGTAGCATACATGACGTAAGTCTGATGTCACCTCATACAGATGGTGCCATTCAGTCTACAACCCCCCCCTAACTTATATTTGCTGCCTTCATAGTCCCATTTTCCACCAAAATTAGCTCATGAATCTGGGTTTTTTTAAATGCAGGAAAACTCATTTTAAATAAGTGATACTGCTTTCCTGTTGCTAGTAGACAAGTATGCAAGTATGTCCTTCTTTTGTATTTTTTTATTTTATTTATTGTCCGGTGTGTTACGTTTGACGACATCACAGACGGGTCAGAAAACAGATCAGTAAACAGGAGAAAGGAGCATGGAGGCCTGTGTAAATGTTACAGTGATTTCTTCTGTTTATATACAGTATTTCTAGCTTATTCAGTTTCTCTTTTACACTCGGTGTCAACTACATTTTGCATGTCTATTCATTCTGTTGAAATCCGGTATTTCTGCACAGTTACAGATAAAGATCAAGCTGCATCAATATTATTAGTATTATACTATTTGTAGAATTAGATTGGGCAGGTTCGGGTAAGCGTACTAGAAAATATCACAGATTTGGGCGGGCAGGTCAAAAAAGTGACAAAGCAGTGTTCTGAGTAAGTTACCAAAAACTTACTAGGGCTGCAGCTAACGATTGTTTTTCGTTGTTGATTAATCTATTGATTATTTTCTCTATCAATTGATTAGTTGTCTGGTCTATAAAATGTCAGAAAATAGTGAAAAATGTCGATCAGTGTTTCTCAAAGCCCAAGATGACGTCCTCAAATGTCTTGGTTCGTCCTCAACCCAATGATGTTAAGTTTACTGTTGTAGAGAAGTAAAAATACCAGGAAATATTCACATTTAAGAAGCTGGAATAGAGTATTTTGATTTTTTTCTTCTTTAAAGCTGCAGTAGGTAGAAAGCCTGCAAACAGTTGATTTTTGAGTGTCATCTGAGTTAGGTTTCGTTTGTCTCCGCCCTGAGCACCTCCTACCAGACAAGCACGCGAGTATTTTATCCTACTTGGTTCTATTTCTCCCTCTCTGGGAGTCTCGGCTCTCCCTCCGTGCAGCAGCCCTCCCCATGATTGATTATCAGATGAATTAATTTAATAGTTAACAACTAAGTGATTATTTGTTGCAGCTCTAAAACTCACAGAAACATTAGGTGCAATAGTCCACCTTCCACTTTCTCATTCCTTTTCTCTCTCTGAAACACGCTAACACTTTGGAGAGTGCCGCCATGTGCACAGTCCTTGTCTCTGCCCAAGCCTCAGTCCTCAGTCCTGACACTTGTGCCATTATAGTGCATAAAGTTGGCAGGTTGCTGGTTGGGTTGGGTCTGGGTAATTGATTAATGCAGTTTTTTGCAGGGTTGGGCGGTGTGGATCGGCTCTCACAACAGGATTTATTTATTCATTTATTTTAGGTCAGAACATGACAACACATTCAAAGCTACAATCAGAAACCTCAGTAGAAGCTTTGAATATTAAAAAAATGACATTCGCTACAGTCCTACTTCTTAATGTATTTATTTTGATGACTGGTCATATGCATGACTTATGGACTCTGTGGTCAGGGTGAGCAGACAGTACACCCAGCTCCTTTCAAATCCACCCAGGCAGAAACTTGAGTAAAGAAGACTCGCTGCATCAGACTTGGCACAGGTTGTGCTCTCAAAGGTGGTCCAGAGCCACCTGGCAAAGAGTGATAACAGTGTATGGGAGGGTTTCTATTCAAATGCAGCAGGTTGAAATGCATTTCAATGACTTTCCCTTGGGAACGTTTTTCTCTCGGCAACAGATCAAGAATTGGTGGGTTGTTATGCTGACCTTAAAACTCTTAACTTAAAAAAAATCTGCAAGACTCAGGAACATTTTTTGAATATTCATTATATAGAAAGATTGCACATTTTCCAAATAAAGTTGGTGGCAGCGATTAAAATAACTGTGGCGAAGACCAGAGGGTACCACAGCGATTTAGTTCAATGGTATATTGTTATCGATCAGGAATGCTGCACTGTCAGGCACTGAAGTGGGTCTCAACCTCCATTTCACCCTCCAGCCGCCTCCAACTATTCCTCGACTGTGGGAATAAACTGAAGTTCTCACAATGAGGCTTTTAGTAGTCAGCTGTGCTCCAGTGGTTTCCAGTTTCACACTCAGCCTAGCGTGTCTCCTCTTAACGGCCGTCACTGTCCGCGACACATGTGGCCACGACTGATCCCTTCCACTCCACCCACTTGTCCGACTGCAGAGCGCCCCTTCTCCCTCAGTGCGTCTGTGTCCCCCTCTCTTTCTTCTGTCTTCCACACATAGTCACACACAGTGACACTGCGCCTCTGATCATGTCTCTGTTTGTGCCTTTACCCTGCCCACCTGCCAACGCTGTTTTGATGTTTTTCCTGCCGGCCCCCTCGCGTCTATCCGTCTGCCAGCGTGATGAGTGAATTCTGGTGGAACCTGACATCTCGCTCCACTGGAGATGACATGTCAGATGAGTCACTTAATCAATATCTCCTTGTTTTGTCTCCTCTTTTTTCTTTCATTCCTTTTATTGTCTTTGATAGTGTTCACTCCAAGCCCACGCTGCGAGCACTCTACATCAGCTCCCCCACCTGCTGCGTTGGTACAGCCGCGTTCAGGAGGTACCTGGGGTCCTCCGGGCAGCTGAGGCCTGTGGGATGGCTTTCTCCATCCCCCAGGTTACCACATCCAGCCACCCAGAGCCATCAACAGAGGACAACGCAGCCAGCCTATTGGAGCAAGAAGAAGGCCAGGAGATGACCACACAGCTTCCCTTTGTCGGTGGCCCCCGGCCCACAATGACTAAACTTCAAGTAAATTATTACATTTCCTTACTTATTTCTCATTATGTTTTACCTAGCTCTGTGTTGCGCAAACGATTTGCTTTCACATTTCTGTAAATGTGAGGCGCTGTCTCCCAGTGCCCCTTTGCAGTACAGATATAGGGTTTGAAGACTCCAACTGGTTGTTAACTATTATCCCTGTAATTTCATGCACCCATTTTCTGCTGATTGTGCCTTCAAGAGTGTAGCTCTAAGTTAATGTTTTGGCTTCTGGCAGACTTTCTTAATTGTTGAATTTTCCTCTTTCTGCCAGTGCTTAAACGTTAAGTGCTTTCAGTCACTGAATTAACATATTAAGTGGACTGTTTTAGGATGCCGTCCTGTGCGCATGGTTTTCCTCTCCCCTAAGTTTGTATGACTGTTTTTTATCAGTCAAGACACACCAACACACAAAGTCACCTGTCTTAAAAGAAGAACAGAATCTGTTTATATGAACAGTACCGCCCTTGGTGCATTATAAAATGCCCCATTCAGTATTATCAGTGGATGCGGTTGCAACTTGCAGTAGTGCAGACAATGCACATTCAGCTTATCCTCATTTCAGACACAATAAAAACAATGAATCCCGTCCAAAACAAAACAAAGTTTTATAGCCAGACTAAGTAGTTTATAGTAATGGCTTAAAATCTTAGTGTAAAGAGACAAGACAGCGCACAATAGTAGCATAATGTGTCCACAGTCTTAAAATGCAGTTCCCTCAGGAAGCATTGGCAAGACACACACACACACACACACACACACACACAGTCACACAAATTTATAGCATTCTTAGCGCCGTGGCATGCCAAATATTGCCCCTGCAACACTTTAGCTACTACCTTTTCCAGAAGGAGATAAGCAGGCCCAGCTGTTTAAAAGGAGACTGTCTCCTCAGCCCTGACTAACCTCTCGCTGCTAAGCCTTTAGACTGTTCTCTTGGCCTTGTTGCTCTGCTCTCTCAGCAAAAAAATATTTTTGTGATTTCCTGCTGGCTAAATGTCTATAACAATGTGATTTTAAGCGATGGCAAGAGAGGGAAGCTGTATCTGGAGAGTCTGGACCAGACTGAGTGAGCTGGGTGGTCAGGATGAGATGCGCTTTAAACATGCCATGCTGCCGGATGAAATTTTGTTAGGCCCAGATGTGAATAAATGACAGTTTTCATGGCAGGTTGAAATCAGACATTAAAACTGAGAGGAATGTACACACACACACACACACACACACACACACACACACACACACACACACAGACCTCCACAATGGCCACCATTCTTTCTTTGCCTAGAGGGATTACAAGGATGGCTGCGTGTCGCCACCATCATGTCTGCACTGCAGCTGTTGTGTTGTCTTGGCCAAGGTGCCTGTGTGTGTTTGTGTGTGCATTATGTTCTCATATGTGTGTATGTGTGCGCGCATATGTCCTCGTATATGACTGTGTGCGTCCCAAGGCAAGTACATGGAGACAGAGAGGCCTGCCGTCTGACACGGTGACACGCGATCCTTCACTGCTGCTAACCAGAGGCACCAGGCTCATCCTGGCTTCTCTATCCACAATATAAATGGCTCATAAACTGCCCCTCTTTCTCACTTCAGTTAACACACACTGATGCATGCCAGTCGAACTGCCTGTGCAATGAGCTGTGGAGGCTCAACCTGTGATCCAAATGTAAACAAAAGGGTAGCTCCACTACCGAAATTCAGCACCAAACACTAAAGCCCGTCTGCTGTCACTGACAAATTGATTGACAGGTCTTTAAATGCAGTCGCTAGCATTAGACAACAATTGAATCTACAAAAGCAGTAAAATATGGGGGCTGATCCAAAGAAGGAGGATTAGTGAGTTAACAGGATCACTTGAATCTGAATTTAGGGAAATCTTGGATTGTCTGTTGGCAGAATGGGGCTCACAGGAAAGCCAGTGTCCCAGAAAGTGGGATTACTGAAAGTCTGTGTCTGTCCCTGTGGAAACTTATGTGCAGAAACTAACCAGCTATGTGGCAGGTTACTCACTCCTCCTAGTCCTCAGTTGTGCAGAAAGGGTTCGGCCTTTGTTTGCCGTTTAAGACTCATCTCTACCAGCTTGAGGTGTCCGCCTTAATGCAACCTCAGAATATGACTGATGCACTGTGAAAATGTGGCCTAACCAACACACATGTCAATGCTTGATCTTTTGAACCGCAGTGTTGCTGCTTGCCTTGTCAGAATGTGACTGAGGTTGCCATTAGGGAAGGTATCTGCTGTATCTTTTTCATGTGCACAGTCAGCTTGTGTGCTTTAAATGTGCTAATATTTCTTAATGGCTTACCTTGGGGCCAGAATTTAATGCACGAATAGGTTCTGTTTGTGCATGTGTGTGTATTTCAGGCCTTTGTGTATATGACAACAGAGTGAAAATAGTTGAATTTCCCCTCAGGGATTAATAAAGTATATCTTCTTCTTCTTCATCCAGTAATTCAATGGAATTAGGCCTATTTGTTCAGTTACAGCATTAACAATCTTTGTGGACCACTGTGGGTCGGTGGAATAGCTTAAAATTGAATCACTTGTTTAGATTAAAGTCCAACTTAATGGTCCACTTTCTGAAATACCTACCACGCCTTCACCCAGTGACGAAAAACTTTGAGTGCAGTGGTCCCCAACTGGTGGGTCGCAGTCCAAAAGTGGGCTGCTGGTCAATTCTGAATGGGCCGCAAGTGACTCATGAATGTTTCAGGTTTGTAAAAAGCCCAGAGCTTTTATTTTGGAGTGCTGTTTCCTGCCGTAGTGTTAGTGACTTACGGACAGCTACTTGACAGAGACGGCAAACTAGCTCGACAGCATGGCCAAACGCAAGTATGATGCGACATATTAAACTGCGTGGACCTTGAACTGATCACTAAGGAGAAGTCTGGACCGTGTGGCTGGACAAGTTGGGAACTATTGTTATAGCCGAAACAGACAACTTCTCGTCCCCCGGATTTTCAAGTAGTGTTATTGTTGGTGCAGCTGTCATGAAGACATCCAGATCACTGTCTGTTTTCTGTAGAGCCTGAACAAATACCACATTTTCCACAGCTACTTTGGTTGTTCCACTGTCCGTCATTTCCAGTATTGGGGGTAGTAGGTTCAAAGAACTTATACTGATACTCTTTAGTTACTGGGAATAGACTCAGAATTACATAGTGAAAGCGATGCTTAAAAGGAAACCAATCTAAACACTGATGGTGTCATTATTCTCTGGCCATTACATTCTGCAATTAACATTTATTTTTGTAGTGATAAGTTAAAATAAAAACTCTTTGTTCACTTTAAACCTCCAGGTCCATTGTAATGCAATTCACTAGAGCAGTTCTCTGATACAGAATATGCTACGGCATGAAACTTTCAATGAATTTTAATTGCTGTTGACATGGTGTCAGAAAGGTGCTTATTTAACTCTGGGGTCATTTTGAGGCTGTAATTTGTTGTGTTCTTGTAGTGGAATGCATCATTATATGGTGTTTTTAATGTTTTTGCTCCTCAATTAGAGTAGATTAAGTCGTAAATAAATAAATAAATGTTGATGTAATGTAATGTTACACAACACCACACAGTTCAGCTCCAGTGCGCCACAGTCAATCCACAAACAGCCAAAGTAGTAGTGGCAGCGTGAGTGAAATATTTTCAGTCAAACAGTATTTAGTGCAGGGCAGTTGTGTTGTGTTGCATTGCATCGTTCAAGCGTTAAATTTTTTTGTGGTCTTTTAGCGCACATCTTAAAGTTATTTTTTAACTATATACCCAGCTTGCTGTGACTATAGGCCTGGGTAATATGCTGTGATAGGAGGTATACTGACAGGAATTGTGCAACACCATTGCAACCTGTAAGTACGAGCCTCTAATTCTATAAGTAAGTCTTAAATTTTGGTACTCAAGTCCCAAGTCAAGACAAGTAAGTCCCAAGTCCTAAACTTTGAGTTTTGAGTCCCAAAAAAGTCACAACACGCTGCTTACCTAATGTAACGCCACTTAAACAGAGTAATAAAATAATACATTTACAAAAATCATGAATGCTTTTTAAAATTTGTACTAATTTGTCTAAAGCAGTTTGTTGGAGGTAATGTCTCTGTAATTTTTCACCCACACTTTTTGCATGCTGCAATGAGTGTTTTGTTGACCACCGTGTAGTTTTTGTACGTGAACAAAATTACCTTTGGTATATATTTTTTTAAAACTGGTGGTCAGTAATGTAAGTCAGTTCTTCTTGGTCTCTGCTGATCGTAGGCTGTCGGCTTGGTTAGAACAAAATGGATCTGGGGAGTTAAGTGTCGTATTTCTGGGAATGAATAGTATATAGGCCCTACCTATTCCAAAAAAAGTTTGGATGCTGTGTAAAACGTAATTAAAAACAGACTGCAATAATCTGAAAATCCTTTCTGACCTATATTCAGTTGAATACACTCCAAAGGCAGGATATTTAATGTTCAAACTAGTAAACTTTCGACACTTCTAACTTTGATACCTGTAACACATTACAGAAAGGTTGGGATGGAGGCAGCAGTAGACTGGTGAAGCTGAGGAATGCTCAAAAAACAGATCTTTGGAACATTTCACAGTTTGAGACCATTTCTCAATGCACAATCGCAATGAATTTAGGAATTTCACCATCTACAGTCCAGAATATCACCAACAGATTCAGAGAATCCACAGAAATCTCTGCATGTAAGGGGCAAAGCTGAAAACCAATATTTAATGCCCGTGACCTTTAATCCCTCAGATGGCAATGCATTAAAAACTGACTTACTTTTATAAGTTTACTACATGGACTCAGGGACGCTCTGAAAATCCGTTATTGGTAAACACAGTTTGTCGCTCTCTATGAATGCAAGTCACGACTCTATCTTACAAAGTGAAAGCCATGTATCGACAAAATTTAGAAGCTATGGGCCTGAGATGGACTGACACAAATTGGAAAAGTGTGCTCTGACGAGTCCACATTTAATGCCGAAACGTACAGAAAGGTTTTGGAGCAACATGTGCTGCCATCTAGACAATGTCTTTTTTTAGCAATGTCCTTGCTCATTTAGCAAGACAATGTCAAGACACTTTATGCTCGTGTTACAACAGCATGGCTTTGTAGAAAAAGAGTGCGTGCACTAAATTGGCCTGCCTGCCATACAGACTTGTCTCCAGTTGAAAATGTGTGATGCATCATGGAGCACAAAACGCAGCAATGGAGACCCTGGACTGTTGAGCAACTGAAATTGTATATCAAGCAAGAATGCGAAAGAATTTCACTCACAAATCTTCAACAGTCAGTGTCCTCAGATCCCAAACACTTACTGAGTGTTGTTAAGAGAAAAGGTGATGTAACACAGTGGTAAACATGCCCTGTCCCAACCTTTTTTGAACTTACTGCAGGCATCGAATTCAGAATGAGTGTATATCTATATCAAACAAGTTTGAGACTTTGAACATTAAATTTCTTGTCTTTGGACAAATTGATTTGCAAACATTGCATTCTGTCTTCATTTACATTTTACACAGCATTCCAACTTTTTTGGAATTGAGATTCTACTTTCTAGTCTTTTCTAAGATACCAAGTATTTTTAAGTCACAAAGCTCAAGTCCAAGTGAAGTCACGAGTCATTGGTGTTAAAGTCCCCAAGTCAAGTTACAAGTTGTTTTTGATTTTGTAAAGTCGAGCCTGCAGTAGGGCTGCTGGATTATGGAAAAAATCATAATCAAATTGAAATCACGATTATGCAAACAATTATGTGGCGCACGTGATGATTTATTTATGCGACGGCATGTCATTTCTGTCTCCACATGGTCGCGCGTACAATTCTCCTCTGCTCTCTGTATAGCGCATGGCGGAGTTCAGCCCTGATGCACGCGTGCACACACACACACACACACACACACACACACACACACACACACACACACACACACACACACACACAGACCATCCTCTCTCGCTCTCCCTCTGCCATTTTCAGCATGCTGTTTTTGAAATCTTCGGCCATCACCTGCCCCTCGCATTATTCGATTTCACCTACTTGACTGGCTCGTGGAGTGAATAGAGGAGGGAGGGGAGGGGGCAGTATTGCTTCCGGGTGCGTTTGATTTGCAACACAAGACAACGAAAGTAAACTGACAAGAAGCGCATAATTGTCTTATGTCGATTATTTTGTTTTCATAATCGTTGAAAGCCCAAATCATAATCTAGATTAAAATTTGATTAATCGAGCAGCCCTAGCCTGAAGTGTGACTCGGGTGCACACATTCTGATAAAGTTATCATGAGATGCATCGCCACATTAAGTTATTGTATTGATAACTAAACACACAATATTTGGGGAAAAAAAAAAACACAAAGAAAAACATAAAGCATCACATTAGTGTTATTTCAACCACAACAGCAAGCTATTGTGAGATACCACTTTACCGCTATATGAATGACATTTTATCTACGCCACACATCCCTTTTACACCGTAATCACACTGTGATTTCCTATTTATTAGTGGCCCTATTATCAGATTTAATTAGAGAGGCCACTGATGAGAAGGCAAACATGAAGCTGTTCCAAAAGATTTTCCACAAAGAGATTTTTTGTATTAATTTGTTTGCAACGATAAAGACTCTCCCAATTTCCCACCTTTATGGACTGAGCTGTAGCACATTCTTATCAATGTAACCCTCTTACCGTCAATGAAAAAGAAAGAGCTTTAGTTGTAAGCACACTCTTACCTTGTATGTCTCAATTTTCAGTGTTTCACCAGTATTTTCCTGAAGTGTGTTAGATGTGCTGGAGTATGTGCTGTAGTGGTGTAGTCTCTTGAGAGAGTAGTAAGTGCACTAACAATGGCCTTTCCTTAAGTATAGCTTCAGATCAGCATGAGCAAGGTAACAAAGGGTTTGTTCAAGAATAGTATTCTTTAAACTGCTTCATTACAACCATTTGGACCACAGAACCTCAAGGCTGTGGTGAGGGTTTCCATGGTAACGTGTGCATTTGTGTGTGTGTGTGTGTGTGTGTGTGTGTGTGTGTGTGTTCCTCCCCTAGGAAAATGGCATCGAGGCAGTCTTCGCTCCTCATCCTTGCCCTGCCTGGACCTTCCCATGGGACAGCTTACCAGAAGCTATCAACCCCGCTGAAGGTAAAGTCAAGTTTCTGCCTTGTGGCTCTCCTCTTTGCTTTCTACATTCTCCTGCCCTTCTGCCCTCTGCTCTTTTGGCTCGATTCTTTTCTTCTTTGTTTTTTAGTTTTCTTGTTCCTGTTCCGAACCATAACCTCCTCCTCTTATCGTTTTTTACCTCCTCCATCTCTTAATCGGTATGCCTCTACATCACACCTACTCCCTCAGTCTTCCACCTTATGACTTGGTGAAACAAACACTACTGATACCGTGAAATAAGAGCGAGGAATGTGCGTAAATATTTGCATAAACCTTCCTGTAGTACTGTGGCCTGGTGATTTTCAGTGGCACCTTACCGCCCCCTAAAAAAGTATTAGCCACTGACACATCACTGAGCTTTCTGTTGAGCCTCAGCTGGATGTTTTCCCCCGCGAGGCCCCCTAATGAATTTTAAAGTGCTTATCTCGATGTGTTATCCTCCTTATGTTGTGGGGTGAAAGTGTGAAAGACTCAGCACAGCAGAAGTGCAGAAAAACATGCACACACTGAAGGCACAAACAACTAATGTGCAGCGTGGAACTTGTGCATACGCCTTAGTGGTTGCTGATTGGACTGAGAGCAGTATCTAATAGGCAGTGGAAGGGCTGTTGATTGCTGCCCCAGGTGGCACTGGTGAAGCAGAGAGAAGAAATCTCAGTGTTTCTTTGTCTCCCTTTCTCTCGCCTGCATTGTTTTTCTTCTTATTAGCGTGATGTCTGTGTCGGTGGCGATGCTAAATGGTATGAATGCACACGGTGGAGTAGCGGCGATATATCAGTGTTACTGTTTATAGGCAAATGGAGGTAGGTTCATAAAGACACATATAAAGCTAATATGAATATTTAGATGTTTCCTTTTGTCTTCATCACTGTGTTTTGCATTCGTTTCTTGCTCCTCGTCATTTGCACTTATGTGGAAAATTGTCACAAGCAGAAGTTCATTCCCGTCGCTTATTCCTCTGCTTATCGGAGAACACGGGAAATTAAAGCTGGAGAGGTATTTTTATTATCAAGATATATATGGTACCATAAGTTCAGCTTCCTCCCTCTTTTGGCTCTCGTCTTTGTGCAGGCCCAGCTAGCTCACACTTCATTACCCCCTGTAGTATACTGTTAATGAATGTAAACAACAAATTATATTGTAAGTGAACTTAAACTTTACTTCTGTAGAACTTTTTAGGCCCGTGGTTACAAAGTGCTTCACAGAACAAATACAGGGAATGGTTAAGCAGAGAGAATCAAAACTAAATGGATTCATGCCTCAGTGACTATGCACTATGTTACTGTTGCTTTGCTTCAATTTTCACTGACTATACCAGCTTGTGGTCCATGTTTTACTTATTTTTTCTTTGATTAAAAGAACTGCAATGATGCTGCAGTGGTGCAGTGGTTAGAATCATTGCATCACAGCAAGAGGGTGCCGCGTTTGTCGAGTCTACATGTTCTCCCCGTGTCAGCGTGGGTTTCCTCCAATTCTCCAGCTTCCTCCCACAGTCCAGTGACATGCAAGTGACTCTAAAATAGGTGTGAATGTAAATGTAAATGGTTGTCTGTCTCTGTGTGTCAGTCCTGTGATAGTCTGGCAACATGTCCCAGGTGTAACCGCCTCTCGCCCAAGGTTAGCTCTTAGCGGCTCTAGCCCCCCGGCGACCTTGAAAAAGATAAGCAGTTGCGCAAATGAATGAATAAGTGAAGGATTTTCTTTATCATATATGGTACTAAACTGAATATATTTGGGTTGTGGACTGCTGGTCAAAAAAGGTATCTAGATGACCTTGGTCTGTGGGAAACATTAAAGGAGGTATATGCAACATTCAGAGCATATCTGGGATTCAGATAGAGGCTGACTGAACACAGCTTTCGCCATCAAGGTTGCTGAGCCTAATGGTGATACCAAAGTAAACAGTGCTGACAGAGCCCACAGTGGGGGCCAACCTGAAGGTTGGCGTTACACTTTTGCGGGATTTATACCTCTGCATCGAATTGACGCCGTACCCTACACTATGGCTTGACATGCACCTCCACAGAAAAGTAACTATACATCGTTGTGACGCAGACCTGTCTATTTTTGTCAGCTGAAACCATTTCCCTCAGTGGAAACAAAGCTTTTATTGACTTTAATTTCACAGATAAAAAACAATACATTGTGAAGACAATAAAGCCTCCACTAAAATAGCATTTTAAGTCTTGTGTGTGATTTATCCTGGCTTCATATGAGTAGAGGAAAAGTCCGCTAGCTGCTAGGCTAATTTATAGAATGTAAAATGCCATAGGCTTGTGCTAATAACGTTAGCATGTTGTATTTGTGAGGAAGATGTGTCCAGCAAAAGACAAGTGTTTGTCTGTGAATGCTGTGAGTTAAAGTTAAGCTGATTTGTGTACTTGTGTTTGAAATTGTCTCTATTAAGCCATGTTTAATGAGTGTTTAATGTGTATATTGAATCAGCTAAACTTTACAGCACTTCACAGAAACCCTGATGCTGACTAGTGCTTTGGAGGTGTAACTGCAGAGTGACACAGACACACCACTGCACAAGTGTAAATGCTCACAATGGCGTAGGCCACGTGCGTAGGCTCTGCATAGTACTGATGCACAAGTATAAATTCCACTTACACGCTTACGACAACGTCGTCCCGCCTCAGTGGGTTATCAGCAGTATTCCTTATGAGCACAGTGCACAGCGGCACTGATTTCTTAGCCAGTGGGATACACGTACAGGTACTGACATGCACTAACATACACTGGCAACAAGACTGTCTACCACAACAAACTACAGAGAAGATCAGATTACAACATACATAGAGGCAGTGTGGTTTTATTTTCTAGTCAGGATGCCATTTCTTCACTATAGCTTTACATAGCAAATAGTGGTGTGCTGCTGTATTAATGCTCTGAATCTTGTATACAGCCCCTTTAATGGGTATTTCTTACAGTGTTTTGGGCATTTGGGCATTTTAGATACGATTAATCAGTAAGAGTAATCAGTCATGAAAACATCCCTATTAATTAATATCACCACGTCTTTTTTTAATTGACTCAGTAAACAACATTCATGACTAAACATTTTTTGTTATGTTTGCCATTTTCTGGTGGTGCAAATATTCCACACATATCAATTCGGTACGACCTCAATTTAAAAGCTCTAATTGGTTTAGTGCTTGATTACTTTATTAATCAAGGGCTAAGTAAATATTCAGTGAAGTCAGCAGTATTTGAACAGTGACAGTCTTTAAAACTCCTTTGTTACCATGTCTGCACATTTTGGAGTGTTCAGCCTTCTGCATTCTCCTGAAACACACCCAGTGAGGATGAGGACAGCCTCTAACACAAAAGTATTAGTGGTAGTGTATTATAGCTTAAAGCCAGCACTTAAACCTGATAGTCACAGTTTCATTTCAAGTACAAAGTGCTGGATTAGAGTCAACACAATGAAAAACATTATCTCACTATTTTTCGACTTTACTGTACAAGCTGTAATTTTTACAAGCATTTGCAGCCTTTTCATGTGTTCCCACTGTACAACTTAATAATCTGCCTCTATCCCAAAAACCCCACTGACAGCTAAACAGAAGAGCTCTTGGTGATGTGGGCAGCGTATCTATTCTGAGAAAGAGAGAGACCACATTTTAGCCGCCCCACTTTTGTCGGCACTCTGCATGATAAACGGCACTGTTGATATCTCCTTCTGCAGTGTTAGGTTTGTAGGTAGGTAGCCCCGGCGTTTCAGTGCTGTGTAATTAAAGAGAACCAGAGACGAAAGGCAGACGATTTGTACTGGGCCCCAGCGCGTGGGGCTTTCCCATCTATCTACCTTGCTTATACACAAAATGGTTGTACACATGCCCACATGCACTACAGGAAAAATGTCCCCCTTACTTATGCATTAATATTTCCATACCTGGAAAATTAATATAACACCCACAAATCTTTGAAAGCTGTCTTATTTACATGTATAAGCTTACGATTTTCATGTAAGTGCATATACAGTATTTGGGTAGTTTAGTTTCAGCTCTGTATTCCAGAACATTGAATGTAAAATGAAGCAATGACAAGAAGGTAAAGGTGCAGACTTTGAGCTTTAATTTTGACCGTTTACATCCAGGTTCACTGAACGATGTACACATTTTAGTCCTTTTTATCCATACCCCCAAAGGGTAAAAGAGGTTACAATTTGCACAGCCAGTATGGATGTGAACACGTTTTAAAACCCTTAAAGCAGAAAATCAGGACTTTAACCATCCCTTGTTTTATTTGAAATCCATTATTGAGGTATAGAGCTGGTATTAGGGTTGGGCAATGTCTATTTTTTCATTCCTTCTTACCTTCCTGACATTTCAGCAGAATATATAGTATATAATGGTATTTGTGTAGAAAACAAAACAAAAACAACTAACGTGAAAAAAAGAGAAAGACGAATTGCTGGTGATAGAATTCATAATAGCATGTGTGAGATTGTCTTGCCGACAATGTAGGGCTGGGTAATATGTTAAAATTTTCCAACCAGCCAGTGTCAGCCCAACAATAGGCGGTTGCCTACATATGTAAACATGCAGGTGTGTTTCTCCTCATAAATAAACGGTCCAATTGTCAAATAATAAACAAAATGAAATCACAAAACATCATAAATAAACATATTGTCCTTATTAAACTGAAAAATACAACCCCACACCCTCAGAAGTCAAGTTTCTCTCTTTCACCAAACCAACACTAGCCTATTTGCTGTGTTAACTCATCATAAAACATACTTTATTTAAACTCGACAGACACAAAATAAATCTCATTAAAACCATCTCGTGTAGTCTTTTCACTGTTCCAACAATTACCAGCTCTGATTCGGTTGAAATAAACCCTCAATTCACCGAGTTAGATGTGAAAATAAGCTGCTACATGCTATTTTTTCTCTCTGCGGTTGCTGATTGGCTTTTCATTAGTCCTACAGTCACCATCTTTCTCAGCTCAGCTGCCTGTTCCACCAGTAGTGACTGACCTCTGGTGGCACATGCTGTGCATTACAGTGCGTCACCACATTACAGCATCTCCTTATCAGTTTAATATGAAGAGGGGTGTCTGTATTTTCAACAGTAATAAAAATTGTACCTTCTGGATTTCTAAATACCCTGGTATACCGTTGTACTGTGATAGTGGCCAAACCTAGCTGATAGACTGCACCTCTAAAAACCATGCCTTATTTCATATATTGCACCAGTGTGTTAACACAACTAATTGACATTCACTGATAACAAGTCCTGCATGCTGACATTCAGGTATGCACAGTGTATGAACAAAGGGACCACTATGTATGGGAGCTGTTTACATTTTTGCCCTCCTTGTGTAAAGAGCTGCTTTGCTAATTGTGGTGAGGGCTGTCTGCAGACACGTAAACAGGGGCCATAGTACAGAGCAGCCGGAGTCTTGTCTGCAGTGCTTCACTTATTAGAGGGAGGAGGGGAGGCAGCGAATAAAGCGGGTTAGAATGATGGAGTGTGTGACAGCGGGAGATTGAGATATAGGGGTGAGACAGCCTGAAGAGAGACAAGGGTTATCAGGAGAAAACAAGGCAGGGGAAGAGGGGTGAACGAGACAATCGGGCATAAAAAGGGGAGGGCTGCTGGGGAAACTGCATAGTTGTCATGCTTGAGACATGCTGCTATTAGGTCCTCCGGGGTTGTTTTGGTACACGGAGATGAGATGAGTTCCCATGTCTTTGTCTTAGGTTACAAGAGTATGACAGAAGTTGAACTGCCGGAGTGAAAATTGGCTCCATTTGTCTCTTGTCTCCCTTTGCTTCGACTACAGCAGAGATGTGATTGAGATTTCACAAACTCCACACTTGACTGGCGTGATTTTTTTTCTTTCTTTTTTTTGTGGTTTGGTAGATGTGGAGGGAAAGTTGAACAATGGACAATACCTTGTGATTATTTGTAAATGTCTTACCACAGCTGGTGTCTTAGTCGTGATGCATGTCCTAACACAACATTCCAAGGTGAGCCAGGCAGCTAGTAGAAAGTCAAGAACGTTACTGCACCTGGCCAAGAAATAGTGCGGCACATAACCCTCTGTGATGTTTTTACATTTAGTTTTTTTGCACAAATTAAACATATGAGGTAGAACATATTAATGGTGGTAGATTTTGTTTCCTTTAGATGTTTAGCTGTTTCCAGATGGTTGTAGCTTCATATTTAAGAGATTGGTATCGATCTTCTCATCTAACTCTTGACATGGAAGTAAATAAGGAAAATCTCCATGAATTTCCATCCAAAAAGTCTTTTAAAAAGGATTTAAAAATCTGTCTTTGTTTCTCTGTTCTTGTATGCTATACACTGAGCCTCATGCAGCAACATTCTCTGAATTTAGCATATATTTTAAATAGGGCTGCCCCCTCATGGCCGACCAAATGTTAGTCGACCAGAAAGGTCATTAGTCGGCAAGATTTAATTGGTCGCTTAGTCGCAGAAAAAAATTAATATAAAACAAACGTGAAACTATGTTAGCAGCTGCACTTTGCCATAATAAATCAAAACCTATATGACTGGACCATGTGGGCCGACAGATATCTTTCCCTTCTTCTGTAAATTTTCAGTCTGATGAATACGGAAAAGTTGATCATGTTAGTGCAGGGCTACCCAGAGCTTTACATCTGTCCCATGGACGATAGGTCTACACACTCATAAACAGCCTCTGGAAGAAGATCAGCTCTGCACTCAGGATTTCTGGTAAATAGGCTGGCACAAAAAAGGCACAAGAGTAGCGCCAAGAGCCCGACCTCCTGTTTTCCAGGCGGTTAAAGACACAGCATGTGTACAGCCCCTAATTTACAAGGCTGGTACCTGCGGTTATTCCACAGGCTAGTTAATAACATGTCGGGCAGGAAATCCAGAGTGAGGGATCATTTTGAGAAGGTGAAGGACGAACCAAAGGTGATATGTATCATTGGTCGACTACAAACATGACGTATCATCTGAAACATGGAAGTAGCTACATGCCCATTAGCCACTTAGCACAATCATTACTTCTTTGCTGACAGTGTCATTAACAGGCGGCTCGCTCAGTGTGTGACGTGCACTTGTAGATAAAATACAGGCCTATATTAATGAAGATTCATTAGTACGGTTTTGTATTCTGGGTTTATATTTTTTTTATGAAATCCTTCTCATATCTACAATGCCTGTGTATTTATATCTTTCTCAAGACATGCAATACTTTATATATCTTCAGTTTTTATATTTTTCTTATGTAATTTATCATGTCTGTGAAGTACCAACGTTCTGTTTCGTTGACTAGGTATTGCTTCAAGTTGATTGCAGCTGAGTGTAGCACTACTGCTCATGCAAGATTTCCCTCTGGGGAGCATAAAGTATTTCTTATCTTATCTAATCTTATCTTATTAATTTTCATGAGCATCAGTAGAGGCCTCACAGGAAAATCAAAACCCCAGCAACTGCATAACATTTGTGATGCTGTAAATGCCATGTCAGCAGAGGGACACACAGTAACTGATATTAAAAGAAAATGGTTTGACATGAAAGTGGAAGGAAAAATCCCCTCAGCATGAACAATATGTGGACTCAATATGTGCTCTCAACCACTCATAAAATCTTCTCTTACCTAAGAGAGGAGCAAAAATAAGAAAACACTGTTGAATCCCAGAAATTAATGGGTACTAACAAAAGAAGAACACATTGTGGACACAAACAAAACTAAGAGGAATTTGTTTGTATAAGGCTTCCTGCTTGGAGCCCAGTGTATGGTGTATGATCAAAAACATTTTTCCTTCCTCTCCTGGCTCTCTTAAACCTGCAGTACCTGATTTGTTTGGCCATTCGTGGGCAGCGGAAACAAACACGACAAAACACAACACTGGTATATTATCACCTTTCAAGAAGTTGTTGAAAGATGCTAAAATGTACTCGGATAGATTGATCTGCACTTAAATGGCTTTTCAGCAATATAATGGCCAAGCAGTGTTAAGTGGTTTCACAGCATCCTGAGGCGGAATTAAAAGGTGTTTCTTGAAACTGTGTTTGGTTCATCTGAGCTGAAACTGTCTACTCTGCCACATCCTTCCTCCTGCATCATCATCATCTTCTTTGTAATGTAAATCCCAATGGCCACACCAGCAGTCTTGGCCCACGCTTTACAGTGCTTTGCTTGTTTTCTACACTGTCCACAGGTTTAATGAGTAGTTAAACATCTGTCATGTTTAGCCTCCAGATACCCCTCAGATGCTTACCATACTGCTTTGGGAATAGGACATGCCTGTAAGATGCATCAAAGTTTAAATATCAACCCAAAAGCAACTTTCAAATATGTTATGTAGGTGGATATGTGTGTTTTTTTCCTCCCTCTGTGTTTGTAAAACTTTATTCTCTGACTTTGATTCAAAGATGTCCAGCGCGCTCTGATACAGTGTTGCTGTGTTGATTTCATATACTGTTAAATCAGTCTGGCCATTTGTAACGAGTGTGATTTCCTCTCAGGCATATCATCTCACTGTTATTGAACTTAGATGATGATAATTAGCTGGATTTGATTCAAGTCCAGATTTATGTATTTCCCTTTACATTTTCTTAATTACCTTTGAGTGGATAGTGAAAGGGGGCCCGAAGGAAATGGTTTCTCTCAGCTGCACTTTACTCAAGTGCATTAATGTTAACTTTAGATAAAGGAACATTGCAAAGATTTAATTTTTCCACTTATGCAGAATTGTTTCTTTTAGAGGATTATGACATGACATCCTTCTCATTTCATTACTGCCTGACATTAAGTATGAATAATATTTATTTCTGATTATAATCAGTGTAAGGTATTTGTAGAAAGAGTTCTCTTTACAATTTATATTCAGAGTAGTTTAAGGCTGTTTCGACGAGAGAATCGTCAGCCTACTGGTCTACATCTCTGTGGGCCTGTTCACACCTGGTATGAACATGCATCTTGGGTGATCTGATGACAAGTGGACAGCGTTAAACAAGTGTAAATGACCCCCAAGATGCATTGTGATGACTGTTGGTGGTCCAAAAATAGGTCACGGGTCCTTTCTAAATGGACCACAAGTGACTCCCAAACGTGTCACATTTGTAAAAAACACACACTTTATTTTGAAGTCCAGTGAATTTCTGGCAAAAAACCTTTATTTTCAATTGCCGTTTCCTGCTGTAGAGTTACCGAATAATGGACAGCTTCTTGACACAGATAGCTAACTAGCTTGACGAAATGTTCACATGCAAGTGTGACACTGAATATATTAAACTGTGTGAAATCTGGACCCTGTGGCTGGACCAGTTGGTAACCACTGCATTAGACCACATATCTTTTGTAGTGTAGACATTAATGCATCCTGATGTGGCTGTGACAAGGACAGTATCATGAATACAGCATGCTGTGGTTGTTCTGGTGACAGTGGGCTAACACTCTATGACCTGCCCATTTTAAAACGAGTTTGACAAAGTGTTGTGTGACCAACAGTCATTTTGCCCTGTGAAAGGAGCCAAGCGGAAGTACTTTGACATCGCTACTTCCAGCTGTACGGACACAACTGCTAATGTGACTAGCCAGCATGCTAGTGAGCAGCTAGTGAGAGTGTGTAGATGTAATACATTTGCGCGGGACCCTTTGACCCTCTAGTATAAAGGATGTATTCAGCAACAAATCTGAACTCAAGTGGTCAGCTGGAGATGCATGATAGACACAGGCGTGAGTGCCGATGTGTCTCAGCTGTCCACTGTGTTCAGATCACCAAAACACACATAAACACCAGGTATAGCCAGGTTCTGTGTCGTATTAAATGTGTTTTTTCTGGATTCAAGCGGGAGTTCCACTCCTATAAACTTCACATCATATGACAGTCTGTTCACCATAATCCCCAAATTGAAAACCACTGGCCTAGTCAGATTTAAAACAGCTCTAATCAATTTTTTGCATTAACAATGGATCAAATGATAATGTGATTTGCAGTTCCACTCAGCTCTGTGGAGCTTTTTAGCATTTAGCAGCTTAAGAGCCAGATATTTCCCTCAGGAGCTGATGGAGACGAATTCAGTGCTGAAAGGAGAGCGAATATTTAAATTATTTGCCAGGTGGCCAAGAACACGACTTAAAATGAATCCTGATTATGTGTGTCTGACGGGTAACTGTTTGCTAACAAATTCACCAGGCTATCTGTATTCCAGGCCTTGCCTTTGGTCATGAATTTTCAATAGTGAATGAAGGATTAGATTAGATTTTATCTCTTTGAATCCAAGGTTAACGTCTCTAAAACTACAGTCGACTATAGTCATCAGTTAAAATGAGTCTGACTCTTACTCTTACTGGCATGAAATCATGTGAATTTCAACAGCAAATGCATTTTTTCATCGACTTGGCATCTTCGACATGTCATTATATAATAAATCCCAGAAAAACTTGAAATGTAGTTGATTGAAATATTTTGATTTAAGTCAGTCTGAACACAAATATATTTCCCTGTCTTACCTGTGGAGCTTTTGCACAACACCTCAGTCATCCGACTGAATTGCAGTCTGTGTACATGGCTGTTTTTTCCCGTCCAGCTGTCAGGCTGAATGGAGCTCTGCTGAGAAAAACACAGCAGGCTTAGTCACAGATCGGTTTAACTGCTGGCCTGCATATTACCACATCAGCTTAGTCGAGAGATAATGTCGACTGATTCTCTCCCTTTCTCCCTCTGTGTTTTCTCGCGAATGCGTTAGTGTTTTTTTCGGGGTTGTGAGTTCAAAACAAGTGACAAGGGCAAAGTCGAGGCAAGATCATTTAAAAAGAAAAAAAAAGTCTGCCTGCCTGTCAGAAACTTGTCAAAAGGTGCTTGCCATCCTTAGGCTTCTGTCAGACAAATGTCAAGGGTAATCTAGATGGAAGATTAGTGGCTTGATTTTGCCTCAAAAACTTGTGTACACATATTCTGCTTTTATCAGTCTACGCTGATGTAAGCCTGTGTTGATGAGAGCCAGTTTTCCAATTCTAAATGTAAGTTGCTGATCTCGTCACCTTTCAAATATTCAACTCTCCGAACTCCAAATGCTTGTAATGAATAAATTATTCCACCTCCGAGTGTCTCGTAGAATGTTTGATCTGGGAATCTTAGAGTTGCAAAGGAAGATTAGTAGGAATTGCAACTGTTCTTGGAGAGCGAATGCACTAGACAAACCTTAAACCCTTTTTTTGCAGACAGGTCCTTGAGACAGGACAGCACATTTCTATATTTCTGCAATATTTATTTATTCATTTATTGATTTAACCTTTATTAAACTAGGGGAGTCCCATTGAGATTAACAATCTCCCTTTCAAGGGAGACCTTGCCAAGGCAGGCAGCAGCATAAATAAAACATATACAGTAGTTCCAGACAGACCATACAAATAACACAAAAAGAGACCAAATAAAAAGGAAGTAAAGAAGTTTAAAAGAGTCTGTTAAATAACCGGGTAAATTAAAAACATTGATGTCTTAAGGAATCTACCTTTCATTCTTTTATTCAGGATTTGGGCCTTTGGAACACAACACATAATGAAGTCTTGAGAATACAAAAGGTATTGTCTGACACTTGTTTATGATTGATAAATACACATAGGCAGCATGGGAGCAATCCTAGAACTGTCTTCTCCATAAAAGTGCACCAATGACAGAGCCTCCGGGTGGCCAGAGCAGGCCCTCCTACCCAAGAGTATAACTCACAGTGGTGAGTCAGAGCTTTACAATTGGTAATGAACCTGAGGGAAGCATGGTAAGCTGTGTGAACCATAAAAAGACACTGAGCAGATGCATATTTAACAGATCGCTATAATCCATCACAGGTAAAAAATTTAAATAAAAGACTCTGCAGCCATGTGAGCAGCTCCGTGGGGATGAACATAGGTGCAGTGGTGCTTTCAGCTAAATGCTAATTTCAGCAGGCTCACAATGGCAATACAAACATGCTGATGTTTAGCAGTATAATGTTTACTGTATTCATCTTAGTGTAGCATGCTAGTGTGCTGACAGGTACTAATTAGTACACAAAGCAAAGTATAGTTAATGCTGATGGTAATGCCATTTGTTTTGCAAGGATCTGACCATAAACTAAATAGTAGACGAATACATTTTTCATCTTGCTTTCTTACTTCATGGTGGCGCTAGATGAGAAGTAAAGGGACCCCCAACGATATTACAGTTTACTCTGAGGGACACTTGAACATCTGGTCCAAATTTCGCTTTTACAGTTGTTAAGACATTTTTCTCAAAACCACAAATATCAGGCTCATGGTAGTGCTAGATGAAAAGTCAGATGATCTTCAAAGACATCAGGTATAATTGTTGAGGAACCATGAATGTTTGTACAACATGTTGGGTCAATCAATTCAGTATATGTTCAAATATTTGAGTGGATAAGTGAAAGGGCTGGGCATTGTTTAAAATTATGATGCCAGTACCAGTACCCTTAAAATGACACTGATACCAATAGAGTATTTCATTTGATACCTTTTTTAAAAAAAAAAAAAATCAAATCAGAAAACAAAAAGAAAAGAGAAAACCCAACCTTCCCACCTCACATAGAGATACATAAGTACACACACACACACACACACACACACACACACACACACACACACACACACACCCCGACCCAGGCAGACAGGAGGCTCCACACCGAGGTGCAGTGCCCTTCAGGCACCCAGGTCAGAGCTGTCCACGGGACAGCACCCACATCGGTAGACCAGGAACAACTCTCTGTGTGGTAGGCCCCCATGAGGAAACACTGGAGCTAAAAACGGACTAAAACAGTAAGATAGGATAAAAGGTATAAAATGAACCAAATAAACAAAAAGCTATTTAGCTCATAAAATTAAGTTAATAGCTAGGTAAGAATGATCTAAAACAGAGACATAAAATGCTTCAAAGCTAAAACCTATAACTAAAATAACAAAAGATAAAGGTTAAATGAGATAAGAACGTAAAAAGAGGAAGGGTAAGAGCATTTTTTAAAAAACAAAAACAAAAAACACATAGATAAACTGGTTAAAAGCCTGATAAAAGGAGTTTAAAATAGATAAATAAAGAGATCAGTTAAAGGCCTGATAAAAAAGATGAGTCTTGAGCCTCTTTTTAAAAACATCAACAGTCTCTGCAGCCCTGATGTTCTCCAGCAGGCTGTTCCACAATTGGGGGCCATAATAACTAAATGCGGCCTCCCCGTGTGTTGTAGTCCTAACTTGTGGTATCGTTAAAAGGCCTGTGCCGGAGGACCTCAGGGTCCATGAGGGTTAACATGATAAAAGCAGGTCAGATAAATAAGAAGGCCCAAGACTGTTAAGACATTTAGAAACTAATAAAAGAACCTTAAAATCGATCCTGAAGCGCACAGGGAGCCAATGCAGTAGTTTTAAAATTGGTGTGATGTGCTCCCGCCCCCTGGTCCTCGTCAGCACTCGTGCAGCTGAATTCTGTCATAATTGTAGATTTGAGGTACTCTTTTTGGGAAGACCAGAGAGCAAGGCATTACAATAATCTAACCTACAGGAGAGAAAAGCATACATCAACACCTCGATGCTGGCCTGAGAGAGAAACAGGCGGACCCTGGCTATATTCTTAAGGTGGTAGAAACCTACCTTTGTTATGTTTTTAAGATGTGGAATAAAACAGAGCTCAGAGTCAAAAATCACACCCAGATTTTTTACAGATTGTGTTGGTTTAAATTCCTGTAGTTTTGGTGAAAGTTTCTCTCTCTGGCCTTCAGGACCAGTGACTAAAACATTTGTTTTGTCGTGGTTGAGCTGCAGGAAATTCGCTGCCATCCATGACTTTATGTCTAAAATGCAGTTAAAAAGGGCATCAATTGGCCCTGTGTCATCAGGAGAGACGGTGACGTACAGTTGCGTATCATCAGCATAACTATGAAAGCTGATGCCGTGCCTCCTGATGACGTCCCCCAAGGGAAGCATGTAGAGATTAAAAAGAGTTGGACCTAAAATTGACCCCTGGGGGACCCCATGTTCCCGAGGAACATGTATCCATACTTACAAAAACATGTCGATCAGTAAGGTAAGAGACGAACCAGTTAAAAACTTCATTTGATACCCATCATGTAAAAGGAAGCATTCAGTTGCATGAAATGCCACCACCACTCCTCCCCATCCAGATTATTTTAGTTTCTTATAGCTATACTTTCAAACATTTTGGTGGCACCTTGGTATGCCGAACTGCCAACTCTGTCAAATACACTGCACTCAACTTCACCACACCACAAACTGTATGGGTTGTGGCTGCTGTGGTAGTAGGCCAATTGCACCTTCACACTCTTGACTGACATTGCCACCCCAACTGTAGAGCGACACAGTTAGCGTGGCTAAAAGCTGCATGTGTAAAAGTGCTCAGATTGTCTGTTTGCCTTTGAGGTGGGCTGTGTGTTTATGAGTTTTGCACGTAGAGCTGTCAGTGTGTGTATAATTAAAGGTAAATTGCCTGTTATTAAAACTAGAGATCATAGAGTTTTTTTGGAGAGCATATGTTAATACAAACACATAGATGTGATTTGATGAAAATGTTGTTATTGAACATTAGCAGGGGAGATCTGTTTGTACTGTGTGCTGGCGTTTGGTTAACACCTCATTCCCTTGGGCTTACAGCTCCGAATAGCAGGCTGTGACTCCCAAATCACTCCTCTCATTCTCAATTAATTGAACTCATTAGAGCTTTTAAATTGGAGATTTAAAGATACGCAGTAAACATGGGACCAAGCACAACAGGCAACCAGCTTTGTTACTCCCAATTAGAGGGATAATTGGCACTTTATTTCTACAATTCAAGTTCAAACACATCTAAACTCCCTGGAGGAGCACCGCAGAGTTTCACTATTTGCAGTGATGTTTGAGTTGTGCCTATTTAAATGCAGAGCCACTGGCTGCCTCCATGATGAGCTCCCTGCAAATGTCATATCATGAATATTCATTTGTCTCCTTAGTTTTGTTTTGTTCAATAATCTCTGGTGAGGCATTGCGGTGTGGGTATGGAGCGGGGAGACAATTTGCCTAACCCTCGCCAGCTTTCAGTGGGTTTTGGATTACATAGTGTTTCTTACGCCATTTCACTAGACTCATAATTAATTACTGATTAGTGTTTTCAGCCCTGAGCAGAATGTAAAAACCAAATCTTTCCTCTGCAGGCCTTTGCTTTGGAGCACAGTTTAACACGCTTTGTCTATTAAAATCTTGTATGTTAATAATGTCGAAATGACATTTGAAGGCTACAGCAGATTGACTGTAATAGCTTTTCTCTTATTATTTTGCTGTTGGTGCTTTCTGACTTTTGCCTTTATAGCGATTTAACACAGTGTTTCGGTTTTTGATGGACTGGATGACAAATGCGTTTTTCTTCAGGAGCTACAAACACTTACTCAAGTTGACATACTTTAGTATTTCCATTTTCTGGTACTTTAAGCTTCTACTCATCTACAATTCAGAGGCAGGTGTTGTACTTTTTACTCCACTACATTTTTTGAATTCAGATCAATGATACAAAATACAGTAAACAAATAAATACATTATCATTGGCTAAGACAAAAAAGTTATTCAAAATAGAAGAAAGAAAACTGATGTTTCAAAAAATCAGATGTATGTCCTTATCTGTCATTAGCACAGCCCTCCTATTGTAGCTTTGATTAATCACGGGTATTTCTCACTGAAACTTCCAAACCCCAAAACTGATATTTTGGACAGCCCATTACAACTGCTGATGTTTTGTCACTGTTGAATTCTACTAACTGCTGGATTTTAAGATATGTGACATTTATTCTGTCAAGGCCAAATGCCCTACCTCGTAGTGTCAACGAAAGTAAAAAATAATTTGTGTGTCCGCCCCGCTATTTAGATCCACTCCAAAATTTAATGGGCTCTACCTTGGTCCACGCTTGACCTTCCCACCAACTTTCAGCCTCATCATTTCATCTTGCTGACGGCCAAACAAACAAACAAACTGGACCACAAAGTAATCAGCACCCCCTTTACCATCTGCTAGATTGTGATGTACACATTAATGCATCTATTATAATCTGATATCAGTATTCATTGTTTTTCCTCGTATGTGAATTGTGCAACAAAAAATATAGCCTTATATATAGTTGTTCTTAGATTTCTGTTCAAAATATAAGCATCATACCCTTATAGGCCTTGTTCCGACTGCCGGCCCAAATCTATATATACAGATTGTATTCAGATTGATTTTAGAAAGCCTGGACAGTAAAAAAAAACAAAACAAAAAAAACCATGAAATGCAATTTTTGCAAATCAGATCCAACCTACTTTCGGAGGTGGTTTGAGATGCAATTCCTATCGGATTCCTAAATATGTGTCTCAGGCCAGAGGCTCCAGTGGCTGAAATTGGATTTCAAAGTGTCCACTGCATCACTTGAATCGCAACACAAGACAACAATGTCAAATGCAGAGTGACAGAAATGCTAAGCAGACTCCACGATGCTGCTACTGGCAGAGCACTATGGAGGGCAACATGGAGAGCAAGAGTGCATAGACAGACACTAAAACAAGTTCTTTGCGGGCACTTTGCAGGAAGCTCATTACAGTCGCCCTTGACAGTGCAATTGTTTGAGAGGCGAAATGATGGGCCTTCATTTCTCAAGCTTCTGTGTTCGTGTTGCCAGTGAAGCTAGTCTTTACCCATGCAAGATTGGCGACTTCTGGACACAAATTTGATCTGATCACTTTCAAATAACTGCGGACAGTCTGTCTTCAAGATCTACATTGAGAAACAAACCTGAGTTACCTGCAGTGTGAACTTAGCCTATACACACATACACAAAGCTAAAATGAAAAATAAGACACAATAGAAGTAGTAGACGTGTCAACTTGGTTGGGACCAGTGACCGACTCAGGATGTTTGTAGGGCAGGGGCGAAAAGGAAAGAAGGGCACCTACTATATGACATGGGGACAAGAGGGCAGCCAAAAGGGCACATCTGCTTGTTTTCATCCAATAGGGCACATTGTCTTCTTTTGATCACTCAAGAGGGCAGCCGAAAGGGGCCATCCTCTCATTTTTGTTAATCAAGAGGGCAGCCAAAAGGGCACGTCCGCTCGTTTTCATCATTCAAGAGGGCAGCTGATAGGGCACATCCTCCCAATTTTCGCCACTCAAGCGGGCATTTTAGCAAGGCGTTTTCAACCGAGGCAGCACCACCCCCCTGACCGCCCCCCCCGAGTCACATCCTACAAAAGTTCATACTCCATTAACATAGCAAAGGCTGCCATTAAGTGGCATTATACAATGTGAAGTGATATTTAGAATCGGCGCCAGTGCAAAGAAAGTCAATGGGAAGATGCCAATGGAGCTAAACAGAGCTGCACTTGTTATACGTGTAAAGCAGAGTGTGTAGCGCCAAATGAATGAAAGTTACATCCCGATTTGATGAATAATATGTTCCACCGCAGTCTTGATCCAATTCGTTAACCCAAATTAGCGTCTGGAAGTTTAAAACAGTAACATGATACCTCATTTGGAAAGATACTGAGTACATCTGTTAGTTTCATTTGCACATTTTGTGGCTTGGCATGTTCTGAAATACGTGTTCACAGACTGTTGTTAATTGCAGGAGATACTTCACAGAGCAGGTCTGAGGGAAAGAGCAAGTCAGGTGTTTTAAGTTTGTTCTTTCATTTTTTTTCTCCATTCAGTTTGTTTTATTTTTATCTCCCCGTCTGTGTGGTTTCCGTATTCTTTTTCTTTTCTCTGCACTAGTTTACCTCTCTCGTTATTTTGTCTCTTTCCCTCTCAGTTTTTTTGTACTGTTTTTCTCTGCCTGCCTGCCTGTCCTGCATTCTCATTACATTTTTAACCTTTTCACATTTCACTTTTCCCCTCCCTACCTCAGGCTATAAGCATTGCTTTGACATGAAGGGCATATTTGTTTATTTAAATCTCCTGACAACACAATTAAAGCATTTTGCCATTCCCACCACTACACGATCACGTCTGTGTTTGTTCTTCCCATCCATGAACAAAGTGCTCTTACTGGAATTCCTCATTTTGGCGGCATAGGCTCAAAGAATGGCTTATTATTATGTTCTGTATCTGGTGAACACTGTAATAGATGATGTGTCATATTTGGTTTCAGTGTGTGCTGTGAGATGTGCTCCTATTGTGGCAGGGACCTCCCCCAGTGCCCACATCTAATTTGGCTCAGAGGAAGGTTGTGTATGGATTTTGGCATGTGGGTCTCAGTTGTCTGTGTTCAACGTCTTGTCGTTAGAGGAGTTTTCCCTCATGTTTTTTTACGCCTGCGTGGTGTTGGCTTACACTGTTGTAAGGGTGGGTTGTCATTTGTGTGTGTGTTTTGTCTGTTTCTGCATCTGCACAGCATTTAACAATAAATATAAATCACCTAAGTTGCAGAGGCTCCATAGTTCAACCCTGTCACATTCTGGTAACTATAATGGCTTTTGGATAAACAATTGTGGCTGCTGGAATGTGGACAGTCACTCATGTCCCCGGAGGTGCTGGCACAGTCCTTTTGTCAGAATTTCACATCACATTAATTGAGTTTTAGTTTATATTTTGTGAGAAGTGGTGACAGTGAGATTTGGCCAGGGTTTGGGGGACCCGAAAGAATTAGAAAGTAACAATAGCTTGCATAAAAGGTTTTTTTTTTTTATCTTTTCTTTTTATTATGCAGGTGGCTCAGTAAGACAGAATACTGATTCATCTAAATCCAGCTCTAATTATCCAAAGGGCACATGTAGTGTTTGTGGCCAATCTGCAATCCCTTGATTCTTGTCCCACTTTCCTAAATAAGAATATCTGTGCAGTGCAAAGATATCTGCAGATATAATAAAGAAGTAAATACACATTAAGGCTAACTGTATACTTTCTGTCACTGAAATAAAATATATATTGCAGAGAGGAGAATCCCTTTATTTCTCTCAATAGAGGGGCCCTGGCTTTGGCAACCCTATGTTTCTGTAAGAAAACCATAAGGAGCAGTGAGGGCCACCAGCTGGCTGGAGTCCAGCCAGCCTTTATTTATCCTTGAGTTAACACTGCAAGGCTAGGGCTAAAAGCCATACTGGCTCGGAGATTTTACAAAGGTGGCAGGCCAAAAGACGTTGACACGGCCCTCCGCAGATGCCAGCGTTGTGCCACTTACTCCCTGACTTTGACAGCTCTGGCAGAGTACAGAGAGCAAGGGATGAAGGGGAAGAGAGTGCGCTGAATAAAAACAGACTACTTAGTTTGAGAGAGCAATAGTGAGGGAAGGTTTTGAGGAGACAGAACAGAGAGAAGTCTATTGTGGATTTTATTTCCAGAAAATATCAATATATTTCATTCATACTGTTATTAAAAGTATTTTTGATAGACAAATCCTTCCATAGTGCTGAAGAAAAATGTTACACCAGAACAGAACATTTTTTCTCCTTCTAGTTACAGCACTGCATTGGAAATAAAACATTGACGATGCCCTAGTCTGTTGTGCATAAAAGTCTTGTACATGCAGTATGGTCATGCAACCACTCGTAGTCATCCACTGTCAATAATTTACCATTTCTATTTTTTTTTTCAAATTTAAACCAAGTCAGTGGTGTAAAGGGCTTTTGTTTTGATGTATAATGTAAGTGTGACATGATTTGTTCATTCCAAAAAATGATTATTCTCGGAGGTTTGAATAAGAATAAGATATACTTTATTAATCCTCAAGGAGAGATTCAATTTTTTCCACTCTGTTGTCATATACACACGGACCCCAAATACACACACATGCACAAACAGGATCTATACATGCATTAAATGGAGAGACATCAGAACGAGGGGGCTGCCTTGGACTGGCCTCCTGGGCAATTGGGATTAGGTGCCTTGCTCAGGGGCATCTCGGCAGTCCCTAGGAGGCGAACTGGCACCTCTCCAGCTAGCAGTCCATGATCCATTCTTGGTCCATATGGGGATTTGAACTGGCGACCCCTGGATTCCCAAGCAAAGTCCCTATGGACTGAGCAACTGCTGTCCTACTGCAAGACAGCATGTCCAAATGCACGCCATTCGAAAGATCTTTTGCCAAACCTGGCAGAAAAACTACACCCAGTGTTCAGGGATGCAACAAATGGCTAATTATTCTGACTAACAATCTATAAATTAACAAATACTGGTGACTTTTTCCCATTAGATGTTCCAATGGGGCTGAGCAGTATATTGATTGATTGATATTGTGATACGAGACAAGATATTGTCTTAGATTTTGGATATCGTATCAAGTGTTGTCTTTTCCTGGTTTTCAGAGCTGCATTACAGTAAAGTGATGTCATTTTCTGAAGTTATCAGACTGTTATTTCTTTTTTATGTTCACCCACACAGTCATTATATCCACATTACTGATGATTATCAATCAGAAAATCTCACTGTGTAAATATTTGGTAAAGGCACTAATAGACAGCCCTACAATACTGTCCCAGTATCGATACCAAGGCATTTGGTAAAAAAAAATATTGTGATATTTGATTTTAATTGATTAATTGACTAAACGTTTTTACTCTGCTACATTTGTGCTGTTGCTGATGGACGCACAGAATATCACTCTCAGGGGCTGGTGTTAGCATGCTGTGCCTCACCTCCATGTGTCTCTAGTCACAACGTCCATGTGCACAAGAGAGTCTGGACGCACAGACCGTCCTCATGCAGCTGACTATGTAGGACTGTGCAGACTGTGCTCGGACTATAAGCATAAACAACCATGTGAACATGCCCATGTAAGCAGACACCTAATGTAGTATAAACAGATCCATGTGCATGTCTGTTTCACTTTATATCTGGCACTTCAAGGTGCAGTGAAGGCAGTTTTGTAGGAGCTACAGTGTATGGTGAGTTTTTATTACAGGAAATTGAATCTGGGGAGCACTTGCAGTAGCTTTGATAATACATCACTGTATCTAGTGTTGACATATAACAAATGGACAAATATTTGATGGTTCTTCTATCAAGGGTCCTTAGCTCAGGATGGGAATGAGTGCTGCCATCTTTTCCCCAGGTGGCTGGTTGTGAGGTGGAATGCATATGATATTCTCCTGGTTGCAGTGGTGCATTTTAAAGATCCAGGGTAAAGTGAAGGAAGTAATGCGAGCCTTGGTCGAATGCAGGGCAGTAGCTCAGTCCATAGGAACTTGGGTTGGGAACCAGAGGGTCCCCGTCCCAAGCCCCTGTCCGGACCAGCATGGACCATGGACTAGTAGCTGGAGAGGCGCTGGTTTGCCTCCAGGGCGCCACTGCTCAGGGTGCCCCTCGCCTTGACATCCCTCCATTATGTGTATGTATTTGTGCATGTGTGTTTTCCCTTCTGGGATTAATAAAGTATATCTTCTTCTTTTAAATCAAAGTATTTTTCTACCAATCTTGTTGTTTGTTGCTATGTAGAATAAGTCTTTTGTTATATCACATTCTGATATATTAAAGTGCAACATCCACCTCAAGCCCATAAGCTGGGAAAAATCTAACGTTTTCCTTGTGGACATGGTTTACCACTGTGTCAGCTTGTGGATAGCCTCAGGTCATTTGTTCCTTACCTGAGCTGAGCTGTGAATGTGCAGCTCAGTCATTTGAATCCTCTCCGAACAACCACAACAGTTTTTTTTTTTTTTGTTTTTTTTTTTGTTCTCTGCCCGTGGCAAATACAACTTCACTGACAGGACCGATCGATTCCAAACTCCCTAGGTTTTAAAGCAGAGGAGTGTAGATGTTGTTTTGCTACGTCCACTTCAAACAGTGCAGTGAACAGCACTCCGGAGACAGACTGCAAGTCAACATTTAGCCTACACAGTGAATGGTAGCCGAAAGGAGAGAGATGGCTCTGTCTACAAGTCATGGGCCGCTATAAAAATTTCATAGTGTCATTGTCTTGGACAAAACATGCCATATTAGTTTGATAGATGTTGAAATAAAAAGGAAATATCAGAGATTTGTCGCCAAGCTGTCTTCGGCCACCCTTTTAACATTTTCTATGATTCCAGAAATGTCAGTATTATTTAGAACAAATACTCTTTGATTAGGAAAAGCATTTTGTTGCAGTGATGAATGTGGGTGTTGCAGAGCTTCTCTGTTGTATTTGTTTTCAGTTGTTTTTAAAAAATTCAGTGAACCGAAGCAAGTGAAAAGGCTGAGGGGCTCCATTTAGACACTTTGACATGTTACAACACATAGCGTATCGGCCAAGTGTACTAACTGAACACTACTCCTGTACCAAAGTTATCAATCTTTACAGGAATCTTATGACTTTTATAACCAGTTCTCTTCAAGAAAATTATAGGAAACCATGGGATCCAGAAATATGTGTTATCAGCTTAGGTTTGGTAGCATTTTGGGCTGCAAATAATGATCATAGTAATGATTGAATAATTTATCAATTTGTGCCTATTCAAAGCCAAAACTGATTTTTGCCAAACAATCAAGAAATTCAATGTGTTAAAGTCACACTGGTACAAAATTTACAATAACAAGCAGATCTTTGAATTCAAGGCACAGTCACCTTGTAAACTTTCTTTTCAATTTACTAATCAATTAATTGACAAACCTTTTCAGCATAAATTTGGATTTTCATCCTGCAACCCTGTTTACTAGGAATTACATTTGTATATTGCTACATTGTCTTCGTAATTACATTGTGGACAATGTTATCGCTACCTGGATTATGTTCAGAGATGTTTCTATGAGTTAATGAAACACTACATTTATGTAATGTGCTGGATTCACAGGGAGGTGGTCTGGGGGGATGGCAGTTAAAGTACAAGACTGAGACACCAGAATTTCAGGGTTCAGGTCCAGATGTTTGTGTGTGGTGAGGTTTAGGCAACAAAAGCACTTTGGTTAAAGATTGAAGACTATGCAGGATTGTCAGTTACAGTTTGTAAATAGGTAGGATTTATCTGTGCTGCGTCTCTTCGATGGCTGCTGCTTACGGTCTGGCACCTGAGCGCTGTTGGTGTACACCTCCATTTATGTCCCAAAAAGAGAAAATAAGAAAAACATAGGCAGAGGGCAGAATCTCTGCAGAACATTACCAACTGAAATCAAACTGATTACTTCACAAAAAAGGTCAAATGCTGGCTAAAATCAAACCAGAGCTGTACCCACTCTGCACTAATTGCGCTCAAACTTCTCAGGGGTGTAAGTGTGTTGGTGTATTGTGGTGTGTATTTAAGTTTATGTATTGTGGTATGTGGTACGTCTATTGATGTATTGTGGGATATGTAACAATGTTTATATTGTGGTATATGTGCTGTGGTGTGTGGATTGTGGTGAATGTTTTGTATTGTGGCTTTCATGTTTTTAGTGTATTGTGATTTTATGATGTGTAATACTGTGTATTTTTAAAAACATTTATAATAACATCATACATGTAAAAGCCCAACTAGGGACAAGAGTTGAAAATTAGTGATAGCTTTAACCCTTTGAAACCTGAGCAAATTGGCTTGATTTCTTTCAAAAACATGGGAAGAAGGCAATGAGCAGTGAAAGGAGCCAAAAAAAATTGCAAGAAATTAGTGAAAGGAGGAAATTACAAATAAGAAAATTTGTGAATAAAAAGGACAAAAGAAAGTTAAAAACAAGCAAACAAAGAAATAAATCTGTAACATAATTTTGAAAAAATTAAAATTTAAAATTCCGAATACAGCTTTTTTCTTTTCCCTATGAATCTATTAAATGTTGGCAATTTGTGGGACATTTCTTACCAAGTTGTTCATGGCCTTTTTCCCCCATGTTTTTGAAAGAAATCAAACCAATTAGCTCAGGGTTCAAAGGTTTGAATACTTGCAAAAGGTGTCTAAAAGCAGCACAAGAAAAATGATGTCGCTCCAGATTTCAAAGAGTTAAATTGCATCATCCCTATCAAAAAAAAAAAAAAAAAAAAAGATAAAAACACCGGCATTGAGAGGGATTACTATATGAGTATAAACATTGTTTTTTCGAAAACCTGCAAAGTATCTCTTTAAGGTTGGAGAGCGATCATGATTTTGGCTATTAAATGATTAAGGTTATTAAAAACATTATTCTCTAGGCACTACGGGTGGGTATAGTGCATTTCAAGATCGCCTATTTTGATGGAAAACAGATAAAACATTTTGAACATTTTGCTAATTTGTTCAGTATCAACATTTTTACAACTTGCCAGGTAACACTAATTAGCAACATTTCCTCATTGTGCAATAGAAAGCATAATTACTCTGCATTAGTTTTCCCTCTAATGTATTTGCTGCTTCAAATGAGTCGTATATAAACATAATTTCTAAGAGGCAGGACTGCTTTGTGATAGTTTATATAAAAGTGTTAATCATGCATTGATGTGATGCTCATGTGAAACAGAGTAGGCAGTAATTGGATGTATCTGGAGGAACAAAACTGATGTCTCAGTTTGGTTGTTTGCCCATTTTGAAACAAAACAGTGCAGACAAATTAGGTATGTGCTCTGACCTGTGAGAAGGACCATGGGAGTTCCATAATTATGCAGACCTCTCGCCTCGAGCTACGTCTGCTCATGTTTTGACAGACATTCCGGAGTTGTTGAAGGATGCACAGTGAGAAGTTTTTTCCTCTTGTGTTTGTCTTCATTACCTTTCGCTTCTCTTGTCATCACAGTCTTACGCAAACACATTGAGAAATTTCAGCGGCTGCTGCTGTGAAAGCAAACTTTTTTTTTTTTCCTGACAACTTGTCAACAATCGGAGCTTTCAGTATTGTGAATGTTTTTTTTTTTTCTACCTCAAGCCGACTCCACAAGATTATGTTTAGTTACTGCTCTGTGTTTGACTGTGGAGCCTCAAACCTCTCTGAATACCTCCCAGCAACATTTGCAGCTATGTTGTGTGGTGCTGCAGCCTTCAGGATTGTTCCCTAGAATATTTACACTGCTGGAGAAGGACTGTGGATTTAGATTTCTCCCCTGTTATTAATTACCATCAACACTCCGCTTAAGGTGTGCCAAAGTTCATTTCCTTATGCTTTGCTCTGTAGTTTTCCATAATGAAGACCATGTTGTCAAATATGAGCTTTTCTGCACCAGTGCGTATGCTCTAAGAGCCAACAAGCAATTTCAAATTATGGCGAAGACTTTGCAAGGTGTCTGCAGTAGTCAGTGCCAAGGTAGAGCTAAAGCCCTTCCAGCTACATATTGTGGCCAGTCATGAAAACATGCCAGAATCTTGTCACAGAGAAAACATGCTGAAGCTGCCTGTAATGAAACTGTGGTAAATCATTACGGGTCCCTCTACAGAACTTAATGCTTAAGTCATGCAATGTAAATGCAGCACTGAAGAGATAACCTCATTTGATAGAAAACTGTGTTTGCTGGCTCACATTTAAAAACAAAGGCTATTTGTGCTGCCTTTGTCTGTTTTTGACCTCCTATACTTTCTCATCTGTGTGTGTAGCAATTGTACACACCAACAAACTACAGGGAAATGACTAAAAATCTGTAGGTCTTCAAATGAGGTGTGGTCAGGCACATTGTTGGCCGATTGCCGTTTGGGGGAACAGGGAGCCATTGCACCACTGGTCAATGAAAACCCAGTCTGAGGTCAATGGCAGTATTTTCCTGCTGTTAAAAAGGTGCATTATTCCGGCAGTAAGATGCGCCTAAAGAGCTGGGTTAATGACGCACATGCACTCTGCTTGGGACACAAAGGGGGACCCATGGATAAGTTGCCTGTGGGAGAAATATGTCATTAATGAGGAAAATATTAATCACATTCTCTAAAATGTGAGAGCAGAGCAGGGATTCAGAGCTGCTGTCTGACTCCAGTTCACAGACGATGAGCGCATTTACGCTAGAGGAGCATTGTAACTTCTAGGGCTGCCTGTGACTAAGAATATTCTTAGTCAACCAATAGTTAGGGCCATTAGTCGACTAGTCGCCTACATGTTTACGATATTAATTAAATTATTAAATGATATATTTTGGGCGGGGCAACACAATGGTTTGAGTTGAAGGTGTGAGAAAGAATAGTATCAGTAACATTGTTAACACTGTGCTACATTACAGAGAAATACAAAACCGTACTAATGAACCTTCATTAATATAGGCCTATATTTTATCTACAAGTGCACGTCACACACTGAGCGAGCCGCCTGTTAATGACGCTACTAGCTACTTCCATGTTTCAGATGATACGTCATGTTTGTAATCGACCAATGAAGATGAGTTTACATATCACCTTGGGTCGTCCTTCACCTTCTCAAAATGATCCCACACTTTGGATTTCCTGCCCGACATGTTATTAACTAGCCTGTGGAATAACCACAGGATCACCATTCAAGAACGCGGCGGCAGGTTGGGTCTGAGGTTGCTCAGCAGCCTTAACAAGCACTGTATAGCCTTTTCAATCTGAAATCCTGAGTGCAGAGCTGATCTTCTTCCAGGTGCTGTTTATAAGTGTGTAGGCCTATCATCTGTGGGACAGATATTCAGCTCTGGGTAGCCCTGCACTAACATGATCAACTTTTCCGTATTCATCAGACTGAATCTTTACGTAAGAAGGGAAAGATATCTGTCGGCTGTGACTGGTTTGTAACATGACTCCTGTCTGACTGCTGAGCGTGGCCACTTCCTATGTCTGTCCTTTCAAATTAAATTCCCACATGGTCCAGTCATATAGGTTTTGATTTGTTTTGACAAGGCCCAGCTCCCAATAGAGTTTCACTTTTGTTTGTTTGTTAGTTTTTTCTGCAACTAAGCATCCAATTAAATCTTGCTGACTAATGACCTTTCTGTTCGACTTTTAGGGGGCAGCCCTAATATCTTCATTGATTATTCTAGAAGCTAAAGATTTAGCTCTGTTTCGTCTGCCATTTTTATAACATCAGTTTTTAGTTTTGCTGCTTAAAGATCCTTGCTGCAGTGACATTACTGCATTACTCTCAGCAGAAAACGGCTGGCTTCTCCAATGTGCTGAATCCGCCATGTAAACAGCAGAGCGCCAGGTGCAGGCACACCTGGCTTTTAAAGGGAGGGGGAGATGACACTCTTATTGGTTGAATTTATGTTACGCCTGAAACACACTTATGATAAATCAAGGGACTAAATACAGTTTGACACGGCCCAAATGCACTTGCGCCATCCACTTTAGACCATGAGCTGTGGAACATGTAAATATGACCCTTAGTCACATCTCATTGTTATTAGCTTCAAATATGTTCCACTTAATCGGGTCAGCCTTGCGTGCACTGGCTGTAGTAAGTGTAATTAGCTGTGTGTAATTGGAGTTTTAATTAGCTATGTGAAAATGTTTCAAAAGTGCAAAGCATCTATGATATTTTAATTTGTTGTAGTGATGCAGCCATTTAAACTGTGACCTCATTAGGTTTAAAGAGTTTGTCGAATATAATCCTTATAAAGCTTCAATGAAGTAGATACAGGATATATTTTTAATACTGTTATAGACACATTTTTTGTTTTAAAATTAAGGGAAACTTATGATCATTTTGAAATGGGAAGTCAGGTATTTTAGAGGTGAGGTGTTTTCGCTGTTCATTTAAGCCAGTGCCATAATATGAGTCTTGCTGTTAAGCCTGTAGCTGTCCTTGGTAAGCTTGGTCATCCATTACCTTTGTTACTGTGCTCCAGGCAGTTTGTGTATTAGGTGTTAAGAAGCACTCTGTCACTCTTTATTTTGGTTGGTCACTTTACTCCTGCAGAACCCGTGTGTGCCATTCACAGCACTTAAGGGAACAGCAGTTGTGCTCTTCCGGTCACATAAAGTAAATATAGCATGCTCTCTCAAACCAGGCACTTTCAAAGGAGTTATGGCTGCATTAGAAAGCCGTTCATTGGTGCACGGCACACTCACATACCTTAGTCAATGTGTGACTAAGATATTTTGTTTAGAAGTTATAAAAGCACTGTGCTGCCTGCTGCAGGAGTTAACTGGTTAATCTTTTTTGGGTTTACTTTACTTTTAACCTCTCCAGTCGTGCTAAGAGCTCCCACACCACCCTTGCACTTGTTTTTATGACACACCGCATCGCTCTGAGCAGCTGCCAAGAAGAGAAAACACTGTTATTGTTCCTCGGAAGGACTGAGACAGCCCACCTGATCCTGACACACTGGTACATTCATGACTACTTGAGCAGGATCCAGGCATTCAGACGTGATATGATCCAAAGAGCTGCAGAAGTCAGGCTGAGAAGATAATGATCCACCACACCTTCCTGTTTCTATTTCACCTCGCCGAGCACTTCAACATATAGCGTGCCCTTGTTCGTATTTGAGCAAACACATCCGGAGTGCTTGGATACGGCCTGATAGTGCACGACCCAACATGTGCGCACGCTGCATCATTCCTTTCACTCTGACGTGAATGAAACTGAATGCAAAGTTTTACTCTGTCAAGAAATCTGCCATACTTAAGATGCAGTGCATGTACACATCTCCCTTCTCACTCGTGACCCGTTTCAAAGATTCTTTTTGATTCACTGACCTGCGCTTTTGCTTTTGTTTTCATTAAATTGGCTGTAAGATTTACCCCCCAAAAAAACCTGCTCATTAAAAAATCATTAGAGATGCCTTCTTCTGGAAGGGCATAAACATCTCCACATCAAAGGATAAAGTCTTATTTATGTTTTTAACTACCCATATGTGTATTGTAAAAAACAAGGGACTAGATGGCATATTGTGAAATATAATAATTTATTATCCTACATGAACACCTGCCCAGACAGTTTTCTATTTATAAATATTTTATGGAAAAGGGAAAGCAGTATTACACATCAGCCTGAAACGAGATGATGATTATAAAACGTATTTTTTAACACCTGTTCTGGATAAAGACAATTTGAAAATCAAACACTGAATTACATTAAAGTTAATAGACAAACCATATTTAAAATGAATAAGATAAAAAATGGCATCATTCAGTCCTTTGTTGTGTTTTTTGATCATTAACTCACTCATTTTTGGAAGCGGTCCATTTTTGACCCAGTGTAAAGAGTTTCTCTGCAACATAAGTTGTTTTAAGGTTGTCCTTTTAGGCTCGCCGTCTTCTAACATGACACCCTGTGACACCATATTTCTTGGTGGTCGACAGATGACTCTGTCTGCGACATTTCTGTGGTGAGCACGTCTGGAGACGCTTTCCCCCTTTCAGGAATTCATTTCCTGCTTGACGGCAAAACACGAAACATGAGCCAACAGATAACTGCTGTAGGTCGCTGGACACTTTTGGGGGCTGCGTCACACTGGTGTGCACTGTTAGATGGAGATGTGGCAACTGTCTTGTCTCAAACATTATATTACAACACACTTTAAAGGTTACTGTATGGAACTTTTTACATGTACTAATAGTTTTTTATTACCACTCGGTGAATGGATTGTAATGTAACTTAAAATCTGAGACCTTACCCGACTTTCTTGGTTGCCTGTAACAGCCTGTGGACTTACTTCTACATAAAGGACTCTGGCCACATTTTCTGGGAAAATCCAAAGGATGTAATGAACCTAACCAAAAAAAAATCCTTTCTGGCGTCTCCCAACAGCATGTTGGATTTCTCTTAGGTCATGGAAAGACTACAGCGCATAGACCCAGCAACAGCGTTACAGTGTGCAACAGTAGCTAACTTTAGCTGATGTCACCCACAAAACACAGAGTCCACAAATGATGTGTTTCCAGAGCTGCAGCCCAAAGATGAGCCTTCATTGTTAAAGTTTGTGCTGGCTTAATTCAAGCTGTTACAGCCGCTGACTGAAGGTCCGTCTCTGGAGCTGCCGTCCGAATTAGTCAGGGAAAAGTAATCTCTTAGCGGCCGGGATTTAAGGGAAAGGACAATGAGGTGCGCTAACTGCTACTTCTTGTCTCATCTGTCTAAAAAGCAATACATTTTAAAATAAGTTTCTAGCCCACTGAATGCAGACTCAGGGCATTGCTGTAGAAGAGCTTAATGCTCAGTCAGGTTTCCCTGAATCAACAATGGTTTGATGATGAATAAATTCATCATATTCAGTGCCCCATGTCATAATGTAGTGACACCCCAACTGCTGAAACAGAGACAACACTAACAGGTGAAATCATTTGTAATATTATGGTTTTAGCTGACTCATATTAGCTAACATTTGCTTGCTTTCTAACATAGACAAATTGCAAGCAAGCAAACGTAGGAAATTACTTAGAGTGGATAACATCAGCTAATTCATCCAGACTCTTGGGGCTAGTTAGCAAATGACTGTAAATGTAAGCTGCAAAGCAACCAACCCCAGATTCATGCTGCGTAGTTAAATTACAGCTTGTAGTCATGTTATTCTAAATATGACTGTAATTGATTTTTCAGTATTACATCCACAGGATGTCAATTAATCACAGTTTGTCTCTTAATTGTTGCTGTTGTGGCCAGTGCAGAAGCTTGCTTGCAGCTACAGAGGATGCTTGCTGCAGTCCAGTTAACACAAAAAACAAAAATTTTCTGAGAGATATATACCGAACCTTTAAAAGTAATATGCTCACTTGATATTGTTGAAATATGACTAAGTAGTAAAAAAGAAAAAAAGCATTATTAATTTAAGAAAATAGAATAAGTGATAAAGTTGTACATGTCAACAGTTTGCCTTCAAATATTCAGTAACAACTAAACAAAAATGATCTCTCATTTCTTTAGTTTGTAAAAAACAGCAGTTAAATCATAAATCCACAGATGATTTCCATCTCTTACAGCAAAATGCTAAATGATTGATGGAATCACTTGACAACACTGACATCCGTGTGCGCATGGTGAGAGAGGAGAGGGAGAGACGCTGTGCTGCTGCCAGAGGAGCCGCTGACTGAGTTCCCTCTGAGCTGTAACTCGCTAAAAGAGTCTGAGAAGTCCGGGGCTGTTCATTAAACATGTAATAATTTGCTTTCAGCCATGCTTTCTGTTGCAGAGGGTAACAGTATGATGTCAGTATGTCAACAAGTCGAAATATCAGCTTATCACGATATGAATTATTAACATGATATTAAAAATGTATACGGGTATTATTGTGAACGAGATGATGTAGCAAACCCTCATGCTCACTGTAGCACAAGGCTGGTACCTTCTCTGTGTAAAAGGACATGTACTGTTACTGCTTGTAATGTACTATACCTATGTACTGTACTGTGAACGCATACACTAAGTTGTCCTTAAATATGACTCTGCCCTGACTCTTTCAAATGTAATATTCAGAAAGCAACATTTCCTATATTTTGGCCAGTGTGCCAGTTAGTAGTGTTAGCAGTCATTTCTCAAAACAAACATGAAATCGAAATGATTCAAACCCAAAAATATTGAAGTCATAAATTAATCTGAAGTTGAATCTTAGAGCAGCCTCCTTATGTTTGCTCTTCAAACCAGCATATCCTCTGAGAGGTGTTAGCTGTCAGATCCTGCAGAGCCCAAACAGAGGCGTTCTGTGCCACCGCAATGTGTTTACATTCTAATCTGTGTGATGGACCTGCTTGATAAGGCTCTGGGCAGTTCTGCAGCATCAGGGGAAAAAAAGGGAGATCTCAGGGCTCGCTGCCAGCAGCAGCAGCAGCAGCAGCAGCAGCAGCAGAGGTAGGCACCTTTTAGCAGTAGAGGACACACAGGCTAATGGATCCTCAGTCTCCCCTGATGACGCAGCCACAGCATGTTTTCTCCTCACTGAGGTTTGGGAGATGTCAAAGCAGAGTCAACCTGCTGGAAAAACAGAAACCTTGTCTCTCGGATACCAAGACTCTTGCTGGTTCTGTCATCGCTGGCTTTGTGCCAGCAGTTATCCGAGGTGGGATGGTGTCCGTGCCCCCGTTCATAAACACCGCCAACATCAGAATATTTTGCTTTCAGCTCACATCAGCCTGTGGAAGGAGGTTAAACACAAAAGTCTTTCAGGAAAAAACACCCGCGCCCCGTTAGATTCCAACCAATATAACATGTCAGCAGAGGAGGTCAAGGAAACATAAACTGGAACAAGGAAATAATTACGTTTTAAACTGCAAAGGAACGCTTGAATTGTGGCTGGCCAATATGGAAATAAATGTCTTGCTGCTGCAGGCAAAACGAAAAATCCCCAGAATATTGTAATTATATTGAATATGCAGACAAAAAACAACAGTCGGTGCCTAAGTGCATGTCCTTATGTACAGTGCAAAAAAAATATTAGTTTAACTTTAGGCTTCTGATGCCTAAAAACTGGGAACAGTTGGATGAGATAATCCCACTTGTTCCCAGTGCAGTTTCCTTTGTCCCTTGTTTTCCCTTGTTCCCAGGATTTTGGTCAGAAATGAGTATCTTCAAACAAAACAAAACAAAAAAAACTGCTCTGGGAAAATGTTGAAATTTGCATCGATGTTTGGATTGGACACAAGTAAAATAATCTTTACACGTTGGTGGATTTATTGGTTTTACTTTGCTTATAAACTAAGATTGTGCTATTCAGTAAGGTTGGCCAAACACTGTATTTTCTTTGCCAGTGTGTTCCACTGTAATTGTTTGTCTAATACAAACAGAGGATTATAATCCATGATGCCAAGTTTCAGTTTTGAAAGAGTCTTTGGATCCAGCTTTTTATAATCTTCCATTTCCTGTAACTCATCTCAGGCGTATAGCTTGACTGGATGTCTCGACAGTCACCCCTTTCTGTGGTCATTTGTGCATTTTTATTAGCACTTTTATATGTATATTTGGCGTAATTCTAAAAAAAATTACAATGCCAGACTAATTGCTAAACCATTGGAGCTCATCCTCAGTCTTACACGTATGGTGTGATGTGGGTAATGACAGTGGAGGAGAGTTGAGCTAACGTCCACCTGTCAACAACTCTTCCTGCTCGTGGTTCATTTGGGCTCGGCTAGATGACAGTTGCAGGCAGTTTCTGTCACACTCGTGATTGCTGCGTCTGTTTTAAGTGGCTTGAAGACAGTAGATCTAGTTGGGATGCATGAGAAAATCACCGTGCAGATAGCCCTCTCTCCTTTTCAGCTCTCTGCGAATTACATGGTCTGTGATTGTTTTTGTCTTGTGAGTTTGGGCTGGGATCAAACTTCTGAGGTTTCCTTGTCAGAACTGTTCCGTTACATTTTCGTCTCCTGAGCCTCATTCAGATTCTGTGGTTGTATTTGTTGTCATTGAGGCTAATAGTAGATGTCACTTCATGGCTTATTCTTAAGCTGGCATCTTTGGCGTCACGTAGTGATTTTGCTTATTGGAAAGGGAGACCATCCTTCAATCAGAATGCCTGGCCTCATGTCCTGCATTGGTAAATACTCTCCCTGCTCTGGAGAATAATGGGACGTTGATAACAGTGATGGAGAGACATTACAGCTGCATCGAATTTATTTCATACTTAAGGGGGCCGGGGGATACTTACAGAGAGTCACAGAGAAGGCTCACACACACACAGTCCCCTACAAGCGACTGATGGATGTTCCTGCAGTGCCCCAGCAGGGTGACATTTTTGGCTTTTAGGTAAATTCCTTGTAAACCACAAGATGTACTGGCACAGTCATTTGTAAAAACATTAAAGTTTCTAGAGGGTAAGTCCTTGAGACCTTAATGATCCCCTGACCTTTTCTATAGCGCCACCATGAGGTTCTGTGTGTGTGTGTGTGTGTGTGTGTGTGTGTGTGTGTGTGTGTGTGTGTGTGTGTGTGTGTGTGTGTGTGTGTGTGTGTGTGTGTGTGTGTGTGTGTGTTTGTGTGTCTGTTCTACGTTTTTCTCCTCACTGACTTGGTCAATCCATGTGAAATTTGGCACAGTGGTAGAGGGTCATGGAGGATGCGAATGAAGCAATATTACATCAGTTGGCCAAAGGGGGGCGCTACAGCAACCCATTGAAATTGCAAACTTTGAATGGGCATATCTCATGCACCGTATGTCGTAGAGACATGAAACTCTGATCTGATCTGATCTGCATGAAACTCGGTGAACATAATCTAGGGACCAATATCTAAAGTTCCCTCTTGGCAAAAGTTGGGAAACTTACTAAAACTGAGCTTCTAAAAGGCAATGAATATTGCGGAGGGCGTGGCTCATCACATAAAGGTGTATAACATCTCAAGGGTTTCACCATCACCGCGCAACTTTGTAGGCATATGACCACACATAATCTGAGGGGACCCCTCCATTATTGACCCCATCAAACAAAAAGGGGGCGCTAGAGAGCTGGTTTCTTTTCTAGGCCTAACCGCCATATCGATTTTTACTAAACTTGGTAGATATGTAGAACAGGACGCCTCAAGGTGACTCTGTTTTTGTCTTTCATGCAAGAAGTACATTGTCAATATCAATTGTTTTTGAGTTTGTTGTTGTCATAAACTTTTGATGCTGGGCTGCCTCCTGGTGGATATATTGGTTAACATCCATGCCAATGTAAAGGGCGCATGGAAGTATGTGGGCAGTGATGGTAACATCGTTTGAAATGGACGTATACATTTTCGTATGTAAAGAGAGCATAAATGGGCCTTAATTGGCAACTGGGTGGCGCTATAACAACAGAAAAATGGCTAAAATGTGCAAGATCACTGTGGCTGCAATCCTACTATCAAATTCACAAAATCTCTGTCTGAATACATTGCTCTTGTTAATGGGTTCAGTTGACTATTTAATCTGCAATTTCCTATGACCTGTATCCCCAGCAAAAACCATGTGAAACTTACGGGCAGTCAATGGGTATGGACTAGTATCACTGAGTTTCACAAAAAGGAATGTTGAATAAGATGGTTAAGTTGACTGCAGCTTCTTAGTGTTTGTATTTGGTTGCTCATAGAAAACAAGGGAAATTCCCACATATAAATTCACTTCTGAAACACCCTTTGACGTTTCTTGTAGTACACATGTAGATACACACACACACACACACACACACATATATGTGTAGTATGGGAAAAAATGAGGTAAATGAAAAGGAATCTTTATTTGTTTTCTGCTGGTGTTTTTATGGGAATGTGGATCTTTCACATCAGTTTTAAGGAATGCGTATGGTTTTCATATTTCCGCATTTTATGGACTCGCATTGATCTGGTCTTGATCTCAACTAATCAAAGTCTTGGTCTTGTCTTGGTCTTGATACACTGGTACTGGTCGTGACTTGGTCTCGATTTAGGTGGTCTTGACTACAACACTAACTGTACTTTATGTTTAGTGCTAATTAACAAATGTTAAAGTACAAAATAGTTTTTGATTTTTTGCTTTGACTCAAAATTATGAGGTTCATGTAAACTGCACATTGTATTACCCATTGAATAATGACACTATCTGCATCTAGATTGGTTCCCTACAAGCCTTGCTTTCAGTATGCAGTTCTGTCTGCCACTGGGAACAGTCTCCAGCAAAAATGAAAACTTGATTTTATGACACAGAGGAAGTGCAAGAATCATTGCACAATTAAAACGGGAAGAGGACAGCACTTTTGTTTTCCCCAGTAGCTATCAGTCTCTATCCCCAGTTACCAAAGAGTATCACTGTAAATTCTTTGCAGTTACTGTCCCCAGTAGCTGAAAAAAAGGCAGATGCTGGAACAGCCAAAGTACTTGTACAAACTGTGGTAGTTGCTGGGCTCTGAGGAAAACAGAAAGCGATTCTGTTGTCTTTCTGACAGTGCCAACAACAGTTATAATCCTTGAAACGCTGGTGTTAAGTGTTTCTAATTTAACATGCTAACAAGCTGAACTAAGATGGTGAGCATGGTGAGTAATAGCCCTGTTAAATGTCAGCATATTAGCATTTCTTCTAACATCTTCATTGTAAGTTTTAGTGACCTGACTTTTATTTTATTTGCCATAACCAAAGACTTTTTGTTGTGTAACCTGAACCATGCCATAACCATATGTGTGGAAATTTTAGAAATGACTGAAAAATACTTAACATTCCGAAGCCTCATTGTTGTACATCATCTAGGGTTTCACACGTTTATCCATGATCATCATTATGTCTGGCAAGTGGATTGTAATTGAGTGCAGAGATCCTCCCAAGAGACAAATGATGATGAAATCTTATGGAGACTCGGGGGGAGGTACATGTTTAAGAGATGGGTCTGAGTGACCCTCGTAGCCAAGAAGCCATGTAGGAGAATTACCTTGTGGGCTCATTACCTGGGTCCACCGCCTGTTCGGCAAGGGGCAGGGTCAAGGGATACATCTAGTTTGCAACTAGATATATCTCATACAGCTGTAGAAGTTGAGAGCTGAATAAGGCAAGTTCTCAGGTACCAGCATCCAGAGGACCCATCTCTTAGTGCTTGAAAAAATGTGACATAAGCCCAGAATTTCCCGGATTCAGTATTTATCAAAAAAATACTCATACCTTTCACTGATACTTACACTGATACTGAGCATTATTTTCAGAGATTGCGCAAATGAAAGTCAGTGAAGATCAACATGTTAGTTAAGTGTTAAATATTTAACAGCCAATCAGTACATTCACACTTGCAGAAAGAGAGAGCTACATAAAACCTGCAATGAGGTTGCAGGTTGAAATTGGAGAGGTAGAAAATCTCTAGGGGGATTGCTGTCATCAGTTAAACCTATAAAAGTTAAAGCTATAACCATTTGTATCTTTAATTAAGATATTGATCCCCCCTACCCTTTCTTACCAATTCCAAAGCATTCCTCCGAATAAAAGGAAAATAAACAGAATAAATGAGACTGTTTATGTCTCCTTTCCCTACTATAAAATTAAAGGTGAGTTATATTGCTGGAAAATCCACTTTGTTTTATTGGTTAACTGTTGGAAATTCAAGAACATTTTTAGACATGATAAAATGAGCTCCATTTTATTTGTGTCCTAAAGCCTGTAAGGAACTGTTAGGTATTCTCTGCACTGTGTTTCTACTCCTGTTATGGCATTTGGCATCATGTTTTTGGGTCGTCTGTCCATCCCATCCTCTTGACTGTGATTTTTCAGGAACACCTTAGTAATTGTCTCCCAAGTTGGTAAAAAACGTCCACTTGGACTCAAGGATAACTGATAATATTTTGGTGGTCAAAGGTGACTGTGACCTCACGTCTATACCTTTCTGCTGAAAGCAGTGTCTCAGGAATTTCATTACCTCTGGCACAAACATCCACTGTGAAATCATGATGTTCTGCAGAAACACTTTCCTGGCCTTATTCAAAGCCCAAACTCAGGAACAGAAGGAGAGACATTTGCTCGGATACTGAATTGGTGTCACTTATCTTGGGGGTCCGCCTTGAAACTGTGCTGATTATATAGCTATTCTGTGCTGCTGGGTTGAGCTTCTTTGCAGCAGCATTAATATTTGAGGCATTGTCTACTGCCATGGCTACAATCTTGTGTTCTGTCCTCTTCCTCTCGTCGTCCGCCACAAGCTTATTGGTTTTGCTGATATTGAGCTTCAGGTGATTGTCGCAGCACCGTGTGACGACGCTCTCTATCAGTCCTCTGTACTGTACTGTACTGTAAAAGTTGTCTCTAACAAAGACTGCATGTTTGTCCCTGAAAATTTTTCACTGAAATCTTACATATCAATATATCGACTTCCATTTCACAAAAAATACACCTCATATGTTTTCTTACATTCTTACAGTCTGGAAAGACATGGATGTAAACCGCAACTTAAATACAACCGCGGGGCTGTGAACCTAGTTTTCCTTTATACATCATGCGGCTTTTTGACCTCTACACTGCTTGACGCATTACTTTATGATGCTCGTCTCAAATTGAGTGAATTCGCCGCAATTACGGCAACCCAGGGCTTGAACTTTTCAGACCTCTCAGTATTACTCTTTTCCCTGAAACCGCATCAAAAAGTATAGTTAGCTCCTCTGCTGCCACCCACTCAGTGCTACATAGCTGATGGGTTTGACCTTAAGCTGTGTGGTGACCTTTCATCAAAACCAAGTCTTGTCTGAGTAGAAATGCTCAGAGTCAATCACACACTCACACACATGCTATAAAACCAATTAATACATTTTTTAAAACAAAGAACACTGTATACACCTTCTGCACTTCCGTTTTTGTTTTGTTCTGACTTGTGTAACTGACCTCAGTCCCTTGTTTCTCGGCACTCAGCAAATATAAACAACTTTGAGGCAGTGCCTGATATATTTATGCAACCTTCTGTAAACACCTTAGACCTATTGTGTGGCCTCGGAGTACTGCTTGCCTTTGAAGCTTAAAACAGGATTTGCACTCTTACAGCAAAACCAACAACAAATCAAAGTTTGCAGAAACAGTTTGACAAAACCCTGTAAGTTAAAGGCTTTTCCTAGATTCGCTTCTGGGCACAACCATCAACCTATAATAAGTGTTTTTATATTAATAATGACTCACACGAAGAGGTAGCTGGTAGTGATGAGTCCACATGAAATTATCAATGGACTCTGTAGGTTCTGTTAAGATCTGTGAATCTTCATAGAGTCTTGTAGCCCATTGCTTTAATTATCAGGCCCACAGCGTTAACTGATTCGGTTGACTCTCACCGCTCTCACAGGTTGTTTTCAGCCACAGAAGGCAGATGTCTTCAGCAAAAATGCTCTAATAGTTGAACTGGTGTTGCCTGCCCAATACCAAATGACAAACTGTTAAAGGTATAGTTGCAGGAATTTTTGGTTACTGTGTGTAAACTAGGGCTTTCAAAATAACCCATTAATTTTGGTTAGTTAATCACAGAAAAAGTACTGCTTTCAAAAAATTAACGCTGATTTATTGCTTTCCATGGTGCCGTTTGACTCGTTGCATCAGTGAAGGCCACTGTGGCTTTGTCACATGATGGAGGCAGACAAAACAATGTTGCTTGGCCCTATGAATGGAACATTTACATTTTGAATATGCCCAGATGGAGCACCGTTATCTGCGATTTCCGCAGTCAGGAATTTTCCTACCATTGGAGAACTTAAAGCTTGAAATATCACCTCAATGCAAAGAATTTAGCAGCAAATCCAGAGGTTCGAGCTAGTTGCTAGCGCTGAAAGCCTTGGTCAAAACAGTCCCGACTTCACCTGCATGCTGTTATAGGCTGGGGGCTACACGCCTACAGATGTCCTGGACACAATGAATAAGAAGAAAAGAAGAACATACAGGCAGAGGGCTGAGTCTCTGCAGAAAAATACATAGCTATGTACTTCTAGTGGGTCATAAGTGGTGATTGAGAAGGATTACTTGTGTATGAGTCAGTACATTTTTTAAAGAAAACTGTGCAGAGTGGAACTTAAAAAAAACAGAGCTAAAAGTAGTAAAAATGACTCAAATGAATGCTAAAAATAGTAATGATAATAATGACTTTATGAAGGACACAGAGAAAGCTCCATAGCGTACCACACAAAAGCAGACAATCGTCTATGTATAAAAATACAATATGATAAATTCAATATATATGAAAAGACAATAGAAACCCCACACTACATTCTGCGTATTCATATTAAAAGGCAAAATTCAATAAACTGCACCCACAAACAAGCTGGAGAGCCAGTCTCGATGAAAACCTGACTGAGCTCAGCTCGGCCTGCACATATATCAATATATAAGATTTCATATTAAGGCAGAGCAGAAGGCACACCAACAGTTACAACATTTGGCTGGCACTGCACTATCGTGGAAGTTTTAGAAGCATCATTATAGGCCAAGTTTTAATATTGCTCCACATCTGTTAAATGTGTAAATAGCCAACTTTATACATTTGTTTGTCGCATCAGCTTTATCAGATAATAATGTCAGTGTTGTGTTTACAGCTTGTTTCCGCTACCACCAAGCAACTCCCCCCCAAAAAATCAGTCAATGCAGATTGTTCTATATCACATCAGAGGTTTGTGTCCTAAATGGATGATCTGTACTGCTGCTACTTTGTTTGGTTATTCCATTTTCCGCACTAAGCCGAACGACTTCGATTCCCTCTTCTGTTTCTGCCCACTCTGTAATGCAATTTGCAATTAAAATCTGAATGTGTTCAGATGCATCAAAAGGCCTCCATACTGAAGCCCCACTGGAGTCATGGATACATAGAAGTGCCTGCACCCGTGTGAATTACTCATCCAAACGGAGAGAGTCTTGTCAATTACCTTCCTGCTGTTTTCCTGTATTTAAATTCATCCCTCACTTTCTTCATTGTGCTCTCCCTACAGCTGGGATCAGCTCAATAACAGCCAGCATGAGAGCCTGAATAATGACACTGTGAAATTTCCTATTCTTGTCGGCGGAATGAAAAGTCTCTCTCGCTCCCGCCCCTCCCCAGTTGTCATATACAAAGCAGCGTGAGCAGGAACTTGTAGGAATAATATTTTTTCTGATATCTTGGCTGTGTGGATATAAGGCTGCGACTGTGGGGTAAATGAAACACTCATCACTCTAGATTGATGGGCCAGAGATGGCGACGGCACAGTGCGTCAACGGCTCACTGGCGATGTGGCGTGCTAGCAGACGGGTGATGAAGATGCAGGAGCCTGAAATGTGCTTTGAGTTAATGGGGTACATACTGCTCGCACAGCAGCAGGAAGTTTTGCCACAAACAAGAAGGACACTTTTTGGCTCTGAAGCTTGCTTTTGATTATGTTGAAAGATTGTTTGCTCTCCCTAGTTGGCAATTGGCTGGAAACATGCTGATGAGAGAGTGGAGGCCTTTTCATCTGTGTGCTATAACCATTACCTGAAATGACTGGTTGTAAATCAACAATCTGAGCAGTAGTGGGGAGGGGACGTTTTTTTCATTGACGGCAAAAGAAAAGAAGACATTAGAGTAATAAAAAATGTGTAGTGCGATCTTTAACAAGTATTCTGATGTCTCATTGTTGCTCATTGACTGGAACCAACCAAGCTACAAAATAGATTTTTCATAATCAAGACAGAATTCCATTTATGTTTGATAGCTCTTTCCTCTGGCAGAGTTTTTGTTTTCCCCCCTTTAATTGAGTTTTCAGATTAATTGCCTGGAAAAACCTGTTGCTCTCCACTTGTGCTCTCTTACAGGGAAAATGTCAAATATCCGTGCAGTCAGGAAGAGGCAACAGCTGAATAACTTGGTTGCCATGGTTACGGAGCTAGCCAGGCCAGGACACACCGTCGTGGACTTCTGCAGCGGAACGGTGCGTGTGTTCATCCATCAGTCCGGACCATGCATGTATATTTATCACTGCACCTGATGGCTGCTTTAGACGGCTGCTCCATTAGCAGCCAGCTGAAAAGATCTAGTCCTCATATTCCCTCGTGTTTTTTTTCTTGCCTCTTCAAATGACTTTTGTTGTTGGCCGGCGCACACAGACAGACTGGTAATTACACTCATGAAAATGCATGCTCAGAGCGGTAGTGCTGCATGGCTAAAGGGTCAATACTTGGTTGGAAAGGGCAGCACTAATCATAACTCCATTGATGCTCCCTTTGATGCGTGCTGCTTTCCCATTGTGCATTCTTTGTTTTTTTTCTTTCTCTCTTTCTTTGTGCTGTCTCTCAGGGCCATGTGGGGATTGTTCTGGCTCACATGCTTCCAGATTGCCAGGTAATGTGTGTATTTGTGCAGATGTGTTTGTCTAATCAATTAAATGTTTTTTGTGCTTAGATTAAATGAACATTTTGAAGACTGGACTTAACAGGCAATTAAAAAAAATTTTGACATTAAAAAAACAAACAAAGAACACCAATGTATCAACAGATAATGATGAAGTGATTATTATTAACCATTAAATGCACCCCTATACTGCTGTGATGTTTTTGAAAAGGTGTGATTTTTTGGAACACTGCTCACATAATGTTTTAAGACCCTCTGTTTTGATTAAAGTCTGAGTTTATTGTTAAGTTTAAGAGCTTTTATTGATTTTGTTTCCTCGCACTTACAAACTGTAGCTCTGCTCATTCCGTGTCATCTCAAAAATAGCAATCACATGCAGCTGCGTGACTTTATTCTGCTTCTGTTCAAGGTCATCCTCATAGAGAACAAAGAGGAGTCCTTGGTCAGGGCCCAGAGTCGGAGCATTGAGCTCGGGCTGAAAAACATTGGCTTCATTCAGGCCAATTTGGACTACTTCACCGGCCGATTTCACATTGGGGTGAGCTTAGCAAATAACACTATCCCAGAGATTGTGCCTTTGCAATATGTTTGTCTCCATTTTATCTGATGATCCATAGATTCTCTAGGCAATACGAGATTTTGCTAATTTCCAAATAATAGACAGTAGAGGTAGTACGAACTAATGTGATGATTGTCTGTGAAGGTAAAATCACAAAAATCTAACAAAAACCACAGGTGGAAATAAAATTAATGAATAATCCCAGTATTATCTGTACTGAACTATGTGCTTATGACTCTGTCTGTTGGTCTGTCTATCTGTACCTACATGTATGTGTGTGTGTGTGTGTGTGTGTGTGTGTGTGTGTGTATTGCTGAAGGCCAAAGGAAGTGCAGTGTGACGTTCGAGATCTTGAGATCTAAGGGACGTATTTATTAGTAATGTATCATGCGTGCACTATGCAGTATATTAAGAGGGGACCCCTTTTACCGCTCTGCGCTCGCTACAGTACATTCAGGAGCAGATGAAGAAAGAGAGATCAGAGACACTGAACACGTTGCTGTTGTGGAATATGGACTAGCAGCTGGAGAGGTGCCCTGGAGCAAGGCAACAAACTCCCGGAGTGCGCCAGGGGTGCCATAACATGGCCGACCCTGCTCTGCTATCCCTGTTAATTGCGTGTGTGTGTTGTGTTAAAAGAGGGATTTTTTTTTTGCTGTATTTCAGCTGTAAGTTGCCAGGGTTTATGTGGATTGACAAATACAGAATTAAATTAAAAATAATAATTCAAAAATAAATCTTAGCAATCTTCAGGTATCGGCTATGTAACTTTCAGATTAAATGCTGATGCCTGAGACCCAGGGAAGCACAGTGTCGAGTGTGAAGCTGTTTGAATGAGCAGCTCTCGAGAAAGCTTTAAGGTAACCACAGTAAGTCACTGCTGCCTGCATACACACGGCAAGAGAGGAGACAGAGGGAGAGACTCTCTGCTGCTGCCAGAGAAGCTGCTGACTGAGTTTACCTTGAGCAGTAAGTCGGTGGGGGGGTCTGAAAAGTCTAATGAGAAAGTTGCAAAGTTGGTTATACTGAGTGTGTGTGTGTGTGTGTGTGTGTGTGCGTTTAAGGTGCCTGCATGATAGTGAAGGGGCAGGGATAGTGATGTTTGCCACATAAAATGTAGTGACTGTATGGATTCAGAATTCATATTAAATATTCTGGCAGTAAAAAAATAGCTCAATAGTCTAGACACACCCCTGCTCTGCCTCCCCCATCGCTCCTTTTGTTTGAATCTATTTTTAGTGAAACTCAATAGTGGACTATCGATAGTGGCAGCTCCCGCTGTGCCTTGCGGACGCTAAGCAACTCGCCTGTTGCCAATAGGCACCTTTAGAGCAGGCACTACCCTCGTTAGTATAAAAAAAGCTGACACTGTAGCACTTATCTAATTTCCTTTGTTTCTATGTAATTTGCGTTGTTAAGCTGTAATCAAAATCCAATTTTCAATTTCCACATTTGATTTTTTTTTTGAGGAAATGAAATTGCTTTTCACAGTTACACAAAGCTGGCAAAAATCTCTTTCATCCATTGAAGCACAAAGACTCAAACTACTGTGGCCTCGCTGTCATAGTTGACGACAGCGATGGTGTGTTTACATCAGCATTTAATGACACTGATCTTACTATATAATGACGAAAACTCTGTGTGTGTGTCTGTTCCCCATTTTTCTCCTCACTGACTTGGTCAATCCATGTGAAATTTGGCACAGTGGTAGAGGGTCATGGGAGGATGCAAATGAAGCAATATTACATCAATTGGCCAAAGGGGGGCGCTATAGCAACCGATTCAAATTGCAAACTTTGAATGGGCATATCTCATGCCCCGTATGTCGTAGAGACATGAAACTTTGCACAGAGATGCCTCTTCTAATGAGGAACACATTTGCCTCAAGAACCCATAACTTCCGGTTATATAGATTTTCTGCCATTTTGAATTTTGTAGGCATATGACCACACATAAGCACACAGGCATTGAGGACTGGCATAGGTAGAAGATGACAAAGCTGCCAATGGGTATGGACTAGTTTGTTTTAGTTTATTAAAATTCTGTAACAGACGTATCAGCAGAGTAATCATCCAGCTCCATATTGCTTTAATACTTTATATGTAAGAATTTGGCATGACGTTTGAAGGCATTGCTGTCAAAACAGTTGCCATCATTCAGCTTTCATTATGTGTGATATTACCTTTTCTCTTAAATGTTCATAGTGATAATTGAGCCAGTAACATGGTGCTCATTATTTCCTATGATGCATTGAAACAGAAATAAACACCTTTGATTAACACTGTATAAACAACGTGTTACTTATAGTCTGCCACGATCGCAACTTTACGGCGAGGTGTCTGAACATGTATTTTTAACCTTATATTAGTCATTTATTTTTTGGGGGAAGCTCAGCCACACATCACATGGAAAGACGTGTCATTCCCTCATCTTTTTCCAGAAACTGAAAATGCCAGCGTGCAATTATTTTTGTCAGTGCAGCTAAGATGGCTTTTCATTTCCTGAAGTGGAGCTTTTAATCAGAACCCTTTTAGTGCTCTGCACTTCAGTCAAGCAGTGTATGTCACTGTCCCCCTCTCTGCTTATTGGAAAGCCAAAAGGCAGTTTTACCCAGAAAATGAAGGACAAAGGTAATATCAGGGTGAGAGGATCCGTTCAATGAGGCTCATCTCTGCTTGTTCTTGTCTGCTTTGAAAAACCTGCTGTCCTTTGGGTTCGCTTTCAGCAAACATTTGGCCGAGGTGTTAAAACTTACGCTCTTATTAAAGGCTTAGGAGTCATCTTTGGAAAGGAAAGTGCATTCTTTGGAAGGTAAGAAATGGTTGCCAGCCATTTCATGTTTTATGTAGTCAACTTGGCTGTGTCACCCTTTTACTCAATTCATCACACACATTTTTTACACCGACATATCTGCCAAGACTGCAGCACTGCCCGTTTGTGTTTGTTAAGCTTAAAGATCCGGCTTAGTAAATGTGTTTAGTTCTGCACAGCTACCTGCGACAACAGAATAAATATTTTAGTGTCTTCAATCTCTACACTTAATGGGGCTGAAACAATCTAAAACTCAGCATCGGGCAGCACTCTCCAGCTGCAAGTTGAAACCTTCGCCAGCCCTTTTTAAAACACCCACCTTCATCTGCAGAGCTCTTGACTCCACGAAATGATAATTACTATCAATTTAGAGCAAATAGGTCCTTAACTGTAGTAGTTTATTGGCTGCTTGAATCTGGCTGTGTCACATAAAAACAGGCCTTTGGGATTTTTTATTTTTAAAAAAAAAAGGTCCTCTCACCTTATGAAGACTGAGTTTCTCTTTTCAAACAGGCGATATTTTGCTCTGCCGTAGAATCTTCATCGTCATCACTCTTGATCGTTGTTGTTATTTATGTGTCTCAGGTCAGTGTCTTCCCCCAAACATATCGGGGAGATCCATCTTCCCGCTCTGTGTCACAGCTCAGTTTGAGAAAAGCCTGCTGTTCTAGTAGCCTCGCTTAAACTCTCTCTGGGACAAATAGGAAAATATATATATATGTACCTGCTGTAATTAGGAGCTATTGTTCCAGCATCGTCATTCCACTGAGACCCGTTCCACTTGGCGAGAAACAAACAGCACAGATTATTCTTTTCGACAATATGTGGGTGTTTTTCGTAGCCTAGTCAGAGAGTTTACACGCACACACACACACATATGGCTTTTGAATGGATGTTAAGATTTATATATGAAACAGGTGCTCAAGTTGGTCCGTGTCTGCACTGCTTGAGAATCCTACCTCAACATCTACGCAGCCTCGGCTGTTGCTTTGGCTGAGAGTCCTCCTGCATGATACAGATATTTCCACCTGAAGGAGCCAGCCATCACACTGATTTTAATTCTGTTATGTATAATGCATGGTCCCATTTTTAGGCACGCTCATTTAATCAGGCTAATTAAGTTGAGGTGTCCCTATTCTTAGTCAGTCTCGGCTCCTCCTGTCTGCAGTTGCACATCCCAGGTGTTAGACCGGCATCAGAACGAACCTCTGCACACAGTGTATTTATTTTTATTCCTTCTCCCTGCCAGATACCATTGAGCCAACACACCTTAGAGGCAGGAGAAGTTGTGGAGCTTGAAGTTGATTTGGATTTTACTGCGTCCAGGTCCATTATTGGTTTTGCTCAAGGGTCTGATTGTTTGCAATTGATTCTTCCAGTGGACGTCTTTTATGCTTGTGTGAAGGAAAATGTACTGGCCGTTATTACTTTAAGCCCTATGCATGTGATCAATTTCAATAAGGCTTTATCAGCTGGTGCTATTTAAGGGTGGTAGGTCGTCTTCTCTGTTGCTTTGTTGTAATTTGCCCCGTACAATTAAGCGACCCATTTTTCCTCTCATGGCTTTCTCCTTTTAAATGTTCTCATCCCTCACACTGGCTGCCAATCAGGGCTTTTGATGTGTCACACACTTGTGATTCCCACACACAATGGCAACAAATAGGTTCTTTAAATTAAATTACATTACATTTTTCAGCTAGAGTTTTCCTCTTTATTAGGAAATGGGTGCACACAACATACTGATACAGTCAATTAAAAATTCAATCATAACTTTTTGTACAAGTCCAGTTGAATATTGCAGTAAAAATGTGTGGTTATCACAAAATCACAAGGCACACTATTTTAGAACCACTGCATGGTCCATAGCAAGCTCTCTTTGTCGTCCCTGGATGGCTTTTAACATGCTCATGCACATAGGGCTTACCACAACTCTTCCAATACCAAAAAGCTTTAATATGAGTTGTTAAAAACTCTCCTGTTTCCATTGTTTGGTGTGCTCTCCATTATTATACACTTGTTATTTTCCTTCGTTGAGGCTTCATCCCCCAACTACTGTTGAAGCTCTGCTGTTATGAAATTCCTACTGATGAGGAGCCAGACCTTTTCCTCTTTTACTTGAATTTCTACAGTATTATTAAGTGTGATATCTTAATGAACTGAACAGACACCAAAGCTTTTAAAAAAGTGTTGCGTCACACCCTTCCGCAGCAGTGTACCACTCTTTCCAAATTGGGCCAAACAGGACAGGAGAGGGATGTACTCTAATTACTGGAATAAGGGTGAATAATGAAGCCTCATTATTTCTGTGATGTGATTATTGAGAGGACGGTACAGAAAGAAAAAGCTTCTCCTTTCCCCCAAAAGAAAGATTAACAAAGAATACAGTTTTATAAATGGCCCTTGGTTCTTCTAGTTGTTGCACATTGATTTATGATTTCTTCTTCCTGTGAAATGTTTGTGCAGGAATGTGCTTAGCAGGGCATGTATGAAATACTGTATGTCTGTCGGATGGTTTTAAATCAGCCTTGCATATATTTTCCTTCTCCATTATCCCTTTTTAATTAGTATCTCACGTAACATATTGGGCCGGGGTGTTGCTTCATCAATATTGTTTAGACAAACAAGGACAGAAGAAAATCGTAGCTATTTATAAAGCAATGATGCTTTCCATATCGGGAATTGGAAATGCATAATTAATTATCAAAACATGTCAGAATGTGTTTTATTTTAGTTGTGTGCATTTCCTTTGGTTGAACGGCTTGTGTTTGTGTTAAATGAAGGCTAAAGGTTATAAAATGTAATTAGGATTTACTGCAGCATGACTAATGTACAACATTAAGTAGCTGGGTAAGAGTGATGGTGTTACTTTGTTAATTATTTTTTGCCTTAGATGTGGGGGATGTAACATCATGCAATCTCTGATAGGGGCTCCTCCTCCTAATCAGCAGTCTGAGACAAGAAAGAATATAGGCTGGGCTTTTCCCTCATGCCTTGAATAAATCCAGGACCGAAAATTCGGTGTCAAATAGATGCAAGGCCATGTTGGTAATTGATGTTAATTCCCCACTTTTCAGTTTCTGCATATTCTTTCATGTGCACAGTCTCTTGTGGAACTTTGTGTGTTAATCAGTGAACATCTTTCTAAAGTGGAATAAATGGGTTTTTTTTTAATGATAAATATCCATCTATCTCCTTTAACCTCAGCTTATATTGGAGTTATGATATGTAGCATGTGAAATAGGGTATGGTGAATGTGCTAGGAAAGGTAGTGTCGGCACGGTCACTACCTGGAGCTCGCATAAACGGAGCCTGGGTTTGTTGAAGTGCTGTTTGGGCTGAGAAAGCCATGTGTAAGTAAGGTCAAGGAGTTTGTTGGGTTGGTGCAGGGAGCAGTGAGAGCTGGCATTAGGGGAGTGTCTCTGGGACGCCAGAGATCACTGTGTAGCCTCCTGGAGGTGTCGTGGGACCAACTAGACGAAACACTGGTGAAAGGAGGTTCCCACCCGATGACCCCAAAGACGTGTTAGTTATCACTGCTCATTGGTGTGTATAGTTAAGCCTTGCCATAATAGCTTATCATAGGGCTTAGGAGGTTATTCACCGAGTGCTGATCCTTTATCTAGAGCACATATTTCTTGTGTTTATTTGAACCCAGAGACCAAACTTATTGAGCTCTGGACACAGATGAGAAGACATATTTCATAGGACAGGCAGTGAAATTGTGCATGAAAAAGTTTCTAGGTTGTCAATATACACCTTTTGTTTCTTGTGTACTTGTGAGCTGGCGGGTTTTGCTGCAGCTGTTCCACTTCCAGGGAGAGCTCAAGTGCCTCTGAGAAACGAACCCCCGCCCAGACATTTCAGTGACTTTATGAGTGGGTTTGGCCATCTTTAGAGTGTCTGTATCTTCTCTAATCTTTTGTAGCCGCTGCCAATCTTGGCTCAGCCTTCCCCTGACCGAGTCTGAACTTCTGCTCTGTGGCACTGCTGTCAAGGCAACGTGCAGTCGATTCAGACTCCCGGACGCCAAGTGACAACTTCTTGGAAGGCAAGAAAAGAAGTTTGAGATGGCGGCTTAAGTTTGACAGGGTTAATTTCAGTGACGGCGACTAGTTATTGTCTCATCAGGCTGTTGGTGATGCATTTAATGTGGGCCATTAACAGGGGAACTTTCCAGCTAATGTATGCGTGAGAGGAAATTGTCTGTTTTACCGCTGTACTTGCCTTTGAGGAGCTATAATGTATTTTTTGCAGGCGGTAATGCAGACAGGCTGTAATATTGGGTCTTTTAGTCCCTTTCCGCCATCCAATATATAACCACACCATTACTAATGCATAGCTAGGTGTTCATCACCACGCACAGTTTATCCACTCAATGGGGATCCTGAAGCATTCGTGCCTCCGCTCCTAAAGCACTAATACATTTTGTTTGCTCTAGCTCCCCGGGTCTGCACCTCTGAGAGCATAGATGTATTTAATAGCAGCAGCCATTATGAAGTAATCAATGGGATTGAGTGTATGCTCTGAAGTGCTCTCACTTTTCCTCTTGCTGTTGGACAAAGAAGGTTCTCAAGAAAGCTTAGAATTTACTGTTTTTTGTGTTTGTTTTTTTTGTCTGTCTACTTCAGGTTGCTCTTCATGCATGTGGAGTCGCAACAGACATGGTCATGGAGCACTGCGTTCAGGCAGGAGCCGCCTTTGTCATCAGTCCTTGCTGCTACGGCTTCATTCAGAATGCAATCAAGTTCACCTTTCCCAAGAGGTTTGTATCTGCGCACACCGCCTCAGTCCAGTGTCACCCCTCAGGTTTTCCAACCCTTGTTTTCTTGTTAGACGTCTGCTAGCACTGGTGCTTCTCCTCTCTCCTCTCCCGTTCTCACTTAGTGATTTTTTTTTTTCCTCCCCCCAGCTTCTCTTTTGGGGCTCTCGCTCTTTATCATTTTCACACTCGCTCTCACACTCGCTATCTCACACATACACACAATCTCTTGTCACTGCTTTTTGTTCACCTCCCGTGCCTTATCATCACCACCGACGGTACAAGGCAGCAGTGTCACATCGCCTTCACAACAAGGTCCGCCCCTCACCTTTTCAATCTTAGCCCACGTTCTATCAGCAACAGAGAATACAGCTCTGTGTGTAGATGCTGTCTTTGATATTTCAGAGAGACAGGGAAATTCAGTCGGAGGTCCAGACATGAAATGCTACTCCTGTGTTGATATTACTTTATCTTACGTAGTGCTGCAGAGAATTAACTTAATGTTCAGTTGTGGTGATGGTCTTTAAACAGAGACGGGAGAAACAAACAACAGCAGAGAAGTAGAAGTGACAGCCTATATTTAAATGGTGTTGATCCTGTTGCTATAGCAGCGCTCTGTTGACTAATGGCACCGTTACAGCTTAAGAATCATTACAAGGTAGTATCCTGTTAAAATCACTTGGCACACTGAAGGCTTTAAAACACAACACTGTTGTGTAGAATCGCTGTTGTAGCAACTGAGAGACGGTGATTACTAGCAATTGTGATTGTTGGGCAGATTATAGTTATGATTTTGGCATCAAGACTGATCGGACCAGGCCGGGCCAAGTCTGTTCTCGTCCGGGATAATCGCTGCCCACTGTTCTCTTTATGGTCTCTTTAAATTATAAATGGGGACATCACAATGTCAGGGTTCAGTGCAGAGTCACAGGTCTTTGTGCATATTTTTCCCTCCTCTGTCCATCCAACCATTCAAATGTGGCATTTTGTTAGAGTCTACTTTCTGGCCTGGGTCCAGACCTTGGAATCAGCCCACTCCACCAAGTCGGCCTGGCAATGTGACATGCGCTAGTGTTTTTTTGTAGTCGAAAAAACCCCGCACCAACGAGCACTGCAGCAGGACTAACGATTAGCCAAACTGATGCCTTTGTCAAGCAGTTGTCAAGCAATGCCACGAGTAGTTACAACAGTGGCGAGCACTATAGTAAAGATAAATGCTACCATCAAGGCTGATGTTTTCTAAATGTGCCCAATCTAGGGCTGCCTCCAACTTTGAATTTTCCTTGTGTTGCGGGCAACACAATGGTTTGAGTTGAAGGTGTGAGAAAGAATAGTATCAGTAACATTGTTAACACTGTGCTACATTACAGAGAAATACAAAACCGTACTAATGAACCTTCATTAATATAGGCCTATATTTTATCTACAAGTGCACGTCACACACTGAGCGAGCCGCCTGTTAATGACGCTGTCGGCAAAGCAGTAATGATTGTGCTAAGTGGCTAATGGGCATGTAGCTACTTCCATGTTTCAGATGATACGTCATGTTTGTAGTCGACCAATGAAGATGAGTTTACATATCACCTTGGGTTCGTCCTTCACCTTCTCAAAATGATCCCACACTTTGGATTTCCTGCCTAACATCTCATTAACTAGCCTGTGGAATAACCGCAGGTGCCAGCCCTGGAAATTAGGGGCCGTACACATGCTGCGTCTTTAACCACCTGGAACATGTGAGGTCGGGCGCAGGGCTCAACTCTTTTACCTTTTTTTTTTGCCAGCTTTCAAGAACGCGGCGGCAGGTTGCATTCTAGGTTGCAAAGCAAAGCTCTGTGATTGGTTTGTAACATGACTCCTGTCTGACTGCTTAGCGTGGCCTCTTCCTGTGTCTGCCCTTTCAAATGAAATTCCCACATGGTCCAGTCATATAGGTTTTGATTTATTTTGACAAAGCTCAGCTCCTAATAGGGTTTCACATTTATTTAGTTTTTTTCTTCGACTAAGCAACCAATGAAATCTTGCCAACTAATGACCTTTCTGGTCGACGAACATATGGCTGACTATTGGGGGGCAGCCCTACCGACGCCATCGTTTTTACTTTGTTTTGCTCCGCTCTTAAAACCCTGGCAAATCCAGTACATTGGCATGGTTACAATCAGTGTGAACTTCAGACGGATACGTTGGTCCCTAGTGATTGGTCAGAGAAAATCGTATCCCCCTCCTTCAAAAGAATCAGTCAGAATGCATGCAGTGCCGGACGGGAAACGGAGCAACAGGAGTTGACAGTTCTCTCTGATATCAGGCAGACAACATAGCACTAGCCAAAGGTTGTATGCCTCTGGACAGCAGTGTCTGCCAGTGAAATAGAAATAATAAGCTACAGTACATATAAGTCATGCACAGCACTTTGGTATGTGTAAGTAGTCATTACTAGCAGTGGTATTTGTCAAGAAAAAAAGCTATATGTCGGCGAGACTGAGTATATTAGAGCGGAAAATGAGTGGCATTATGTGTATTAGTGCCATAAGCCTGCAGAGCGGCAGCAACATACCAAGAATTGACATAGTTACCACTCAGAATTGACACATGCCATGAGAACAACTGCAGCATACCATCAGCAGCTTTTCCATCACAGTGTCGCTGTCATTTTTAATGTTTGGGTTCATTACACCACAACTAGTAATGTAGCATGAAGCGGTGATGTTGCTATGGTTGCCAGGACTTTAACATAAGAGCACACTGATGTAGAGTAGTGGTTAAACTCTGCAGTGTTACTACGTTTCAGGTGTTCTGATATGTGAATTTTAAGGGACACATGAGCCTTGGGGAGGGCCCTCAGTGTACAGTATAAATATTTAAGAGTTTTCACATACTTAGTTTTTCCTTTCCTCGCTTTTGCTAACTTGACACTTCACCCCTCCTGACACCTCATAAAATATTAAAGAATGACCAAAAAAAAAGAAGACTTTGCAGCCGAAATGGACAACAAGAAGCTGTGTTTCTGGAGGGCAGTCGTGCAGTTTATGTGAGGGGCCTACGCACCTGACTGTGTCAATCTTCATCTTGCTTCTTTTAGTGTTTTCCCCTCAGGTCATGTTCCAGGTACTCATGTGGATATTCTGCAGGTGTAGACATTCCAGGCAGTTCACGGGTTTTTATGAGCTGTGAAACTAAACTGCCCTTCTCATTAAGGCCCTAACAGTTCGAGTGCAACCTATGACTCTCCATGTGATCTGAGTGGCCCCTCATGCTGACTTTTAATTAGCTTCAGTGATGATCGCACTACGTTTAACCATCTCAAACAAAATGTCCCATGTCATAGCAAAAGTTTTTAGAAGTCCTTCCTTCCCAGAGAGAAAGTGGTTTCTTTTAGCGACTATGCATGCGGTTTGTTGAGCCTTAAATATAGTTATATATTCCTAGTTTGTTTGTATGGTGATTTCTTCTAAAAAATAAAATCTCCATCCTCGAGCTGAGCAAGTAAACAAATAACACATAAGTGCAATAAACACATTTTTACTCCCACAATTGAATCTCTGCACTTTAACATCTAATCATCTTGTGGTTTTTTTTGTGCTCTGTTTTACAGCAAAAGGTTCCAAGAGACGCTGACTTATAAGGTATGCTCTTATGTGATTAAATCCCTCTATTACATTTACTACTCATTTGCACGCTGTAAAATATCAAGTCACGGAGTATTGAGTTACAGCAACTCCGGTTTTACAAGGACTGTGTTTCAGATTCAGGCCACCTACTGTATATGCACATCGAAAAGACGCCTTCCTGGGTCGTGACTTATTCTAAAACACCGTGTTCATTAGAGTCTAACATATGCTGTTGCAACAAAATGAGACAAGTTTTTCTCTTTGCTAATTGCTTCTTAATTAAGATGCCGCTGCACCAGCAGAGGTGTAATGAAATCAGAGGCATTACGTTTGGAAGGCACAGTATCATATAAATGGATAAGAGTGCAGTGACCCATTGAGAGGTGAAATGACACACTTATCGCCACCTGGCAAACACAGAAGCCAGAAGAGAAACAGATAGATGTTTAGTCTAATGAGAAAAAAACGAGAAGCAGAGACATGGTTGCACCAGCAATTGTAAATCCACTAGTGGCTACTGGCGAGATTCAAACTAGTGATCTGCTAAGTGATGTTGCTCTATTAAAGGGAAACTACGCCCAATTTCAAAATTCATTTTTGTTATTCCTTTTGTCTAAGACAGTCCAAAAATATTAGTAAGCATTAACAACTCTCGCATAAATCCAAAATTTGGAGTGCTAAAACTCAAATTTGTGATGTCACAGGCTATAACATTTGGAGCTCCTCTATTGATGGTGAAAGATGTTCTAGATGACACTGAAAGCACCCAGGGGAATATTCTGAGAGTACAGGTACATGTTCAATAATAACACTCATTTGGGTGTTAAAAAAAGCAAACAAACATTCTGTGGGTCCACAAAATCAGTCTCTCATCCATTGTCTGTGGAGCAGCCCCAGACTTTATACTATATGACATCACAAGTTTGAGACTTTAAGACTTTGAGACTAAGGGCCTGTCCCAATACCCACACTTCCCCTAGAAATACCCACTTGCACAAACAGAATTGAGGTAGTGGAAGTGGTTTCCAAAATTTTAAACCTGCCCTAGATTCCAAGGGAGCCCTGACCCACAATTTTAAACGAAGTGGAAGATGAAATTTCCCAGAACACCTTGTGAAGTTTTGGAAAACAACTTTTTTTTTTTTTTTTTTAAAGATTATTTTTTCAGGCTTTTGCCTTTAATTGATAGGACAGAGTGGAATAGGGTGAAAGAGAGAGCAGGGGGGTTGACATGCAGAAATGGTCGCAAGCCGGAGTCGAACCTGCAACCGCTGCAGCGGGATGGGATTGGGCCTTGACTAAGTAGTACTAAGTAGGACTTTAAGACTTTATAAACTTTTTTATTAGGTTACATGTACGAAAAATTTAAAACACTGCTCATCGCCATTACTTTATTTTACTGGGCATGAGTAAGAGCTTGTGTCTGTATTGTTTCCCTGTTTTTTTACTTATTTATTTATTTTATGGGACAATAAAAAAAAAATTAATCAGATGTCTGCGCTCTCATCACATCTTAGAAACGAAAGATTCCCCAGGCAGTTACAATAAGGAGGCTCACACCCTCCCGTCTCTCAGTCCCTTATCGCTCAGCACAGACACAGCACTGTACTCTGGGAGGGCCCAGCCCATGATGATGTATGGGACCTGTCAGTGCCCCTGGGGAGAATCTGTGCAAAAGTTGCTGCAGGTCTTAGCCATGGAAACCTCAAGAGTTGACTTGTCACAACAACGGACCACCTCGAACTTCTTTTCTTTTGTGCACCAGAGGAAACGGATTTTTACAGACGTGCCTTGAGAGGCGCAGAAGATTATATATTATTTATGAGACAGTGGGCGATTGCACTGCTCTGTGATAGTGGTGATTTTTCTACTGTTTGTTCAGAAGCCAAGTAAGCAAAAAGAAATCACAGCTGCGTTACTATCTGTCTGGAAATGTGAAGCTACACATGTAGCCACACAGCGGTAGAAATCTATATTCTATTTAAACCAGCAGACACATTATCTGCCACTTTAAACCTGAGCTCTGGATCTTGCCTGCCTCCCCCTATGGCTTTGCTTTCAACAACCACGTTTGGTATTTGCTATTCATTTGGACTCAGGGCACAGAACCCGACTGTTTTCTGTGTCTCTGCTCCCAAACCCCCAGCCGACGCTTGCAGACATAAAAGCAGCATTACATTGTTTTATAGCAGAACCATAGTTGTCCTTCCTGAACTCGAGTAGTTAAACAGAATGACAGCACATTGACGAATGGTGTATCGCTGGAATAAAGGGCTAATGGTGTGAGATATTGGTGCTCAGCGCTAACTTTAAGCACCTGCTCCATGGCCTTGCATTCAGCGTCGACCTCGTGGAGTGAGGAATCGAATCAATTAAAGTAGAGGCAAGTTAGAGCTGACTAACCGCTCTCCCCATTCACTTGTTTCATGAACCATGGCGAGGTGAAAACAGGGCAGAAAAACCTGTCCTTCAGTTGGAAATAAATAATCAGACTTAATCTGGCCCTTTTTGTACAGGGCTGATTTTATTGAAAGAATCTTACACTGTGGTACATGCAAAACTTGCCATGCAAATGAAGTCATTTGTGTTTTTTGTTTCCTCTTTATATGTTTTACATTTTACCTTTGGTCAACTGGTCTGACACACTGTTAACTGGTCCACAAATGATGTACACAATACAGAGAACTGGTCCATCACTGTGTCTCAGTCCAGTGACACTATAAAGAGACGATTCAGTGAAGCAAGGCTGAGAGTCTACGGCCATGCAAATGGCCCTGAGAAGCTGTATGCTTATCAGCATGCTATCACAGTGACATTGCTAACATGCTGATGTTATAGTGTGTAATATTTGCCAGATTCATCGTTGGAGTCAACTTAAACGCCAGAAAAAATGTCTGCATTCTACAGCTCTGCATACCACAGATGCCTGACATTTGTATGTTATGTATAGTGGATACATTAAAACTCTACATCTCACAATAATGCTGTTGTGAGGGTGTGGTTAGTGTTAGGCATAGAAATCAGTTATAGTAAGGGGGAAAAAAAACGTGTTATGACTTTATACACCACATTCAGGGGCTCAAACCCAGCTGGGAAACACTGCGATTTGTTGGTGAACAACACCAAGGTTGATTGGCTCAAATGTAAGGTTTCAGCATTATACCCGGTTCAAGGTGTACGATGGTAAGAACATTGATGGTTATCATACTATGAATTTTTGCACAACGGTTTGAAGAATCACACCTTTATTTTATTTATTTTCAAAAGGGAGATTTTTTTTTTTTTACTCATACTTCCCTTTAAAAAGTTGGTGTTTCAAGTTTCATTTATAATAAGCTGTTTCTTCAACCAAAAGAAGAAAAAACATTTCTGTTTTAATTCCTTTGACACTGCGATGTGTTGGTAAAAAATACAAGCACAAGTGGAAACACCAGGAAGGCTTGCCAAAGAACAGCATTTGTTGTTTGTTGGTCTCGAACAGTAGGCGGCAGCTTAGTCTCACCTTGGTATCACACCATCCACCATCCCGTCCCTCTCCTGATGCCAAAATCAGCTCATATACCACATCACTTTAGAAATATTGATGTGGTAACGTATCTGTGGTTTGCAGAAATGTACAATGTGACCATTTTCTTCTTGCAGCTCGGCTACCTTAGTTAAAGCTCTTAGCATGTTAACAATTTGCACTACACACAAAATACAGCTGAGGCTCATGGGAGTTTCAGTTGGTGTAGATCATATACCAAAGTATCCTGAGAGTGGTATGGGATGAAAAAATTGAGCATAGTGTTAGTTCAGGTAGGACACGATGTCTAGCTTAGCTCACAACCCAGCTACATCAGCTGATCTAAAACAGCCCAGTCAAGTGATGGAGCAGCTGATTGATGGAAAGGAGTCAGCTGAAAATAGATTAGGCTTTCCTCATTTGCACGTGGAAGGGCAGGGAGGTTTGCCTCTCTGCCTTATGCTTCTCAAGTAGGCGCGTGGAAGAGGCTTTCTGCCTAGGCCCCAGAACAGAGCCATACTCCCAAATATAATACTGTGCCAAATATAATACTGCAAATGGAAATAAAGTTTTCTTTGACAAAAGTGTTCCTGACTGAACTAGGCATTCACCAAGGTATTAAATTTGGTCTCCAGTTTGAAACAAGGTTCCTGGTATTTCATCCAGATCTATTTTTATATTTCTGTCAAGATATATTTTGCATAAAACCAAAAACACCAACCTGCTGATGGCACTAGAGGAAAAGTTAAGGGATCACCAGATTCAGTGGGACTCATCCTTTATGGAATATGAATGTCTTCACAAATATTGTGGCAGTGCATCCAGTGGTTGTTGAGATACTTGAGTGTGAATCAAAGTGGTGAACCGACCAACCTGGCCATCCCTTGAGCTATGCCGCTAGTGTGGCTAAAAGACATCAAATACTGTTTGGTCTGAGTTCCTGTACAGAATATTTTGCCACGTAATAGACTAGGGATCTGCTGATGGGGGTTTCTTACCTCTCATGCTGCCTCTTCACAGCACTAAGTGTGCATAAGCAGGTGTAGAAAAAAAGTGGATGAACAGATAGAACAAACCCATGCATGCTTGTGTGCATGTGCATGCATAATAGTGTTAGTTTCACTAAATGGCTCATTATAAAAACCAATATGTGTGGAACTCTTTAAATCTCTGCTTGATCTCATTAGAGATTCAGCTGTTATTGCAGTTGTAGGGCTTTAACATGAGGTTTTGAGACTTGACAGATGTCATCCAGAGATTTAGTGGTTGCATTAATTACACCTGCAGTAAACAGATCCTGTACTCATTGTCCACCCTTGTTTCAGGAACACATGATCCTCTGTCGCTTCGCAGACCAAACTGCTGTCCAGCTCCCTCCTGAGAGGCGACTCATAGGTACTGTTTGCGATCTTCTCCTTTTACCTGAACATTCATTTAGTTCTGTGGTTTTCTATGGTATTTAATTCAATGGTATTGTATTGTATTGATTTTTTTTCTATCTGTTAGTTGCATTCAGGAGCCAGACACAAAAAATGGCAATTGTGACAATTAAATGTGAATTGATTTACCTTTCATATGTCTAGGACTGGTAATTGGTCCTAGTTACCTTTAAGGCAGCGGTTCCCAACTGGTCCAGCCACAGGGTCCAGATTTGGCTTTAGTCATTAGTTCAAGGTCCACGCACTTAAATATATTCAGCGTCGTTCTTGCTTTTGGCCATGTTGTCGAGCTAGTTAGTCACTCACTCTACAGCAGGAACTTAAAATGAAAGTGCTGTGATGGAAATTCAGTGTTCTTCACTGTACTAAATTAAAGTGTGTTTTCTTTTACAAACTTGACACTTTCATGAGTCACTTGCGATCCATTCAGAGTGGACCAGCGACCCACTAGTTAGGAACCAATGCTTCAAGGTATTGACCAAAATAACCCAGGACTAAATATTATCTTAACTTCCCCCACAAACAAAACTTACTTTCAATCCTACAGTATGTATACTCCGATCCAGAAAAACAGACTATGTGTATGGTCTTGCCTGCAATCACCCTGTGTGTTCTTTGATTTAATGCAGCATGTGATTGGCCCACTACCGCAGCAGCTACAACCCATACAGCCTGTGGTGGTATGACGGCCAGAGCAGTATATTTGATGGAGCTATTAGTTCAGTGTGCCGAGATGCCACCAAAGCATTGGAAACTACGGCTTCACTACATGCCTTTGTGTCTGGTGGTATCTTATGCAATAAAATGCTTCCATTTGCCTGATGAGTATCTAATGAAACTGAAAAAAAATGTATCAAATAAATTACTCTGTTGGTTTCTGTATCGCTTTAAAGGTACAGTGAGTAGGACTTGGTGGCATCTAGAGGAGAGGCTGCAGAACTGAAACTGTGTCGAGCATGTAGGACAACTATTTTGGTTGACATGAAAACATGAATGGCCCTGTCTAGAGCCAGTGTTTCATTTGTCCATTCTTGGCTGCTGTACATGGTGCACTCAGTGGGAGGACCTGCTCATATATAGATATAAACAGCTCTTTCTAAGGTAAGGGAAACACAAAAAATCATATTTTCAGGCAATTATACACCAAAGAATATATACTTATTATATTACATCTCTTTTCTGCCAGTAAATCGCCCTAAATCCTACACACTGGACCTTTAATCAGTGAGTAATCATCATGGAAATGCTGATAATCAGCATTAAAATAATCATGGATTAACACTGATGTAGAATCTGCTCTTTGAAACTTAGTGGACTCTCCTCACCCTTCGTGCTGGTTTTTCAAAGCAGCTCCAAACTGAACAATTTGTTACTCGCAGAAAACCTCTACCAAGAAATAATGGAGCTTTCATTGATTTATTATTCAGTTCAGGACCTTTAAACGTTTGAATTTTCTGCTTTTCTGTGATTTACATAATTGTTAACTGACTGCTTTTGGGTTTTGAACTTGGTCTTACAAATAAGCTTTTTTAAGATGTCACCTTGGTCTCTGAGAACTCTTATGTCTGATTTATTAACCAAATGAAAACATGGTTATGATTATTATACACTATTTCCTTTAGGGGTACAGGTGTTCTTACTGATATTGTAAATACCCAGCCCCTAGACATGGATACTAATTGGATATGTATTGTTCTTTGGCTACTATGGATTTTTTTTGTATATTTCTATGCTAAATTTCATTGTTAAAATTCACATCACAAAAAAGTTTGCATTTTGCCAGAGTAACCCATGCCAGCTCATAATCCTACTTGTAGTGTCCAGTGTGACGGACACCAGCATGGCATATGTGATTTAATTTTTGTCACACCTTAACAGCTGTCCTAGGACATGACAGTGTTTTCATTCGGAAATCTTCTACACTGTGACCCATCTCCACTGCTCCACTTTTCCAAAAGGTCTAGACGTCTAAGGAGTGTGAAAAATGTTAATGCTGGGATTTCTTCAGTGTGACAAAACAGCTGCAGTGAACAGCTGCCAGATCTGCGCTGTCGGATTCAGATGGAAGTGTTTTGTCAGACTGAAACCTTCAGGCCTGTGCTGAAGCTTCACTGTACAGTGTTTCATTATGCTGAGAACTCTCTTCACCCTGATAGTTCTCCAGCTTATCAAAGCTCCCCTCTGAATCCGAGGAGGCTCCCCAATGCCTCGTCAGTCTGAAGCCCTTTCATATGTACCTGACACCACCTGTCACTGCGTTTCTGCTCTGTATCAGTTAACAGGGCTCAACCTCTCCCACTAACCATGTTTGATCCCGTCTCTCCAGAGCCTGCCAGTGTGACTGTGACCATCCAGGCAGCATGAGAGACCAAAGCTCACATTTAGTGTGTCTGCCACCTGCTAAACTGCATAATACATTTGAAGTCTGTCTTCAAGGGAAATCCTATGAGAAAAGCGTGATAATCAGCGTAAAGTTGTTGATGTATAATTGGCTTCTGTAGGGTATAGACTCAAGTGAATGCTGGGAACATAACAGGAAATGGACAAAAGACACTAACAAGAGTGCCTACAATATGCAAACCAAGACAGCAGCACTATAAGGAATGCTGTTTGATTGTAGCCTGACTGATGTATTGATCTGCTGATATTGGATTTGACACACACATTTATTCATTGAGTTTCCATAACTGCTTATCCTGGTAGAGGTCACAGGGATACTGGAGCCTATCCCAGCTGACACTGGGCGAGAGGCGGGTACACCTTGGACAGGTCACCAGACTATCACGGGGCTGACACATAAGGCTCGTTTCCACTGAAGAAGTTCCTGGTACTATTTGGGGGGCAGGAACTTTACAGGAATGTCCTCTCGCTCGGCCCTCTCAACCGCCGTGTCTCCACTGAGAGGCCGGAGTAGGAGGAAGGTTCCTGTAAAGTTACCGGGCTCTGGATGTGACGTAATCGTTGCGCATCTGCTGAGTTTTAAAAATGCCGGCTATATTGTTGCTTTCTGTTGACGTCACATCCCGCCTTAAGTATATCCAATCAGCACCAAGTAAACCCCAGGCCCCACCCAGGAGTTTTTTGGGGCCGTTCTGAGCACCTACTCCGAGGCAGGGACTTGTTTAGCCCCTGTAAAAGTTCCAGAACTCTGTCCTTTTAGGGTCACCAATTAACCTGCATGACTTTGGACTGTGGGAGGAAGCCGGAGTACCTGGAGAAAACCCAGGCTAACAAGGACAGAACATGCCAACTCCACTCCACTCAACTCCACTCCACAACCATTCACCCACACATTCACACCTATGGACAATTTAGAGTCACCAATTAACCAATCACCAATTAACCTGCATGTCTCTGGACTGTGGGAGGAAGCCGGAGTACCCAGAGAAAACCCACGCTGAGGGGAACATGCAAACTCCGCACACAGAAGGGCTCCCCCGACTCCGGGTTTGAACCAGGAACCCTCTTGCTGTGAGGCAACAATACTAACCACTGCACCACCTAGCGATATACACAGTTAGGTTTTGTAACATCATTCTTCCAAAACATATACCCTCATTAAGTGTTTTGATGATGGTGGTGCAGAGTGCTGTCTGACTTGGTCCAAAATCTGTCCTATCTAGTGACTGAGAAGGACATATTGTATGATTTACATCAGTTTCAGTTTCATCAAAATGTTCGGTGAACCCTCCCGTGCCCTGTGGATGGGGATATTGTCATCCTGGGAGAGACGACACATCATGTCTCTTCAAAAGACAGAGTCACTTTGATCTTTTCCTCCGTCGTTTTGTTCCACAATCGAAGTCAGCCATGCCTGCTCTGCACTTTGACACATGGCCAAAATAAATCATGCAGTACATGTGTATGGCAGCATGTCCACTCAATTATTCAGATTTTTTACTTTTTAATTTGCTGCCTGACTGTTGTAAGATATGCCAACAACACATTAGGGTTTCATAGATTGCATTTTTTATTCATGTGACAACTACTGTATGTTGTACATTTTTTGAGATTTTCTATTTTATACAATCCTTCAATGTTACCTCAGTTTACTGCTCAACTTCAGCTATAAACAGTCCTGCCAAATACAATAACCTAATTAGAGAAATCCTTGCCAAGCATGTATCTCTGTCCCATATATATATGTACATTTTTTAAAACATTAATTTAATAATCAACAGGAAGGCAATCCAGGCACTCTGAAAAAGAGGCCATCACATGACTCATATAATGGCATGACAGATGAAACAAATAGGCAATAATGAAAAACAACACAGTGACATGAGATAAGATACCCAGAAAAAAAACACATTTAAATATATACACACCTGTCTTAACCCATAGGCTGTGAGAAAAATGGCAAAGCGTGTAAAGAATAATGACAAATCACTAAAACATGTGAAGTCTGTATCCTCATTAAGACTCGGATACCTCAAAGCAACCAGTGGATGGATCCAAAAAGCTTCCCTTCTGTCAACCCCACTGACCAAATTTTATTGTGTTCAATGCCCTCTATGCGTAAAAGGGAGCAGCATGAAATTCACTGAAATGATTTTTTGTTCTAATGGCATATTTATTGGGTGGCACGATGGTGCAATGGTTAGCCTTGTCGCCTCGCAGCAAGAGCATGTTCTCTCCATGTCAGCGTGGGTTTTCTCTGGGTACTCTGGCTTCCTCCCACAGTCCAAAGACGGCTAACTGGTGACTTTTTGGCAGTGGGTGTAAATGTGAGCGTAAACATTGTCTGTCTCTATGTGTCAGCCCTGCCTGCAATCTGTCCAGAATGTACCTTGCCTCTCGCCCAGTGTCAGCTGGGATAGGCTCCATATCAGTTAATAATGCTAAAAAGAAATATTTAATGTCTGAATATCAAAATCTGTTTTTTATTAGTCTAAAATATCATCATAGAATCAGCTTAAATGTATGCTATGCAGGATTTTTGTAGAGGACAATGTATAGTGTCATATAAAAGTAATGTCTTTTAATCAACCCACAAGAGGTGTGTGGCGGTATTTTTATCTGCAGAGCCTCTGCCCTCTGCTTGTATTTCCTTATTTTCATTACAACATTCCCGAGCACAACGCACAGATGAGGTCAGGACTTTATAAACAGGTAGCAACCAAGCTGTCTACGAAGATTGTGAACACAGAGTAAAAGAAACAGGACTTTAGGAAAGTGAAACACCAAGAGCACAAAGTTAGGGTTTAAATACCCAACACCAGTCAGGCTGTACTTATAATGTTCTTGTAAGTTATGGAAACTTTTAAGGCCGTGATTTACTGTCATTAAGGATTGCCTCACATTATAAAGTAAAAGGCTCTCTGGTTATTCTCTCCACACAAATGTCTCTTTCTTAAGTAAACATTTAAAACCAGCATTTTTGTTTTGTTTTTGGAGGTTAAAATGCAATATTCTTTCTCTTTCTTTCACTGCAGGTAAACAGTGTATGGGCCTGGTAGACTTGGACCGCTCGTGGGCAGCAGAGACTCATGGGTATTCGGTGCGGGTGATGACTATGGAGCCTGAAAGCTGTTCACCAAAGAACAACATGCTGGTCGGAAAGCCTCTGCACACAAGTGGACTGGAAGTCTGAGCTAACCAAGTGGAAGCGCTGGCGCATAATTAGGACTTCAAGTGCTGGTGCACAGCAGAGCATCTTCACTGTAGTCAGGGTTTGATAAAGCACCAGGCCTGTGTGGCTCCTGGCTGTGTCATCATGGTGCTGAGAATACAACTATTTTTTTTTTACCCTCCTTCTATGTTTTCTTCTTTTTTTTATATGGCCTTGAAAAATAAGACATTCTTACTCTCATTATTTCTGGACTAGGCAAAGTCATCTTCTCAAATCTCTTTCACACCAAAGGTAAAAGCAATAGCGCCGCGATTTTTAATGCGATCAACATGTGGAAGAGGGCTCCGCGAGAGCTGCTCCTCTCCCTTGTTAAATGCGCTCAATTATTGGACGCTTAGTTGTAGTAAAAGCTCGAAGTCTCTCACCAACTGCTACGTTGCGTTTGTGTCTTTGCCTAAACTGTGTGATCAAGCTGTCAGCGTAAACAGAAGCAGCAGGAATTACACACCCACATTGCGAATTAAGAACACCATACTTCCACATGCTGTTCTTGCAAATAGTCTGTATACGGCCTTCTGTGATAGAACTCAGCAGTCAGCTCCCTCTGTTGCCAGGTATTAGGAGAAGAAAGGGAAATTTGGCGCTAAAAAGTCATCTGCACTTAAAAATCAGATGTGGAATTACCATCATCTACCTCTTCTGTGCATGTGTGTGTGTTTGTGAGGGAGGAGAGAGAGAGAGAGAGACGGGGATATAGAAAGAGGGGAATTGGATTGAAACTCATATCATATCAGGTGAAATATAGCATTTGTCATGGTTCTACAGAGAAACTGATTATTCCTCATAAAGAATGAATGTGAATATGGTATGCATGTCGTAATACGTTCAGCAGCAATGAATATTTTATGATGCTGGGGAAAAGGTCAGTGTGCTTGATTAGATGCGCACTATTCAGAGCCTAGTAGTTGAGAGTCACACAATGCGCTCCGTATTTCCAATCCTGTAGACTTTAGACACACTGTAGCCCCCTAAGCTTTCATTCTTCCAGGTGAAACTGGTCATCTGTTTCCCTGAAAAATCCTGTGTTGTCACTTTTGACAGAGCATCGCCGCTGCTTGAGAAATCAGGGGAGGTAGCCCGAGAGCCAGTTTTCCCGTTCATTCCGAAAGGATAGGCGAGAGAGAGAGAGAGAGAGGCGGAGGCTTTTCCAGCGTGGAGCTCATCTGAATTCAGTCAGCAGAGTCAATCTATCCCGAGGTGAATGGCCAGACACAGCTCCTTCCAAGGACTGGAATTATTTCAAAAGGAGATGTCTGACTCCCTGTTCATGTTTGTGGCTCTGCACAAGTGCACATTACAGAAATTCATATAGGCACAAAGGACACGGCAGAGAGAGTAGGTGGTGCTACTTAAAGCTCGTATAAGAGATGGAATACAAAGGTGTGAAGTGGGTTGATTGAACCCAAACACTTGAAGCTGGAAGGTGACTAAACAAGATTATTTGTTTAGACAAATTAGGCAAGATGTCCGAGTTCATTTCTGTGTAAGTGCACAGCATTTCTTTGCTAATGGTAATGATACACTGAGCTGAATGCTTTTTTTTTCAATGTGTATTTAACTGATTGGCCTCATTACAGAAGTTAACAAGATGTGAGCTGAACCTGAAGCAAATGATTTATTAAAAGGTTTTTTTTTCAACGAAAGGAACCTGTGATTAATTAAATCAGATATAATAACAGATTTAAAAGAGTAGTGTGTAGGATGTAGTTGCATCTAGTGGTGAGGATTGCAGATTGCAGCCAGCTGAAACTTCTCCCATGTGCTAAGCGTGAACTCATTCCCTCAGTGTCCATTGTTCGGGGGGTACCAGTGTACTGTCCCTCTCCAAAACTATCAGACCAAGGGTATATAATTGGTAAACGTCCTTAAAAAAGCAAGTGATGGTAAAAACGCTGAATAAAGCGATTTCACATTTTAAAAAAATCAATGTTTTTCTAGAGCTCTCGTTGCGGAGCCAGTGTTTGGATTGTACATTCTGGGCTACTGTAGAAACAAGGATATCTCTTAAGACAAAGACCAGCTACCTATGTCGATATAAAGGACTCATTCCAAGGTAATAAAAACACAATGATTCTTATTTATTATACACTAAAAAAATACTTATTATATTAAAGTCTGCCAATATATTCCCTTAAATCCTACACACTTGACCTTTAAAGGAGCAGTGTATGGGATTTAGTGGCATCTAGTGGTGACAATTGGACATTGCAGCCAGCTGAAACTTTTCCCAGCTTGGACTCCTTCAGTGTTCATTGTTCTGGAGGGTTTCACCAGGAGCTGAATTATCCACAGAGGTCTCTTGCTCTCCAAATCAAACACACCAGATGATCTAAATTGGTAAGACTCTGAATAACGCAGTTTCACATTATAAATGATTGTTTTTCCAATTTTGTGTGGCTCGATGTGGAGGGGCTGCTAACTACGGTGGCTGACACGATAATGCAAATGGCCCTATCTAGAGCCAGTGTTGGTTTGTCCATTCTGGGCTACAGTAGAAACATGGTGATGCAACTTGGCGGAGTTCATGGAGGAGGACCTGCTCCCTATGTAGATATAAACGGCTTATTCTAAGGTAACGGAAAGATTACAAGGATTATTTTCAGGTTATTATACACAGAAAACATACTTCTTAAATGTCTTCCCAATATCCCTCTAAACCCTGCACCCTGGACCTTTACTCTGAGAGTAATCTTTATGTAAATGCGGATATTTGGCATTAAAATAATCATTAACACTGATGTAAAACTCAGTGGACTCCTCACCATTCATGCCTGTTTTCAAAAGCAGCTCCGAAACCAAACAATTTGTTGCCGCAGCAAACCTCCACCAGCAAATAATGGCGCTCTCATTGTTTTATTAACTTCAGTTATTACTTGTAATTAAAATTCAGCTGGTCTTGGTTTTCCACTTCATTACATTGGCAGCGTATGTGGCTGTTTGTCTGCAACAGTTCGCTGCTCCATATTTGGGGTCTCTCTCCCTGTTGGCATGATGTTTCCCTTTTGACAAACAGTGACCTTGTTTATGTGTTTGGTTACTATAACAGGCAGTGATGTAGAGTACAAGCCCAGATGGAATAGATACAAGGGGCCTCCGCTGCCCTTTCAATTATCTCAAATACCATGTTTTTACTTCGTATTTACCATTTTAACTTGCATTACCAACAATGATTCATTTCACTTGTGTATTTTTTCTAATAAACAACGTTGAGCATAATTATAGAAGTCTGGAATAACAACAAATTATTATTCACACGTTTCCTCTTTGGTTGCCTGGAGCTGCTGCAGCTGCTGCTATTGTTTGCACCCTAATAATGTTGTAAACTATTCCCCAATGCTTCTCATCACATCTGCTGTCACCTTGTATACCCCCAGTTTAGAATCCCCATACTTATATTCTTTTTTTTGAGTAATTATTTCCTACTTGAGTCTGCTGTAGCATTGTCTGCTCAGAATGTAATGTAATGACTCACTTCCTCCATGTGTTCATCCAAATCACAAAAAAAATAAATATTTTTTTTTAATTCATCCCTGACAGTTGACAGCATCTGTTGTGGTTAATCCAGGGTAATCATGACATAAAGACACGCAGACTGGCCAATCATAACGTAGCATCAGGCGGCTCAGACCAGGGTTCGACAACTCAGCTGTGCTCCATTGACTCTAATGCAGTTGTTTCAGATTTCCTTCATTTTCAGGCTGGTTTTGTGTATTTGGAGCTAAATGTTGTGTCTGGGGCACGTCGTGTATTAATGATACTCGTTACCTGGAGAGGTTGGAAAAAGATATATGTTTCTTCCCTGTTCCAAAACCAAAATCACACCCTGAAAAGTGTAGGGTTAGCTAGCTAGCTACTGAAGATACAGCCTACTGAATGTATACACATGCTGCTTTTGCTTTTTAATGGTTATAACATTGAACAAAGACCGACCCTGCTGTACAGGAGCCAGTGAAGGGAAGCAGGGAAACAATGCTGATATTGAACCAGCTGTGTGTCATCACAGTGTGTGCAGATGAACACTGTTTGACTTCCCCTGGAGATCCCCAGCAGTCCAGCGGCAGAGATCCGACCGCTGGAGGTGGCACGGGGGCGAAGCCAAACACTGTTCATCTGCACACACTGTGATGCCACACAGCTGGTTCAATATCAGCAAAGTTTCCCTTTATATTCATTGTCTTGTGTGGAGATCAGCAGTGATGTGGTGGTTCACTTTTACACTGTGATCTGTAGCCTATAGTTCGGCTTTAGCTTCTAACTATCTTTGTCTTTTTAACCTGTTGTAGCTGCTGAGTCAGTTTGACATCCTGGATATATCCTTCAAACACAGACTGTAGACCCATCTCTCTCCAAAATTGTGATAATATCTCTTCAGGGAGTGCAGTTGGTTACAGTGTGGGCTCCATGCTTGCTCTGACAGCTTGACGGACCATCACAAAGGGCCTGGGGCTTAGTGAGTGGTCACTTCTTTTATAATGTCTTCAGACATTTCCTGGAATGAACCATAAATTATGACGGTAATAATTACTGTATATTCAGTGGTTAATTGATGCTCCTTCCAATTACTTAATTTAAATTAAATTTTAATAAGGAGTCTCGGTACAAAGCAAGTGAGCTAATCGTGCAAAAAAATCTGAAATTTGCCAACAAACACTTCAACATATACAATCTAAGAGAATTTGTTTGCAATAATAATTGGCCATAAAATGATTATTTGGGGTTAAATGGAGCTGCTCCAAACTAAAATAACGTTGTCTTAGGGGTGAGCATCTTCAAACTTCATGAGGTAAAACTGAAAAACTGAAGAAAGAAACTGAAGAGTGAAGGTGACTGTGCTGCCTTGAAATGTAAAGTGGACTAATTTTGAGAGGACAAGTTCAGCTAATTTTATAATGACTGAACTTTTGTTCTCAAATAAAAAAATAATAATAAAGGACTAAGTTTCTTTACACAGTGTTTTCATAGTTAGATACCACTTGAGATTAGTGAGTCAATATGTGCTTTTGTGTTTTGGCTGTACTGTCCTTGAAAGTTTCATAGGATCAATCTTAGTTCTCCACAACATACCGATATTATTGATAATGTGGCATAACTTGGCAGATCTGCACAACCCATAACTATTCCTTAAATGTAATAAATCATCATGGAATCACATTCTTACAGTCCAGTCATAAAAACGTGATTAATAGTGTAATTATACGCAACTGGCATTTCTCCGATCACTTGCTTCTAGAGATGTTAAACCTCTGTGCTGCTGCATGGATTTATTATCAGATCGCTGACAGGGCGTAACAAGGCAACAGTGCCATGTATCAAAAGACGACGCTGACTGTGAACAACCAGCAGTAATCATATCAAACCTTCATCTCATCCATCTCCTGCTCCATTACGGAAAATGATGGCGTTTAGTTACCCTGTCATTTCCTTTTTTCTCCCTCTCCTCACCCCTACCCTACTCTCTTTCTATTGAGAATTATTTTATTGACTGACTTCTCTGATTCTGAAGTCTGAAAATGAGGCAGACCTTTATTATTCTGCCCCCCAGATAGGAAGTGCAATTCACCAGACTTTGAATATGAAGTGCTGCCTTTGAGTCAGGCAGGAGATAATTACTCTGCTAGGATCAGACCTAACCTCTTGTTGGAGAATGAAAATTATAAAGACCAAGCAATTTCATGTACAGTATGGTGTGCATCCAGTGCTCAAGATGTTGTGCAAAGGGTGATGGGGAAATTGCATTCAGGAGAAACAGCAGTTTGCACCTTCTTAAACAGACAAAATATCTGACACAAAGCAGAGACACAATCTGAAGCTGGGATTGTTCATGCCAAAAACAAACAAAAAAAAAATTCAATCAAGCCCCATATCACTTGTGTTTTTATTTACCATAATTACAGGTGCAATAAAAGCCTTTCTATTCACCAGGCACTCTGGAAACAGTGTCAAACCACTCATTTAGTATTTTGTGCTGCTTATCTTTTTGTCCTCTCCAAATTCAGCCCCAGTAATTTCCAACCGTATTGTCTTTACTGCGTGAGCAACATCTACCTGGGTGGGCGATGCACCTGCGTGTCTCGGCAGGCTACGCAATTAATTAAGGCATTTCCAAAGCATGCGCGGCACGGAGCTGCATCTGGAGCCTCTTCCTCTGGGCTGTGCGGGTCATCATGTTACATGTAAAGTCCCACGCGTGCGGCTGGGTGGATATCCGCGGTGTTGTGACCGCTGGTTATTTAAAAGACGGGAGAGACGAGGTCTGACTGCAGTGGGTGCTGTTGTTGGTCGGAGAGCCCGCTGACTGAACTTGTGAGGAGAGGAGGAGAGAAGGAGCTGTGCGCTCTCTTCCCGGCAGAGTGCGTCCCGCTCCACACACACACACACACGTATACACATCCACACGCGCACACACATACACACACATCGGGGTCACTCTACTTTCAGGCAGCGGACTGGTTTCCACTCCCGCACCTCCTGAATATCGCACATGAACAGTCTGGAGGACGTCAGCAGACATTTCCTACCTGTGCGCCTTCAGCGTGCGTCACAGAAACTCTGCTGTTTCTTCGTGTTAATTGTTTCCTCCGCGGTTTCCCATCCGGCGATTTTGGATTACGGAGAATAACAAGCGGCGTGGAGCGCGTAACTCCCCGCAAATCATGGATTTATGGATAAAGTTGATGTTGTTGTGCAGCTGCTGCTTTGGAGCAAGTGCAGACTTTGATGGCAGGTAAGGGCGCATGGTTCACATTGTCTGCTGGAGCCGATGTTTTTGTGCAATAACTGGTTTTCACTAAGAGGGTGCATCACAGTTCAGTCCATTTACAGGCTGTTTCTTGCAAAAACTGCGCCTTTGGTAGCGCTTGTTGGAATCGCAGGCATTATTTTTAAATCTCCAAACTGCGAGGCTCATTTTAGATGTGAGTGAAAACATGTTGCTCCCGTGAAATTATGTGCGCCCTGTGGTGCTGGGGAACCATCCTAACTTTTATTCTGATGAAAACAGTAATAATCCAAGTGCATCCAAGCCTGCGCCTCGGAGCACACACATCCTGCTGTAGTAGGCAGGGTTCACGTGCAAAAGAAACACACCAAGCGGTTCTTGTCTTGTGCAGATATCAGGCAGATTATAAAGTGATGTGACAGCACATTGCCCGGTGCTTCATGTTCAAACACGAATCAGATGAAGTATGTGAAGACAGAGGAGTGGAGACGTGCCAGACCCCAAAGAATGCATGTGTCCGAGATATCGATCTGCCTATAGGTGCATCTGAGTTAATGAGCATGATTGATGCTTTCTTTCTGTCTCTATCTGTCTCTCTTTTACCACCATGCATCAAACCAAGTTGTAATTTAGGTGTAAAAAAAATCCTTTGAAGCAAGTAGATGAAAAGCATCTCTTCAAATTGTTTGCGCAAAGTAATGACACCAGACATGATAATTGGCAAAATGCTCTGTTCCCTTTTTTGCTTTCACAGTTTAAAGAGGTGTGTTAAATCGACACTATATTCCATCTCTTATTGTGTGCCATATTGAGGTGGATTTCTCGAGCTCAGAATAAAATTGGACTGAAGACCATCCAAACAGTGAGAGTTACACAAACAGAGCCCTTACTGCCAAATTCCCTACATCTCCAACAGAGAATGCAGCCAAGTATTGTACTTTATTTTTCCTCATGTATCTCTGTCAGACAGGCTCAGCCCCAAAGCAGGATCCTCTCTCATGTTTCACTTTTTCAAATGAATGGAAAAAAAAACTTTTTGAAGATTATTGGAGGTAATTGTTATTGAAATACCGTGCACGCATTTCAAAGAGCCCCTTTCAGACTGACTGCCATTCCACCTGCTTGTTGATAGACTTTGACATCTGGAGGTATATAGCCTTTTCCCCCCTCCTCGGCTCTTTCAATTCAGTTTTCTGCTGCTGTGTTCAAAAGTATTTCAAAAGAAAGCGATTTGGATATCAAAGGTTTCAGCGAGAAGTAACAGTGTGTGTGAGAGAGAATAGAGGAGAGGGCAGAATAGTATAGAATATTTAAATGAAGCATTTGCAAGTGCATACAACGTTTTTGTTGTTCAGGACTTTGTATTTTCTTAATCTGCATGGCTAATGTGTGTGTGACAGGCCGTGGTCTGATGAGATGTGTAGGGCTTTAACTTTTATTTCACGCTTGCCTTTGTGTAATGATCATTTACTTTAACCTCGCAGCAGCAGCATATTGTACATTATTAACATCCCTGCTGATGGAGTGCCTTGTCACCATGGCCATAATTTGCCAATTTTTATGGGTATAAACTTTCCCGGGCCCGAGTCTCTGCCTCAATATTAATTCATTGAGAGAATATCCCCCGAGACAGAGCACAAGCAAAAAAGCCATTTATTACCTGGTCTCTCTCACTTATTGCCTTTTAGAGAGCGTTCCTAACAGGCTTATCCATCTAGTCCTGAAGGGTCCTTCACGGGCATCATTGGCCGCATCATTTTGTTCTCCCATAGCTGCACATAATGTGCTTACCTGCAAATCTGTTGCTAAAAACACTGTGTGTTGTTGTTGCCACTCTTTATTCCACCCAAGGATTCAACGATGGCCGACTTCCTGTCATGTAACATAGAGGCCTGAATGTAAGGCAGCACATACAGTAGAGGATATTCTTCCCTGGTGATGTCACTAAATTGTTAAGTGCAGCGCAGCCAAGCAGCACATACCAGACCTCCTCAGTAATAATCCAAAGCCGTGGACTGTTGCCAGGTTATGTTGGCGTTGTAATACCAGACCCACATTTGGGCTTTCAGGGGTTGAGAATGAGTGCGAAAACACTGTTCAAGTCACATTTTATGGGCAGCCCAACAGTGTGAAGTAAAAAATAATGCATTTTATAGTTTCCTCAGCGTTCATCATCAAGCTTATGTCAAGGTAATAATGAAGAAGCGACATCTTTACGAGGAGTCACAGAGGAGATTTAAAGTGTAACCTTGCCTTGTGTTTTCTTAGAGAGAACAATCAGTGAAGTCAGACTCCTCTGACTGACAGCTCAGTGAGAAACATGCATTCAAGTGCTGTACTTCAGTAAATAAGACACATATCCAGGCCCCAATGGAAAAGTCAGTATACAAACAGCACTTGAAGTTACGACTGAACATAACTTCTCTCACTGCTATTTTGTTGTCATTTTTACTGAGCAAACAGGACAGCTCGGGAGTAAGTGGAAACTTTACAATGTATCGTAGTGCTACTTGGACAGTGACGCCTCCTACTGCCACTCAGTCATGTAATGTAAAATATGTTGTCATTTAAGTATACTGACACAGACATTATGTTGCTCCAGAGGGGGAAAAGCAACAGTTGCAGGAAGGTCAGGTGGCTCGTTGCCAGAGTCTGCTTCACAATACACTCTGTTACCTGATACTTGTGCATTGCGATGCAGTTCAGCAGCCCTGTGATAAATACTAGATTTGTATAGCAGCAATTATTGCTAACGCTGAACCAAAATTGATTATGTTGTAATTTGTGAGGCTGTGAAATGAAAACACCGCTGAAGTCGGGACAGAAGAGACACCGCCCGTCTCCTGCTGATTCTCAGGACACATCTAGACGTACTTAGAAATGTTTCATTCCATTTACAAGAAAACATCCAATAAACACTTGTATAGCAGCACTGAACAGGCTCTTAGCAGTTTGTTTAGAGAGAGTGCACTTAGAATTGTTAACAGCATCTACCTTGTGTTCCTACGGACGTTGCATGCACTTATCGTAAGTCACTGAGGACGAAAAGATCTGCAAAGCAATGTAATGTAGTGTGAAAAAGAAAAGTAAAGGTATTGCATTGTGTTGTAAGGTGTTTTCAACATTTTCCCTCTCTATAGATGTGAGTGAGGTGGACATCTTTCAATATGGTGCTCTGTTGAAGTGTGCAGCCTTGAAATTGCCACAGAATTGAGCCAACACACATATTCCCACATCACAAGTATCAACACAGACATTTTTTTGTATCGTTTATTGCAGGGCCATTGTTTTGCATGGCCTTACATCATACTAGGTGTTTTTATTTTTCTGGCCACTCAGTGAATACCTTCCACTATGTCTGCGTTGTGTAGAAAAGCATTTTCTTAATAGGCCAGCTGATTACTCAGTTTAAATCCCACACAGTGCTGTGTGCTAATGTGATAGACTTGGCAGTCTGCTTGCGGATCTGGCAGCCCGTGCAGCCGAGGTGCTTCATTAAGACGCCAGACACCTTATGACTCCACAAGCTCATGCCTTCAGCTGAGCCCAGCAGGTCCGAGCAAGTCTTTCACACCGAGGCGCTACAAATGCAGCAATCAACATCTGTGGGTGTTTGCGAGAGAAATCCGTTACGGTTTGCATGCTTTAGTATGGATTCATGGACTGATGATGGATAGATAGATTAAATGATATACCTTCACGGTCCCAATTATCACGCTACACTCCACACTGCTCCTCTGAGCGATGGACTGACTACTTCTCACTGTCAGGCAGGGGAGATCGGCCAGCTCTGTATCCATTAGTAAAACAATGGAAGAAGGATGGCATCCCCATAGTGAATATCATCCTCTCAGGTTCTCCTGGATGAACCTTGTCTGATAGTGAGTGCTTGAGAAGAGGTGTCACACGGCATGCGTGAAGGGTAATAATTATCTGCTTGAGTTCCTTCAAGGCTTAGTGTAATTTAGGATCATTATTCAGAGCCCCAGGGTAATAAATACAGGTATTATGCTCAAGTCCATTTGATATGCCAGCTTTCTGTTCTGTAGAATATCACTGGGGACAAGATGTATTAGAGAAAAAAAAGTCTTCTTTTTTTGTGCAGTGTCACCGCACTCCCATTGTCGATTGAGGTTTGTCATAATTTTTAAGCCACAGATGTTGTAAGAAATCAAAAATATGCATTCACACTGGCTGCGGTGTTGGTGTGATGAATTGGTATGCTGGTGAATTGTATTAAACCCCCAGTTTCAAGTTCAGAGCGCGTTACGGTGCACAACTGCCTCCGGCTAAATTCAGCTTGAAGAGAGGACTGTGAGACGCAGTGAGAACATGAAACTGGATTCCTGATTCACTATGCGCGCGTGTATTTATATATATATGTGTGTGTGTGTGTGTGTGTGTGTGTGTGGGAGAAAGCAATAGAGGAAAATATTTGATTCAATAATCCAGGACCTGTTGCATCTCATGCGGTTACTGTCTCCTTAACGCTCCCACAGCTCCTAGCAGACCTGCCAGACGCCTCTCGCCCACCATCCACTGGGAGCCCTGTAGGATTTCAAACTCTGCTTCCTCGTTTAAAGTCTGAGCTCAGAGTCAAATGCCATGCCCTTATGATCCTGACATGTCAAAAAAATGTATTACAAAACTTTATTTTTGTTAAACTCCTCGGGGCAAACAAAATACCAGCTCCACCACATTATCACTTCCTGCTACTGGAAGAAGTAAAAATTCAGTTGCCAGAATAAACCACTGACTTTTTCTCGGTTCAGTCTGATTGTCATGGCTACCTCATCTGTCTGTTGCATTTCGTCAACCGCAGTCTCTTTTGGACATTGATTTACAAAGAATAGGGCTGCAGCTGGTGGTTATTTTCAGTATTGTTTAATCTGCCTGTTATTTTCTCAAGTTATGGTTTTGGCCTTCAAAAAGTCAGAAAATAGAAAAAGAGACAGACTGACATTTACAAATTGCTTGTTTTGTCAGACCAACAGTCAAAAATCCCAATATATTAAATTTACCATTATGAGAATAAATAAACAAATAAATCGGGACCCCCTCGAAAATGAAATGGCACATCTCAAGGGGTTTTATCCTATTAAACAGAAGTGAAACACACAGAGGACCAAGAGATCCAGTTAATATTCACATTTGAACAGTAGGAGCCAGTTTGTTTTTGGCTCTTCAGTGACGGACAAAATAACGGGAATACCAACTGAGGACATTTCCATCACATATCTTTCAAGTACCAAAGTCACACAAGATGACTAAGTTGGCCGGTGATATGAAGTTGAAGCTAATTAGCTGTTAGACTGTATCAGTTCTCTAAACAACATCTGGCAATCAGCACTGTCAGATGTGATTTTCAAAGCAACTCGTGGAAACATAAAGACTTCCAAAATGGCTGAAAAAAAAGAAGAGTTGGCGGAATAACAAGCCAGAGTCACACAATTTGCTGATTTATTGAATCAATTCAAATTCAAATCAAAGAATCAATTTGACTGAGAGATCAAGAAACTAGATTGGTGCTATGGCAGAGTTTCTGGTATTCAAAAAGAGATTTCAGTCGAGGCCATTACAGCACAAAGATGGGAGAATTCACAAAGACTGGATCGCAGCCAATGATAGCACCATGAATTGTGCATCACTCGCAACTGATATCTGAACTGTTTCAAGGTCGGATTCTCAATGATATTGCACTAATGATTCTACAACTCAAACTCATTCAGTTTTGCAGTGTAGTGCAATGTGCCCTTTTTGCGTGTGACTGAAATTATCCATGTGGCAAACTATCAGTAGCCCCTTTTACACTGCCAGATTTTCCGCGAATGTTGGGCCGTTTTGCCAACAAGCTGCGAGCATTTAGACACACAGAGCCGGATTGGTGAGTTGATCCGAGGTGCCCAGTTTTCTTAGGGTAGATATATCGGCGCAACCCTTTTAGTTTAAACAGACCGAGGCGGCCTTACCCAACGGGACGGGCTGTTGATGACGCCGCACGTGCGACCCACTGGCGGTGGATAAACAGGAAACAGCTGATAGCAGGAATTAGCAAGCAGCTAGTAGCAAGACGGAAATGCAAACCTGACAGACACTGTAAAGATGAGCAACTGGGGAGACAAGGAGTTGTGCAGCCTTTTGTCCTCGCAAACGAAGAGGCCATTAACCGTCAGATGACGGGGACGGTGAAGAACGGGCCGACTTACGAGAGAATCGCCGAAGGACTGATTAGCCGCAGCTTCCCTCCCATGTCACTGTATACGTCACATGCTGAGCTTCACATTTTGTTACTTGCTCACGCCCCCCATTGCCCGAAAAGGCGCATTCTGTATACACAAAAGTAGGTAGGCGGCATTTTGCTGCACTCCCTGAATGTGTTTTCATACTGCCAATGCTGAAAAAGACTGATTGGGCTTTCCTGCAAATTTGCACAATTCCTGTCTAAAAGGGGCTAGTGTTGTGCTAAGAGCACCATAAGCAGAATAACGGCTGAGACAAAAAGAAACCTGTCATTTTCAGGCTGTGAGCTGCAGGTTCCACACACTGACTGTGCATAAAGATGGACGACATGTCTACACTTCCTTGAACAAAAATGAAGCAAAAATATCCAGGATGTGGCCGCCACCATCTTGCACTGGTGACGTCATTAGGAGCCAGAGTCTGCACGGTAGTGATCTCCATGGTATTGAGATCCCATCCATACACCTGTCCGACCAATTGCAAGCAGCACTGTTGATTGTGAGCACACCAAATGGCACACACAGCTGTCAGTCCAACATCAGCCCTCCTCTTTTTAACAGCATCAAATAACTACTTAAAACCAAACTTATTGTAAGAAACCATCTTTGGGGAAAATTTGATGTGTGCTTTGATTTTTTAGCTTGACCCATTTCCCATTTGCCAACATGGAGGGTGCAGGGTTTATGACAGTACTGCAGCCAGCCACCAGGGGGCAATCGAAATGTTTTGCGCTTTTGAGGTAGCTGTAATGTCGTTCGTGTTAATTATACAGTCTGCGGTCCTGAGCAACGAGGTGCAGAAGCATTCAGTCATCACTGGAACGTCTGCATGTGAACCCGCTAATAAATGGACTTCAGTTACCACCAACTGTCTGAAGATGCTAATAATGTCACTGTAACTGCATGTGGCTATTAGCACTGATCTTTGTGAATAGAACAGTTTTCCATAGAAAGTGGCCATTTCTGCACCAAATGTATGGATATTACCCAGTTTAATTACCTGCAAAAATAACAGGAGCTCTGAGGTGCTATTTTCCTGACAGTACAGCTGGGGATGCATTTTACCTTTTGCAGGTAATCTGAGAATCACACAGTTTCTCTTTGTCTTATTTGTGCAGGTTTACGGCCCCCTAGTGTGTACAAAAAAACAAAACATGGACTTATGACTTCTTTTTTTCTCCCCCTGACATTTAGATGGAGCTCTGGAATTCAAAATATCTTTTTAACCCACACACTCCTCTGTAAACTGTTACATGTAATGATGTACCTGGCAAAAGCAGCTTTCCACTGGGAGTCATCAGGTGCAATGATGACTTTGTAATGTCATATAACTGCAGTGGGATATGAGATCACTGGGTTATGCAGGAGCAGGTGCACCCGTAGCAGCATAAACTCTTCCCACATCATGCCCCCATATTCTAAGATGATAATTACCATATGCACACTGATGAATAAATTCAAGAAGAAGAACGTGTACAAGAACATCGGGGTGGAATCACCAGTTTTAAATATCACTGAAATGTCAAGGGAAGTTGTCAGGTGGTTTTTAAAAGTGTCACCATCCTGCAAATTCAGAGGGGAATTTTTGCCACAGGCGGCGATCACCTTGTTTTATTAACAAGTTTACAGTATGGAGGGACAGCAGGTGCCATATTTGTGCATGTGTGTGTGGGTGGGTGCATGTCATTTGCAGAGATAGTGGCATATAAACCTGTCTGCTGTCCAGACCTGTCCTTTTGCCTTCGCTTCTCTTTTGTTTCCTTTTCTTTTTCCTTCCCTCTCTTCTCTGCTCCTTCCTTTTCCTTGTCTTTAATTTCCTTTTTTTGTTTTCTTTTATTCTCTTTCTTTCATTGCATTTCCCTTTCTTTTGCTTTTCTGTTTGTTTCCTTTCATTGTCTTTCATTTCCTTTTTCATTTCCCTTGCTCTCCTCTTCTTTTGTTTTTTTTTATTCTCTTTTATTTGCTTACATTTCCTTTTGTTTCTTTTCCTTTTTCTTTCCTTTGCTTTCCTTTGTTTCCTCTCCTCTCCTCTCTTCCCTTCTCTTACTGTGTGCTTGGAGCTTTTCCCTGCCTGACTGCTTCCCTGCTTTCCAGGCAGCAGACAAACATTTTCCCTGGATCTGCCACTCTCACTTAGCATCCATTGGGTTTTTTTCCAGCGAGGTGATTGGCAGCGGGGGCAAGCATTAGCATTTCCTCATCTTGGCATAGAGACACTAACAGGCAGGGATAGTGGCAAAGGATGTGCCTTGAATACCGAGCAACAACCTCACACTCTCACTGAGGCATTAAAGAAAGCGTCTTTTGTTAGAAGGAAGTATATCAAATAGAAGTCCTCCTTTGCTTTGCAACTGGATTACAGTGTTTCCTTTGTACAACTGCTTACCTGCATAGTCAGCTCAGATCATCGTAATGTTGATAATGACAGAGCAGTCTTGATTTTTTTTCAGGAGATATATAGTTTTCTTATTGTACAGTATAAAAACTCACCCAGCTTGTTATATCCTTGCTTCTTATTTATGTATTATTCACTAGATTTTAACATCTTAGAGCCAGCCTCTCAAAGTATGCAGCTTGGATTTTCATCAGTATCCTTAAATGGACTCACTCCTTCACCCTATTCTCTCCATAAATATGTGGTGAGCCTTGGTACAGATAAAAAGGTAATCCACATGCACTGTCTGCCAAGAAGCTATTTCTCGCTCTGAGCAGAATAGAACATGGTGTAACAAAAACATCCGGCTGTAATTTCTCTTAGAGGAATTGCAGTGCTTTGGAAATAACCTATATCTCTATAAACACTAATACCTGCATGTTTCCGCTGTAGCAGGGATGATGTTATCTTCCACTGTCATGAATATTGTCTTGTGGAGTCTTTCAGCACACGGCACAGTGACACATACTCACGACATGCGTTCATGTAATAGATGGCGATAGGAAACATACAGTATATTCAAGGGCACCAGACAGCGCACGTAGCTTCTAATCTGTTTCCCTTATAATCAGCACAACAGTAATGTCGTCTTCTCGGATGTGAACGGTGAGAGCACTGATGCACACTGAAGGCAAAATTTAAATCAGGTCTGGCAGGCTTTCAACACGGGTCTCCAGCTTGACATCGTGCAAACCAACACGATCTGATGTGCTATCAGTTGTATTTCCGTGACGCTAAGATAATCTGCTATAGGGAGGCGGTGAAAACTCAGCCTTTGAGAAAATGTAGTAATATTTGATTCGATTTTCAAGGAAAAATGTCAAATGTGTCTTGGCCCCAGCTTCTGAAATGTGACTTTTTACTGCTGTTCTTTCTCTTATATAACAGGAAACAGAATATCTTTGCGTTTTGGACTGATTGTCAGATTAAAAAAAGAAAAGGAGGGCCGAAAGACGTCATCCTGGAACACAATTTTAAGTTTTAGGTTGTAGAATTTAGGGAGATATGTATAGGCAGAAATCAAATATAATGTAAGAAGTATGTTTTCTTAAGTGTATAATCACCTGATGAGAAGAATGGTTGTGTTTTCCTAGAATGAGACGTTTATCTACATATAGGGAGTGAGTCCTCATCCATGGAGTTCCCCACATTGCACTGCCATGTTTCTACAGCAGCCCAGAACAGACAAACCAAACTCTGGTTCTAGATTCGCCTTTGCCATCAGCCATCGTAGTTTTCAGCCCCTCCATGGCAAGACTATTCGAAAAGTGCTGTTTTTTTCTCGATGTGAAACTGCTTTATTCAGTGTTTTTACCCATTAGAATTACTGGGTCTGAGGAGGAGGAGACCTCTGTGGCTAATTTGCCTGCTGGTGAAAACCTCACGAACCTTCTGGATCTTAAGTTGTCAGAGAAGATGAGCATACATTAAGTTATCAGAGGAAAAAGGTATGCATACATTAGAGGTAAAGGGAAAGCAGTGTTGGAGAAACACTGATTTGTAATGTGAAACTGCTTTATTCAATTTTTTTAACCTGTATCTATCACCTGTGGTTACAGTCATAAACATTGCGGATGCACAAAATGAGGCCTAAAAGAGGCGTACACCACTTCCCATGCAAAAGTTGAGATCTATAAAAGCAGACTTGATGGCCCATGATTAAGAATATATGGAGATGGGAAATTGGGGACGCAGATGGTGAGGTGGAAGCCGAATTGTAGAAATTCTTAAAATGTTAAATGTTGGCATACGCAATTTTTGGCTTTTGTCTGTACGTGCAGTTTTAGTATGGTTCCTACGCACTATTTTACAAATGAGAGCCCTGGTCCATTTGTTTTGGAGAGGAAGAGACCTCTGCAGATAATTTGGCTCCCAGTAAAAACCTCCTGAACACTGAACACTAAAGAAATCCCAACTTGGTGCTCAACTTTGGTTCACACTTGCAATTTGCAATCCTCACCGCTGGATGCCACTAAATCCTACACACGGTTCCTTTAAGCAAAGCACATTTGACAATTTGGGCCCTTCAGTGCTAATGCAGAATTTTATATTGTACCCCAAATCACAAATTTGCATCAAAGGGCTTTACAGTCTGTACAACACACGACACCTTCGATCCTTAGACTCTCATTTCAGACAATGAAAACTCCCCAGAGAAATCCTTAAACAGGTCAAAAGAAAGGAAGTGTCTTTTATTCATGCAAAAGAAAAACTTGACACCAGCCTTTTCTCTCTGCAGCAGGAAAATGAAATGAATCATGTGAACGCTTTGAAGCTTCCCTCCAAACAACATTGAAAAGACCCCTGCTTTTCATTCAGACATTTTAATTGGCTGTGAACTAATTATGTCATCCCCTCACAGGTGGCCGCGGCAGATGGCCTCATCCAACGGCCTGTGTCGATACGGGGCCAGAGTGGACTGCTGCTGGGGATGGACACGCCGTTCCTGGGGTCACTGCCAGCGTGAGTGCCACCGTGCCTGCTGCTGCTGCTGGGGGCAAACAGGGCTAACAAGGTTGCAAGGTTTCAAGCTGGGGTCAAAGATGCTATTAGACATTGGAGATGGTGCAGCACTACCAGTCACAACAGGCTCGGGAACACACACACACACACACACACACACACACACATGCACATTGTCACAACAGAAACACAAACAGCTAATGGAGCATCACACCTGGGACAATCTTTGAGTAAAGATTGATGGTAATGGCTGGTTGGACCGGAGGAAGGGCTGACATTTGTATTCACACTGCGGGTGGCCATAATGAGGGAGAGACTCTAGCTGCAGGTGGACACATTCAAGGGTAGATGGGAGATTGATTATAGATTACTACTGTGCAAAAAACAAGCAGGCTAACGCTGCCAGAACGAGCCATTTGAAAACAACCCATGGTGTTGTCAGGTGCACAGACCTCAACTCATCTTTATACTCGCAATGCCGCTTGGAGGATTCAGAGGATGTGCGCTGTCATGACCACATGCCTGTATCACATGAGCTCTATGAAATATTAACACGTCACATTTCCTACATATTTACATTGTGCAAAGACCCTCTGCTCTCCGGTAATGCTACCCAGGGAGGTGTGAATATACTAACATAGGGTTCAGATCTGGCCAGTTGCCTTACAAATGTCAAATCCTCTGCATGGCTTGGTGCCTGCGCTGGTGTAGCGGCTGCCTTGGAGGTTTAATCAAGAAGGGGTTAACACATAAATAGTCCTATTTCACAGCAGGATCATCACGCAACTTGAAGGAATTGTGAAGCATTTGCAGAAGTATATTTATTGGTTACCTTCCCATCTGGCTGTTGAATATGAAGCTAGCAGTTGATTAGCTTAGCATAAAGACTGGAAACGAGCAGCCAGAGGTGTTGGTAGGTGGTTTTTTTTTTCACCTGGTCACTGAGTCAGCCTTTCCTAATCTTTATTGCTAGGCTAAGCTAATTGGCTGCTAGTGGTAGGTTCATATTTACACATTGAGTGGTATCAATCTTCTCACCGACTGTAATTCTTGGTAAAAAAGTGATAAAAGTTATAGTTTGTAATAGGGAGGCACCAATTATGAAATTCTGGGCTGATGGTGATGTTTTTACATTGTTGTTTATTTTGTTTTTGTTGTCATTTATTCCCCTTTTTGTGCTCGGGAAACAAAGAAATCTGTACTATTAAAAAAATAACTGAAATATTTTAAAGTAATTAAGCCTTTCATTATACTTCCCATATATGAGCAAACATTTAATCATACAGATTTAGGAAATGACTTTTGATATAACCTTTCACATGAAAAAAATAACTGCTTCCAAAGCTTTTACTCTTTATATTATGTATTGTAATTCCTTTTTAATATTTATTTTATATTGCTGTAAAAACATCAACGAAATTTGCCTTCAAACAGCCGTATCTATCAAAGTTTCTCTCCAAAAACCTACATTTTACAAGATTACATTGAACACAACATGAGAGCATTATACTTTACCATTACCCAATACTTATTTTTACTGAATAGATCTTCAATCTCTGTGAGCTGTTAGTTCCAGCCGACTGCTACTCACCGTCTCCTCACACAACAGTGAGATCACAGAGCTTATTTGCCAACAGTCATTGCATTCCTCTTGTACCTGCTCATTAATTAAAGTTTTTGGCTGTTTCAAGCCCTGCTTTTTAGCCGGATGTGACACAACAGAAAAACATCAGCCACTGCCAATGGTGAATGTTATCTTATTTGCTGGTAGGCTGATCGTAGTCAACAAGGAGAATACTGGCCGATACTGATGTTCATATGATAAATAGGTGCATCTCTGGTGGGTAAATTTATTTAGCACATGTGACAAAAAAGTTATCTTTTAATTACTGTCACTATATCCTGACAGAAGTACATGAGGCGGATAATGTGAAAAAATCAGGCCCCTCTGCCTCCTCATAGTGCTCCTAATGGATTTTTGCCCTAGGATGCCAAAACCAAACCGCCTACCCCAGCTTTAAGTATAATTCTTGTAAAAGTACTGCTTTAACCCACTGTCACAAGTTTTGGTTTCATTTCCACTGTTCTCCCATTCCCAAAACAAAAATTCGGCTGTACTCAGGGGGAGATACTAAATCCAAGTTCCAGATACTGTCAGGGGGTGCGAGTTAGTTATAATTAGTCAAAGCCAATTCGTCAACAAACAATAACAATAGTGAGTCAACAACAAACTCAGCAGCATTTCACTCCTACGACCACTTGTCGGAGTAACCTGGCGTTGTTTGTATTGTGATTGACACATTTTGTCATCGGCACTGGAGATGCCCATTTTTTCCCCCACAGACCTGTAGCGCTCACAAGTAGATCCTTTAATTTACTCAAAATCAGCTTCTGATGTTTTCCATCCACTTTTGAAAGTCTTTGTCTTTGTTAACTTAAAATTTCTCATCTAAAATTTACATAAAAGTGAAAGAAAATCAATGTCAGCATTTCTCTATCGCTGTCTGTCCAACAAATGCACGTCTCTTCCCCTTTTTCATCAGTATATCCAATGTTGCTTTTTTCAGCGAAGCATATCTAATATGTCGAGATTTAATAGACACGGTGAAACACAAAGCAGAGCCAAGGCTTTACAAATTCTTAAAACTTGAGGTTATTGAAAGTGTCACGCTATAGGTTGTTGAGTTCCTGCTGTGAAGAAGGCCAAAGGAGGTTCATAACTCTGCATGATGGTTTTGGCAGCACATTTAAAGCTTGTTTAAATGATGTTTTGTAATCCACTCATTTTGTGTTTTTCATTACTGAAATGACCATATTTTAAGTATGTTCCCATGCAGTGAAGCTCATCATGCCATGCTAGAGCTGACCTTTTGTTTATTTATTGTGTTGTGTTTGTGTTTTTTGTGGGAAACATGTCACACACTGCTTGTTGGGGCCCAAGGTCTGTGCTGGTGCGGCGTAATGATTTCTTTATACGCTGCTATTTTTTCCTCCGATTTCATGTAGAAGTGGCAGAGTGCCATCTTTTCACTTGACGTTGAAGTGCGCTGCAAGATTCCTTATTTTGTTCCAGAGAACACAAACAGTATTACTTGAGTTCACGGCCTCAGTGTTTTGTATTCCTTTTAGCTCAGCCAGATTAACCTTAGGTCTTTGCAAGACAAATCTGCTTTTTATCCACCTCTCGCTTCATCTCTATTAGAAACAAAATATGATAATTTTATTCTTACATAAACGCTTGGAGTCAGAAAAACAAGTTATGCTAATGATTTATAGGACAGACCTAGACCTGTAGCTGGAGGGGGGTTGATTTCATGGTTGGAAATTAACGGGGTTTCTTATTTATTTTTTTTAATTTTCTTTACAATAGTTTGTTCAAAAACCTCCTACCTTTTCCCAAGGCGCTGACACTTGAACTACACAATCTGTGTTGGAATGATTTAGGCAAAAGCAGCACTGTTTTACTCAAACAGCTCAATTGTATCATTTGATAGTGTTTATTTGAACACAGGGCCAGACTCAGCAGTAATTCTGGCAGGAGTCAGCACTCTCAATGCCCAGTACCTCCCAGTGCATCTGTACTGGGCTCTCTGCCTTCACAGCTCCCCATGCTTAAAAAAATCCAGGTGGAATAGATGTGGGTTTTTGATGAAGACGAGAAAGAAGAAGATGGCTTTATTATGACAGAAGCTTAGATCAGGGGGAGAGACATGATTCATGCGCTCACATTTTGCTCGCTTAAAACCCAAACAATAACGAAAATTGCCACAGCACATGCTGCAGCGTAGTTACCATTCCATGAGACAAAACGTTCATGTGTTTGCCTCTAGAAATGATGAGCGACGATGCATCATAGGTGACATTTATTTTGGTGATAAATCAAGCACAGTCACATTAAAAAAAAGTCATGTTGCGTCAATTGCTCGAGCAGCCAAACAGCAGTGTGTGAACATGTTTCCTTTGTTGCTCTGGAGTCCCACCTGTTCCATGTTGAGCCCAGAAATATGAGCTAATTTTGAGCCTAACCACCACATCAAGCTGTTGAAGTACTTTCACTTCATCACTTTTTTTTTATTATTATTTTAACAAAACCAAATCTGTTCGGTGAGTTCAATCACTTGGTGAGTGCTTGCCTTAATGCTTCCAAATGCTCCTGTCTGGGTGCACAGCTCAAGTCCATTTACTCGAGTCCACAATCAGCATTCCATCAAGTCAGTAAGGTGCTGATTTAAACCTTAGAGGAGTGAGGTTGAAGGTTTGGGAAAGAAAGGAAGTGTAATCATGGGTTTGTGCACCTTTGTCTGCATGTGTGTGAGAGGATGCAGTCAGTAAAGATTTCAGGTCTTGGTGAGTTTTTTCGTGACGATGGAAGAGATTAGATTGGAGCTGTTGGATTGTGGCTTTTTCAGCCACCTAGCTCAGCAATCGGTTTGTGAGACTTCTCTCAAAGAATGAGAAACTTAATGGATCAACCTTGATTCCCTTTTTTTTTTTTTTTTTTTTTTTGTTAAAGCTCCCAGAACAGAGAGAGTGTGAGAGAGTGTGAGAGAGGAGAGAGGAGAGAGGAGGACTTAAAGTTGGAGAAAGTAAAAAAAATTCCTGAGGTGTAAGGGAAATGGTTTAGCGGTAAGGAGTTAGAGATGATTGCTGCTGGAGTAGGGGGAGAGATGTCAGGAGAGGGAGACAAGTGAGAAAACCAGGCAGATGGAGAAAGAGAGAGAGGAGCTTTAGATTTATAGTAGACTGAAGCTCCACTTATAATGTTCTGACAGGCCATCCGGCAGGCAGAGCCACACTTGAAGCTACTTATTCCATCCAGCTGCCATCATGAACATTTTACTGCCACTGGGAGCATTTGAACATTTGCATTTCCAGTGTAATACAGTTAACAGTAATCACACTAAAAAAATACCCTTCATCTCTTCCGCTCTTGATGAAGATGGAAAACTGCCTAATCAAGTTGATCCCCCTAGTGTTTGCATCCAAATGGTCCACTCAGGCAGTCGTGACGGGAGCGTCGATCATTTATTACGTTTGATATCAGGTGATACAAGACCTGAGAGGCTGTAAAAGAGACTGACTTTGATTTGGAGCTAATTTCATCCATATTAGATGTTCTGAAAAGCAAAATTGTCTGGGCTTTTACTGTGGAAATCAGGAGGGAACTGACTAAAGAAACCATGATTTTACAGCCCAGTATTCAAATGAATTAAGGAATACTTTCTCCAGGCAGTAATGCTGATGTTCGACCATTTCAATCAGGAGAGACTTGTTCTGAGAGAAAAGAATATTAATTAACACGAGCACTTGAAATGAGCAAGTCTTTGGCGACCCATTCCAGGAGGGTGGTAAAGACATAGTCGATTAGGGACCCCCCCCCCTCAGGAGCAGAGAAAAGATGTAAAGTTTGGCAGCAGCGACATGAATGGCTGAAGGAGATTGTGGCAAAGTTTGATTGGCTAACCAGGAAAGGGAACACTCATAGTCAGCTAATTGGTGGAAGTAGGATAGAGGGAGAATTGTGAATAGATATAGCACAAAGAAAGTCTTTCTGATTGAACTTATGCTGAGTTTCATTCTGCAAAACCCAAGACTGCATTTAAGTGCAAATTTTGAAGAAATACCTCACCCACAAAGTAATTTTTATATCAGTTATTCACCCCATGTTATGTTGAATTCGTTAAAGCATTTTCTTCCATGCCTCCATGCTGAGTGAGGAATCCAAAAACAGCAACCGTTCTTGATTAATTAACAACAGCAAAACTACATCTAAACATCATTTAGAAACACTCACTCAACTCATACACTATAATCCAAGTCTTGTTTAACCAGCTGTATGGGCAGTGTTTCCTCAACACGTGCACACACATTTAAAACTTCTGCATACAAGTAGCGCGCCTGGGCAAGAACGTGCGTTTGTTCCCTGCTTGTGCATTCCATTAAGCTTAGTTAAAATGCAAGCGCTTGCCCAGGCCCGCTACTTGTCCATGTGAGAGACTGTGTTTTAAATGGTTTTAGCCATAATGTATGTGTTTGGGAAGTACGGAGCATATGACTAACTGAGACCTGGGTTATACAAAACAAGCTGTGTAAAAGTCTGTAAACTGATGTTTTGATTAGGGCAGGGCGATATGGCCTAAAAAAAAAAAATCTCAGATTTTTCCACAACAAATCCGGTTCTCGATTTAAATAAAATTTTTACCCCCTACTTAAAATCGATTTGCAGATGACAAGTTTTAACAGGTAGCACGTACCTGGGGTCCAAAACTTTCAGCATGTGAATAAACCCCGGATTTTCCGCGGTATATATGGCACCATATCTCTTGCAATATACATCACGATTGCATCCATCATCGCTTTCTTATCATATGAGATACAGTTTGTAAATGTTTCCAAGATGGTATTGCTGGGGCTGCCGCAGTCTTGTTGTGGTGCTGCAGTAAATTGGTAGTACTGCCTTCAAACACATCTACAGCAGGGTGCCGTTTGTTCCGTGTCTGACTCCACAAAACTGAACCAATTCCAAATAATTGAAGACACGTCTCCTCTCTTGGGAATGAGTTCTTTCCCGCTCGCTGCCATGTTGTGGGTGTATCAAGCGTGCCGGGGGGGGGAGCGGTGAGCCCACTCTGAACTACGGGAGCCCAGCGGAGAGCGTCTGTGGCGGATGTTAAAGAGAAACTCGATTTTCATTAAAACAAATCGACCTAAACTACAAATTTGAATTAAAGGAATAGTGCACCCAAAAATGAAAATTCAGCTGTTATCTACTCACCAATAAGCCGAGGGAGGCTAAGGTGAAGTTTTAGAGTCAACTTTTTATGTAGGGCTTTCAGGACACTTGGATCACTACGGACGAGCAGTATGGAGATATTTTGTGGTTTCAATTATGTGTTTTTGGACGTTTGAATCTGGGGCGCCGTAAGCCTCCATTAGGTGGAGTTGTGTTGCTACCCCCTCTCCCCTTGGACCTCCGCAAGGGATGTGAGGACTCTAAAACTTCACCTGAGCCTCCATCGGCATATGGGTGAGATAATGGCTGAATTTTCATTTTTGGGTGCACTATCCCTTTAAAAGATAAAATCAATTTATCGCCCAGCCCTAGTTTTGATATTGTTTTGCTGTTGTTTTTTGCGGCCTCCTTTTACTTTGATTCATGAAGAATTTTCTCAATTTTTGGATTCTTCGTTCACTGCGAAGGCATGCGAGAAAAGCAATGTTTTCTCCACAAATTTAAGGTAACATGTAGTGAGTAATTGATATACAAATGATCATTTTTATGTCATTGAATGTAAACTTGGGTTTCGCAGAATCGTCTAATATGTACACTTTCGTCTGGAGGTAGGTTTCGATCATGTTCAGACTGATACTGTGCTCATAGAGATGAGGATTCAAAACTTGACTGTTGTGAGACTTGACTTACATTCAAATCAGGTTTTGAACAAGTGAAGTGCTGGAACAGTTAAACATCAATAAGACTGTAACTAGCAGACCTTGTATGGCTGCACAGCTTTGATGTCTCAAAGGGCTTGACTTGTTTTCAATTAATTTGAGTCTACCAAAAGACTTGAAAACAGCTCTGGCAGAAAGATTTATTTTCTCCGCACTGTAACAGAACTGGGTTGAATATCACCTCCATATTAAGTAGATCACACATTATAATTTCCTCAGCGATCCTGGTGGATTTTACAAATCCACTGAGACTGGGATTTAGTTTGATTGAGTGCGGTCTTTGTTTCGACAAATGGTGTGGACAGGATTAAGGCAGGACTTTTGAATTGGTAATTCGAGCTAACAAGTGAGCGATGAAAGCAGAAAAGTGATATCTCAGTTTAAGTTATTCACTTTATCATGATTGTCTGTGCGGTTTCCTTGTCTGCACCGCTTTCTTTCATGATCAGTGGGCTGTAAAGGCTCGTCTAAAAGTGTGCCTTTTCATCTGCCTGAGGTAATAAGGTGAAAACAAAATGGGAGGGTTTGCTCGTAAAAATTAGAGGGAATATATGCGGAAATAAAAGGCACATGTTTCGAATTACTTGACACAATTCCAGCTTTAAAGGCACTTTGAAACGGAGCTGATTTAAAAATATAATGTCTGTTCACAGCCAGGTAGCTGCGGCATTTATTTTCATATTGAAGAAACCAGGACTGTGATCTCATTGAATGATACCGCCGGTGTTTTCATCTCTCAGCGCTGTGGCATAATTTTAAAAGGGAATTATAATCTCACTGTTTCACGGAGAAAACCGGTTCGCTCACTTCAATTTAGATGAGAGTGATAAAGAATATGTAGTTCACATTTTCAGAAATAAGAGAACATCCCCGGAGACGGTGGTTTTATTCGGACATCATTTTAATTTTAAAAACTCAAATGTAAATGCATTCAAAATGTGGCGACTACCCAGAGGCAACTGGGAATATGTGTGACTCCAGAACTCCAGACTGTGTGTGAGTGTGTTTGTGTGTGTTTCTTATGTTTTTTTTTCCAGGAACGTTTGCTTGTCAAAATGACCAGACTCTGCCCTCTAACATCATGTTTATTTTTTATTTTCTTTGCTCTCATACACTAAACAATGCCCGCAACCTTTGTTTGTTTGGCTATTTGTTTTGCAGCTCTCTTCGCCTTAACTCACAGAGTAGCCGGGATAAGATGCCAGCCCCAAGGTTAGCTCCACATGTTTCTCCAAATAATCTTGCTAGACATGTATTGCTGGGGGCACATCCTCTGAATCCTGGGCTCACTCACTTATTTATAGAGCCAGACCCACCCCCACCCAACACCACTAACACCTCACACCCGTTGGCAGCGGCCATCTTCTCCCCTCCAGCCTCAGATGTGTGCAAACAGCTTACACTCTGCAGACCTGATTTCACCTGGAGCCGTGTCTTAACATGAATTATGCTGAGGTTCTTTAGTGTTTCATTAAGATTCAACCGCCCCTCTGGTCGACCTCTTAGAATACTAATGAAGCCCTTAAAGCTGAAATCTATAATGTTTTTTTTAATTAATATATCAGTAATATATCCATGCGTATGGTGCAGAGTAAAAACCGAGGCTTTTACTGTGGTTGGAGACGCTCTGCATACATAACTACACAGAAATCAGTCAGGTGGAGAATGCCAATGCCATCATACTTCATCACTTAGGTAAATGAAATATTCACCATGACATTACCCGGTCGATCAATGACATTTCCACTGCATACAAACGAGCTGGAGCAAATTCAGACCCCAGATGATCTGTCCTCTGTACAGTACGTATCTCGACACTAGTACTGAAATGATGAACTGATTAATTGATTAGGCAATCAGCAGTTCTGATAGGATTATCTGTGTATTTGCTATTTTCTTCTGGTTGCATCATCTTTAAAGAAGAGTGTGTAGGATTTAGTGGCATGTAGCGGTGAGGACTGCAGATTACAACCAGGTGACACTTCTCTATGTTAGAATTCCTTCAGTGTTTATTATTCAGGAATCTTTTTACCAGAAGCCAAATTATCCACAGAGGTCTCCTCCTCTCCAAAACAAACAAACTGTACTACGAAGCCAGGTCAACTTACCCAGGGTATCTTTTTGTTATCTGGCTTGACTAACCCTAACACTGCCCATCTGGATAAGGGATACCACAAAGCTGGTCATCACCAGGTCAAGTGAAAGAAGCTGGGGTCTTAATTGCGAGCGACATCATGAGAACCATGAATGAAATGTAGAAAAATTGAAAGTACTGTTGTAAAAGTCACTGTCGGCCGTGTCTTAAATTGCATGTAGGCTATAAATAACATTAATATAGAGTATTTTTTTGCTATTTAGTTGGGTGATGAACACTTATATACTATAGTAACAGGTGCTATAGTAACAGGTGCAAAAGTAGCCTAGTTAATAACTGATGAGGTCTATCTGACTGAAATGTGACATTTATAATAACGGGAGCCAATTGACAGTGTGTGAGTTTTCCCAGCTCTCACTTCACAGGTGTCTCATGTTATTTTGAGCTGCAGTGACGGAATCAGTGTAACAGAGCAACACTTTCACTGCCGACTAAAATAAACTTTACATGAAGTAAAATCCTGTTAAATCATGTGTTTAGGCTACTCCTTTTTTAACTGAGACTCCAGCCTTTTGTCCATGGATACTTTTTTCTTCAGTGATTGGATTGGTTAGAGGTCGGGTTGTGATCTGATACTCTGAAGTTAACCTGCTCTGGACCAGGTTAGCTGTATAGCGTGATTTATTCTAGTAAAGCCAGAGTTAACTCCTCGCTAACTCAGGCCTCAGGTGATTAAAACCAGTAAAAACAATGAATAAAGCAGTTTCATGTTCCAAATCCGTGTTTCACCGACGCTGTTCGCTTTGCTCGAGGCAGGCCGCTAGCCCAGCACCTGCTAATGTGTGCTCGCCCTTTTTCTCTGATAACTTAAGATCCAAATGTTCAGAAAGTTTTTTAACTGAAGCTGAATTATCCACAGAAGTCTCTTCATCTCCAAAATGAAATAATCGGGTGATTTAAACCAGTTAAAACCAGGTTAAAGCAGTTTTATGTTAAAAAGTCTTTTTCTAGCGCTGCTAGTCTCAGAGAGGCAGCCAGTGCTAAAACCTGGAAATGTGAGTGGCCCTATCTACGGCTCGTGTTTGGTTTGTCCCTTCTGGGCTACTGTAGAAACATGGCAGACCCCATGGACGAGGACCTGCTCCCTTTGTAGATATAAACAGCTCATTCTAAAGTAACGAAAACACGATTCTTATTTTCAGGTAATTATACACTAAAGAAAACATATTTATCATATTCCATTTCTACCAGTATATCCCCCTAAAGCCAACACACTGGAACTTCTGCTTATCTGTATTTTACATCATTGTTAACCAAATACTTTTGAGTTTAGAACTTGGCCTGACAACTAAGCGATTTTGAGATGTCACCTTGGTCTGTGAGAACTCTTATTGATTGATAACAAAACAAAACAATCAGCAAATCATCCCTATAATGAAATAACCATTACAAGCAGCCGTAGGTAATTACTTGGTTGATTGCAAGATGATGCAACTTGTAATTGATTTAGTAATGATTTTCCCATCTTGCTTTGATGGAGCAATGCATCAAGCTGGTATAAATATTCATACGCAATATCAGTATCAATTAAAAAAATAATACCTCCCTTTGTGTTTACCATCAGGCATCCATCAGCGGCCAATAAATCAAAAGAATCTGCATCAGTGGCAGCAGCGTGCTGTCCTGAGGAATGGCTGATGTAAACCCGAGTGAAAGTGTGTCATCACTCGGCATGTTTTGATGGTGTTCATGGAACAAGGGTCATACATGCTATGTTTGGCCTTCCAGCTGGTACGACCATTTTTAGCCCTCCGCGTCCTCTGCTGTGGTTAATGAACGCTGGCCGTTTCCCTGATCTCTCTGCCAGGCCAGAGGCTTAAAAATACCCTCAGAGGCAAAGCTTGTTGATGGCCGCCTCTGATCCTGCTAATCAAATCCTCCCCCATGTAGGCGAATAACAAAAAGCCCTCCACTTGGCTTCCCTCTAACTAACAACATCACAAGCTTCTTTCATTGCATCCACTGACCACACCAAGGTCTAAGAAAGTCCAAAAAAGTACAACTCTTTTCCTTTTTCCTCCAACAAATTGGGCCATTTTTAATTTGTAATTGTGAACTTTGACTGCTTTTGGTGTGTTAACACACGGCTCATATCGCAGGCCTCCCCAAGTGGGCTGACAATAGCTTCTTTCTATTTGATTACATAGCCAAATAAAGTGGAATGAGTCTGGAGATGTTATCGACTCCAGTTAAAGGATTCATCACATTCCTCCGTGCCTTTTGAATTCAGTTTGAACAATGTTACAGACTGAAACCTGAGGAGTTTAAGATGTTCTTCCTGCCTTGCAAGCTGAACGTGCATGAATGGAAATTTCTCAGATTGTAACTTAACTCTGAAAGTGCACATTTCATATACAGTATATTATTCAATCCTCGTTTCTTCAGTAGGTTGTTCACCTTATTTCTAGCATCTATAAAGATCATTAAAGGAAGGAATTACCTTTAGAGTGAATATCTCCACAGCGCTGCACAGTTCAATGTAAACATACCCAATGCCATTAGTTATGCTGGATTTCTTTGATTTGATACTTGCATACTGTATATAATATAAATGTAGTTGCTAGTGCACAATGTGGTGAAGAGTTCATGGCTGTTTGTGCAAAATAGACCATGCAGCATATTGAAATGTAGGAATGATTGGAATGAAGTGTTCTGCAAAAAATATAAAAACGCAGGAAAAATCTCTTTCGACCCAAATAAATGTTCCTTCTACTAAAAGATGAAACGAGAAACAGAAAATCTGGCTCTGCCTCACAATTTAGATGCACAAGCAGAATGATAAAATGCTTTATGGTGATGCTATACACACACAGCACAAGCTAAGGTCCTGTTCAAACTGACATTGACCCCGTTTTTATTTCAATGAGAAGACTGCATTGGCAGAGTGGGTGTCCTGATGCTGGAGGCTCTGGCAAATAAACGAAGGGTCAAGAAAGGTTTACCTAAGTTAAAGACAAAAGATTGATATCCAGCAACTGTATCATGGCATTATAACAACTGTGCAGTGTTTAAGCCTCTGATAGACCTCAAGAAGCACATATTTATTGGTAAAAATGGACCTTCTGGAAATCTGTGAAGTAGTTGGTCGGCCATTGGTCAGTGATAGGCCATCGGTGAGCATCTGTCACTCTAGAAAGGGTAAAAGTCCCGCACTGTGAACTCTTACTGGCCCTCTTTTTCGGCCAGTTCAGCATATTGAGTCCATGTCAGAGACAGTGGAGCCTATCCGTGTGTGAAATGACTCTGATTGGCACTTGAGCTCAGCTCACGAGAAGAGAAACAGAAGTGAGGGAAGCACTATGACGGAATTATTTTTTTTTAACCCAGTTGTGCTCTTTAGCAGACACAGTTTGTAGTTGTAAATATCTTTTGTTCTCTCAAAATCTGCTGGTGTTGTTAGGCCCCAATCACACGGAAATTTTTCAGTCGTTTTGCAGGTTGCCACTGAAAAAAACAAAAACACCGTGAGGTAGGCACAGGGAAATGGAGATCCATGTGGGTATATGAGACTCCAAAAAAGAGGATGGATCAAGAGGTTTACCACCAGCTGGTCCAGGAGCTTCGCCTCAATAATGGTCGTTTCCAGGCATATTTTAGGATGTCTCAGGGACAGTCTGACAACCTGCTGTCTATATCCCTGCTGTATAGCTCTGGGTGAAAAGAGGATGAAAAAAGAGATGATGTTGGGTGCTCTTCCACTCTGAGTTGAAGTTTTTTTTTTTAACTCGAGGAGTTCAGAGCTGCCAGCAAAAACACCAGGCGCCTAGATTGCAGAAAACCGGGCACCACAATGCAAAATGCGCGAGCAAAAGGCTTCAGTCTCATTAAAAACAGTTTCGAAATGGTGCTAAAACACTTTCTGCGTGTTCAGGGCCATAAAGTGGTAACTGGCTAATTAGCATCTCAAATTGGTCGTGTCGGTCTTCTGGTTTCCCTTTTTGAATGACAAATACTATCACCACCTGCCTGTATGGAGAGCTGTTTCTTCTCATGCAGGTGCAGAATGTACGTGCTAGCCGTTGATTGGCTGTAATCTTTACAATGTGTTTATGCGCAACTTTTTGGCTGGGACACAGGCGACATGAGGCACCGCAACAGTCGGCCTTCTTCGCCACTCGTTCTTTGATGTCAGTTTGGTGTGTCTGGGCCTTAATAGTTATAAGACAAACATGAAAAAACAAATAGCTCAGAAACCAAAAGCTACATCTCTTTGGTGGATGCTATGTACCAAGAAGGATGTTTGTGTAATATGTGTGGCATTGCTGACACAACTATATAATAAATCTTTAAGCTGTATTGTCACAAATAAAACTACACATTATACCTTTCCAGATCCACAACACACTGGCTGGTGTGATAAGCACTCCACTCCAGAGGTTTTACACACACAAACACACACACACACACACACACACACACACACACACGTATGTACTGCCTCTTCCACCACAGTGATAATTAAGTCCTCTGATTGCACCGTATTATGACAGAATTAATGAAGCTTTTAATGAAAATTAGTAACACTTGGCTGAGGCCCCGTGTATCAGACATGCTTAGCAGCAAGCTGCAGTAAGCACAGTCAGATAAGCAGGGTAAGCCTACAGCTCGCTGAGACAGAACACAGACTCAGTGGAGCTGTGCAGCTCCCGCAACTACCACGTCTCTGTACACGCTCAAAATATCACCATCCACGCACTGTGTACGATCTGCAGGGCAGCTCTTTACTGAGGCACTAATTATAATCTACTATTTTGGTGCTCTAATTGTTTCAGCTTCAGTCTAAGGGGGAAATATTATTTGCCTAGGTAATCCTCGTTGGCTGTTTGCCAGCGTAAATAACTGCTCTGTATTTTATAAGCGGGGGAAAATCAAAACTTTGCGCTGTGTTAAAAGGTCAAACTTCTCATTTATCTCTCACAGTGTGAAAAGATTTAGTATCTGTGAGGACAATAAAACTTTTCCAGCTCCAAAATGATGTGGTTAGCTGGAAATGGCAGCTCTATTACCATTCGTCAATGATAATAACGCTGTCACACGAGGAGAAAGAAACAAACACATTTCACACACATAAATGAGGCTTCACGCTGTCTTATTGCTGTAAATGTGGAGTAAACAGATAATTTAGAGCCAAGTCAAGGAGCAGTAGGATTAAGTGCTTTGTCATCCTGATCTGGAACAAGTAGTCTGCCAGGGCGCTGCACTGATCTGTCTCTTCCTCTTTGAATCCCCCCTGAACAGCTGTGTGCCAGCCTGGCTGTAAGCACGGAGACTGCGTGGGACCCAATAAATGCAAGTGCCACCCTGGTTTCACCGGCAAGACCTGCAATCAAGGTAAGCTCTCGCCTGGAACTTGTAGGCGCAACACAACACAGGAGTAACTTTGCAGCTGCATGTGACTTTTTTTTTTATTTGTTGTTGGGGCACAGAAGTTGAAGAGCGAGAGTCAGATATATGCCCCCTCCCCTCCAGCGACACACAGGCCTGCTGACGTGCACATTTTCCACATGAATCCGAAGTGAAGGAGAACCCCTGCCCTGAGCAATGGCAGAGTAATCATTGTTTATTGTGGCCAGATCTTCAGCACACAACTCCAGCATATTAGAGTTGCCACTTTTTCACGGGGCGGAAGCTGGTTTGCCACCAGCCGACAGCAGAGATGCTTTAATCACAAGGGAGGAGGTGCAGAGAGAGAGAGAGCTGATTAAGCTCAAATGGAAATGAGTGGTGAGGCCATGTTGAATGATCCTGGGGGGGGTGCATCCTCCCCTGTGAAGATAACATCTCAATTACTGACCTGAGATAACTTTGGCTCGGCTGAGTGGAACCGATGCTATTGAAAGTGTGTGTGTGTGTGTGCGAGGAGTTTTTGTGCATTTTCATCACTGACAGATTGGACATGTTGAAAAGCGTTAAAGCGTTCCACTTAGTTAGTAAGCTGATGTGCATCCAAGCAGCTTGAAAATACTTGTGGAATTCACGCCCTAAGACAGGAATAGGATAGTGTGTAATTAAAAGCAAGGGGTTGAGGTGGTGGGAGGAGGAGGAGGAGGAGGAGGAGGAGGAGGGGGAGGTGGAGGTGTTGAAATCCTTTCCGGAATGTTCCAAATGACTCATCCTGCATTTTGAGGCTATAGGTGGCTCCTGTCTGCCCGGCCAGACGGCTGTACTTTGTCTTAATCTGCAACAAAGGGGAGAGGAAAAAGGATCAGCGTCCCATATCCAACTACAATAGACTTTGCTGCCAACCATTCAGACAGACTTATCTGACAAATGTGATTCCAAGACCTTTCAAGATGAAACTGTACTTTCAAGTGTCCACCGAAGCCCCATTTGTCCAATAAGCTCTCCGCGTTTTACAGAGCTTTCCATTTTACTCGGCTTTGAGTGGCAGACTTGCCCTTTCAGCCTATTTAGGTGCAGATAACCTTGGGTTCTGTTTTGAGCTGGCACATGCTATGGAAACCAATTTAATTATTCTCAAACCATAGATTAGATTTTCTCATTTAAATGCAGCCTCCATCAAACATTGATTTGAGGTTTACTATCGACGTGCCAGGTGGCCAATGTTTCTAGGCATTCTAATATCCTGCCTCTCTCGAGCACCGCATTTATCTTGAGGAGCCGACTGAAGGAGTGAAGCGAGTCGCACAGAGCTGCTTACCTGTCCTCAACGCTGCCAGAGGTCAAGTAGTCAACCTGGTGCACTGTAAAACATCAGACAGAAATGAAGTTGAACCAACTAATCTTTTATAGTTAGGAATGATCTACATTTATACGATTCACTTATGTTGCATTCATTCAACTTAAAATTCTCATTTTTGTTTTCAGACCACTTTAGAGCTCATAGAGACACAGCACAATGTGTCACACTCTGAAAACCAAGCTCCTGGGGGGGAAAACTGTCAGCACCACAATGTTTAACCAAAGGCTAAAACACAATTTCCCCCTGATTTTGCGTCACGGAGACTACCGTAATCTTTTGAGTGTTCGTACTTGGCGACATGTTTTGTACGACCTGTGTGTGCACCCCACAAAGATTTCCCCATCGAGCCCTCGCTGACAGAGCGCCAGATAACACGGTGATGTCACCGAACTTGGAGACGACACATGGTAAAGGCACGGATATTCTTCCCTGTGTTGAATCAGATCTTGGGAGAGAAACAAGCAACCAGGGCTACGGAAACAAGCCCAAAAGAAGCGACTATCATGCCCCAGTCACAGACGAGGGGGCGACTTGCTCATAGGCTTGTTCACACACGAGGACTCGTTATGGCAGACTATCTGCCGACTCACCTCCGACCCAAGGTGGCTCTCAAGCTCCTGTGCGACGTCAGAATTGCGGTGAAAATGATGTAATGTGAACTAGGCTTTAAACACACCAGAAAGGAAAAGGTGTATTGACAAACTCAGTGTTGCTGGTCTGTCTCACTGTCCCTTCTTCTTACCTTGCTTATCTTGGAAGAAATGATCCCAATGAATGGCCAGAAGTGACATACTTTGATATTTACATCTATTTGATTAAATCACCAGGTAATATTATCATTTAAGCTAACAAAGATCAAAACCAGGCATTACATAGCTTAGTTATCTACAGCAGTGCTTTTCAGACTTTCTGTGCACAAGACAAAGGGCAAGCCAAAATCTCAAGGCTCACCTGTATTTATACCAGACAGCCTCTAAAACATGTTAGATCACTCTTAACACAATGTAAGACAAGAAAATAAGACAGGTAGCTTTCATGATACTGTCTACTGACATTTTTTAACTCCTTTCTCTCAATGGTAGGTCGTCTTCGCTGGTGCTTTGTTGTAATTTGCTCTGTACAATAAAGCGATCCATTTTTCCTCTCATGGCTTTCTCCCTTTAAATGTTATCATCCCTCACACTTGCTGCCAATCAGGGCTTTTGTTGTGTCACACACTTACTGTATGATTCCCACGCACGAACAGCACAAATAGGTCCCGTGTGAATGTTTTTTAAATTCAGTTAAGTTACATTTTTGAGCCAGAGTTTGCACAAAACATGCTGATGCAGTTAATTAAAAATTCATTCCTAACTTTTTGTGAAGGCTCAGTTAAATATTGCCATAATATTGTGTGGTTATCACAAAATCCCATGGCACACCTGGACTGGCACCGTCCCACCATTTAAGAACCACTGCTCTGCAACTTGCTGCATGCATACTGAGTGCCAGGATCTTCTCGTTCATGCCTCACGTCTCACTGCTTAAAAGCCCAGTTTTTCAGTTCAGCGGCTATTGAAATTTTAGTCATGGATTCTTTCTGTTGGTAGCACATCCCACCACAAAGCAGCTTTAGGGCATTTTTGTGTTGTTTGCTTGCAGATGTAAATGACCAGAAGGCACATTCAAACAAAACAAAGTCAAAGGCGAGCGATTAATTGTTTTCCCCTCCGGTGGGGGCGGGACTTAAATGTGCTCTGCTTTTATGAACCTGAGTGTTTTCACTTTAAATAAAAAGTTTCTCAAAGTGCAGCCAGCCGGCCAGTGGTGTGCCACAGAAACTATTTGTGCAGCTGCTAAATTTGAGGTGACATGCATGAATTAGATTTTAATAATCTGCCCATTTCAATGCTTTCACTTTCAGTTACTTACATTTAATACACCTCTCAGCTGCTGTGTCAAACTGTACTCCCTAATAAGCATCTGTCAGGTTGGGTATGACAACTTGTAGGAAGCTACTGGTTGCATGATAGCTAGGGGCGCCTCATGAGTATCGAAGGACTTACGTTCTCATTAACGCTGATGCTGTTAGTCAGATTTAACAATATTTGGGGGAGAGCTAGGCAGTTCAATATGTAAGAGAGATGGAAAGGATTTTTGTTTTGTGTGTGCACTTTTTCTGTGTGGCCCTTAATCATATGCTGGCTGTGTAAATTGGCACTCAGTCAACAAAACTTTGAGAACCCCCGCTTTAAATGATGAATGAGTTGAGTGAATGTGCTGCTGAGAGTTCACTAAATTAAGTTACTAAAGAAATGCGATCAGCACATTAGCAGCATGCGTCGTTTGAAAGGTACAGCTTTTTTATAGTTTGAGGGAAAAGTCATGATGAAAACTTGCTGTGTGTCTTTAATAAATATTAAGTCATGGTTGTTTCTTCATAATAATAATGTGAACCGAGATGATGTTGGTAATTCAGCCCCCTCTCAACTTTCAACAAAAAGCCCTTTTTAAACAGCGATCCTGCAATGCTGCTGTAAAGACGATCCATCATTACATAAGCGTACTAAATAATGCAAAAAGGTGTGACATGTGACACAACATCGTCTGCGTAGTGTGTGTGCATGTCATCCCGCCATGCCGGCTGTCCCTTTTACACAGACGTCGGTTCAGCACTGTGACTTCCTCCGCTGAAAGCTCAGTGGCGGTGCAACAATGCCTGTCTATTCTGTGTTTGTATAAAGAAGGGCAAGGCAGAGAAACAGGCCATCAATCCCACCTTGTCCAGGCTGTATATAAATGGGCAAATCATTCAAGTTTAGCTCACTCTGCTTCCATTTTAAGGGCATGATAATGTTCCCAAAAAAGATGCTTCGTAATTGAAATGTGCAGTAAAACATTGTAATGCACACTCAGTGTAAATAAACCTACACGTGCGAGGAGATATTTTGCATGCACTCGCGAATGGACACACATTCCTTTGCTCTGAGAGGAAGGCGTGGACAGATGTGTGACCCTGGAGGCGATCTGATTATAAAAGAGCGTTAAACACTGCGGGGACACCAGTAGCACGGGGTAAAAACAAACCACAGAGGAAACACAGGTGTTTACACCAAACACAAAGCATGGCGGATACCGTATTGATTTCATCACTCTCAGAAATCAAAGCCATATTTTCCCATGTCAAACTTTTATGAGCTGGTACTGTTACGGGGAGATTTATACTTCAAGGACTACATGTCTGTTTTTACTGCCAGCTCTTTTCACCTGCCAAATCATCTCACCATAGTGTTTATTTCACTTTCATTGCTTTCCCCATACAGAAAAACCTCCTGAATGGGATCATTTGAGTGATCCTGATTATGTTTATTAAATTAACGGGCACTCAACTGTCAAGAATAATAGCACTACTTTGAGAATCCAGATCATTTTTAGAAAGTGCTTCACCTTTGGTGCTGATGAGAATTGAATCTGTCATACAGCATGGTGAGGATAGATGAATACGCGCTCACTGCACAAATAAACTCATTATAGGGATAATCTGTTTAACAATTTGGCAGCACGCTCCCCCTGCTGATCCAATCATTTTAATAGATGATTATTCCGTGCAGGTGGATTTAATTAGGTGTAGTTGACCTGCTGTTAAGACACTATAAAAAGATTTTGCTGGAGGAATGACACATCGCAGACATCAGAAGCAATACAGCTGCGGTGCCTCCAGATGCTGCTTTCTTCTTCCCCCTCTTTTTCTGTCTGCCAACTATATAATTAATACCACTTCAAGTATGATGGTCTCTTGAGCCGTGGTTGAAGAAAGTATGCAATTTGTCCCCATGTCTTTTTTTAGAATATTAGATAATATCTGGACCTTTCACTGCTTTATCTTGGCGACGGCACTTTGCTGTCTGTGTTTTATGATTTAATTCAGTCTACATGTAGACAGATACTTTGGGGTTGTTGGTTTAGAAAACAGTCCCTCTCTGTCACTGTTTATCTTCCTTGCTGTCTGCTGTTAACGGTCAAGCAGCTGCAAGTGTTCCAAGTATTGCATGTATTACATCATACTGTGTATTTTCCCTCAATTATTATCTAATTCCTCCAAATTTTGTTTGTTTTATCTGAGTTTTATAGTATCATAACGCCATTAAAAAAAGTATGAGGTAATGACCTTGTACAATATCAGATTTCCACTACATGATTATCATGTCCAAAAGATTTCACAATAATAAAACTTTATTTATCGTAAGTTTTGTCCTTGCTTGGGGAAAAGGACTGACACTGAACATACGCGTCTAGTGAGGCGCAGAGTCTTTAACCATAGCTGCACAAAAGCATACAGAAAAATCGTTTACACTTAATGAAGTACTTCAGTGCTGGAAAGATGGTCTTTTTATAGCCTGTCTATGCAATGGAAAGACACAAATACTTTTGAAACTGGTGCCAGAATATACTGTTCTGTACTGGACAAAGTAACGGTGCTGCTGGTGGGCGTCAGTTTTTTTTCCCCTCTCAGAAAACAATATGACAACTGAACACTCTGCGTCCCAATACCTATACTACCACACCGTATGCCAGAGAAGAATTTAGTATGACCCAGTACATAGTATGTCAAATGCAGCATGCCAAAAATACCAGGATGTTCTACAGCATCCGGTCTGATTATGTATGCAAGCCAGCATGCTTCTCTGGCTGTTCTGACCCACAATCCTCTGCGCAGCGGACGATACTTAATGTCAACTGAGCCACAATCAGATGACAGCTGATTGACAGCTGGAAGAAGTTGCAATGACGGGTGACAGTGCATTCAAGAAACTGATGACCAGTCGAATATTAATAATAGGAATACTGATTAAGTTTAAGTGGTCAAAATAATCCTAAATATCACTACAACACAACAACATAACTATAAAAATAACAATGACAGCTAACCAGAGATGTGAAACCACATACACTGCAAAGTAACAACAGCAGAGCTCTCCGGGTTGATCTCCGTCTCTGTTAAACTCAGTATGCTGTGTTTTTCTTTTATCTCCATGGTAACAGATATATGAGTAAGAAGGTCAAAGTTCAGGGCGTAATGTAATGAGAAAGTATTGTGTCCTTATTATGTGCATACAGCAGGAAACAGTATGTACTTTGTAAGGGCAGCTGCAGTACCTACTAAAAGTAAAAAGAAAAAGTATGTGATTTGAAACGCACCCACAATCTAGAATTACAGTTGAACAGTGAGATAAAATACGATTCTGAAAACATTTTAGATGAGAAATAGGCAGCGCAGTAATGGAGTCTTGGTTTGTATTTGATCAGCACTGCCTACTTTTACTGTTTTTAAACCTTTTTATCTCCATTTTTACAATAGAGGAAACAGTTCAGTGCCCACTTCTTGTTCACAAATTCTCATACTACAGCCAAACAGCCCACTAAAATATATTTCTGACATATTAGGCTTAAAGTAGGCAATACAGTAACAGAACCTTGGTTTATAATTCATCAGCACTGCCTAGTTTTATCATTTGATTCAATTTGGTCTGAGTTTTGGAGAGCGACAGAGAGGGAGGCGGGTCTCTCCTTCTAAATCCACATACATGCTCTTTGTGTCTGTGGTGGCAGGCATTCAGAAACGAGGAGGTACATTCTGTAGTTTGAGCAACAGCCGTAGAGCCAGCAAAAGCTCCGTCATCTGGCCGATTTGAGCTGAGAGATGAGATCAGGGAGATCTGGGCGCTGGTAAGATGGAGGGAAGCGTACCACAGTTGATTCACACATACTACCCACGTGTTTTAATACAAAGCTGGTTGAAAATCTGCAAAGTATCCCTTTAACGGCTGGTGAAAAGGCAATCAGATGGTGGGAGACAAAGTGAGAACAGAAAGAAATGGAAATCATTTATATATATAGATATTAATAATAGATCTGATCTCCTGCTAACCTCCCGCTGAGGGGTGATTCTAATGATGCAAAAAAGAAAGTCACAGTTTCACTGTAAAGATGATTAAGCAAGTCAGTTACCACCACAGCTGAGAAAATGCATATGAAGAAGCAATATGTTACAGTGTAAAAAACAGTACGGCACTATCTCCTCATACCGGGTGCTGTCTTGCAGAACTGCCCTCTATCACTGAGCTGATGAAAAGGAATGGAGAATGGCAGGAAGGTGCCGCATGGATACAGACCAGAAAGTAAAGCAGCAGTAAAATCTCAACACATGGCTAAGTGATTGTTGAGATCAGATCAATAATGTCACCGACCTCCTTCAGACTCTTTGAGGTTATTTTGTGTTATCAGAGAGCAGAAATCATGCCCCGCTAAATGAACGAGTCGACACAACCACGCTCGAGGTTTTGGCTGTTATCTATGTTATTTTCTCACTGTGGCTGTATACTGTAGCTGAATTCATCCAACAATGGCTGCACAGCACAGTTGTTTTTTTTTTTTACTATTTTATTATTTATGCCACATGATGCACTTTCTGGCGTTTCACTAACACTCATTGAGTCCCATGGGTTTCAGTCTCAGATCCCTTTAGATAATCATGCAGTTTGTCTCTGGGGGATATTGGGGGTGCGATACTACAGCCTCATGTTCTGGTAAAGCTGCTCTCTTCGGATTTCATGTGATATTGTTGAAGTTTAAAGGTATAGTATGAGGGAATTTTTTAGATTCATGCAAATGTAATCCTGTTTAATCATCAGATATGACCACTACAAATGTGTGTTGATGTATTTTTCTGCAGAGACCCTGCCCTCTGTGTGTATTTTCTTATTTTGTCATGTTATCAGCATGTAGCCCCCAGCCAATAACAGAGCACAGGAGAGGTTGGCATGTTGTAAAAGGGTAGCAATCAGGTAGTAGCAGCATGCGTCCAAGGGGAAGCTACAAAAATTGCAGACCCAAAACTGACATGTACTCAAATGTAGCAAGGCGAAACACCAAGAGAACTAAGCTCGTTCCAAAACAACACTGCCCAAAGACATGGGGTTTTCGGTTTTGCAGGACGCAGCAGTGCACGCTTCAGCCAGGTCTGTGACTGTGTTGTCTCAGCCTGTGCTCTGAGTGCCTGTTCATACTTAATGTGACAACCTGCGTGCGTCTTTGTAAGAACGTCAAACAAAAATACAGATTTATTTCGGTTAGATGACAATGAGAAGTTGGACTGAGTGGCAGAGTATGGCCCAGTTTTATTTCTAAAGCTTGTAAAATCAGGCAAAATAGATGAAAGCTAAAGTGTCTAAAGTCTAAGGCCCAATCTCAATACCCGCCTTGCCCACTACCCCATGGCCCTCGAAATGAAGCAACGAGGGATAGGGGCTGAAATCTTTCCTAGGAATTGGGACACCACCCACTACGTCACTGCATTGGTTACGTTAACGCATACGGAACTATTTTGTAGGGGTAGGGCTAAGGAAGTCCGCTCAAAAACCAGAGTGAATCCAGGGTTGTCTCTCACTTTTGCTGGTGAGCATTCAAGGAGAAAAGTGATGTTGAATTTCTGTTGGACAGAAAAGCATAGTTAGCTCACTTAAATAGCAGCTTACAACAGCTGTGATGTTCCTACAATATAAGTTTGCAGTGTGCATACAAGCAGTGTTGGCGAGGTGGGGCCAAATTTGGAGGAATTTAGGTATTTATTATCCAGCAAATGCATGTAAATGTGATTTGAGCAATATTCAAAATGCCTTTCAGCATAATGAGGGCTCTTGTATTGTTTGCCAAACCATGCTTGCTATTGACGATGATCAATAACGAATCATTTGAATTCGTTTTGGCAGGTGGAAGATTGCATGGTTCACAATAATGTAAAGTCCCAAAAAGAACTTTAAAATCTATTTCTGCAAAAGTTTTGATCACGCCTGAGCATGAGACTGCTCATATGACGCTACACGCAGGTGAGAGAGCCCAGGTTAGCAAAGTTAAATGCGGAGAAAAATGGTCACCAACGTTTGTAGAAGTGAGTGGCATAGAAAGAGGAGGAACACAGCCTTTATTGTGAATGTGTTTAGATTCACAAAGAAGACCCTGGGCAAAATCAAAATGGCCAACTCACAAGGAGGTAGACAAGTACCTCAGCAACACCTATAGCGGCCTAGCTTCAGCTGTTAGCAGTTAGCGTCACCAACGAACTAGCTGAGCATACACTGCACACATTGTGAGACACTGATCTTATGGGAACTGATTCATGGCTCTGCTTCAACTGTGCGAGAGCCTGACAACAGACACCCACAATTTCTGACGTGCCAGAAATTCATCCAAAAGTTTGACGGACAGTCAGGAGCAGTTATCGGGCCATCGTCTGCCCACACTCCCCCTTGTGCACTGCGCGGCAAACAGCGTCCAACAAAGCCGAAATCGATCCAGCTATAAAATGAGGTCGGAGACAGGCCTGAAATTGTGCGTTGTATGCCCAGCTTTACTTAATAAACCTTTGATTTCTGGAATTGTTTTTCGAGGATGTCTCAGTTTCAAAAGACATTTAAGCAAATGTGTTCCTCACTTGCTTTCTGCCTGGACTGTTTACTTGCCTGCAAACTTATTAGACCGTGCTGCACTGGTTACATGATTCTCTCAATGAATTATTGTTCTTTACTACTTAAATATCTTTCACCGATACCCATCAATGGTACCTATTTGCAGAGAAGGCATGCAACAAGTGTTTCTGCCCTGGGTAGAGTTGGCAGGAATGCAGTAGACTTGCATAACCTCTCAGCTTAAGTTACGGCATCCCTCAATGGGGAAACGCTTCAACGATTTAAAGTGTGCGAAACAGTCAGAGGTAGCTGTATCATCTTCCTGTCACTTAACAAAAGGTGTTGTTAGCTGACTGCCGGAGGAAAGGCTGCTGGACGGACGGATGGATGGATAGACGGAGAGGGGAGGGGGCTGAAGTTCTCGAGGATGAAGTGTTTGTAGTCAAGCAGTGATTTGCCCTTTTTAACGGTAACTCCTGTCTACCTTTGAACCTCCAGATACAAATTGAGAAGGCATCCTCTGAATCCGTGAGATACAGTAATTCTCTCAGATCCTATTTCACCCTCACGACAAAAAAGGAATGCAGAAGAGAGAGGAGGGCAGGAGGAGAAGGGATGCAAAAACACTTGCACTGTTTCTCCCATGTGCCCCAGAATTTTTTTTTTTTTTTTTCTTCTGATACTCAGCTCATGTCCAATTCCCACAAGTGTAATCCTCTTTGCTGCATAATGTTCCTCTTTACTTTCCAGGAATGTGGTGTGGTCAGAGGTGTTCTAATCCATGGGTTGGTGCTTTTCGTTCTCACTACATCTCTCTCTGTCTCTCTCTCCTTCTCCTTCTCTCCTTCTACTACTTTATCTTCAATCAAACCTCCCTCCATCCACCCCCCCCCCCCCCCCCCCCCCCACCCCCCCCACCCCCCCCCCCCCATCCCCTCTAACCCATTTTATTTTGTCTAAAGAAGAGGAGCTGGACTATTTAACTCCACCTGTGTGGTTCAGTCACCCTCCTATCTTTCTTCCCGTGGACCATCAGCCAGCGAGAGTAGTGATGGAGGGTGAGATTCTTCGATCGACCTCCCCTTGCCCCCCGGCAGCTTCTCCTCTTCTTCCCAATCTTAGCAACGTGCATGGTGCTGCACTGTGCGGACTGCGGAGGAGCGAATGTCACTCTCAACTATTTTCTTACGGCTTCCTGTCTTCTGCCGGCAGAAGAGGCACCACCCAAGAGTAGATTTTCAGCAGAAATGCCAGCATGAATGCCAAGCATGCCACCACTCCACTTCTGCCTCACTTTCTTTCACTCTCTACTTTAAAAAAACGTTTCTCAGTACCAAAGAGCCATCACGATTTTCTGCCCCCTTGCTCTCTCTTATTTCCCTGTCTAGTTTTTTTGAGCACCTGAAACAAAGAGCTCCTCCTTCCCTTTTAAAACCATCATCGACATGGACACAGCACTCATGACTCCTCCACCGATGCTAGAAAAAGGCCTCGAGTTCCAACCGGTCTTATCTTCTTTAGAGTCAAGCATATCCCCAAGAAAAAGCCTTCTGCTAATCTCTCTGTCAGTGATAGAGGCGTGTCGGGAATGTAGCATAGCATACCTCAGTGGAGCTGACCCAATAAATCACTCCACTTTGCATCACTTCAGATGTGTCTCAGCAGTTCATTTAGCGTACAGTGAACGACCCAGAGGGGCTCTCCACCTCTGCTATCGCACGGGTTTCTGCAGTCCTGGGGCCGTGTCGAACTGTCAGTTGGTGGTCATGTCTGTCTGTTATCTCTAAGTTTTTCCATCTCTCTGTGTCCTCTCTCTCAGTCTCGTCCTCTGTGTCCTCTCACCGTCTTGTCTGTTTCTTTCTACGCGGAGGAGGCCCTGGCTGTGTCTTGTGTCTGGCATGTGCTGATGCTCACAGAGCTGCCTCTGTCTGAGAATGTGACCATTTCAATAATCCCTCATTTACATTTTTAAGCTGTTTTTCAGTGCAACGGGCAAGTGGAGACCTGTTTCTCTGCCACGCTGACAATGGAGAGTGTTGCTATGGTTTTCTGTAATCGGCGTAATGAGAATGCCAGTTGTTTACTGTGAAAACCAAGGAGGAAAACAGGGCTGACACCGCTAATTAAAAAAGTGAAGTGTGTGTGTGTGTGTGTGTGTGTGTGTTTCACTGACTGTGAAAACGATCAGAGCCAAGCCGTCTGTCTGACAAGGACAAGACAAATCATTTTGACTTAGTTTGTTTTGATAAAGAATTAAGAAGAATTAATATTTGTCAAGAAAGAAAGGCTTTTAAAAAGGCTTCAAAAACACAATGGCCTCTGTATTCATGTGGTGCGCACCAGCAGTAGCACACACACAGTGACAGTGCAGTTTTGTGTCAGGCCTATTATGTGCGTGCAGTGTAATGTCAGTATTCAGTTTGGTATGACAATGCACCTGCAGAGAAACTTCTTTTCATATGCACACATGCAAACAAAAAAAAAGTGTGACAAACAGATCTGAAATTTGTTTTTTACTTGATTGGTGTTACAGGACAATTTGGCCCTACATATTTATCCTATCATTTTTATATTTGGATCATTTAAAACATTACCTTTAAAGGTCCAGTGTGTAGGATTTAGGGGAATAAACTGGCAGAAATGTAAGTATGTAAGTAGGTTTTCTTTAATGTATTATCACCTGAAAATAAGAATCAGCCATTTAAATCTACATATCTATTCTGGCTCTAGATAGGCATTTTCATTGGCATTTTCACCTTGGCCACCAAAGTTCACAGCCACTCCGCAATGACTGTCGGAAAACCACAAATTCTCTCAACATGAAACTGCTTTTATATAGTGTTTTTACTGGTTTAAATCGGTGGGTCTGTTTGTTTTGATAAGGAAGAGACCTCTGCCAGTAATTCAGCTTCCGGTATAAATCTCCTGAAGAATGCCGAATGGCATTGGAGAAACATGAATTTGTAACGTAAAAATGTTTTATTCAGTGTTTATGCCAGTTTAAATCAACTGTTCCATGTGTTTTGGAGAAGGAGAGACCATGGGAGATAATTCTGGTCCCAGTACAAAACCTCCTGAACACTGACAGAATCCTAACCAGGAGAAGTTTCAGCTGGTTGCAATCTGCAATCCTCGCCACTAGATGCCATTGAATCCCCCCAAATCTTACACACTGGCCCTCCCCCTTTTCTTCTTATGTTTTTTTTGGCTTTTTGCCTCTATTTGCTGGGACAGCTTCAGAGTTAAAGGGGAAAAGAGAGGGGATGACATGCAGCAAACGGTCGCAGGTTGGAAAACAACCCGCAGCTGCTGGGGACACAGGCCTTTGTACATGGGGCACCTGCTCTGCCAGGTGAGCCACTGGGTGCCCCGCACGCTAGTCCATAAATCAATTTGGTTTGCGTGTAACACAAGTCCGTGTGACAATTGGTCCCTTGTTATCCTTTCTCTTGTATTCAGTGAAAGTATCTCCACAATTTTTTTTACTATAGTGGTTGTCATCCAACAACTGCATTCCCAAACTGACCTCTATATATCCAGAGGAATTTACAGTCATGGAACAAGACTTAAAGCCTGGTGGCACTCGGTACAGTAGGATTCAACAAGCAGACAGTCGGTCCAAATTCCAGCCGCGCCCTCTGAATCAACCAACAAGGCTTCAGCAGACCATTAATAGAAGGTGGGGTCTGCGGATATACAAACTAGGCATCTGCTCCGTCATTCATCCAAATTAATCTGCGGTATCTGTTAAATGTAGGAGGTATGCGGCACTTAAAGAATGCGCCCCGCATATGTCCGCAGAGCTAAACACGGCGCCATTTACAGTGCGGCCGGCCAAGATGAAAACAACCCCTCATGTGCTGTACAGTGAGGCAAAATCTATTTGTGATGCGGGTGATATTCATAGTTTAAGTTATTTCTATTTGTTGGAGCCTGTGTTGTCATTCCAGTTTGATATATTCCCGTGTAGTTGGATTTTCCCCTTTTGCGCCTGGTACTCCCAACGGACCCTACATTTAGGTGAGAGGCAGGACCAAATGTTTTAGTGATTTAAGGAAGAAATATGTGAAATATTCACATCCATCAATGCCCATTGTCTCCGTCAGTATTCGTAAGTTTTAAACCCCTCCTACACACTCATTAGAAATTACTCAGGGGAAAGCACTGGACCAAAGCCAGAAGTCATTCATTACTTGAGCCTCTATTTAATTTGAAAGGTTATTTCAGACATCCAGTAAAATTAAGCTCTGTGATATGCCAACTCTCACATTAAAGGAATTATAACTAACTTTGCTGAGATCAGAACATCAAATGTTTCCTGATGAATCACTGTAATAAAATTTGGCTTGATACGTGTTAATCCTTACAGGCTGTAAAAGTCATGTTTTACCCTCGGAGCCAGTAATTAAGATTCCATGACAATTACCTAAAACTGCAGTAAGGAAGATTTCAATGATATCCAGGCAAGTTCGGTTGCTTTCCCCAAATATTACTTAAAATAAGAGGAAGTAGGAAAACATTTTTAAACCTACCCTCCTCAGTAAAGTGATGCTCTGCAAGACTAGCAACACTATTTTCTTCATGAGAAAACTTAATCTTGAACATTGCTTTAGGAGGAAAAAGAGGTTTAAAGAAAAGTGAAATGAAAAATCTTCCTCTCTGTGTCGGAGCAGGGTAACTCCAGGCGACTCTATAATCCCTCTCTTTCTCAATGTATGAGTGCAGACAGAATGAAGAATCCACTTAAATGAATTATTGAGTGTACTCAAACAGAACAAATACTCCGCAAAGATTCCCAATTACAATAATGAGAGTAATTAGTTACTTTCCACCACGGCTAATGGCAGCATGATCAATATTCTATTAAAAACGATGTGCACCTGGAATGCATATTGGCCTTTTTCACAAAAGACATTTTGACTTATGCTTGTAGGAGGAGCACAGGAACATTTCAGACAGGACAATCAGGTCAAGGTTTAACCATTTATTGGATCGGGCAGAAAAAATAAGCGCCAGGTGGACTGTACAAGAACTTAAATGGGCGAGATGGTCGTATACTTATTAACTGTGACTATAAAACCACTCCTGTCCCTAATTGAACTGCCGCGATGCTCCATGTTGGCTCCATTTCATTTAGATGTCCCAGTATGTCGCCTAAATGGAATACAGACATTCATTAACTAATGTTTTAATTACACCTGTGTGCAAAAAACTGTCTGCTGTGACAAAAGGCAATGAGCTAAATGATTATTTTTGGTTGGTTTGAATGCTTTGTTATCAAAGAATCGACAGCGAGAAGGCCCTGACTGCGCGAAAATGGATATTTCCCCCTCCATTTAAAAAAGAAATCCATCCACATGACCTTCATTTTACAAAATATCTTTGATCACACTAGAACACAAAAACTTCCGCCTGCGTAAATTGTCCTCCACAGTCTTCCCTCATCACCAAGGTAGTAAAGTGAACAGGCTAACGTTACCTTTTTAAAAGCACCTACTGGAGACCTCATCACCGTTGATTCCCCTTTGATATAAAGACGAAGGGACTCAAAGATATGAGGAATGCTCTTTTTAGTAAAATGCGAACCTTCCACTCCTCATCAAAATTGTCCCACCATCTGCTGGTTTGACCAGACCTGATCAAAGACCATTGTTTCTGAGGGACTTCAAACTGCAGGCGCTGAGGAGGACCAATAACACTAGGCACAGCACACGCCTCCCTTCATCGGTGAAGTTCTAACTTTCAGTCTGAAGCAGTCATTAGACTGAGCAGAGCTAACAGGAAGTAATGAAACAGGAAGTCCACCGTTGTTGTTGCTTCTGAGAGAACAATAGGCATGTGCACGTTGAAGAGTCGTCATTTCCGAAATGCTCCATATTACATGTCCGCAAGGATACAAAGAACTTACAGCAGTGTGATAAGAGCCTTCTAAAATGAGAGAAACCATCTTTGGGAAAAATGTATTTGGCGTGTATTTTGGTCTTTCACTTTGGCTCATGTCCCATCAGTGTATGACCTATACTACAGCCAGCCATCAGGGGGGCGGTCGCTTCACTTTTGTGAGGTCATGTCGTTCATGTTTAATACAGTCTACGGTGTAGACAGGACTTAAATCAAAGCACAGCACTCTCGCACAGGTGTTATTAGTAACAGCAATGATGTCGCTGTTTAATGCAGGTACGTCAAGGAGCCAGCAGACACAGTATTAAAGCTCTGTACCTGACACATCTCAATGGAACGCAGGCATCATTAATGCTATTAGTTATCTGTGTGTTTAATACTGTGGCATGTCAAAATACCTGCCATGTAACATCATCACGCTCTTATGGGATATTTCAACATCACTTTACATTCTTTAAAATGTGTTCAGTGCAGTTCATAGTAAGAAATAAACCTGTTTACATCCTCAACTCAGCCTCTATAAGCATTTTGAATGAAGCACACGCTGACTTGTCGTTGCAGGAAGTACACAGGTGTAACTAAGAACATTAATGGTGTCTCTGTTCCAATTAGAAGTGTCAGTGAGTTATCCCAGGGAGGTGACATACACAACACCAAGGACCTGTGACTGAAATATCAAAGTGGAATGAGGACATGATTAATGTTATTTGTTACACCTGTGCGTCTCCTGCTATGGCGCGTCAAAGTACTACAGAGCTATCTCGCTCTTGGTTGGTTGGTTTGCTACATTTTTTATGTCGGGAATGTCACTTTACTTTGGTTACAGTCCTTGAAATAAGATTTCAGAGAAATATACAATAAGAGTAAGTAAACAGAAAAATATTTATTTAATTTCGCCACCATAAACCCTTCACGCGGAGGACACTTTGACTTGTCGTAGCAGAGGCTACACAGGTGTAACTAATAACATTAATGCTGTAGCTCTGTTTTATTTACGAGTGTCAGCAAGTCATTCCTGTGAGGCAACATACATAACACCAGGGCCCTGCGACTGAAATATATAAATGTTGTGCAGTGAGAAGGGTATAATGACTTGAATTTGCATAAGCGTTTGACAGGTGTTGAGCTCAGGGCATATTCCTTTCTCCCAAGAGCCCTCCCTGCTCCGAAGTCAGACAGCATCATTTTCTAATACGATTTTCACGGGCTGTTGTGGGTGAGATTTCGCTACTTTTATGTCTGCATAAAAACACCGGAATAATATGTAGCTATCAAAGAGTGTTGGATTTTGCAGCCACAACCACATGAAGTCGTGGTGAGTCAGAGGAGTATAATAGCATCTTTTATCACTTGCAGGTAATGGGCAGGTTGACAGTTGACACTGGCTTCCTGTTAAATCATCAAAGAGGGAAGTTACAGGCTTGTCAGAACACGGCACTTCCTCGAAGACACCCCCACCCCTTACAAAACACACACACATAAACACACCCACAGACGCACACCTAAATGTATGGGTGAGGTTTGACATCGTTGACCTCTTCACCTTTGCCCTCTGACTAGTTTCACCTCTGTGACGGAGGGTCTGTCTTTCTCTGTCCTCCAGTCCACTTACGCCGTCTCTCTCTGTCTGCAGACCTGAATGAGTGCGGGCTCAAGCCGAGGCCTTGTAAACACAGGTGCATGAACACATATGGGAGTTACAAGTGCTACTGCCTCAACGGCTACATGCTGATGCCTGATGGGACCTGTGGAAGTGAGTCTGTCGCTCACACACACACACAAACACACGTGTCTGTTTGTTTTGTTGTCTGACATGTAGATATTCTCATCCCTGATCTATTTTCTGCCTCATGTTTTTTTCTCAGCCGCTCTTTTTGTAGCCTGGGTGTGCTACTGTGCAGCCTTTCTTCACTTAACTACAAATGTATTCATCTGAATGCCAGTGCGAAGCAATGCTGATGACATATGCTCTCTATTATAAAATACGTTTTCCCACTTGTGTGAGTACCTCTGACAGCAGCCTCGCAGTCCTTTGATAGACTGTTTTGATTAAAGCCCCACGTTGATCCGCTTCATTCTAGCAGCTCCGCAGTCTGAAGGACCCCTCTGAAGAACCCTAAGAGGCCTAAAATGAAAAGTATGAAAGAAACACAATCTTAAGACCCTTGAGTGAATGTGCAGTTCTCATTGGTTGCCCTGAGGTATTCTGCAGAATGGGAGTTAATGCCTGTACATGTCTCCCTGTAAACTCTGTTTCCCACCTGATAACTATTTTCGCCTCACGTTTCCACTCGAGCATGGCGTGACTCTCAGTGCCTCATTTTAATTAGTTCTTTTTTATCAGGAGAAAATTCATTTTCCCCCCTTTTAAAGTCTGAATTGCTCACCACTTGGGGCAATCTCAAACTATTCCAGGTGTTGTTGTGTGATGATAGCATGATAGTGTTAAACACCTTGCCGCTCTTCTTTTCTCCCCTGCTACTGCTTTGATCAATAGATTGCTGTAGCATTTAATCAGCCCGGCCTGCCACAGTCATCAAACTGTGCTCCAGGGTGCCTGCAGCAGCCGAAGTGGCAACGGCAGCGTGAGCCTCACTTTTAATTTCCTTTTTAGGGTCCAAAGTTATTGAGAGAAGCCGAAAAAAATCTGTTCCATTCTGTTATTATTTTAGAGGGTCTTGATCTGACCGGCACGGCTCGACAACAGAGGCGCTGCACGCTGCACACACTTCGATAGGATGGAGATGGATTGCGATTCTTTAGGTGTAGGAAGGGATGAAAGTGGGTGAGGGAGGATTGCGTGGGCTAAGGTGTGAGCCTAGAGTGACTGCGCAGCACAGGAATCTAATAATGGCAGAGTGTGAGCTGCTCTGTTGTCTGCACCTCAGGGTCAACTCGGCTAATATCTGAAAAGGCAGGCAGCGGCCTGGCACTCACACACTAGCTGGAGGATAAAGTGTGAGTGTGGATGTGAGAAGGAAAGAAAGTGAGTGTGAGCATTACAAACGACCCCCCCACCCCCCTACTCCCACCACCCCCGTCCTTCTCTCCCTTGTGGCATCATCATGTGTTAATATGTGTTGTGTTTCCCTTGTGTCCGTCAGACGCTCGCACTTGTGGCATGGCCAACTGCCAGTACGGCTGCGAGGTGCTGAAAGGAGAGGTCCGATGTCAGTGTCCATCGCCGGGGCTACAGCTGGCTCCGGATGGAAGAACCTGTGTGGGTACGTCCTGGTCTTTATGTATCTCCACAGGCCTGAAAACTGAGCCTTGTGCCACCACTCCCTTCCATGAGCCGCTCATGTAAAGCATCATAAACAATTATTATCATTATTTTTTTTTAATGTTCTTCTCAGCTTTTAAATTAGCTGAGTGATAATCAAATGCAACAGTTTTGGCAGAGCAAGAAAGAAAACTTGGCTGTGAAAATATAATTTTGGAACTCGAACAAAACCTATTAGTGAGCGAAGCCCACATTCGTACAACTAAATTAAACAATTCGCCTTTTTTTATCTTTGATCACAGACCCCAACAATTTAACAGGCCTCGCCAACCAAATGGTGACTTTATTCTGCTAACTTCCTCCAGCTGTTACAGCAGAAATGCGATCAGGGGGAGCCCAACCCCTACCCTCCTCCTATCCTCCCCCTATCCTCCCCTCTTTCCTCCATTATATGGAGCAACTCCTCAGATAGATAACTAACAGAGGAAGGGGGCAGTTGAGGCAGTTAACCTGTGTCAGGTTTAGGCTGCTCCAGACGAGACTGTTCCTGTTACGCCTCCTTATAGTCCCACTTAAGTGGGGGCTGGCTAATAGGGGGCGGAGTTCTAAAACAGGACGCTCATCAATCATGAAGAATAATGGAGGAGGGGAAGAAAAGGTTGCCTGCAACAGGTGTTACGACAGTTCAGGGAATGTTTCCGAATCCCCGGAGAAGCTGATGCTTTATGGAGAGTTTTATGGAGAGTTTCTAATCATATTTATGGACGTGATTCCTTCCAGTAACCAGAGCTTTAGATGGAAGAGTCAGATAAAAAGCAGTTTTCACTCATGTGAAATGTGTCAACACATTTTTGTTGTAGCTTTAAAAGTGGTCTGGGCCCATGTTTATCACACATTTGCTTATGAATGCTCCAGAAATCTAGTTCAGTAGTAAAAGCATACTGAGATGAGCGTAGAGAACAAGACTCTTTATCAAGGAACTTACCCTTTTTTTTTCTTTTTTTTTTTAAAGTGTAAAGGTACAGTCACATTACACTGCCATCCTTCGCTCCATCTCCCACTTCACTTCTATTGACGCACAGTGAATGGAGGGCAGTGAATTCAAGTCTGCATTTCCTGTTTTGCTGCAGTCTCTAAGAACAGGCAGCCAGAGTCAAAGATTAACTCAGCCCTGTGGTTCATAAATAATTTGCAATGTTTTTAATTTGTATGAAACAGCTCCACTACTAATTAACATGTGAAAATAACACCTATCTACTATTTTTGATTTATAAATGTAGATGAATTATGTAGGAGGAAATAAAAGGAAATTAGCACAATGTGAAACACAAAGAAAACCAAACTGAAGCAGGAAAAAAAAAACTCTGCAGCTGGTGGACGATATAACAAGCAGAAATCACCACATCTACCACGCTGACAAGTGCAGACAGCGAAGATACATGAAAAGAGACTGAAAACAAAATCAGCTTTATTTGTGTTGTTGTGTTGCACCCCTGATAAATGACTTATGGAAGCTACGTCATAAAGGATTTGATGAAGAGCTTCTATTCTGTGCAAGTAGCAGTGAGAGTGAAGAATTTTCACCCTTTATCTTGAGCTTAAGTCCAAAATTGAACTTGTAGCAGTTTGACAGATGCGTCCCAGATGGTTGACGAAATATATTTTGGTTAATTGGATTCATGATTTGATGTGAAATGTTTCAAATTTCGTATTGCCTTTTTTTTTTTTTTTTTAAATGAACACTTGCTATTCGTGTACTAAAAATGGATCAGGCCAGAAATCCCCTTAAGAAGGATGTCTGATGATCCACTAGGATGAAGTATTGACTTGTTTTGCACTGTGACAGAAAATTAATGACAAAGCGTATTGATGTTTTGCATTGTTGCAGAAGTTTGGTATGAGACAGCTTCATATTTCAGTGCCGCCTCTCATACAAATCGCTTAATGTATCAGACAAGTTGTCAAGTAAAACACAATGTAACTATGAATAAGGGTTTTAATCTGATGTGTAAAGATTTGCTGCTTTGAAAAATCAAGTCGGAGCCATCTTCAAATCCAGATGTAATGTTCATTAAATCAGGCATTTATGAGCAATATTAATATTCATTTTGACAGTGACTGTATTTATGTGTGCAAATGTGTGTGTTATGTAAAACATGATAATTCACAACTCCTCTGTCAGTAGCTAAATAATTCAACTGTTGGCCATTAGGCAGCTCCACTGGAGCAGTTTGGGATTAAGCACTTGCTGATGAGAACCTCAGCAGTAGTTGTTAGGGGATAAGAGAGCTCTGCACACTTACTTCACTCTCTTGTGTTCCCAGCTGGTCCAGGTGTCTCTGTGTTTTGATGGTCCTTTTAAACAACAGTCCCTGTAGTGCCGCGGCGCCTCAGCTGTATTATGCAGCAAATAAATTAATGATTTTAAGGCAAATGCGTTGAGCCTCTCCTGCGTCTAAATATTAATGCCCACATGCCTGCAAAGGTGATCAACAGAGACACTTAGAATAGGTCTTTAAATAATGAAACAAGGTATTGTGCATTGTATTCTGCTCGCTGAACAGAATACCTAATGTGCTTTGTTCATAAATGAATACTAACCAGGGGAGGTGAAAAAGTCTTCTGGTAGGAACAGAGATGTTTGCTTAGTTTTGGATTAAATTGCCTTTTTCTTTAACCTTGAAGTTTTTCATTGCGTCGTGTTATTTTGAATGCATTACGTACTGTATGTGACCAACTCCAAAGGAAGTTTTTAGTAAAAAGTGATGAATACATTACGTTTTAATTTGGATATTTTCTCCTGTGTAATAACCTGCATCTTTGATTTCTCCTCTTGCAGATGTGGATGAGTGTGCAGCAGGGATCGCGGTGTGTCCCAGGTTCAGGAAATGCATAAACACCTTTGGTAGCTACATCTGCAAGTGCCACGAAGGCTTTGACCTGCAATACATCAACGGGAAATACCAATGCATAGGTACTGTCACAAGGTCTCCTCAGTGAGGCTTTTACAGATAAAACCTACAAAGGTCATGGATACACTGAGATGTTTTGACTCATAACCAGGTTATTTTTAGTGATGCAGGTTTGCTTTTACAGCTGACACTGAGGGAGCTTATAGAAAAGATGGCGCACGCACACACACACACACACACACACACACACACACACACACACACACACACACACACACACACACACACACACACACACATATTAACACATACCAAAAAAAGCGCTTTGAATAATAGTGTGGTGCAATTTGTGCCTGCTTTTATACTTTCTCCTGCAACTTCAGTAGATAACCACCACTCAGTTGCTGTTCTTCAGTGCAATTATGACAGACTTGTATTTTACTTATTTTATGCTGCTTCATACTGCCATTTCACTGTGTTGTTTCAGAGGCTAATATTTTACTTTCTACTCCTCTGCATTCATTTGATAGCTGTAGTTAGCAGTTGCTTTGCAGATTAAGGTTTTACACACAAAACACATGATGAGTTTATGAAACATGATGCATTATTACAGATTTATCCACTCAGCACTGAAACTCAAATTAGCTTTACCTTGAACTGCTACAACATCAGTAATAATAATCCAGTAAAGTCCTAATACCAAATTATAGAAATACCCAGTTACAGGTAAAAGCCGTGCATTCAGCACCTTGCTTAAGTACAGTTACAAAAGTATTCATATCAAAATGTGCTTAAAGTGCAAAAAGTAAAACTACTTATTATGCAGAGTGCTCCATTTCAGAATTATATATCTTGTATTGGTGATGCATTAACGTATACATTACTTTCATGTGGGAGAGGGTGAGTGTAGGGCTCATTCATCACTATATACACTGCTGGGTAGGAGGAGTGAGTGATGTGCTAAGTGTTGCGACAGCATATAATGCTTTTTAATACCTTTTGTCAACTGCAAATTGTGTCCCCAAGATAAACTCTGTCAACATTTGTTTTATCTAATAAGGTTTCAGTCTTTTCATCTAATGTCAGTCATTTTATTGCAGCAAAATGTGTTGAAAGGACAGAAAAGGCAACTGATTTTAATATTCTAGTATTTTAGTTCTCCACCAACATTTATTTTTTAGTTGCAATATTGATAATTTATATAGTAAAAGAATCAATACTTGGCTTTCTTGTATCGATACAATTTTGCCATGCATAATATGGCGATACTATGCTGTATACATTTTTCCCCCACCTTTACCAGGTAGCAGTCAAGTCTTATCTTTAGACGTAACACATTATCATTTATTTGTTGATTTTATTTTGTATTATTAATCTGAATCTGAATCATTGAAGCGACCAAATAAATGTATAAAAAGTACAATAAAAACTACTTTTTAAGAAGTTGTTTTTACTGTATTGAGACCTGCAATGTAATATAATACAGTATAGCATCACATGTAAAATACACCACTGCTTAGGAACTTGAAAATTGATCTAAAATCAAAACAGATACATATCGAAGTCAGTTTAATCTATCTCTCAAAGTAGGATCACTGATTCCATTTATTTACATTTGCAATGCTTTGTAGTGAAAGTGATAGATGAAGAAAATACTTAATAAAGAATTAGAATACTTGAGATTATATATAGTATATTTATAGTACTGTATATAGTATGTCGGCAAGTTGCACTGGTGTTTCTATAAGGTCAACAAAATGTACAACATGTTTTTCTTTGTTGTCTGTGCTCATGTCTTTTATGTGTGTTATTTTGAAGGGCCTTTTAAGGACAGGCATTTCAAATGATCACTGAGATACATTGCATTGCATAACTGTCTTGCAAAACTTCATGCATATTATATTTGTTATCAAATAAACGTTAACATATACTAAACCATATCATATATTCTACACACATCCATAGGGTTACACTGAATCTTAGCAGCATTTGGAAGATGCACCATCTCCAATCTTTACTTATTAATTTTGTTTTTTAGTACAATTTTTTAAAGCAGTTCTTCTAAAATGCCTCAAAGACCCTCCAGCTCTGTGTCAGAGAGGATCTCTGATGAATAACTCTCATTTTGCTCTGGCATTCACAGAGGGATCACTGTTACTCACTTAAATGCTTTCACTAAAAGTATGTGTGACATAAACTTTGAGCCCTCCTTGAAGTGGATGCGAAGCAATTATCCTTTGATATTCCTCTGTTGCGTCTGAAGGTTTTTCACACTTGCACCCAGTAGCTGAATGCTGTTATGTTTCCATTATCTTTCAGATGTGGATGAGTGCTCTTTAGGTCAGAGCCACTGCAGCAGCTTCGCCACTTGCTACAACACGCCAGGCTCGTACAAGTGCAAATGCAAAGACGGCTACAGGGGGATGGGCCACGACTGCAAACGTAAGAGCTGAGAACAAAAACCTGTGGCCCCGATGCTCACTTTTGCAAAGAGGAGCGGGGCCTCACATTTTTGTTTTCTCTGCCCGTGCTTTTTAAAAAGCCAGGAAAGCAAGAAGGAGGGAGGAATAGCTTCACGAGCACAGAGTCGAGACTGAAATTCCTTCCTTTGTATTGGCTGTCAGTCATTACTTGAATCACCCTGCTCCCTTATCACATGTGCCCAGAGTGAGCCTTGACTCCTCTCTTGACATCTGGCCATTTTAATCAGCCAAAAAGAGGAGTCATCATCAAATGTGATATATTTCTTTTCCTGGTAGTTGGTTTCATTTTGCTTGTCGACACAGAGTTCATTAGTTCTGTGCATCTGCAGTTTTTTACAGCCGCTCAGTGGACAAGAAGTCATTTATTCTCCACAGTTATTTAATCTAACAGACACAACTGCTGTAGCAGTCTATAGAGTAGAGAGGATGCCTCCTGGTGTAGTGAGCTGCAAATATTTCACCCTGTCGCCTGCCCAAGGGGGTGTGAGCCACAAGTGCTCCAGGAGTCGAGTTGCAATATCCTATTTGTGTATCACATATCAAAGTCGCCCGCAACCTGAGAAGGCAATAACTGAGTTCAAACATCGTGCCTTTGTCCACTCTCATTCCTCACTCATGAAACCCTTATGAAGCCCCCCACCACCACCACCACCGCCACATCACACCAAACCCCCCCCCCCCCAAGTCTCAGTCTCTGCTCCTGACGTGAAGAATGTGCGGAGGAACAAAGGAAAAGGAGGTGTAACTTTGATGACATCAGCAAAGCGAGGGTGATCTCTGGGGCACAGCAGCCTGTTTGAGTGCAGGGTTCATTCCGCACACACACAGCAGCTTTAGCCTGATGCTGCGAGGCCCCTGGCTATGAACACACAAAGAATTACTAATCAGGTCGAGCGCATGAACGGATAAAAAAGCCACTGTCAGAGAGCAATATTGATTTCACAAAAGCAGAAATTCAGTGGACGCGGGGTGTCTTTGTGGGTTAGTTTGTGAAGGCACCCTGTCATGTTGCACGCAGCTTTCCCTGCGTCTCTCTTTTACCAGACCCATTGAGAAAAACATGTCCAGGATTGTCTTTTAAAAAGCCCCAAATGAATGAATAAATGATTTTATGGGCCTTTCTTTGGTGAGCCTTTGCTTCAGTGAGATTTGAGACACCCAATTTGTTTTAGGATGCTAACATTTAGTTAAAGGATATCAGGAGATGTCTCTGTAGATGAAAGAAAGCCCGCCTCTGCAAAAGTCAGACTAATCATCGCAGTTAATCTGCAATTCTACACCTCATTAACTCTTAAGTGCTCATATTTCAGTACTCCATCTGCATTCTCTTATTATTTCAGCCATTCCTAAGGTTGCTATTGACCCCCCGAGACCAGGCAAACCTCCTCCAAATCATCACAACCGCATCCCCGACATCGATCAGAGGAGGACCACCACCATCCACCCAGCAGTGACTCAAAGGAGGATCTTCCCCATTATCCCCAAATCGACAGCAGCGACCACGACCACGACAACGACCAAAGCACCTCCGAAGAGGGTCACCCCACCTCCACGCAAGCCGGCAGTTCCCACCAGGAGGCCCTTTATCCCGACCAGGAAGCCACCAGCACCCACGCGCAAGCCCTACATCCCACCAAAGCCAGTGGCTCCAACCAGAAGCCCCACGCCAGCACCAGGCGCACCAGTCACACCAGTTGACAACACCATCCAGAAGGAGGTCACCAAACAGAGAGGGGATGTCCACAGTAAGAACTAGCTCTATATTTTATTCTGTTTTAGTGTTTGTAGATGACATTAATCACACTCTCTAAATCCAAGGGTTAATCACAAGTTACAGATGGGAAATCAACATTTGGGTTATTTTTAATTGATCACACATGAAACAAGAAGGGCAGTCGGAGAGCGCAGACCTCCACCAAGGCCAAATGCCCTTGCTGGCAATGTTAACAACAATGAAAATTAATTTGTGCTTTTGTCCTGTGACTCAGATCTGCTGCAAATTGTAATGGGTTCCTCCCTGGTCCAAACTACAGCCTTCCACCTAGTTCAGAAAAATCGGGCCCGTAGTTTTTCCATAATCCTGCTGACAAACAGACAAACTAACAGAACTGGCGTTATATAAAACCTGTTATACGCAGCATAATTTTAATTTATGTGGAGTTGTGTTTTGGATGGATGATGTGTCTCCACTTCCTGGCACGCTACAAAAATGAAGCCAAAATATCCCGGATACAGCCGGTGCCGTCTTGCATTTGTGAAGTCATTTAGAGCCGGTGTCTGCGCAGTAGCGATCTCTGTGGTATGGAGTTCCCACCCACACACACCTGTCTGACCAATTGCAAGCAGCACCACTGATCATTAACACACTGATTGTCGATCATGATATTACACCTCCATTTTACAGCATCAAATAACCATTAAAAGCAAACTTATCAGAAAAATGAACACTGGAACATACACCTATCATTGAGAAAAATATTTTTGACGTGTAGTTTGATCTTTTAGTTTGGCCAGTGTACCATAAACTAACATGTAGTGAGTGGGGTTTGAGACCTATACTGCAGCCAGCCACCAGGGGGCGATCGAGATGTTTTGGCTTCATTTTTAGGGAGCTGTCATCTCGTCCATCTTTATCAACAGTTTATGGTCTCTCCCAACTCCTGAGGGAAATATCTGGCTCTGCTAAATGCTGTTTTGCACCGAGCAGGTAGTGTACAGTGAGTGTGAGGAGGTTTTTCCACTGAAAAAAGCTGCTGTGTCTGGAGATGACACTGATAAGAATGATGAGAGTGAACCTAAACAGGAAAGAAGTGAGCTGTAGAAGCAAAATGATGAAAGATGCTAAAATGCTCCATACAGCTATGCTGACTGATAATTCTCATCAGGTTCATCTCCATAAGCAACACCTTTCATGCACATATTCATTTAAAATATTTAGCCTTTCAGAGCAGCTTTAATAGAAAACATTAGAACCTGTTGCTTTATCAAGTTATAATCTCAGCATATTTATGTTTGATAGTGAGGTGAACATTCTGTTGTCTTCCGGGTCACAGACTTTGACACTAAAAGCCACTTATTTGTCCACGGATTCATCTTCATCAGCCTCCTGACAGGTTTCCGCTCACTAAATTGGAGCATATTTGCATATTTCTTCATCTGAATCCAGAAACATTGTGTTTATTATGACACATGTCACCATCTGGGGAATCAGAAGTGATGTTTACCCGACAGATGATGGGTATTATCATATTCATTTTGTATTCAAACACATGAATATGTGCACACATGGTGCGGAACAGTTGGCATTCAGCTCCCATGTGTACAAAGTTTATCTGCCAGCTAACGACATGAAAGAAGTGATGCTTAACATTTAAAAAGAAATCTGAGAGATTGTTTTTAATGTAAACTGGTGGAAATGGTTGAAATCAAAGTTCTTTCGACATCAGATTCAAAGTAATGCAATGAGAGTTCTTTGTATTAATGCTTTCAGGGAGTTACCTCCCCATAACACCTTTCTCATATGATCAAGTATATCCACCCTCTTGTCACAGTATGTTATGTAGATTCGTGAACAAATTCATTCATTTTCCATAATCACTTTTGGGGGTTGTGGGTTGCTGGAGCCTATCCCAGCTGACACTGGGTGAAAGGTGGGTACACCCTGGACAGGTTGCCAGACTATCACAGGGCTGACACACAGAGACAGACATTCACACCTACGGACAATTTAGAGTCACCAATTAACCTGCATGTCTTTGAACTGTGGGAGGAAGCTGGAGTACCCAGAAAACATGCAGACTCTTCCTCACCCTGGGGTCCAAACCCCTCTTCCCGGGTTCGAACCAAGACCCCTCAGACTGTGAGGCGACAGTGCGAACCTCTTCACTACTGTGCCGCTGTCATGAAGAAATATTGCCCATTTTTACAGTATGATGAATAAGTTTCAGTAATTCCAGTAGGCTGCTAAGTGTTAAAGTAAGACTATTTCCCCCTCAAGGTAATTATATTTTTGGCTTCAGTTAACAAACTCAAACTGGTTCACAGCCAGGCTGTTGTTTATCCACATGTCACACCACGCTCCGTGCCAAGCATGCGACTATGACACCAATTACATTCAGAATGCATCATCAGTCTTTGTTTTAGTTTGACATTCTCAATCAAACCTAAATCATGGAATTGAATCACGAAAAATACCGTAGTAATGAGAGGCGGTCCAGATTTTCTCTTTTTGCCTTGACAAAGAAGGTAATAATCATTGCAATCATCTGCTGCTCACTGCTCACACTGTGAAATGCATGCACCTTTTCATAATGTTGTATTGCTTGTTAATGAGATAATCCCTGTGGCACGTCACCCCTTGAAACTGAAGCATTCAGTTCAGGGCCAAAGTCACAGTTTTCTGTTTGTCAACAAATCCCATGAAAAGACCAAAGGAGCACCAAATGCATATTCATCTACAGCGTGGAACAGTTCCCAGCAAATGCAATATTTACTCAATTTAGAGTAACATTTGTGGAAAACTACACTGCCCGGATATTTTTGAAATGGCCTTTTATAGAAGACACATTTAAAGAAGTAAGAATAAGTCACCTTTAAAGCACTGAGTGTCACAGATGGGACGTTTGAGAGTATCAAAAGGATTTATTTGCAATAACACAAATACAGAATAATGCCAGCTTTATCCCTCTAATTGTTTCCCCTGAGCGCTCACTGCATACAACAAACATTCTAACCAGGAACTCAAATGTGTAGTTTCAGTATATTTATACATTATGATGATATACAGCCGTATCGAGACGCACCAGAAGGTGAGACTTATTGGAATGTTTAGTCCAGATGCAGTAACAGAATAAATTACATTAAAAGTGTAATCGAACATTAACATAAGTGTCCCCCTACTCATTTGTGGTGTCATGCTCACAAGTGGGCGCAACAAAAGTCAGAGTTAACCAAAACCTAACATTCAGCTCCTTTGGTGTAGAAATATCTGGTGAGATGCATCAGAAAAGTACAGGATAAGAGGTGAGATACTGCGGTTCCAACTCACCTTGCCAGATGGCATCACATAATTAGAAAAAGGAAAGAGGAGAGAAGATTACATTAACACCTGTCTGCACTGCTTGAGGGAGACATCAATCTAATAGTTCGCACCACAGCAGAGCAGTTTGAGAAATCAGAGCTGCCGAAGATGGTTTGAATAAGATGAGAGTGGGAGGGAGGAGAGACACCGCTGAGTGATTATTCAAATAATTAGACGGAAATGGGAATCATTTGAATGAGAGCCTCGTGGCGTGAAGAACACCTCAGCTGTGCCTCGAGTGCAGGTGTTTACTGAAGTCGGATTGTGTCCAGTGAAACCTCGTGCCTCCAACCTTTTCGTATTTGCAGTTCAGAAACAGTTCAATATTTTGGGGAAATACACAAATTTAATTTCCTGGCAAGAATAAGATGAGAAGATAACTCTTGTGTGTGTGTGTGTGTGTGTGTGTGTGTGTTTCAAGTGTGAATCTGGAGCCATGTGAGCAGCTGACAAAACTCCAGGAAGTCACCGTTTCAAGCCAGATAACAGTTTTCATTTTTTATACTCGTTTGTGCACTGATTGAAGACAGAGTGCTAATTAATGAGCTTTAAAGGTTCTGGCAGTCTGATTTATATAAGTTAGTAGCTGTACTTATAGACATGTGAGTGGTGTCAGTCTTCTTCTCCAACTCTCAGCAAGAAACTGATTAAACATTTTTCCTGATATCTAAATATAACTTTTTTTAATGAGTACATGATCCTCTGTAGGTTGAGAAAACCTTCAAATCTCTGTGGCTAATAGAAATTATTTGGTGTGATGTCAAGTTTACATTTTTCAATTACATTTAAAATGTACACCGAACTGGGCCCAGTCATTGGGGGGGGGGTCTGCACGTCAAAGTATCCTTGGGCAAGATACTGACCCCCAAACTGCTCCCCATGGCTGTTCAATCTGTGTGAAGCCCTGACTATATCTGATTGATCTTTAATGAAAGCTGTTGTCCTGTATTTCTGTCCTCTGAAAATATTAACATGTTCTCCATGTGACTTCATGTGAAATGGAGGTTGAACCACGGACATAAACTACAGATTGCCAGTAAAGCATTTTAATGAATCAATTTGCCATAATTAAAACAATTTAATAACTCAACATTATATCTGGCAGGATGTGAGTGTGTCTGTGACTTCTTGTGCGGACTGAAGGCTGCTGGAAACTGTCCGACATCACTGCAGCTTTTTTTTCACCGCCTCCTGCTGCAGCCGCCTGCTCTCGTCCATTTTCCAGGCGAGGCGTGGTTCATGTCATATAAGACAAGCCTATTGTTACATAAATTCCCATGGTCTATTCTTTTCAGTCTCATTTTAATTTGATTACATAAATGTTTTTTTTGGTTTGTGTTAGAATTACTTGACCCAGTAAGCTTCATACCATAACTACATAAAAGAAGTTTAGATTCACAAACAAACACATGGATATAATGATTCAATAATATGTCGACAAAGGGGAAGTTTAGTCATATAGTATTTGAGAAAAAAATTAAATCATGAAGCATGCGTGTTTGTCTCCAAACCTAAAAAAAGAGTCAAGAATCGGTTATTGCTCAACATTTTGGCAGAACATAGCAAATCCCCCTTCAGCAGCTTTTATTTGCCTCCCAAATACTTGGATGAAATGAACCGCAAAAGGTCAAGAGGTAAAATAACAAGGGCAGCCAATGAGCTGTTTCAACATAGTTGTTGTTGAACAAATGCACCCTATGCTGTTTACACGGTCACTTCCCTCGAATTGCAAACCTAGCTCTGGTGGTGTCTGCCCGTGCACAGAGTTACAGTATTATGCACTGAGGTTCTGAGACGTCTGAGATCGCTCCCCTAACACAGTGGAGGTTAATGGAATTAAAGGAATTCATTGGGAAAACATCGAGACATTTGTCTTCGCAGAAACAGTGTCCCAGATACTCTGGATATCTACTGACCTTGCTGTGAGAAGTTTCCATTTGAACTACTTTCGACTGAAGTAAAATGAGAAGCGTTAACAGTGAGGGTCTGTGGATCAGACAAAGTGGACAGGATGTTGTTTCTGGAACGACACATAGCTGAGAGTGTCTCCATTTTCAATTATCTGAGCAGCACATTCTTTGTGGTATTAGAATCTTCTTGTTTTTGCAATTTGGATATGTATTTTTATTTTTATATACAGTCAATGTGACATACCTATACTGTACACTGATTAAACCGACCCTTTAACATAGAACATGACATCGCAGCGCAGCTATTTTATACTTGTAGCATCAGCGTCACCGTTCAGATTACTGCTCCCTTAATTGGCATATGGTCGTATTTACTCTTTATATATCTGCTCTACAACCGGGCACAGGAAATCAAGGGGCGGGAGGAGACCCTCATTCCTTAAAAGCACAGAGACACACAAATACACACACACACACACACACACACAGACCTGAATGCCTGGGATTGCTGGAGAGCCTGGTGTGAGTGTGACCTTCCCGCTGTCAGATTCCTTCGACTGTCAGACTACATCGCAGTCTGCCAGGTGGTTGTGACCCAGTGTTGGGATTAGCCCTTTCAGTTCTCAGGCTGACTGGAGGGGGGCCGAGTCTGGGAGCCGACGGTTCAAGTGCAGGTTACAGCGCATTCATGGCATAGGAGCCAGAATCCGCCTGGGATGCTGGGAATACTTTTATTGATAGTTTGTCTTAATAAATTCCCCTCACTTGTCTCATCTGGAGCAAAACATACTAAGATGATGGTGTTTTGGAACGTCTTCATGAAAGGCATTGTAAATCCAGTGAAGACAGTTTTTATTCTTAAAGAGCAAAAGAGCCAGAGCACATTTCGCTACAGGAGGCTCGCCACTGTAAAAGTATGAGAAAGAACTTTCTGTGCTTCACTTGTCAGTCGACCTTTACAGTAATAAGACGGCTTGGCTTATAGTATTTTGGGCAGTGTGACCCCATTGGAGAAGGAAAGAGGCTATTTTCAGACTGGCTGTGTTGTGTACTGTATGTGTGCGTATGTGTGTGCTGTCCCAGGTTGTGTGGCAGCAACGTTTGCCTGCATGTTGCATCAGATGAACCATCGGCCGTTTGCTTGTTATGATTCACATTTGACTTGTAGTGTTTCTGCCGGTTTTCTCAGGTATTCTGGTCTGGTGCTGTGTTTTTAAATGTGCTTAACTGTGGATATGCAGGCACTAAACCATGACATTGATTCATCCTTGCAGAGTCCTTGTAGAGTAATGAAAGAAAGCCACACAATAGCCACAAGCAGAGATGCCAGTGGACAAATATAATACCTGTTAATCCTTTATCTAAACCTGTGTCTCTCACCTCTCTCCTCAGTCCCTCGGAACCACGGCCATAACACCGTCCTTGGCATCGACTTTGACATTGAGCTCGGCAACACGGCAGACGAAGCCAAGGACGACCCAGGTAAACACAACACGTTTGACAGAGACAATCGGCAACAGCCCCGCTCGTAGCAGACTGCAGACCTCAAATGATGACGGACGAGCCGCGTTTGCTGTGGGCAAAATGAAACTGACAATCAATTCCTGCAGTGGTTGGTGCCGCGGCGAAGATATTACAGTGACCAGATGTGTTTTGATAGGCCTTTCACCAGGAGGTGACACATGACATCTGGCCGTATCCGTTTAAGTAATGGCTCACAGCCCAGAATGCACCGCCAGACTTTTCCACTTTTCACATTATGCTTGCTTGATTGCTTGAATGATTAATTGATCACTTGAAGTACATCAGTGCTCCGCTCATGAGCTCCATAGCACTCAGTGTAAAGTTCCTATGGCAACTATAAGAAAAGAGCTTTTGTAAGGAGACAGCATTTTATCCATCATATTTGCTCGATGTGATTTATTGATGTCAATGGTATGCAGATTAAATTGCCTAATGGTTTAGCTGCGTGTTTATTTTGGTTCACGGTGCATCATTTGCTATGCGGCGTCAAGTGAGAAGGCGTTTTCATTGGCTCAGAAAATGAACTGCAAAGTGTTTTGTGGAAACCCTATTTCAGGGACAAAATGATGGATGTTATTCTTATCTCCGAACCAATTTGCACAGCAATGCATGGATGCTGCTGCAACTGTTTTGCCTGCGTTCCCTTAATGTTATTGTCTAGGCATCATCGCTGGGGAAGAACTCATCAGTCACTGAATATTATGACTCTCTGTTTTAACTGTAATGTACTTTTATTGTGGTGTAGCGTTTTGTGTGCATATGATAGGCTATATGTGTAGAAGTGCACTCACTCTTATTCACACACACTTATATACTGGAGATGGGATCACTCTGGGCGCGATACAGCAACTTGAAATGAATGTGAGCAAGGGGCGTTAAGTGGGAGGTCTAATAGTTCCTTTCCTACTTCCTACCCCCCTGATTCCGGCCCCTTTACTTGGACCACACCCATCTTCATACTCAGCCTTTATTTTGATCTCAGCTACACACCTGTGAAGTTTTGTGGCTGCATCTTGCAGAGTTGTGATGCAGTGCGTTGGCAAAATCTGTACACACAGGCGGGCAGAACCCCTGGCAAAACCCACTACAATAGGTGTCTCCGGGACCAAACTTTGCCATGACTTCCTCTCTCTCTCACACACACACAGAAGGAGAAAACGATATTGCAAAATTGTCATGGCTGGTAATCATTCCAGCAACTCATCTACAAATATTCAGGGTATTTTAAAGATAATGCATTTCTATTCTATTGTGATGTATGCAGCTCCTTTTCCACTTGATTTGTCCTCAATGATTACAACAATACAGCAAATGTTTACATTTATATTGTACAATCATGCTTATCAGAAGGAGATTCAATAGTCCTCTTGTTCCCAGGAACGTTGAGTCACACAGCAGGGCTCCCGCGAAGCATCACAGGGAGCAGAACGAAGCCTCTTTGCATGTGTGTGCGTCCGCCACTTCTCTCAAAAGTGTGTTTTATTCTCTTCAGAGTCGGGCTATCTGAGCTGCTCCTTTGATGACGGTCTTTGTGGTTGGATCAGGGACAAAGACGGAGACCTGCACTGGGAGACGACGCCTGATCCGTCAGGTAATTGAAGGGCTATTATCACTCACACACACACACACACACACATACACACACACAAGGAATATTGTTTATTTTATAGTCAGTAAATGGAAATGAGAATAGCTGCGTTCTTTCACTGACACGCACACGTATGCAAACACACAGAGAGGCAGACAATCTAAGCAGCTCAATTTTGTTCTACTCAATTACAGGTCAAGATGAAAATTACTTGAGGGAAGTAGTTTGTCTTTTCTGCGGATTAGTGCTTTGCTCTACAAAGCGATGCAAATGAGAAGTGGATTACGCGACCCGTCAGCGATACCTGTGGCTCACATTAAATGGGAACACGACACTGTTTTTCTTGGGGTTCAGACGAGGCGAAAACGTGAAGAATTACGTTGAAAAGACTCAGAGCAGAGAGTGTGAAGACTAAACAGCGCAGCATACTGGCGCTGTATAAGCGACACTAACTACATCTGGCTTCCTCTGCCAACTGGCTTAGTCTTGCAGTTACTAGTGTGTTTCCAGACACTCAGAGCGAGGCCTCAGTTCAGCCAAGTTTGCGCTCACTCATTAGAGAAAATAAGGATTTTTGCCCAGACCTTTAAGTTCCCTGGAAAATCATTTACAGTAAATCATAATCTAAGCCCTGAGTGAGAGGAAACACGTTTAACATTTCAATTTTCAGAAGCATGTGGTGAATAGATTCAATCAGAGCATTTCAGTATCTTATTTAAGGATATGTGTGTTGTGAAGCTTGCAAATTTTACTCTTCATCACTTAAAGTTTTTGTGATAGACAGCCACTGGCAAACACTCATGGCTGTTAAAGGATTGGCACAGATTTGGAGGTGGCTCATAACTTATGCAGAAAGTGTCTGTGGCCTACAGATACGTATCACACCCCCTGTGGTTAACAGCAGCCCTGCACAGATCTGCCAGATAAGCAAAATACATCAGCGTTAATCAACTATCACCCAGAAGCACTCTCACCTTTAAATTTTTAAAACTATATAGCTCTGTTATGATTAACTAATGCATGAATTGATTAAAAAAAATAATAATTTGCCACTGGCAGCTGGCTGTACTTTGAGGTGATGAAACATAAGTGGGTCAAGTGTTTTTCAGTTCACTATTTTTTTTCATAGTTTCTCTCCTACATTTTGCACACTTGACTGTCAAGGTTGAAATATTTTTTTATGTGTGCAAGGACAGGCAGACGTGCCTACATGTTAACGCTCTGTTGAAAAGTCAATGTCCTCCAGTAACAAGGACACATTTTCTGACTAACACGTAGCAATAGGCCATGCTGCTTCTTTAGGTTCAGTTTCTAGTTGTGCTGGCGCCAAATACAATTGAAATTGAATGGAGGAATTTAATAGCTTAAAGCATTAAAACAGAACAGCATTTGCAAGTTTGCAATGTGGAAAACTCAACAGCAGCTTGTCTTTCCAGAAATTGTGTTTCACTGACTCAGGACAATCCACAGACCTTGTTGTCAACAGTGTGTGTGGGGACTGTTAAAAAGATCCAATGAAAAACTCAATTCAAGCTGAGCTCTGTCAGTTATCTAACAGTAAATAAATTGGATATTGTTCATGGAAAGAGCCAATTTTCTGTTTATTTTTTCAAATGTTATTTTTCAATGTTGCAAGCACCACAAATTAAACTCCGTCCAGCACCTTCTACAGGGGTGGCAGCGAAAATCTTACAAGGAGAAAAACTTAACAAATAAATAAATAAAAACAACATATTTTCTTCACTTACCCAGCAGCATTGGGCCATGCAGATAGTTTTGTTTGTTTGTTTGGATAAACCAATCCTCTTTAATTATTAGAGATGGTGGCATTTCTTTTCTTGACTGTTTTAGTTTCGAATCAGTTTAGTCTGTTTGGTTCAGTTTCAGTTCATTTTACAGAGGTTTGTAGTCCATGAAGCCTATTAATATGCAGACAGCATGCACATTGAGGACACACTGGTGAGCATAAGTGATAAATCACACTAAATTTAGAGAAAAAATATAAGCGTGCTGCAAGCAGCAAAGGTGCAGCACTCTCACAGCAGGGTTTAACATTCACAGAGGCCCACCACAGTGTGATTTTTGTCTTTTTTAGGAGGTACAGGGGACATTTAGGGGGAGACAGCAGATCAACAGTAAACTCCCAATAGAAGTGATATACATCATCTGAAAGCTGGGAACCTGAAAATTAATTTAAGATGCACCTCAGCACTGTGTGTCAGGTTTTTCTGGTCATAACTATGTAATAAACATTTTGGTTTGGTTAGGTGCCTGTATAGACTTTGAAAGTTTAGAGGGTTTAAGGAGGTATATGATGGATATTCTCGTGCTCAATTATGTCTCATAAGTTGTTGCAGCAATATCTGAGTTGATACCATCTGTTAGAGGAAAATGAAAAACATGCTTTTTAATCCCTGAGGGGAAATTCAATTTTTTCACTCTGTTGTCATATACACAGGCCCAAAATACACACACATACACAAACAGGACCTATACATGCATTAAATGGAAAGATGTCAGAGTGAGGGGGCTGCCCGCAGACAGGTACCCTGTGCAGTTGCAGGTGATTTGCTCAAGGGAACCTCAGCAGTGCCCAGGTGGTGAACTGTCACCTCTTCAGCTACCAGTCCATGCTCCATACGGGGGCTTGAACCAGCCCAAGTCCCTATGGACTGAGCTGCTGCCACCCAACACAGATTTGGTGCTAAATTTTAGCAATTTTGTCCACTTGAGAAATGAGAAAAAAAGTCAAAAATCCCCCCAAAACACCACATTAAGTCACCATAGAAAAATCCATGCTAAGAAACTCTCTTATTGTCAGTATTCTTACAAAAGCCATACAACCTCTGAATGCCCGAGGTCTCTAGTTTTTGGTTGTAAAGTTTAATGAGGCTGTGATTATCCTAGAGGTCACAATAGGTCATTTTAATGTGTGATGTTTTAAAAAATACAGTCTCGCTTCAATGAAATGGCTACTTTGGGGAATAACATGATCACACATGAATAAAATTGGGCTCATTGAATTCACAAGAGTGTTAGTTTTCCAGTCATACCCAATTTATGCGATTCCAAGACTGTTTAGGGACCCCATTATGCAGAAATATTAACATACAATGGGCAAAAATAACATTTCTGCTGCATGCAGAAAAGCTGCATGGGACTAACATAAAATGGGCATGTCTGTAAAGGGTGACTCACGGATATCCATAGAGCCTTTCATAACATATTGAGCTGACAGGTCCAAAGAGCCAATGTGAAAATGGTCATGGCAGTTTTTCCCTCGCTACAGTAGTGTGTTATTAAGCCTCCTCCCTGACAAGCTAACTAGCACAATTTAGTGTTGCTCATTTTGATTCCAAAAATATATTTGGTTTGTTCATCCACCTTAACATCCGTTCCTTGCCTCCCCAGGTGGACGATACCTCACCATTCCTGAGGTAGGCAACAAGAGGACAGGGCGAGGGGCACGGCTGGTCCTTCCACTCACCCCTCCCTGGAACGACGGCAATCTGTGCCTGTCATTCCGGCACAAGCTGGCAGGTCACCACGTGGGCATGCTGCAAGTGTTTGTGAAGAAAGGAAAGCAGTACAGTCCGGCAGTGTGGGGCCGGACGGGCGGAAATGGCTGGAGGCACACCCAAATCACATTATGGGGCACAGGCCTGGAAAGTGTAAGTATCACAGTAAACATTTCAAAGACGTTACGCTCATACAGTGAGAATTTTAAATGATTATTTCTACAGACATTTTTGACAGTATGTCAAATGCTTGTTTCTGTTTATGAAAAATAAATCAGAGCAGCAGTCTGAATTTCAAAAGAGTAGATCTTTAAAAATGTAAGATTGATGTCCCGTCACGAGTAGAAATGCATGCCGGTCGTCTTTCATCATAAAACGTTGAAAGCTCCTCAGTGGTAGTACCTCAATGTGCATGTTGCTGCTGTTCACCAGGTGATCCTGAAGGGGGAGCGTGGGCGAGGCCGGAGCGGCGAGATGGCTGTGGACGACATCACCCTGAGGAAAGGCTCCTGCACGGAGGAGCACAATCTGAGGAGACTCTGACTGACAGAACAGAGAAAGGCAGAAAGAAAACAAGAGGGAAAATCATCTCAAAGAGAACTGACTCTGTTGTGACATCCCCTCACTCTGCCCGGGCTCTCGCTGATCCCCCCCCTCTCTTCCCCTCCTCATCCCCATCCTCGCGCCGCCACCCCTCCCAGCCATTCTGTGAACGATATCCGAAAATTTGTGCGTCTGCAGAATAGTGGGTTTCTCTCTCTCTCTCTCTCTCTCTCTCTCTCTCTCCTCATCTGTCCGTGAATAAAAAGACTGAATCGAAATGTCATGGGCGGATCCCAGCAGCAAACCCCTCGTCTTCTCAGCCTCCCTCTCACTCCATCACCTTGTTACTATGAAACCTGCATGTATCTACTTACCATGGAAATGTCCTCCACCCTAACACAGCCCTGGCAGCCTTCCAACCACAACGCTAAAAGGCCCACGTTCACTTCATTTCTTCCTGGAGAGAGTATGCTTTTGCCTTGCTTTGATCTTTTAACCACAAGCCATTGCTTTTTATTTGCTTGACGTTAAAACACGTGGCCAGGGGTGCATTTTATGACTGTTTCGATCAGCAAAACATCAGAGATGGTATTCATTTCTTTAAGGGTTAGAGATATAAAAAAAAAAAAATGTATGTAAAAGACAAATTGTATTTGTCATCATTTCTAATCTAGAACTCCAAATCTGATATAAACCCAAAGTATAAAATCAACCACAGAGTCAGTTTAGCCCTGCTTTTGTTGGTCTAATCTGAGTTTTTTGTATTGCAACTCCTGTATAGCACAGTGTGGACTGAAACGACGCAGCTTTCTTTTGTTGTCACAGTATTTCAGATCTGTTCAGTAGGAGAGGGTTTAAAAATTTAGCCCCTTCCCTACCCTGATCTTTTATTGAAGCCTCCTAAAGTTGTTCATACTCTCCGTGGTCATTGTTTTTCAGATACTTGAAATGTGTCAAACAGAATCAGTGTATGATTTCTGACACTTGCAAATCAACACTTACTTTCTATTATACAGTACGTGCTTTCTTATTATAAGTGCAGTTTGTTATAAAAGACGATACTGACAACTTTTTAGGCTTTCACAAAATGTATTATTGTAAATGTAGTCGTGTGTACATACTCTAAAAGTTCAGTCCCATATGTTGTGTGGTTTATACGTTATGTAAATTCATACATGGATATTAATTGGATTTCAAAATCGTTGTTATTTCAATTTTTGATTAAAGGACGTGTATACAGCTGGAACCCTTGTGTAGTGCAAGGCTGTGTTTAACGTGCACACGATGTGTATGTCCATGTGTTATGGTATAATGCTCTGTCTGTAACTTGCAAAGCACATAGTTGCGTATCGTATGCTGTGATAATGAAGGGCATCGGCTGGAATTTTAAGGTTTTCTGTATGCATGGGTGCATTCACCAAATTCAGATTTATCCAGACCAGTATGTAAATAAAATACATTTGACTGATATGTTATGAAACAAAGCATGATTTCTTTTCTTATGCCAGTCGCTGTCAGCAACACAGTGTGTAAAGGAGAAGTAAAATGTGTTTTTGAAGGTTTCCAAGGTTTCCATCCAACTACCAGTTGCGATGCTGAGCTACAGGTTTTGATGTTTTGATGAGCACGTTCCCGTATTGTGGGGACATATACTGCTCAACAAAAATTAGTTAAACTTCAGGGATATCAATCTGTCCATTTAGGAAGCAGTGACTGTGAATCAGTTTCACCTGCTTTGGTTACAACAGGTGCAATGAAGAGGCAAAAGCAAGACAACCCCCAAAAAGGGAATGGTTTTGCATGCAGTGGTCACAGGTAATTGCTCTCTCTTTATCCTTTCTGACTGATTCCTCTCTAGTTTTGTGTTCTGCTAGTGTCCTTGTTATTACTGGTAGCATGAGGCGGTACCTGCAGCCCAGTCAGGTTACACAGGTAGTCCAGCTCCTCCAGGATGCCACATCCATATGTGTGGTCGCAAGAATGTTTGCTGTGTGTCCCAGCACAGTCTCAAGAGCATGGAGGAGACACCAGGAGACCGGCCGTTACGCGAAGAGAGCTGGACAGCACCGTAGAAGGGCATCAAACCCAACAGCAGGCCCGGTATCTGCTCCTTTATGCAAGGAGGAACAGGAGGAGCACTGCCAGAGCCCTACAAAATGATCTCCAGCAGGCAACTGGTGTGCATGTTTCTGACTGTCAGAAACAGACTGCATGAGGGTGGCATGAGGGCCCGACATCCTCTAGGGGGACCTGTGCTCACAGCACTGTGCAGCTCAATTGGCATCCACCAGAGAACACCAGAATTGGCAGGTCGGTCATTGGGGCCCTGCAGTGTATTATACTGCACAGGGATATCAACAGCGACAATGGTATAAATGCTGGACCTAGCAGGTTCAGCACCCAAGGCAAGCTAGTCTAAGGTCCTCCCCCACTCCCAGAAAACAAATTTATTACAAACAACAACAGTTAATGAGCCAATAAGAAAGCCACACAAATAAACACTTGCAAATTTCGTCTTCTTTTTTCTTTTCATTCTGTGCCCTTGGTGACTTCTGCCTCTTACTCTAATGCTCTCTACCGTACCCATCAATGCTCTAGCTTGAGATGAAAACAATAAGGTGAACTGCACAGGCCGGGACTAGAGGTGGCCAGTGTCACCTATAGAAACATCTGCCACTGCATTCCTTTAACTAAAGAGGAGAGGAAGAAGAGGACATTTTAAGTTCCACTAACAATGCAAGATTTATAATGTTAAAAACAATGTTGTAAAAGCAGTCAAGATTTTTGTTAAACCCTAAGGTTAAGGATCAAACAAAACTGTGTAAAGTGAGAACTCCAAAGGTTCCTTTGAATATGATGCTTCAGAGTACTTTCTTCACTCTGGGACTGAGTAAAATGATCAAAGTATCATAGAATGACTGTGTTTGATTTATACAGTACCAGTTTCGTAACAAAATCCAATTACTGCTGTGAGTTTCTTTACCTTTTACAGGCCGCTTCGCTTTATTTATTTCAGTCAACACTGAGATTCAAGGCTTCTTTTATCAAGACGAATTTATTATGGCAAATCCTAAAAAAAAAAAACTTTAATCAAGACAGTGTACACATATGCAAAAGAAGGCCTTGTTAAATTTTATGTAAATTAAAAGATTAAAGGATCAGGTCAGCCGAATTAATTTGACAATCATTTTGAGAGAAACTGAATTTGAAAAATGTCACGAAGAGCACAACGATTCTCAAAGTGAATAACAATTTTTTTAATAAGTGAAAGAAAGACAGAAAATGTCTTTTGCAGATGACGGAGCTCAAACCGCTTTGCAGACCGGCACAAAGCAGAAGGACGCACGCTTTGATTGAATATTTCATATTACTCACAGAAATTCAAAGATACATTCTCCTCATTAATATGACGGCCATGATGCATACCTGGTTGAAGGCTGCCAGGTATCCGATAAAACTGAATAAAAGGGAGCCTCATGCACAATTCCAGTCAATAATTCGACCACCATTATAAGTGAGCGTGCAAAGTATGCTGAACTGCAAGCAATACATATCCTTCACACTCGTATGAACAGCGCCTGTTTTCTATGGTAGGTGACAAGACAACAGTAGACTGTATGCACAATAAAGCAGTTAATGGAGTTTTTATTATTATTATTATCATTATTATTATTATTATTATCAAAGGATGCCTCATTATGTGATGTCACACAAGTGGAAATGTTTAAATCACTGGATGTGCTCGCAGCAGTATATTAAATTTGCATATGGTTTTCATGAGTTCAAATTTGTGGTGTGAATTCATGCTACTGGCCAGTAGGGAAGAGTGTGATGACCTCTGAAGAGACAGTTACCATGGATAACATCTCGCTCCCTCTCTTTGACACACACACACACACACACACATACACACACACACACGGACAGAAAACACAGAAAATGAATCAAAATTTGTTCAAATAAGGTCTGCGCTTTTGATATTAGATCTGTCTCCAAACAGATGATTCTCCAAAGTCCGGTCACTGACCTGTGATGAAATACCTTTAAAAAATTCATTCTTCATTTTCCCTCGGGGCAAAATATTTGAGGCCAAAAAAGGGTAAGCAAACAGTCCCTTTATTAAGATAAACCACCATAGTAGAAAGAAATCCAGAGGGCAGAGGCAGTGACTAACTGAAATGTGTGTATTTGCCTGCATCTCTGTATTTGTGTGTGTCTGTTTTCCTCTGTGCCGTTTCCCAATTGTCTCTTGAACTGTTGCAAACTCACACATCTCCTCTCTCTCTTCTCACAAACACATACACACAGGAAGTGGCAGAGCACACAATAAGAGAGGGAAATACAAAACACCTTTGTGGTTCAAGTAGAATAAAGTGTGCAGCCTCTGGCTAAATGAAGGTGAAAGACCGTCCCACATTCTGTCACGCTTGTTCCATGGACACATGAAATCTATCAACGCTAATGACATTAATGAATGAGACAAATGATGAAGTTAAATAAGAGGGAATGTTCACAGAGATAAACATTAGTGACGTCCTTCATCATGCATAAGAACGGGGCAGTGAAGGACTGGCAAAGGTAACGATTAAACCTCAATTTGTTGGATAACTGAACAGCGGAGCTTTTCAAAATCGTAACTGAATCACTGCTGTATTGCTATTTGAATATTATCTCATTATTAGAAGTGCTCAGTGTCACATCCCAGAGACATGTGAAGGACGTTCAACCACAATTAATCTTTTTTTCTCGCCCGTTGAGTGCAGATTCGCTGACCTTCTGTCTATATTACTGCAGTTATTCAAGAGCAGTCTGATAAGACAGCTGCTGTTATAGATGTTGAGGTATTTATCTGCATATACTCTGATGAATCAAGTGAATGATTAACAGATTCATCTGTCTATCTTAGAGATTAATCCATTATTACGGTTTGCAATAAAAAACCCGATGTTTGCACCTTACAATGCTGAAGTCAGACAAAAGATCTGCACACTGTACCAACAGCTCCCAGTAGATTTCCTCTAACTGTAATGGAGGTCTTGACAGGCATTGTCAGGTTATCAGGGAGCGATCAGTTATCTGTCACGCTGAAGAAGAAGTCTTCCAGATTAGGCTGGTAATGCTGACTCAACAGAGGAGATTTGGCAGGTCAGAGTAGCAGTGGTGCCCCCAGAATATTTCCATAAGGGTGGCCGGATGGGCCCATTGAAAATCTTTGAGTGGCATATCAAAGCCAAAAGCAATAACTGAATTTCAGAAATTCAATTATGCTGCTCAAGTAAATAGACTAATTGAAAACAATGTCAATGTGGAGAGGTAAGCAGCTGCATACTGATATACTTTGGTTACTTATTTTAATGCTGTTTATCTGATGTGCTTGGACTAATATTGGTATAGTTAACATTTTGAATTCCACATCAGTCCTGTTGTTCATTGTTCTTCAAATAGGCTGGTTGTCCTTTTCCTTAAAAAGACAAATATACACCTTTAATTTGAAGGAGTACGTTGATTTTAAGGAACAAAAGATTCACTGGGAACGAGCCCTCTCGAGATGTTGTACATAGATGTGACAATAACAATGGTCTCCCAAGCACTTATCACTATGTAGACTTTACCAATCCTTTATTTTGGTGAAGGAATTTTGTCACACAGCGACATTAAATGAAAAAAAAAAATCACAAACACAGCAATAACATAACAAGTTAATTTAATGTGAAGAATATGTAGACTATAAATAAAAAATCAGGAAGTAGTTCACGTTAAATATGTAAACTCAAATGCGTTTGGCATCGTGTTTCAGTAAGACCTTGCTGCGGTGGGAAATCAGCCTTGTTCATTTTATATTCATATGCACAATGCCTAACAGACAGTTTTGTCATCAGCAACACGTCAAGAAAATAACAACAGCAATAAATAAATAACAACAAGTTATCACGAGTCATTACTTACTGTAGAAAACATTTGTCATTGTTTCTCAAAAAACTACGTAGTACTGTTGTGTAGATTAACTGGCACAAACAGGCTCATACACAGATCAAGCTGTAGCTAAATTATCAGACATCACTGACAAATTAAGATGAAGATTTAATTTGTTAATTCAGGTTTCAAAGATTCAATTTCACCTCAGTTAAATCAATCAGTCTGTAGAGAAATCAAAGATCAGCATGAAACAATCACATGCAGTAGTTATTTCCATCATGGCATCAGGTAAAACAGAACATGTAGATTTTCTCCTTTCACATATTTGTTTTAAAGAATGCTTCACCTACAAAATGATTATTTTAAAATCACGCAGTCATGCAGTGTAACCTTGAAGTCATGAAGACATTACATTTGTCTCACATGCATCAATGGAAATTACCTAACAAACTGATTTATTGATTGATTGGGGGGAACGTTCAAGAGCAAAACTAAATCAAATCATCTGTTTACAAACTCTCACACAACTCTTGCAGTGTAATCCAGGTCTCATTTTAATCCAGTCACATGCTCAGTACTTCCCAAACACATGCATTTTCACAAAAACAATACTCAGCTAGACTCCTGTACTTTTTTTTGTGAAAATGCACGTGTTTGGGAAGTACTGAGCATTCGACTGGATATATAAGACTTGGATTACATTGCATGGGTTATGTGAACATTTTAAACAAATGTTTTGATATAGTTTTGCTGTTTTGAATCAGTCAAATCAATGTTTGCCATCTTCCATTGAGGCATGCCAGAAAAATAACATTTTCTTAATGAATTCAAGGTAACGCAGCATGACTTACTGATATAAATAAAGTCGTTTTGTGGGTGAAGTATTCCTTTGATATGAAGCTGAATTCGGCGAACAGCTGAGGAGGTCACGCTTCTGATATTCAAATGGCCACACTATTTTCTACCTCAGTTGGATCCATGTATGTGTATGGCACCTCCAGACTCTTGTTTCTGTCTTTGATGACTGCACTCAACTCTTGAAGCTCTTTCTGAAAAGCCTTTATCAGCTTGCGGGGAATCTCCTCGCTGAAGTGCTCCTCTGGGTACTGGCCGAGAGCGACCTGGTGACATCAATGATGCAAAAAGTTTAGGCCTGTCAAACATAAACTATTGGCAATAAAATGTGCAGTTGTAAAAAGTGAGCAGGCTGTGACAGTGAGAGCATATATTTGCTCTCATGACATATTAACCTACTTTACACAACTTGAACATAAACATGATTTATGTCTATTAATTTTTCATAAAGTCTTGGGTACTTACAAAGTCAGAGGACTGCTGGCTGAGTAGCCACATGGTGGCCATTCCCTGAACGGTTGTGTTGACAGCAGGAAATGTCTGCAGCATCGTGGCCTCGCTTGTCGTCCCCTTTGTGGTTGGTGGAGGAAGTTGCAGGGAGATGGGAGTGTTGGGCATCCAGCCGCCATAGTCATACTGCAATGAATGAATGATTGACAGATAACTGATTAATACAATTCGAAGCGTAGCACTATGATCATGATGACACAATTATTGTTCAAACTGTACTTTAAAAGCTACATGGCTCCATCCCTACAGCCATGTCAATCTGTTGGCTATGAAAAAACATTTTTTCATGATTTTTGACGACATACTATACTATGACTTTTTTTTTCATGATTTTTGACGACATACTATACTGTGACTTCTTTTCATGATTTTTGACAACATACTATACTATGACTTTTTTTCATGATTTTTGACGACATACTATACTATGAATTTTTTCATGATTTTTGACGACATACTATACTGTGACTTTTTTTCATGATTTTTGACGACATACTATACTATGACTTTTTTTTTCATGATTTTTGACGACATACTATACTGTGACTTCTTTTCATGATTTTGGACGACATACTATACTGTGACTTCTTTTCATGATTTTGGACGACATACTATACTATGACTTTTTTGATTTTTTTCATGACGACATACTATACTATGACTTTTCTTCATGATTTTTGACGACATACTATACTATGACTTCTTTTCATGATTTTTGACGACATACTATACTATGACTTTTTTTTCATGATTTTTGACGACATACTATACTATGACTTTTTTTCATGATTTTTGACGACATACTATACTGTGACTTTTTTTCATGATTTTTAACGACATACTATACTGTGACTTTTTTTTCATGATTTTTGACGACATACTATACTGTGACTTTTTTTCATGATTTTTGACAACATACTATACTATGACTTTTTTTTTCATGATTTTTGACAACATACTATATTGTGACTTCTTTTCATGATTTTGGACGACATACTATACTGTGACTTCTTTTCATGATTTTGGACGACATACTATACTATGACTTTTTTTCATGATTTTTGACGACATACTATACTATGACTTTTCTTCATGATTTTTGACGACATACTATACTATGACTTCTTTTCATGATTTTTGACGACATACTATACTATGACTTTTTTTTTCATGATTTTTGACGACATACTATACTGTGACTTTTTTTCATGATTTTTGACGACATACTATACTGTGACTTTTTTTCATGATTTTTAACGACATACTATACTGTGACTTTTTTTTCATGATTTTTGACGACATACTATACTGTGACTTTTTTTTTCATGATTTTTGACGACATACTATACTATGACTTTTTTTTTCATGATTTTTGACGACATACTATACTATGACTTTTTTTTTCATGATTTTTGACGACATACTATACTATGACTTTTTTTCATGATTTTTGACGACATACTATACTGTGACTTTTTTTCATGATTTTTAACGACATACTATACTATGACTTTTTTTTTCATGATTTTTGACGACATACTATACTATGACTTCTTTTCATGATTTTGGACGACATACTATACTATGACTTCTTTTCATGATTTTGGACGACATACTATACTGTGACTTCTTTTCATGATTTTGGACGACATACTATACTATGACATTTTTTCATGATTTTTGACGACATACTATACTATGACTTTTTTTCATGATTTTGGACGACATACTATACTATGACTTTTTTTTCATGATTTTTTACAACATACTATACTATGACTTTTTTTCATGATTTTTGACGACATACTATACTGTGACTTTTTTTCATGATTTTTGACGACATACTATACTATGACTTCTTTTCATGATTTTTGACGACATACTATACTATGACTTTTTTTTTCATGATTTTTGACGACATACTATACTATGACTTTTCATGATTTTTGACGACATACTATACTGTGACTTTTTTTCATGATTTTTAACGACATACTATACTGTGACTTTTTTTCATGATTTTTGACGACATACTATACTGTGACTTTTTTTCATGATTTTTGACAACATACTATACTATGACTTTTTTTCATGATTTTTGACAACATACTATATTGTGACTTCTTTTCATGATTTTGGACGACATACTATACTGTGACTTCTTTTCATGATTTTGGACGACATACTATACTATGACTTTTTTTCATGATTTTTGACGACATACTATACTATGACTTTTCTTCATGATTTTTGACGACATACTATACTATGACTTCTTTTCATGATTTTTGACGACATACTATACTATGACTTTTTTTTTCATGATTTTTGACGACATACTATACTGTGACTTTTTTCATGATTTTTGACGACATACTATACTGTTACTTTTTTTCATGATTTTTAACGACATACTATACTGTGACTTTTTTTCATGATTTTTGACGACATACTATACTGTGACTTTTTTTTCATGATTTTTGACGACATACTATACTATGACTTTTTTCATGATTTTTGACGACATACTATACTATGACTTTTTTTTCATGATTTTTGACGACATACTATACTATGACTTTTTTTCATGATTTTTGACGACATACTATACTGTGACTTTTTTTCATGATTTTTAACGACATACTATACTATGACTTTTTTTTCATGATTTTTGACGACATACTATACTATGACTTCTTTTCATGATTTTGGATGACATACTATACTGTGACTTCTTTTCATGATTTTGGACGACATACTATACTATGACATTTTTTCATGATTTTTGACGACATACTATACTATGACTTTTTTTCATGATTTTGGACGACATACTATACTATGACTTTTTTTTCATGATTTTTTACAACATACTATACTATGACTTTTTTTCATGATTTTTGACAACATACTATACTGTGACTTTTTTTCATGATTTTTGACGACATACTATACTATGACTTTTTTTCATGATTTTTGACAACATACTATACTGTGACTTTTTTTCATGATTTTTGACGACATACTATACTATGACTTTTTTTCATGATTTTTGACGACATACTATACTATGACTTTTTTTCATGATTTTTTACAACATACTATACTATGACATTTTTTCATGATTTTTGACAACATACTATACTGTGACTTCTTTTCATGATTTTGGACGACATACTATACTATGACATTTTTTCATGATTTTTGACAACATACTATACTGTGACTTTTTTTCATGATTTTTAACGACATACTATACTGTGACTTTTTTTCATGATTTTTGACGACATACTATACTATGACTTTTTTTTTCATGATTTTTGACGACATACTATACTGTGACTTCTTTTCATGATTTTGGACGACATACTATACTGTGACTTCTTTTCATGATTTTGGACGACATACTATACTATGACATTTTTTCATGATTTTTGACGACATACTATACTGTGACTTTTTTTCATGATTTTGGACGACATACTATACTATGACTTTTTTTTCATGATTTTTTACAACATACTATACTATGACTTTTTTTCATGATTTTTGACAACATACTATACTATGACTTTTTTTCATGATTTTTGACGACATACTATACTATGAATTTTTTCATGATTTTGACGACATACTATACTATGAATTTTTTTCATGATTTTTGACAACATACTATACTGTGACTTTTTTTCATGATTTTTAACGACATACTATACTGTGACTTCTTTTCATGATTTTTGACGACATACTATACTATGACTTTTCTTCATGATTTTTGACGACATACTATACTATGACTTCTTTTCATGATTTTTGACGACATACTATACTATGACTTTTTTTTTCATGATTTTTAACGACATACTATACTGTGACTTTTTTTCATGATTTTTGACGACATACTATACTGTGACTTTTTTTCATGATTTTTAACGACATACTATACTGTGACTTTTTTTCATGATTTTTGACGACATACTATACTATGACTTTTTTTTTCATGATTTTTGACGACATACTATACTGTGACTTTTTTTCATGATTTTTAACGACATACTATACTATGACTTTTTTTTCATGATTTTTGACGACATACTATACTATGACTTCTTTTCATGATTTTGGACGACATACTATACTGTGACTTCTTTTCATGATTTTGGACGACATACTATACTGTGACTTCTTTCATGATTTTGGACGACATACTATACTATGACATTTTTTCATGATTTTTGACGACATACTATACTATGACTTTTTTTCATGATTTTGGACGACATACTATACTATGACTTTTTTTTCATGATTTTTTACAACATACTATACTATGACTTTTTTTCATGATTTTTGACAACATACTACTATGACTTTTTTTCATGATTTTTGACGACATACTATACTATGAATTTTTTCATGATTTTTGACGACATACTATACTATGAATTTTTTTCATGATTTTTGACAACATACTATACTGTGACTTTTTTTCATGATTTTTGACGACATACTATACTATGACTTTTTTTCATGATTTTTGACGACATACTATACTATGACTTTTTTTTCATGATTTTTACAACATACTATATGACATTTTTTCATGATTTTGACAACATACTATACTGTGACTTCTTTTCATGATTTTGGACGACATACTATACTATGACTTCTTTTCATGATTTTGGACGACATACTATACTGTGACTTTTTTTCATGATTTTTAACGACATACTATACTGTGACTTTTTTTCATGATTTTTGACGACATACTATACTGTGACTTTTTTTCATGATTTTTGACAACATACTATACTATGACTTTTTTTTTCATGATTTTTGACAACATACTATATTGTGACTTCTTTTCATGATTTTGGACGACATACTATACTATGACATTTTTTCATGATTTTTGACGACATACTATACTGTGACTTTTTTTCATGATTTTGGACGACATACTATACTATGACTTTTTTTTCATGATTTTTTACAACATACTATACTATGACTTTTTTTCATGATTTTTGACAACATACTATACTATGACTTTTTTTCATGATTTTTGACGACATACTATACTATGAATTTTTTCATGATTTTTGACGACATACTATACTATGAATTTTTTTCATGATTTTTGACAACATACTATACTGTGACTTTTTTTCATGATTTTTAACGACATACTATACTGTGACTTCTTTTCATGATTTTTGACGACATACTATACTATGACTTCTTTTCATGATTTTTGACGACATACTATACTATGACTTTTCTTCATGATTTTTGACGACATACTATACTATGACTTCTTTTCATGATTTTTGACGACATACTATACTATGACTTTTTCATGATTTTTAACGACATACTATACTGTGACTTTTTTTCATGATTTTTGACGACATACTATACTGTGACTTTTTTTCATGATTTTTAACGACATACTATACTGTGACTTTTTTTCATGATTTTTGACGACATACTATACTATGACTTTTTTTTTCATGATTTTTGACGACATACTATACTGTGACTTTTTTTCATGATTTTTAACGACATACTATACTATGACTTTTTTTCATGATTTTTGACGACATACTATACTATGACTTCTTTTCATGATTTTGGACGACATACTATACTGTGACTTCTTTTCATGATTTTGGACGACATACTATACTGTGACTTCTTTTCATGATTTTGGACGACATACTATACTATGACATTTTTTCATGATTTTTGACGACATACTATACTATGACTTTTTTTCATGATTTTGGACGACATACTATACTATGACTTTTTTTCATGATTTTTTACAACATACTATACTATGACTTTTTTTCATGATTTTTGACAACATACTATACTATGACTTTTTTTCATGATTTTTGACGACATACTATACTATGAATTTTTTCATGATTTTTGACGACATACTATACTATGAATTTTTTTCATGATTTTTGACAACATACTATACTGTGACTTTTTTTCATGATTTTTGACGACATACTATACTATGACTTTTTTTCATGATTTTTGACGACATACTATACTATGACTTTTTTTTCATGATTTTTTACAACATACTATACTATGACATTTTTTCATGATTTTTGACAACATACTATACTGTGACTTCTTTTCATGATTTTGGACGACATACTATATGACATTTTTTCATGATTTTTGACAACATACTATACTGTGACTTTTTTTCATGATTTTGGACGACATACTATACTATGACTTTTTTTTCATGATTTTTTACAACATACTATACTATGACTTTTTTTCATGATTTTTGACAACATACTATACTATGACTTTTTTTCATGATTTTTGACGACATACTATACTATGAATTTTTTCATGATTTTTGACGACATACTATACTATGAATTTTTTTCATGATTTTTGACAACATACTATACTGTGACTTTTTTTCATGATTTTTGACGACATACTATACTATGACTTTTTTTTCATGATTTTTGACGACATACTATACTATGACTTTTTTTTCATGATTTTTTACAACATACTATACTATGACATTTTTTCATGATTTTTGACAACATACTATACTGTGACTTCTTTTCATGATTTTGGACGACATACTATACTATGACATTTTTTCATGATTTTTGACAACATACTATACTGTGACTTTTTTTCATGATTTTTGACGACATACTATACTGTGACTTCTTTTCATGATTTTGGACGACATACTATACTATGACATTTTTTCATGATTTTTGACGACATACTATACTGTGACTTTTTTTCATGATTTTGGACGACATACTATACTATGACTTTTTTTTCATGATTTTTTACAACATACTATACTATGACTTTTTCATGATTTTTGACAAACATACTATACTATGACTTTTTTTCATGATTTTTGACGACATACTATACTATGAATTTTTTCATGATTTTTGACGACATACTATACTATGAATTTTTTCATGATTTTTGACGACATACTATACTATGAATTTTTTTCATGATTTTTGACAACATACTATACTGTGACTTTTTTTCATGATTTTTGACGACATACTATACTATGACTTTTTTTCATGATTTTTGACGACATACTATACTATGACTTTTTTTTCATGATTTTTTACAACATACTATACTATGACTTTTTTTCATGATTTTTGACAACATACTATACTATGACTTCTTTTCATGATTTTTGACGACATACTATACTATGACTTTTTTCATGATTTTTGACGACATACTATACTATGAATTTTTTTCATGATTTTTGACAACATACTATACTGTGACTTTTTTTCATGATTTTTGACGACATACTATACTATGACTTTTTTTCATGATTTTTGACGACATACTATACTATGACTTTTTCATGATTTTTACAACATACTATACTATGACTTTTTTTCATGATTTTTGACAACATACTATACTATGACTTTTTTTCATGATTTTTGACGACATACTATACTATGACTTTTTTTTTCATGATTTTTGACGACATACTATACTATGAATTTTTTTCATGATTTTTAACGACATACTATACTGTGACTTTTTTTCATGATTTTTGACGACATACTATACTATGACTTTTTTTCATGATTTTTTACAACATACTATACTATGACTTTTTTTTCATGATTTTTTACAACATACTATACTATGACTTTTTTTCATGATTTTTGACAACATACTATACTATGACTTTTTTTCATGATTTTTGACGACATACTATACTATGACTTTTTTTTCATGATTTTGGACGACATACTATACTGTGACTTCTTTTCATGATTTTTGACGACATACTATACTATGACATTTTTTCATGATTTTTGACAACATACTATACTGTGACTTCTTTTCATGATTTTGGACGACATACTATACTATGACATTTTTTCATGATTTTTGACAACATACTATACTATGATTTTTTTTCATGATTTTTGACGACATACTATACTATGACTTTTTTTTTTCATGATTTTTGACGACATACTATACTATGACTTTTTTTCATGATTTTTGACGACATACTATACTATGACTTTTTTTCATGATTTTTGACAACATACTATACTGTGACATTTTTTCATGATTTTTGACAACATACTATACTATGACTTTTTTTCATGATTTTTGACGACATACTATACTATGAATTTTTTTCATGATTTTTGACAACATACTATACTGTGACATTTTTTCATGATTTTTGACAACATACTATACTATGACTTTTTTTCATGATTTTTGACGACATACTATACTATGACTTTTTTTTCATGATTTTTGACGACATACTATACTATGACTTTTTTTCATGATTTTTGACGACATACTATATACTATGACTTTTCTTCATGATTTTGGACGACATACTATACTATGACTTTTTTTCACGATTTTGGACGACATACTATACTATGACTTTTCTTCATGATTTTGGACGACATACTATACTATGACTTCTTTTCATGATTTTTGACAACATACTATACTATGACTTTTTTTCACGATTTTTGACGACATACTATACTATGACTTTTTTTCACGATTTTGGACGACATACTATACTATGACTTTTTTTCACGATTTTTGACGACATACTATACTATGACTTCTTTTTCATGACTTTTGACGACATACTATACTATGACATTTTTTCGTGATTTTTGACGACATATCATACTATGACTTTTTTTCATGATTTTGGACGACATACTATACTATGACTTCTTTTCATGATTTTTGACGACATACTATACTATGACTTCTTTTTCATGACTTTTTGACAACATACTATACTATGACTTTTTTTTTCATGATTTTTGACGACATACTATACTATGACTTCTTTTTCATGACTTTTTGACAACATACTATACTATGACTTTTTTTCATGATTTTGGACGACATACTATACTATGACTTCTTTTTCATGACTTTTTGACAACATACTATACTATGACTTTTTTTCATGATTTTGGACGACATACTATACTATGACTTCTTTTTCATGACTTTTTGACAACATACTATACTATGACGTTTTTTCATGATTTTTGACGACATACTATACTATGACTTTTTTTTCATGATTTTTGACGACATACCATACTATGACTTTTTTTCATGATTTTGGACGACATACTATACTATGACATTTTTTCGTGATTTTGGACGACATACTATACTATGACTTTTTTCATGATTTTGGACGACATACCATACTATGACGTTTTTTCATGATTTTTGACGACATACTATACTATGACTTTTTTTCATGATTTTGGACGACATACTATACTATGACTTTTTTTCATGATTTTTGACAACATACTATACTATGACTTTTTTTCATGATTTTGGACGACATACTATACTATGACATTTTTTCATGATTTTTGACGACATACCCTTCTATGACTTTTTTTCAGGATTTTTGATGAAATACCATACTGTGATGTCTTTTCATGTTTCATCAACCCATCTCACAATAAAAATAACATCATAAATGGTAATATAGATCATTTTAAAGTGTTCACCTGTCCAGTGTTCACAGCTGAGTGTTGTGCTGAGGAAGTGAAGATCACCATGGTGACAAACTTGACCAACTCAGCCACTGTTTTAAAGCTCTGTGGAATTCCTGAGAATTAGAGGAAATAAACTGCATTAATTAAAGACATCTAGAGTACAAAATTATAAATATGCACATTTCTCATGATTAAGACCAAGATTATATTTAAAGCCCACCTGTGCATGCCTGGGAAAGGAATCCATGTTCAAAAATGTCTGAAATCCACTTCTGCAGTTCAGGGTCCTGCTGGACCTCATCATCAGTCTTATAGTAGGAGGTGAGCATTCCCTGCACAAACCTACAAGAAATGTGGAAAGTAGAATGTGAACACAACTCATTTTTGTACATTAAAGGTCCAGTATGTAGGATTAAGTGGCATCTAAATCAAATTGCCCTCCAAGGGACAAATCAATAAAGTGAAGTGAAATGAAGTGAAGTGAAGTGATCTTGATGATCATGTTTGGATATCAAATAAAGTCAATATTGAGCCTTGTACTCCTGTAGCCCTCAGCAGTAATGACTTAATTTATCACCTCTTGCCATTACCTGTTATCTACCTATCTTCATACACAGTAACATTTCTTCATCCAAATAATCTCCTTGTCTCTTAGATCCCATCCTAACTAGGGTACTTACTGTAAATAAGTTTTATACCTATAGCACATCTGTCTGCCCTCTGAGGGAAATTGTGATTTGTCATATTGGGCTATGTAAATAACATTGGTTTGTAACTGAATTAAATATAACCTTTCAGGGCTACAGGACTCAACCACATTGTCCAAAGCCTAAATAAAGGGATGCCCCTTTAATATTGCTGAGGTTCTCCATTAAAGTAGCTCAGGCAGTAATATTTCTAAAATTTCATAGCCATCTGCCACTTTACTCAATCAAGAAGCAGTAGCTAAGGTTTGGTTCACCCGTTTACTGTATTGCCATCTCCTCAAGGCATTCTTAATCTAACACGTAGGCCACTTCATATTTAAAGGGCAAGTCAACAATAAATCAATTATAAGTTTAAGCGACTGCAGCGCTGCTATTAATGGCTTCAGAATAGGTTGTCGTGCTTTTCTAAAATGCCTCAGTCCTTCAGTGTTATTTGGGAGAAATTTTGTAGTTTAAGCATGTAAAACCTGGCCCCTGCCATCCTGTTGTGTTACACTGTGAAGTGTTTTTAATTCCATCCACAGCATTTGAGACAGTGAGGGTAGACTACTATTAATATTAGAAACACATTTCAGTTTAACAAAATACATTTCAACAGAACGTCAATCTACAGCCTGCAAAATGATGATAAAGTCACCTCTCTAAAAAATCCAACAAAAAGGGAACAGTAAACCCTCTGTGAAGATTTGAGTTATTGCAGGGATGTGTGTTAGACCACATTCGTTTTAGCTTCTGTAGGTACACTTAATGCACTAAGCTTCTCACAAGCGTTATAAACTGTTATAAGAAGCCCCAAAACTTAAAGCAGCTCTTCTGGCTACAGTGACACCTACAAAGGAGCATGTGTTTCAACATTAACTGTTCAGAGGAGATTGCATTAAGATGGACTAACTGAAAGAAATGATGCAAGGTAAACTGTTTAGAAACAGATACGTTGCAACCTGACTGTTGAAAGAAATCAGTAATGAGAAAACCAAATGAGTTACGTAAGAGAACAATAGCAGCAAATAGAGAGGGGTGGATCTCGGCTCTGATTTTTGTGTATCGGTACCTCTGGATGATGTCCCAAATCTCGAGTCCATCATCCCTGTAGTAGAAGTTCGGCACATGCTCCACCCCACGCTCAGCGATGTCCTCTGGCATGCAGAGGGAGCTGTAGGTCACTGCCGACTGTGATCTCTGCAGGAGCGTCACCAAACCCTCTCCACCAGAGGATGCAAACTAGAGGACAGTCAGATATGTCAGGAGTATAGTTAGAGACAAATACTGTGCATGATATTGAAACAAGAAATATGTTTAGCTGATGGTCTACTGAGTGTGTTGGTCTTTTTGTACCAGTGTGAAAGATCCAGTCTCGGATATGAGACGAGCTCGAGCTAAGAAGTTGATCTGCAGAGTGTAGCGGGTGTGAGGTACAAGGAGCTGAAAGACAAAGGGAACTCTGTTAGTAACACGATTACATGTTAACCAAGTCAGTAATTTTGTTGCTTCTATACCATTTAACAGAGATTTATACGATCGATATGATTTGTCAGCTTTGGAAGATACAAAATCAGCAAGTCCAAAAACCTACAACTATACGAACTTCAGTATTCTCCCCTCAGTTACCTTGTACAGTGGATGCACCATGGGCACGTTGCGCAGCAGTGACACTGCAAACACTTCAGCGAACAGATGAGTGCGCAGCAGGTGGACATTGAGTTGATGCTCGTTGAAATCTGCACTTCTCACAAAAATCTTGGCTGTCAACCAGTCGTACTCAGAGTCAGTAGGAAGGAAGATGGGGTTGTCTTCTGCTGGAGTCTGCTTCAGCTGCAGGAGAAGGAAGGAAGGAGATGTAGTTCATTCAGTCCATTCAAACCATTACCAGTTCTACAAGTATTGGTCAGTAATGTTTAAGAATGGCAATATGTTGCTTTTGCTGTGATCCATATTCTTCACACACTCCATTAGTGTAATTTTAGTGAAGGTATTTTTATCCACTCTGTATAAATGACATCTATTGTGATGCATGTCTGTCACAGAAGAGGGATTACTTCTCACCTGAATAGCAACTGGCATCAGCTTATCATCAGGTGTTTTGTGGAGCAGGACAAGGGGAGCCATCAAGTACTGCTGCTTGTCATTGATGATGTTTGCTTTCAGTCCATCCAAACGCTTGTAGTCACACAGGAATATGTTGCCTTTCTGTTTTGGTGAGGGTGAAAAATCTTAGCGAACATAAGTGCAACATGCAGTTCCAAATGTAACATGTCATGGGAAAAACATGATGCATTCTAATGCTCAGATTAATTAAGGTAAAGACAGGTACCTTCATTTCATCTTTCAAGCAGAACTGACCATTGGGGAAGACCATGTCGTCAGTGACAGGAAAGTTATCAGGCAGAGCTGAACAGCGTCGGATCAACATGGGGTTGACACCGTTTAGATACTGGTAGGCAAAAAAAGCATCCTCCTTCCAGTGCTCCTGGACATAGTCTGGAAAAAGAAAAGAATTTAATTTAACTTTTCTCATGAGCAAAGCCCAAAATTAGGCAACTTTATATCTATAGATACACAAACATGTTTAAATATTCCTTATTTCCATTTAATGAAGCCAGTAAAGGAGCAACACTTTTCAATATGTAGTGGAACCTTAATTGCTCATATCAAGATAAAACAAACTCAATGGTATTTTTAGGTAATACAGTTGAATATCTAAATGAGTTCAAAGCACTATTTTGGATACAGTATCAAGTATTTCATTAAACTCTGTGTTAGTACCCAATATGTCAGTCTGTTTGCAGCAGAACACTCGATATATAGAGTCAATATCAGGCCAGTTCTCCTTGGATTCAGCCAGTCCTTTCAGACGCAGCTCAGCCAGCTAGAAAATAAAAGCAAAGAATAACTTTACTTTGATGGCAGGTACATAATCATACAGACAGACAGACAGATAGAAAGATACACATCTGACTGAATTTTTGGACCTTACCCAGTGAGTGCGGTGAAGCGAAACTCTGAAGCCTTTGTGAAGGAGAAGCGGACTTCGGCAGGAAGATCAGTAGGGTCTTCTGCCTTCATGCAGTGGGGCATTCCCTCTGCATACACATGCCAGCTAGGAACAATAGAGGAGCAGAGTGGTGAGGATGGACAGTCGAGATAGAGTAGAGTATAAACGAGTTAAAACGTCAAAATTTAAAGTGTGCATAAGCCCTGAACTCTCACCGGTAGTTTTCCTCCCGTTCCTTTAGCTCTTGCTCCCGACTGTACTTGCCGAGATGATGGCTGTCTTCAGAGACTTTCAGAGCTGAGAAAAAAAGAACCACAGCAGGATTTAAAATTCATAAATATACTGAATATTGTTATAAATGTACTCCAGCCTCCTTACTGTCTAGCTTGCAGAATTTGTCTTTCTTTAATATCTTCTGTAACCAGTGAACAATGTACAGGATGCAGACAGCAAATTCCCACAAACCTGTTCCCTCTCTGAAGCGGTGCACCTCGCTGTCAGTGATCCATCGGTAGATGGGGAAGTTGTAGGTTTCTCCCTCAGGGGACTTCACTTCCACCTTAGCAGGGAACCAAGAGTCTTCCCCAAACAGTGGGATATGCTGTAGGCTCAGCTCTATCAGGACCAGCTTGCCAATGGAGGCAGGGCAGGACACGGTGAACGTAGACACCTGGAGCGATGAGAGAAGAAATAGGAGAACGTGTATCTGATAACTAAGAACTGAGCTGTCACATGCCAATAGTTAGCATACAATTTCTAAATGCAGAGGGGTGGACAAAGTAAAGCTCACATAACAATATAATACCACTGCATAAAATATCAATTACATGAAGCTCAGTATGGTAATCTCTGTTGATGTGGTCACCTTTGTGGCCATATGTTGAAGAGTTACAGAGCGACACATATCCTGTTGCTGCCCATACGAATCTAAGTTGGCAAGGGTTTACATTATCTTTTCTAAAGTGACATTTACAGGCCTATAATCTGTGGGCTATAGGTGAAATTAACAAGAAGACTGTAACACATTTAGAAAGGGATATTTAAGACTTACTGCTCCTCTGACGAAGGATAGAGCCCCTTTTATGCTTACGAGCCACGTGCGGTCACTCTCCCCATCTGTGCCCACCAGTTTAATGTAGACGTTGTTAAAAGTGGTGGCAGTGGCGATATTAACAGTGGACACAGTCACTTTATAATCCACCATTTTCACTCTGGAAAGCAGAAGAATCCTGAAAAGGGGAAAACAATAATAAGCATTCTCAGCACTGATTGGGTTAACTGTCACTAGATGAACCTTTTTACTAGTATCACAATTAAACTGGCATTGGTAAAAAAGTATTCTAATGATTAATGTTAAATTTGTCCTTTCTCACATAACTATTACGGGCCAGTTGCTGCTAACAAAAAGACATCTCATAAAGCATCTCTTACCTGTTAATGAGACCAAGACGTTCCTTTGATGAACTGCTCTTTTGATAAACATTTTCCTCCCTGATTCCTCTTTTTATACGTTCGGTTTTGTGGGACTGTCCAGTAAGTTGCAATATCCATGTGGTGATGGAATACTCGACGTGTTTGAACATTTTCTGCACTTGCAAAACCACAAGATGATGCAACTAATGATGGCTTAAGGCAGTGCAAGCTCTTTTGATTGAGATAAACCAACTTTTCCACTGCTAAAGATGTGATCATCACAGTCACAGGGACAGTCAACAGAATCCCTGTCTTTGTTAACACAAGACTTTTCATTATGAAATTTTCTCATGACCATGTTGTTGACAATGCAGTGGCTTGCACAACTACATAAATGAGTACCAGATTTTGATTGTGAAAGTACAGTAGTCATAGCAGCAGGCAGCTCTGCAGCAGTGGCAGCAGCAGTTCAGCAAGGTAGCTGCCACGCACTGCTTATGCAGGCGGGGTCAGCCCTATGTTCCCACAGCCCTATGTTTCAAATAGGCATCCTCCTTCCTTAACGTTTCCTCCATGAGCCTATGACGCCTCCAGAGGGCTGGAAAGTGACCCCAAGCATCCCAGGAGCACCCAACATAGGGCTGTGGGAACAGGAGAAACACAGCCTTTATTCTTTAGATTCACTGAGAAGGACTTTGGTCAAAAACAAAGAGGCCAACTTGCTTGCACTCACAAGGAGATGGACAAAAGGCTCAGCAACACCAATAGCGTCCTAGCTGCCTAGCATCAGCTGCCATTTAAAGCAAGCTCACCCCTTTATCGCTTGCATAACAAGGAAGGTGGTCAAGCGAGAGACTCACTTATGTGAATCAGAGAACTGGAGTTATATCCATAACCTTAAGTTCTTCTTTGTCATTGTATTTCTTTCATCTCTCTCTCTCTCTCGCTTACACACACATACACACATAGCAAACACAAAAAATGAATCAAATTTTTGTTCAAATAAGGTCTGTGCTTTCAATATTACATCTGTCTCCAAGCAGATGATTCTCCAAAGTCCGGTCACTGACCTGTGATGAAATGCCTTGAAAAAAAAATCATTCTTCATTTTCCCTCGGGCGACGTATTTAGGACAAAAAAAAAGGGTAAGCAAACAGTCCCTTTATTAAGATAAACCACCATAGTAGAAAGAAATCCAGAGGGCAGAGGCAGTGGCTAACTGAAATGTGTGTATTTGCCTGCATCTCTGTATTTGTGTGTGTCTGTTTTCCTCTGTGCCGTTTCCCAATTGTCTCTTGAACTGTTGCAAACTCACGCATCTCCTCTCTCTCTTCTCACAAACACATACACACAGGAAGTGGCAGAGCACACAATAAGAGAGGGAAAATATATCAAACACCTTTGTGGTTCAAGTAGAATAAAGTGTGCAGCCTCTGGCTAAATGAAGGTGAAAGACCTTCCTACATTCTGTCACGCTTGTTCCATGGACACATGAAATCTATCAGCGCTAATGACATTAATGAATGAGACAAATGATGAAGTTAAATAAGAGGGAATGTTCACAGAGATAAACATTAGTGACGTCCTTCATCATGCATAAGAACAGGGCAATGAAGGACTGGCAAAGGTAACCATTAAACCTCAATTTGTTGGATAACCGAACAGCGGAGCTTTTCAAAATCGTAACTGAATCACTGCTGTATTGCTATTTGAATATTATCTCATTATTGGATTGCTCAGTGTCACATCCCAGAGACATGTGAAGGACGTTCAACCACAATTAATCTTTTTTTCTCGCCCGTTGAGTGCAGATTCGCTGACCTTCTGTCTGTATTACTGCAGTTATTCAAGAGCAGTCTGATAAGACAGCTGCTGTTATAGATGTTGAGGTATTTATCTGCAAATACTCTGATGAATCAAGTGAATGATTAATAGATTCATCTGTATGTTATCTCAGAGATTAATCCATCAGTATTGTCTGAAAAAATAGTTTTTGCACCTCAGTCAAATGAATGATCTGCACACGGTATGTAAAAGCCCCCGACAGATTTCATTTGACGTAGCGCTTCGATCTAACGGAAATTTTTGTCAGGGCCTGTCAAGTTATCGAGCAGCTATCAGTTATTTGTCAAGTATAAGAGGAGGTCTTCCAGATTAGGCTGGTAATGCTGACTCAGCAGCAGAAGCGTTGGCACGTCAGAGCAGATGATCACTGATCATTGTCACAGAGGGGAAATGCCGAGATTGTGGATAAAGTTTGAAGGTGATTTCACTTTAGGAGCTTCCTAGACATGCCCTCTGGATGGAAGTCAGTGCTGGAAGATTCAGGGTTCTCACTGGCAGAGATCGCTGTGGAAGCCACTTAGTTGAAATATGCTCTGGGTGAATGAGATTGGATGGGAAATGCTGACAGTTCTGGAAATCAACACCTGCCATTGCTGACACTGTTGTCTCTGCTCCATCCAGAGAGGGAAGCTGTTACCTTAAATGGAGGTGTTCATTTACAAAGTCACTGCTTAAAGGGCATGAGGTTAACAGGTTTGGGCATGGGCTGTGCTGCACAAATTGTTTCAGGTCATGGTCACAAGCTGTGGGTAACAACCGTAAAATTTTCCTACATCAGGTGTGAACAAGAACTGAGATTCCTATGCTGCATTGAAGCAGTCATTGATTGGCTAAATGCAACCCAGGTCACACTGGCCGATGTGTCCTCTCACAATGGTTCATATGATATTCTGTGAAAATGTCCACACAACCATTTGTGTGATATACAATAAATTGGCACCCTACGAATGACTTTAGGTACTTAACATGAAGTTACATAACTAATTACAGAGGGCAGGTTTAGGCAAGTAAACTTACTGTGGTTAGATTTAGGATGAGTAACATGGGGACAACATAATGTAAAATGACTCAAAGTTGACTCAGAGTCCACATAGTTCTGAACACAGGTCTCCTGGAAAAACACTCCCTGGGTCAAGTGTATCGCTTGCTCATGATTATGAGGAATATGTGTGAATTTCAGTGCATCACTTTTCATATGAAAACATATTAACAGTGCTTGGGAACAGCATGTATAATAACACAAGCCAGTAATTCATGTATAACCCACTTACTTTGGAAGGCTGACATCACATGACCAATGTGCTGATGGCAGAGGGCAGGAAACAGTCCTGAGTCGTTCCCGTAAGGAAGCAGGTGGATGGGTTACAAAACACTGGACTTTCCCCATGGCAACTGGTTTTCAGAACTGTATGAGTCATTTTAAGGTATGTTGTCACCGTGTTTCTTTTCCTTAACTTAATCACAGTGACTTTACTTGCCTAAACCTAACCTCTATTGCTTTACATTAAATACATAACTTATGTTAAGTATGTAACATCATTTGTAGGGTGCTAATACAGAGGATATCATACGAACCATTGTGTGTGCATTTTCATAAGATATCATACCAACCATTATATGACGATACATTCACATGGAACATGTACAAATTTTGGTGTATTACTTTTCATGTAAACACACGAACAGTGCATGAGAATAACCTGCCTTGGAAATTCTGCTCACTCCGTTTCCACCACAACTCAAGCTTGATAAGACAAAAGAAAGTCGGAGTATTCTGAAAATAATACAAACAAGCAGGACTTGAATTCTTTAAACTAGTCCATACCCATTGAGTACAGCATACCATACCCTGACTTAGTCATACCAAAAATTAGAAAAAAAACCCCCAACATTCGTCCACAGGGGGAGCCACAGTAATCGGTCACATTTGAGCCATTTTTAAGCATTTTTCTGTTGTTATAGCGCCACCCAGTTGCCAATTAGAGTTAAATTTCTCCATTCACCTTGAGGCGTCCTGTTCTACATATCTACCAAGTTTAGTACAAATCCATATGGTGCTTAGGCCCAGATAAGAAATTAGCTCTCTAGCGCCCCCTTTTGTTTGATGGGGTCAATAATGGAGGGGTCCCCTCAGATTATGTGTGGTCATATGCCTACAAAGTTGCGTGGTGATGGTGAAACCCTTGAGATGTTATACACCTTTATGTGATGAGCCACGCCCTCCGCAATATTCATTGCCTTATAGAAACTCAGTTTTAGTAACTTTTCCAACTTTTGCCAAGATAGATATTGGTCCCTAGATTATGTTCACTGAGTTTCATGCAGATCGGTCAAACTTCCTACAAAGAGATCGATTTTAAGTGTTTTCCAAAAAATTCAAAATGGCGGAAAATCTATATAACCGTAAGTTATAGGTTCTTGAGGCAAATGTGTTCCTCATGAGGAGAGACATCTCTGTGCAAAGTTTCATGTTTCTACAACATACGGGGCATGAGATATGCCCATTCAAAGTTTGCAATTTCAGTCGGTTGCTATAGCGCCCCCCTTTGGCCAACTGATGTAATATTGCTTCATTCGCATCCTCCCATGACCCTCTACCACTGTGCCAAATTTCACATGGATTGACCAAGTCAGTGAGGAGAAAAATGTGGAACAGACACACACACACACACACACGCACACACACACAGTTTTCGTCATTATATAGTAAGATTCACATAAATCTTCACCGTCAGTAGCACAACAAACATCTCTAACTGTACTGCTAATGATTTTACTAATGCTGCGTCTTCACTGCTCAGGCTATAAGTTTCTTTCTCGCCCTGCCATTAACTCCTTGCATGTACGCTCACTCACGATCTCCAGGTGTCACTGGGTATTTCTCAAAGTCAAGGATCCTTCCTGCAGAGGCAAGGCAAGAGTCCCCCCTAGCATTCAGTGAACACTCATTGGAACAGGCTAACAAGTGTCCCCAGGTGTGAGTCATTAACCTGCAGCAGACTGCGGGAGTTTCAGGGTACTGTGATGATTTTGGCATCTCCAGTATTGTTGTATTAGTTCACCAGATGTAGCAGTATTTTCAGTCATGCAACTTTTAGGGAAAATTTATTTCTGGATCATACTTGTGGCGTAATGAAGTAAAGACAACAGCTGAAAAAAGTTCTAAATTATCATTTACAGTATACATACAGACTCACACACAGAATCGCTTTGTTATTTCAAAGTGTTTCAGATTTTATGTGTGTGTCACCACACACTCTGCTACAATAATATGAATAGCAGATCTGATCTGATGAGCTATGCTGCTCTGAAACAGCTGACCTGCTGCCTGTGCAGTAATCCACTGAAGTAAGTTTACCTCAAAACAAATCAGTGATCTTTGACCTGCAAGATATTCTCATGTGTCTACTCTGGCCGTTCTCACTGCCATTCCCCCGAAAAAAATACACCAATTGAAGGATCCTTGACATTGGAACAGTCCTTCAGCGGCGGTCGATGACGTAGCGTCCTTCAAATTCAGCCATTAGAGGATCCTTGCTTAACTTTGAGAAACACCCATTGTCTGGGTAGGTCAATTGAGTCATCAGCTGATTGACAATCAACCCTCTCTGTCAGCCTATCATCTTCTATCTGTCCATTCATTTTCATCCACTTAGCTGGGGCTGGGTCGCGGGGGCAGCGGGCTGAGCAAAGCACCACAGACATCCCTCTCTCAGGCAATGCTCTCCAGCTCCTCCTGGGGGACCCCAAGGCGTTCCCAGGCCAGATGAGATATGTAATCCCTCCAGCGTGTTCTGGGTCTGCCCCGGGGCCTCCGACCATTGCGGGAGGCGCCCAGGACGCATCCTAGGTGCCCAAGACGCATCCTAGTCAGATGCTCGAACCACCTCAACTCACCCCTTTCGACACGAAGGAGTAGCGGCTCTGCTCCAAGAGCCGCTACTCCGAGACACCCCACAGAGGAAACTTATTTCCACCGCTTGTATCCGCAATCTCATTCTTTCAGTCACTACCCAGAGTTCATGACCATAGGTGAGTGTTGGTCGCCTACCATCTTACTGCTCCTCATTTTAAATATGGTTCTTTCCCTGCTGTAGTTCTTTCTTGCTGCAGTCGTACGCACCCTCCACCTCTCCATCACCGCCTAGTCCTTACGGATTCATCAGCCTCATTCACCTCAGCAGCCTCAGAATCAGCAGCCACCACCACCAGTGTCTGGACTCCAGGGGGGGGATTTATCTTGCTGCCGCTCAGATTTCCCTAAATCACAAACTATCTCCCTCTGGTGTCCAAGTGCCAAAGACTTCTGCTAAATCTTAATCAGCACAAATCATCTGCTCATTTGTACACTCTTATTCTGTATTAAATATTATCTTTACTTCATTCTTCCGTTTCTCCTCATTAAATTGCATTTATGCTGCAGAGGGAGTAACATAGTAGAAATAAACAAATCTAAGCAGGAAATGAGAGGTAAAAGGGCATCTCCACCAACACAGTCGATTTCAATCTCTGGTGTGAATGTATTTAGCATCCAAGTGGCCAACTCACTGCAAAATGAAGATGACCGCTATTTTGTAGGAGTCACTTGATTTGATATTAGATACCTGAATACAAACAACCCATTATTAGACCAGTGTTTTTACAGCTTTTAGACAATATACCAAAAATATGCACTCTACATCCCCGCTGACCATTTCCTAAAGAATAGCACAAATTATGTGTTCTGTATTTTCTTCCCTCCAGACAGCTCTTGTGTGCTTTCAACTACAATATGAAAGTCAATATGAACAAGCCTCAAAGTGCCAGAAAGACATAATCCATTGTAACCTGATTGTATTATTGACAGAGTTACATCATCATTGCATGATAGTGCAGGTGTGAGTACATAAAAGAAAAACATCAGAATCTTATCAGCATGTATCTGACTGATCTGGTGTTGAGTCAGCCAGTGCGGGATAGTTTGAGATTTCCAACTTTAGTGGCTGATCTATTTAAATATTCTCCTGACAAAACAATCACTAGTTACAACACTGAGCTAGCAGAACTGTGTCTAATATGCTTTGCCATGTTTGAAATTTATTGAGTTTGCCCAGTGGCAAAGTTGCAATGAGAAGATTTAAAATGAGCTTTAGACAATCACAGTATAAGGGCAATATGAAAAGTCATCAGTGGAGAGTTCAAAGACTAATTAGGCTAATTAGGATTCCCTCATGAGGATACCAGCCCTACAGGGGAGGGGAAGAGATGCTTAATCAGCAACCTATCCATGGTTGGAGTCAGAATGGAGGTCACACTTTCATTCATTGAGATATTCAAATAGCCCCACTGTTTTTCATCAATGCAGGGTCCATGTGCGTGTATGGGACTTCCAGGCTTTTCTTTCTGGGTTTAATCTGTCTACTTATGATTTTAAGTTCTCCTTGAAAGTGGACCCTCCTCACAGACTAAGGCTAATCTCTGTACAGACTGAGAGGGACCTGACAACAGCAGCTTTGTGTTAACAAGATGACAAACAAGACTCGCCCAACATTATTATGGTACCTTTCTCACTAAAACTGTAATTTTCAAAAATATGCAGTGATATAGTTCCAAGAATAATGCACATTGGCATATTTACAATAAGATATGGTCAGAGAGCCTGTTTGGACCTGGTATTTACATGCGTCTTTGGCAATCTAATCACAAGTGAACATCGCTAAATACAAGTGTAAACGGCGCATTCTCACTCCGACCTTGTCACATATTGACGTTTGTACATGGACTTTCCATGTCCACAGGTGCGTGGGTTGTTGACATTCTGGGACGCTGTGTCAAGTTCTGCCTGTTACATTCAATGTCTTCTTTCAAAATACACTTCCATTTTAACAGGAAATTTACATTATGCATATAGTCTCTTTCAAAATAAATGCATCACGTCAGTACAACAAACCCGCATGGTTGGGTTGAGACAACAAAAACATGTGGTTAGGTTTAGGAAGAAAGAACAGGGTTTGGCATTGTGATCCAATCACTCAAACCACTTGCCGAGGTGATCTGAGACACAATTGACCACATACCTTTTGTAGTATAAACACTAATGAGTCTTAATGGATCCCTAACAAGAACTACATCATCAGTGCAGGACGTGGTGGTTGTTTTGGTGACAACACCCGAATGTTTTTTATTTTAACCATTGTATGCTGAGTTAGACAAAGCATAACCTAAACGTTCATCATTTTGCCCTAATGGAGGGAGACATGTTGAGTTCTGCTGACGGAGATATCTCCAGCTGCACTGACACAACCGGTAACTTGACTAGCAAGAACTCTACAGAGCATCTAGCAAAGTATGGATGTCATAACTGTGCTGTTAAGAAATCTGAACGTAAGTGATCAGCTGGAGACGCACAGTAAACACATGTTAATACCAACTGTAAACAGGCTCAGATGTATGTTTGCTATTATTTTATTTCACTGAATCTGCAGTTTGTTCATTTAAATACTTCATAGATTAGTTGAACAGATGGAATTTTCCATAAACTTGGGCACTTGTGAAGACAGAGGACCGCTTGCTGTGTGGCCACATGGTGGACATTCCCTGCACTGTTGTGTTGACATCAGGGGGTGGCTGCAGCATCGCGGCCTACGTGGTTGGTGGAGGAAGTTGCAAAGAGATGAGAGTGTTGGGCATCCACCCACTGTAGCCACACTGCAATGAATGAACAGCTCACTGACAAAGATTAAAAACATTTTATAAAGCATCATGTATAAACCATATCATCCTTACCATTGATCAATAATATGTCAATATAATTTGTGATATGTTTGTGAAGTGCTCTGCAGTAACAGCCACATTATGTATCATAACTCAATTTCAAATAAAAGACTTACCCTCAGAGAGATAAACAAAGGAGACAGGATAATCAGTTATTTTTCACTGACCAAGCAATACCACCTCAGCCACAATATAAAACCTTTGAGGGGTCCTTGAGAATTCATGAATACAGCAAGAATTAATATATTTAAATTAAAGAAGAAGAAAAATTATATCAATAAATGTATCAAGCAGAGTAATGCTAATATAAAATAAGGATTTTCTGAATAATAAAACATTAACTTGTCTTTAAGGACACCTGTTTCTGGTGGAAAATAAATCCATGTTCAAAAAGCAGAAATCAGCTTAAATGATTTTAGACTACAACACTGTGACAGATTCTGATCAGGTTTTAAACCACCACACACCGCAGCCCTTCCAGGGGCATCTGACATATTGTTTTGCCCTTTCTACAATTTTGTATCATTGCCTTGACATCTTTCAGAAACACTCATGTCACATAGCAAATGAAAATGGCAATCCAGTTTGACTCGGCTTCTGCTCCTGTAGATGCTCCCTGCTGTGGCACCGCAGCACATCAGCACGGAATACATGGAAACATAAGAACTAACGTGCAAGAAGCCTTGTTAACAACCCCCATGACGCCAGCATAAAGTTGTTTTGCTCTTCGCCGAGGGTTGAGGGGTTAGACTTTTATTCTGCTTATTAAAATTGAAACCATTGTTTCTGCTGCCTCTCTGACTTCTTTCCATTTTGCGTGGAAGGCTTGTTTATTGTGCAGTTACCGCTTTGACTTTTCAAACAGTATTTGTTGAAGTCAGAGAGACCAGTCTCTGCAGAGCTGCTTTCATTTCGAAACAGCCCACAGAACTTGGCTCAGTAACTTGTGTGTTTCCTTAATGTATAAAACACTTCACTTCGTGGGCACCTGGGAGCGGAGAAGACTTTCTGACACTAGTTGTGCCTGATGCAGGGGAAAGAAAGAAACCAAACCAAGACCCAGCATTATTATCAGGTGTAGATTTTTCCATTCTCCTTTTCTCTTGCTCATCTAAATTACAATCACTTGGACTGCAAATATGGCAATAAACATTATAAAAGTGCAGGTTTCAGTTTGACTGCGTATTACTTCTGACATTGCCAGTGACTACAGTGCCTGTGGATGATATCCCGAAGCTTGAGTCCATCATCGCTGTAGTAGAAGTTCGTCACTTCCTCCAGGCCACCATTGACAATGTCTTCTTTTATGCAGAGGAAGCTGTAGGTCACTGAGGACAACGATCTCTGCGGGATTGTGATCATACCCTCTCCATCAGGAGCTGTAAACTAGTAAACAGTCAAATATAAAAGGGATACAATTAGAGACAAATACTATACATGATTTTTTGGGGAAAAAAATGTATGATAATGGCCCACTGAGCTTGGTGGTATTTTTATACCTCTGTGAAAACTCCAGTCTTATAAGAATGAGTCGAGCCAGGTAGTTGATCTGCAGAGTGTAGCGAGTGTGAGTTACGGTGAGCGGAGAGAAAGAGGAAACTGTTAGAAACACTATTACGTGTTACAAAGGCAGACACCTTGATGCTTCTGTACCATTTAGCAGTGTGAAATAGAAATATATTTTCCCTTTCACTTACCTTGTACAGTGGATGCACCATGGGAAGCAAACACTTCAGCCAGCAGGTGAGTGTGCAGCAAGTAAACACTGAGTTGACGCTCAATGAAATCTGCACTTCTCACAAAAATCTTGGCCGTCAACAAGTCGTAGTCAGAATCAGTAGGAAAGAAGACGCGAACAACAGAACATTATCATTGAAATTGCACTTTGCAAGGTTGCAACAAAGACGTATGTCCTATCATCACCTTCAGGCTCCAAATCTTTATACCCTGTTTCCATATTTGTTGGGAAAGTTTTCTCAATTTCAATTTCAATGTATTTATTTAAAAAGGGACAGTGCATATCAATGAACATATACGTGTAAATATGCCAGATTGTAGCCGTAGGCTAGTTTCCATCTGTAGTCCCTTGGCAGGTTGATATTACATCAGGTAAAATAGAAAAAGAGAAAAAAGAAAAGAAACAAAAAATACACAATACAAGTACACAGAACAGAGTACAGAGACCATTCGAGCTAGTGTGCAAAAGAGGAAAGTGCTTACCATAAAGTTTTGGAGAACCCAAAGCAAAAAGTGAAACAAAAAACAAGATGACTAATTATTATTCGAGCTGTCGAGCAGCTGTTGGAAATCTTTCTGGCAATGCATTTGAAAGTGGAGTGGAAAATTTGGCATGAAGAATTTTAAACATTCAAAAGGTATCTCACACAGTCTGATTCCCCCCCCTGCTGAGCTGGCTGCTCGAGCTTTAAACATTTTCCATGGGCCCAAATAAGTCCTTTATAATGAATATCTGCTTTACAAAGCCACAGTTTTTCTCATTTTTTAATTCATTCGTGATGACAATACTGGGAAAATGGTGTGTCCGTTATAAATCAATTGCACAAAACCTGGCATGTGGCATCTGTTTTCTGTAACATGGTAACTAAATCAAAAATGCCAGACAGTTACTGCGTATGTGAGCTGTTAGTCTGATCATGGATTGTCTTTCACTTAAATGGCCATGACTCCTTCAGCTTTCATCCAAGTACCTGCAGACTTTTAAAAGAACATCTATGTGTGAAAATAAACATGTCCACTGAGGCATATCCAAATCCAGGGATCAGGTATTCAAAACAAAATATGGTATATAGGCAATTCAATAAATGTCCAAAACTGTATGTTACTAATAAAGTCCACATGATGGTGCTATAAAAAAACTTGATGTTAAAACATGTCAAACAAGGCCATAAATCCAATGCCCTCTGTCAAATGAACAAACTCAATCCAAGCCTCGCTATCCAGCAGTAAATCTAAAAACTATCCTCCGCTGAAATTTATATGCGTCCTGTCACATTAATGTCCAACTCAAGCATCCTATAAATTTTGTAGGTCAGTCTCACCTGAATAGCAATCGGCATCAGCTTATTATCAGGTGTTTTATGGAGCGGGACGAAGGGAGCCATCAAGTACTGCTTCTTCCTGTTGATGGTGTTCGGTTTCACGCCATCCAAATGCTTGAGGTTACATAGAAATATGCTGCCTTTCTGTCTGAAAGTTTACAGCAGTTATAATTTTTTATATTTGGGCATGATGAGATATGAAGTGTGACAGAAGGTCACAAATTAAACATGACACAGTATCGATATGTACTTTTCTACAGATAACTGCTGACAGGGTTTAACTGCTACAATAGCAGAGGAAGAAGAAGAAGAAGAAGAAGAAGAAGAAGAAGACTTGATTCATGAAGCACTTTTCAAAAACAGAATTACAATGTGCTGTACTTACATAAAACACAGCAAAGCATTGACACTGCCATCTGCTACTACCTGACAAAAGTAGCAGTTCAAGTATTATTGTGAAAATTACAAATATGAATGTAAAAACAATACATTTTTTAAAACAAAAATAAACAAAGTAAGTAAATAAGTAAAAATAAAAATAAATAAAATTAATAAAAAAATAATAATTATGATAAATACTAAATAAAAATGAATTAAAATAAATGTATTGGAATCAAGAATTATAAGCAGTTTAAATTAATTTAATTCAAAGTCTGTTTTGAGGGGTAATTTAAATGTAATGCTGTTGTGTTATTAGGGGGCGTTTTTAACTGATTATTCCCTAATTTCTTGCAATTACCACCTGTGTTTTAGCCTGAACTCATATTTTACCATAGATAGACATACGTGCTTTTGAGCTGCAGTACATTGTTATTTATGACAAGGTTTAAGACAGGTATCAGACAGTCAGGTTCAGCTCTGTCAGCCTGGGCAATTAAAACATCAAGTATTAGTGTTTTGATGCACAACAAATAGAACAGACTGATTAAGGACGGCAATTTTTAATTATGGTGAAGTACAGTCTAACACACTGCATATTCTTACAAAAAAAACACTCTTATAACAAGATTAAAATTATCCGTACATCACGGAAAGGACAGACATTTTTTTGTGTCACTAACATTAACAATATCACCTTTGTGGAGTACAATTTAACTTTTTTAATTTGTTCCACACAAGCCCAGGTAAATGATGGTTGAAATGTGTCCTCTGCATATCCCTATTTTAAAACAACACACACATGCAATTAAGGAGGAGAGCAGAGTCGGCCACATTATGGCACCTCTGGAGCATAATGCTCCCCTGGGGCACCACGTGGCTGGAGCAGTTTGGGGTTCAGTGTTTGCCCAGGAGGCAAACTGGCACAACTCCAGCTGCCAGACTTGGTATGTACAGGGACTTGAATAGTCAACTCTCTAGTTCCCAAGCCAAGTCCCCATGGACCGAGCTACTGCCGCCCCAAGAGAGTTACGGGCTCGTCAGGGATGAACACACAGCACTGTTCTCACCTATATAGCTGCTCTCTCAGCTTCAGCTCCCTCTCTCTACTGTACTTGCAAAGATGACGGTTGTCATCAAAGGCTCTAAGAGCTGAAGAAAAAAACAGGATTATGAAATTAGCATTTTCTGCTTTTATTTGGGAGGGAGGGGTGGGGGTAAATAAATGCATAAACAGCACAATATTCTGTAATAGTCCACAGTTCCACAAACTTGTTCCTCCTCTGCACAGGTGATTCTCGCTGTTAGTGATCCAGCTGTTGATGGGAAAGTTGTAGGTGTAGGTGTCTCCCTCTGGGGAATTCACTTTCACCTTGCAGGGAAACCAGGAGTCTTCTGGGAAAAGTGGAAGAGGCTCTCTGTCAACCTCAATCAGCACCTGCTTTCCAAGAGAGGTGGGGCAGGACACGGAAAATTTAGACAGAGAGAGGGTGAGAGAGGCTCCGTGCTCTGTTTGTGTGCAGATGCACAGCAAGGACTACACAGTTACAAATTGTAAATACAGCTTTGTTAGAATGAAATCAATTTCTTTGTATCTGAAGTGTTACTTATGCAGATCAGGGTTGGCATTATGCTGCGCTTATTGCAAACGCAAGTGCAGGAGCAATTTAGTGCCTTTGTGTGCTAAAGATGACCACTACAAAATTACATCAACATTGATTTTGGCCTCATTTTGATATTAACTTTTCATCTAGTACACATTTTAAATGCAGATCCAAACACCACACCTCAAATACAACTCTTTCGTTCCCTATAAATGCCAACCTAACCTGCTCTTCCCTTTCACTCCCGTCTTCTGCGCCGCCGGAACCGAGAGCACAACATGGCCCGAGAGCTTTCTACTAGCCAAATAATACTCGTTCATTCGCAAAGTAGTATTTTCTACTCACCAATACCGCCATGGATGTCGTGTCCTTGTCTCCATCTGCAGGGGTCACTTACAGGTGCCAGGTGGGAGCTTCTCGCGAGATTTTGATGTATCTCGTCTCCTCGTTCAGAGAAAAAATAATTAACACGAAAAACAGAAAAAAATACCACAAAAAAAAAAAAAAAAAAACCAGAAAAAAAAATACCCCGAAATACAGGGAAAGAAATACTCCAAAAAACAGAATGAATGCAATACGCTTCCGTATGTATGTGTATGGGACATCCAGAATCCTGTTTTATGGCTTTGATGACTGCACCGAACACTTCAAGCTCTCCTTGAAAATCTGTATCAGCTTTCAGGGAATCTTCTTGCTGAAATAGTCCTGTGTGTACAAAAAAAATTGCAAAACAAACAAAGTTAAAAAAAAAAAAGTAGTTAACATGCTGCCCACCTTGGGGCAGCTGTGGCACAGAGGTTGAGCGAATCTTCCACCAATTGGAAGATTGGCAGTTCCATCCCCGGCTCCCCAAATATCCTTGGGCAAGATGCTGAACCCCAAATTGCTCCTGATGGCTGTTGCATTGGTGTGTGAGAATGTGTGAATGGTTGCTGAGTAGCAGGTGGCACCTTGCACGGTAGCCTTAGCCACCAGTGTGTGGATGTGTGAGTGAATGGATAAATGTGACATGTAGTGTAAAAAAGCGCTTTGAGTGGTCGGAAGACTAGAAAGGCGCTAAACAATATCAAAAATTGATACTAAATCAGTTTTATTAACGAGGTCATGGTAGGCGTATTTTACATCTGGAGAGATCTTCCGGTTTATGCAGCGAGCTGAGAAAAGCTCCGACACAAAGACATGAAGTGGTGTTGACCTACCCAGCTAACTCTCGTTAAGAAAGTGATTACTGACATTTGGATATCACCTGTCAGAGCTAGAAGAATCAACCACACTAGTCAAAGCTTAAGTGAATGGATGCAGCTCTCATATCACCAACGGTCTCTACCAAGGTTTCTCACGCAGGAACATTTAGAAATTTTGGTGTTTGCTTGCAGCTAACTCTTAGTTAATGGCCAGTTTTTGGGTAGCTCCCAAACAAATGTCATGAAGCAGCTAATCAATCGTTCATGATTAGGTATTCAAAAAACAACCGATGGAACTAATTAGGAGCAAATGAGGAGCTTAGTTATAGGTCAGTTTTTTGATTAACCTCTAATCAGATGCCATAAAGCAGCTAATCAGTGGTTAATGATTAATGAAGTGTGAAATGAGTGAGGGAACTAATGAGGAACGAGCCTACTTGTTCAGGATTAACAAGTAGGCTCGTTTCTCATCAACTCCTAACGGAGCCCTTAACAGATACTGATGAGTGACTAGCTCTTTCATGCATAGTGCTCACTACAGTGGACAGCTGTTTAAAAGCCATTTTCTTGCATATGCATGGGTTTTGATGCTACAGTTGCAATTGAGTCACTAGAGTGGACCCTTGTGCGTCATGTCATACACTGCCACCCACTGGCCAGGTGTTGTAAGTGCAACACAAAGCTTTCATAACCAAGATGGCCGACGACAGCGAGAAATGTGCAGCTCATGAATATCTTGCCAAACCTTAGGAGACAATGGTAGGTAAAAAAAAATAAAAATCTGCCAATATCAAGCTACATCTAAGGAGTAACACTGTTGCCAGATTTTCCAAGTATTCATTTTATGTTGTGAGGTAACAACAATTGTCCACCGAACTGGACATCATGCATTGCTGGCTATACTGAATGAATAAATGAATGTGAGACAATCACAGTCAATTAAAAATACTGACTCTGAATAAATGCTAAAACAAAAATAAAATAAAATAAAATTAAATTGAATTAAATAACCTATGCAGTTGATCTAGATTATTCAGATAGTTTTATTATAAAATAAACCGTAACATGGTATAAATTGATGCATTCATTCTTGTTTTGAGACAGAAAAAATAAAATTGTTCAGTGAGGACAGAAACATGCAAATGGTGACATTTTACATAAAATATACACGTCTTTATAAGAAACTTCTCAAAGCGGCATCTTCAAATTTCGTATTTTACATTTGTATTCTTTAGAAGCTCTGTATATTCATGGCAAACTAAGATGTAGATAGGATGTAGATTACAAGTTTACACAGTACTTTCTTTCCACTGTGGTATCAGTTACAAGTACACTTCTTTCCTTTCTCTCTTTTTTTTAATATGACACTGAGTTTGGCCAGCAGCTGAGGATGTCACACCTTCTAATGCTCAAATGGCCACACTATTCTCCAGCCCCTTTGGATCCATGTATGTGTATGGGACGTCCAGACTCTTGTTTCTGACGTTGATGACTGCGCTGAACACTTCAAGCTCTCCTTGAAAATCCTTTATCAGCTTGCAGGGAATCTTCTCACTGAAATGCTCCTCTGGGTATTGGCCGAGAGGGACCTGATGAGATTTAAGATAAATTTAAATCCACTAACATTTAAATGTGTAATAAACAAACTATAAGCACTCCTACTTTACACAACTTCAGCATGAATTTAATAGATGTATTTTCCATGTCATCTTAGACACTTACAAAGTCAGAGGACTGCTTGCTGAGTAGCCACAAGGTGGACATGCCCTTTGCTGTTATGTTGATATCAGGGAGTGTCTGCAGCATCGTGGCCTCGCTTGTCGTCCCCTTTGTGGTTGGTGGAGGAAGTTGCAGTGTTAAAGGAGTGTTGGGCATCCAGCCACCATAGTCATACTGCAGTGAATGAATGATTGACAAAAAATTGATCAACATTTTTTGAAGCTTGTTTGCACTCAAGAGACAGGGGACAGAGTACTTTGGTAACACCTTTAGTGACAGAGCTTTGATAGCACCACCAGAACCCACAGCACAAAAAGAGGTTGAAGAGGTTGTCAGAGCTGCCAGAACTAGCTCGGCACCTGGCCCCACTGGAGTGCCATATGTTTCCTACAAGGCCCAGACTCTTGCAGTGACTGCTGAGAGCCTTTAAGGTCATCTGGAGGAGTTTCGCAGAGGGGACTCAAGTACTGTCGAGCAGTTTAGGACAATCTTACTCATACATCAACACCTTCATGCAGAGAGGAGAGGGTCTCGAAGGTGTGAGGATGCATTAAACACGCAGGAGTGGTCACCCAGCTGATACAGAAAACACAGGAGGGCAGAGGAGACCTGGCGGCTCTGTGGCTGGGCCTTACAAATGCCTACAGGTCAGCGCCAAAACAAGCTAGTGGAAACCACACTGGATGGACACCGTGTACCAGGCAAGATCAATACACTTATTCTGAACTGTTACAGCTGCTTCAGCCTCAGAGTCACCTCTGGAACGTCACCATCAGCACAGCACAGGCTGGAAAAGGGCATTATTGCTGTGCACCATTTCAGGGATTTTGTTCGCATTGGCCATGAAAATGCTAATGAAGTCATGTGCCCCAAAAGGGCATTCATGGATAACCTGACAGTTACAGTGTCTGTACCAGGCTGCAGATGGATCCACCAAGACCTTGAGTAATTCATCAACTGGACCCTGATACACTTACAGCTTGCAAAGTCCAGATCCCAGGTTGTGAGACAGGAGAAAGTAACAGACAAGTTACACTTCTTGTCTTGTCTGATGTCTAGATCCCATCTGTCTCAAATAGTCCGTACCATCATGAAATCAATTTTTTTATATGTCAGATACCGTCAGGACCAAATACCTGCAAATCTAATGGCATTGCCACCAGGCTCTGCTGTACTTCGTAATTTGTGCTATCTACCAAATGTTCACTTGCTAACATAGTAAACTGCCATTGTGATCTTATTAAACATTATAATTGCTAAAAGTCTGCACTGCCATTGTCAGTGTGATAGCATTTCTTTCATCGAGCTCGAAGCATCACTCTGCCGAAATGTTGCCTCAAAGACCTGCCATCATGGCTTTAGACTCTTGTGTTAAAGGCGAGTCATCCTCAACGCTAAAATGTATCAGTCTCTTTCCAGTTTAGAAAAAACTCATCCACATTCTCCAGAAAAATGGCAACTTTACAATCGATCATCCTGGTGAATTAAAAGGCTTCACCTGTCCAGTGTTCACAGCCGAGTGCTGTCCCGAGCAAGTGAAGATCACCATGGTGACAAACTTGACCATCTCAGCCACGGTGGTAAAGCACTTTGGGATTCCTGAAAATTAGAAGAAATAAACTACATTACTTAAAGATGCCTAGATTACAACATTAAAGTTTGACTCACATTTGTATTATGTCCACATAACAGTACATAAATGTGCATATTTCTAATCACTAAGATTGAGTTTTTATTTAAAGCCAACCTGTGCATGCCTGGGAAAGGAATCCATGTTCAAAAATGTCCGAAATCCACTTCTGCAGTTCAGAGTCCTGCTGGACCTCTGCATCATTCTTGTAGTAGAAGCCGAGCACTCCCTGCACAAACCTATGAGAAATATGAATAAATTCTGTGAAACGCAGTCCTAGTTAAATTGTACATTTTTCATACACACTGCAGTAGTAAGAATATATTTATTCATTTAATGAATTTATACTTTGACATTTCATTAACTTACCAGTTTGCTTTCTTGTGGAGATTAAGAAGACAAGATCGATACAACTTTCATATCTGTGTGTAAGTATGGAGCTACAGCTTGATGGCAATTAGCTCAGTTTAGCAATTAGACTGGAAGCAGGGTAAAACAGTTAGCCTAGCTTGCTTTAAATTGCATATGCCTACCACCACCTCTAAATTGAATGATTTAGGGCGTTACATTTTGCAATATACAAACAGAAATGCAAAAACAAAAAGTTGTGGTTTTCGGTGAATCACATACTAGAACTATTTCTTGGTAAACAGCGGCCATGATGAAAGAAACCCTTGAGAAAACTGACTGAAGTAGATAAGAAAACAGAGGCTAACTTGTACAAAGGGCAGGATTTGTGCTCTTATTTTCCAGTATCAGGACACCCATACTACCTGTGGATGATATCCCAAAGCTTGAGTCCATCATCCCTGTAGTAGAAGTTCGGCACATGCTCCAGCCCACGCTCAGCGATGTCGTCTGGTATGCAGAGGGAGGTGTAGGTCATTGAGGACAGTGATCTCTGCAGGAGTGTTATCATACCCTCTCCACCAGAGGCTGCAAACTAGCAGACAGTCAGATAGCAAGGAATACAGTTATAGACAATTATTGTATAGTAACATTTTCTTAATTAAAGTCAATTCCAGGTGCACCAGACACTCTTAACCATCCAAATCTGCTCTTACCCAGATGTGCTGATGCATCCCACTTAATCATCGGTAACCTTTTAGCCTAGGTAACGTCTCCTAAACACTATATAAGGGCAGTTATGGTGCTATGGGCAAATACTCTAGCATGTGCGCAACAAGTGGAAAGGTGCCACCAAAAAAAGGCTGTAAAAGGCCAGACACACTGAACCAACTGGCGACAAGCACCCCGTGCTGCATCGCCTTACGTTGCCGTGTCTTGGCCAAAAAGTTGCACATGAACACACCAAACCAACAGCCAGCAAGCATGCATGTTTTGCACCTGCATGAGAGGAACTTCTCCCCCATACCAGCAGATGGCAGTCGTCTGTAACCGTCATTGAAAAAGGGAAACTGGGGAAGCATCTTGACACTAGTTAGCAGCACTAACCAACGGCCCAACTTTGACCTACGGCCATTTGTCGGCTCGGTGTATCAGGGCTTTGAGAGGAAGAAGTTCTGCAGTAGTAACACTGACTTACTGTTGAATAAACTTAAACAAAGTAAAGGCTATTCTCTCAAGAAATTTTTTTTCAAATCAAAAAATCAGAAATGAGAAAACATTTGTAACGTTGTTGTGTTGTGTCAGCAGCAGGGGTGGACAAACATTCAGATCCTTTACTCAAGGAAAAACCAAAACAGGGGAGACACTTTTGTCTCAATGCCTCTAACTTTCTGCATTTTTGTGTTACAGCTGTCAAATTTTGACCCAAAGTACATTTCTTTGTTTACTACAAATGACAGTGTTTCCAACTCCTCCAACTATATCACCAAACTCTTTAAGTGATGTCCAACACAAGGAGTTCCATTGTTACAATCTGCCCCACTGCTGTGGTCTGTTGTAACAATGAGAATGAAAAATTGAAAACAACACAAGTCCAAAACGACAAATGAAAAACTGATCCATACAACAATTTCTACTAAATTCTAATTGCTAACCTGTACCTGTCTCCCCTCATGTGGAGTTAGTCCAAAATACAAGACTGCTGCTTCAGTCAAGTTACCCGTCAAGGCATTCTCTTGCTGTGCACTGAGGACTTTTTGACTGCTGTGATCGCCCACATAGGGCAGCAGTGTTGGTCCTCTTCCTCTGAGGTTTTGTAATTTCTTGCAGTGTCTGCTCAGTGTCACATGGCAGAGAGAGTATTATTTTTGGGACAGACCTAGCTGTCCTTCCCTGCCTCACCTCACCTTATGCTGATTATAGTACATGTATCAGTTTTTCTCTCCAACTCTCCTGGCCTGCTGAAAAAAATAACCAGTAAGATAGATAAAGAAAATGTGTTAGGTTGTCATTGGGGTTAGTTGTCACACTGCCGTAGGAGGTGTTAAAACCATCCCCACCTCTGTTATCCAGTGTTTAGCGAGCTGTATCAGCATAGAAAAATCTCACATTTTACCTAAGAGACTGCTCTCCAATCTAATACAAGCTGCATAATTCCAATTTCAACAGTATCAGTAATAATCAAAATATAGACATGGTCCCAGAATTCACTGTCACACCTGAAAATCAGTGTTTTGGCTGTAAAATCTGCACACAACTATGAAACGTCACGTACAAGGTCAGGAAGGAAGTGTTCATCCATTAAAATGTACTATGACTCATAGGTCATCCATTCTTGGTGAAAGCGGTGCTGTTATAACCACCCAGTCATCCACGGTCTCCCTTGCTGTAAAAATACTCTGTTGGTAGCTAAATCCCTGAACTGAAAATGTCATTTAAGTAAAAATATATAAGCAAAATCAGGAAGTATTAAAAAGTTAAAGTACTCAATGCCAAAAAAATCTCATCAATCAAAATTAATTAAGAGAAAAAACAGCAAGGCCTTATATTTGAGAAGCTGGAACCATGAAACCTTTTGCATGAAAAAATAATATATTCTCTCAATCGACTAATCATTTCAGCTGCGCTTCTATATCTTCATATGGTTTGTATGCAAAAATCTTAATTTGTAAAGTAACTAGTAACTTAAGTTATCAAATAATTGTAGCAGAGAAAAAAGCACAGTATTTCCTTCTTGGGTATAGTGGAGTAGAAATCTAAAGTTGCATGAGATTAAAATGCTCAAGTTAAGTAAAAGTACCACAGATTTGTACCTAAATACAGTACGTGAGTAAATGTACTTTGAAAAACAAAAATAAGAAAACATTGCTGAATCCCGGAAATCAATAAATAGTAACAAAATAAAAAACAAATTGTGGGTACACACAAAACTAAGAGGAAATATGTTCATTTACCACTTCAGTAAGGTCCATTGTTTGAGAAATGGCCTACTGAGTGTGTTGGTGTTTTCATACCTGTGTGAAAACTCCAGTCTTAGATATTAGAGAGGCTCGAGCTAAGTAGTTGATCTGCAGAGTGTAGCGAGTGTGAGGCACGAGGAGCTGAGGGAAGGAAGGAACTCTGTTACTAACACTATTACATGTTATCAAAGTCAAGCAGTGTATACACACTGAAACATGATTTAACAACTTTGGAAGATAGTACTACAGTAAGTTCAGTGTTCTCCCCTCAGTTACCTTGTACAGTGGATGCACCATGGGCACGTTGCGCAGCAGTGACACTGCAAACACTTCAGCCAGCAGATGAGTGCGCAGCAGGTGGACGTTGAGTTGATGCTCGTTGAAATCTGCACTTCTCACAAAAATCTTGGCCGTCAACCAGTCGTACTCAGAATCAGTAGGGAGGAAGATGGGGTTTTCTTCTGCTGGAGTCTGCTTCAGCTGCAGGAACAGGAAGGAGTTGTCGTTCAGTACTGTCAGTACTGGTCAGAAATGTTCGTTTTCTGTGATCGCTGTATGCACATACATCAGTGCTTGTGTCTATATTCTCTAGTCTTTGGCAAAGGGAAATGAGGGGGTAGGCTGGCAGTGGCAATGAAAAGTATTTAAATGTTACCTTCTCTCTGATCTATATTTATCATATATGTTTGCACTCTACTTGTGTAATGGTGCTAAAGGAGTGTCCATCTGCTCTGTGCATATGGCGTCTATTGTATTGCATGCCTGTCTTACCTGAAAGAGAGATCACTTCTCTTGCTCCTTTTCCTCCTGAGCCAAATCAAGAGTGCGAGCACAGTGGGTGTATTGTATTGTACAAATTGTAAAGCCATTTACAGCAAATTTGTAATTTTGTACTTTAGAAATAACACTGGCTTGACCTGGTATGACTATGGGAGGAACGTTTTTACATGGCCCTGACTAGGGCAGAGAGTAATGATCTGCCTTTCCTAGCAGAGAGCATTCAGAGCTGCTATCTCATCATGGTGGTTGTTTTCCTGCAAAGAGTCCAGTGTATTAAGAACATGTTCAGCGAGGTGGATGCTCCCTTCCTGTCACAAGGGAACCTACATCTTTGAATAATAGTCAGCACTCAGTAACTAATGATCAAGCTCTGACTTTAAGCTTCACTATTAGCTCTTTTTCAGTGTTATATTCACCTGAATAGCAATCGGCCTCAGCTCATCATCAGGTGTTTTGTGGAGCAGGACGAGGGGAGCCATCATGTACTGCTTCTTCCCATTGATGGTGTTTGTTTTCACTCCATCCAACTGCTTGTAGTCACACAGGAATATATTGCCTTTCTGTTTGAAAATGAGGAATGATCTAAGTCGAAGTGAACATGCAATTGCAAATTAACATGTCCTGGGGCAAAACATGACTCCTACTAATACTGAGATCAGTCAACCTCAAGAGAATCACCTTCATTTCATTTGCCAAGCTGCATTTCCCACGGAGGAAGACCATGTCGTCAGTGACAGGAAAGTTGTCAGGCAGAGCTGAACAACGTCGGATCAAGATGGGGTTGACACCATTTAGATACTGGTAGCCGAAAAAAGCATCCACCTTCCAATGTTTCTGGACATAGTCTGGAAAAGAACAGAGTTAAACTTGATTAGATTTCAAACTTTGGGCTAGAAAATCTTACTCTCCCACATAGCGTAACTGTTTGTTGCATGTTATACTGAAAAATGGGAAACAGTGTGTCCCATTTAATGAATTATGCAAATAAGCCAAGAGACTGGTGTTTGGTAGGTAGGAATACTTTAACAAATATACCTAAATGCACTATCATGTAAACAATATTTCGTAGTATTTCATTAATCTAACACACCTGATATGTTAGTCCGTTTGTTGCAGAAAACCCGATTGATATCATCAATATTATTCCACTTCTTCTTGCGACTAGACAGCCCTTTAATTTGCAGCTCAGTCAGCCTAGAACATAGAAACACACAGCTACTTTATTACGATGGAATAAATCATTTTATAGGCAGGTACATAATTATGTGGAAAAAAACATTTCTGACAGACACTGAAAAAAATTTAAGGTTATCAGTATAACCCAGAATCTCAGATTAGCATGAGTAAGTGTCACCCTCCCAGTATATATTAGGCTGACACAGTGTAAGCTGTCATTTAAAACAAGCACACCTCTTTATTGCTTCCATGACATGGAAGGTGGTCTGGTGGGACACTCATTTATGCTAACCAGAGAACTTGAGTTATATCCATAACCTTATGTTCTCTTTCATCCCATTTATTTTGTGTCTCAGTGCAGGAATTACCAAACATGTCTGTAAAGAAAACAACTGTCCCCTGCGGCGCTTCTCACGGAATATGCCAGAGCTGGTGCCGTGACATCAACACTATAAAATCTAGTAAATGGTAGGGCGAGGCCCAACATGCAGTTGCACACACTTCATGAATAGTAATTTCTCTAAAGAGAGCCCACAAGCAGCTAAACCCGATGTAGATTGTGGGCGTAGACTCTTACTTGTTTAAACCAGAGCAATAGCCATTGCTATCCAATGGAAAAGATGATATTTGGGCACAGGCTTTCCCACTTGTGGTTTACCTGAGACATAACTGGTCATCCTGTCTAAACCCTGGGTCCTCTCTAAAAGAATTGCAGTACGTGTGCTGGACATAACCTAGGGGTGAAAGCTGGGTTAGGCTGCATGCTGACCTTAGCACTCCCTGGGAAAAATCTGATGCATAGAAAGTGCATGGATCTCATCAAGGTCCCCTATGTGGTGGTTATATCCAAGGCGAGCTGGACAGAAGGTGAAAAATCTCCGCCAGCTACAGTAGTGCCTCCCTGGCCAGTGCGAGGCTACCAGGATCATAGACAGACCTCTTTCGTGATGGAGTCGTCCACGTCTCCTTCACATCCATTGTCTGTCTCTTGCAACTGGGGGCAAGAGCTTGGCATCTGCCTCTGCCCAGCTTAGCCCAGGTGTAGCGGCCAAGCCGGCGGACACATCCGCTTCTTTCTGTGGTGCGGCCGCTTCACACATGAGTGGGTCTCCCCCGATAGGCTAGCCTGGCGGGCTAGCCAGCAGCAAAGTAGCTGACAGAGGGATAGCAGCACAGTGGATTAACTTGTTGGTGGAGGTTAAAGCAGTTTGAGCATGGAGTAAGCTCTGACACGCTCCAGATATGGGGTCATTGTACCAGCCTGATATTTTATTGCAGCGGTGACAAAGCTTCGGCCTTGTCCTGACTTCACTGGGGTCATCAGCCATAGCAAATGGTTAGCAGATGGACTAACTTATAGATGCTTGTGGGTCTGTGAATTTGCTAAACAGCTTGTGCAGGTACAAGACAAAATAAGGGGGGAAATATTGCTGTTTCTTGCTAACATAGGGGTAAAATAGTGCTTCTTTCTGAAGATAAAAGGTAAAGCTACCTGTTCTGAGGTATTGGTGACACCACCTACGAAGTATCGGTAACACTACCTGTTACAGGGTATTGCTAGCTGTTGTAATTGAAAACTTTACCTTAATTAGCAAAGTGTATCTCCTTTTGTTTTGGAACATACGGTATTGCTACTGTTCATGAACTAGTGTGCACAGCTGTGAACAAGGTGACCAGTAACCAAATTGTGCACCCAAGACAGTAGACAGTTTGGGCTCAATAGCCCAGCTGTCGACAGCTTCTGTGAAAAGCAAAAGGAGGTTTTTGAATGACAATATGTAATGGAGAAGGGTCCCATCCACTGCTGACATGCTGAGGGCTGGCGTAATGATATTTGAGCTTCTGACATGGACAAACAAGAGGCTTTCCCACAGTGAGACAAGAAAACAAATGCTTCTGTCTGGAAAAAATGTGAGGACCTCACCCTGTGGTTGCTGTGAAAAAGAACTCCGTGGACTTGGTGAAGGAGAAGCGGACCTCACAAGGCAGAGAGAGAGGGCTCTCTGCCTTCATGCAGTGGGGTATTCCCTCTTTATACACATCCCAGCTGGGAAAAAGAGAGAGCAGCAGAATGATAAGGAACTTTGGACAGTCTATACCCAGGGCATCTGCAGTTTGAATCAAGCATAATAGACTTGACATGTATTTATTCAGTATTACAATTTTGCAACATACAGTAAAACTGATTTCAATAAACCCTGGCTGATGTCACACTGTTATGTGGTGGTTAATTTAACAGTGTATATCATGAATATATTCAACCAAGGGTGTAGGAGGTTTGGATGCATGTTTGTTTTGGGTTGCATAAAGTTAAAATGCAGATAAGCTCCAAGCTCTTACCAATAGTCTTTCTCACGTTGACTCAGCTCTTGCTGCCGACTGTACCTGCCAAGATGATGGCTGTCATCACAGACTCTCAGAGCTTTAAGAAGAAAGCAAAGTTTAAAATTGTTTGTATATACTGTAAAGTTTGTTCACACATATTTACTCCAGCCTACGTATGTCTAGCTTGGATAACTTTCTTTTTTTCTGTTATGTCTTTTGTGGTCAGTGAACACCACACAGGACAAACCTGTTCCCTCTCTGAAGCGGTGCACCTCACTGTCAGCGATCCAGCGGTAGATGGGAAAGTTGTAGGTGTCTCCCTCGGGGGATTGCACTTCCACCTTGGCAGGGAACCAGTTGTCTTCAGGGAACAATGGGAGGCGCTGTTTGCTTAGCTCTATCAGAATCAGCTTTCCAATGGAGATGGGGCAGCACACGGTAAAACAAGACACCTGGAGTGATGACAGAGATGGTTTAAAAACATCTATACCTTGTGTTTTTTAGCTCATGCTTTTATCCAAAGCGACTTACATTAAGTACTTTCAATTATGTGTTTACAGCCCCAAAATTGCAAGAATTATGCAAGTGCAACTTCATCAAATGTACTGAACAGCTTCAAGTGCTCCATTTAGAAACAGTAAACGGAGGTAGCGAAAAAGAAGCTATTGCAGAGCCAGGACAGCAAACAGGAGATAAAGCAAATTATATAACAAAGAACTGAGCTGTTTACAGTTTCTGAATGTGGAAAGCTGGACAGAATAAAAACTCGCGCAATATAATCGCACTGCATAAAATAATATTATGCAATACTGTGCAGTGCATTTAATGTGCCTATAATCTCACACAGGCAAAGCTGAGGAAGTGTCTTATGCATTCAAACAAAGAGAGGAATTTTCAGACTTACCATCCCTTTCATGAAGGATGAAGCTCCTTTGATGCCCATGAGCCACTTGCGTTCGCTCTCCCCATCTGTGCCCACCAGCTTAATAAATACATTGTTTAAAGTGGTGGCACCAGCAAGATAAGCAGTAGATACAGTCACTTTATAATTGACCATTTTCACCCTGGAAAGCAGAAAAATCCTGGTGGGGAGAGAAAAATAATAACCATTCTCAGCACTAACAAGGTTAACTATCATTAGATGAACCAGAGTGAGATTTTTTTTTTCCAGAAATTCTGATTTTGCAATGAAAATGGCACTGGAAAATTGTATTTTGATAACTATTAACAATCCATACTTTAGGTAGATGAAATAATTTTCATAAAGCACCCTCTTACCTGTTTTTGAGACCATAAAGTTCCTTCGATGAACTGCTGTTTTGAAAAAGCAGATTCTGATTCCTGTTTTCGTGCATACAGTTTTGGGGGAGTGTCTAATCAGTAGTTACAGCTCTGGCAGTGAAATGTTGGACGTATGAACAATTGCTGCACTTCTTGAAAACAGGAAGATGATGTTGTTGTTGTTTTTATATCACAGGAAAAGTTGATTTTATAAAGATAAACAAGATTTTCTACTGAAAAATTCGACACCATCACAAAAAATCTATTCATCTTCACAGCTCATCCAGAATTATCGGATAGTGTTGTTAGTAGCAGGATAGTAATTCGATCCTGTTTTGTTGGCCACTTAAGAGAAGCTGCAGCTTGTTCTTCCCTGTATACAAGATGATCGTGTTGAGGCTTGTGGTAGGCCCACTCACCTGTGTAGGAAGTGGTTCACTTTCCTTTGAAGCCCTTAGCAGTGGTAAGCGGAGCCTCATAAGAGCAGCCAGATGAGCCCTGGCCGGACGCCATGCTTTAAAATCCAGGATTTAAATTTTTCTGGTAACCCTGACTTGTTCCCAACTCACTGCTGGTTGCCTGGATTGCTTCAGTCAGAGTAGACAGTTGCAAAATGTCACGTTCTGCTGAAAGACAACGCAGCACCTCTGCATTTCATATTGCACAATGGTATATTCATTGGTGAACTAAGAGGTGACCTAATGTGTGAATCATGATTAAAACTACATTTTCACCACAGCAAACAAATCAGGCTGTATAAAAATCACAGATCAGCATAAAACAATCGCATGCAGTAGTTTCGATTCCACTAAAGCATTTGTTAAAAACAGAACTTGTAGTTCTTGCATAGGAAGCTGAATTTGGCCAACAGCTGAGGAGGTCATGCCCTCTAATTCAAATGGCCACACTATTTTCTACCACTGCTGGATACGTGTATTGGACCCCCAGTCTCTTGTTTTTGACTTTGATGACTGCACCTAACACTTGTGCAATGTGATGACATCAATGATGCATCAAAAAAAGAGTCATAGAAAACATAAACTATCATCAATATAATGTACAGTTGTAGGAAGTGAGTGGATTTTTTTTTGCAGTGGTTTAAATAAGGTGTTTTGGCTGTTATTGTCATATTGTTATTGCTGTTATTGCCCATATTGACCTTTTTTCTTGGCACTTACAAAGTCAGAGGAATGGCTGCTAATCATAACAGCTTGTTTATGTTGTTATCACAAGTTAACAAAGCTTGTTTTCTGGAGATAAAAAATAATTAACTTGTGATCTCAAGATGATGGCATCAGAAAGTAATTGGAAGCACAGCTATTCTCAGCCTCAGTGTTTACCTGTTAATGAGACCAAGACGTTCGTTGGATGAACTTTTGATGAAAGCTATCCTCACTGATTCTGCTTTTCATACATATATTTCTGTGGGTGTGTCCACTTAGTTGCCATATCCATCTGATTATGTGATGAACACTGGAAATAAATAACATTTACTGCACTTGCAAAACGACAGGATGATGCAATTAATGACGTCCTTAATGCAGTGCATCCTCATTTAATAGAGAAACCAGCTTTCCACAGTAAAATGTGTCATCATCACAGTAAGCTAAAAACGTTAGCTCTGTATAAACACCAAAACAACCACAAAAATACATTCACACAGTTTATGTATGTTATGTAGATTGATGGTTTTATTGCAACAACTGTAACATGATATTAACTGATTAAATCTCTCCTCTTGTTTTGAGACAGAAAATAAAAATCACACGAGGGCATTGTTACATTTTGCTTGTTATGTCTTAATGAGAAACTTCTCAAAGGAGCAGCTTCAAATTATCTAATTTAAATTTGTACTTTTTAAGATGCCCTGTATATTCACTGAAAAAATACAAAAGATTTAACACTTTAAAAAAAAGAAAATTTAAGACAGTACATTTACACCACAGTTAAATTAATCAGGCAGTGTAAAAGTAACATTTCCACATACAATGACAACTTAATGAGTTTATTTGTACTGTAGTATCAGATAAAACAGAATATGCAGTTCCCTTTCTCAGCTTATATGAAGCTGAATTTGGCCAACAGCTGAAGAGATATACTCAAATGGCCACACTGTTTTCTACCACCACTGGATCCATGTATGTGTATGGGACATCAAGGCTCTTGTTTCTGGCTTTGATGACTGCACTCAACACCTCAAGCTCTCCTTGATGATTCTTTATCAGCTTGCAGGGAATCTCCTCGCTGAAATGCTCCTCAGGGTACTGGCCGAGAGCGACCTGGTGAGATTAATGATACATTAAAAGGAAGAATCCACTGACATTTAAATGTTTATCAAACAAACTACGGGCAACATAACGTACAGTTGTAGGAAGTGAACAGATTTTTTCCCATTGGCTCATAACATATTAACATACTTTACACAACCTGAACAGAAATTTAACAAATATAATTTTACATAAAGTCTTGGGCACTTACAAAGTCAGAGGACTGCTTGCTGAGTAGCCACATGGTGGACATGCCCTGAACTGTTGTGTTGACATCAGGGAACGTTTGCAGCATCGTGGCCTCGCTTGTCGTCCCCTTTGTGGTTGGTGGAGGAAGTTGCAGGGAGATGGGAGTGTTGGGCATCCAGCCACCATAGTCATACTGCAATAAATGAATGATTGACAGATAACTGACCGACATTTTTTGAAGCCACGCCATGTGAGTCCGGTGACAGCCAGAAGACAGCAACCAGGGCAGTGATGATAAGCACCTCAAACTGCAGCTTCCTTAAGGGACGCCTTAAAGCAAGCTACTGAAAACCCTACTGAGTTAAACATCCAGGGTTGCCTGAGAGGGGGCGAGAATAGGCACAGTTCAAGTCCTCCATGGCAGGAGGAGTTGGCCTGGGTCCAGCCCTATCCAAGCCAAGCACCCAGAACATCACTGTAAGTGGCCTACTGCTAATAGGGAATGGGAGTGACTCCACTACAACGAGGATGTAGATCAAATCCTTGAGACTACATCTAGGGATGCAGACCAGAAGCTCTGGGCAACATATACCCTCAGCATTGCTGCTAAAAGGTTTAGCACAAGGGAGCAAGAGCCGCCCAGAGGTATGGGAGGGACGGTAGGTGAAGATCAGCCAGCTAGCAGGGGCTTAGACTTCCCTGAAGACAGTAAAAGCAGGCAAGGGAGGTTGACAAGGCCGGGTTTACAGAACTCCATAACATCATGAGGAAAATGGTCACCACCCATCGTCAAGCTGAGTGGCATAGAGGGTTTCTGCCCAAGGATCTTTTTGGTAAATCTACAGGATTTTTTTCTAACTGGCCAACTTGCTTGCACTTTGCTGCCAGATCTAGCTCAGCACCTCACCCCACTGGAGTGCTAAATGTTGTCTACAAGCCCCAGGTTCTTGCAGCAACTGTGCAGAAGGGGGAGGGATGCTCAGCAGTGGAGATTTACATAGGGTGTTTCCAAAAGAGGAGAGCTCAAGTACTGTCAAGCAGTTCAGGACTTCTCATATGTCAACACATCCGTGCAGAAGGGAGGGGGTCCTGAAGGTGCCAGGATGCATCAAGCATGCAGGAGTGGTTGTCCAGCTGAGCCAGGAAGCAGGAGAAGGCAGAGGAGACCTGGCGGTTCTATGACCGCACCTTGCCAATAGCACAAGCTAGTGGAAACCCAACTTGGCAGACACCATGTTCCAGGCAAGATCGGGGACCTCACTGTGGACTATTACAAATGCTTCAGCCTGAGAGTCATCTCTGGATCATCAACATAGGCATGGCACTGTCTGGAAAAGGGCATTATCACCATGCATGATTTCAGTGATATTGCATGTATTGGCCATGAAAATGCTAGTCAAGTCAAGTGTCCTGCAGCCCCCACTTGGACATCCATGGATAACCTGACAATGACTGTACCAGGCTGCAGATGGATCCTCCAAGGCCTTGAGTAATTCATCTGCTGGGCCAAGATACATTTCAAACTAGCCAAGTCCAGATCCCTGGTATGAGGAAGAGGAATGTAAAAGACAAGTTACACTTCTCTCCAGGAGGTGTCCAGATCCCATCTGTCTCACAGAAGCCAGTTAGGCCTGGGGGAAAAAAACACTGTAGCAATTCAGGCAACCAGCAGTGAGTTGGGAGCAAGTCAGGGTTCCCAGAAAAATCTAAAGCCTGGATTTTAAAGCATGGCATCCTGCCAGGGCTCATCTGGCTGCTCTTATGAGGCTCCACTTACCACTGCTAAAGGCTTCAAAGGAAAGTGAACCACTTCCTACACAGGTGAGTGGGCCTACCACAAGCCTCAACACAATCATCTTGTATACAGGGAAGAACAAGCTGCAGGTCCTCTTAAGTGGCCAACAAAAGAATCCCAGTCACTATTACTGTACAGTGATCACATTTAGGCCAGACATCGTCCTGGTGTTAGAAATAAAGCAAGTGGAGTTGACATTACCCACGAAAGATTGGATAGAGGAGGCCTTCAAGAGGAAGAGGGCCAAGAGCAAGGAGGGTCAGCTAGTGCTGATGTAGGGGATGTAGGACCCATTGTGAGCCACTCATAGTTGGAACTAAAAAATTTTTAGTTTTCTTTAAGCTCCATGATGAAGTTAACGTTGAGGTTTTCAGACACACTGTCAACATCTTTGTCCTGGATTGTCGTTCATTTTGGATTAGAAATTCATGTTGATCTGAGGATGAAGGTTGATAACTCTGGTAATGCTATATTATAGTATATACTATTATATTTCACCCAGTACCATCATCAATTCAGAAATTTTATTTGTCTAATACTTTGGTTTTTGACCAAGTAACTGCAGAACTAATGACATTCCCAACAGCTTCAGCTGTACTTTGTTTTGTGCTATCTACCAAATGTTGACTTGTGAACATAGTAAACTGCCATTGTGATCTTTGTAACCATTATAATTGCTAAGTGCTAAGTAATTGCTTAGTTTAATTGACCTCAAAGCATCGCTCTGACCTGTCATCATGGCTTTAGACTCTTGTGTTAAAGGCAAGTCATCCTCAATGCCAGGATTCATCCATACCTCCCCAGTTCAGAAAAAAACTCCTATACCTCATTCACATTTTCCAGAAAAAAGCCAACATTATAACTGATCATTCTGGTAAATCAAAAGGCTTCACCTGTCCAGTGTTCACAGCCGAGTGCTGTCCCGAGCAAGTGAAGATCACCATGGTGACAAACTTGACCATCTCAGCCACGGTGGTAAAGCTCTGTGGGATTCCTTAGAATTAGAGGAAATTAACAACATTACTTAAAGTTGCCTAGATTACAAAAATCAAAGTATAACCCATGTTTGCAGTGTGATCATGTAACAGTACATGAATGTGTGTATTTCTAATCACTAAGACTGAGTTTTTATTTAAAGCCAACCTGTGCATGCCTGGGAAAGGAATCCATGTTCAAAAATGTCAGAAATCCACTTCTGCAGTTCAGAGTCTTTCTGGACCTCTGCATCATTCTTGTAGTAGAAGCCGACTACTCCCTGCACAAACCTATGAGAAATATGAATAAATTCTGTGAAACACATTTCTAGTTCTTACGAAGCAGAGGGAAACAGTTGGAGCCTGGTTTGCTTCAAATTTTTCTTCAAGTTTCAAATATATGCTTAACAACACCGCTCGCTAATCTTATTATTTAACATGTTGCATCTCTTCTATTTAATCAATACACAAACAGAAATGCAAAAATGAGAAGTTGCGGTTGTATGGGGATTTACATACTGCAACTATTTCTTGGTAAACAGCAGCAATGATGAAAGAAACCCGTGAGGATACGACTGAGTTACACAAGAGAACAAAAGCTAGCTTGTACAAAGGACAGGCTTTTTGCTGTCATTTTCCAGTATCAGGACACCCATACTACCTGTGGATGATATCCCAAAGCTTGAGTCCATCATCCCTGTAGTAGAAGTTCGGCACATCCTCCAGCCCACGCTCAGCGATGTCGTCTGGCATGCAGAGGGAGGTGTAGGTCATTGAGGACAGCGATCTCTTCAGGAGTGTCACCATACCCTCTCCACCAGAGGCTGCAAACTAGCAGACAGTCAAATGTAAGGAATGTAGTGGAGTGACAAATACTGAAAAGGAGAATAAAACAAAACCTTGTTTAAGTAATGGTCTATTGAGTGTGTTGGTCTTTTCATACCTGTGTAAAAACTCCATGCTTGGAAATTAGAACAAGTCGAGCTAAGTAGTTGATCTGCAGAGTGTAGCGGGTGTGAGGTACAAGGAGCTGAAGGACAAAGGGAACTCTGTTAGTAACACGATTACATATTGTCAAATTTCGATGCTTTTATTCCAGTTAGCTGTGTGGCACACTTTACCATGTACACACTAATACATGATTTATCAACTTTGGAAGATACAAAATCAGCAAGTCAAATAACCTACAACTAAAGGAACTTCAGTATTCTCCCCTCAGTTACCTTGTACAGTGGATGCACCATGGGCACGTTGCGCAGCAGTGACACTGCAAACACTTCAGCCAGCAGATGAGTGCGCAGCAGGTGGACATTGAGCTGATGCTCGTTGAAATCTGCACTTCTCACAAAAATCTTGGCCATCAACCAGTCATACTCAGAATCAGTAGGAAGGAAGATGGGGTTGTCTTCTGCTGGAGTCTGCTTCAGCTGCAGGAGAAGGAAGGAAGGAGGTGTGGTTTACTAAATCCATTTGATCCAATACCAGTACTGCCAGTGCTGTTAAATAATGTTGAAACATTTTTATACAGTGACCGTTGAATGCACATACTTAAGTGCTTGTGTGTCTAAATTCTCAAGTATATGACAAAGGGAAAGTGGGGGCAATGACATAGCAATAGCAATGAAAAGTCTTTAAATGTTACCTTTTCTCTGATCCACATTCTTCATATATGTTTGTTTACACTCTACAAGTGTAATTTTACTAAAGGAGTGTCCATCTACTCTGTTCATGTGACATCTATTGTATTGCATGTCCGTCTGTCCTGGAACAGTGATCACCTCCCTTCATCCAGAGCCGAATCAAGAGTATAAGCACAGTGGGTGTATTATATTGTATAGTGTGAAAAGCCCTTTCCAGCAAATTTGTCGTTTTGCCCATTCTAAAAAAACACTGGCTTGGCCTGATATGGCTATGGGAGGAATGGGAGCAATTATCTGCCTTTCCCAGCAGAGAGCATTCAGAGCTGCCATCTAGACACTAGCCATGGTGGTTGCTTTCTCTTAAAGAGTCCAGTTTATTGCATAGAGAACATTTTCAGCAAGGTGGATGCTCCTTTCCTGTCACAAGGGAACCTACATCTTTTAGTAATAGTCAATACTCAGTATTAGCTATACTTAAGGGTTATATTCACCTGAATAGCAACTGGCATCAGCTTATCATCAGGTGTTTTGTGGAGCAGGACGAGGGGAGCCATCAAGTACTGCTTCTTCCCATTGATGGTGTTTGTTTTCAGTCCATCCAAACGCTTGTAGTCACACAGGAATATGTTGCCTTTCTGTTTAAAAATTTTTTAAGATAAGACTGGATTTAACTCACACGCACACACACACACACACACACATACACACACATATATATATATATATTACATATACTAAGTGAACACGTAAGTGCATCATACATTTCCAAATGTACATTTCGTGGGGTGAAACATGATCTTAAAATCAATAAACTTTGAGACAATCACCTCCATTTCATCTTTCAAGCTACACTGACCACGGAGAAAGACCATGTCGTCAGTGACAGGAAAGTTATCAGGCAGAGCTGAACAGCGTCGGATCAACATGGGGTTTACACCGTTTAGATACTGGTAGCCAAAAAAAGCATCCTCCTTCCAGTGTTTTTGGACATAGTCTGAAAAAGAGTTGAAATTCACTGGGTTTCAAACTTTGGGCTAGAAAATCTCACTCTCCCACTGTTGAGCTTGACCGTTCATTGCATCCTATAACTGGAAAATGGGAAACAATGAGCAATGCCTAAAATTAGGAAACGTCTACATGATCAGACACATGCACGTTTCCTTCTGTCACATTTCTTTCACATTTAACAAGTGACATAAAGAAGCCAAGAGACTAATAGACAAATAGAGTTCAAAGCACTTTTATGCATATATTAAGTATTTTATTAAATGACCATGATAGTACCTGATATGTCAGTCCGTTTGCAGCAGAAAACACGATTGATGCCATCAATATCACGCCACTTGTCCTTGCAATTAGATAGGCCCTTAAGTTGCAGCTCAGTAAGCCTGAAAAATAAAAAAAACATCATGATGAGTTAAATCATTTTTATAGGCAGGTACTTTGTATAATAGATATATATGATAGAATTTGAGGACCTAACCCATTGAATCCAGTTTAGCAAATATTGCTTAAGTAAGCAGAAAACATAAAACACTTAAATGCACAAAAATGAAAATGCATTTAGATTCATAACATTTGGTATTAGAAAACAAATAAGGTTATGGATATAACCCAGGTTTTCAGATCAGCATCAGTGAGTATCCTACTATGGAAATGCCTCATGTGTGATCGCGTCCAAAGCTCAGATAACATCATGCCAGCCCAAACTGGCTTGCACCAATGATGCCTATGTCAGGAGGGGAGGGCGTTCCAGCACCCATACTACCATACTGTATGCCAGAAAACCATTTAGCATGTCCCAAAACAGTATGTTGAATGCAATGTGGCAGAAATTCCAGGATGTTCTACTACATCTGGTCAGATTTTGCAGTATGCAAGCCAGCATGCTTTTTTGGCTATTCTGACCCACAATCCTCTGCACAGTGGAAGATTCGTCACATAGGCTGAGCCACAGGTAGATGACAGCTTGACAGCTCGTTGACAGCAAGCCCAACCCTTTACTGCTTCCATAACAAGGAGGGTTGTCTGATGAGACACTCACTTATGCTAACCAGAGAACCTGAGTCATTTCCATGACCTTAAGTTCTCTTTCTTGGCATTTGTTTCACGTGTCACCTGGGAAAAATACTGACTCCCAGATCGCTAAACATGCCTGTGAAGAAGACAGCTGTCCCCTGCGGAACTTCACTAGGGAGGAGCCACGCTCTGGAAAGAGCCTGCACTGATAAAGAATGCGCTGGAGTTAGTGCCATGACATTCAGCCTATAAAATCTAGCAAACTGTGGGGCAAAGCCCAGTATACAGTCACACACACCTCATGAATAGTAATTTCCCTAAAGAATGCCCACAAGGTTGCTAAACCAGCACTTTCCTAGCCAATCCTGGACTACAAGGATAATAGACAGACCTCCTTCTCTCACTCTGGCCAGAGTTGGAGAAATAAGAGTCACTCATGTGCCAGCCCATCCACTTTCAGTGGGGCTCTCTTGTTGTGTAGAGGGGAGAACAGAGGGCACTGAGCATTCTCCTCTGTCACATCAAAGTCCATGGCTGCCCGACAGAAACCTTAGCAAATCTGGTTCACCATCCCCATGGCGTGAAGCCTCCAGTGTACATACACTGGGCTGCCTCTGAACAACAGATCTGCGTCATAATTCAGGATACCTGTTACAGTGACTGCAGGTGCATATTACTCCAAACTATCAGTCTGTGCCCCAGAGTGTAACTGGAGGGACCTAATTCACCCATGCCTGATGTAAGCCATGACAGTGCTTACTAAAACACGATGACCCCTCAGCCAAGGGGGGGAAATATACACAGTCCGTATCTCCAGACAATTTAAGTTGGTAGAACACATGTGAGGGTCCCATCTCCCATTCATTGTTATTGTTATTGGTTTTTTTTTGTTTGTTTTTATTGCTGTCCTTTACTGTTGTTCTTTTGCTGTTTTATTTTATTTTATTGTAAAGCACTTTGGTCACCCTCTGGGCCGTTTTAAAGGGCTATACAAATAAACTTTATTATTATTATATTATTATTATTATTATTATTATTATTATTCACTAATGGCCATCAGGTAGGCGAGCTCCTCCTGAGGAACCATGATGCCCATGGCGGATCCAAACTTTCCCCTTTTCCCTACATCACTGGGGTTTTTCACCAAAGTTAATGGTTAGCTAGTGCAGCTCCAACCATATCGTCAAATTTGCTGACTACACAAAAGTGATAGGTCTCATCACAACAATGATGAAACACCATACAGAGAGGAGGTGCAACTGGCCATGCGGTTTAGCAACAACCTCTCCTTAAATGTGGCAAAAACTAAGGAGATCGTATTTGGTTTAGAAAAAGCGTGCACGCCCGACTGACCATTAATGGGGCTGCTGTCGAAAGAGCAAGCGTCACTGAGTTACTGAGGGTGCACGCTGATGATCTGAACTGGTCCGTCAACACCACAGCACTGTCCAAGAAAGCCCAGCAACGCCCCTGCTTCCTTTGGAGTCTTAGAAAAGTGGACTCTTCTCCATCCATCATGAAGACATTCTACAGAGGAACCATCGAGAGCATCCTAACACACTGCATCACTGTCTGGCACAGGAACTGTACAGCCACTGACCAAAAGTCCCTGCAGAGAATAGCGAGAGTGGCTGAAAAGATCATAGGTGTCTCTCTCCTTTCTATAGCTGACATCTTCACACACCGGTGTGTCAGAAAGGCCACCAACATAATGACTGATCCCACGCATCCTTCCCACCACCTCTTTGCACTCCTTCCATCTGGAAGAAGGTTCTATAGCATCCGTTTAACATCTGCCAGACTGTGCATAAAAATGCATCAGCAATTTGTCACATGGTTTTATGTTTTTAAATGTCTTTTATATTTTTAAATCAAACCCTCATTGGTGGAGATTGGTATTTTGCTCCCATATATGCTGAGTGTGCGTCATGGAAGTGACAAATAAACCTGATTCTGACAAGCAAAAACAGGTTTTTGACTGACACCTGACGCTATGTTGGCCTATCATTAAGGATAAGGATCCCATCTCCTGCTGACATAGGTGTCACTAGGGCTGGCGTGATGTTATTTGTGCTCCTCACAAGGTCATACAAGAGGCTTTCCCACAGTGAGACATGAAAACAAATGCTTCTGTCTGGAAAAATTTGAGGACCTCACCCTGTGGTTGCTGTGAAGAGGAACTGCGTGGTCTTGGTGAAGGAGAAGCGGACCTCACAAGGCAGAGAAAGAGGGTTCTCTGCCTTTATGCAGTGGGATATTCCCTCTTCATACACATCCCAGCTGGGGGAAAAAAAAAGAACAGTAGAGTGGTAAGGAAATTTGGACAGTTTACATCCCGGGGTATCTGCAGTTTTAATCAAGCATAATATACTTGACATATTTATTTAGTATTGCAAATTTGCAACATACAGTATAACTGATTTCAATAAACCCTGGTTGAAGTAACACTATTATATGGTGGTAAATTTAACAGTGTATATCATGAATCTATTCAGCCAAAGGTGTAGGAGGTTTGGATGCATTTCAGTTTTGAGTTGCATAAAGGTAAAATGTGTATAAGTTTTAAGCTCTCACCGGTAGTCTTTCTCACGTTGACTCAGCTCTTGCTGCCGACTGTACCTGCCAAGATGATGGCTGTCATCACAGACTCTCAGAGCTTTAAGAAGAAAGCAAAACAAGTTTAAATTCTTCACATATACAATATGTTAACATAAATTTACTCCAGCCTCCTTATGTCTAACTTTCTTTCTTTCTTTCTTTTATGTCTTTTGTGGTCAGTAGGATGACAGACAAACAAATTTGCACAAACCTGTTCCCTCTCTGAAGCGGTGCACCTCACTGTCAGTGATCCAGCGGTAGATGGGAAAGTTGTAGGTGTGTCCCTCGGGGGATTGCACTTCCACCTTGGCAGGGAACCAGCTGTCTTCAGGGAACAGTGGGAGACGTTGTTTGTCAAGCTCTATCAGAATCAGCTTTCCAATGGAGACAGGGCAGCTCACGGTAAAACCAGACACCTGGAGTGATGACAGAGATGGTTTCAAAACATTTATACATTACATTATTTTTTTTTGGCTTTGTAGTGTAAGAGCGAGCTTAACTGCATAGAGTGATTGAAGTAATAAATCAATAGATATACACTGGCAAAAGGTGATTAAGTTTGAAATGCCTGTTGAAGTAATATACTGGTTTACACATTGCTTCATGTATTCATGATTCACGCACGCACATTTTGTCATATACTGCATGAAAGCACGTGGAAACTAAAGTAGGGGGGCCTAAAGCTATCAGTGTTTTGGAGTTTTATGTGTTATCAGTGTTTTTGAGTTCAGTGTTAATGTGTAGCCAGTGTTTTTTTTTTTTTTTAAAAATAAATCGTGAGACTTGGCTCAAACACATTGGAGGCTGATGTGGCCTTGGACTTGGACACCAGTGTGACTCATACCCAGGTGTCGTGAAAAGAATACACCAATAAGATTGGACTCAACCAAAGGCAGAAAACACGCCACAGGTGTGTTTGGGATTAAGTGGGCAGGATTAAAGGAAAAAGGTGGAGATTCAGCAGGACCTTCACCAGCATAAAAGGGAGCGCACAGAGAGTGAAACTTCAGTCTTGTTCCGGAGCTTGACCCATGAGTTGTATGTGTTGTTTCTTGTGAACACATTAAAACTCACTTGCACTGGATTCTACGTGTCTCCAGTGATTTTCTCAGTACCAGCCATCTGATTCTAAGATACAACAAAAAGAGCTGAAGGCAAGGACGGAAGGCACCAGGCCCAGCTTCAGGCACCGATTTTTGCTTCATGAGCTTTTATTCAAATTGACATACATTAAGTTCATTCAATAATGTAGATACAAGAAAAAATTACAAAAACAATGCAAATACAACTTCAGCAAACAGGAGATAAAAGGTAACGTGTATCTTATAACCGTGAGCAGAGCTGTCTACTATTCCTGAATATAAAAACGTTGGACAAAATTAAAACTTGTGCAAAAAAATCGCACTACATGAAATGTTATGCTGTAATGTTATGTGCCCTTGAGCAAGGCACTGAATCCTCGAAGGCAGCCCCTTCACTCTGACATCTCTCCACTTTGTGCATTTATAGGTCCTGTTTGTGTATGTATGTGTCTTTTGGACCTGTGTGTTAATGACAGTGAGTGAAAAAACTGAATTTCCCCTCAGGGGGATTAATAAAGTATATGAAATAAAATACAGTAAAATACAAAATATTTAATGTGCCTACAACTTCATACAGGCAAAGCTGAGGACGAGTGTCATGCATTCAAACAATGAGAGAATATTTAGACTTACCATCCCTTGCATGAAGGATGAAGCTCCTCTGATGCCCATGAGCCACTTGCGTTCGCTCTCCCCATCTGTGCCCACCAGCTTGATAAATACATTGTTAAAGGTGGTGGCACCGGCTAGATTGCTAGTTGATACTTTCACTTTATAATTGACCATTTTCACCCTGAAAAGCAGGAAAATCCTGGTGGGGACAGAAGAATAATTACCATTCTCAGCATTGATTAGGTGTAACTATCACTAGATGAACCAGAGTGGAAAAAAACCCTTTTAAATTCAGGTTTTACAATGAAAATGGCACTGGCAAATGGTATTATAATAACTAATATTAAAATTAATGAATTTCAAAAAATTAAAATGATCTAATAAATCATCTCTCTTACCTGTTAATAAGACCAAGTTGTTTCAATGAAATGTTGTTGAAATAAAAGTTATCCTCACTGAGACCTCCTTTTATGAAAACAGTTTGGGGGAGTGCCCAGTCAGCAGAAACCGCCCTGTTGGTGGAATCCAGGACATGTATAAACATTTACTGTACTTGGGGAAAAAGGAAGTTGATGAATCTGTGTAAATTCTCAGTCATCCAGGTCATGATAAATCTCAAACAGGCATAAAATATGGCAACTGGACTAACCTCGTGAGAGTAGAAGACGTTTCGCCTCTCATCCAAGAGGCTTCCTCAGTTCTAAAAGAGTCTGGTGGGGACTCTTTTAGTTGATGGTTCAATAGCTCATTTGATCAAGAAAACACAGCTTTTTTTTTTTTTTTTTTTTTTTTTTACCATAAAATGCGATACCATCACAAACAAGCAAGTGCAGTAAAAGGAGTGCAGGTGCAAAGCGTGCAATCTACAGGACTACAATGACAGCAGAAAATGCAAATGTATAGCAAATATAAAACTAAATTTAAAACTAGTTAACAGTAAGGTGCAAATGAGGTGCAGTCCAATATATTCAATGCATGCAAAGACACAAACAAGTTACGAGTATAGATGATGAATATAGTATGGTTACTTGTACACGTTTGCACAGTGTCAAATCTGAGGTAGTTGGTTTAAGAGTTCAAAAGTGCATGATTAGTACAGAATATTATGATTACGCCCTTTATATTTTCTAAATGTCACAATATTGCACAATATTTCCAGTGAACCCGCTTTTTAGGATATCAGTCCTAATGACAATCCTTAAAGGTTCAGTGTGTGTGTGTGTGTGTGTGTGTGTGTGTGTAAGAGAGACAGAGACAGAGAAACAGAGAGAATGAAGGCTGGAGCCACTTCAGGTCATCATGTCTCTGCTGTCCATCTCGGTCTGAAGTGGATGAGTTATAGCATCTAATGGCCACAGGAAGAAAGGACTTCCTGTGGCGCTCAGTGGTGTTGTCAGTCTGTTACTGAAGGAGAGGATGAGAGGACGAGAGTCACTGTCCACAATGCTCCGCAGCTTGCATAGCATGTTGATTCTGTTTGCGTTGGCTGACCTCACGCATCTGCCCCAGCACAACAAAGCAAAGAGAATCACTCTGGCTATCACAGACGGGTAAAACATCCTCAGCATGGTGTTGCAGATACTGAACGACCGGAGCCTCCGCAGGAAGTAGAGTCAACTCTGGCCATGCTTGTTTACAGCCTCTGTGTCCATTGCCCAGTCCAGTTTGTTGTCCAGATGTACTCCCAGGTACTTGTAGTCCTGAACAGTGTCCACATCCACACCAAAGTCCAACACAAACTCCTCTGTCCGGCCAGTGTAAAATCAGCTCACACTACTCAACAAAGGGGTCCACAGTGGCCCTGTACTGGGCCCCCTTCCCATCGCTGACACAGCCAATAGTTGAAGAGTTATTGTAGAACTTGGAGAGCAGGTGGCAGGACTTGAAGTTGTAGCTGAAATCTGATATGTAAAGGGTTTCTAAATGCAACAAATGCTAACAAACAATGACAACCCTGACATGCTGACGTTAAGCAGGTCGGTTACTACGATCACAATCTAAGTTTGCGGTGTTATGGTATTGTTATGGCTGTGTGTGTTCTGTGCCACTGTCCCTTTTCCTTTCATTGTAGATCTGCCCAGGTGTGCTGCATCGCTTAATGAGGTGCATTGCACCTGGCATGGAGGAGGTGCTCACCAGCTCCTGGGCCAGCAGGCTGGGATTTTTGTTGTCTTTTATGCTTGTCTTTTTTTTTGTGTGTGTGTGAATGAATTCCATGGATTTGAGTGTTTGAAATGTGTTTAATGTGGTTATTTTGGGTCAAAATAAATGTGGCAGATTTGTCAGCTAAACATTCATGTTGTGAGCTCTACTCCAGAAGAAGGAGCTGAGCCGGAAGGTAAAGCTTTAGACTTACTAGTCCATCTATGTCCCAACCCTCACCTATGGTCATAAGCTCTGAGTAGTGAGCGAAATAATTAGATTTCGGTGGCCGAAATGAGTTTCCTCCGTGGCTGGGCTCAGCCTTAGTGGTAGAGTAAGGAGCTCGGATTAGAGCTGAGGCAAGGTTGAGATGGTTCAAGCATCTGATCAGGATGCCTCCTGGGTGCCTCCCATTGGGGATGTTCCAGGCACGTCCCACTGGTTGGAGGCCCTGAGGCAGACCCAGAACACGTTGGAGGGACTACGTATCCCATTTGGCCTGGGAACACCTTGGGGTCTCTCAGGAGGAGCTGAAAATCGTCGCTGGGGAGAAGGACATCTAGGGTGCTTTGCTTGGTCTGCTGCCCCCTGCGACCCGGTCCTAGATAAAAAGGGATAGATGGATGGACTCTACTCCAGCATAGTATAACAAAAACAGGTTTGAAAACTAGTAATACTGTTCATGCTTAATTCCTACCTTAACTATGTGATGTATCTTAAAAACCAGTAGACCCTCCAAGATTCATGCTGTACCCTGAATGTTAATGTCTGGCTCCCTCCCTGTCGCATGGTTGGAGCTACAATTTAGTCCCCCAAGGACTGTGGGTGGTAAGCATAGAAGAAAATGTAACATCGAATAGCTTTTATTTTCATTTTCTCTTCAGTATTGTCTTTTCTGTATTCCTGCCTTTCTGCGTGATAGTGTTTATGGCAGCTCTGTCTGAAGGGCTGCTGTGGGGAGGCCCGGCGTGGCAGGGGGGTGGCACCCTGCAGTGTGATGTAAATTGTATTATCCGAAAAACCTCCAGACACAAGTCGCCTTTTGGCCTTGTGAGACAGAAATGTATTGGCCTTTGTTAGCTCTTCACCATTAGCCACAACAACATGTATAAAGTTAAACTCTTTTTTTAGAATTGAGGGCAGAGAAGGTTCAGATACTGCTTTGCTCCACTGCGGAGTTTTCTCTCCATGCTGCATGAAATACTCCAACCATAACTGTCTGTGATGTCTTACACACTTAAGTAAAGATTATTTTCTTCAGCTTGGACCTCAGTGAAGTTTTCTTTAACACAAAAGATTTCTTCCACAGACAGTTTTTGGCGGCACTCTCAGCTCATTACGTTAAAAATAGGCTAATGAAGGTGTCATTGCCAGTTTTGCAAGGCTAGTCAAGGTTAGAGTTCTTTCTTTGCTGGTGTTAAAAAGATCTCTTAAGGAGGTTTCCTTTCAAGTTATTGTCACTGGGATTGTCTTTGCATCAGAATAGCCAGTACCGGCCATTTTATTTTGCCCTTAACGCTACAACTTCTTAGTTGTTCATTCATTACTTTCTGACAACTGCTTTCACTTGTTAAAGTACATACCTCCTTAGTTGTGATTTAAGAGTGGATATTCCCCAGTACATGTAAAAAATATATAGATATAAACAAAGGTCTAGTTTTTTTTTAAAAAAGCACAATTATTAATACCAAGTAGCCACTCCACCAGTTTAGTGTGGAAGGTATCTTGCCCCGCCATGATAAGGTCACAGGTTTGCAAGACCTTTATGGCTCCACTGATTTGAGGTGACCACAATGAATGCCCCACATGAATGTTGCACACCTGAGGGAGGGGCTGTCTGACCGTCTATGTATGAATTGCAGTTTCATGCCACGAGGACTGTAGGTAGTTTGACTAGCTCAGGTGGCAGGGCTGCAACTTGAAGGTAAGCTACTGCATGTACATGGCCTCCGAGGTGCCTCACATAGGAAGAAAGTTGACTTTTTGGCAACCAAAGTCAATGCACGAGCCTCAGAGTTTGCTGAGATTCTTCAGGAAACAGTGGAGGACGCTGGAGTTCTATCAGGACCAGCTTTCCAATGGAGACAGGATAGGATACAGTACAACTAGACACCTGGAGTAATAACTGAAATGGTTCGAAAACATATTTACATTACAAAGCGATGTACAAAAAGTGCATTCCTTCATGGAGATACAACCCCAAAATTGGAAGAATCATTCAGTGAGTAACACTTTCATTGGGGTGTGCTCATTTTTGCAACATGGTCTTGAATGAATTTGTTAGGAAAATTACTTTTTTGTGTGTGCAAATTAACAAATCTTGTTTGCAATCAATGGCTCACATTTGTGGGAGTATTTTGTAGTATAGTATCCCATAGAAAATGTTGTCTCTGAAAGGAAACTAAAGGTTTTTCTGACAAATCTGTTGGGGTGTACTCATTTATGCTGAGCACTGTACATCAGTCTCATCAAACATGCATTATATAGCACTGATTGCTCCTTTTCATACAGTCAGTGGTCAGTAATAATAATAAATAGTCAGCTCTGTTGATTTAATGTTGGGCATGTATGAATGATTAACGCACCTGCAAAACCACAGGCAGCTTTATTCAACATTAAATGAGAGATCATTACAGTGAACTAAAAATATTAGAAAACAAAAAAACAAGGCCTTCACTTACACAGTTTATCCAGACTTATCAGAATGTTTTATTAAAAACAACTGTAACATGACACCAATGTTAATGGCATAGCAATTACATACAACAGAACATACAGTACAGTAGACAATTCAGTGACAGGTAAATAAGGTTAATGCAAATACTAGGCATGAAATCACAAAATGCACAAATTAATGTGGTATCATTTTTGTTTTTCAGCACAAACATAAGCTAAGTGGCATCTTCATGAGGTACGCCTGCAATCAGTTGCAAGTTAACACAACAGCTCTGCTATAAATGTATCTGCATTTACCAAATACAGCCTGAAGCCTCAAAACCGTGCTGATATTAGCTACAACACCATGACCTTGAGTGTGATGATGCTTTTGTACAACAGTTGTACAAGTGTGAACTTATGATTATTAATTATGATTTCTTTGTTTATTTAAAAATGTATTTGGCTGCACCAACAGAAACAGACTGGACTCTTGCCAAGCAACACATTCAGTTTCTTGCATGATAGCTTGCTACTTTGTGTAGGTCTACACATAACCACAGGCCAGCTACTTTGCATCATGTATCTGTAGGTCATGTTATGAGGCCTCTTTCCCTCCCTCTGTCCTTTCCTGATGACTATTCAGTATTTAATTCACATCATACATGAAAATATCTTTCTCTTTGGGGTACAAAATTTGTTTCGACGACCCTGATGGTTAACGCAATTATTGGTTTGCAACACCTGTAAAGCAGAGTGATACATGCATAGTTAAACATCCCAGTGCTGTTATAATCTACAAGCCTCTTGTCCAATCAAATTGCTTGGTCAGATATGAGAGTGAATAACAATTCTATGTTTGTTACTGATGTCCTAGTGTCATAGTTAAGGATGGCAAAGTAAACTAGTGATGTTTCTAATGTTTTGTCCTCCATATTTACATACATGAGGGGACAGAACACTCGAAACACCTCTGAATATAATGCAGTCAGCTACACCAACACTAACCATGACCTAGTCCATGCTAGAACATATAACATACATAGATCACCTCTCTCACTGTTTTTACAGACATATTAAAAGAACACTTTATGGCAGAACAGGTGTATTGGAATGCATTAGATTGTACAGGTGTACCTAATAAAGTGGCCACTGAGTGTACAAAATAATTATCTAGATCACATGGCTCAGAACAGACAGGTTGACACACATTAAGATATTTATATTGGTCACAAACAGCTCAATTTATCAGTGCAAAGCCACTACAACACTTTAAAAGTTGTTCCAGAAAAAAAAAATCAATTTTTCTTGTTGTGAGACAGAAAGTAATAAAAAATAATTTTAAAAGGATATTTCACTCAAACTGGATTAATTATTTAAATGCATTTTGCACCACAGTTTAATACATAAAAAAGAATGCATAAAAAAGTCTAGATTTGTTCTTTGCTGTAATATCAGCTCAAAAACCAAATTCAACAGTCTTTCCACTTGTCCCTTTTGTTCACGTGAAGCTGAGGTCTGGGGTCAGATCTGAGGGGAGGGGACGGTCAGGAGTCCAGTGGGCTTCAGCTTGTTGATCCCTCCATCCAGGATACAAACCCGTGGGAAATTTACCTTGGCTAGGTGCGCGGCAAACTGGGAAAAAATTAAAAAAGACAAGAAAAACACAATTATTTTTTTTCTCCCTCCAGGAATTGCATTTACACATCAGCTCACACAACATTATTACTGCTATTTGGTTTCCTTGAGTTGCAGTTACCACACATGAGAAATAATATGTTAAACGTCCTTTCCACGATTAAGAAACATCTTGATGTGTGTGTGTGTGTGTGAACTCTGAACTCTGAACTCTGAACTCCTAGAGTTGGAAAGAATTCAACTTAGAGTGGAAAAGTGCCCTATGTCATCTCCGCATCTCCGCTTTTTTCCCATTGTCCAGTCGGATGATTTGAGGGGTGGGCCTTGTGTGGTTGTCATGACAACAAGTAAACAGTTGGCAAACAATGGAGGAGAAATTGGTGGACGACAGACAGCAGGTTGTCAAACTGCCCCTAAGTCAACCTAAAATATGCCTGGAAGCGGCCGTCATGGAGGCGAAGCTCCTGGACCAACTGGTGATGCTGATCCACCCTCTTTTTTAGGGTCTCATGTGCCCACACAAATCTCTGTTTCCCTGTGCCCAACACACTATTTGCTGACAGCCTCACACCCTTAACCAGAGCTACAGAGCCTCTGATGACCATTTTAGTAACTAGCTAATAACCGTGAAATAAATAAATAAATGGTAGATTGATTACACTGGAAGGTTCGGGTAAGGAAAAAGGTGCTGCAAGTTTTTTTTACTGAGGTGCAGTAAAAGGCATTCTGTGTGACTGGGGCCAGAGCCTGCCGCCAGATAAGACTTTTCTCTGTCACATTCTTTTATGCTTTCACTGTTGATAAAATAACTCAGAGTGTTCATGCTGCCTTTATATAAGTAAGCTAAAAAAGTACACACTGAGGAACCAGCTATTGCAGGGAAATTGTGTGCGATTGAACAGATGTTAGTTCCAGCTGCTGTGTCCTCTCATCTGACTCGTGTTGTGTAATGCAGGCCCTTGAGTTAAGTTGGCTGGTGACATCAAGTGTGGAATCACTACTGCAATTTCGGGAAATCTGATTACGAAACCTCTGTTTTGAATGAAAGATTTCATCATATGCAACAGTTATTACAAAAACCGGCATTGACTGATGAGTGACCCTCCTTCAGTTGTGTCATGCAACCATCAAGAGTTTAATAAATACCCTTTTCCACTGAATTACACTTGGTATTACAACACGTTTTGGTGACCCTACCAAATGTGGACAGCTGAGACACAGTGCTGCTCACGCCTATACCTATCATAGTCTCCAGACTATTTAGAGTTAGGATACTTTCACACGTAGAGTTCACTTACTTTGGTCTGAATCAGGAACTTATTTTGTTATGAAGATGCATAATTTTCTAGAGTTGGTTCATGTTGGTTCATGTTTTCAGGGCAACATTTACAAGCGGACCACATAAAATGCCTTGTGCAAGAAAGCTCCTTTTAATTGGTCAGAATTGCCATGTGGGAAAAATCTAGGAAGTAAACAAAATGCAGGATGCAGGTTGATTTTAGCGCTGCTCATCGTGGACTATATTGCTATCATTGTTCATTTTAGTCAAACCATACAGTTTGAAAACAAGGCGCGGCTCCAACTAGAAAACAATGTTTTGATGCATTGGATGTGCTGAATGTGCATATTAAGGCAGTACAGGAGGAGGCGCACATTAATAATCCTCCAGGCCTGTAACATGCTCATGTTTAACCCAAACAATGTGTCATGTGACTGCTTGTCATGTGGGCCGTTGTTTCTGAACACATTCTCAGCACAAACATACTGTACCAAAGTTCATTTGTAACCGGGCCGAGACCACCTCTTAAAGGAGGTCTCGGTCCAGTTGTGTTGGTGTAGCCTGCCATTGCCAGACCCAATTTGCAAAACGCAAATCGGTCTGGACACGGAGTGTACATTTCCTCTATTCCCGAGGGGGCGGTATCAACGGCTGCCACTCAAAGTGCCCCTTCACGCAATTGGAAAGACGGGAAACCAATCAGAGTAAGCGAAATGTGTGATGTAGGCTAGCACAACGCCACTGTTAACAGACCAGCAAGCTGCAGCAGAGATGAGCTGTGATGATGTCTGGGAAAGGGTGTTGCCTTCTTTGTGGATTTCCTCCTCACTGTGGACTCCGAGTTGCGTGGCTGTGACTCCCAGCTTGGTTGCTACCAACTAGCGGAGAAACAACAATAGCCACTGGGTTTTCACTGAGTCCCATCTTTTTCCCGATCAACAGAGGCAGTTGGTAAATTAAACCTTTACCAAACCCCGTAGGAAGGACGGCAAACACATCCTTTATTTTTCAATAAAAGCTTTCAGTGCAGCTGTTTGTTCTGCTTTTAAAGCAAATGTACATTTCAGTTCGTTCAACACATTTACCATCGCAGTTTCAGAATCAGTAGCCATGTTGGTTGTTTACTAAATCTATCTATCTATCTATCTATCTATCTATCTATCTATCTATCTATCTATCAGTACAAAGCAGTCCCATATAGAGATATTCAGAGTTCCTAAACAAGAACAATTCATATTGTACTTATTGTAATGGAACACCACCTTCCAAAAAGCTCACGGAAATACTGCAAGTAATATTTAAACAAAATCAAACAAGCTTTACAGATCACCTCTGTGAGAAACTGCAAATCCCCCTGTGTTGACATCCACATAAAACATCCGCAATGCGAGAGGTTGCCCCTTAAAGTCCCTGCACACCCTCACAACTGCGTTCAGTTATTTCGGCTGATTAGAGCTCGGCTCAGGTTGAAGGTGGTTGGAGCTATGCTGGGAATTACGCAAGGTCACAGGACTCCATGTACTACAAAGTGTGATAAAGGTGTATTTTGTTCAGCTCTATGAGGTGCAACAAAGAGAACAGGGGAGTCATGGAAATGTCAGCGAAACACAGTCTGTACACACGCACACAGTCTCCAGAAGAGGCCTAATCAACCAGAATAATAATATGCAGGATTACCATGAGTATGCGTGGATTTTAAATTGCTAAAATCAATTTTTAAAAAAAAGTCACTGTAAATGATTGAAAAATATTTAGCGTTTCAAGAGCAGGAAAAACTGAATTGGGTGTTCTTTTTTTTTTTTTTTTTTTTTTTAAACATTTGTTTATGTGACCTTTTGCTACACTGTTGCCATTCCTGAGATCTGCAAATGTGTGTAGCAATCTGTCTGTAATTTGAGTCTTTTCTGCCAAGGCAGAGCCACACTGTCTACTGTTTTGCTCCCAACAGAAAAACAGAAATACAAAAATAAAGAAAACAGAAAAATTTGGAGTTTAAATAAGGAGTGAAAAACCAGCACACATTCGCCCACCCTTGTGTTGTTGCTCACACACTCACAAGGCTTTGGAGTGACGTCAAAAAATTTCAGACTCAATCCGCTGAAACGTCCGCATAAAAACTGAGCATTAAGAATCGGGCTTACTTCTGAATGCCAATGGGGTTTAAATGTTAAAGGTGTACAGTAAAGCCTGAGCACACGGTGAGTGGACTCATTGCTTTGCCCCAGAGCTAATGATAATGCCACTAGCGCAAGACACAGAGATGTGGATGGCATTTAAGCACAATTGAGTCCTTTTATCGACCTTTAATTCTGCGACCTGCACCACTGAAAGGTCTGATGAATTACTGGGGTTTATCATGAAACTCAGATGTGGAATGTGCGGCTGGCTACGGAGGGGAGTGAATAGTCATCATATTTGCCTGAGGGAAATGATGAAGATGACGATCCATCATCATACTTAATACAACATGATGATAATAATGGAACATCATTACACTAATGCCTGTCCAGCAACACTGATTCCCTTCTCATACTTTAGCTTAGAACACATGATTGTTGTTCAAAATAATGACCACATGCTGATTGCATGCAGTTCACAAACAACTTTATCTCTGTCTCTCTGCAGATGAATTTTTCCATTACTCTGTAAAAGTTGTCTTTTTTTTTGGACATCTTGCAACCAGGTTAGAGACTAACATATTGCTGCTGCTCCAAAAAAAGAAAGAAAAAAAATGCAGGACTGTCTCCTCAATTAAAGAGAACTACTTATTTTCCTCTCTTGCTCTCCAACATATGGAAGGAGGACATCTTTTCTAAATTGGGATGTTGCCCAAAGCAATATTCCTGCTGAGTTTTAAATTGAAGTTTTGCTAATTTATTCCAAAGAGAGCACAAAAGGAGAATTTATAATGATCAATATAGTTCTCTGTTCTGTTACGCTGAAGCGAGCAAAGTTATTTTTGTGCACTAAAATGTCAAAGACAATGATTTATGTAAAACACAGTTTCAGCCCCGGATAAGGTCCTAGTGTCTCTTAGAAAAAAAAGGCAAAGACACAGTAGGTTTTTATTGTACTGTAAATCAGACCTATAAAGTTACACTTCTGCTATATTTATACCCAACTACAACTCAGCTAGCAGTTTCTTGAAGTGAGACGTATGGCTACCTCATGACTTCCAGGTTCTCTCTAGATTGCCATGAATTTCACAAGACAAACACCTGGATATGGGGGTTTAATGTCTTCGCAAAATCTTTGGTTTCAACATGACTATGGACCCTATTTTCATAACAGTGCAAAGAGCAGTGCCAGCTCAGCCTTTTCCTGACCTTGCAATCACTTTGCACAACAGCGTGCAGAAATAAGGTGATGATTCAAAGAATGTAAATAAACTACTTTAATGAAATACTTTCATAAAGTCTCCCCAGCTAGCAGATGCCTTTAAATCAGATGCTTTAGACTCTATAAAAAGCTTCTCTTGCAGTTCATTAAATCCCTGTGGCCGTCTGAAGGCAGCAGGACAAATGTGTTAAAAAATCTGCAGCCTCTGATTGGAGATGTGCCGCATCAGAGTGCAGTGACATTACGCACAGGCACCTACTGTGTTTACCGTCATTAAATTACATGCTGACGGCACAAAGCTGCTAACCCCACACACCTCTACACACATCACACTGTGTGTTATACCTCTGTATTCTGCCCATTTTTGTCAGACACATTGGATTCCCGTGGCTCATTAATCCTGTGTCACATACTAATTTTTTTTTTTTTTCAATCTTTATACAGTCTCATTGAGATCAAGATCTCTTTTTCAAGAGAGACTTGAGAACAAAGCAACATCCATAACAACAAAAACACACAGACACAAACAGGAACAACACAACAAGGAATTAATAAAAACAATTACATGAATCATGAAAAACATCAGATAGTGAAGCTTTAAAAACTCCAAGAGGAACAAGAGATTCAAGTTTGAGGTTTGATTGTAACTTGTTCCATTTAAAAGGTGCATAGTATCTGAAACCAGATCTACCAACATTTGTGCGCATGAAGGGGATATCTAAGGTTAGGTAGTTACTGGATCGTGTACTGTAGTTAGTGGATTTGAAAGAGAGAAGAGATGTGAGGTAGTTTGGTAGCTTTAACAGTAGAGCTTTAAAAATAAATAACATGAGATGGATATTTCTTCTTGTCTTTTCTGCATTTAAAACTAGTCTGTGATTAATGAGTGATTGTTGAAAATCATCAAAAGCAGACTGTAGATGACTCAGAGCCTGGGCTGGAGTGGAGCCCGAAGCATATAAAATGGTATCATCAGCAAAAAAATGGACATTGAAGTATTGATTAGGAATAACCATATTATTTATGTATAATAGTATAATAGTGACGTGACTATTTACACTACACACCCCCTCCATAGACACTCTTCCTCACCCCTCTCCAGCAGCAGCACAAAGCACAACCCAGCTCACTAGCGCCCCCGCCTCTCCCAACCAGTCAATAAAATCTATCTGGTCTAATTTCTGTTCTGCTCCACGAAACACCAGTCGGGCCGTTGACCACAGTGTGCTAGCCTGCCTACCCCGGTCGGCTAGCACCACTGCCAATTTTGAAAACACCACTGTCAAATTCGGTCTACTCAATATCCACTCACTCACAAACAAAGGTCATCTCATCCAGGATCTCATCACTGACCATAACTTTGACTGTTTCTGTTTAACCGAAACCTGGCAACAACCCAATGACTTCTCCCAAATCAATGAATCTACTCCCCCGGAATTTGTTTACATCTGTCAAGCCCGTGGCACCGGCCGGGGAGGAGGTATCGCAATAATTTATTGCGAAAAGTGGAAAGTCTCACTGGTGCCTACCCCTGCTTTCACCTCTTTTGAAACCACTGTCTGTCAACTCTCTGGACCTACTCCCACCATCATCGCAACTGTTTACCGGCCCCCAATACCAAACAATGACTTTTTACATGACTTTGCTGCTCTGCTCACCCACCTATCCACCCTTTCACCAAACTGTAGTGCTGGGAGACTTCAACATTCACATAGACAATACCAACAACCCTCTCACCAAACATTTCACATCTTGCCTCGACAGTTTTGGATTTAAACAGCATACCAATACTCCCACTCACTCTAAGGGTCACATCCTGGACCTAATCTGCTGCTCTGGTGTCTCCCCCTCTGACCAAACAACAGTTGATCTCCCCATAACTGACCATTTCCTCCTCTCATTCAGTATCAGACTCCCCCTTTCCACTACCAAGCTCCCCCGTCTCATTTCTTTTCGCAATATCAAGGATATTAACATAGATTCCCTCTCCTCCTGTATCGACTCCCACATAGCTACTCATAATTCATCCACCCTTGAACAGCTGGTCTCACACTACAACACTAGACTCCATCACATACTCAACTCCCTTGCTCCGCTAAAAAGCCGGTCTGTTTTCTTTTCCCTTTCTGCCCCCTGGTTTACCCCTGAACTTCGGCTCATGACAGCCAAAGGACGGCAACTCGAGCGGCTCTACAGAAAAACTGGACTTCATATTCACAAAGACATTTACAAAGACCATATGTTACACTATAAGGACTGCATTATTCAAACCAAATCAAACTACTACACCAGTATTATCTGTTCCAACGAAAGTAACACCAAACACTGTTCTCACTGTATAAGAATATCACGCAAGCCCCGGAATCTGTACCAACTCACCTTTGTTCTGCTGCTCTCTGTAACTCCATCTTGTCATTCTTCAGTCAGAAAATCCAGTTGATCCACCAGCAACTCAGCTCACAACCCACCCTCAATGTCGTACCCGTACTTCCCCCTCCTATTCACTCTTTTTCCTCCTTCCAGCTCCCCACCACCTCACAAATTTCAGATCTTATCCGGAAGCCCAAGCCATCCACCTGTCAGCTTGACCCTCTCCCCACAGTTCTGGTCAAAGCCTGCCTTCCCTCCCTGGTCCCTCTCATCACTTCCATCATCCACTCCTCTCTCTCCACTGGAACTGTTCCTACACCATTCAAAACCGCTGCAATTACCCCAATTCTGAAGAAACCCAGTGCAGATCCCCCAACTTCAATAACCTGCGTCCTATCTCTAATCTCCCCTTCATTTCCAAGATTCTCTGAAAAAGAGAAACAATTCAACTCCACTCCCATCTTTCACACAACAACCTGTATGAACAGTTCCAGTCTGGTATCCGCCCTCTCCACAGCACAGAAACTGCACTCACAAAAATAACCAACGACCTCCTCATGGCAGCTGATTCTGGTTTACTTTCCATCCTCATCCTCCTTGACCTCAGTGCAGCTTTCGATACCATCTGTCACACCACCCTCCTCAATAGACTATCCTCCATCGGCATCACTCATACTCCTCTAGACTGGTTTAAATCTTATCTTTCTCACCACACTCAGTTCATCCAGCTCAAACACTTCACATCCCAACCTTCCGCCGTTACTTCAGGTGTGCCCCAGGGCTCTGTCCTGGGGCCCCTCCTCTTCATCATTTATCTCCTTCCCCTTGGCAGCATCTTCCGCAAATCACTGATACGCGGATGACACCCAGCTCTCTACCTCACTGGCAAACCCACTGCCAACCTCCCACCCTCCTCCCTTACTGACTGCTTAACTGAAATAAAATCCTGGTTCACCTCAAATCTCCTGAAACTCAACTCTGATAAAACTGAGATTCTTCTCACTGGCACACAGTCAACACTTTCCAAAACCGACAGTTTCCCCATCACTATTGACAACTGCTCTGTCTTCCCCTCCCCATAGGTTGAGAGTCTGGGTGTCATCCTCGACAGCACACTTTCCTTCCGATCCCACATTAACAACATCACCCGGTCTGCTCACTTCCACCTACACAACATCAACCGCCTCCGCCCCTCCCCTTACTCCCCATGCCACTGCTATCATCACTGCTAACATCAGTACACTATCACAATACAAGCCCCGACTCAAAACACACCTGGTTAAGATCGCCTTTTCCCTTCACTAACCCCATTTCCTGTCCACATCTAATTGTTTTTACTCGTGTGTACTTTTTGTGATTTTCTTTTGTAATCTTATTTTAAATTATTTTAATTGATTTTATTGTGTACTGTGATAATAATAATAATAATAATAATAATAATAATAATAATAAATTTTATTTATATTGCACTTTACATTAAAGAAATCTCAAAGTGCTACAAAGAAAGCATAAAACTTACGGTGAAGCATAACTAGTAAAAACACAAACCAAACAATGAGACATAAATAAAAGGCTAGGGAAAGGCCTTTGTAAAAAGGTGCACTGTCTTTTATCCATTGTAAGGTGTCCTTGAGTGACAGAAAGGCGCCTAAGAAATAAAATGTATTATTATTATTATTGTTATTAACGTGAACAACAATGGACCGAGGATAGACCCCTGTGGCAACCTGTTTCTGATGACTGGGTACCATCAGCGACCACAGTCTGAGTTATCTCTGTGAGGACTTTGGAGGGAGGTGGGAGTTGTGGTTGTTACATTTTTTTCAAAGTGCTGTGTGAAATGCAAGAAAGGTAAGAGTTGCTTTAACTGATAAAAATGAACACGTTCATTTATCCTCCACTGAGAAGAGGGCAATCAAACCATGAACCTACTCTCCTCAAAAATGACAACTTTTTCCTTTTTCCTTTCAACTTTACTCACTCGTACTGTATCGCTTTTTTGCTCTTTCCTGTCAATGGCTGACAGCCCATTTGTCTCATTTACACCCTGACACTCAGCAGACATCAGGGTATATTTCCAGGTAATTTATAAATACAGAAAGACTGAACGATGACACTGGATCACTATAAATACATGTGTTATGTCTCACATCATTAACAACTACTGTGAGTGATGCAGTGTTTATACATCTTGTGACTCAAAATATTCACTGTGAAATATTACTATATTCTCCCTCTTCATCTTCTTCTTATTATCGTCATTATTTCAAACAATAGCATGATCTCACTAAGACAATTACGCCTCTGGAGCTCACCTATGACTCAAGTGAGATCCGGCAGATGATCAGAGGGGTTTTAAAGTAGGAAATATGACCCTGAGGTCACCTTTCACTGCCCTGACACGACCCCCACCCAGGACACTAAAGAGCTGTCACATGCCATGGAAAATCTCTGAAGAGAGGAACTTCCTACATTTATAAAATGTTTCTACAGTTGAGACGATATTCCTGTGCTGTCATGTGTTACGATGGCTTGGTGTGTTGCAAAGCAGCAAGTTTAACATTTGGTTTTTTGGTAAATAGCAGCCAGCACCCAATCTCTGCTAAACCCTTTGGCATTTATAGTGTTCAAAGTTTGGAATAAATACTTTCTCCAACCAAGCGATGGTCTCACACACCACACAGCTACCCAAAAACAAGACTAAGGGCTCAGTTATGCTCAACGTTAGATAGGGAGACAAATGGAGCCTTCTGTCTGTCCGTATTTGTGCTTGAGAGCTTATGGATATGGATGAAACGGAGCAATACCATCAAAGATCATGGAGGCAGTGTAGCGTAGTTCAAGGGAGATACGACCATAGCTGACTCCGAAAAATGTAATCAATGGCGGAACTGAACAAATCAATCATATAATGAAAAGAATTCTCTATCCACATGTAGAGATGTATGCTCCCTCCATTTAATGATACAATATCACGACCACTTTCACCATCCCCTTGTTTGTTGTTTCAAACTTTTGACTCTGCCCTCTAGTGCCATCTACTGGCTGTATCTACACCATCATAGAGGACGTATGGAAGTACGAGGGCAGGAACATTTACAAAGTTTGAAACAGGCATATCTATTTTTGTACAATAAGAGAACATAAATGGGCCTTTAAGAGCCTTATCTTACACCTGGCATAAAGAGGCGGACAGCAACACTCAACTGTCATTTTAGTCAGGTTTTAAAGACTAACTTCTGTTTTCTTTGTCAGGTTTAGAATATCAGTTTTTAGTTTTGCTGCTTAAATGTCCCCATTTATGCTGCAGCGACATTACTCCTTGTACTGCATTGCTCTCAGCAGAAAACCACTCGCTTCTCGAATTGGCTGAAACCGCCATGTAAATGGCATTGCATCAGGCACAGGCAACACCTGGCTTTTAAAGAAATGGGAGATAACGCTCCGATTGGTTGAATGCATGTCACGCCCCAAAACACTATGATTAATTAAGGCACTAAATACAACCCCTTTGCCCCTCTTGCCTTATTTTGTGCCCAGATTATGCACGGCTTAAGTAGCAAAAGTGGAGCTGAAAATGCCCTAAATGCACTTGCGCCATGCAGTTGAGACCATATGCTATAGATCATTTAAATAGGTCCCTAAGAGTCTAAAGCCATGCAAGCGGCTCTGCAAAGCTGTACTTTGGCACAGCTGTGCTTTGAGCTAAATACTAACGCCAGCATGCTAAAATGCTCATAATGACAATAATGATATGCAGATGTTTCAGTCTCAAACAAAGTGGTGGATCGACATTGCCATCCCTAAAGCACTGCCACTTGTATGGCTAAAAATGCGACAGTAAACTGGGAGAGAGTTTGTGGTTTCAGAAGCACCACAGGGAATTTTAATTATTCCAGACATTATCACATTACCTTTGATTATCTATATTACACCAGCAGTAACTACTGCTCTCTCAGTACTTCAAATGCACTTTAAAACAGTTCCAACTTATATCTGCCTAAGATATTACATTAAGTTTAATGAAACATTTCAGAGAGACAGCCTTCACCCTATATCAGAGTCAACCCTTTTAAAGACTAAGTAGTGTTCATACTGACGTGCTGTACACAGGTGTGTGTATGTGTGAGTGACTGCTTCCTCACCATGGCAGCACTTTTCATGACATGGCTAATGACCACGATGACGCGTCCTTTGTAGTTCTGGAGGACTCCCGTCGCAGGACACTGCACCAGCTCACCGTCAGGGCCGAACGCCGTGCTGAAGGGAATGTTGATGCTGCCAGAAATATGGCCTCTGCTGAAGCTGGAGGAGGCGGCGAGGTTAAGGAGCACAGCTTTGAACAGGTACAGCACCTGTCTGGGCCCAAGGCCAGCGATGGCAAACCTTCTCAATGGGTAACAATAATATCCCTGGGCGACATGGATACAATAAACAGTAGTTAATAGTAACAAGTCAGTTCAGTGATACCCTAATTAGTGCTTGTTATACTTCTTATCAGGCTAACGTCCAATACAATAAGTGTGTAAGACAAGCTTCGTGACTGCTGTGTGGGAAAAACTCTCTCTTAACTGAGGGAAGAATGAAGAAAAAGAGATACAGTACAGGAGATGTAATAACAGAGACAGCAGGAGAAAAGAAAAAAAGGGATGTGAAGGACTGGGTCTTAGTCAGGGATTTACTGGAGAAAAACAGAGAGTATCAGCACAGGGACAGTGAACAACCCCAGAGTGGTATATAATGGAATAATAACCCTTGAGAAAAGGAGGTTGTTCTATTTCTGAGAGAAAAGCCATTGACATTATTGCTACATATCTTAACACAAGTGGTGCTTCTTCCTCGACTACGTCCACTAAATCGTTCCAGCTGCCACAAGGACATATAGAGTTGAGATGTTACATAACGCATATAATCCACGAGCCGACAAATCCTATTGTGGTGCATTTAACCTGAGAATTACAAGAGGCACGTACCTGTTTTGCAGCAGAGAATAACCAACCACATACCTAGTCAGCTAAATCTAGATCGTCTTGATTAACCTCACAGAGGTCTTAATTTAATCCACTTTTTGTGACCGCAGACACCCACAACAGAGCTTTGCCTTACATCACAATAAAGGTGAACAAGGGTTGCCAAATCCGGGAAAGTGGTCAAATCTCTTTTGTGCATGTGAGTTTGCCCGAGGAGCCTCTGTCTATCAGGAGGCTCCAGTGTAGGAATTTGGCTAGAGTAAGTGCCATTTTGAAATCCCTGCTCTAACCACTAATCCCCACTGATTAACGGCTCTTTAACCCCCTTAGACAATTACCATTCCACTGATCTGAAGGGTGAGACTCATTTCTTCGGGTCCTCTGCATTTTGTTAAGGCAGGTTTTCTGGGCTGCCATACTCCTTGTAATGAATAAGAGCCTGCGCATCTGCAAAAGCGAAACTAATTTCTTCATGTAATCTTGTAATTTGGTGCCGAGCTACGAAAAAGATGGATAAAGAGGCTATTGAATGTGGCAAGCAGAGGAAATTTTCGTTTTCAATCTAAGGGACGTACTAAGGGAAACAAACAATGCTGTGATTGATGTCATTAAGCAGCAGTTTAAAGACCAGCTGAAGGGCACATAAAAGAGGTGCAACATCACACCCAACGACCTACCGTCTGCTGCAGCTAACTGACCACTTGGCGCTCTCTATGTCTCAATGGGGTCATGCACTTGGAGGAGAATCGCACCCAACACAGAGGATCCGGCGCCAGCGAAGACAACCTCGCGCTGATCCAGTGCCATCCATCCCAGTTTGTTCATAATTGCTAGCAGTTAATGTTGTTCTTACTTTCTGGTTCTTGAGTTTTTTCTTTACTTTGTATATTATGAGTCTGATCACTTCAGCCATTCATCCACAATTTGAAGGGCATGCCATAATTATATGACTTCTTTGTTGTGATATGCTTTGTTTGGTGTGTGTGTTGCTCAGAATTGCCCAATTTTGCCTAAATTTGCCCGACCCCGACCATTGCTGCACAGCAGCTATAATTTATCTGAAGAAGCTGGAGAATCTTCTCAAATATAAAGGTACAATTCATTTAGTTTGTCTGAAAATTTCAGAATTGCCACTTCTGGAGATGCATGCACGTTCCTTGAACAGCACACACACACACACACACACACACACACACACACACACACACGCACACACACACCACTGTACATCCACTGGTCGTCAAGTGTCGCAAAGAAACTCTTCATTTCATATACTCGGGCATCGCACTGTTTAACTTACCAAAAAAGCTTTGTGCTGGTCATGATTATCAGTTTACTGTTAAAACATAACCAGAATATAGAATTATCTCATGGAAACCAACAAACAAATATACCATGTAAAAGAGGAAACTCTGGTGCAGCCGAAGGGCCAGACGAATGTATTTTGCTCGGGTTCACAGGCTAATCTCCACCGCTTTATACCCTCATCTCTCAGACTGCAGGATGTGGTGGGGCAGCCTGGGTAGACAGCTGAATGTTGCAGTAACTGAATGTTGCAGAATCTGGCAGCACATAACTGAATTAGATCATGCACCCTGAATCTGCCCCTACTTGCCTTAGATGGGAATCAAGCTGTTTTACTTTCTGTGCCTGTGGTTCAATTTCAAAACTCTGCAAAGCACTGGCAGCGGGTCAAGAGGTAAGCAAGAGATCCGAGGCGCTATGGGATGAAGAGAAAGGCTTCCTGCATCCACACGTGCGACTGTGTGCATATTCTGTTTCTGCGTGTGTCATAAGAACTTGAACTTTGTGCAAATTATAAAGGTATAAGTGGAAACATTCTTTATAAGCTTTTAAAAGAGAACAACGTTTTTGACAAGTAGAAATGTCACTGAAATTACATATCTGTGTCCAACAGGTAGGGACATGATGTAAAAAGGACCTGCATTCATTCAGAGATGCATTAATCATAGCTTTACAGACACCTGGCATACACTCAAGGACATGGACCTTTACTGTGAAAGAACCAGTTTGATTCAGCTGTGAGATTGGACAGAGACACACTTATCTGAAAGAAATGTCAAAGCAGAGGAGTGTGGTGACTGTGGAGGCCATTGGAGTACAGTGAACTCATTGTCATGTTCAAAAAACCAGTTTGAGACGATCTGAGCTTTGTGACATGGTGCGTTATCCTGCTGGAAGTAGCCATCAGAAGATGGTACACTGTGGTCATAAAGGGATGGACACAGTCAGCAACAATACTCAGGTAGGCTGTGGTGTTTAAGCCATGCTCAGTTGGTACTAAGGGGCCGAAAGTGTGCCAAGAAAATCTCCCCCACACCATTACACCACCACCAGCCTGAACCGTTGATACAAGGCAGGATGGATCCGTGCTTTCATGTTGTTTACACCAAATTCTGACCCTACCATCTGAATGTGGCAGCAGAAATCCAGACTCATCAGACCAGGCAACGTTTTTCCAATCTTCTATACACTCAGTTTCCTGTTGTTAGCTGACAGCAGTGGCACCTGGTGTGGTCTGCTGCTGTAGCCCATCTGCTTCAAGGTTGGACGTGTTGTTGGTTCAGAGATGGTCTTCTGCAGACCTTGGTTGTAACCAGTGGTTATTTGAGTTACTGTTGCCTTTCTATCATCTTGAACCCGTCTGGCCATTCTCCTCTGACCTCTGGCATCAACAAGGTGTTTTCACCCAGAGAAATGTGCTTACTGTCTCTTTTTCGGACCATCCTCTGTAAACCTTAGAGATATTTGTGTGTGAAAATCCCAGTAGATCAGCAATTTCTGAAATACTCAGCCCAGCCCGTTTGGCACCAACAACCATGCCATGTTCAAAGTCACTTAAATCACCTTTCTTCCCCATTCTGATGCTCAGTTTGAATTTCAGCAGGTTGTCTTGACCATGTCTACATGCCTAAATCCATTGAGTTGCTGCCACGTGATTGGTCGATTAGTTATTTGCGTTAACGAGCAGTTGAACAGGTGTACCTAATAAAGTTGCTTGTGAGTGTATTTCTTCCAACAAGAGAGAAATGGATCAAGCGTTTAAATGATTATAAGGTGCTAATATATTCCGAGTGGATTATTGAAGGTTTACTACATCACTCTCAACCTGATTGAAATTTCTCTCAAATCAGGCTGGATCCGGACAGTCTCTTCTGAATAATGTGGTTTCATGAGGCATTTTCATTCTGATTGGTCTATTATTCTGAATATCAAATGTAAAATGTAAAAGCACCTAGAGACAGGGAGGCCGTATGCAGAATGGACACTGAGTTGTAGTGTGTAGTGTAATCTTAACCCACTGACTCCATCTGTTTCATACTTAAGGACTTCAGTAATTGTAATTCAAAAACATGGTTGTGCATTGCGTTATCTTCTGAACAACTGGACTGAACAAACAACTTTTTAAAGGTGTTTGTAAAGAAGTAAATGTACTGTCCAAGAATTCGTCCACTAGCTCCCACAGTTTTTATTTACAACCCTACCCTTGCTTTTCCCTGTCTTGCCTCTCCGTATGTTTGCCAGCATATTTCTTCAAAAGTGCTTGATGGATGGTCAACAGTTTTGGAAACCCTCTCCCTCCACAACTTTCCAATGTCAGAAATGGGGGGGGGGGCTGTGTCCGGCAGCTTTCCGAAAGCAACAGTCCAACATCCACATCCACTTTACGGGTTGAGACAGGAGCCAGGGTTTGAAGTTCTCTCCCTGGCTCCCTGTTTTTATTTCTTATACAATTATTTCTGTCACTTTTCACATGTACAAACCAGCACAAACACTATGAATGTCTTCTAGGAGAGACTGTCTGACATTGTGGGCGGTTATTGCATCTCCCTCTCACTCCTCTCTCCCCCTGACAGCCAGCTTTCCACTCAGCCTTCCGGTGTATCCATTGGAACAGCTCCCAAACAGTTTTGATTTCCAACGTGGTTGGACAACACGTCATAGGAACCACTTCTTTTCTAGTATAACATGGCCCTTAAAGCAGTGACATCAGAAGTCAGCACCACTGTAAAGACTTGAATTATTATAACTCATCCCCAAGTTAAATCTCCTTTCATGGGAAATAATCCTTCGTTATCCGCTACCCTGTTAAGTATAAGGAGTAAGATTCATAAAGCTTAAGTCACACAAAGCTTAAAGTTGGAGCAGGTTTTGTTAAGTAAATTCAACCTAAAACAACCTTATCTGGATCTGGTAATAAAGCAAACACAACTGTCAGCAGAACATTTACTGTTTTTGATTTTTATGGATACGAGCCAAAGGTGTTCAAACAAGTTCCAGGCTGTGCGCACCAGGTAAACACTGAGCGTTATTAAGCAAAATAATAGGGATATTTGTTGAAACAGGTGAAGGCCTCACAGGTAAATCTCATCACTACACAGAAATGTTAAGGATACTCCTCCACACTGCGGATGTCGACAGCAACGATTTTGGGCTTGCCGGCTCTGGTCCTTTTGGTGGGCCCAGCCACTGACAGCTCGCAGAGGTCGATTAAGTCCTCGGCCGAGATCCTCGGGGAGACTTCTGCTTTCAGGTCACACAGCGCCAGAGGCTCCCGAGACTACAAGAAAGGAAGTCACAGGAGATCAGATGAAGAGGGAGAAAATTGTAGTGCCTGCTTTCAGAGAATTTCTGAATATAATTTGAATAATGGAATTGGGATAGGTAATCATAGTGACACGAGAGACGGAAAGAATAGTGGCAATTTGGATATTATTGTTACAACCAGGAAAGAGGTGAATAGGCCTGAATGCCTTCTATGCTGACTAACTCTCCTTTGTATTAATGAAATATTTGACACGGTCCTTTTAAACCGTTTGTCCCACTAACTGAGGAATAGATGATGTATTACCATAAAAACAGTATTACAGCACCACACCCGACCAACAGCAGTGACCACATCATGGTCCTGTGCCAGTTTCAACGTGTGCTGCCAAATAGGTTCATAAAAGCACCGAGCCAGAGGTATGGATGCAGGGAGCTGAACCTTCGTCTCTGCAATGGTGAGCAAGTGTAATACCTCTACGTTCCCCAGATGGCCTGAAATCATTTTAAGCATAAAGGCTGAGGATGCGGACAATTTTTTCCAAGTCCCTTCAAAAAAACCCTCACAAACAAATGTATTGTGATAATGAGTGGTCATTAAGCAGTCTGGTACTTCTGCTCATTGATATGCAAATCAAAAAAGGGGAGAAATACTAACGGCATTATCTATGAATTTCAGCACACGGTGTAAAAGCCATTTACAGAACAGAGACAGGCCAACTGCATGTTGAGTAGGTTAAGTGCCCAAACTCTGTCATCCATGAAATAAAATGTTTGAAAGCAGCTGACTCCATTGGCTAGCTGAACAATCCATCCACCCGACAGTGAAGAAGTCAGTGACATCTGTGAGCCCAGAGAGGATTTTAAAGACTTATGTTCTTTTTTTGGACAACAAATCTGTACACTGTCCACCTGAGGTAGTCCCTTTAAATTCAGGTATTATGACAGTGTTTTATTAACCAGCCTGACAAACATGTTAAGCTGTAGGGCTGAAAAAAAATTACCATAGTGCCAATACCAGTACTGTTAAAGTGATTCCAAGTACGTCGTTTGATACCTATTTTTTCTACTTCATTTAATACCCATCGAGTGAATGGAAGCATTCAGCTGCCTAAAACGCTACCAGATGCCACAGGCGTGTTGTAGCCAATATTTTGGTGGCATCTTATCGTGCTGAACTGCCAGCACTGTCAAGTAAACCATGCTCAACTTCACCACACCACTGACTGGTAGCTGCTGCGGTAGTGGGCCAATCACGCGCTGCATTAAATTCAATGCTTGCAGTAAATGGCTGCAAGAAAAAAAACATACACACTGTCTTTTTTTTTCTAGATCTGGGTAAAGGAAGTATCAAATGCAGGTGTCGTCTGACTGGAGAAGTTTCGGTAACACTTTACTTGATGGTATCTACACAAGGGTGACATGACACTGTCATAACTATGGCATGACACTGTAATGGACTTGTCATGAACATTATGTACATGGCATAAATGTTTATGACTGCTGTCATTAAGTGTAATTCGGTTTTTGTGATGACAAGTTGACATTGTTTGGGTCATATCCCAAACAAATTTAATGTCAACTTATCATGACAAAGACAACTTCTGGTAATGTCACTTTGATTAATGTCAAGTTGTCATAATCATGACAACCCAAACAATGTCAACTTGTCATTACAAAAACCAACGTTTATGACATGTACATAATGTTGATGACTGTTATGACAGTGTCATGTCACTCTATGTAGATACCTTCAAGTAAAGTGTTACCGAAGTTTCTGTATCACTTGGTATTGGGTTATCGTGGTAAATACCTTTAAGGAATCAAATACGGGTAACCAGCCCTATAATGCTGCTATATCTCTTCTTTTATATTTTCTTGAACAACTGGGTTTTTGTTTCTGCTTGTAATAAATATTCATAGCCTGCTTATTTCAATAATCCCACTCTCCATCCTCTATATAGTAATATGTGTATGGCTATATCTAAAGGGTGCAGCCTCACTCTGCTGCATCATCAGAGTCAGAATGGCAAAAGAAAGAAATCTGAACAGTGGTGCATTGTTTTTATGAAATAACTTTACTCTGCTCTCTTAAATATTCAACAGAGAGCTTGACAATAGCTATTCTAGGTAACATGAGAGCACAAGCCAAGGTACGATCTACATATTCATGTCTTACTACCATGAACCACGCCTTTGTTTGTTGCAAAGAGAGAGGTGCTCACCTCTTTCAACTTTAAGTTGGTAAGTAAAGTAAATGTAAATGTATATGAGTGAACAGAAAACTTGAAACATCTGTGCCTATTTGATGCAATAACGGTTTTGCAATAAATACTACCGTACACACACAATGTTGTTCGTTGAGCGCTTAAACTGTTTGTATTTTTAATCAGTACTATGGTACGTTCGGATAATTTGTTTTGCTCGAATATTTTATTGAAAGGTGTTTCTGCTTCTAATGTCAGAAACACATTACAATATCAAGGTTTCCACAAGAAAATTGTTTATCAGAGATAATAAGCCACCAGGCTGGAATGCATCTTGCCTCATCATGGCTCATTTAGTTAGTAGATGAGGGCCGAAACAATACCCACACTCATAAAATACGGTACACCGCATTGCTGTTAGAAATAGTGCTATTTCTTTATTTTCCTGAAAAGTGATGCTTTCACTTCATTAAGATGTTTTAATGTTCTAAAATGTTAGTGGACGTGGCTGGATTTTAGATGTGATAACCTGCTATAACCCATCCCCACTAACAAAAACAGCAAGAAAAACAGAATATGATGCAGTCCAACACAACACTACTACACACTACAGACACAAAATTACCACAGGGTTGAGTCAACACATCTGTGTCATGAGGACTACGTTTACATGCATACTAATACTCCAGAATATGACAACAGCCTATTCTGAATTGATCATGTCAACAACATATTTTGTTTGTATTCCAAATTAGGGCTTATTCCAAATGTAGCCTTTTGCCATTAAGACATGGGATATGCTGGTATCATGCAGGTTCTAGGAGCATTGTTTGGGCATGTATACAGCGCATATGGAATATGTGTCTCAATTTTTTTTTTTGGGTGGCTGTGGCTCAGAGGTAGAACAGGTCGTCCACTTATCAGAAGATTGGCAGTTCGATCCCTCGCACCTCCACTTTGCATGTCATAGTATCACTGGGCAAGGTACTGAACCCCAGTGGCCTTCCCATTGGCTGGTCCATTGGTTTGTGAGAGCGTGTGAATGGTTACTGAGTAGCAGGTGGCACCATGTGTCGTAGCCTTGGCCACCAGTGTGCGTGAATGTGTGAATGTGACATGTAGTGTTAAAGCATATTAAGTGGACGAAAGACTGGAAAGGCAACGCAGTCCATTAACCATAGTTTAAGTCCCAAGACCTCTTGCCTGTTTACAGTCAGCTCTGTGTTGTCATGGATACGGTGTACATGAACTAACTAGCCAACAATTGCAAGGTTGGGGTAGAGATGCATTTCCAAACGAAAAACTCCCATTTCCAGTTAGAAGGAGAAACACTTCTTTGAAACACTGCGAAAGACTCGGAACAACAGGTTTTTGGATACGCGAAAATATTGCAATACCAACCGTTTTCCGAGGGTGGTTGAAGGAATGTAAGAGGGAGCCTGTGTTGCACAAACAATTCCAACATCTGTCGAAAACTTTTTAAAAAATCCCGTTTTTAAAGAAGCAAAATGGTACACGTAGCTCCAGCCTTTTATTTTTCCATATTTTGATATCATGAACAATGCTTGCTCATTTTTCTAAGTATACATGGCTGCATGTATCCAGGAATATTAGTGAAATATTTATTTTTATCAGCAAGGTAAACATCTTAGGAATATTGTCTTTTTCAGAATTAAAACAAAAAAAAAAACCCCAGAATATTTTGTGCATGTTAACAAAGTCAGTGACAACATGTTTCAAATACGTAGCATTTATTACAGGACTCACATCGGAAGGGGAACATTTCAATCTCACATTTCAGCCCTGCAGAGATCAATGCAACTAGGTGTTGATGTGACACTGACCGGTCCTGACTCTGATGGCAACAACAAACCACCTAACTGGAATCATAATAATAATACATGGTGACAGTGTTACAATCAGGGAAGCATGTCTAAAAGCGTGTCCAGGGCCAATAGAAGGCAACTTATTCAGGATCAGTGAATGCATTACTGTGCGAGGCAATACAATAGTGGGAATACAGTAAGTTCAATTTGAGAGTAAATCAGGGTGTGACTGAACACACCTGCTCAGTGAAACCTGCGTGTGTAGACAAGCTTCAAATGAAAACAATCCTGAAGTAATTGATTGCTGCCATTTACACAGTAATCACTCTTGACATTTGATACACCTCTCACTTCAATGCAAGAGCTTAAGTGAAGAGGTGTGCTCTCTGTTGGGCTCTTGGCATCTTTTTAAAACAAATTCGCTGCTTTATACAGCACAAACATTTCAAATAAGGTTAAAGAAACAGCAAAAGGAGGTGTTTTTTTTTCACTGAATCAAAAGCCCCTTTTACACTGCCAGATTTTTGGCGAATGTTGGGCCGTTTTGCCGGCAAGCTGCGAGCTTTTAGACACACAGAGCCGGATTGGCGAGTTGATCCGAGGTGCCCAATTTTCTGCCTCGTAGGGTAGACATATTGGCGGAACCCTTTTAGTTTAAAAAGACAGATTCTGCATTCTGTATAAACAAAAGTAGGTAGGCGGCATTTTGCTGCACTCCCCGATTTTGTTTTTATACTGCCAATACTGAAAAAAGACTGATTGGGCTTTCCTACAAATTTGCACAACTCCTATCTAAAAAGGGCTACAGATCCAAATAAACAAATTGTCTTATAAAAGTGAAATCTGAGGAACATATGAGACAAAAGTTTAATAAAAAAAAAAAAAACATGATTGGTCTACATTGTACAGAAAGCTCAATTTGAAAGAAAGGCTGAGAGAAGACCACTATATGACAAAATTTAAGTCAGTGGTTCCCAACTGGTGGGTTGTGGTCAAAAGTGGGTCACAGGTCCATTCTGAACGGACTACAAGTGACTTGCAAACGTATCAAAATCCCACTTTTTTAAAAGTAAAATGAATTTCCGGCACATAGCTTTTATTTTGAAGTGCGAAGTGAGTGACTAATTGACAGCTACTAGACAGAGACAGTAAACTAGCTCGATGACATGGTCAAATACAAGTATGCTGCAGAATATACTAAGCTGTGTGAACCTTGAACTAATGACAAAGGAGAAATCTGGACCACTTGGCTGGACCAGTTGGGAACCACCAATTTAAGTCATTAATGGCATAGGCATGGATGCCTCCAGCCACGTCTCTGTCAACTCCACTAAATTTATGCTAAATTTGCACAAAATTTATGCTCTTGTGTCTATTTTGCACGTCTTGGTGGTGCTTTTTGTGGTCTGCTTTGGATGGAGGTGGTGTGTGGCTGCAAGTCACCGATTGGGATGAGGAAATCAAATCATCAGTTTGTAAACTCTCTTCCTGCTATGTCTGCTAGCAAGCCAGGTTGAGGTTTTGAAATATAAACTTCAAGGAAAAATGAAGCAGAATGGGTGCCAGCTGAACATGCACTTGTATAACGCTTTTCTAGTCCTCCAACTACTGAAAGCGCTTTTCACACCATGAGTCACATCCACTCTTTCACTAACATATTCATACTCTGGTGGCTGCTACTCAGTTATTAACACACACACACACACACACACTGACGACACTGCCATCGAAGCAATTTGGGGTTCAGTATCTTGCTCACTTTGACATGAAGATCGAACTTCTGATCTTCCGATTGGTGGACGACCTGCTCTACCTCTGAGCCACGGCCGCCCCTATACCAGGAACTGTAATATCATTTGTTATACCCAACTTGGCTAAATCCTGGACAGCAGGTGACTCTTTTCTTTATGTCGATGCGACAGAGCTGAGGACTCTGGCGAGAAGCTGCTGGAACGAACTGATGAGCTAATAATGGAAATTTCTGAATAGCAAAGTATCTACACTCAGGGTAAATGGGCCTGTTTTTGTGTTATGTAAAATGCCCGTATTGGGACCAATATGTTATAAAAATGGTATCTACTAAAACATTAAGCATACCAGCTTTAACTTACCGCTTTTCAATGAAACTTGGACTCAGTTATTAATACTTCAACAAGAAGGGAACACAGTTGCACTAATCTCTCCATCAAATTAGAAACAATGTTTTGGCTTTGGACCAAATACAGCATGTGCTTGTTCAGCTGGGTCTTAACCTCCTGAGCTGGCAGGGCTTTTTGCTGTGATGAGCAACGATTAGAGGCAGTCCTGACTTGACTATCACGTACCATTTAATCACTCATGCAGTGCTGCACGTAGCTGTTTTGCTGTTGTGCATAAATCAGTAGTGTGCTAGATTTTGAGATGCTGGTCAATATAAACTACTTGTCAGGAGTTACTAAAGCTACTGAGCAAACCCAAGAGGGAAAAGAGGACACAGCAAGAACAGGTATTTAAATGTTATAAATAAATGCTTACTCCAGTCTACTGTTCAATGGCCCTTGGGACTTGTGTGCATTTTTCCTTCATTTGTTCTCAATGAACTCCAAATAAACAACAAGTGTTGAAAATGGCAAGTGGGTCAATCGGGCTGCCTTTAAGGAATGCTTTTAAAAGATTACAAGAGTTATAAAAAAGGCCTTTCAAGCTCGAGTATACACTTAACAGAAGACCACAAATGAGCAGGTGTTGTGGCAACTTACTGCTGCTAATCTCTTCTGTACACATCATTAAAAAATAACTGATAAGTGGGTAACAATCCTTCATCATGATAAAGGCATTTTTTTTTTTTATGCAACTGATTTGCACACCAGTTCCCTTTTTTTGAATCGTTTTTGTCGTAAGTACTTCAGTGCATATTATGCGGCAAAAAAATCTACCTTTCTTTAGAACAAGGCCGATTTCTCCGAACTTTTGCGCCACAAAAAAGGCATGACCCAATCACATTTTGTGAAACATACATCACGTTACAACATCTTGACGATGGCAGACCTGTTGCAACTGTTGGCAAATTTGCATCACTGCCAGTATGAATAGTTTTGAAGAGAAAAATTCAAAGGCGAGTATTCCTCATTTTCGTGTCTTTATTTGTTATGTCCCTGCATTTTAAGGCCTTAAAAGACCTACGGCCCAGTGGATGGGAGCTAATGTCTACAAACAGATGTATGCACAACCTGTAGACGACAGGACAAGATTTTGTTATATGAAGTGTTCTGGTTTCTGTTTTTAGTCCAAGTAGTATTGACCAATCACATCTGAATGGCAGTTTAACAGGTGGTAAGGAGAGGCAGAGCGCATTGGCTGAAATGCATGTCTTGGAACCCATCAGCTATCATCTGTAGATGAGTTAGCGTTAAAGGTTTTGTTTAGAGAGATTAGCCGAAATGACTGGCGCATGGAAAAGGAAGTCTTGGCCTGGATATCTACTGGCACCACTAGATGAGCCCGAAATATTGTCATTGCCCCAAGGCTCTGTCACTGTAGGGTGATAGTTGATGGGTTCTGAGATTGGATGGAAGCAAACTGGTGCAATTAGCTGTATCATTAAGAGGGAGCTGCAGTTCTCCTCTGACGTCCAGAGTCCTAATCCTGCAAAATATCTTGTAACACAGTGATCTGGCTTGCTTTGGGTTTGACGCAAATTGAGCATCACGTTAGTTCAGGCAGGACACGATGTCAAGCTCATCCCATATCACAGCTGCATCAACTGATGGAGCAGCTGATTGATGGAAGGGAGCCAGCTGATAGATCACACGATTCCTTTCAATGCAACCAAGCGGTGAATCTCAATCAGGGCGCCCTATTTAAACTGCGTTGGCCTGCCTACTGTTGCTGCTTCCTCTGCAAGCTGCCTCCACCCCAGCTGCTCCTGTTCATGTTGTGTCTGACTAATCAATGTCATTTCTATTTTCACTGATGCTGGCTCTGTTCTGTTCCCAGGGTGGTCTTTGCTGCTGCTCTCTCTGCCATAGAATTTCCACGTGGGGACGCGGAAGGGCGGAGAGGTGTGATCTCTTCGCCTTAGGCTTTCCACGTAGGCCTAGGAAAGGCAGAGAGGCCCCAGAACAGAGCCATACCGCAATATAATAATGCAAATGGTTTTCTTTGTCTAAAGTGGTCCTGACTGAATTAACTGCTAAACTGTGACTGCTGTTCCCTACATGGTTGTATTGTTTGTGACCGTCTCTGAATGAAAGTGGATAAGGACTTTGGACATTTCTAGTGTTACAGTCTCAGTTGCTTGTCTGAGCTCATACAGTATATAAGCACATTTTCAGTGTGCTGATCAGCAACACCTTAGATCTACTTCAGTAGCACCAAATAATGTCTCTCTCTTTCTACACATGGACATAAATGTATCCATACACATAAATATACTGACAGAAATAGGCAAAATATGCAGCCTGTCATTGCCTGGGGCTGACGGAGCACTGTGTGGTGACTTAAATGTCATGACGAGCAGTGTGTGCCAGCTGAAAATGGCTTAATGACACTTTCGCATTTCACTGGCCTGACAGTGATGAGGCTAAACTGGAGCCGCTGATAAGCAGACACAAATCCTCTGCAGTGGTTTGTGTTTGTGTGTGTGCATCTATGCACAAATGCTCATGGTCCACAGTTGCCAAAAGAAACCCAATCACTTCACGTATTGAACTCGGAACAACGGTGTCATACAGCTTGGATGAAGCTTGATGACAAGGTCAATGACTCATTTAAAGTGCCTTCACATTGTGAGATCTTAACTGCGCGGAGATTTTTTTTACATATCAAACAGCACCGTCTGTGGCGTTTGAGCATTACTTCTAAAGCAAAAGCACACTTTATCTGCCAAGTCGGCAGTCAGACAAATAGAAGAAGGGCATAATTGAGGCCATGATCTGAGAAAAATGCTGATAACAAATACGCCTCACAGCGACTTCACATACACATAAACACACGCACCACTTTCAACATAGAGGAGGATTTGAAAGCAAAGAATCCTTCCAGCTTTTCATATACTTCCTGTTTTAATTCTGGCCACACAGCAGTTACCAATATTGCTCTAACGTGAATGTTGATAAAAAGCAGCTTCCACTAATAAAAACACATTGCTGTTTTTGCTGACAAAGGACAGAACGAGTCCAGATGTGTATTTTTGACAACTGAGGTACAGTAGCTGAAAAATATTGCTGCTTTAGTGTTGCATAAGCAACTTGCTCTGCACTCACATTGGATAAACGAAACACTTGGATGCAAGATTATAACTCCACTTTTTTTTGTTATAACTTTTGTCGGTTATTCTTAAAAGAATAATAAAATTGTAAGGTCACTGCAAACATTTCAAAGAGGACATGTATTGTACTCTAGCTGAAATACTGAAGAGCAGTATTAGCTTTACTTGCAAAATGTATCACTGTAATATGTTTTACACTTTACATATGATTAAGCTTTTATTATTGGACGTAAAACAGGGTGGACACAGTAATGAAATGCAATCCACAACTTTACGAAAGCCCTTAAATAAATACTATATTTGAGAAGCTTCTGGTTCAGTTTCTGTCGACATTGTGTCAGAGTGGTGTTCATTCAACCCTACGGCCATTTGCATTTACATTTGTTTAATACTGAGAAATGTTTGTAATGGTTGAAACATGTCATATCAACAAAACTGCATTTAATAAGCTTCAAATTGCTACAACTTATTGCAGAGGATTTGAATTAGATTCCATTACATAACAGAGGTGTTTATGTTATTGTGTTTTAGCAAATTAAGACTTAATAGGTCAGTTTTAACCATTCATAACAAATCTCTTAGACACTACCCTGTCTAATTGGAAATGCTTCATTCTCTCACAGTATAACATGGGTACACGAGGTGCACAAAAACTAAATGAATTGGAATCAGACAGCGTGTGTGCTCATTGACATCCATTCGCTCAATCACTGAAATACGAGCTCCGCCAGCTGTTGGATGACAATGAGACAAACATCTGCTCATCTATAGAGAATGGCACTAGTCTCCTGTGCACTGTACCCACATTTGATTTATTTTTATTTCCTCAAAGCTACGTATGTGAAGCATGACTTTCAAGCTGTTAGTAACAACACACTTTTAATGCACAGCTAGGAAATACACATATTTATCATGTGTGTTCAGTGTTGAGATGGACAGCTTTTTCACATGGGAATACATTTAGCTGTTTGCAGAAATCGTTGGCTAAAAGCGGCTCAGGGCTGCCTCAGGGGAGTGTCACTCACTTGCTAGTAGGAGTCATGCACAAATCTTACCTTGCACAGCAGCTGGATTCTCACGATATCATGAGATCTTGGGAGAAATAAGGGGTCATGAGATTACCTAAGTAAAGGTATGGTCACTAATGAGCAGAATTAAAACTGCATCACTTCAATCCAATGTAGGAGAGGAGCGATTAAAGCATTCACTTCAGATGGCAAGCAAGTTCACATCTTTGCATCACGTAGAGTTCAACTTTGGTGAACTTTGAGCCTCAACCAGTAGCAAAGGAATATGTGTGGGAGACAATGATTGTTGCTTGTTAGCAGCCATGACAAATACAAACTTCCTCACATTAGAGATGCTGCCTGACTGGCAGTGAGTCGGAGACAGGCATGGAACGTGAGAAAATGAAAAACGCTCCAACAACATCATACTTCATAGCAAGCTAGCTAACATTAGCATACAATCACCAGCCAAGTATTTTTTGAAAGTGTCTGCTCCTCTCCAAACAGTTTCCAGTGACGACATCTCAGATGGGTCTCTGTAACAAACCATCTTGCGCACAAGTTGGCATAAATCTGCATGCAAACTCCATTATCTATAAGCTGTTTAAGAAAGAGGGAGCCCACCTAACTCGATCAACTAACTGGAGACAAACTAAATTCATGTCAAAGACTGCTGAAACAGAGTCGATCTAATTAATGGTACAAGTGTAGGGCATTTTGTATTTGTTTTGCTATGTTTAGATGATCTTATTAGTGGCTGAGAGAAAGGAAAAGGAGAGCCTGTTTTCTCTAATTCACTCACTCAGACCAAGCTGAGTGGACAGCAGCTGTCCAGTGAGATGGATTTCTGTTCAATACGAGGGAAAGAAACTGCTGACAGAGCCTCCTGCTGTCTTATCAGAGAGAGGGGCAACGGGCGAGCATGTAACACAGCATATGCATCAATGCGGTATCAGCCACACTACTTTTTACAAGATTTCTGGGAGACAAGACATCGTGGAGAATCAAAGAAAATGTCAGAATTGACTGTTTGACTGTAACTCTACATGTCTACAGTAACTGTGTTTTATTCAATCTTCTCCATAAAATGTTAGCCTTAAGGATAGGTTTGCATTTCTCAAGTCTGTCTTGAAACAACATGGTGCCCATAGTTACATGTTATACTTGCTGTAATCATTCCTCCTGTTCATACTGGCCCTGAGGAGACCCCTTCTTATAGTGATGGGTTAGTCACATAAAGTGAATATCTTTCAAAGTCGCAGGCATTTTAGTACAAGATTCCCTCTCTGCATGGCACTGTGCCTTCACCACATCTAAGCACAGAAACACTGTCTTAGATTATTCCAACATGTATGAATAAGGTGTGCTGTCGACATGCACTCAATGAGCAAACTTTTGAAGGTGGACCTACATTTACCACATGGCAACATACAGTAACTGGTTCACTGCAGTTTTGTAGTGAAGCAAAGGTTTTATCAGAAGATGCCATTACTGGAGTTACTGAGCTGTGTGGCACCAAAACTAAAACATCACCTGTTCAAAGACAGGCAGTAGCGAGTGTCAGAAAAACTGCTATAGTAATAAATCTTGACTGATGTACATTGTATAATTTGTTGAGCACAAAATGATGTAACAACACTCAATGGAAACCAAAGTCATCAGTCCACTGACGGCTGGATTTAAAATCACACCTAAAATAAACGTAGAAAATCTAAATGGCATCAATGCAGCGCAAGGTCTGACAATCGCTCTGAGGATTTCCCGATACCTAACAGCGGTCAGGGTAGCTTTGGCTATGACATGAAGGTCTGTGAGACCCTCCAAGGATATGCCTCCCCAGACCATCACCGCCAAACCGGTCATATGGATGATGTTGCATAACATTCACTAGGACATCTCCAGACTCTTTCATGCCTGTCGCATGTGCTCAGGGCCCTTCTATGGCCCTGTCCAGCTCTCCTCGTGTAATGGCCGGTCTCCTGGTGTCTCCTCCATGCTCTTGAGACTGTGCTGGGAGACACAGCAAACCTTCTTGCGCACATATGGATGAGCCATCCTGGAGGAGCTGGGCTACCTGTGCAACTTGATTGGGCTGCAGGTACGGCCTCATGCTACCAGTAGTGACAAGGACACTAGCAGAACATAAAACTAGAGAAGAATCAGTCGGGAAGGATTAGGAGAGAGCAACTGTCTGTGGCCAGACACATGTAAAACCATTCCCTTTTTGGGGGTTGTCCTGCTTTTACCTCTCCATTGCACCTGTTGTCACTTTCATTTGCACCAAAGCAACTTCACAATCCCTTGTGTTTCTTAAATGGACAGATTGATATCCCTGAAGTGTTCCCTTAAATTTTTTGAGCAGAAGTGTTTGTTCACATGGCACATTTTGATCTGGAGTGAAGATAGTGAGCCCTTTAAGACAGAAAGATTTATCCTGATTGAGGTGTGAACATGGGCTGTCATTTTCTGATTTTTCTCAGAGGGGCAGGAGACTACATGTTGATTTGGCTTCCCATAAAGCTTTACTTGCTGATGCCACAGTCTTCCCCTTTACTACTGCATCGCTTGACTTACTATACAAACTTTACAAAGCTTTAACTGCCAAAGTAAAGTGCCTGAGAGAAATTTCATAGAGTCAGCAGTCTTCAAGACTTCAAATTTAATCCCTGCCAACATGTGTAATAATGAATAATGAGCAAAAAATTTCCAGATCAACATTCAGATTTCTAATTTCTGGACTTCCTTCTCTGCAGTAATACTGTGGTGTTGTGTGTGTACTGTATGTGTGTGTGTGTGTGTCTGCCATCAGTCCAGTGACGAGAGTGACATTTCAACAAAGTGCACTCCTGCCTGAATGTTTTCTGAGGAAGAGGTGGGGTGCAGATAGATGCGGCCATGGATCAATGCCACCACCCAACCATTTCTCATTCAGCTTCGGCTGAATGAGAAAGATTACAGCAATCACTTGGGCACACAGCAGATAGGGACTGACAAGAGTGTTTGTGAGCTTTCTGGACACGATGCATTCAGGTGTGAAAGGCAAACAGGTCTGCGCCACAGAAACTAAACAAAGACAAAAAGCCTTTGTGAAAGACAGCATCACATCAACAAACACTCAGAATTAAGTGTGAACACCTTTTATTCTGGTTTGTTTATTTTTAATTGCACACATATCGGAATGGTGGCCTTTAAAGGGATACCTCGCTACAAAATGACCATGTGTGTATTAATTTGTCATGCCGTGTTACCTTGAATTTGTGAAGAAAGTGTTTTTCTCCCAAGCCTCCACAGAAAACGGCAACCATTTTGATTTATCGACTGATTAGGGAGCGATTCAACAACAGCAAAACTATATCAAAACATCTGTTTGCAAACTCTCACACAACTCCTTCAGTAAATCTCATTTACGTTGCTGTATGCTCACTGCCTCCCAAACACATTTCATTTCATCGCCAGGTACGGAAGAAAAACAAACCTTTCTTCATGAATTCAACACGGCAAGACTAATTATTTTACAAATGTTTTTGCGGCATAAGTGTTCCTTTTAAATGTTGGCAGCATTTTACACTTGCTAATATGGACAAAAGCATCCCCCAAATAAATCAATGCATGCAATGAATTTCATTTATTGCAAAGCATTTGTAATAGTATTTTAAAAAGTGCCATATAAATAAACTTTTGCTTTATTTATGCCGATACATTCTGAGTTGTGTTTGTATTTGTAAAGAGAATGCATTTTAAAACAAATCAATATTCGGCCACTTTGGGAATTAAAGGCTGAGGTTGCCATGTACTGTAGCGAGCAAAACTACAGTGTTTAATTCCTGAGGAACTCACTCCAACATGAAAAATCAATACAGCTTAACAGGTCGAAGAGAATAACTGCTCTGCTCTGCAATTAAGTGTTGATTGGTGAAAAGAACAGGTGTTGGGGAGTGAGCAGTGAATCACTCTTTGTGCAAATCAGAAAGAGGGCATAAGTGGTAGGAATTTATAATGTCAGAGCAGGAACAAAATGGATGGCAACAGTCTGAAGCATTCCGTAAGGGAATTATTTCACAGGGAAGGAAAGTGTGAAAGTTGACAAATATCTCACGAGCGAAATCGACCTTACACCTCAAACTCAGCCGCTAATGACACGCATTTAATAAATCTTTTATACAGCGACAAAATAACTTATCAAGTCTGTTTAGTACCAGTCTGTATGGGTGGCACTGAAGAAGTGGGAAAGATGTTGGTGGAGATTCTCAGTCATGCAGGTCATGGTAATCTTAAGTGATTCGTACATTGGTGAAACCGAACAACCACTCCACAAGCGCACGGCACAGCAGAGCCAGCTGGCCAGGTCAAGACTCAGCTGTCCAATTACTTCTAAAGGAGACATTTTCGAGGACAACAATGTTCTCATCTTAGCCAGAGAGGACAGATGGTTTGAAAGAGGCGATAAAGAGGCCATCTACGTACGTCAAACTAGAACGGCCATTGCTAAACAGAGGAGGTGGCCTACGAAACCACTTATCACCCACCTACAATGCAGCCTTGGGATCCCTCCCCAGAAGACTTAACACCCACTCACACCTGGACCAATCTAACCCTTATGACACATGTGACTGCTGGGTGGGTCAACGACTCACATGTGACCTTAACGACTGTCAAACTCAGAGCTCATATGTGACCTCAAGGGCTCTGCGAGGGTTCACACCCACACAGAGTTTAAAGCCTGCAACTCCGCACTAGTCCGTTAGAACTGAAGAAGCCTCTTGGATGAGAGGCGAAACATCAAGAAACTCAAGCAAGTTGCCTAGACGTGGAAATGTGAAAAAGATCCTGCAGCCTTTAATTTTTCTCTGGCTGGCTATACTGGCTATGCAAATGAGCAATACATGCCGGACATTTTTCACTGAATGGACATCAAAAGTCACATTACAGACCCATTATAGGCTCATATAATATCATATATTCACATTTAAAATCACTGATCACTGCTTTCGAAAACAGAGTTGGACAGCATTACCTTACAAAAGAATTAGAATAGGACTTCAGCATCATTTTGTGGTAATTACCGATAGTGATTTAAACATTCTACTGGTGGTGATGTCTATTTTTACTTTTAGAATATTAAAGTAAACATAACCCTCAAATTAACAAGCACATTAGCCTGCTTTTACCCCACTTACATATTCTTTTTCATCAAAATAAAACCCTCACCTTAATATTACATACTGTTACTCTGTGATTGCATCACCTCAAACTCAACAATATTTTACACTGGTTTTACCCAATTGTTACTGAGACAATATCACCCAATAAAGCATTGCATCTTGAGCAGATTGTTTATTTTCTGCCCCATTATCACATTAAGCTGTTTTCTCCCATTATTAGTATTCCATTTAAGAAATTAAACCACAGTATTACCAAGATAATACCTCTGATTACCAAAAATGTAATCCTTTAATGTTATCAAGCTGAAATGTAGAGTTTTTGACACTTGTTTGTTAAGAGACAGAGTTTCCTGCAGGATATCAGAAGACATACATGTTATGGTGAATTAAAGTGCTTGAAAAAAGTCCTGTCTCACTGAGTCTCTGAACAGTATACTTTCACTGAAACCTGTGTTGTGTCACTGTGTCACGTTGAGGCCTTGAACAGTCTGTGTTTCAAAAGGCGGCTCATTACCTCAGAAACCAGGAACAAAGCCTTAAAGGACGCAGCATAAAGACCAACACTGACAAAGAAATACTAGAAGACTTCCTCGGTCACTGTGGGCTAACCTCAGCAGTCACTGATTGGTTAAAATAGAAAAATCAGTCACAGTTCACTTCAGTTTATGTGTGTGACTGTGTGTGTGTTACGAGTAAAACTCACCAGGTCTGTCTTGGGCATGTCCTGGTAGTCAGACGAGTAGTATGTTGTTGTTTTACTGAAGCCGTTGTCGCCAACAGCTTTTGGCGGCTGAGCATGTTGACGGTATGTAGCGCTCTTTGGAGTCCAGCAGAAGAGGTTGATGGATTCACGAACACAACGCTCAATGTCAATTTCTGTGCAGCAAAAAGGACAGATAGAAAAATATGAAAAGCAATTTGCTAGCCTTGGAGTTGGAAAGCCTGTTAGGAAAGCTGTGAACAGAGTTGGCCTTTTCACACCTTTTTTTCAATAACAAATTTGCACATCTTTTTGAAGTATGCCCAGCTCAACTAGCAAACATAGATCCACAGAGTGCTACAGGAAGGAGACCTAAATCATGGGAATGAGTTTGCATTTTTTGCACTGCGGGTTCCCTCATCTTAAAATCATTGGGGTTTTTTAATGGGTTTTTGGTTGAATGCCTAAAACAAGGTCATGTTCATGTTTTCTCTATGACATAAAATACACCAGTAAACACTCCACCCATTAGTACTGAATCGTTTGTGTCTCCTAAGAAAGGCTGTTTGGCTAAATGAGACTGCAGAGCGTCATCATACCAAACAGCCTTGTTGTGGTGGCGACACTAAAGTTGTTCAACAGTGGTGTACAGTGTTTCTAACCTGACATTAGCTTTTTACTTCTTGCATTTCCGCTTCAAAAATCATAAAGGTGGTGTTCATTTGTGAAGATGGTGCTGAACAAAACATGTAAGTATCACAAACTTTTGTTTGTCACAGGGTTTATTTTCTAGCCTGGAAATCCAGACTCAAATCTAGAAAGATTTTGAGTCTGGCCCTCACGATACACCCTTCCCCCAAGGGGCGGCACTAACTGAGGCATTTCAAATGCAGCCATACACAATTGGATAGCACGATGGCCACTAACAGCAAAAAACAAGGTGACATATCATCGCACTGAGCCTCATTTGTTTGCTGACCAGTGGGGCTAAATGATATATTATGCTTTTGCCGTATCCCATCGGCCAAACAGCAAAAATGTCCTTCCTAGAAACGAAGGCTTCTAGGGCAGCCTTCTGTTCCTCTCTCAAGGAAAAGATAGGTGTAGTAGGCTTAGTGTTTCTTCCAAAGCTAAACTGAATGGACGCAGGCTTTTGGCAGTTGCCATCTTGGCTGTTTACTTTTAGACTCCTACGGCGCAGCGCTGTCTTCATCATGTTACTTCTGCCCAGAGCCCGCCTCTGTCAGATAAACTGATCTGATTGGTCCAATTGGCGATTTAGCGGGCTCTGCTCGCCGGGGCCAGATTCCCGTGCAGAGCAAATTTGAATTTGCTAGGGGCGGGACATCTGGATTTCCAGGTTACTTATTTTCTGCAATAATCAAAAATCTATTGGAAGAATCTCATTGCCAACCAGGGTGACTTTAACTTCCAGTTTGACCAACAGCACTCCCTGCAGCAGTGGTTCCCAACTAGGGTTAAAACTAACGATTATTTTCACTGTCGACTAATCTGTCAAATATTTCTTCGATTAGTCGACTAATCATTTTATCAAAAAATTTCGGTCTGTCTCTCCCAAACCCCAAAATTATGTCATCTAATGTCTTGTTTCATACTCACGCCAAAGGGTTTTAGTTCACTGTCATGGGAGAGTGTGTAAAGCTGCCAATATTTGAACATAAGAAGCTGCAATAAGAGTATTTGGGGTACTTTTATAGCACTTTTCTATTAAAAATGACTCAAACTGATTAGTCTACTACTAAAATAGTCACCGATTATTTTAATAGCTGATTAGTCATCCATTAGTCGACTAATCATTGCAGCCCTATTCCCAACTGGTGGGTTGCAATGCAAATGTATTAAACCGTGTGGACCTTGATCTAAGGACTTAGGAGAAATATGGACCTTGTGGCTGCACCAGCTGGGAGCCAAGGAAATGCAGATATTAGCAGCACTGGCATTGACAGCAGCTGTTTCTACTTAGTTAGTTTACTAACATCCTCATAATGACAATGATAGCATTGATATAATGTTTGATTATTTGTCATTTGTTCTGCAGTTGTTTGCCAAAACCAAAGTACTGGACAAACAAACATTTTGACCTGATGGAGGCAATCGATTAAAACTCAGAGGATCACCCAAGTAATTGCATTTCATCCTAAGGGCAATAAAACCATCTGTACCGAGACTAATGGCCATTGAATCACCGTCAAGACATTTCACTTTAAACCTAAATCAACTAAGAACAGAGGGTATTCAACTAATCGCTGAATTCTCAATTACTTCTGACAACATTTTACTTTCACGAATTATTAAACTGCTGTGAGAGAATAAAAAATGAATGAATACAAATGTGACTCCCTCCCTGGAATCAGACGTAAAGCATAAAAGATTATGTAAATGGAGTGTGGGAGGTTTAGTTTCAGGAGTGAGCAGCTTGACCTTGGCATTTTGCTGCCATTAATAATCTTAAGTAGTCATCGAGCAGAGCCAGCGGCTCTTAAAGATAATAACGGGCCATCGTTTAGCTGCCGTCCCTCATCTGAGCACTTGTCCCAAAATAAGTTTTTAGTGCAAAGCAAAAATTTTTTCTCTTCCCCCTGAATGCCTCTCCAGCAGCATCCATCCTTCCTCTGCCCCTCGTGTTGAGAATAGAGAGGATTAGGGAACAGGGACTCACTGGATTAGCCGAGGATTTGGGTAAATTAGGAATTCTTTCCTTCACACTCTTTCACACTGACAGCCTCTCTCTCCTTTACTCCCCTTTTTTTGTGGATAATAAGCAAGTCTGCCTAATGAGTGCTCCTTGGTATGACCTGCACCTGGCCCAGGCTCAAGTAAAATTATATAAAAGATGTATCTTTCCCCCGCTCTGTGTCCCACAGGGGTCAAGGTTAGGGGGTTGTCAGCTCTCCTGGGCTCGGACCTCACAGACTCAGTTACAAGGTTCGTTCCAGTGAAAAACACACTGGTGGTCTGAGATTCCTCACCACTTGCAGGCACTTCAGGGAAACACATTTTCCCTCCCTGGGGCGACGAATGCTGCATGCAATCACTCCTCCAGCTAAAGGAGGCAGGAATGAGGAAGAGGAGATTGATAGCGGTTTTAACAAGCCCTGGGCTCAGCTGGGCATTCCAAGGCAGCCAATTTTGTTAAAGAGCAATTTTTCTTTTTAGTCAGTCAAAATTACATTTCAGTAATTATGTAGAGGCGTCGATTGTGAGCTGTGACTTGTTGCCACAAATAGTAGAATAGCATGATTAGTTAAGAGCAACTCGGGGGCTTTGTGAAATTGGATTGTGGTGTGAAGGAAGATAGGCCTCACAATAAGGGAGATGAGAGAATTTAGTACATTGAAATACATAAAGAAAATCTATTTCATTAAAATGTTCCAACCCTTGATTATATAACAGACAAAACCATGGGGTGCATCCATCTTTTATGCAGCTATACTGTACACAACTAATTACATTTGGACAAAACATAAGGGAATAATGCATGCTGGAGCTCTACTCCATTTTAAAACTGCACTAAAAGAACACTTCACCAGCATAATGACCATCAATATATACATGACTCATCAACAAGGAACCTATAAAGGCCAACATTCTTCATGAATTGAAGTTAACGGGTATTGCATCCTTTAACAAACTCTAACACAACTCATGCAGTATAATCTAAGTCTCATTTATCTTGTCGTATGCTCAGTACTTTCCCAAACACATGCAATTCACTAAGACACCGTGATTTAAAACATTAACGCCTACTATTATTACTATTATTATCTCGCCCTGAGCATGCTGCACGTATGCACTCAGCTTGAGCAGAGGTCACTGGATGCACATGCCCAGCCACACTTCTCAGCCGTGCATCAAGCGGACTTACACTTTTGCAGCAGACTCTATACCTTAGCCTATGCACGTCGCCTACGCCATTGAGAGCATTTATATTGGTGCAGTGGTGTGTCTGTGTCACTCTGCAGTTACACCTTCAAAACACTAGCTGACAGCAGGGTGTCTGTGAAGTGCTGAAAAGTTGAGCTGATTCAAAAACACACCCAAAACACACATTAAACATGACTTAACAGTGACAATTTCAAATGCAAGTACACAAATTGACTTAACTATTGGCAAGCAATTTTTCCTCTTCTCATATGAAGCCAGGGACAACAGCAACATTGAACAAAGGTAACGTTACAAAATTCGACTACGTTACAACTCACAAGGTTCACTGACAAAACAATTGTCTTATACTAAACATGTTTTCCAAACAATACAACATTTATTGAGAAAAAAGGACTAGACGTGCGTTATCTTAAAAATAAATCTTTCGATGTTTGTATAAACAATAATGTCGTCTGCTGTGTGGAGTCCCTCAGGGGTCAGTCCTTGGACCACTCCCCTTATTATTGCACATGCTTCCTCTGGGTCATTTATTTAACCACGTTCAAGACATGTCACAACATTGTTATGTCGAGGATTCACAGATCTATTTCTCTGCCAAACCCAAACAACATTATTAGCGCCAGACTATGGCATTTTACATTGTATAAATTAGCCTAGCCTGAATCACTTATAGACTTAAAATGGTATTTTTGTGGAGGCTTTATTATATACACAATTTATTGTTTCCTATCTGTGAAATTAAAGTAAATAAAAGCTTTGTTTCCTCTAAGGGAAATGGTTTCAGCTTACAAAAACAGGCTATAGCATAGCCTGACATCGATGTATAGCCTATGTCGTAGGTACGGCGTCGATTCAACGCAGAAGTTTAAATTCGGCCTTAGACTGCTTCTTCTGACATGGATTAAATCTTCACATTTCAGTGTAAACGCATGTGCTTAGGAAGTCCTGACCACACAACTGGTAAATGAGACTTGGATTATACTGCAGGAAATGTGTGAGAGCTTGTCAACAGACATTTTGATGGATTTATGCTGTTGTTAAACGCGGCCCCCATTTACTTCAATTCATTAAGAAGGGTTGCCTTTTTGGGTTCTCTGTTTATGGTTGAGTCTTGCAAGAAAAACAAATTTTTCTTCACAAATTCACAGCAACTCGAGGTGAGTAACTGATCTACATGTGATTATTTTGTGGGGGAAGTGTTCCTTTAATAGACATGAGCTAGCATTCAAAGAATTTTATTTTAATGGAACTTAGATGGGATTGGGTTTGCGAGGCTTTAAGGTATGCCATTATTGTGTCTTTATTAGCACTGCTCTTATTTCAAGGAGATCAATCAATGTCCGACATATTTACACAGGGAACAAGTTCATGAAATCTAAACTTAGAATTAAAATTAAGAAAATGCTTTGGGAAACCACAACAGTGGTTGCTATTTTCAAACTTTTTGGTTAAGCACATTCTGATCCTTGATGTTGTGGCCAATGAACCGGCTGCACATGACACACAGATGCAACAGAAACCAGACAACAGACCGACGGCTGTGCCACAGCATTGTCTAAATTATTACTGTTTCCAAGGCATGTTCACAAATCAAAGGACTTTGTATACAAAATTTTTACAGTAAATGAAAAATGAACAGACTTACTGGATAAAACGTAAGATGCAGCATTAGACTGAAATCCATTCAAAATGAAATCTGTCATTTTTATCCTTTTGGTATTTATAAATGAAACTGTAAACAGAGCAGCCTCTCAGTCTTCTGAATATGCCAAATGCACACCAAAAACACTCAGAAAAGCAACATGATGACATTATTAACTGAATTTTATGGTTCTGAGTGTTATGAAACACTAAGTGTCAGTCATCCTCACATGAGAACTTGTGCTGAGTAAAGTGTAGAGAACTCACAAATGAGGTTCTCTGGGGTCTGAGTATTTGTAGACATAGTTAAATTCTGAGCCCATTTGAGATGCTTAATAATAAATTCTGCCCCTGGCAAATACTATCAGGAGGACACTATGGGAAGTCCTCAGTCCTCCTTGATGTTTGTTGCCTATAATAGAATTATTTTATTTGTACACCTAATTTTAAATGCTCCAGCACAAACAATCCGTAAAAATCCCCAAATGTAAATGCAAATATGCCATGCCAAATCTGTCATGCACCCTCAACACAAAACCTTCAACATCAATGTTCTACTTTACTTTCTGCGAGTGTTTTCAAGGTGTCCCTGTGTGCAGTGTTGCCTCGAGCACTTTCAGCATCTCGCGGTTGTTTTTCTCAGAACTAAACGTCTATAACTAGAGCTCATCGGTTCTGTGCCTGGCTCTGCTCATTGAGACAGATGCTAATGTCCCGTGAAGGCAAATGCCGCTGCATCATCAGTAAACACACGGTTTCTGTCAGCCGGAGAGCCTCTATGGTCCATTGTGAATCAATGAAGTCTCCAAACAAGAGAAAGTTATAGATTACCCGAGGCTACGAGACTAAGCAAATGGGAATCACAAAATGAGATTAATTGCCAACAAATGGCGAGCTGAGATGTATTGCTGGCTCCAAGGCAAAATGTTGCAGCACCGGTCTTACCTGTTTCACATTTAATTTTATTTCACACTCTGATATACTGAGTTTGATATGATTCACAAAACTTTATTGAAAATAGATCTGCAGTATTTTAGTCTTTGGTGACAGTTCAGAGAGTCTAGATGATGTTGAGTGAAATATATTTATCAAGAGAAGGTTGTTTGAAGGATGATGAGTAGGGCTGCACAATATACTGTTTTTAATTAACATTTCTGTGTCGGCTTACACATTAATCAAATCACCTAAGACTGTGATAATGTACTTTAAATACAGTAAAGACATATTCGATTACATTCTGTCTGTAGGCCCTATTTTGTCTGATTGGCACCATGCTGTGAGCTCTCTGGACAATCAGACAGAGCCCTCGCCATTAGGCGGCGTCTGATCAGTCAGAATCTGCACACATGTGAGTGAGGTTTATCAGATTCTAGTAATGTCGTACTACTCTGTATGGTTGAAGGAAGAAAGTGCGACAAGGTGAGTGCAGACACAAGTGTGAATGCAAGAGAGGAACTGTTTCAGAGAACAAGTTATTATTTTGATGCTCTGAGAGTTGTTTTATTGGTGCCTTTTGTGTTCAATTCAATATTTAATTTGTTTAATAAAGGATTTTTGGAAATAATTTACATTCATTTTTTTTTAATTCAACAATTAATTTGTATTTTAGCAGTATGCAAAGGGCAGCAGAAAGGCAGACGAGTATGTTTTAATAGCTGTTTCTCACAAGTAATATGATATTGCAATACTCTACAACATTATTACGCAATTCTACTTCTCTCATAACAACCTAATGAGTAACAGTATATACACTGAAAGCTTGGGGAACCTGTGGTGGAGCGTGACGTTATAGTCAGTATCACTTCTCTTAAATCTGCACCTCTCCACTTCGTTTGGAATATTGGCAACTACAGAGTTCACGGCGTTATGTGTAATAGGCTTGTCACTGAGAATTATTGTCAGTGGCCCTATTTACTGCCTAGAAGGAGGGAAAGAGAGGAGTGTGTCTGAATCATTTAAGAGCCACTGTCCTGTAACGTTATCTTGACCGTTAACTTTTATTCCGACAGTTGCAGACAGGAAGGGAAAGAGAGCAGACTAGATTTTTTATTTCACAACTAAATGTCAGACCTACTTATGCCTCTTGTAAAGTTCATCTACATCTCTGAACCTTAGATTAAGTCAAAATGTATAATGCATGTTCCTTTACTTTTTTTTAGCACTGACACAGTCATCACCACTAAATACAGGCTTTCATCATGCACAGGCTAAAATTAACAGAAATGTCAGTGATGGTGTGAATGAGACATGACTGGTACAAACTGGGAGATGATGTGCTCCTGCAGAAGCAGGCCTAGGTAGTCACGTAACTGCATGACAATTCAGTTTAAAATGGCAACTATTTCTGATAAAAATGCAGTGTGCACGTTTTTTGAATGAAATATGTACTTCTTTCTCTTTAAAATCAGCTATAGCCTCTTTGATTTTTCCATCCTCGTGTGCTACATGAGCTAGACTGAGTCTATTTCTCTTCTTTTATAACGTCCAGCCAGCATTAGGGTATGTTTTTATGGCCTCACACTTGCAGTTTCTGTAGTTACAAGCATGTGGAGCATGTGCAGTCTGCTCTGAAACAAATAAATGTGAGCCTCACTCGTATGAGGACATCAATTCTGCACGCCTGATGGCAGGAAGGAGCAGGTGCGGGCCACAAATCACAAGATATCTACCATAACTCACAGTCTGTGTGTATTTGTGTGCGTGTGTGTGGTTGTGTGTACTGATAACCACATGGATTTGTTGAGGCAGAGCACATACAGACTGACCTCCAAAAACATTGCTTCCAACAAAGGTTGACAAGTACTATTAGAAAACTTATATAACTTACTTATGTAACACCAGCCCAGTTAGAGAATTATAGGCCAGTCTCCAAGCTACAGTATGCTTTTTATATAGAATCCTTGAAAAATGTGTTACAGACCAGCTCCTGAAGCTGGCTGTGGTTCACAGTACTGAGAATGTATTACTAAGAGTGACCAACGACACTCTTCTGTACACAAAGGTGAATATTCCTTTCTTATCATACTTGCTTTAACTACTCTCTTTGATTCAATCGATCATGCCATTTACTCGGTAGGTCACGTAACAAGGTTGGCGTTTCTGATACCGCTCTAAAGTGGTTTCATTCCTATCTGACAAACAGATATTTCTATGTTTGCATCAACAATCATATTGTCCTCAGCTCCCCTGCTGTGTGGAGTCCCTCAGGGGTCATTCCTCGGACTGCTGCTGTTATTATTGCACATGCTTCCTCTGGGTCATTCGTTCAACCGTTTTCAAGACATGTCACAACGCTGTTATGTCGATGATTCACAGATCTATTTCTCTGCCAAACCCAGCGACCAGAATCAATTGCCCTCCCTACATGAATGCTTAGCTGCCACCAAAGATTGGATATCTTTTAATGTCCTCAACTTAAACCCTGACGAAAGAGGAATTATTTTAATTGATCCTGATAAGTTTGCCACTGCAGTACCTACCAGTATATGTCTTTTGACGATATATTACATAGCTTGTCTAGTCCAGTTGCCAGAGGTAAATGTTGGTGCTGTATTTGCACGTTTCATACATATTATATCAGCACTTAAAGTGACATGATATATTAGCCGAATTGTCATCAGGAGGTGAAGAGGATACCATGGTGGGTCACCTTGGCGAGACGCCTGCCAACCACAGTTTTAGACCAAAAAAAACCAAGGCAGGTTGTTTTTTGGTGAGTCATCGCTGTTCTTCCAGTAGCTTTTCAACCCCTCTACGTGTGGATGCTTTTTTAGAGACCCGTGACTAACTTTCCAGTGTTTTTTTCATCCCCAAATGTGAGGGTTGTAATCCAGTTAGGATAGAGCCACAAAAAGTGGTTGTTTTATTATATTTTATATATATATATATATATATATATATATATATATATATATATATATATGAGACATGGCTGCCTTTCCTGCTGCAATTGTGCCCCAATAAACCCATATTTTACAGCAATGTGTTTTTTGTGCCTAAAACTAACCACACATTAACCGCAGTGTTGTTGAAATGTAAAGTTTTAACATATCCACCACATAATTACGTGCAACTGTGACGTATCGGTGGTTTGCAGAAACATGCAATGCCAACATTTTTTTCTGGCAATTGTGTCCTGCCTTCTATGAATCTTGAACTATTAATGAACACTTTGATTTTCTCTCGTCCAGATCATTGCTGTTCCCTCTGCACGTGCCTCAGTCAAGCTGCTCTAATCATTTATGGTTTGTTCAAAATGTAGCTGCCAGGCTATTAAGTACAAGTAGCCATCAGTCACACATTACACTTCCATTTGCATCCCACCATTGCCTTCCAACAAAATTCGGAATAAACTTAAAGATCTATTAATTAGATACCAGGCACTATATGACCTTGCCCCCAGTTACACCTCTGTTTCTCTTCTTTACTACTTCTCGACCACTCCGATCCTACATCTCAGACTGCAAAACAAAATGTCATCATGCATTGCCTTTTTTAGCACCAACCCTCTGGAATCTTCTTTCAAATCTATCAGTTTTGCTGACTCTTTGGACTGTTCTGAGTGGTGAATAAATCTCACCTTTACAGGCAAGCCTTTTTATGGATCTTGTTTTAATTTGATCTCTCTCCTTGTGCAGTGTTTTATATTGTAATTACTTTTTACTTGATTCATTTATTGGTTTATATCTTATTGTGTGTGTGAAACACTTTGTAATTGTGTGTTTTAAAAAAGGGCCAAATAAATAAAGCTTTAGTTACTTACTTTTAAGCTGGAGGGCTTGTACATAAACTGAACAAACCTACAGATGATGGTGGCACTACAAGGAAACTCAGAAAACCATCAAAGTCAGAGTCTGTGCCATCAGTGTGGTCGAACAACTGACAGACAGACACTGACGCTGCCATCTCTAGAGCCCTTCCACAAGCACGGCTGACAAAACAAAGCCTGCACATTCCAGGCCAACAAGTCCACAGTAGTAAGACTTCTACTGTCATTTAATATAGGTGATAAATATTGTGCTGAACTGTTTGGTACTTGAGTGGATTTAGCAGTCTGTAACAAGTGATATAATACCATCTTGTGGACTAGAACATGTCTGGGAACTTAAGTAAACTGTTAGAGGTCATTTCTACAGTGCAGAATTCGTTCCTAATATAGTTCACAGAGAGTGCCAGACACTACGCTGTAACTACCCAGGTATACACAGGCTGCGATAATAAGGCTGGAAGTGATATACAGAAACGAGCTGGCAGCGATAGCCACTCCCAAGAAATCTCGCCAAAGAAGCTGACTGCAGCTCTAGGCCAACATATTTTACCTTTATAAGGAGAACTGGCTCTCCTTCCCCCGTCCGCTTCAATCACATGAATCTCTTGGACAGTAAAACACAGTGAAGTATGGCATCGCTGAATTTAGGCAGAAGGGGAGGCTGCTGGCCTTAGTTTACAGAGTGCTCCAGCATGCCTCTTGGACAAATCGTCCCTGTCTCTATTGGTTTTAAAACCCCAATGTCATTCTGCCTCTCAGCTCAAAAAAAGAGGCAGCATTTGGAAATAGAGTTTTAAAGGAAATTGTTTGAGCTATCCCCGAGGCGAGAGATACATTCTGAAGACATACATTATGAATGCCGCTCTCGGATTTTATGTCAATGATACTCTGCTGAAGTAATCTCTTTGTGCAACTGAAAAGGAGCAGTAAAGAGGGCACATGAGACACTGTTAGGAGTCTTCACTCTGTGTGGCATATACACTCGACAAATCATCAAAATCCCCGGGGCAATGTGTCAGTATCTGCTTATTCAACGTTGAAAACCCCTCAGACTTGGGGTCAGTCTGTTAAAAGTCCTTAACAAATATGTGTCACCAACAGAGCAAAGCTAATAAGTATGCATTTCCATCAAGCTTGTATGATTAGAATCAACCCATTGAATTCCTCCTTGATTTGTCGGCCCTCCATCTGTGTCTTATTTGAGAAAGAAGGCAGAATTAGTCCTCTCGCCTGCAATGCACTGAAACCTGCTGGGATTAACAACCATATTGCTGAGTTAAAAGACTATATTTCAATATGTGCCAACCCAACACCCACACACTCACCTCATTCCTGCACTACAGTGACATTTCACTTAGGTGGCGTAATGAGAGGTTAAAGGACTGTAATTTGCAATGTGCGTCATTATTTTTAAAGAGCGTGGAGAAAAAAAAAAAAAAACAATAAGCAAATGCAGGTGCATCACATTTGATGTTCCTTATGCTGAAATACTATTCCTACTGTTCACCTTCTCCCTGTGCTAGTGCCATTCTGAACAAAAACTATGTGTGTTTCAGCACCACACATGCAGATTCTTCAGGCAGCCTGCTCGCTATCATCCCCATGTTAACCCCTGGCTTTATCTATTTGTGTATATCTTCCTTTCTTGCATGAGTTATCCTGCTTTTGTGGTCCAGAGCTGAAAAAGTGCCACTCAGTCTCCTTGGTTCATGTCTGATATCATCGAAGAACCTTTTAACTTCAGTGGCTAAAAAAGTCTACACAGACGTAAGATAGACATAAAGCTCTGAACGAAGATTAGAAGTGATGGCAATGCCGCAGAAACATAGAGGTTGTGATTTGGCAGACAATTCCCAGGGTGCAGTGGTTGACTGTTCGACAGATGCAGAGTAGAGCGTGACACGCCTAGAGCGCATCAAGGAGGGAGTGTGTCTGTAGGAGAGCAGAGCTGCCTGCTTTGAGGATATCATTAACTCAAGACACATCAGCACACATTAGTACTCTGAGGAAAGAGAAAGCAGCCTCCTGCAAATGCCAGTTGCTCATACAGATGGACAACTTTTGAGGCAGGTTCAGGCAAGGTAGAAGAAGGTATTTTGGTGTTTGCTCACTTCACATAACTGCAAAGATACAACAGCTTAATGCATGCAGAAAAGAAATCAGAAAGAAAGAGGGACAAAGCGAGGACAATACCAGCTCATATTCTCACCTGGCAGGTCAGAAAAGAGCAGGATGCACTCATTGAAGCCGTTGGCCAGGAGACGGTCCCTGAGCTGCTGCAATATGGCCACGCCGATACAGAACGGGAAAGAGGAGTTACCCAGCAGCAGCGTGTCCCACAGGTGGAAGATCTTGTGCAGCGGGAACACATCTGTATGACGGGTGCAGAAATAAACACAACAAAGGGGAGATTTGACAAAATGACTGAATACAAGAGCGCCTGATAAGACAAATCCCTCGAGGGGTGCACAATAGGATCCTGCAGGCGGGACAATAGCACACAACACGCGCACAGTGAGAAATGGAGAATCAGTTTGTACATAATGAGTGTGATTTGCATGTGCATAGCCCTTTTACTTAACATGGCTCTATGGCTTTAAAATGGGAAGCTCACTAAGCAATATTGTGCATTGGCAAGGTTGCCTGGAGGGATATTTGATGTGGGGGAGGCAGCTGGGAAAATGTTTTTAGGTGGGTGTTGTTGTGGAAAAATGACAGGAGGAACATCAGGGGGCTGAGGAGCTTTAGAGCAAGGAACCTGCACAGGTTATTTCGAGCCAACTAAAACCACATCCTGATAATGCGTCCCACTGCAGTTATTATTTCAGTCATATTACTTTCAGCATTGGAAAATGTAATGTTTCCTTCCTGTTGAGATTTATGCATGAGAACCAATACCGTCCACCTGTTTCTATCATCCTGCGGTTTGTTAAGGTGGATGCTGGGCAGTTGATGTGTGTGCGTGCGTTTGGAGTGTGACTGTGGTGAGGCCGAGAGGACAGGAGTGGTGAGAAAATGCCTCGGAGGGTCCGCGTCACATTAGCAGTCAGCTGGGCAGACTCAGTGCATGTGAGTGACAGGCAGTGTGCCTGAGTGTGTGTTTGTGTCTCTCTGTGTGAATTGAAGATGACCCTCCAACCTTGCCTCATATTGGATTGGGGGCATTAGCAGTCAGAGGGGCACACCTCCTGAATACTGGACTCACACACTGCCTCAGGGGGAGGATAAGGGGGTAAAAGGGTCACACCTCACACTCTCTCCACCCTGGGAGAGGTCTTTGTGTGTGCGAGTGTGCGTGTGTTTAACTAAAGAATGAAATATCTGCACTGCAAAGGGCTGATCAAGATCAATTGAGCTACACTTAATGTAAATCACAGGTTGTGTTGTGTCTTAATGAGTGGGCGGGCTGGCAAAGTCCTAATGCAACTATCTTAAATTATATCAAGAAGGCAAAAAGCTATTCAAACACTTTCACTGTATGATGGAATTGTACCTAAGAGACACAGAGGTTAATTGCAAGTTATTTAATTTGTAACAATGATCTGTGACCCCGGCTATTACGCTGGTATTTCTGAGCCCCCACTGTACCGTGCAGAAAGATAAAAGCGTAATGCTGCCATCAGCTGACAAACTGCACCAAAAAAAAAAAAAAAACCTTTTCATGTACCTCTGCTACAGCACAGAAGGTAAAAACACTCATACATGACGCTAATTGGAATCAACAGATTTACACTATTAGGCGAGAAAACCCGCAGTTATTGCTGGAATCTATTATATCTCCCCATTTCCCAGTCTTGAGTAAGCAACATCTCAGACATGAAGACACCATCAACATCTAAAATAGAAAAATCACATAACTGCAGGCACTGCAAGTGTAATTCACAAGTGTAATGAGTGACACCTAAACTAATGCTAACTTGATGAAACTATTTTATTTTACTCTCTGTGCACACTGGGATGACTAAACAATATAAACACCATACAGTATAATGCAGTCAATATTCACATCAAAAGCTACACCTTTAAAAATCTCCCTAATTGAATCAACACTCTCACAATACAAGCTCGTACGGCCCAGTCTGCACATAAACACATACTTGTGTAAACAAATATTTTCCTTTATGTTCCGGCCTCTCATCTACAAACGTAAGATGTCTTCTAAGGTGCAGCTTTCCAAAAACTCTGGTTCCTGTTTATCAGTGTGTAAAACGGAGATTTTGGGAAACAACGACGTCATCTCCTCAATCCGTACGTGCCCATTGTTGCTTTGTGTCATGAGTATATGCTATAAACAACAACGGCTGACTACCGGTTTGCTACGTTTTGCTAGCAGTGCTTGGTCTATTGACTACTTTACATTTAAACTTGCTGCACCATTTTACAGGCTAACAGAGGCATCTGCTCTGCCCAGTGTGTTTGCTCCACCTTAGTGTCCACGGTTTTAAGTCCACCAGCAACGACGTTTTGGATCTGGCTTGGTCAAACCAGCAGATGGTGGGGCACTTTCCAGAGTGGGATTGCTATCAATGAGGATTGGAAGGAAAACGTTTGCATGTCCAGAGCGTCACTTGTATGTTCGAGTGAGCTGTGTCATCCTTATATTGAACAGGAATCAACAGCGGTGTTTGTGTAGGTGTTTTTAAAAGGGTAAAAAAAAAAAGTTAGTCTGAACACTTTACTACCTTTATGACGAGACAAGGCTGCTGAAGACAGCTAACGCCTGCAAGCGCTTGTCGCTGATTTTTGGAAAATGTCTGTATACGTGCAGACAGGGCCTCAACAGATGCTGAACATTACAAGCTTCACAACAGGCAGCAGACACTGCAGGGCTATTGTAATGGTTTCTGTGACAAAGGTGCTTTCTGCTTATTTTGTACAACCCCAGCAGTGCACATATGAATATATCTTCTCACAGTGACTAGCTCAAAACTTTGAAAATCATAGGAAAAAACCAGCTGCAGAGGTGTTTATGATGACCTCTACACTCACAGGCGCTCTTGAAGCTATAGGGAAAAGACACAAAACTACAATTTAGGGCACTCGAGTCTGTAAAAATGAAGACGTTTTTACTAAATATGGGCACAATAACTTCTAAAAATACATCACACCCTCCTCAAGGTTCTCCTTGCTGGCCCATAAGTGTTGATGTATTTTTATAATGTATTAAATCCATATTTATTACAGCCTTTTTATTTTTACCATCCTGAAATAGAGTCTGGAATTGATTTTGTCTGCCACATCCTATCCATGGACCTAGACGTGCTGTATTTTTTCCTTCCAAATGTTCCCTCAAAAGTCTTCTCACGAACTGTAGGTTAGAGTACATTAATTGCGCATTTTCAGCTGACTGTAAAATCATGACAATATAATCAATATTCTTGAAATTGTTGTGTGATAATAAGAACCATCCCAGCACCCACTGTGGCTTATTAGCTGCATTCCATAAAATATATCCCAGGCTGTTTGTTATTGGTTCTTATTTGGTGTTATTTTTCTATCTTGGTGCATTAACAGTCGTGTGAGTCACTGCTTCGATGCAGAAAATGGTGCAGACTGGCCCACAGGGAGCGCTATAATAAGCCTGTAAAATCTACAGCTCAGTTCCGCCACACTGTTTAGTCACAGAGTCACAGAGACGTGACACTCGGTACAGACATGTGTCTGCATGCAAAAGACCTTTGGTTTTTAAAAAGCACAGCACAATGGCCTCCATCCATTTCTGGGGGTCATCTGGGATCATGGGAAAAAAAATCTCTTGAAACAGTGTGACACACAAATGATCGGCAGGATAAAAATCACAGGTGAGTTACATTACAGGGTAATTACTTCACCTTATTTGATTTAAAAAAATACATTTATTAGCATGTTAGTTTTAAACAGTAGTGGAAGATATATTTAGTAATATGCTTAAAGAAGTATTTCACTTCTGGAAAGATGGTCTTTTCATAAAACTAAGCTGTCAGTGCAGCAGAAAGACGTAAATACTTTTGAATTTGGTGTGAAAAGATCACGGAAAACAAAGAAAAAGGGCTGTGGCTCAAAAGGTAGAAAATCTACAACTTCCAGAATGCACGGCACAGCATCACAACAATAAACGCTCCTGGTGAGGGAGACGTTATGTGAGCTGGTCCGTTTTGACACAGGAAACAATATGGAGGCTGGCTGGTAACAAACAATCTTGAATTACAGTAAAACAGTGAGCTAAAATATGTTTTTGAAAACATCTGATGTGAGAAATGGCCAATGCAGTAACAGTATCTTGGTTAATATGCACATACATACAATAACTTTGCACTAAATATGCTCACTTTAATCCACTGCTCATTGTTATATAATTATTATTATCATCATCATTATTATCATTATTATCATTATTATTATTATTATTATTATTATTGTTATTATTAGTGTTTATTGCTGTTTCTTGTATTTTTTGTACTTCTTTTGCATGCCTAGTTTTTAAGTTTTTAAATTTTGAAATCTTAAATCTGACTCTTTCCCCTTGACTGCCGTAACACTAGAATTTCTCAATTGTGGGATCAATAAAGGTGTATCTTATCTTATATATTTGAGCAGTACTGCCTAGTTTTATCCTTTGATCTCAGAATTTAAAGCCACTGTTCAATGTACAATACAGGTAACAGTATAACCTTCACTTCCAGTTCACAAAATTCTGTATTAGTCCTACACAGTACACTAAAATATGCTTCTGAAGACATTTGAAGTGAGAAATAGGCAATTCAGTGACAGAATCTTGGTTTTTATTTGATCAGCGCTGCCTAGTTTTACAGTTTGATCTGAGTTTGAGCTTCTATACTGTTTTTGTCTGTGGTGGTGGGCATACGGAAATGCATGCAGTACAATCCATAGTTTGAGCAACAACCCTAAAGCCAGCCAAAATCTGTCAGATGGTGTGATTTGAGTAGGGAGAGGTAAGGTGGGGGGAAGTTTACCACAGTTTTTTTTACATATACTACCCACATTATTATGATACAAACCTGGTTTCAAATCTACAAACTATCCCTTTAAGAATGGCCCATGTCAGTGTTTCTTTAATTTCATAATTGGATCAATATTACTGATGCAATAACTTTTTAATAGCTTTTTTTCTTTTGCTTTATATACAGTACCTTTGGATAGTTTTACCTATAAAAATGTATAATGTGTTTTTTATGTAACATCCCTGAAAAGTAACTCAAGCCATGGATGGAATTGTAGAAGAGTAGTATGAAGTATGAAGAAGCAAAAAACTTTTAATTTTTAAACCAAGTACTTCTACATTGTCTCCAAGTACAGAACATAATCCAATGTGATTAGTTACTTTCCACCACTGGCTTTAAATCATCTGAATTCAAAACATGAATCAGTCATGTATCCTGTTATAGGTCATTAATGACGACTGAGGAAACTCTTTCCTCTGATAATAGACTGTAAGATGCAGTTGAAAGCTCCACAAAAGCAAGTAAGTGAACACTGAGTTGAAATTTTCTGTCAAAATATTTGTGATGTCTGTGGCTGGCACTTGTAAGCTTTTCCCCCACAGGGCGGAGAAACATTGCTGCAAGCTGATTTTAAAATGTGTCCAGAAAAAATACAAAATACACATAAATAAAAGATGAGCTGGTGAAAATCTGAGGCAGTTGTTGGACTGAGCGGTCGAGTCCTCTCCCTTCAGAACTGGAATTAATTAGCAGCTGGAATAAAGGTCACACAGAGAGAAAAAAAATACAAAAACCTACAAAACTGGTCCAAACTAGACCCACTGACCTTTTCAGTCCCTTTCATTGATTCTCTAATTGAAGCAGACTCAAAAATACCCCCCTGAAAGTTTTGGATTATGCTCAGTGCCACATCATATCCACAGTGTGAGTGCAAAGAAAAGCTACTTACGTGTAAACATAGTCAGGAACCATGGAATAGCATAAAGCTGCGTGGTAGAGACAAAAAAAGACACAAGATATGAGCACATTTATGAGATAATGTAGCATTCATTTGTATGCAATATTCAGTATGTCGAAACAAATTGCTAAGAGCTCAAATGAAATAAATGAACTGCTTTCTCACTAGAGAGATTTTCTTTAAGAAATGCAGCACACATGGCTGCACATCTCTACGACTTCTGAGAAACAGAAACGGCAATAAAGAGGAAACTGCTGAGTTTGGGTATTAGTCAATGGGGGGAAAGCTAACAATGAATCTCATTATACAAATCTTGTCATCCATCCTTCTTTTCTCCCCTACTTCACTCTCTCCATTCCACACTTTCTTCCCTGGAGGAAATGCATAAAATTGAAATTAAAGACCGCGCACGCACGCACACACGCCACCATTAACCACCTGTTATAGCACCTGCCAATTGCTGGCCGCCGTTGCTCAGGCTCTGTTATATTCAGACGTGAGAGGTCTGGAGCAGAGTGTGCAGGAAGACTGGAGCTTATCTCGGTCAGTTAATTGATAGCTAATTGCGTAGGAGCCGGTGACAGTAGACCCCCCTCTCTGCCCAGGAGTGATGACCAAGAGAGAGAGAGCGGCTGCACCGAGTCTCAGCCTCAATTTCGACGGTTTCTGTAGCAGGACTGCGAATCCAGCCAGATTGGTTTAGTACAGGTGTAAATGGCAGACCCGGGAGAGCAGATGTGGCCAAATTGAGAATGGCCTGAATCAAACCACTAGCCACATGCAATCTGACTCTTCGGCTTCAGGCATTACAGAAGCACAGTCCTTGAACACCACCACATTTCCAAAGATTACTTGTGGTTTCTGCGTGCTTGCACAAGACAAACTGTATCTGGTTCGCCACGTTTCGGTATGCATATATGGGAAATCAAATCCATTTCATACTGCACAGACATTTGGTGTTTTAGGGCCGATGGATTTATTGCCTCAGTAAAACAACAGTTCGCTGTCCTCTGAAGTTCACCGAGGAAAAAGGGGATTTATGGTGTGTAAAGTCTAATTGCTGGGATTGACATCAAGCATGAAAGCTGTATCAACAAAGCTTGTTCCAATATCATCCTGGCCTTACAACGAAAACAGGCGCACAGCACAAAGTCGCCTTTGAAAGACGAGTCAATGCTGGTGGTGCTGTACATGCAGTACGTGTCGAGTCAGCATCATAACAGCATGCTTCTCTTTGAAGAGCCAAGTCTGAAAAACGGATGAGCGAGATATTAAAAGAATCACAATGGGACATCTGTTCAAGGTGAGGCTTTGGTAAAAAACAAAACAAAACACCAACAGCTACAGCTAACATTTGTGCAACAAGCCAAAGTACCTTTGCGAATTTTCTTTTTCCCCCCTACACACTGTAAAGGAGCAGTGTGTAGGATTTAGTGGCATCTAGCAGTGAGGATTGTCGATTGCAACCAGCTGAAACTTCTCCCTTGTGCCAAGCCTGAACTCCCAGCTAGGATTCCTTCACTGTTCATTGCCCAGGAGGTTTTTAACGGGTCCCGAATTATCCCCACAGGTCTCCTCCTCCACCCCAGCACCTAGTTAGGTGTTCTCCCCTTTTTTCTGAATCACCTGCAGAGATCTCTTCCTCTCCAAAACAAACAAACCAAGTTATTTAAACTGGTAGAAACCCAGAAAAGAGCAGTTGCAGAGAGGCTGCTGACTGTAGTGGCTGACACCAAAAGGGGAATGGCCCTACTGTATATAGAGCCAGTGTTTGGTTTGTCCGTTCTGGGCTACTGTGGAAACATGGCAATGCAACATGGCGGACACTGTGGACAAGGACCTGCTCCCTATGTAGATATAAATAGCTCATTCTAAGGTAACAAAAACACAATTCTTATTTCCAGGTGATTATACACTAAAGAAATACTTCCATCACATTGCATTTCTGCCAACACGCCTCCGTATATCCTACAGACAGACCATCGACAAGCACAGTTTTTGTGCTTCACTCGCATCATTGTAGAAACAGAGCTGCAGCATCAGAAACTGCAAGGAGGAGGAGGAGGAGGCTTTAATCCCTGACTCCTCCGTGATAAAGACCCCACTTTTCAACGGGTAATGTCCCAAGGGGGCGGTCCACAGGTGACACACATTCATCAGCGAGCTAACTGAACCCCCAGAGAGACGGTGGAGACTTTAACCTTGTCACTGTCTGAGCAGAGCTGTAAAAAGGGAAAGCGAAGGGCAGCAAGAGGTGGCACAGAGTAAGAGAAATAAGGTAAGCCTGGCAGAGAGGACTATCATTAAGTGTGCCTGGCAGACATTAGCCGCTGTATAAATCATCACCAGTGGACTATAGGGAGATACTGACCCTCGCCACAAATTCTGGAGAGGAGGATGTGGAACAAAAAATGTCACTGACAATGACAAGATATACACGGTGATCTACGGACGGTCATTTCCTTCGGCCCTGATGCGGACAAGAAAACCGGAATAATTTCTCGCTACCTTTGACTTTCCATTAAAGGTAAACTTAGGAGACAGTGCTGCTGTCCTAGTGCGTCCTCCACTAGTGTCGTCAGTGTGTCAGGGCACTTGCACTCCTGGTGACTTACGTCTGGGATGAAGCCAATCTCATTTAGATGGTTGCTTAGCTCTGGGTCATGGAAGGCAATCATTTGGGAGAAGACGGTCAAGTACTCTGGAACACAGGCAAAAGGGCGAGAGGTCTGTACATAATCTATTGTGTAGCTTGTGTGCTCAAAAGCTGAAAGGCTGAAAGGAAGTGCACTCAATCGAACAAGACTTCACTGCAGTGATACTCAACTTGCGGCCCGTGGGCCAAATCTGGCCCTTCATAGGGTGCCTGCTGGCCTGCCAGCCATTTTCTGATTCACAATTTTTAAAAATGACTCATACAGGGAATTATTTTGTACTTCAAATGTAGATAAGGTGCCAGCGTGCGTAACAGGCATCAAAATAGAGCTTGTTTATGAAAAGAAAAGTGCCAGGGGAGGATCCAGGTCCTCAAATCTGAGAAACGCCCCTGTGTACACCTGACTTGTGTGGGGCTGTTGCATGGGATTTGCCTTGTTTGCTCATATAATCTGATAAGTATTATTAATGTTTGTTTATAAAGGTCAAAGCAAGTTGAGTGTCCCTGTTTTACAGTCAGTAGTAAGAACACAGGAGGTATCACACAAGCCATAAACATGCACAAAATTACCTTATAATTGACTGGATTTTAGAAATCTGCCATCACGAAATGAGATTTTACAGTTAAGAAACTTCTTTTGTAAACTATTTGTTGCTTAAAACAAACAGACAGTGGGGAAGAGTGGAAATGTGACAATTGTTGTCTTCAATGTTTTTCAATGAGAGGCAGAAAGCCCAAATGTTTCAAGTGGACTGCTGATCTACGGCGCAACCTTGGAAACTAACTTGAGCACATGTCAAATGGAAATATTTTAATGCTGCGCCACTGCCATTCTTCACACTGTAAATCAACAGAGGAGCTCCGACCAGACAGATAAACATTAGCCAGCTCTCCAGGGCATCAAGCGGTGGAAAGGACGGATAATAGCCACATTCCCCACAGAGTTCAAGAGGTGTGTGGCGTAGCTGTTTATCAGTCACATAGGAATTGCTTGTGACATTTCTCTGCAGGCTTTCGCGGTTTCATTTGTTTCCCTATCTCTAAATGATGTGGCTCAGCTGCAAACTCCATTAAGACAAACTGAAATTAGTTTTCACAGCTTAGGAACAACATGGAGCCAAAATTTAATCAACATTGAGCTGACGGCCTGATGCTCGGTGCCAGCCGATGATAATTTGTTTTTGAACTTAGCTGAACGCTCTGGCCATGTTTAATACTTATTACTTAACCTGCAGTGGCAGCTGACTGCATTAGCTTAAAAAAAAAAAACACTGCAAGGATGAAGTGGAAACAAGGAAGATAGAAAAATGAAGCAGAGTGTGTAATTTATATTAGAATCAGGACAAAAAATAAGCTTTGAGATCACAATGTTATATTGCTGCGCGAAAACACATTTAACTTCTACACACGCTCATTCTAGCATATCTCACCTTGAATGACATGAGAGTTGTCCTTCAGAAAAAAGTTGTACAGGTACTTGGGGATGAAGGCAGACATGCAGGCATAAGCCAGGGCTGTGAAGAGGAAGAGATAAGAATGAAAGGAAGCCAAAAACTTAAAAAAGGTAGAAACAAAAACACTCATCAGTGACAGCAGTATGCTATTAGAATTTGAAGTCTTACCTTCGTTATTGAAATTCAAGTAGAGGAATGGGGCACAAAGTGAATCCAAACCTGGGATGATTAAAGGAAAATCAAAAGTGGGTATAATACAAATTTGCTTTAGAGTCACACAGTTGTAACTGATGGCAAGGAGGGCAGTTTACAAGGTGTGACGTGAGCACCATCTAGTGTCCACTCATGTGTAGTACAATAAGGAATAGTGCAAACGAATGAAAGGAGGAAAAAAAGAAAAGCAAAAAAAGGGCTGACAAATCATAAAAGAAACACCCAGTGAGACAGGAAAAGAAATTGACAGAGGAGTGTCTGACCCTGCCAGTAGACCAGGTCGGGGTGGGAGACCACCCAGGCTTTCAGCACACGCCTGAACTTGATGTGGCCCTGAGGAGACGACAGCAGCTCATCGTACTGGTGGCAGCGTGGGATGTCAACCTCAATCTGTAAGCATGAACAGAAACACAACCAACAAAAAAATATATATTAAATCAATTTCAAAACTTCGAAGTAACTCAATATTTTATTTTTGTCTAGTTTTAAACAAACAAGTCACCTGTCTGTCAGTAGGTATGGGAGTATCCTTGTCTATGCTCTCATACTTGGCTTGAATGTCTCCCTGTTAACATAAATAAATTAAGATAAGTGTAATGTTAAATCTGCACCTTCTCAATACAAAACTACAGTTTCTGTTGTACCTCAATGCCCAGCAGTGCTGCCCACGCCAGGCCTCGAACAAGAGGAGGAATATCCACTCTGGCCTCTTTCCAAACCAGGTTCTTCTTGTAAGGATAGGCCTGAAGACAAAACATTTAACACAATGTCATACCCAGACTCAATTTAACAATAACCTGATATTGTAATAATAATTGTTCCAAATACCCAACATCATATTGCAGTTGAAACAATCACCAGGCCCTGACATATTTAGGCCCTCTGTCTAATTGGGAGGACATGCTCATGTGTGTTCATTCTGATTCACAAGAGAACTGAGTGGCTTTTGTGTCTGCTAAACCTACACAAATAAGACAAAAAGAAACCATGGAATTCTCAAAGCATGTGGGCTGCCAGGCAAAAAGCATCTCAGTGCTATTTGTGCATATTTAAAGTTGGTAATATTCATACATTCTGTGCAAAATAGCAACCTTTCTACGTGATGAACCTCACTGTTAAAACAGTCCACTTCACAAAGATCAGTGGTAACAGCTACAGCTGTTAGCTTCCTCAGAGAGTTGGTATAAAGTGAAGTACATTTAAAAGGGGTGTCGAGGTGAAAATCTTTAGTTTTTCTTTTTTTTCTGCCATTGTTCTTCCTACTGTCGTCTTGGTGCAAAGCAACATTTATTTTTTACCACATGGATCATTTTAAACAGGCCAAAAAAAGGGCAGATTACGCTCTGCTGCAAAACTGTGAATCAGACCAGAACTGATAGCAGTTGCAAGTGATATGCACTTGACCCTTCACTAATTTCCACCCCTCAAACACGGACTTGCCAATTGTAGCGCAGCACTGGCCAGCTATGACAAGGGTCTAAAAACTACACAGCTGTGCTCCATAGACTCTCACACAATTGTTTCAGATTTCTGCATTTTCACACTGGTTTTGTGGATTTTAAGCTAAATGCTGTGTCCAATGCATGTGTAAAAATGATACTTACTGGGAGAGGTTTCTTTCCAGTTTCCAATCCAAAATCAAACCCTGAAAGTGTATGGTTAGCTAGCTAGCTAGCTTCTAAAGGTACACCCTACGGAATATACAGTCATGGAAAAAATTATTAGACCACCCTTGTTGTCTTCAATTTCTTGTTCATTCTAATATCTGGTACCACTAAACGTATAATACAATGAACACAACAAAAAATGCAGCTGGTCACATAATACTTTATGTCCTATTTGACATTCTTAAGCTTAATTGATTCCCAGGGTATATAAGAGGCCATTTCATGTCACAAGCAGCACTGCACATGCAAAGGCCTAGAGTGGTTTCCTGCTTACATTCAAGCCGTAGCACAACTCAGAAGTTGTCAGCTCTCACATAATGCCTAAAACAAAAGAATTATGTGAAGCCACAAAGGCAGCCATCTTGGCACTGCTGGAAATTGGCATGAGTGAGAGACAGGTAGCGAAAAAACTGAAGATCTCCAAGACAGCCGTTCATTACAACAAAAAAAAACAAGCTGAACATGGCACTACCAAATTGCTACCTGGCCGTGGCAGGAAACGTCTTTCTACCCCACGAGATGACCGTGCACTCATCCGTTCCTGTGTCAGGAATCGTCGTCAGACCTCCAGGGACCTTAAAAATGAGTGGGCACTGTCGAGAAATGTGACTTGTTCGGCAAGGACAGTTCGAAACCGACTTGTTGAAGCTGGTTTGATGTCACACAGAGCACGCAAGAAGCCCTTCATCAATGAAAGGCAGAGGAAGGCCCGGTTACTCTTTGCTCGAGACCACAAGGATTGGACTGTTGATGATTGGGCTAAGGTTCTCTTCAGTGATGAATCCAATTTTGAATTGATGCCCACTCCAGCCAACTTACTGGTTAGGAGGAAGCCTGGAGAAGCTTACAACCCAGACTGTCTTGCCCCTACAGTAAAACATGGGGGTGGATCAGTCATGATCTGGGGTTGTTTCAGTCTGAGTGGAACAGGGCAAATGCAATTGTGTGAAGGCCGAATGAACCAGGTCATGTACAGGACTACCCTTGAAAACAGTCTTCTTTCATCAGCTGGAAAACTCTTTCCTGCCTCGAATGACTGGATTTTCCAACAAGACAATGCCCCTTGCCACACGGCAAGGTCAGTTAAAGCCTGGATGGAGAACCACAACATTCGCACCATGCCTTGGCCTGCTCAATCACCAGATCTTAATCCAATTGAAAACCTGTGGAAAATCATCAAACTCAAAATGGAGAACCCCAAGCCCAAAAACAAAGAAAATTTGTTTGAATTTGTCCAACAGGAATGGGCTGCTGTGACAGCAGAACAATGTCAGAAGCTGGTGGAGAGCATGCCAAGACGCATGGCTGCAGTCATCAAAAACAATGGTTATGCAATCAAGTATTAACTCTTGTGTGTATCATGTGTTTAAAGCAAACAGAAAAGAAAACATGGAATGCTTAAAAGTAGTGTTTTTGGCGGTACAATGCCATAGCTATTGATGTAAGAATTTAAGTAATTTTGGTTATTATCAAGAAAACCATGGAAAATGAATAGTTCTTAGTTCTTAAATTAAACTCTCATGAGCTATTTTTGTTGTTATCATTATAATTGTCCAAACAAATGTACCTTTAGTTGAGCCAGGCATTAAAATTAACAAGAAATTGAAGAAAACAAGGGTGGTCTAATAATTTTTTCCATGACTATATATATATAAATGTTGCTTTTTCTTTTTAATAATTATTAAACTAAATATAGACCTATCTTGCTTTATAGAAAACAGTAAAGAGAAACTGGGTATTTTTTTGCTGATATTTAACCAGCTGTGTGTCATCTTAATGTGCGCAGATGAAGAGTTTCCTGCCCGTCCGCTGGTGGCATGGGGGAAAGCCAAACACTGTTCATCTGCACACTGTGGGATGACACATAGCTGGATGAAAATTGGCAAAGTTTCCCCTTATATTCATAGTCTTCTGTCTTGATCGTCAGGTGATGAGGTGTTTCACTTACACTGTGATCTGCGGGTTTCAGCTTCTAACTATCTTCACCTTTTTAACCTGTTTTTGCTGCTGAGTGAGTTTGACTTCCTGTCCTTATCCTTCAAATGCATATTATAAACCCTTTTGTCTGCTTCTCTTTGAAATCGCTTTTTTTTATTTCTCCCGAAATTTGATATTCCCTCAGGGAGTGCAGTTAGTGACAGTGTAGGTACCATGCTACTGTAGCTCCAAAAGCTTGAGAGACCATCACACAGGGGCGGGGCTTAGCAAAGAGTCAATTCATGGCGCTGTCAGCCACCACAATCCAGTCTTTGTGAATTCACCCCTGAGTGCATGTGCAACTTAAGGGACTAGTGTGTAGGATTTAGCAACATCTAGTGGCAAAGTCGCATATTGCAACCAACTGAATAACCTTTAATTTAACTAAAAAACACGAATGGCTCTCTCTCAAGCCAGTGTTTGGTTTGTCTGTTCTGGGCTACTGTAGAAAAATGGTGGTACAACATTGTGGACTCATTGTAAGCTAACAAAAACACAACAATTCTTGGTATAAGGTGATTAGACACTAAAACCATAGTTGTGAATATTATATTGCATTTCTGCCAATGGATTCCCTTAAATCCTACACACTGCTCCTTATAAGTGTGTGCATGTGTGTATATATGAATTTGTAAGGAGCCCAGACCTTGAGCAGCCTGTCAAAGAGGATGATGCGGATGAGTTGGTACTCGGTGTCTCTCTCGCGGATGATGAGTGGGAGCGTGACGGTGGCCGACAGCTCATTGCTGCTGTTGGACTGGGGCAAACTTGACTGTCTGAAGGAGGGAGAAGTAAAGGGAATATGACATTACCCGAGCCAAAATAAATGATGGGTTGATGTGAAAAATAGTGACAGGGGAGGAGAGGGCGAACGCGGCGAGTTCAGGATGGAGATTGCTTACTCGTCTTCCAGTAGAGGGTAATAGGCTTCTCCTGCGACATCCTTCAGCCTCTGAAAAAGGACGAGAGAAGCTTCAAAACACACGACAAAGATTGACAATTCATTTAAACTCTGTTCATTTTGAAACCACTTACTACATTAATTAAACACCCACTATTACCCACGTGTGTTTGTCACCATCACAGTTCAACAGCATTCAAAAGCAGGGGCACATTAGACAAAATAAAATAATAAAGTGATGCATTGTTTCTGAAACAGCTGTCACCTGGTGCAATAAACGAGCACTTATCAGTACAAACAATATCAAGGTTAATGAGTGCGATGTTGTTGAAATGTTTTCTTCCCTTTGTTTAGTATTATTATCATTATATCCTTTATTTAAACAGGGAAGACCATTGAAAGAAAGCTCTTTTTTACAAGGACACCCTGATTGCAGCTCATATTAAACAATAGAAGCACACGAAAGTAACAACTAAGTATGTGTCACAAATGATACAAGAAACAGGACAAGGACGACATGAATGCAGAGAGAACACATGCATTCACACTGCTGTAAGTCAGTCAAAGGGGATTTAAATTGATTAAAAGGGATTAGTTGTCTAATTTTCCAAGCTTCTGCAGATTGTTCCACTTGTGTGGTGCATATTATTCAAGAGCCAGTTTCCCGGTCTCAGTATTAATGTGATGATTTTTAAGGACCAAATAGTGTCTCGGTTAAAATACATGTGAGATACTCAGGTGGTTTGCCAAGGTGTGCTTTGTAAATAAATAGTATGCAGTGCCGTTCTCATCTTACTGCCAATGACTGCTACCCTACTTTCTCATATAACAAACAACTCTGTGTTTAAAGCCATACCCAGTTATTAATCTAGGGGCGGAATGACAACAACAAATGGTGGTAAACAACCTCAGTAAGTGGCATTGTGAGCATTTAAATTTGATAACTAGTTTTAAAACTGGAAACACATTTGTAAAAAGCACCCTCAAACCCCAACCCATTGCACAACACATTCATTTACACAATACCGTACGAGTCTGCTGACAGGTTTGCTGTCTTACATTTCTCAGCTGGCACAGAGACAGCGTCACTGTTGTGTCGTCAAGCAAGAAACTCCGATCTCTTCCCTGGCCAAATGACTCCCCGTCTTCCAGGACAAAACTAAAGAAAAACAGAGAGAGAGGGAGGTGGACATTTATTGAGGCTGAATAGCACCTAAAGATAGCAAATGCCTTCATCTGTGCATGTGCGTGTGTGTGTGTGTGATGTACTTTGGCAGTGTGCAGATTGGAGGTTTGGACAGTATGATCTCCTTGTTGGTCAGCTCCTTCTCCAGGTCTCCCCCCGCCAGGCACCACAGATGGTACACCTCATCTATGGCCCGCTCCGACAGGTAGTCGTCATCATCGTCTGGAACACACACACATAAATCAGTGAACCCCTCCCAGTAGGCCCAGTTGGTGCTGCAGCACACACTGCCAAATGATTATTATATTAGCAATTTTAATAGCATCTTCTGACATTGAGACGTGTTTACTCATATGGCATTGGAATCTCGTTTGGACAAAGGCTTCGTCTGGCCGACAACAGTTAAAACAAACACAGTAAATCTAAGAAAGTCTCTTCCAAAATTAAAGAGCCCACAGGAAACAGTCCATCTTGTGCTGTCAACATGATGTGCAATGTGGAGCTCTTGTCTTTGTGGAGTTACTGGGCACTGGGTTTTTGGAATTAACCACAGGAGCGAATGTGAGACAGAGGAGCAATAATGTTTTTAAACTGAAAAATGTATTCCTATCCACAAAGAAGTCCCTGATGTGTCTTAAATGGTGTAATTTTGTATTTAGCCCTGTTTATTTTGTGGTGGGCTTTACATGGTGTGGTTCACAGAATTTAGGATGGAATAAAGTATTATATATTAAAGGCTCTCTAAGTCTTCCTAAGCTTGGAAAGTTTTTGTCACAAACAGCAAACATCTCCTCACGATCTGCTAGCTACATGTCCTCTGAATATGCTGTGAGAAAGTCTGGTCTCTGTAGGCAGCCCAGGCTCCGCAAATGGCAACAAAAACACTTCTGTTTATGTTTAACAATGTAATCAAACACAATGGAGCTAGCTCGCCTTTTAGCCTCATTGTAGCCTGTAGCTCTAACTGTCTCTCTGGGAACCGCGTTCACGTGTACGTACGCGCTTGTGCAAGACCGTGAGACGTGGGCACTGCGTTCATGTGTGTGTGCTTGCTTTCGCTGGTCTCGCGCTGGCTGGTTGAGAGCATTTAAATTTTTAACCTTGCTAACATGTCCGTATGGTGTTTCTGTTTATGGTGTCCGCGTAAAGATGACATGGAAACACGGATTCTGACATCCAAGGAATTGTTGCGTCACGCTTTCCATGACGCTACGGTGAAATAAGAGAAGCCAGGTGTAGCTATGGATTGTATTATGCAACTTGATATTGATATTTAATTCGAATTAGTAAAAAAAAAAGACATGAACATACAAACAAGCAGACAGAGAGTAAGAAGTCCTTACAAGTACTGAAAAGCACAATGAAAAGCAAAAGTCAGAGTTTAGTTTTTTTTGGTTTACACATTTGAAAAGGAGTGAGAGGAAGTATAAATGTCTTAAATCCCATCCTTTCCCCATACGGCATTGAGTGAAATGAAACAGATAGCTTCCTTTTAAATCTATACCTTAACCTTAAACTGTTCTAAATATACCATTGTAATTACCTTTTAACTTTGTCATACAAAAATAACCCATGTCTACGTATATAATAGTAAGTACCAAATATCTATCTTGTAATGAAGGCTTATGTACCATGCAACATGCTATATTAGCTGTTGGATAGCATAGTCAAGACGAAGGCTGATGTTAATAAGGCTAAGCAGAGGTGTGTGTATCTAATAAGCAGAGTCGAAGGTCCAGCCACAGGCAAGCAACTGAGGGGTGAGGCTAATTTCCATATTCATAGTTTCACACATACTGCACGAGGCAACAGTGTAGTTACGTCCAACTCATTTTAAGTCATGAAGGGATGCTGGAAAACCCTCTAAACATATATAATTTTAATAAACAGAGATGAGGTTGCAGTTGTCTAATCAATGCCTGTATAGGAAATTTAAACCGAGTGCAACTTCTTTATACAAGATGTGGGAGCAAATGTACAAGAATACAAATTATACAAATCAACTACATGGACAAGATGAAAAGATTTAAGGCTAATTGAGATACCAAATGTAAAACGTATTAAATATCAAAGAAAATTCTCGCAGCACACCAATTAGATCTTTTGACTTTTTTGACACTAAATGCTTCGACCTGTCTGCTGCTGTTATTAATATTGACGCTGGCATGCTTAATTAAACCTCCTTTAGAATAATCAATTCAGCTTTGAGAAACTGTACTTTTAAAGGTTTCAGTCAAGTGGAAGAAGGGTTGAGAGGTGACTGCTGTGTAATGTGTGTGCCTAAGTGTGAGTGTAGCTGGGGCAGACCTTTGCAAAGGTCACTGATGTCTTCTGGGAGCTCCAGATGTGCACAGCGCAGAGAAGAAGAGAACAGACTAACGGGCTTCTGGAAGGGCGTATAGAGGCAGGAGATGCCACTGAACACGGAGTCTCCCAGCAGCTCGACAGGGGTCGGCCTGGAGGACGCACACAAAGACAAAATGGTCATGACAGTAAAGTCGTAAATTTGTAAAACCTGACAATATGGTATTAAACATTTAGTTATATAAGGTCATAGAGGCTTTTTATCGCAGTGTTAGGCAACTGCTTGCATCAGTTTATTTTGGTGCCATTTCACTTGTTGGTTTTAGCATGCTGGAATCGTCTCTGACGTTCATGCAAAAAATGTTTCATAACCAGCATGACCAAAGTGGTTTGGAAACCAAACAGCCAGTGTCCTCCAACAAAGAGATAAATCCATCAGAGACCGTATTTACCTTTTGGATGGAAGAAATGTCAAGCATTTCCTTAATAACTCCAGAACATTCTCAGGCAGCTCCTGTTAAAAAAACAACTTTATCAGCTACAGTGCACACAATACATACAAAAATCACACACAAACTCAAGATTAGGAATGGCTTACATAAAACTGCCAATGGGACTAGATGTCTGATTGAATACATTCAAACACATATAACAGTTTTAAGTGTATAATTCTAACTTTACAAACAATTAACAAAAATGTATTTACAGAAGCACCTGTGGATTGGTGAGTAACACAGACAGTACTTACAAAACACTGACCTTTCAGCTGTTACAGAACACTTAGATACACCTACAAAATCTACTCATCAACATTTTTGAGTACTGACCATAGCATTAAGAACAGGTTGTTACTTATTTTTTGATCAGATATTTCTTGACTGAAATCAGTAAAGCCAAAACAAATTTTATTTTGGCAGTTTGGTAACATCATTGAGTGAAAACAAAAGATTTCCCAAACTAAGATACTTTTAAAAGGTTTTTTGTATAATTACCTGAACTTATTTATTATGTACTAAAATCTTTCTTAATGACACAAAGCCCTTGTGCTTTATTAGAATTAATATGCAAGTTTTTAAATGTGATTTATGATGCTGTTAATGTGACCTAATTTTCCAGTAATAGCTCTGTCCTTAAAAAAAAAACACCATTAAAAAAGTCTTAATATAAAAAGTATGTCATTGACTAAGATCGAAGCAGCCAACGATTTTTACTTTACCTTAATGGTATCCAGGCAGCCGTGCTCCTCTGCAAGGACGGTGACAATGTCGTCCATGCAACCTGAGAATGACAAACAATATCCTGGTGTCAGCCTAATTGAGCTTAAGAGAATATTGCTCGGTACTTAGAACAATTACGTCCTTCTCACTTACCCAAGGTTAGAATGAACTTCAATCTCTCACTTATATCAATATTCTGCAGCAGTCGTCTTCCCTGGAATCGATTCGCAGCATTAGAATTTATGGTGAAAATGACCCGTGAGTTCAGGAAAAAAACCCAAAACAGCATAAAAAAAAATCTATGAATGTCTTGTTCTCGTATGAAGTGGTTCATGAAGGGTTCTTACCGCGCATAATTCAAAGAGCAAAACCCCAAGAGACCAGACGTCAGTCTTGGGTCCTGATGGCAGAGGAGCTTCATCATGGGAAGAGTCACTGGGATGGAAGGAGCCCTGAGCGATCACCTCCGGAGCGAGGTACGACGGGTACCTGCGGTCGTGTTCATAGTGGAGATAAACACATTACTTTGTCAGCCTCTGAATAACGTATACACCCAGATTTCCCTAATAATTAATAACTATAATAAATAACTGTCATAATAGTTTTTCCAAGGTGGTGTGGTTAGCACTGTCGCTGAACTTCAAGAGGGCTCCTAGTTCAAGCCCAGGGTGGAGGAGCCCTCCTGTGAACACACATACAGGTAGCATGCCTTCACTCTGTGCTCAGGATGCCATTACTCCACAATAACGTTCTACAGTAATGCTCTGAGTGCTGCATACAGAACCTTTAAAGGTACACCATGCAGGACAATCAGTTACTGTTTGTACGTACGCTTTTTGCTGTATTTTTTCAGTGCTGTTTCTCTTGGATGCCTGCTCCTTACAGTCTGGCATCTGGTCGCTACCTTCTTATAAAGCCCCTAACCTGAGCACTGTGGGGGTCCCACTCATAAACATCCTGAACACAGAAAATAAGAAGATACCGGCAGAGGGCAGAGTCTCTGCAGAAAAATACACTGCCGCACTCTTCTAGTGGGTCATAAGCGATGACAGAGAGGGATTACTTCTGTATGCGTCTTGTTTTCTAGGAAAATCCTGCATATATCTTTAAGTTTTACTATGTCTATTCCATACAACAAAGTAATTCGTAATATAATCTAACGACAAAATGACTCAATGTACTCTATTAAATTGCTCAAACTTCTGTCAGTGAAGTTATGTGTATTCAGTTGTCCCTAGGGACTATCTGCATAGCTGTTTGACAGATACATTTATTACTTTTCCCTCCAGATGTTTCACTGAAAGTCATGGGTATGTGCCATCATTCCTCTTTTCAATCTGCAAAAGGATATTACACAGAGATACTTGGTAGAACACAAAGGCCTTTGGATTAGGATAAAAGTCCGACGATCTGTTACAGTTCCCAAACCAGGAAGCTACTTTGATGCCCCAAAAGCTGGTTTCTATGAAAAAGCATGGGTCATTATGCATCAATGTTATGGTCACTTGCCTTTTTATGATTTGACTAACAGCAAACAGATACAAGGGAACCTTTGACCCTAAACAGACAGCTCACAGAGCTCGAGTCCCACCGCTTGAAGAGTTCCAGAGAAGCACTAATGGGCCTCTCACTGTGATGAATGAGGAGAAAAAGACGTACCCAATGGGAAAATCTACATCGGCCCCATGATCAGTCATGTGATAAAGGCCAAACTTTGCCAGCTTGACGTTCCCCTACAAAGATAAGAAATCTATCTTAGAATGACAGCTTTACATTTAAGCAAGTATTTTAATTAGACAAACTTTCAGCGAGTAAAATAGAGACATACGTAAAACAGCTTAATTTTACCTTGCAGTCCATGAGCACATTGTGTGCGCTGAGGGCTCTGTGCACCATACCGTGTTTGTTCATAAACTCCAGACCTTCAAGGACCTCATAGGCGATCTGCAGCACCTTCTCTGGGCTGGGACAAAACACGACAGTTTGTCAAGTCAAGTGGTGACTGGGTCAGTGAAAAGACATTATGCAAACCTATTGTCAGCCAGTAGATGGCAAGGTTAATGCATACTATTTTCCATCATATACAATATAATTTAGCACAAGTAAAAGGTTTTATAATAACTGCTCACCAGTGAAAGTGAATGTAAAAAACAAATTTGGTTCATGACACATATTGTAAATATTTCTAAATACTTATTGAGGATTTTTAATGACGATCTCACCTCACTGTTTTCCCCTGTCTTTGGAAATCACTTAAACCGCTTTCATAGTGCTCAGCGACAACAATCAGCCGTTCTGTAGAGCAAGAAGAAGAGACCAAAATAAAGACATCCAACTGAGTTAACTAACTTTTACTGATGTTTATTTAGAAGTATCAGTAGCATGTATTAGTGCTACACCTGTGTAATAAAAAGTGAGGTGAACACGCACATCTGGTTCTAATCTAAAAAAAAAAAAGAGAAAAAGCTGCATGCTCTCCTAATTTTTTAATTAAAATGTGCTTAGTTTTTTTTTACATCTCTAAGATAAACAGTGCTGCAGTCAAAAACAAAAGGTGTTTTGACAGTGTGTCAGAGAGGAATGGATTAGACTATGTAGGGGCATTTCCGCCACAGTAAATTTCCCAGGGGACAAAGAACCTTTTGAGGAATCCAGGAACCTAAACCTTCATCTTTGGGGCATTTTGCTTTTATTCCATAGGACAGCTGCAGCATAAAGGGCGGGGAGAGAAAGGTGGAAAACATGCAGCAAAGGACCGTGGGTTGGAATTGAGCTTGCAGCCCCTGCGGCACAGACATGGCCTTTCTACATGGAGCTCCTGCTCTATCAGATGAGCTAGTAGTCGCTGCCTAAACCTTCATTTCGACTTAAGTGGGGCTACGTTTAGTCCCTGCATGGTAGTTCCAGGTGGCAAAAACGTGCTACTCCTGGGGTAGTATTTACTGAATATTCAGGAACTTTGCAGGGCTGACCCTCGTTTACTTAAATGGCAACTTTAAAGGCTGTATTTTGTGGCGTTATCGTGTTGAACACGATGTTATTGTGTTCACCACTTGTAAATACAAAGCTTTACATAAGACTTGCACATAAATCAAAGCAAACATGCTTCACACAGAACAACAGGATGAAACAAGACGACTGTCACTAGTTTAGAAAGTTAATAAATAACCAGGTTCAGTCCTGAGTGCCATAATTATAAAGTGCCAGGTGTGTTTTAAGCTCAGTAAGAGTACACATCAAGCACAGACTGTCACTAACTGAGAGTGAAATCAGGCAAAATGTGATCAAATGGGAGGAAAGGATATACAATAATAGACCCTGTTCTACGGGCAAGACAGGAAGTCGTACCATGTTTCCCTCTGGAGATGTCCACATACTGGCAGAGCCTGGGGTGAGTGACGGTTTTGAGGATCTGGAAACGTCCCAGGATTTTGATAGAGTTGGGGGTGAGAGGGAGGCCGTTGCTCCCACAGACATCATGAGGGAGAGCTGAGGCGAAAAAGGTGAAGGCCCCCAGCTGGGCGTCTTTGAGGGGCCTCATCTTGACACTGGCTTTAAGCACTGATGATGGGAAAGAGCCTTCAAGAGCACGGGATACTGTATGAGTATGACTGAGAGGAGCAGTCTGATCATCAGCATGGTGTGGTATATTAACAGCTCATTTATAGCAGTTTAACAAACATCAATTCATTTTAACTCCTTAGCCACAGCTGAAGCTTATAAATGTTTATGTTAACGTTAGCTCAGGAGACACCATTCACTGGGGAAGTGACAGCTCAACACTGTCATTGTCAGCACAGCACATTTACACCATGTAGTTGCGCATTAACTTCAGAAACAAAAGACACAATATACACAGGGACACTGCATTTAAACCTAATGTGTGCATGTAGCTTTCGTTGAGTTATAAAAACAACTGCCTTATTAGCCTGGATAGGAAAACAATCATGTAATGTGCATTGCATCCGAAGAAATGTGTCTACTCACGCTTAATGGAAAGGCTGTATGGCCATGCCGACAAACGGTATTTGAAATTATTGACAATATATGTTTTAAATGAATTCGTTTCCTGCCTCTGCAATGTGATGGGAACAGCTGAGTGAACGTGACCGCCTACGTCATTTTTGTCCGACAAAGTAGTGCGCGGAGGGTACTTTATAAAATCACAACAACGGTTATAAAACTAAAGTTAACCGACGTCATTTCAAAATCTCAACATGGTTGTATTTTAATTATTTTTAGGGTTTATTTTGAAGAGTTACTTTCTTATTATAGTAATTATACACAGGCAATATCCGCTGCCTCCTTACATTTTGCGCCTCCGTTAGATCTATAGAACATATGGCTAGCTAAATCTGAAGGCCTGCTCCCTATCCGGATGGTGTAGAGATCTAACCGCGGGGGCCTGACTTAGCCTCTCTGCGGCTAGCTGCTAGCTGCCTGTCTGTCAGTTAGCTGATGTAACGCTAGCAGGACTAGCAGCTGTGAAGCCCCCTCCTGCCCCTGAAACGTGTCTGAGAGTCTATGTAAGTTTAAAGAATCTCTGTGATTTCATTTTACTGCTTTAACTAAGTCGTCAATATCGTCTAATCAGCCGCCCGGCTAGTAGCAAACCAGTGCTAGCTGCATGAGAGCTAACGTTAGCTTAAAATCAAGTTGATTTTCCTTGGTGAAGCTACCAGCTCTGTGTCAGCTCAACCGGCTAATAGCTCACTGATTTATCTCTTAGCTCATGTTCCGTCTACAAATCACAGTAAATTATAATTCTCTGATAAAGTTAGCTTTACAGTTGTTTAATAAGGAGAGTGTTGTACGATTACTGTGATTTTTAAATGATTTCATGCTTCAGTTTTTCTTTTAATATCCAGCTACAGGTAACTTATTAACTGGGTTGCAGGAAATCGTTTTCATTATCGATTAATCTGATGGATATGTCACAATATTTGCAAATAATACACGCACTCCAACTCCAAGGTGTAAGACAGAACAAATGAGATAACAATAAATATGATATTAAAGTCAGTACAGAAATATTTAATCATATTGTAAGCTGCCTAGTTGGAATGTGTTTAAGTATCTCAAACATATTAATATTAAAATAATAATAATAATAATTTGTGAATTTGTTGTCAGTGATCAAATTCAATCAATTCAGCACTCTTATAAAGTTAATATATTTGTGCAAAGACTGCTCCTCTAAACAATTGATAAATATGGAAATAGAAAATATCACTAGACATTATTGTGATATTTTATACTCTAATAATTTAATCAGTGTCTTTTCAAAGAGCTGGTACATTAATAGATAATGAAGACAACTCATAGTGTCAGCTGATCCACACAGATATAGATCATAATTGGTATTTTTAGTTTATATTCTTGTCAGTAATGAAACGCAGGTTATTTACCAATTTAATGAAATAATAATAATAACATGGCTTGTAAATAGTTGCCAGCATGTTAGATTAGTGATATATTTACCTCTACATTGTTAAACACTGCAGATTGTCTCAATTATTTCTGTGGTTGTTTTAGTTTTTCACCAAGTTATGTGTAAATTTATTTTTGCATGTGCATTCTAAAAAGACAGTCCAGGGTAAGTATGAGATAGAAGAGCACATACCGTATGCTTCCTGAAAAGCAGTGATTACGCCTGGTGCTGAACACAACACATCGCATAGTTTCTTTTAAGTTAAATGTGTAGGTCCCTGTAATGCCTTCAGGTGGTGCTGCCATACTGCTCTGCCTTTTCATCTATAATGATCTGGCTGGCAGACAGGTAGGGAAGTATCCCACTACAGTATATTTTTACTGTGGGAATGAAGCATGAAAAGAGGAAACACTTGTATCCTGGTGGGTCTGCTCTCACACCACCACCATACCAGAGAAAGTTGGTGGTTAATTGTGACCGTTTTGATTCAAACCACCTGCCTAGTCTCTGTATAGCGATGCAGTATTATCTTTGATAGTTTAATCTGAAAATGAATGTAGACAAAAGGTCAGCGCGGGCTGTTAAAAACCTTATGACTAAACAAACCAGGCATGCCTATTTTTAGGAGATTGATAAGACAGATGCCTTTTCCAGTGGAGCACCAGCTGTCCACAGTTAACCCGCTAAATTTTTACAGTTGCAAATCAGGAGATGAATCAAAGATACTTTGATTTCCATAAAGCGAAGAAAGGTAAATTATGCATCCTGAAGGCTGCTGAAAGCACACGTCACTTTAACATTTAACACATTTAGTTATTTCCATTTGAAATCCCAAGCTGAAATGACCCCTTATTGTCTTTATGCTGCAGACCATACCTCGGCCCCAGGACCCGTTTTCAGGGGTTATCCAAATGAGATCAGCCTTTTTGTGGCTCTTGTCATTACTCCACCACTGGTCCTGTTTAAATCAATTTAGTTTCTCAAAAAACAATGCTTTGATCCTTGATTTTATCAACTCCAGCTCTTTTGTGTTTCTAATTTCCTCATCCCCCAACATTTTGTTTTCATCTCGGGCCAGCTGTTGTTTTCCAGCGCCTCCCTGTAATATGTGTAAGAAGTTTTCTTCTCCATGCCTCAGCCTTGTAAAAATCCTTCTTTTCCTCTTTCTTCAAGAACTAATTTGCCAAGCTCAACGTGATAAAGGATCATTACCCCAAAACCAAACTGGTGTCCAGTTGTGTTTTGGTTGAGTGGCCCAAGTGTGACTGATCCCTTTAGAACGTAATCTCCAAAACTGAATGCGTATGATGTTGATGTTAAGGGTGGTTTAAAGGATAAACTATCTGAATGTCACTTCTTACTCGTCACTTTTTTACCACGTGTTAATATGAAAGACAGACAGGAAAGTTTCCAAGAATTTCACTTGTCCAAGTTGGTCCTGACCGTGTCAAGGCAGCTGTGAGGTTTTCATACACTGAAATGCTGCAGCAAACATTAAAATTTAATGAGTTTGGAATCAAGATTTGCTGATTTATTGTCTCATTTTTATGAAAAGCATCACATGTTCTTCTGATTATCTCTCAGCCTGCCTTGTGGACGGGGTCAGATTTTGTCACTTTGGGCAACCAGCCAAAGTATATAAGTCATGAAAATCCCATTAGCACATGGTTTACTTACTGGGGCTGCACATGGACAACATGTCAGATTTGTTACAGATAGTACTGTATCACATCTACAAGTTTTAGATTTTGCTTCAGGAATATACAGTGTTTTCTAATGAAGCTGTTAAAATACTGCCGCTAGATTATATTATGACATGTTTCTACAAAATAGGAAATCCCTGTACAATGTAGTGCAGTGCTACAAAACAGCCCTGCTACACATACAACCTTTGTGGAGATTGAAATGTTTGGTTTTTGTTGAGACTGTCAGAGAGGACTTGACTTAACTCTGTGGTCATTCTGGAGGCTGTAGTTTGTGGTGGCGTTGTACTGGAATGCAAACCTTGTAACTCCAAACATGTCTCTTTGTAGATGTTCAGCACAGAACTTTAGAGTACCATCTCCTTTTACTTTGCTAGTGCCACTTGAGTAAACTTAATATAACATAGAATAGGATAACTTTGTAAGTATTCACTGTGCTTGTGACTTTGATGCATGAATCTTTGACTTTATGTAAAACAAAAGGAAAGATAATCCATCCATAAAACAAGAAATATCTTGCAGAATTGGCCTTTGCAAATTTATTTCATGATATTGGAGTGTAATCGGTTCAGTATATTGTACACTTCTAATACAGAGTGTTTTCTGGTGTCTGCTAGGTATTTAGCTCGCTCCTTGTTCAAGATGTCGGGGCACAATCCTTTGTTGAGGCTGGAGCAGCGAGCAGCCGAAGCTGATCAGCTCATCGAGTACCTGAAACAACAAGTCCAGCTGCTGAAGGAGAAAGCCAGTAAGAGACAAATACACACACACACCCAGACACTAAAACGTTTGTGTACAGAACATTTTGTCAGCTGAAACAGGCCAGTTCATTATGTCACAGTCTTACAAAATGTGTATTACGCTTTATAGTACACTGTAGTACAGATTTGTTTAGTTAGGCCACATTTCTATGCAAGAAGTCTTTGTGCTGTGTTTAGGTGTAGTACATAATGTATTTCTGTATTGGCTGTAGGTGTGACATTTTTTTTGGCTGAAGAGCTGCTTACATACATGAATCACAGTCTCATATTTTTAGGAGTGAAATCCCTGTTGGACTACTAGCAGTTTTATGAAACCCGAGGCCTCAGTTATGTGAAAGTGCACTTGGATTTACAAGAACTGTCATTCTGAAAATAATTTCCCATGATGTCTTTAAGGTTGACTCATAATAAAGGGCGCCAAATCAGCCAAATGTATCCCATACACTTAAAGAGTAGAATTCATATTGCCATTGACTTTAATTAATTAATTTAAAAATACAGAAATGAGGTTATTGTTATTGAATGAGTTGTCCCAAATACCGTTTTAGAGGATTCGAAGCTTTAGTGATAATTAGCAGTGGGGGATGTCATAGTAATCAGTTATTTTCACATAGGCTAATCAGACACCCACACCTGAACTAACTTAAGTAGGACTTTCCGCTGTGTGTGTGAGTGAGAAAGAGAAGGTGGAAGGTGGACTATTGTTTCCCGTTTTTTTATTTGGTTGCTGTTTTTTCTGTGACTAAGCGACCAATGAAATCTTGCCGACTAATGACCTTTCCGGTTGACTAACATTTGCTCAACTGTTAGGGGGCAGCCCGCTTTGAAGCAGGGGTCAATGACTGTGCTGAGAAGAACACTGGCCTCATTTGTGTCTGACACTTGCCACCTTTCTTTTCATTTTCTCCACTATTTTAGTAGTAAAAAAAAACAAAAACAAATATTGAAGCACTCCAAAATTTAATAGAGTTGTGTCTTATTTTAACTTGATTAAGCAGACGTTTCTGTTTCTGTTGCAGTTGTATAAATGGCCTAAATTAATCTCCAGTATCTTCTTTAATAACATACTTCAACTGTATCACCTGCACAATGTAAGACATATGAATAATTACAAGAGGGCAAAAAGATAGTGTTTTACTGTAATTCAAGACTCCTTGGGACTGTTTTTAAATCCAAAAACTAGAGTAATGGACAAGTTCATTGCTTCTTTAACTCCAGAAGAGGCACACTATGGATTTTAATATTCATCATATATTATTCGATATTGTATTTGTACTAGTTCAGCGGTTCTTAAAATGTCCTGTGGGATAGTGAAATTTCATTCCATTGCTGAGAGCTAACAAGAATTTGCCTCTCAGTCGTCCAGGCCAGCGTCAGAGAAGAGAAGAAGCTGATGGTGGAGAATGCCAAACTGAAGAATGACATTGAGCAACTAAAAAAACAGCTGCTGGAAAAAGAGAAGAAGAGAGGAGGTATGTTGAGTTTGGTTCCCAGCAAAGACTTCAATCGCGTATCAAATGTTTGTTTGTCTTTAAAAAGACCTTGATGTTATCTTTTGTATCGAGTTATAGAAGCAATTGTTTGTGCCTCGCATAGGAACATTTGATGTCAGTTGTTGCTCATTATAGCACTGTTTGGTTTGTACTATCAATGATAACATCTTGTGCATTCTCGCCTCAGCCCATTATAACCAAATCTTTTTTTTTCTTTCTTTTTTTTTTGAGGGGGGTTTATTATAAGCAGCCATGGCACTTCAAGATTCTCCATCAGAGTGATGGGGACAACATGTCTGTCAGCTATTGTGTGTCTGACATACGTTGACATTCAAGGGCAAACAGCTCCGATCATTAACACACATTTAATGTTTTCCAGAAAGACGCTCCAGGAATAAAAGGGGACTGGAAGAAATAAGCAACTTAACCTTATTCAGAAAGACTCAATATGTTGGTGTTGGAACGTAGAAGGAATGCCTTCCAATACACCCGAGACTGTTTTTCCACATATTGTATCTAATTGTGATGTTTATTTTTGGGAGTTTCTTTTCAATGGCTTTAAGGTGGCATAAAATAGCTTAATCAAAACATGGATGAATGTGAGCCATGTTGAAAGGAATTTCAGTCGGCTTTGTTATTGAGATGAGAAGAATAAACTATTGAATACGAATATAATAGTGCCTTGAGAAAAACATTTCTGCAGCCAAGGAATTAAAAACTGCGGTGACTGAAGCTCGATGTCATATTTGCTTCAACGCTATTTCAAAGTTGAAAATGACTTGAAGACAAGTTCACTTTGGTTGTCATATTATCACCTCATCAAGTTTGTACAGCAAATAGTTGTCTATTTACACATTCGGCATACAGGGAGCAACATAGGCCCTCGTTGGGTATTGCATTTCTGTCCACATAACAAACTGTCAAGTATTGGTTTCCACCAATTCCTGGTTAAAATATCTGGCTCTTTAGCTGCCAAATGCTCCATTGTGTTTACCCGCCTGTCGCTATGTCAGGGTCCGACAACTGGACTGATACTGGTGGGTGATAATTGTCCATGGCTTCAACCCAGTCCCCAGAAAAAATGTTGGCGTCTTTTGTTTCTGCAAGCCACTGACACATTACATTTGCATGTTATTATGTGGCAAATAGGTTTAAACTTAACACGTGGTTAGGTTAAGGCATAAAAACCACTTTGTTATGGTTAGGAAAAGATCATGTTTTCGGGGGACAATCCCCGCTGGAAAAGCAGAGATATCTCGATAAAAACAACTGCTTTTCGTGCCAGTATTCCAACAGGTAGAACAGCACAGGTCGCTAAAAAACACCCACATTTTGGGGCTTAAAAGCCGCTGAGAAAATAGGCATGGGCCCCTGAAGAAACATCCATGTCTTGGGGTTAAAAAGCCATTGCATACATAGACATGGTTCTCTAAAAATTACGCATGTTTGGGGGCTTAAAAAGTGGTTGGACAAACAGCAGTGCCTCGATAAATCACAACCAATTTTATTGTTTGTTGGTCTAGAACAGTGGTCTGCAGTTAGACAGAGGGCTTGTAAAAAACACGCACTAAAAACAACAATGGATTCATTTTAAAAATAACAGTATTAATTAGTGCAGCTTTGATTTAAAGTTCTAGCCGACATGTTCCTGGAGATACATGCATGAAATGTGCATAAAGTAATGCACAAGGCAACTGAAATCATTTCATTTGAGGTAACACTGCAACTATACAACCTCACTGTGAGTACAACACAGTATGTGATATTGTTGTGTGTAAAAACTTGGTTCTCAAGGTCAGAAAACTTAACAGCAAATTTAAGTGGAAAGTCAGGAGTTTAAGAGGTTGTTGCCCTTAATTCCAAGGTAAACCGGAAAGGTCCCGATCTCAGGTCCTAACATAGAATTAAGGTAATTAAAAGCATTATGGCGACGGTGGTGTGCCTGCAGACCGATGTTTGTCAGACACAGGCACTCGATTTTGTAGGAATTCAAACATCAGGCGCCTTAAATGAGGGGTTATTTTTTTCTGGAGAGTTATTGTAGGACATTGTTCCCTGCTTTATGGCTCCATTTCCCTGTTTCCATCAACTGGGACACTGTGTCATTTTCCCATCCAAACTGTTTGCATCAGGAAAGCAGTCCTCCCACTGGGTGTGTAAATAAAGCAGCCTCTGTATCATTTCATCGTACTGTGTTGATGCAACCAGCTCTCTGCATGAAAAAGGGCAACTGCAAAGTAGTGTACCTTGTGGATTTGTAGTGTAAATGATCTCTTTCACATCGGTGCTGCTATGTTCATGTCCTGTCCTACTTTCACTTGACATTTTGAAAACTACGTTCCTCCTCAGGCATTGATTAAACCCCTAAAAACTTATTTCTGCTTATCACAATAACATTTTTAGTTTTTTATTTCCATGGAAAACATCCCTTCATGCCTTAAAATGGGTTAGATGTAACTCTACAACTTTTCAGTATTTGCTGATTTAGTCATATGCAAATTAGCTCTGCCCTCAGAGGCTTTTCTGCAGCTTGAGCATACCTGCTCACCTTCAACTGTGCTCATCAAACACACAAACCTTTGCTTGTAAACAGTTACAGATAACACTGACCTTCAGTTTGATTACATTATAAAACACCTAGTAATGTGTTGCTAATGTTAGATGAGCCTTGTTCCAGATCTCCAGCTCTGACAAGTTGAAGTGAAGGTGACATTCAGCTTGCAAATTATGAATCGTAGCTACTAGGTATGGGCATGAGTATTCAATATAGACATCAGTATTCGCTGCTAAACCTCTCACATGTGAACACGACGTATTTCATTGTAGAGCCATGTGCAGTGTATTGCTTCGCTCAGCGCATCCTTCCCTTCCTGTCGCTCTCTCTCTCTCTCTGTTTATCATGAGGCTACTGCTGCAGGAGTGTGAGTTTGTTGGGACAGCAGCAGCTGTTAAACAGCTCAGTGTGGGAAGTTGCTGCACAGACGGTCCTTCAGTGTCGAACCTATGTAATGGCAGTGACAGGAAGTTGGCTGATTTTTCTTCTGTTAAGTTTGAATTTATAATTTAATACGGCAAATTTCTATTCTTACTTTTTTTTGTGAGAACTCTGTAATTTTTTTTTTTTTTTGTTACCATTTTAATTACCCTACTAAGACCAAATACAAACACCACACCACACCACATGAACACAACATAATACAGTACAAAAACACAACACAAAGATAGTTTGCCAGAGATTACGGATTAAAATACATCAATATTATATACTTACTTAGGAGATCATTGTATCACCACTCCTAATTGAGAGGGCCTTCTACCTAAAGGGTTCAGAATCCTATTCATCGTACTGCCTTATCAGTCCTCTGGAGCAGCGGTTCTCAAATGGTATGCTGCAGCACAGTGTGCCAGGATGTCAATCCAGGTGTTGCTGTGGGATTTTGTGATAACCACACATTATGGCAATAGTCAAGTGGGCCTATACAAAAAGTTATGAATTAATTTTTAATTGACTGTATCAATTTTTCTGTGCACCCATTCCCTAATTAAGAGGCAAAGTCTAGCTAAAAAATGTAATTTCATTGAATTTAATTTAAAAAATCTTCACAGGAGCCTATTTGCTGCTCTTAGCGCATGTGAATTAGAAGTGTGTGACACATCAAAAGCCATGATTGGCAGCCGGTGTGAGGGATGATAACATTCAATAGGAGAAATCTGTGAGAGTGACAATGAATCGCTTTATTGTACGGAGCAACTGAAAGACGAACGAAAAGTTTGAAAACCACTGCTCTATAAAAATGTAATGCAAATATTCCAGCATGGAAGTTACTTTAATGTCCATTCAAAGTGGCTACACTTAGTTTCTGTTCGTTTTCCTATAGTGTTGTGGAAAGCACCACCTCGCAAGTTGAGGGATTTGTTCCGTAGGCTGGCGACGTGTGAAACCCTGACTGTCTGAATCTATGTTTTCGAGATCATTGGTGTGCTGCTGTTCCAAAGCCAAAATGCTCAACAATGGAATTGAATACTTATTTTACTCATGATATGTCTTGTAGCATATAAAAAAACACCACATAAACATTTAAACAAGGTTAAAGATGTTTGGTTTTTTTTACACTGGGAGGCATCTTAAAGTCTTATAGATAGCAGCTATGATCCACTCTCCTGATGTTTTGCCTGTGTTCCCTCCTGCAGTGCGGGACGTGGCCATGCCATCAGGAGACAACGGCGTCGAGTGCGTTTTGAAGCCCACAGCTCCAAAACCCTCTGGACCAGCACCCTCTGCCACCCCAGCTGTCGCTGTCCAGAGCCCTCCTCCCACGGATGAGGGTAAAAAGAAGAAGCCAGAGAAAAAAGGTAACAGCTGTAGAGAAAAGTATGGCATCTCGCAAGGTTTTTATTATGAATCCTTTGAAGTTTTCCCATCCAATAAAAGAAAATGAAACCTCTTCAGATATTTGATATAGCAACATTTGTGTCATGTATTCCATTTTCAGTTTGTCAGCAGGATGGACCTTATTAAAGCTATAAAAGTGACCTGTCACAACTGCAATATATATTCGGCCTTCATCAACATTATTATTATTTTTTTGAAACTTAAGGTCTTGCTTAAGATCCTGTCTTTCCATCAACAGTTGGACAGATGTAGCACTCTGGTCTCCAGAAGTCAATTGATCTTCTCTAAGCATGTTTTTCCACTTAGATTTCTAATATCAGGTGATAATGGATGTAAGGCAACGATATCAGCCTTTTAATGGATCCAAGATTTCCGGGCCTCAATAGGAAGACGTTTAGTGAAGCTTTATTTGTGTTATGAGAGTTTTATGATTTATATACTACACTTGTGACGAGGCGTTCTTGTCTAATGTCACCAATAATTGCATCCAATTTGAGAATGATTTAATGTTTTATGGATGTGCGTCATTCTTGGACCCCATCATAAAACTAAAGTATCCCTATGTGTCAAATATAACGGGGCTAAACTTTCACATTTATAATAGGCTTATAATACAAAACAAGAAATCCTTGCCACAGACTTTCAATTAACTTTCAGTAAATCACTTAAATACTTAGTTCTGTTTCAACAATAAGCTGTCTGGAATAATAAGAAAAACTGTCAAGCATAAACAGGAAATAATTAGCAGTGGATGTGTTTACGAGGTTGTGATTCAGAAAGAGAAAGAAACCAGCTTTAAAGGGGACCTATTATGTTTTTCCTTTTTTTCTGCCATTTATGTATTTAATGTTACTATGTCAGATGTTCATATTAAACTTGGCCAAATTTTCAAATAATGACGTAAACGTATGTAAAAGTAATCCCCGTGAAGAAAATCCTCAGGCTTCACATGGTTCTGAATGTGTTTCCAACATTTTTATTACTTTGGAGACCAGCTGATGACAACTTGTGGCAGATTTCTTAATATACTACATGTAGCTACGTGCTAACGCTAGGGAAACATGTAATCTCGAGCCTCTTTTACACTGCCTGTTCAGGGCGGAAATGCACCTAGTTATGCCACCTCGCTGTTCTGTATGTAGCATACGATCATGGAGTGGGGGGACAGACTTGTCTTGCCTTTAATCCGCCATGGGAGGTAATAACAGCGCTGAATCAGTGACTGTATAAACTGGACACCTGGGCAGGACGAGATGGGCTGCATAGGTGTGACACTTTGGCAAATGTCATTCGTGCAACCCAACGCAGAAGATTTAAAAAGTGTCTGGCAGCAGTTATCGGCTAACTCAAAAAAAAGAGTTGCGGTAGCTGTAAATGTCCACAAATTAGGAAAAGCTCTTTACCCTCTGAGCAGAGGACAAGATCTACTGCCACAAAACAGAGATGGCAAATGATAGTTTTGCCATGTTAGGTCGTTGTTATTGTTTAGAAAGCTCTGCTGATGCATGTGATTCATGTCACACTAGAGGTCGACACTGTTGAGTTACATGTGACGCTCTTCACGTCTCTTTTCACTGTTGAATGCCGTATTGCAGTGTGTTATTACACACTTGAGTGGAATGTTGCCGCCATCATTTGGTTCTGTGTAAAAATGCAAAGGAGGCATAAAGAAGGGACTTTGTAGCGGCCCTATAGTGCGACCTCTGTATTAAAATGGCTCTGGTTGCCTATGTTGTTCATTTTTGTCCGACTTCCGTTCACATTCCTTCTGGAACATGTACAATTGTGAACATTTTTGGTGTCGAGGCTTTTATTGGTGAATTTCCATGGTAGAAAGTGCAGTAATGATGCTGGGACATTGAGATACAGACCCAGAAACGCTGACCAGTCAGAGCAGACTGGGCTTTTTCGGATGGGGGGGCTTAAAGAGACAGGCCCTAAAACAGAGTGTGAATACAGGTGTGCTAGTTGCGACAGTATGATTAAAATAAAGAGCTTTCTGGACATTAAAGCATGTGAATATGTTCTAGTAGAAACCCAAAACACAAGTATGAACTGAAAATGACTACATTAGGTCCCTTTTTAAGACACTGACAAATTCATTCTTGCGTCTGGTATATCTTACACACATATGTCAGGGAGCTGTTAATGGCAATTACTTCCTCCTCTTTATAAGGTGTTGTACATGTTAAATGCTTTGTTACTTCAGGCATTTATGTAACTGCGTTCTCACCTCATCCAAATAGTCATCACTTGTTAGTCTACAAACCTGTGTGTGACCTTAGTGTAGTCCTGGTTATGTTACGTTGCTGTGCTGTCATGAGAACAGAGCATTGATTACACCAGGGAGAAATGTTGAATATCAAAGGCAGAGGTATTCATATTCACCACAGCGGGTGTGGGCTTACATGAATGATTAAAGACTGTGTGATCATTTAAACAGTGCAACCCACTGGAATGAATTTGTAAGCAAACCAGGCCAGTAAAAGGTACTTTGTCTCCCAGAGGGAAGCATCTGCTATTCTGCTATGTCATTGGATCATGCAGGACTCAGCCAAAAGTGGGTACTGGTATTGTCATTTTGATGAGGTATGTACCCCACATTTCTGGGAAGAGGTGAAAAAGTAATTGTCTTTTTCTTTAATTTTTTATTCACTTACGGATCACTTGAAACGCATGCCCCTGCATGCAACCCTGAGGCCTGTCATTGGTGGGCTTTGTTTTCAGTTATGGGAGGAAATTAAATCAGATTCCAGACAGATGCCCAGTATTGTTTCAACTATGATTTGTTTTTTATAATTTCCCTTGGAACGTTACCAGTTGGCTGAAATACGCTCAAACATTTCTGAAAAATATCATGCACGTTTAGAAATAATAGCATGAAAACTCTCACAGATGCCGCTCTTCTACCAACCTTCCCGTAACACGTGATGGATAGCTACTGTCTGACTTTCTGTGCTGAGAGTGCCAAACTTTCAACACCTAACCACATGGTTATACCATACATGTACTGAAATAGCTCTATAATTGCAAAGAAATACTAAATTGAAGTGTGTAGTAACAGTGTTTGCCTTTTTTCTTTTGCCAGAGAAAGCCGAGAAGAAGCAGGCAGCCCCCAGCCAAGAAGATACCAAGGTGGACGTGTCTCGTCTGGACATGCGTATTGGGTGTATAATCTCAGCCGAGAAGCACCCAGATGCCGACAGTCTGTATGTGGAGCAGGTTGATGTGGGAGAGGCTTCTCCAAGGACAGTGGTCAGTGGGCTGGTCAAGCACATACCTTTGGACCAGGTACAGTACAACTCATATACACTCACTTGCTCAGTTATTATACAACTAGCTGACACAAAAAAAAACCCTATTAAATTAGCAATTCAGGGCAATTTGCAGAGTGGGATGACATTTCTAGCATACCGTGTGATACAATTAAAATTAGAAAATACTTGTTTAAAACGTGTGAAAAGACTGTAAATTATACTGTGAAAATCATCACGCTGGAGTCATCCTTGACATAACTCCTCACCCGCTATAAAAAAGCGTCATCAGGAGCAAACCATCAGTGTGGTTTGGTTCACCCCATGTGTGTCAGCTGGGGATCAAACCGCTTATCTTCTGATTAGTGGATGTCCCGCTCTGTCTTCTGAGAAACAGCAGCCCATACTGCTAGCAGGGGTCCTTCGCTTTACAGTGGCTCATTCTTCATCCCAGCGCCCTCAGCAGACACACCCCCAGCGTCTCAAACCCGAGCATAGTGCTTATTTTTCATAACTCTGAAACCTTTGTTACATACTTAGCAATTTATTTCAGTCATTCAAAGTTGGCTGGTGAACAACACATTTTTCTGTGGTCTGACAAATTATTAGCACATATTTATTTTGTCTTTACCCGACCTGAAGCAAAAGTCGAGTCTGAGAGCTTTGTCGTATGATTAATTGGCCACCTCAAAAGAATCCAGATTATACGTAGAGATTTACACACATTTACCGATTTAGCTTGTTTATTTGGTGAGAGTAAAAAAGGCCTTTGAATGCCAGCTAACAACAGCGTCTGCTCATGAGTGAGGAAAATGTAGACTGTAGTACAAATTAGATTTTCATATTAGCCTAATGCATCCCTGCAGAGACTCTGTTTGAGAGTTATTTTCAGCAGACACACAAGCAGTACTGTGTGTCTATATTATTAGGTCATTAAAGTCATAATGAGGATTTATTAGTCCATTTATATTGAGTTTTTAGGTAAAGTCTACCGATAGCTCTGCTCAGAAACTCAACATTTCATCTCGATGATTCAGGATCTCTGTTGAATATTTGGTGTTTGGTGTTTATTTTGCATTTACTAAATTGTGCACTGTTTATTTTTATGGTCGTCAGTATTTATTCTCTTAATATTTTAGACCAGGGAGCCTTTGTGCATTACACCTCTGCATTATACTGTATGAAGAGAGTGCATGTCATTTAAATGGAACCATATGCTTGCTGAAATCATGTGCAACAAAGCCTGTCCAACTGTGTTTAAAAAAAAAAAAAAAAAAAAGTTATTATACTTTGGGAACCATACTTTGAAGTGGAACGTTTTTTACGGCATACAGACAAACGTAGACATTAGCTTCCTAAACCTGTTGACACTGTTGCAGAAATGGCATTTTGTGGCACAGTCTTCGTCGTCTCAGACTGAACTGCAGTTAGAAATGCCAAACCACTGCTGCTCTTTGTGCGTCTGCATCGGTCCATTACTCACAGTCAAATATTACTTAACTTTTTGTCAATTGTCTCATTTGTATGAGCTGTCATCTATTTTCTTTCACGCAAGCAGGAGTGATGAAACATCTGAGGAAATGCATTGTGGGTTTTATGGCAGCACTCCTGAGTGTCTGTTATTGTAGGATAAATAATAGGTTGTTATACAAGTTCAATATGAGTTTGAGACACTGTAATCAGAAAATGATCATGTGTCTACAGTGCATATAAAATATTGCTCAAGTCAAACACTTACTTAGTAAATACTGTTACAGAACATCAGCATACTATCCCAGACTTTAGAGGAAAAATGGACCAAAACCCTGTCAAAGCAACATGAGTAATTTTAGATTCATGTAGCAATTTCTTAAAGGATGCCCCGCGAAAAAAGGTATGATGATTTTCTGAAATCTGTTATACATCAACTCATAGAATTTTTTTTCTCTCTTTCTCAGCTTTTGGCAGAAACTGCCTCTGGTCGTCTTTTAAATTTTGGTAAGCCGCAGGAGTCTCCAGGCTCAAGTTTAAAGTTTTTGTTTGCTCCCTTTGGTTAAAGAAATGAAGCAAACAAACCATAAACCTCGGACAAAGTCATTTTAAATTAAGAAATTGGAATTGGAATTATTGTTTGTGTTGGATTATGAAATTCTCCGTCAGACCACATCAGTTGGAGGTGTATTTTCTTAACTTAAGTATATTGGGTATAATTACTTTTTATGCCTCCGTGCTGGCAACAGCCATTGCCGGAGGGATTGTGTTTGGATTGTTTGTCTGTCCCATTCTTGTGAACGTGAATAGCTCAGGAACGGCTTGAGAGAATATCTTCAAATTTGGCTCAAACCTCCAGTTAGAATTAAGGATGAACTGGTTAGAATTTGGTGATCAAAGGTAGGACTGAAACAAATTATTTTCATTACTGATTAATGTGCCAATTACTTTCATGATTAATTGTTTAGTCTTTAAGCTGTCAAAAAAGGTGAAAAATGCTCATCACAATCTCTTAGAGCCCAAAGTGACGTCTTCATATTGCTTCTTTTGTCCAACCAGCAGTCCAAAAACCTAAAGGCTCTCGATTTTCTTTCATAAATGACAAGGAAAAGCAGCAAATTCTCACATTTAAGAAGCTGTAACCAGCAAATGTTTGACAGTTTTGTTTAAAAAATGACTGAAATGATTAATCGATTATCAAAATAGCATTATTCCAACTCTCGTGAAAGGTCAAAGTCACTGTTACCTCACAGAACAAGTTTTTGAAAATTCATCAGCAAATTCTGACAAACTGACATGTCTAATAGAAATAGATTATGAAGTGATGACATTTTAAAGACCAACTTCACATTTTAGAATCTGAAGCATTTTTGCAGCAACATCTACATTTGAAGAATTGATTACTGTCATTGCTACATATGAGTCTGAACATGGATGTAAGCCGTAACTCGACTCGTTGTTGGAGGGGTACAACCACAAAGCTATGATTCTTGTTCTTCTCTATTGTCGAGAGCAAATGGGCTGTAAAAAATGTATTTAATCTTCTGTCTCCCGCGCAGATGCAAAACCGCATGGCGATCCTGCTGTGTAACCTGAAGCCTGCCAAGATGAGAGGAGTGGTGTCCCAGGCTATGGTCATGTGTGCCAGCTCACCAGACAAGGTCGAAATCCTCGACCCTCCGAGTGGAGCAGTGCCAGGAGACAGAGTTACTTTCCAGGGCTTCCCAGGTATGATCACTCAATCACTTTACCCTCAAAAACAGATTGATCATCAGCATAAGGTTTAAATATTACAGTCACATCCAACCAGACAGACACAAGGGATGCTTCCCCAGAATGATTGTCATTAAATTAAGCCCACTGAAAGAATTTCCCAGCATAGTGTCCACAAAATGCCTCCGACTTTAGGAAATGAAGGGTGCCGTTCAGCCTTCTCGCTGCCAGAAACAACAGCAATCATGATGCGTGCTCAGACCCCACTGAAAGCGCTCATTAGAGGACTCCTCGGTTGTGTTTGGTGGTGGTTAAATGGCCTGTGACTGCTGATTTGACAGACTAATCAACGCTCATTGTGAGGAATGCAACCTACTCTTTAGTTGGGAAGATAAGTGTCCTGACTGTCTTGCTTAGTTCAACCAATGTGAATGAGTTTGGAAAATACATGTGAACCCTCCTCCCTATTAATTTACACGTTAACTAGACCATATAAGAGTCAGAGTCCCTCCTGTGAAGTAGTCCAAACACAAGCTTTAATGAATGTGGCCTGAAATCAAAGACCGCCACCAACAGGCCAGTGTGGTTGTGATTTGCGTCTCTGGTTCTAAAACCTGAATATTGGCGGTGAGAAGAGGATTGGTCTTGTTATTCTCATAAACTTTTGAAGACAATAACCAAAATGGGAGTTCCCTATGAAAAAAAAAATTAAAAGGAGGATATGATGAAGGTGGATGTGTGGTCCAAGTACCCACAGCCCAGCTGCATCAGGCGAGACTTTCATCCCTGCAGTACACATGTCCCAGCAACTCTGAAAGCAGTTTGATTCATGAGGGATCTCTTTGGCCGGATCATCTTTATGGATACTTCATTAAAAAGAGTCCGATTCAAACCATCCTCTGACAATGTGGTTCACCAGAGAAAAGAAGGCGTGGAGGACAGCGCAAAGACGGGACTGGTTAGTGTTTGTTTGTCGTAGTGTTGACTTTTTGTTTGTTAAAAGCAAAACAGTAAAAACGAATGCTGTTTTGTAAATGTAAAAGAAAATAAGAGGTGAAAGTCCCCCCCCCGCACTTTCCCTCCTTTTTCCCACCAAAGCGCCACATAGTACAGATTCAATTACAGCCAATCCTCTGCTGGTGTGAGTACATGGTTGTAATTGCCCACATTTCCCCTACTAATGGGGTCCAGTACTTCTGCTTGAACTTAAGAATGTGCTCAAGTTGCTCATCAAAACCTCTTTCACGCTTCTGATCAAAACTGATTGTTGCCACTCTTGAGTCGTAAAAGCGGCAGAAATGGCAGCGTTGGGAAATGAAACACATTTGTGTCCTCGTACCCTGAGATGGTTGCTGTAGGGAGGAAAAAGTTGACACCAGACAGAAGCCAGCAAGCACCGGCCATGATTCCTCACAAATGCTGGGCAACATCAAAAAAAACAAAGGCATCGTGAAATGAGAACCTCACTTAATTGTTTTCCCTGGATGCACATTTTGATTCTGAGAACCTCAGTTTAGATGTTTTGAATTACGGCTAAGAACAAATGGCAGTTTTAAAAAATCTGACGCTGTTAACAGAACATGATAGAAAGTCAAACTATTCACAATTCATGTGGGAGAAATAAAATTAGGATTGGCCTGATGAATCATGGTCATTTGCTCACAATTTGTATTGGCTTCAGCTCCTAACACAGATCATATCAGCGTATGCTATGAAAGACCCATGAAGGAAATTTAAATCTATCAAAGTGCCTTAGCATGGATATATCAAAACAGTGTTTCAGGAGGTTATGCAAGGACATGACATATCATAAAAAAAATCATAAAAAAACAACCCTGGATCTATAAATCCTGCATGCGTGATTGATGAGCAGAGAACAGAGGAGATTCTAATGCATCAAACTGACTTGCTGATTGCAGGTGAACCAGACAAAGAGCTGAACCCTAAAAAGAAGGTATGGGAGCAGATCCAGCCAGACCTACGCACGGACGCCCAGTGTGTTGCAACCTACAAGGGAGCCGCCTTTGAAGTTGCCGGCAAGGGAGTGTGCAAAGCCCAAACCATGAGCAACAGTGGAATCAAATAAAATAACAGAGCTGGTTGAAATAGCTCAGTGTTTACTTTGCAATCATCTGCAGTGACGCCGGTGATGGTGTTGAGACACAGAAGGGTGATGGATGGAGGTAAATGCTTTGAAGATGTTTAATAAAGGGATCTGAAAATTATGCTTTTAACAAGCGTCCTATGACAATCTGTTCTTTTTTTTTATCTCTAGAATGTGAACAGTCATGGTCCATGAATTGAAATTAATTCAACTGTGTTTCTGCTTTAATTCACAAACCCCTATCTGGATGCACTTTAGCTTTATCGTGCTTTGATTTTGAGGGTATAATTTTAAAGGACACACTGTACCGGACTTGAGCAAGCGTCACTGGTTTCCACTTCATCTAGTCCTGGGTATTTTAATGAGCAGGAGATGAAACGGGGATGTTCTACGACAAAGCCCAACAAAAACAGATCGGGTTCTCAAGTTCTTTGCGGGAGCTATTTAGATGCTACTCGTTCCCAGCTCTCAAAGCCCACTGTCAGTGTCTCAATGTTGGCTCTGTGATGCCAGTGCCATGTGCTTTGTTTTATTGTCCCCTTGAAAGAAAAAGTCTGCCCACTTCCGGAAGTATCAGACTACACAGAAGAAACAGACAGAGAGCTGTGCACCAGAGCCTCTAATGTTACATCAACAGTAATTAAGGCCATCCACTTCGACAAAAACATCTGTCATGGGTCGAAGCCGACCATCGTGGAAAGCTTGTGCTTACTGTTTGAGTCCTATTCTTAAGAGTATTTAGTGTATTTAATCTTTCTTAATTCTCTGGGAAGATTAAGGAAATGTGAATTAACGAGTAACAGAAGTTTTTTTATCTTCAATATTTAGTTTTAACTGCAGACCTGAGTAAGCCCATGTTGCAAATTTTCTTTTGGTATCCGCCCCTTACCCTTGTACACATACAATGACAGACTTCTTTAAACTTTTCTCAGTGTTTTGCAGGAAAAAAAGTAGATTTTGCAAGTTTCCAGTGTAAAAGGTGAAATACAGATTGCAGCTATTGCAATCCATTCGTGGCGTAGCACTTGTTTTTAGCAGGCGGTGTTATTCTCCTTTCCTTTAGATTGTGCATGTCAACATACCTATATTTGCAGCTCTAACCTTACAACTGGTGTTACTTTTGTTGCCAATAGATGACACTATATATTTTTAAACTGCTTCTATTATCCCACTGCAATAAGAATATGTTGTGGCAGAGCCAGGTTTTGGGATGTCACAACAACGATACTGTGTCATTATTCTTCTGATGCAGACTGACATTAACACACTTCTGTTGCAGCACACACATATTTCCCAACTAGTGCTTAAAAGAAATACATCACCCCAAAATGACTGTTTGTAAATCAATCAGTCATGTCTGTGTTAGCTTGAATTCTTTGAGAAAACTTTCATACACCTTTCATACAAGAAATGCAGCACAAAGTACTTCACATGAAAATAGACGTAATGGACATATAACAGACAGGGCAATTACATATAAAAGGACATTTAAAACTGTAAAACATGGATGAATTGATTCATAAAATCATGGAGATGAAAAACTATAAATCATAAAATCAAGTAAGATTTTAAGAGTTGCAGCAGTGTTAAGTGTAAATAAAAAGTAAAAGTTTAAAAAGAGTTTGAGAGCTAGTTAAACGGCAAAAGTGAGCAGATATCTTTTAAGCTGTCTTTTAAAAATATTTAGCAAGCTAATTTCCCTGATATATATAGGTAGTGTGTTCCTTCGCTTTGGGGCGTAATTGACAAAGGCTGCATCACTGATCTTCTGGCTGTTGCTGGGAACCTCCAATAAACCAGCAGCAGATGATCGCAAATATATTGATTTATTTATTGATTGGGGACAACTTTTAACAACAGCAAGACTATATCAAAATATGCTCAGTACTTCCCAAACATGCATTTTTACTAAAAAAAAAACGGGGTGTCATGGTGAAGACAGCAGGTGGCAAAGAGTGATGATAGCAGTAGAATTAAGTGTCTAGATAAGCTCAGGGCTACTGTTCAGCCTCGTGAGAAGGCCTTGTTTATTGTTTTGTGGAAAGGACTGCAATAAAAGCCAGTGTTGGCGAACGTCACTCGAACGGCTTGCCATCCTTCCCTCTGCAGAGTGGAAGCCGCTAGCAGCTAGTTACCAGCTAATAACGAGCTAAGCTAAATTAATGCAATTAAGCCAGCATGTTCCCAACTATGGTTCAGAGCTGGTAAGCTCTCACTGAAAGAGGTATTGGTAGATAAGCTTCCCTTCTAGTTCAGTTTTAGAGAATTACATTTTAGCACAATTGCATGTGTTTGGGAAGGACTGAGGATTCAAATGGATGAATGTGACTTGGATTATACTGCACAAGTTGAGTGAAAGTTTGTCACTGGATGTTTTTATATATAGTTTTATTGTTGTTGAATGTGGTCCGTAGGAACTCAAGGTAACACAGCATGACCAGTTGATTTACAAATGGTCATTTTGTGGGTGAAGTATTCCATTAAACAGTGTCCTTCACTTTTAGGACCCCTGCACACTTACAGTATAAATAGCTATTTAGAGATCCTCAGCAGGAGAACCTCTCATTTTGGTTTAGATGACATACAGACGGCTCTAGTAAGTGACCTCCGCTCAAGCGTATTCTCACCTAAACCACATAGTTCTTCCTGGGTTTTCTGTGACCACAAGGAGTGTTGCAACCTGAGAGAAAACTCACTCCAGGATATTTTGACTCAGACGTCTGGAGACCACACGATTCCTAATTGAATTTTCAGCTGTAACCGGGGAACACTATGTGAGACAGTCACCTATTTGTCCTAACGGAATATATGCTCATATGTCTGTCCATATCGGAGTTTTCCTAATTAGTATTTCTCTATTAATATCCATCATAAGAAGTGTGGACTTTAGAGTTGGTGTGGGCCCCTCAGGTCTACAGTAAGAAATGTGAGGCAGATATTGGAAACATAAATACATCATTTTTGATCAGCAGTGGCAGAAAGTAAGTACATTTACTCAGGTGCCGCACTTGAGTACAGTTTTGAGGTACTTGTACTTTACTTAAGTATTTCCATATTTTGCCACTGAATACTTCTACTCCACTGCATTTCAGAGAGAAACATTGTAGTTTTTCCACTACTACATTTATTTAATAACTTGTGTAACCCAGCAAATCCATCCACTGATCAATCTATTTTCATCCGCTTATCCGGGGCTGAGTTGCGGGGACAGCAGGCCAAGCAAAGCACCCCAGATGTCCCTCTCTCCAGCAACAATTTCCAGCTCCTCCTGAGGGACCAAGACGTTCCCAGGCCAGATGACATATGTAATCCCTCCAGAATGTTCTGGGTCTGCCCCGGTGCCTCCTACCAGTGGGACGTACCCAGAACACCTCCAACGGGAGGCGCCCAGGAGGCATCCTGATCAGATGCCCAAACCACCTCAACTGACCCCTTTCGACATGAAGGAGCAGCCGTTCTACTTGGAGCTCCCTCCAGATGTCCGAGCTCCTTACCCTGTCTTTAAGGCTGAGCCCAGCCACCCCACGGAGGAAACTCATTTCAGCTGCTTGTATCCGCAGTCTCATTCTTTTGGTCACTACCCAGAGCTCATGACCATAGGTGAGGGTTGGGGCGTAGATCGTCCAGTAAATCAAAAGCTTCGCCTTCTGGTTCAGGTTCTGGTTCCCTCTTCACCACAATGGTCACCCGCATCACTGCAGAAGCCGCACCAAACCGCCAGTCCATCTCACGCTCGATTCTACCCTCACTCGTGAACAAGACCCCAAGATACTTGAACTCCCTCACTGGTGTCCGGCAGAGAAACATGGCCTCAGATCTGGAGGTGCTGACTCTCATTTCAACCGCTTCACACTCAGCTGCAAACTGCCCCAGTGCATGCTGGAGATCATGGCGTGATGAAGCCAACAGAAGCACATCATCTGCAAAAAGCAGGGATGCAAGTCTGACCCCTTCCTCTCCGTGGCTGCGCCTTGAGATCCTGTCCATGAATATCACATACAGGATTGGTGACAGTGTACAACACTGGTGGAGGCCAACACCAGTAGAGAACGTGTTTTACTTTTGCCAAATGTGGGGACACAGCTCTCATTTTGGTCATACAGGGGACACAAATAATTATTATTAATACACAATATGATAAATGATGATGTGTCGTTTCAGATAAAGCTACCCAGCAGTTTATAAATAATTCAAATGAGCTACTCCTTTAACATCTGCAACATTAACCCAATGGACAAAAATATGACATATACATTATTCCAAAATGGACCATTCCACTTTTTTGGTACTTTGAAGTAATGGTTTGACCGCACGATTTCAGCTCGTCACAAAATATTTTCAAAGTGTAGTATTACTACTTTTAATAAGTAAAATATCTGAGCATGTCTTTCACCTCTGGTTGTCAATGCCAGAAGCTCAAACAAAGACGGCCTGTAGGTGTTGGTGCTTTATTACTTCCACCTCACTCTGTACCCTCCAGGTTGTGTCCTCAGCATGACCCGAGCAAAGAAAAATAATCACTCTAGCAGGCCTTTATGGAGGTGGACATGTACAAATGTAACACCTTTAGACATGACTGAATGTGAACAAAAGGAAAAAGACTTTTGGAAAAACCCAAACAACCCTTGATGTGATGGAGCTAATACTCACCCATCTGAAAACAGGATTTGGTGTGTTGGTAACTATGACTAACAGGCAAATTTAATATTATTTTTCTCTAAACGTTTGGGTTCGACGTTCCACAAGGAGTGACCCAACAGCCAGAACATCATGAAACAGCAGAGGCCATGAGGAATATATTTCTCATTTCTGAAGCCAAGTAGTCAGTTTGCGGCAAGGCGTGAAATTCTAACTATGACAGGTCTTTATGAAGGAATGCAAACCTCCGGGATAAAAGTCATGATTCATATTGGACAGCACAATTTGCATTTCGATATTGCGAGATCTGATTTTGGTGTGAATCAAGACATCGTGTGTTTCTTGATTACTTCAAGACCCCTTGGATGTGTGTCGAGACCTGTCAGATTGATAAATGTGTTATTGTTTTTTTACATTTTCCCAAACCTTGTTTTCAAAAATGATGTATTAGCTGTGTTTGTTGTGTAGCAATAAGAATCCCCCCAAGCAAGTTGACTTGAACTGTTGGATCGATAGGATCTTCAGGATACGCAACACTGTAATGAAGACACAGTTAGTTATACTTCAGTGTAGTACAGTAGCTGTTTACTGTGGCCAGATCCTTTCTACGCAGCTTTTGGCTCTTTAAATGCATCATGTGGCATTTAGGACAAGTAATGTCCCAAGAAATATGTCTTCACAGATACATTTCAAAGTCAAATTACATGAAACTAAATGTGATATTGCATAATTTATCACTATTAAGCGAGCAAAGAGATTAATTGCTTTCAAAATCTTTACTCCGTAGGCTGATTTTTGCATGTGCAGCTTGTGAAGTACCCACCCTAGTCATCATTTGTTTATTATCATCACTACTTAGTGATATTTAGTGGCTGTAACAGAGAGCCAAGTCAAGCTTTTGAGCTTTTACCATGTATGTTGGCAGGACTTTCAATTTTGTCTACATCGACAATTAATAATGATGTCATCACGTACTGTTATTTCCAAATCCTCGTAAATATCTTCCAAGCCAAGGTTATGGCTTTAATAATTCTTCTGTCCTCCCTTACTTCATTTTGCATGTTGTAGTGCGTTATTTGACTTTTGGGGGTCACTTTGGGGCAGAGTAACTCCTCAACGGTGCTGACAGCAGCACAGCCACAGAAGAAAATTTTGGCGTTGTTTTTGCAAACTACAAAACGTTAGATTTGCACGCTTCATTCGTATCACATCAAGACGAATTATATGAGCTGACTTTGTCACTGGGAGGTCGAGGGGATGGTGGATAATGTGTCACCAGGCGAGCTGCTGCGGACCACGGTTCGAGACCGTTACGGCTGTATGTGTTCTGTGCTGCTGGCTGTTTTCCTTCCCTTGTAGACGTGCCCAGGTGTGCTGCATCAGTTAACAAGGTGTGGTTCATCTGGCATGGAGGAGGTGCTTAAGAGCCCCTGTGCCAGCAGCAGAGGAGAGAGGCCTCTGGTGTGGAGACTGCTGGTCCTGCCTCCTCTCAGCCTGGGATTTTTATTGTCTTGTTTTATTTGGTAATAAATCCCATGGATTGAGTGTTTTAAAGGTGTCTTGTATGATTATTTTGGTTCTGTGGTGGAGTTTTGTTTGTCCCATAGTGCCGCACAAGGGTGGGGCATGACAGAGAGCAACAAACAACAGAAACGGATGTGATTAAGTAAGTCATCACTGTGTTTCCCTCTGCTTTTAAGGCTCCAAACATGGGTCTTTTGTAGCAACCTGTCTGTTTTTTTACAGCAGGGATATTGTCACGAAAAGTGACTGTTTCTTACCGGGACATTGCTGCTTTTCCAGTGCTCCTAAAACTGTGTATTTTAAGCCATAACATGATCTTCTCCTAACCATAACCAAATGTTTTTTGTGCCTAAACCTAACCACTTGTTAACTAGAGCGCTGTTGAAACAAATCCGTGGTTTGCCAAAACGTACGCTGCCAACATTTTTCCTGGCAACTGGGTTGCTGACAGACGGCCCTGACATTACGGCTTTACAAGTTGTCACAGCTAACATACTAGCAATTGTGCATTTACACATCGAGTAAACACGTTGCAACATTAATTCGGAGGTTGTTTCTGGTCACCTATTAAATCTAAGTCCAATATTCGATCTCCTCCAGACTCTGATTTAACCCCAACAGCCAAAAGTATCGTGGTATTAAATTTGCTAGAGGTGAACAGTAACTTAGCAGGTAGTAAAACCAAAACAGTGAGCTAATAGAGTTTGAAAAGCCAAGCATAGCTGCAGAGGTGGGTGATAATTTTCTGTGGGTTCATCACTGAGAGCAACCTCGTTAACATTACACAGGCAGTTCATATTTGCTTGTATAAAAAATACTGATTAGTGGGAGTTACTGTAAAGTGATTAAACTCTCCTGTTTGTAATATTAATAATACAGCAGATGGAGTGCAAATGAGAGTTGGACCCTTCTGTGCTGCTTAACCTGCTGGTGATCTCTCTGTGTTGACTGTAATTATCCTGTTCAGATTTGTATTTGTGAAGTGTTTACTCCAAAAGGCAGTGTTTATACATGAAAATATTTGCAAATAAATGTTTCTATTATAGTGCCACATAATATCCTCAAAATCCCCCTGCACTCCATCATGGTGTCAGTGGTTATTACATAATGGAAAATTTGTTAAGTGTGACCAATCAGAATTTGGATCAGATCACCAATAAACAAACAGCCCACAAATTAAAATAATCAACAGCTTTGTTTCAATAATAGCAGTAGGTGGGCAGGAACATGTTTTGGGTGGAAAATACTGTCGAGAGTGCTGAGGGGAAGACAAACCTCCGTGGACATATGTTGGCTGGAGTTGAAAGAGCAGCTCTTGCATGCTCCTCTGTGTGTGGTTTCATGCTTCGCCAGTGTTCACAATGAACAAAATTATCCAAGCTTTCCTTTCAACTGGAGGAAATCTATTATCCATATTATGGGCCCTTTTTATTATTTATTTTAAAGCGCCGCTCACATACAAGCCAACATTTCTGTATCTCTTCTGAGTTAAGTGAGTGTTTTGGTAGAAATCTGAAGAGCCAATGTAATTTCAGCTGGTGGCATTGGTGAATGAACTTCTGCATGCTGTCTTCACTTGTTGCTTAATTGCTGTGACTTTTCTATCGTAGGACCTCAATTCCTCAAGCAACAATAAGACAGCCACAGGAATTACAGAATGTATAAATACCCAGGGAGCAGCTCGGACAAATATAATACTTAATTCCAAAGGAAACAGCTGTAGGCTATCCTCAGCCTGTGTCGTGTTGCCTGACAGATCCAACTTGAATCAGAAAATCCATTTATGTAAACACAGCAAACCAATGAAAAGCAAGACGGAAATTTTGTGGTAAAACAGATTACTGGAAAAGAATAATACAAGTGTCATATAATCTGGAAAAAAAATAAAAATAAAAATCATATGCAGTGCCGGACAAAGCTTGTTTGGCGCCCTGGGCAATCTCAGCCCCCCATCAAATAATTGTTGTATTTATTACAATCAGGATCAATGAGAGCTGATGAGAAGTCTAAAGTTCAAGATTTAAAGAGATTTAAAAGTTCATTCTTGCTTTCACTTGTATCACCCTGCGCTGATGGAGTTGCCCAGCTGTCATAAAAATTATGTAATGATAGATGGAATTTGTAACAAGATAATCTAAATCTTAAAGTCCGATTTACACAACCTTATTTCAGTCTTTAATAATAGAATAGATATTATCAAGTTCCATACTTCTGTAGGTCGTATGGTGGCACATAGTTGGCCAAATAAAAAACATGAGGTGTGGTTGAAAGCTCAGAAAGCCAGTAAGTGCACTTTTAAAATTGGATTGTTTTGTAAAGCGCCCCCCAATGGTCAACAATAACTTCCATGCTCAAATTAAGATGTTAGAGCATTAATATGACATACTGAAATACTGTATTTGTAAATAATTGATATTTTAGCGGGTGGCACGGTGGTGTGTTGGTTAGTACTGGGAGCCCATCTGTGTGGATTTTGCATGTTCCTGTGCCAGTGTGGGTTTTCTCCAGGTACTCCAGCTTCCTCCCACAGTCCAAAGACGTGCAGGTTAACTGGTGACTCTAAATTGTCCGTAGGTGTGAATGTGAGTGTGAATGGTTGTCTGTCTCTATGTGTCAGTCCTGTGATGGTCTGGCGACCTGTCCAGGGTGAACCCCGCCTCTCGCCCAATGTCAGCTGGGATAGGCTCCAGCCCCCCCGCGACCCTCAAGAGGATAAGCAGTTAGAAAATGGATGGATGGATATTTTGTGCTGCTAAATTTGCTGTGGATAAGTAGCTCCATGTAAAATACTTAACAAAGACCAGTGACAATTCCAGCTCGCTCCCACTTCTGATGGCCATTTTCAAGAAATAGATGGAGCCACAACAAAGCAGAATGACGCCAACACTGGATAGTACAAGTGACATTCAACATTTCTATCTCCTGTCTTTAATAAAATAGTATTAAATAGACATTTGACATGTTAAACATATCAATTTAAATGCAAAATAGTATTCAAAATATATCAAAAGTATTTTGTGTCCTTCTCAGCTGTTTAGTTTCATTTTGTCTTGGTGTTTCTGTGGTTACTCTCATTACTTGTCTTGTGAGCATTGCCATCAGTCTTTTGAATATTTGCAAAATCTTCCCTTTAGATTTGGTAAAGAACTTTAATATGTCATCTTAAATGTACTTGTAGGAATATCATACTGGCTACAGTATGATATTGCTGTTGGCTCTTTGTACAGCAGACATTTTGACTTATCATAGGAAAAGCACAGGTGTTACTAAAACATTAACACTGGCTCTGTTCTAGTCAAGTGCTCCTGTAAGATATGACAGTGAGCCAGCATTCATAATACCAGGACCTAAGGCTGTAGCCATGGAGTCAACACTGGGGCAGACAAAATCGGCATCTGTTATTTGTCATTAGCAACCAATTATGAATAAATAAAGGTTGCTACTGTCTACATAAATTACAGATTTCATACAACTTAAATTTACTCAGACTTCACATAGGCTATCAAATATAAATATAACATACTAAAGGCATTAACGTTATCTGAATATGCCCGTGAGCCGTATTCTGCCGGAGCACTGTATGGCAACACCACACACAGAACTGCAGTACACATTAATACTGGAACCGACAGTAATAAAAATGGCAGTTTGTTAAATTTATTTCTGATTATGGTTACATTTGCTTATGATTATTACAGACAGCTGTGTGTGATTGCCTGTCACTGAATAGCATCTTTAAAAGAATACTTTATCAATATATTATAATTACGGCCTTGCCAGGACTGAAACTGGAGCAGCTAAATGGAATTCAGCCATCATTAATTGTCTCATTTACACCTTTTCCTAATGCGACATGTCAAAATGTGCTGACAACCCGAATAACTCGAAACAAAGAAGACATTTCAAACCAAATACAACCAAAGGGTCTTTGTCTCCAGAGATAATTGTCGCACTGTACAAGACCAGAAACCACTGAACAGGAAAATTCATTGTGCTCTTAAGACACCTTGAGAGTTGCCGTGCTGACCACAGGAGGGCAGAACCCCACCACTAAATTACCATCCCCGGCACACAAAGAATAGGCTTTGTGCGTCTCACTGAAGAGTTAAACGTGCTTGATTGAGCTGACCTTTAGTATGGTGAATTGTCTTTTTCCCCTCTGTTGACATTTAAGCCAATTTGAAGTGGCAGAAGGAAAGTCCTACTCATGTGGAATCATTCACTGCTGCAGCAATGTGTAAGAGGATGCAGAGGAGGAGGAAGTATTATATGACTGTATAATTATCCTTCTGAGGAAAATGCTTTGTTTGTGCTTATCTGATCCATTTGTGATACTGATCCATACCCGGGCTGGTACATCAAGCCATCCATTTCTTATCAATGTGCAAAGTGTTGAAAGACTATATTGGAAACAGAAATTTGAGTTTAGAAAAAATCTATCAGAACAGAGTAAATAAGGATGTGGTTAGCCTCCCTAATTACTGGACCTGTTGCCAAAGAATGAAAAAAGAAAAGGCTGCTGAGACATGTGTTTTGAGTTGCACCCTTCGCTCTTATAACCTCATTTGTCTTAGGAGATGGCTGAGAAACAGTCTAACTCGAAACATTTTGTCAGCACAGATCGTGGATCAGCGTGGTAACCCATTGGAAGCTAAAAATAAAACACCTCACACAAACGTGACCCCAGACTAATGTCTGGTGCGGCAACACTAAAACTCTGTCCGTGCAGGGTCTAGCGCCTTGATGAGCTCATTCATCTTTCAGCAGTCAGCAGGCCTGCGGAGACACTTCCACATGCCAAAGAAGATAAGACAATTGACAGAGAGCGTCTCCAGCGAGACTCCAGCGTCCTCTCAGACAGCTCTGGCTTGTCTTAATTTTCCTTGACACTTAATGAGTCAGTCTGAGTGTGTCTTTAGGCCCCTTGGAGGGGGAGGAGGAGGGAAGTTCCCAGGGGGGAACTTTTGAGGTGAGGACCATAATTAGAATCAAACAAGGACACCACTGTCCCCTGCATCCACAGGTGAAACCCAAGATAACAAGGAAGGGAGATGTGAATGGGAGCTTTTTGGACAAATTAAGGCTTGAAGTTGAGACCCTTTGCCTGTTTTGGTTTATGGCTTCTTGCCTATTAAAGAGCCTATTTATAACATCATGACTGATTTGTATGCCACCAGTTGGGACGATGCGTTCTTGGGTATGATGTTCGGATGACAGTTAGAAGTGTAGGGTAAGGGTAATTTTATACCTAGTGAATTGGTGAGCACAATTATTTGATTTACAGTGTGAGAGTTGGACTGAGAGCTCTTGTTTCACTGTGGTTGTTGTCTTATAATGCATTATTATTCAGGGAATGAGATCGGTTTACCTTTCTAAGCTCTGTCAGGGATTTTGTTTGAGGACAAAGTCCAACTTACATGAAAGCAGACGGAGTGTACACGCAGTCAATTACCATATGCGGACAAGTGATATTGTGATATTAGTGAAAAGCACCATGTAATCCAGCTTTGTCTTGAATAACATGCGGTGCATTCAGCGGAGCAGCTGTTTTAGGTATAAACAACGAAGACAGGCATTATTGGTGCCCACAGTCCTTTACTGTAGTTGCCACATTGGATATAATGTTCCTGTTTTAATGCTTGTTGATTTGGTTCATTTGCTCGTAGCATTTTGGGGGAAAACCCCTCGTTCACGGACAGGAGGGGAAGTGCTGATGCAGGGTTTTGACATCCTGGCACTGAATCACTAAATAACCACACATGCACATAATCAAACTGTAAACTCGACTGAGACCACGCTAACCTTTTAGATCCTTGAAATATGCTGACATCTTCGACAAACAGGATTCTATTACACTAAGAAGAGCACATGGGTTTCGAATCGTACTCTGAAACCTATAGATATGGTATTTTATTGTTAATATTATCACACCCTTAATGTGCTCAGATTTGGAGCAGGTGATTCCAATATCAAGTGCTGCTTTTCAGCTACGTATAGCTCAGCAGCTGTGACTAATGCAAACTAACTCTGCCAGAGTATTTGGGGGACACTCACACAAGCTCTGCATCACTCCAGTAACACAACATCAGACAATGGAAATACTGACTGTTATGACTTCAGTGTCTCCTAATAGTCAGACCAAAGAGCTGAACTCCAGACCCCCAAAACACACACCTGAACCATGCTGCTGACTCACCACTCTCTGTGTGTGTATGTGTGTGTCCTGCTTATAAACGCCACTCAGCAGCCAAGAGGGGCATGGTGGGCTCTGATGACACCCCTAAGTGGAAAAACACGTGAGCTATGACTGTGCCTGACTTGATCTCTTGCTCAGTGGTGAAGCAACACTCACTTTTAAGGAATAATCTCATCACTTGCTGCCCTGCAGTCCTTCTATCAGTAATAGAGACGGTTACATCTGTTGGATATTGAGTGTCTTGAGTGTCTTAAGTTAGTTTGTGGGGGATTGTAATGTCAACCATCTGCTGTTCGATCACCACTTTCAGACTCAATGGCTGTTTAAGGGATTGACGTAAATTTTGTAAACACATCGAGTATGTATAGCTGCTAAGCCCCCAGGAACAGTGCCAGCCTCTGAAGCCAATTATATGTAGTGGCCAAAAGTTGAATTACACCATCAAGGTCCAACACATGATGCAGTGGGGCCCAAAAGAGCTTTTTCCTATAGGTTTGCATAGTGAAAAAGCTTCACATCCCCCATGAATTGACTGGCCTCACTCTCAGGATTTGATGCATTTGGTCGGATAATATGTCAAAAGTCCATACGATCTGCACAATTAAATCATTTTATCTCTATTGAAGTCAGCAAAGCACTAAACTGGAAGTTAGTCATTCCTTCACCCCTTGGCAAAAGCCTGAAGAAATTGCTATGTTAGCATTTAGCAAGTAGCTATGCAGTGCTCTGTCGAAAAAAGAGGTAGTTAAGGTTAGGGTTACATCTTGTTACTTGTGTTTGTAGGGGCTCTTAGTTTAGGCTCCAAACGGTATGTGGCTGCAGCTATAGGCTACATGTCTCAAACACATTCATGTTCACCAGACGATGAGTCCCAATCCCCCAGGAACAGCACCAGGCTTTGAAGCCAATTTGACATAGTGGCCAAAAGTGGAACTACAACTTTTAGGTCTGTCACGTGTTGCCACTGGGCCCAAAAAGACTTTTCCCTATAGACTCTCACTCGCAAAAAGACGTCAAAATGAATTGTTAATAACATTTGGAAAATCTAGAAGAGTGACACAATTTCATTTCATCCCCATTCAAGTTAACTGAGGGCTAAACCGGAAGTAAGCCGTTCAGCCACGCTCGGCTGTGCTCGGCCACCGTGAGTCTAGTTCACTTGCTCCATGGGCCCCACAATGCAGAAAATCCAGGTAATTTAATACCCCATGAATTTCGCTTTTTTGGCTTCATGCACCACTGAGCAACTTTCATAGGAATGAACAGGGTCCTGGCTCAAACGCTGTATCCAGGTCTCTTTATACATCCATGATGAATCCTAATGACTGTGGTGATACTTTGGCCTTTTCTCTAACGCCACCATAACGTCAACATTTTCACATATCAAGTGAAAAATCTCCATATTTTGTGCTGACATTCATGGTTATAGATGATGAATTTAGTGATCTCCTTACTTTTCCTGTAGCGCTACCATGAGGTTGACATTATCAGTCTCTCTGCATCTATTGGATGGATTGTCATGCAGTCATGTCCCTCTCAAGATAAATTACAAAGTCTTTATCTGTCCAATACTTTGATTTATGACCTGCAAAACTTATGACTTTCCCATCAGCTTTACCAAAACCTGCTCCTTGTGTTCACTGCTGCACAATTTAGCAAATGCTGAGACACTAAGTTGGTGAACATGCTTCACATATACCTGGCAAACATCAGCATATTAGCATTGTCCATGTGCATGTTAGCATGCTGATGTTAGCATTTAACTCAAAGCACAGCTGTGCTAAAGTACAGCCTCACAGAGCCCCGAGCATAGCTGTCGACTCTTAGTCTTGTTTCTCCACAATGAAGCCCACAAGTGACGTGCCAAACTACCACAGCTTCTCAGCCAACCTCACAGTCTAAAGTGCAACCATGCAATTTAGGGTTTACCATGATAAATCTCCAGCGTACTGACCCTCAGTTTAAAACCGTCAGTCAGGTCTGCCTTATCATCCAGCAGTTGATTGAGAGATACACTCAGTGTCACGTAGGAGTATAAAGCTGCCCCCTTCACTGATCTTATCTCACAGGAGGCCTCAGATTATGTTACAGGAGTAAACAAAAAAAGTCACAGGGATAAACGGAGCTTCATACAGGCATCTCATTCCTCTACGTGATGACAAAGAAATGCAAATAATTTCCCCCGATAACCAGAACAACTCCATCCATCAGATGTAGATTAAACATGCTTATAAAACCCAATCTGACCCATTTTAAGTGGAGAGAATTGTTGCTTATTTGCCTGGAAAGAGAATAGAAAACAGTTTTCATGGTTGTTATCCTTCAGAACTCTTAAAAGGCTCTTTAAAGACAAGCATTTGTACCAGTTTGAGAGAAATGATTTGCATATGATGTAAGGCCTGTGCAAGTGTGAACAAATGTTTAAGATTATGTCACCGTGGCAAAGCCAAGCACTTAAAAACTGAGCTGTCCAATGTGCTGAATCCCAAGAGAAAGATGATACGGGGGCAAAAACGTGCAAAATGCCATCATACGACTTTTATACACATGAAGAAAATAAATCAGAGGTTGCTTTCATGTACAGCTCCCATCAACTAATAAACTGTAATACATTTATAATCTCAAGTATTTATGTATTTATTAATTTCCTGTTTGTATGGTTACACGTTCACTTCATTTTCTTTACTCTATCACCCCTGAAAGAGATGGTCATGGTAGGAGTATCCATATACATTTTTGTGTGTGTGAATGAGTGTACTATGTGTGTATAGGCCAGTTGTTGGTTGTGTGAGAAGAATAGATTGCATGGGAATCCTGTTTTTTTTCTCATAGTGGAACACTGAAAGGATGTCCACTAAAGAATCACATCAGCCTGTCCCGTGGAGACGCTTAGATAAACACGCAGCTAAAATAGAAGGGGAGTCAGGTTGCACCATGAGGTATTGGTAAGAGAAAGGAGAAGCAAAAAGCATTGTGAAAGCATTGTGGTCGCTCTATTTTCTATCCCAGGTAATTTTTTTTCCCTCTTTGCAGACCGGACACCCATAATTTCTCAAACAAACACAAAAAACATCCCTCAAAGCCTCAAAACAAAGGCCTGGAGACCTGATATAATAATTGGAGTTGGGTGAGTATAGTGGGTTTGTCTCAGGAGTCAGTCATGGCCTGAGGAGACAGCTGGACCGAAGAGGCTTTCGGATGGGGCCTTTGGCCAAGTGTATCAGTTGATGGTCAATGGGGTCGTGACATGAAAAAGAAACTATGAAAAGTTAGGGGTCACTTACAACAACTGTCATCACTCAGCATTACCCATTTCACCTGAGGACTTAGCGGATGGTGAGACTGCCACTGACTGATGGTTGAATCACTGTTTGAATCACTGAGCAGCTCCGCTGTGCAGCATTTTACATCTGGCCTGTGTTTTTGTTGCTGACTGCCAAGTAACTGCCACACAGACTTTGATTTACCCAAGAATTATCTATTGTTTTTCTGAGTTGTTGAACAAGACAAAAGCGGGGAGCAAGAAGCAAAGTGGTTTTGATTGGGCTCCACCTTATATATTAATATAAAACCCTTTTGAGAACATCCAGGCCCAAAGTGAAATTCCCCCTCTGAATCACCAAATCATATTTGGAAAGCAGAGTCGAACTACCAATAACTTCAGTCAAAAGGGTTTTGGTTGGGCTGACATGTACACGTTAGCCTTTTGAACCTCAAAACAATTCAGGCTGTCGTAAACCATTAATTTCTTTTATATCGTCTACCAGAGACATTTGGAAAGTGAGTGATATCATTTGGGAAGCAAAAATAGAGAGCCCAAATATAATCAAAGAAGTTACTATTAAAGGGATAGTCTGGATCTTTTGATGTGGGGTTTACAAGGTACTTATCCATATTCAGTGTATGGCATTAAGTAGATGTCAGTCGGCGTGGCACCAGTTTGGAGAAGCAGGCTCGAGTTCAACTCTGAAGCTCAGCAAAGTACTGTTGAGCAGCTCCTGTGTTCAGCAAGCCAAAATTGATGTTTTTCTAAATGAAGTCTGGAGGCTTCGATGAGAGAAGAGAGGGGGAGCTAAAACTGTTAACGGCTTCCCTGTTCAGAACACGCTGTCTGACGGAAAGGTGAAGCAGTGAAAATACTTTCAAAGTACACTTCAGTGGCGGCTGCTGGTCTTTCAAACAGGGGATGCTCACTTTAAGTTTACATCATAAAATGTGTCATATTGGAGCGAGGCAGTAACTTTTAAAAGGAGCATTTAATTGAAGCCGTTTTTCAACCACAGTCATGCCATAGAACCACAGCAAAACACACCTCAGAGATTTTCATTTGGGTTTAAACACCTGAACTGTACTGTACAAACGGTGAAAATGAGCTACATCGCTTATTGAAATAAGGAACTCCAGACGGCACTTTGTCAGAAGACTCCACTCGCGAATATTCCTCTAATCATCATGCATACACCGAGCGTCCTCTCCGTCTACCACTCCATTTTGTCGCATTTATCCAATGATTGTCTCACTTTGCTGCATGAAAAAAACCTGTCTCATAGGAATGCTTGGAGGCTTGCACGGGAATGTATGACAGGGAGGTCTGGAAACTGGTGATAAACAGCTGACGTTTGAACATCATTGTCATGATGTTAAACGCATGCTAGCACACCATTTCCTATATGAAACTTAAGGGGAAGTTCAGCCTCCATGGTTGTCTCTGAGCAATCGCCCCTGGTACACTTAAACTCATGTAGATTTTTTTAGGTGTTTAAAAACACCTTCTTTGCTCTTTGTTGGCACTGATGCCACTTCTCCAAACTGGGGCAAACTGACATCTACTGTATGTAATTAACTGAATATGGATAAATGCCCCATACAACCCCACATCAAAAGATCCAAACTGTCCCTTTCATGCAAATACCTGTACAAAAGTGTGTGATTACAGGGCTTTTTCTGCAGATGTTTTGGTTCCAAATCGAGTAATATGCGTCAGTGAAACAATGAATGTGCTGAAGGCCAACGCTTTGAGAGACATGATGTTCATGAATGTTCATCCTTTAATGATGAGCATTGTGGAGAAACAATATGTGAAATATGGTATTGAATCAGGCTTTTTGGGACATCTCTCACAGCAAGGATATACAGTATGTGATACTCAAATTGCATTAACAAGTTTGTTATTAAGTGGGAAGGTTTAAAAACAATACCAAACAAAGAAAAAAGCTAAACCAAACAGTGACTGGTTACTGATGAGTTCTGACGATGACAATGAAGAGGCCTCAGATACGCAGACCTTCTGACAGTCAACACTGTGATTTGTCAGGGTTGATTTTCTCTCCAGGCAACAATGGCTGCAACAAAAGCCAGGACATTTGTTGTACACTGGAGCACTGTTAACTGAACCAAACATGAATTCATTTAACACGAAGGCTGACTTTTAATCCCCATCGGGCCTTTATCAGGACGCTGTGAAACAGATATCTGAACACATGTACTGTATAATCTTGCAACATCTGACTCAACAGTAATCAAGTCTGTCAGGTATACTGTGCCAGAGGAAAGGAAAGCAATCACTCTGCATGGTTATGCATGGGTAGAGTTACTAGAGGAAAACACCAAAGCTCATTAATAATATGCAGAGATCCGTGCGCATGAAAAACACCTCATTGCACCTTTTTTCCAAACAAAACATAGAAGGGCTCCATCATACGAATGGTTCAAGTCTCATTACTCATTCAAGTCCAGTGCGTGGCAAAGTGTTACATCTGTGAATCTCTTTAATGTCGCATATGAGGAGTATTCCTAATGACCCAGCTGATGCACAGCTCGGCTTATGCATCCATTTGTTCCAGAAAATCTTGCTTAAGTCGCCATGGATACTCAACATGTTGTACCATTAACATTTATAGATGCTGTGTAAAATGTCACCAGGGAGGAAAAAAGTTGTTAATTTGTTATGACAGTGTAGGATATAGTTTCTGATAAAAGATCAGTTTACCTGCCAAGGACTACAGTTCTGCAGCAGAACACAGACCACTTGCTTGGCTGCGCTGGATCAACAGCTTGTGTTATTTCTGGTTCTGTACCACAGGGTGTCAATAATACCGCTAAATGGACCTTTATTTATTGTGAAACTGAAAAGGTGGATTTTAAGAAGAGAGCAAATGACCCGTACGAGCTCAAGAGCCATAATCAGCCCACTTAACGTCTCTCAGTATTTCCAACAATGAAAACAGGGGGATGAGTATTCTTGAATGAGGAAAACTGTGCTGATGTAGAGGAGTGCTTCATTTCAGCAACTCGATTAAAGGCTCTGTACGTAACTCTCAGGAAATCCTCTCTTTAAGGCCGTTAAATGAACTGCAGTCAGCATTCTCCGTAGCCACAATCGAGCACCTGCGTTGGCCACAACAGTGACTGACAAGACAGATCGTGATTTACCAGCTGTCACGTTGATAGAACACTGGAAAATGAATTAAAATCATATTTAGAATAACATTACTACCTGCAATGTCCCTATATTTCATTAGGACCATTGGCTTTATAGCACTAGCTAGCTTGCCAATTGTAAATTTCTTTGTCAGCTGACCAAACCAAAGGCATATCCATGCAACATAGCTTCACCTGGCTAACCTTAGTCTAGGTTATGGGTAGCTTGCTGGCCACCCAGTTAGCTGTAATTTATCGACACTATGGATCTGGCATTGGTAGCTTCGTTGCTGATGAAGTAATTTGCAAACCAGCTCTGGGAGTCGGGATGAATTAGCTGATGTTTCCCAGTCAAAACACTATTTTGCGATGTTTGCAAGCTAAAGAGAGAGAGATTATATCCCCCAGAAGCGTGCATGTTAGCTGCGGAGACAGACTCTTGGTCAGCAGATTTAACAGCTTGAATACAGTCGGCACAGACCTGAAGGTTCGTCTCTGGGCTGCAACTTTCAAAATGTATACAAGGTCATGTGCGGTCTCTGTGTCGTGGAGGGTGCCGGCCATCTGTTGACATTAGCAACCACCATTTCTATGCTTATGTTAGCTACTGTTGCACAATGTTGCGATGTAGTTGAGGAAGAGAGATGCAGCATGCTGTTGGGAGAAGTTTGCTTTAAAGGCTCTCGGCCAGAAAGATTTCTTAAGGATCATCACATCCTTTGGCTTGAGTCCTTTACGTAGAAGTCAGTCCACAGGCTGTTATATGCAACCGAGAAAGTTGGGGAAGTCTTAAAGTTATGTTACAAGCTCTGCCACTGAGGTGTGTAGGGTACCAGTGTCCGACGGGGCATCAAAACAGCCCAATATATTCATAATCAATCCTAATTATACGTATTGCATTAACTCTCCCAGTTAGGCCCTCTTAGACACAACACAGGTTGAGCTGCGTTGCCGATGGTTTCAGTAAACACAATGCAGCTGCACCATGATCTTGTCGAGTGTTTCCCTCAGTGGCCTCTGCTGAAAATAGTTTATTTAAACTTTAGCTCATTAAAACATACCTGCACTTAACAAAGGGACAGGGATGTCTGGTGGTGCTTCTGTCATTAGCATTGATGCAGAACTCATAAGATGTCAATTAAGATTTTAAATAATGTTGCTTGATGCTTTTGTGGTTGTGTTGTGTTTTGCTTATGGTGCTCTGGTGTGTGCTGGTGTTATGTGCAATACATGAATGGCTGATGTACAATACTGCAATACTTGTGCAGCTCCTGAGTCCAAGACGAATTTCCCCATGGAGACAATAAAGTATATTGCATCGCATCGTATCGTATCGTATCGTATCGTATCGTATCCAATGACCTTGGAGTGAGGTATTGCAGACGTGTGCCTCTGTTGAATCTTCTGCAACTGCTGAAAAATACCTGGTTCTTCTGTAATGGAGAATATACTGTGTAAGTTTTGTGATTTTTCTTCTGTTTTGTGTGACCAATTGGACAGTTGTCAGTGAAGATTCTCAGTCATCCAGGTCATAGTAATCACAAGTGCTAATAGCGTAGGCAACTGGACTTGCTTGCGTTTCTTGCTGTTGTTGTTGTGTTTTTCTTATTATTTATTCAAATTATTTTAACAACAATGCTTTTGATATTGTATCACATCACATCATTCTTCCATTTATTTTATTGAAAAAACATATTTGTGTATATCTGCTTGCTCTGTTGTTACTTCTGTAGTGTAATATATACTGTTCTTGAATAGTCTTATTTGTAACACTGATAATGAAAATACATTTATTTTGCTTACTTTATATAAAGGGAATGTGATCTCACTTTGGGAAAAAAATACACAAATGCTTTGGTGTTGGGGCGGCACACAACAATGCAATTGCACTTAATGCACCCAAATGGCCAGCAGCCACCCTGTATGTTACAATCCTTCCACCCACTGGCACTTTAAAGTGATTAATACACATGAAAAGTTATATGCATAACCAGCAGTGATCATGCACTTCAGCTGAATGAAGCAATATGTCACATTATAAATGAAGCCTAAATACTTCAAACAGACTTCTTTTATGCACCAGTTTAAGACATATCAGGCGACTAACTATGTATTGTGCTGAGTTCAAACACAGTGGGACCCCTACAGGGAGCAGCATTTCAGATAAAAATGAATCACTCCCTCTGACAAGTGCCGTGACCTCTGATGATACATGACGGCACTTGCTGTGACTCCAGACAGATAGAGAACAAAAGAGGAAATATACAGCACATGAAAAGCGCCATGAGTAATGAAGTATACATAATGGACCGAATCATAAATACAGCATGGTGCAGATATATCTATAGTACACGTCCTGCCATTAATCTCAGCTCCATATTACCTTTGATGGTGAAATTTTCCCCCTTTTTTACTGTAGGTTATTGGCTGTTGAAACCATTGTGGTGATGATAAATAAAAACCAAATGTTATGTAATGTAACATGAAAACAGTAATCTGAACATTTTACATAAAGTTTTCCACGAGTGAAGTAGCCCACACAGGACCTCACTCCCTATCAGTTATGGTAAATGAATCTGGGTGGTAGCAGTTAATCAAGAAGCGAGTGGGACGTCACCTCGAGTGTCTGTGAGAAAAACCTCCCAGCATGCTGCTGATAAATGATGGGTTGGCAGCCGCTTCTGTGGTTGTGTGTGTGTCTGTATTTTTGTGCATGTGTTTGTGTGTGTGTGTGTGTGAGAGAGAGAGGAGGGAGTCATGGTGGGACGCTTCACGGTGTGCACATGGGCATCGCTGTAAAAGGAAATTAGAGTCCAATGTAAAGCTGTGGGCGCAGCCAAAGGTCCTAAATGTGTGTGTGTGCGTGCGCAGGTTAGAGTGTATATGTGTGTGTTGTCCATTCAAGTGGAGGAATGGGTGGGAGGGGGAGCTGTCTTTTTAAATGGCCAGAGAGAGGAAGGATGTCTCCAGCCTTGACTCTGGCGTCCCTTTGTTGTTCGTGAAAACAAAACAAAAAGAGAGGAGAACAAGGGGAGAAAAAAAAAAAGAGAAAAAAAAAGAGCACGAGGGAGCGGACGGGACGTGAGGAGGGAGGGAGGGAGGGAGGGAGGGAGGGAGAGGGGAAGGCAGAAAGTTAGAGCCAGTCACTGCCAACAATGCAGTCTGCTCTGTGACAGAGACATGATGTCACGTTAGTGGAGTCCCTGGTGTGGGGGTGGGAGGAAGAGCGGTCTGGGTGGGGCCATACCTCTGTCCTCCCTCTCCTCATGTGTGTCTCTCTGTTTTTTTGTTTTTTTTTAGTGAATGAATCTTGGGAAACATAATGGGCCAGGCTCACAGCTCCACTTCCGCACACCCGTCATTTGAAACAGTGAGATTTCCAGGTCGCTCATTCATGCCCTGGTCCCTACTGAGCACAGCGCTCAGAGAGAGTGAGGGAAGCCTGGTAAAGGATCGCCCTCAAGGGAGTGTGTGTGTGTGTGTGTGTGTGTGTGTGTGTGTGTGTGTGTGTGTGTGTGTGTGTGTGTGTGTGCGCGCGCGCGCGTGCACACTGGGGAGGAGGCGGGAAGATTGCAGGTGGTGAGGCATGTGATTAGTGAAAGAACACTATCATATAAATGGCTCCAATCTGCATTAAATTCACTTAACGTGCATCAGACTCATGATCTTGTCGGCCCTCCGTACTTTTCCCATGAACCCACAACATTAGTTAATATCACACATGTGGTCACCTTCTGCAAGCGAAAAGCAGGTTTCAAAGCATAGTGAGCTGTTGGTTATCTTCCCCAGTACACTTTAAAAATGAGTGACTTTTAAAACTATGGAATTTAATTATCGGGTTCTTTGTGCAGCTTTTGTTCACTCCAAAATTGACAACTCAGTAATTTGGATTCGGTGAGTCATTACTGAAAATGATTAAAACACTACACTTATCATCTGTGGCCACCATCACATCCTAAGTTTTATTCTACACAGGAGGATGAGACAAGGATTTCCACATTGTAAAGTATCATGTTACTTCTTACTACTGTAAAGTTGTTGTAACTTAAAACTTAAAACTTCTCTCTAAGTACTGATTACCTTAGATAAATAAAGTACACACAATTAAGAACGATTAGTTAGCGGGATTATTTTTTATTTTAATAACTTCCAAATCCACTTTTGAAATATTCTTAAAAAAATAAATAAATCTAGAAATATTCAGACTAAATCTTTCAAAATTTTCCATGGCACAGTTTTATCACAAATACCAAGATTCAATCAAGTTTCAGCCAGCTTACAAGCCAAATGAAACATTCCAACAAACTTTGCATATTAAGATGTTTTTCTTATGAGAGTGTGATTTTATCTCCTGTGGAACTTCAGGACAGAGTTCAGAGCAAATTTCCATTTAGGGACATAAAAGCGTATCTCAGCTCTTTTATTATTCATACGCTCTCAACACATTCTCACCCCAACCTCCTCACATATTGCCGCTTGGTTGTTGACTTTCCTCGCCTACATATGACGTGCAAGGTAGCCTTGGTGCGTCTGTTGGTGACATTTTTGGGACGCTCTTTCAACTTTAGCCTGTTAAATTCATTGTGTCTCAAAATACACTTCTGTTTTCACAGGAAATGTACGTTTCTCTTTCAAAATAAATGTACTACATCGGTGAAACAAAGCGATCTGATGATTTTCCTTCAACAACAAACGCACATGCTTATGTTTAGCGCACACATGCATGGTTTGGTTTCGGCAACAAAAGCATGTGGTGCAATTAGGGGGAAAAAATAGCAGGATTTGGCTTTACAGTCATACAGGAAGTGAACACCGTCCTCCTGGGTCACAGCTGATGATTGTTGGACCAATCCACCACCCTTCCCACCAGTCCTAATCAGACTTTTCCCCTGATGCTGTCAGGTGGTATTACACACTGACAGCGCCCAGCTGTGTATAATGCCAACGTGACAGGATGGCTTTTTTCGACGGTGTCTGATGCAGAAGTCACCGCCCCAGTGCCAATATTCGACAACTTCGGAATGAGACCGGGTTGGCTTTGAACTGTAATAGACAAAACAACAATAGTTGAGCTATATGTTTATATTTTGCAGTTGCCGTAAATGCTGGAGATTATATTCTTAAAGATGCAAGCAAAACAGAAGTTGCAGATATCCTAACTCCACCACGCAAGATACTCTTTGCCATGATCAAGTTAAGTCAGACCAATTTGGTTTGCTTAGGTTCATTTCATTTTCACTTGTCAATTTTAAGTTGCTACAACTACACAAAACTGAGTAAATGCAAATAAAATAATAAGTAAACGTAACATTTAGATATAAAGTAAACAATAATAAAGATAAATTGGTTATCACTTATCCTTTTCAAGGCAATTGGTTTCCTAGATTTTTTTTAAGTAAGATCAGCTTGTCAGATTTTACAGCGCACTTTCTCCCACGCCCTTCAACATATTTATGTAACCTTCTGCTTCCTCACTGTCTCAACAAAAATTGTAATGTTCATGAGGTAATAATTAATGGATTGAATTATATTGTTGTGTGGTCTTGTCCTTTTGGCGCTCCCTGTTCATGCTCTTCCATTTCCTCTCTTCTCTCTAAACACCCACAGCTTGCTGTTATTTCACAAGAAACTTCTAAGCTTGATTAGTGACGCTGCACAAATTTAAATTGGATCCAAACCCATTCAGTGCGTGTGCAGAAACACCTGAGCGGCCCCTCAAGTAACAAGAAGAGGAATTAGCTGGCAGGAGTTCAGCTCTATTAATACGCTCATTTGGCTGTAGTACATGAACAGGCACAAGTGTGGATTTGAATCTCCCTGTGGTGCATGAATTCGTGCCTTTTTAATAAATTTGGTCCAGCCAGGAAGAGAGAGAGAGAGCGAGAGCGGAGGAACTTGTTGCAATCCAAACCACCCATTAAGCAACCTTCAGTAAATGCAGCACAGCCTTGGACAAGCTCTCCGGGAGGAATCGACTCAGAAACAATTTCAGTAACATTCAGCAACGTTCTCATCTGCCCTGTCCAATTTGTGCAACAGAAATGACCTTAGGGGAGCTTCCATTACTGCTCTGCAGCAGGGACTGAAAAATATTGTCGACAGTCTGCTCAATTAGGGGTACACAGCGTGAAGAAGACGTTTAGCAAAGGCCAGGGCATCTCATGGTGTAAATAAATAGCAAGAATGAGCTTGCATGACTCTGGGACTCTGCATGTGTTTGTCTCATTGTCTTGATTGCTTACAGAGTCGGTTGGCTCCCGCTTGCTGCAGAGCAGTAGAGCTACATCATAGCTGGTAGGGCTGCTTGGAATATTCCACTATCTGCACCACGGAGCTGTGGGAGGGAACCAAAGATTGATTGCTATAGGTTTTGAATAATAGAAAGATAGATGGACGGAGAACCAAGAGATCAAGGACAGAAGGACAGGCAAATAGAGAAAGGATCCGTGGATCCACCATGGGAAGCTTCCAGTAATTGTTGGAGTTTATTATCTAGCCAGAGGAAATTGTACCCTTTGCCACCCACAAGCACTCAATGGTAACTATCAAGTTAAACTGCCAAAGTGAGACGTTGTGACAAAGCCTCCTTTTAGAGATGAGGGATGACAGTGAGATGGGGACGGGGTGGGGGTTAAAGCTTGTCCCCCGGGAGTAGGAGGGGCAGTGTCACCGTTTGGAGCTGTTGAAAGGAGCACAATGACGCCCGGTATCAAGTTTGCCTGTTTGACAAATGGATCTCCTGCTGTGATCGTGGCGAGTGCAAGAGCTCTATCTGTTAACAACAACAGAGGATGGAGATAAATATGGAGCATCTTTTTAAATGTTTACAAGCAAGCGTGTAGACAAGTATCCTTCAGCATATGAAAATTTTCTATTGGAATTTAAGTAACACCGCCATTCAAGTTGTTTGAAAATGTTTGAATGGAACCCTTGGCGCAAAATCCAACAGTTGTCCCTCATTAAACTTTGAAATATTATGTGCAAAGTCGCCCTATTAGGGACGGAAGAGTTAATAAACAAAGCACTTTTCTATGGAACAACAAAACAACTCACCCCCCAACAAACAAAATTCTCATCACTCTTTTTGACTTCCAGGAGGCCATGGCAAAACAAACACAGGCCATGTTTGTTTTCAGTTAGTCACACTCGATGCCTTAAAAAAAGTAGGGACGAAACTCATATTAATGACCAAATAATTGCTACATTATGCAAATGCAGAGTAAGCATGGTTTTGATGAAAGAGGGCAGGAAGTGATTTCTGCCCCGCGTAAATTGGAAATAGAGGAACATGACTACATATAAGGACTAAATGAACCTCCAGGCAGCTGGTATCTCCCGAAAATTGAAACTTATGCTGGATGTGATCCATCCAAAACAAAGAAAAGTGATTTTTTTGCCCCACAACTTGACCAGTTTACCTGGTGCGGACGCAATCATCCTTACAAATTACCTCATCTTTCAGACCTTCTAACTTTACTAACGTTCCACAGTAACTATACGTTCAAACCAGAAGCCTCCAAAGAGGCAAAGTCTCTCACAGACACCCAAGAAGCACGACTGTCAAAAATATTTGTGGCAGTTTTATTCGCTCTTGTCGCTCATCACGTGAATCATTGAACGTTCGATTGTGCTCGTCAATTTAAAGGAACCGTAAGGTGGACTACTGGCTTGAAAGCAGTGTAGTTGCTGCTTGCTGTTGTCCAGTCTGTATTTTAATGTCGTTTTGCAAAATCTGTGCTGATAAAATACTTCGCTTTGCAGTATGTCATCCCATTCAAACCAAGCAAGGAAGACTTGCATGCTATGTCGCAACATTAGCCTGCAATTCTCTCCTCTATTACCAACATTACACACTTTAAAACTCACTAGACAAACTACCTCCGCGACGTGGTCCCAAGCTTCATTCTTTTTATTTTGGCCTCTATAACCGAACATCGACACATGGGTTTTTAAATGAGTATAACTCTTCTATATCCTCTCAGAGGTAGAGCAGGTCATCCACTAATCTGAAGATTGGGAGTTTTTCCACATCTGCCACTATTTCTCAGGGAGTGCTGTTTTGTTTATTCTCCCCTTTACATTCTACTATTTTCTGGGTTTCAAAAGTGAAGTGTGTAAGATTTTGGGGGGACTTGGTGGTGTATAGCTGTGAATTGGAGATTGCATCTAGTTTAAACTTCTCCACGCTAGAATTCCTTCAGTGTTCATTGTTCTGGAGGTTTTTACCACGAGCCGACCTGTCTGCAGTGTTTCTTTCTCTTCAAAACAAACACCGGTGATTTAAACTGATAGAAACACTGAAGCTATATAGCTATAAATGGCTCATTCTCAGGTAATGAAAACACACCTAACCCAACAATTCTTATTTTCAGATTATTATAAAACATACCTAATGTGTTATATTCCATTTCTGCCAATCTATCCCCCTACATTCTTCACACTGGACCTTTAAAGTGACCCTTGTTTTTTCCTATTATTCAATTGGAACAGCCATACACAGCGCAAATCACAGGCATATGTGCAGTGTTGGTAGTCTTTTCCTCCAGTTGCCTGGCCTTCATTTGGACAGCACACTGATCTTTAATGTCATATACAAAGAAGCTGTAAAACTGGGCCAATTATCAATAATTTAAAGTTTTTTAGCTGCTCCTATACATGAAAAAGTTCCAAAAATAATCCTTCTAAACACTGAAAAAGAGTCATTTAAGTGCTTTAAAAAGCTGTTTAAAGATGTTCAGCTTTAGTCCAGTGTCAGATAGACATCTTTTTACCTGCAATCCACCAAAACCCTACTCACTGGGATGGGACGTTCACTCCAGCACTTGAGACCTCACATTGTGTTCGCCTCAGTTTTCACTCTGGTGGAAGTGATAAGAAACACACGCAGGCACTAAAGAGTGATTTAAGGAGGTCAACACCAACAGAACAGTTTCTGAGCATGACTTACAGGACAGCCCCCGCCACACACAGGCACACATTTTCATACCTAATACTTAACCCGTTTTGACATATCTGGCCCTAAAGTCAGCGTAAGCCTCACCTATGTGCAAAAAGAAATTAAAAAAAAAAAAAGAAAACAGCCTTTGAACTGAGACGCTGCTATCCTCGACTTACTCTCGCCAATAAAACCACACACAAATCTTCGATCCAGGCCCTGTAAATCAGGGTGAGCGCTGATCAAAGCGGGGCTGTGAATCTTACATGGCATATCCTGCATTCCACGCTAAACACATTCACATGCTGCGCTCAAAAGCATAGCACTTGTTTGTTGACCCCATATCCATTTCAAGCACTGAACATTCATTTCATTTGAAGCTGAGTTCATCTGACCATTCCCCTGAGTAGGATCTCCAAACAGCATGAAGCACAAACATGGAGATTGGTCACACTCTGTCAGGATTTGTAAGATCGTGTGTTCTCTGTTTTTTTGTTTGAGCAAATTTTGTTTTTAAGCATCACTTAGTGAGACAACAGTTTGGATTAAGCCGACCAGCTGCAGGAGCTTTTTCAGTTAAAATCAAACATTTGTGAAATTGGAGTCCTCACTGATACAGACTTACGACATAATTCAGAGCATCATCACCTCTGCCCATCAGGTACACAGGACCCACCTCATGGCCTTTAATAGCCTTTAAAATTTGAGCTGATAACATGTCTACTACTACCAAACAACATCACAATAAATCAGATGACTTTAATAAACCTATGACTGGAAAGTAATTGTCCAATCATAGCTTAGCAACCATATCTAGGCTTGGTAGACCTACCAAGCTTTGGATTCCTATTCATGTTGAAGCTGTGTGTAGAGCATAGATGTGTAAAGTGCTGGAGGTGGGGCCCCGTTCATTCCTATGCAAGGTGCTCAGTGGTGCATGACTTCCTGGTGTAAAATTAACCAGATCTTCTGAGACCAAGAGGCTAACTTCCAATGTAGCCCACACTAACTTGGATAGGAATAAACAATTTAATATGCAGCACCTCTAGACTTTCAAAATGTTATCTGACCGAATAGATTTAATCCTGATAGTGAAACTAGTCATTCTGTGAGGGTTGTGATGTTTAAACAAGCGTATCCGCCCATTTACAAACGTTGCTTTCGCAATGTAAGTCTACGGGGAAAAGTCTATTTGGGCCGCATAGTGTCATGTGATGGACTCAGAAGTTGTAATTTCATGGTCAAATTTGCTTCAAAGCCTGGCGCACTTCCTGGGGATTTGGTGTAAAAAGCCAAAGTGAAACTAGAACTTCCAGATTCTGATCCATTAGAGAGGGAGCTTTGTTTAAAAAAAACCATTGACATGTATAACCATGCTAGGAAATAAAATCCAGCCTTGGAACAAAGACTTTCTTTTTGTCAAATGATCCAATATTATTCCGTTTTTTTTTTAGTGGCCTTTAATGCACAACATGTCCCATAAGCCCCAGACGCCCGCAGGCTAAACACCACAGCTCAACAGAAGAAGCAACTCCATGAGCAAGTCGAAGGGTCCTGGTTAATTCAAACTATTGGTTGTATAAAAATGATGGATCTAGCCACTGTGATGTCACTTACTGGTTTGTGGACATCCATTTTAAAACCTCGAGTCTTTTGGATGAGTGGGTGGAGTGGAGAGGAGCGAGGGGTGGATTTGGTTGAAAGCCACAGCCACAGCTGTCATTATGCATAACTTTACACCTTAATGGAAGTATACAAAAAGTTACTTGTATAAAAATCCACTCTCGTACAGCTGTCATGAATGGAAAAATTAGCTTTAGAGACCAAATCCATTTTTGTACCAGGCTGTAAACATGTTTATTTCTGCTGTAAAGTTGGGCATTTTAACATGGGGATTGACTTTGTTTTCGAGCCAGCCTCAAGTGGACATTTGAGGAACTGCAGCTTTTAGCACCTCCACGTTGGCTTCATTTTTTAGCCCTGGAGGTTGATAACTACCACCTTGCCATCAAAGTAACCCCAAGTTTTTTAAGAGTTGTACTTTGGCATGAGTCAACTAACTTTTTCATTAGATAGAAACGTTATATTTTCACAAAAAAAACCAAAACATACATTTTATACTGTAGATTTGTGAGGTTTTCACTAAAGATGAAGCTGACCTTAAAATAAAAGCAGGTCTTCTGTTGTTAGCTTATAAAGGTCTGTTGTGCTTTATTGCGAAATGTAAGAGAAACCCAGTTGGTCACGCATAAACATATGTTTGGCACAAACATTAGCCGTGATTACTTACTAACAAACAAACATCAAGCTAAGGGAGAGCGTTAATTTTGTTGCACCTAAATCAAGCTGACCTGACATGTTTTTTTCTGTTGTCTTACTTAACTTCCAGTGTTCATATCCTGCACTCGCCAGGGTGGCCTTTCTCTTGTAATTACTCACTCTTTCAATTGGCTTTACTCCCCATGCTGTTTCCTGAAAAGAAAATCAATGTGTATACCAACAAACAACTAGTTCCCTCCGGGGTTCTCATAAATTTTTACGCTCCGTAGTTTGGCAGAGGCGAAGCTTGAGGAAGCCAAAACAGATGTTCCAAGATTGAAAAAGTGAGGAAAGAGTCATGACCCCCAAAGAGAGCTGGAGACCAGTCTTGAGCAGGTGTAAATGGGTTTATTACAGTGATGGAAATGCTGTCATGACGTACAGTATCAGCTCAAAAACTCTTGTGTGCTGAGGTGCTGCTGGATGTACGACACATCTGATTTTACACTGTTGCTGGATAAACAAAAAGAAAGTGCTTCAGCTGTAACGTGGTCTTAACACATACTCTGTACATACATGAGGTTATTCACATGTTTGGATGTATACATATACAGACATCACCCACCAGAGGTCATATATGTAGGCTGTTATGCAGATGTGAGGCCTTGAAAAACAGAAATCGTTTGAGCACATGTTGTCTGATTCATAACTTGTGCATGAAGTAATTGGATCTATTATTTGAATGTCCTGCCTAATGTCCAGATGAACCGGCCATCTGAAACTTCTCAGGAGAAGTATACGGACAAAACGTCTCTGGCCGTCCGCCACGTGCTTTTGTTCACTTGTTTTGGACCGTCTTCTAATGTTTTCCCTGCCCTGTTGTATAAAAGAGAGAGTTTACAAAAGCTAAACTTCATGAGTATAAAAAAAATCAATAACTATAAATACAGACAATATGGACAGAAAGGAAATGCTTGAGGTTTGGCAAGTCGACCAGCATTCCTCTGTCGCTGCATCTCAACCTGCCAATGATGGAAAACTCCTCCGTTTTTTCCCTTCCCTTGATGTTGACTGGTACTCAGCATGTCCTCCCAGACACACACACAGGTGGCAGGGAAAATAATGTAAAAAACCTCTTAACATGGCTCTAACTTTGAAGTTATTTATTGGAAATGACAAGCGCTGCAACAAAGCCGGGTCATGTGAAGTTGAATGCCACTCGTTAGCCACAAAAAAGCACAAATTAGCACTTTAATGTGAAAGTTTTCAAAACAACATGAGACAAATAACACAGCTTCAAAGATGTTAAACTGTGTGTGACCAAATTCCAAAATTATTTGGTAAGTCATGGGGAACAGACGGGAGGATTATGAGAACATATGTCAAACACACAGACAAATTGGATCAACAGAGCAGCAGGGAACACTGAAGGCTCTGCGACATCAGAGCATTAATACAGCAGCATAACACTATTTGCTATGTGAAGATATAGTGGAGTAATGGCATCCTGGGCAGAGAATGAAGTTGTGCTACCTCTGTGTGTGTGTTGTAACCTGAACCTCTCTGTGGTTTGTTGTGGTAAGACAGTCCAGCCTCATATGCATGTTGGTGCATGTGTATTTCTCTCTGACCAGCTCAGTGGATGGTCGCTGTCCATAAATGGGTCATGAGTCCATTCTTAATGGACCACAAGTCACTTGCAAACAGGTCAAATTTATAAAAAAGCACACTTTATTTTTTATCTTGAAGCACCGTTTACTGCTGTAGAGTGAGTGGCTAACGGACAGCTACGTGACAGAGACGGCAAACTAGCTCGACGACATGGCCAAACACAGTTATGACGCCCGATGTATTAAACTGTGTGGACCTTTAACCAGTGACTAAGGTGAAATCTGGACCTCAAGGCTGGACCAGTTGGGAACCACTAGGCTAGCTCATCGCAGCTGCTCTGTTCTCTGCTCATACAGCCCTTCCTGCTGATATCGGGAAAGGGTCATCACAGAATCGTAGTGCCCAAGCAAGTTACCACTGTTAGCTCTTTTACAATTGTTGCCGTTGTTTAGTGCTGTTTATGGCATTAGCAATGTTACCTGCTAGCTGCCAACTTAAGCCTAGTTCACATTACACGATTTTCACCGCGACTTTGACGTCGCAGAGGATCTTGAGAGCCACCTTGCGTCGGAGGTGAGTCGGCAGATAGTCTGCCACGACGAGTCCTCATGTGTGAACAAGCTTAGGAGCAAGTCGCCCCCTCGTCTGCGGCTGGGACTGGATATCTGGCATGCTAGAAAACTGGAGAAGTGTGACACGACTGACAAAGAGCATCAGCCAATGAGAGACGGGATACGTCCCACGTCAGCACGCAGGAGGACGGAAGCAATGTGAGGAGGACAAGCCGCAGGGTTGCCAGGTCCGCTTATTAGCCGTGACTTTGGGCTTGTTTCTAAAATGGAGTTGCTTATTTGGGCTTGCTCTCTAAACGTCACCTTTCTCTATATATATACGTCTAATAAGTTATTTAAACGCATGATAGTCACTTCTTTTGGGCTTGTTTCCATAGCCCTGGTTGCTTGTTTCTCTCCCAAGATTTGGCAACACTGACCGGCAAGCAACGACAACAATGGCGGCGTCGACAGGATCACGGGGAGCGCTTTGTGTTTGGACCCAGGCCCTGGAGGCAGATGTGATTCAACACTGGGAAGAATATCCATGCCTTTACCATGTGTCGTCTCCAAGTTAAAGACACAAAATCAGGGTGAAAATCATGTGATGTGAACTAGCCTTTAGCCACCTCCCAGCCCAGTCACCAGAAAAAATGTTCATATTTAACGTTTCTGCAAACTACAGATTTTACATTTGTGCATCATTTTATATATATATTAAAGCTTTACATTTCTCAATAACGCTCTGGTGAAGGAGTAGTTTAGGCACAAAAATCACTAGGATATGGTTAAGAAGGATATGGTTTAGTGGCATAAAAGCTGCTAGAAAAGCAGGGATGTGTCTGTAAACACCCAGGTTCAGTAAAACACACCCAGGTTCGGTGCCACAAACACTGTTGAAAACTCCGCAAAGGATCACCAAGAGACAACTGTTGTTGTTTGTTGTTGGTGATCCAATGCTCGGCATGCGTCTCTGGCAGGACCTTAGGTGTCACACCATCCTCTCCACCTTCTGTTGACAAAGTCAGCATATATATTAAATCACTTTAGAGACATTGATATGATAGATGTGAAACATGCAAATGTAACATACGTGGTTTGCAAATTGTACAATGTAAACATTTTCTTTTGGTGACTGGGCTTCACCTCCGTGTTGAGAACTACTTCCAGACAATTCATACGCTCTGAATTTCGCATAGAGTCCCTTTAACCCATAGGATGGACAAATATAAAGAGGTGAAAATTAACTGTCATCTAAGCTGAACATGACTCGCCATTACCTCACTTGTAAGTCTGAGCGTCAGAATGATGTTTGTGCAGAGTACACTGTTCTTGCATTTCTCTGCTTAGGGGAAATTTTCTCTGAGTTTAACATGTGTAAGTACTCTGTGTCCATGATTTGTCACGTCACAGCCAGTTCGGGAGCCAGTTGTGGTTCAACATGCATCTTACACAAATATGATGAAACCTCCGGTTCACCAGCACTGAGGTGGACTTTTCATAAAAGCAGGAGACAGCTTGCATCTGGCAGCTGAACTTAAAAACAAAACATGTTTGCATATTCTGGACTTTTTTGGAAGAGGGAGTGCACTTATGAAAGTGTAAGTAGTTTTTATGTGTTAAACATGTCCACGTCCTTTGTAATGAATGTTTACATCATTCTGTCTGCACCAGGAAATGCAATTATTCTAAATATGAGACAAAAAGCAATAAGATGAAAGTAGCAGCTGTGCTCCAGAAAATATGTTGCTGCGCCGCCTCTAGAACGAAACACAAGCACAGTGTATATTTATACATACAATGACTGCCAGTGAATTTTTTGGAGACAGCTTTAGATGAACTTAAAACAATATACTAAAAAAGGCTATTTAAGTATTTGTCATGTTTTTGAAATGTTCTTGTCAGCAATTAGAAAGTAATACAGTGAGTGCAGCTCCAGTTTTATTGCTTTGTGTGGGTTTTGCCAAAGTAAATCATATTCAATCCAAGTAGCACAAACCAACAGTCACACAGTGAACCTGGGACTTTGGGAGGCACCTGAGGGACGAAGGCTCCAAACATTAATTTGGCACAATTAAGCTTACTGTTTAGGCAATAATTGCTACCTATTTTCACAAAATCAGCATTTTATTCTGCAGGTTTTACTGTGGGTTTATTCTGGAGTAGCTGAGCTGATCTTATCGTGAAATTGCAGGTCCTGGTTGAAACGTAATTGGTCAGCAACTAATGAGCATTAGTGGAATGTAACTAAGAGACATCACCCAAAACAAAAATAAATAAGAAAACAAAACTGCTGTAAAAACTGCTCGCACCCGCATACTAACACTATTTATTCTTAGACCTCGTCTTTTTAAATGCACTGAGGATAGATTGCCCAACCAGTTTCATTGTGACATCTGTTACATGACAATAAAGGAAATTCTGATTCTGATTCTGAGTCATATCTCCAGTGAAAGGGTCCAAATTCGGTGCTTTTTAATCTAAGATTTGTGAAGCAAACTAAAACAAACAAACATAAAAAAGAGGGATCAAGTGTTCCTTTGTGTGCTGAGAAAATGTTCCTACTTCTTAAGCAAAGTAAACTATTTAGAAACCCTCTTGGATCAGCTGGAAAATGCATCATGAGCTGAAAACAGGGAGTTTTTTATGGGTTTTTTTTTTTTTTTTTTTGAGGATGGCGACACTAAAAACATACGATGATTTTATCGTGCGTGATGCATTACCATAGATTAAACTACCAAACAGTATACAGAGGAGTTAAAATCAGCACAACCTTGAACATCAACAGCAGTAAAATGCATCATACTCCTTAAAGCAGCAGTAACATTATTCACAAAAAAAGCACTAAAACACTGACAGGGAGCATTTTATGTCAGCATGATTACTTTTACCTTTGATAGTTTAAGTACATTTTGCTGAAAATATTTTCTTCTACTCTTTGCTTATGGTGGAATATTTTAACAGTGTGGTATTCTTCCACCATTGCTAACGACATACCAACTGCTTCTCTGCTACTGTACTTAGTTAAGCAGTGATTTGACAGATAGAATTGCTCATATACTAAATGGTTGCATTTTTCGTAACCCAGCCCACTCACTGCGAAAAGTTTCCCAGCACCATCATCTGCTTTTGCTGCAGTAACTCATGGACCGAACAGTGTTCATGTTGCAGCATGTGATGGGCGAGGATAAACGAACGGCCCGCTGACTTTAAGTATTAAAATAAGATGTTGATTAACAAAGAGAGAAGGAAAGTCACAGTGGGAGGATTAAAAATATTTTAACAGGCTGTTTTGTGAGTGTTGTCGATGGAGGGAGCGCCCCGGTTTTCACAGGATCAGACATGAGTTGCTTATCAATCACATTTATCCTGTCATGACATGACACAATGTCTCTATATGACACTTAGTATTTTGTCTCTCATGGTTATTGGGCTGCCGTTACACACTCTGTGGTATTTCCATTAAGGACTAATGCAACTGTTTAATAACAGTGCAGCGGAGATACTGAGAGCTGACAAAGAGCAGTGGTCGACCAGGCAGGGGTCCAGGGATTGAGAGCTGGCAGAGAGATTTCATCTATTTGGATAACCTCTGATGTAAAAATGGTTCCTTTCTTGGACCATTTGCTGCCGCGAGGAGAGGTCATGGAAAATAATAACTGTGAACCATTGCTTCGATGATAAAACCAAAACTTTGCCAGTTGAAATGATTGCTTCAGTGCGAGCAGGCTGCAGATTTACAGTAGATGGAGAAGATAAGCAGCGAGAGGCTCCAGGCTGAGATGTTATTCTATATCTGATATAGCTTTGGCTGATTCTGTACATTTATAATAACCTTCAATAAAAGAAAACTCTTTGTATGATGCCAATAGGTCATGACCCAAGATATTCAAGAATTGAGTTGCACTAAAATATTGTGTAATATTCTGAAATATAATTTCTATAACATGTGACTGAATCCATATACAAGTATATTAGTCCTTTAAGTATACTTTAGGTATTTACATTTTATGCAACTTTACAGACCACTGCATTTTAGAGGGAAATATTTTTTCTCCACTACATTTATTTGAAATATATAGTTACTTTTCAGATTAAGATTCTACAAATAAAATTAAAAAAAATAATAAAACAAAACAAAATAACAAAAATTAAATAAAACACAACAAAACAAAACAAAAAAAAATAAAAAAATAATGATAATTTTAAAAATATATTATATTGTTTAAGGCTGAGAAATAAATCAGTGGTTAATTATCATATTGGTTTTATGACTTCTCACAGTCATTTCTCCTGCTGACTTTTCAGATGGTTTTGTTTAAATAATGTTTAAGGCCCAGGAAGTGAAGTAGTCATTATTTTGTCATCAGCTTAGGGAACAAACAACAATAAAAAAAATAAATGATAATAGAATACCGTATGTGCATATTTGCAAAGTTCTGTTTTTTGCTGTTGTTGTTATACTGAGCCCCAGATGGCTTTTGCTTTTTTATTTTTTTTACTCTAATGTTCTCCACATAAATTTCATTCCACCATATCCATTAATGTTCTAGCATGTGCTGACTGTAATGAACATCACCGATGAACACATGAAGGTGAAATGCATTGCTGGAGGTGGTGCAGGCACTACAGACTGACAGTCAGCATTAGATGTTTAACGTCATGCTCGATTTTTTGAGTGTAAAAATTTGATGAAATCTATTTTTATTTGCCAAAATATGAGCCTATGTTGTCTATGGGAATATCCACCCCTGCCAAACTACTTTTTTTAATACATATATATATATATATATATTTTTTTTTTTTTCAATGGTACTTTAAATTCTCTGTATTTCTCCCACTACAGATGTGGTTTGTCAGAATGTGAGCAAATAAAAAGACATCTTGTCAGCTAGTCCTCATCATGCATTCAGATGCAGTATGACAGTGCACAGTTTTTTTCATAATCCCTCTGCTACATCCTGCAGAACAATATTACTGCTGTAATTTGCTCATAATCACAGGACTAAACTACATTCCTGAACTATGGGTCCCATGCAGGCTGAAGAAAAAAAATTGAGAATGACCAACAGACCCTGTGACAGGAGGGTAAAATGTCGCCAAGCATCCGACCACATATTTCCTGTGGTCAGCCCAACTTTCTTCATATGTTTAAGAATTTTGCCTCGGGGCTTTCTGTTAGCCGAGCTCTGCGCAGGAGGAGAATGTGTTTTCCTGCTAAATGAAGACATAGGCCTCCAGATAAAAGCACGAGGCAAATAAAAGCCATCTCAGTGCCATAAAATCATCGTAAAACTGCTGACGGTCACCATTTTCACCAGCTTACAGTAAGGGTAAGTTTGACCCCGATACATCACACACAGATGCAGAAGTCCATGTGATAAAATTACAAAGCCTGCCTGCTGGAGAAGACTTTCCCTCTCTGCCACAGTGAATGATATGAGCCATACAAACCTAAATTACATTTATGATCTGCGCCGTGCCAACACGGGCACACAATCAAAGCCTTCCACTGAATCATTTAGCATATTTACTTAGCTGGCAACTTCATGGGCAGTCAGACCTGTCTGTGTGAACTCCTTCATTTGTATTTTCTGCTGACACACGCTGGAAAGAGCAGAGCCAGTGACAGTCACTCTCTCATTAGCAGGTTTTTGGTGGAGACTCCAGAGCCTGTGGGTGGCCTGGATCTGGAGAGAAGTGCTTTCTCTCTGTATCTACCTCCTCTTTCCATGGAGACCTGAAGTCTCCAGTCACCCTGAATGTACCCTTTCCAGTGTCTGTGGAGATAAAAAGGCATCCAATATTTCAGCAAATAGAAACCCTATCCAAACAAAGGTAGGGTAGAGTCATTACTTTCAATCAAAAGCACATGTGAGGAGAAAAGTAAAAAAAAAAAAAAAAAAGGACTGGACACTTGCTGGATTGAAAACACATCCTTGTAAAGAGAGTTTGGTGCTGAATAATTATTGCAGGTCTCTGCCTTGTTACTGTCCAGGAATGTGAGAAAATGATTTATCGTGTCTCTCACCACTTTAAATTGAAAAATGGGTCATAAAACATCCACCAAAACTGAAGCGCGTATAGTAGAAAAGATCTGTTAGATGCTGAAGGTGAAGAGGGGAAGATGATGGTGTCAATGGGTATACCTTGAGGAATGCCACCTTAAAAAAAAAAACAAATATTAAACATCTGCTGAACACATTTACATAAAAGGTCACTCCCAGTTTTTCCACACAGTCTGTAAAATGCGCTAATGACTGAAGGAAAGAATGATTATAAAATAATTTACAGAGAGAAAACAAATCAAACCCAGCAAGACTGCAACAAGACTCTTGTACGAAAGACAGAAAATATCCTACCAGTGTGTTCTGGTTGTTTCATAGTCGCAGCAGATGTTTAAAGAATGAGCGGAGCTTATCTTGGAATGCTGGCTACACCGTTAATACAAATATACACTGACAACAGGTCCTGGAAAATTTACTGCGCAGTGCTTGTAAATCACAAACAATATTGTAATAAATATATTTTTAGCCTTGTAGAAGTGTCTAGGGCCACGTAAAGTTAACATCTGCTTCAAGCTGCCTTAACAGCAACCTGAAAAAAGCCTCAAAGTAGCAGCAGGCGCTATTGCTAAGACAGTTCTTAACAGCTTTAATTTTATTTAACATTGTTGTGACCTAGAGGAAGAGGCATGAAGAAGTTAAGCTGGAATACGAAAGCACAAATCCCCTGGCCAATAAATGAAAGCTTATTTTGAACATACTGTAATGAGGCATACTGAGGAGAACAATAGCAGCCCCACAATGATGCTGCTGCATTTGATGTTTTTTGCAAATTGTATGTCCCCTGTTAGAGATGATGGAAAAAATGTGTTCCTCACTTGGGAAAAGTCAAAACAGTGAAGTCGTACAATAATGTTCTTAAAATTGTGAGTTTTGTCTACAAAGTGGCTCCTCGGAGAGCTTTCATCACACGTCGCCACAGCGTCTGAAGTGGTCGGGACAGTGATCGCATTCAAAGATGTCATTAAGGAATTTCTATTTAATCATATTATACGTATAAGATGTAATTTAGAAAAAAAAACACACAAAAAAAACAGCAAGTGGTCTCCACGTAACCAAACACACCCTGCACATTTTTACGGTAAAAGGAGCATATCAAAGCATATTGTCTATAGATCACATCTGCAATACATCAGCCTGTAATGGGTCTTAGGAAGTCTTATTTGTACTCATGAAAAAAAATCTCAAATGCAGACACAGTTGGTTGGTTGGTGGTTTTTGTGACCCTTGAACTGTTTCAGGATTTACTGCATCAGTGCGTCTCCAAAATACATTTTAAATTATGATTACTTCAGCTTGGATTACATGGTCAGTTGACATGGTAGTCTCAGTAATATTAGAGCTCTGTTACATCAGCACTGCAAGCTACTTGTATTGGGTTTTGGATATGGTTTTGATTTTAGAAAGATAACTTTGAATTATTTACTAAATAAATTCATCATCATTACGCTGAAGGTTTAGTCGCTTTGGCCACTCTGATAGAATTCTGCTGCACTGATAGTGAATATTAAAGGTCCATGGTTTTTCTGTTGCTTGCTTGGAGCAAAAGGGTCCTGTAAGACAGCAACATTTGTTTTAGACAACGTTGCAAAAGTTTTGGTTATTTCACATGAGAGATTAATTTAGCAATGGCAATTTTGGGTCTGTTTGCTTATGTCACCAGCTATTGTCAGTCAGATGTGGTCAAACCAACCCAGCATAACCCGAGGAAGCATATTAGCTGTTTTAAGAGTATTAAACTCTTAATAACATGTGTGTTGCCCAGACAACCCCGGCCCAAGGCCAAGGTGGGGCTCTTAAAAAGGTCTATGGTTGACCTTTAAATTGGATCACATACAATTTACTTACTTTCTCACTGACAGCACAAGTTACATGTATTTACATGATGAACTAGAGCACTGGGAGAGCGCAGACCTCCACCAAGCAGCTCGGATTTCCCGCTATTTTATTATTTTATCCACTTCGCTTCACCTGATCACCACCAAAATGTTATCATCTGTCCCCTGTCCCATTACCAACCTTTCCTGAAACTTTCATCAAAATCTGTACAGAACTTTTCGAGTTATTTTGCAGAGAAACAGACGAACGCCGGCGAAAACATAACCTCCTTGGCGGAGGTGATAATTTTGTAGTTTTAGAATTAAAAACACATTTCAAAATGATATCTGATGCTCCCACCCACGCAGTTATTGCAAAATGGTCCATCTGACAGAGGCGTCATGGTGCGTTTGTTTTGTACTCGGAGGTTGGAAATTCCCAGTTCCCAGTCGGAAGTTTAAACTGATCAACTCACCGCATCAGCCCCGACTTATGAATTCAAGATGCATAGTGAGTAAACACTCTGCTAAAGTACTGTTTATAGCAATTTTATCTTATTTGTTTTACATTAGGTCAGCCTCATCTGTCATTCCCACTTCCGACTTCTGACCTCCGAGTACAAAAACGAACACACCATCAGATCATGAGTTGATTTTATGATGTAATACCTTGCAGCAATTCCATCAGTCAGTGTTTGATTCTACTTTATCGTAATCATTTATTGGAGAAGCATTTTTTCTGCAATAAATAAATACATGTGGAAATATGATTAATTGGATTATAATTGCAGGAAGCATAAAATGTTGCATGCTGTACCAGTGGGTGTCAATGAGGGACCCACTTTGGAAAATGTCCCTCTGCCCATATTTCCTATTGAAACAAACCAACCCGGACATGCAGAGAACTCACAGATGTGAGGTTTTAAAATAATGACCAAACAAGCAGTGGCGTATCACATTTTCTAATAAAAATCTGTTAAATTTAAAATATTATTGTAACTGCTATTTCCCAGTTACTTTTGTGACATTTATTGCGTTTGTTGAAAAAATATGAACTGAAAACTTAAGCTGCCTCCGAAGAGCGAGTGAGAGCTGCTGCTCAGTGGACAGCTGAGAGGCACAGACACGGGGATAAAAAGCAGATCAGCATGTTTTCCACATTTAACCCAGTGAAGTTAAAGTTTTATTTCAGCCAGAGTTGCTGATTGCTGTAACCGTGAACTGACTAATTAAATAACTAACGAGACAGTTTTGGTGAGTTTTATTTGGTGTCTGTTGAGTTTGAATGAAGTGTGTTTTACGATGAGTTAACAAGGCAATTAAGCCGACGTTGGTGTTAGTTTAGTGAAAAGGAGAAACATGGGTTGGTGTTGTATTCTTCTGTTTAGTCAAATGACCACAGCAAACAGTTCAATGTCTGCTTCACTCTCATTCTGTGTCTTTGGCTATGGAGCGCTGCCAACAAGCGGGTCCTGCAAATACACATTCCTGCCAGTGAGTTCACATCATTCCATATGTGGCAGTGACACCGAAACACAAAGAAGAAGAAGAAGAGGACTGCTAACATAGATGTACACAAGCAGGTTCAAACTGCTTAGAAGTCTGCTTTTCAAATGTGTTTTGAGGGTGAAAATGCATTCAGTACGTTTTTAAGATACACACAATGCTTTTTGGTAAATTACCCTGAATGCAAAAATAACTTTGTGTTTATGAGATAACTTCACAGGGCACCTTTAAGATCTTGAACCAAGTTTCCTGGGGCTTTAATGTTCCTGTAAAAGTTCATGCAAACAAACAGGTGAATAATGCTGCATTCACATGCTCCTCGTATGTTCTCATTTCCTGAGTTGGGAGGTCGTTCTTCCAACTTTGGTGTGTTTGTGAACTTTAAGAAGATGTGTTGTATGTTTTTGCTCAGAGCATTTAACCAACATGTTAGTAGCAGTTTGAAGCTTTATATTACAAAAATAATTTGTTCCAGCTGCACCAGAACATTCCCAAACACTACAAATAACTTTTCTAACAAATGCAGTTCACTGTATATGGGATGCAGCTTACGGTTAAAACCTAATACCATATTGTGATGGAGTCTATCCCAGCTGACATTGGGCGAGAGGCAGGGTTCACCCTGGACAGGTCACCAGACTATCACAGGGCTGACACATAGAGACAGACAACCATTCACACTCACATTCACACCTATGACAATTTAGAGTCACCAATTAACCTGCATGTCTTTGGACTGTGGGAGGAAGCTGGAGTACCTGGAGGAAACCCACGCTGACACGGGGAGAACATGCAAACTCCGCCCTGGATTCAAACCAGGAACCCTCTTACTGTGAGGCAACAATGCTGACCACTGCACCACTTAGCTGCCCATTCATGTTTCTGCATATATGATGTAAACTAGGCATCACGTGAATCAAAATTTCTTTCTGAGTTGTTGTTCTGACTTAAGGGAACGATTTCGTAGTCAGGAACTAATTTTCCAAAGTGTTTTTTCACCACATGAATGCAGGGTACGCTCACTTTTTAAATTTGCTAATTAAATAGTGATTAAATAGTGATTTTTTTTTGCTGATTTATTTTGCTGATTAATTTTATTTATTTTGGTATTCTAAATGTTAACACGATGCCCAATGGAGCGTTTTAGCTTTACCACCTGTCTCCCATTAGATAAACTCATGTAACATAAAAAGCAATAACCAGTCCTGCGTAACCAGTGATACAAAATACATTCTTTTATTCATTCATCACTGTAAATACACAAAACAAATCAATGCAAAGTATCAACACAAACAATATTTAGTGGGATATAAATCTTGACACCATTTACACACCATTTACACAAACTATTTTGGAACTTAATGTGCTTGCCTCTTGTTTTGGAAATATCCTTCCGATGCATCCAGTCTGTAATATCAGTCAGAACTATCTATGTCTTTCCCCCTCTGCCTATACACACAACTTTTATCATTTCAGCTACATTATTTCGAATCTATCCAGCTGTGCTCGTCCTATTTCATCCCTCATTAATCCGCTCACCTAGATCATTTTGCTGTAACGTTTAAGATTCATATTTTATTATATGTACATGATATACATGGGTTCTTAAATACATTTTCATTGTTTCCAGTCTATTTACAATATAAGAGCTTATTGATATTTTAAATGGTTACAAAATATGCGTAGTTGAGGCTCTAAAAACATTAAAGCAAAAAGAGGCAAATGAGATATTATATTGACTATGTAGGTAACAAGTGGTTGTTTAAGAAGTTGTATCGGGAGGAAAAAAGCATCACTTCAACTCCAGTACAACAAAACTGCACAGGATTTCATGAGAACAAATTATGCAGTCATATCTGAAAAAATAAACAGGGCTGTGTGCCATCAGCGAAATGTTGATTCAAATTGCATTTCTCTTCTAAACATCAGGTTTGTGGAGCATTTTTGCAACTCTAATCAATCTTTTCACGTCTTCATTCCTACTGGCTTTGCAAATGGAAAAAAACTGCACTTCCATGGTATCCTTGAATCCTGTTCCTGTGATTGGAAAAGCAGAACCATTCTCTGGTCTGGTATCGGGACCACTAAGTCTGCAGCGGAGCACTACCTCAGTGCAAACCGTTTTAACCCACACAGTTGTATCACAATAGATTGCAGCTGTATCTGACAGATCAAACGAGCTCTCCACAACGGACACAATACTTTATCTTTCTTCTTGTGGCTGAAAATGGGGCGAGGAGCTAATGTCCCAGATGAAACTCATCACTCTGATGTAAATATTCTTTCATTCTTTGGTTTAAGAGTATTACGCTTCGCACTGAAGTCTCAGGATGCTGTTACACAAGCCGAGCTCCGGAGTGAACAGTGTATGCAATTAGTTCCTCATATGATATGACTGGTATTTTGTGGGTCTGGACATTGTTACTGGTCGTAATTGTCTTGCATAGCAACAGCTGAATTCCTTAAAACAAACAGCAAGAAGAGTGAGATATTGAAATTTGAGAGAACAGGTAACAAATTATGGCTGATCCAGTAAAAGTCTTAGAGCTGCTGTGATCCACGAAACAAAGGACATCACACAACAGATCTTTGACTTTGGGAGTTTGGTAAAGAGTGCAGTAAAAATATGGCTTGTCTGCAAAGAGTCTATCGGTCTTATTATAAGTTGAAGCCTGATGAGAGACTGCTACGTCTGTTACCTCCATCAAAAAAAAGGTCCACGTCTATCACAGCATCTACTGGCTAACTCTGTGGCTCCCTGAATGTCATGAATGTGTAAAAAGTTTGTCTGTGAGCAAACACACCAGATCCTTAATCTCACAAAACCATGAAGTGTGTGTGCATGTGTGCGACGGTGCATGTTTGTATGTGGGTGCAGGGATGGACCACTCACAGCAAACACATAAAAGCAATCCCATTCACTCTCTGCACGCCGAATAGCGAGCTTGGACCCACTCAGTCTTTTCTGTCTCTTGTTAGTCTTTGTCTTTTACTCCTTTTCAATACAGCCACAAACCATCTTTTAAAAATCTTTCCCTGGCAGATGGAGACGGAGGCCTCTATATGCCGACAGCAGCTGCCCCCGCTTCAGATCTTCTGGCACATGTGGAGCCTGGACTTGGATGAGGAGGTGGCGTCTTTCCACACCTTGCAGGAAAGGCCCTTGGCACAGTCACAGCGCTGGAAGATTTCCAAGCCGTGAGAGCCTTTCTTCCTCTGCTTGGTGCACACCTCTCCCTGCCTCAACACCGGCTTGCAGATTTTGGTCCAGAAATGGCGAGCGCAGCAGTAGCCCTCCGAGCAATCGGAGGAGCGCAGGCAAGGGTCGCCTTCGTGCCCTAACAGAGGAAGACGAGAAACAGCGCTGATCAGTGGTGAACAATCCATCTACAAACAGTATATCAACTTGACATATGTCTGCTGAGAAAAACAGAAACAAATGCTTTATCAGAGACATAAAAGACCTGCATGAAATAATAAATCATCTCTGTGCTTTGCTGCATAACGCTTAAGTTAAATAAAGCACAGGAAATGTACGATTATTGTTCATTAAGCTGTTATGTTTTCCATACGGATAGGTTTATGCAACCCTCTCTTCACGTCTCAGTTCAGTTTGCATTATGTGTGGCCATGTCAGAGACAAAAGAAAAGCGTAAGCCTTCAACATAAATCAAGCAAACAATTTGCTTATTCTGTATTATTAACCATATTGTCCCATCTGGTCTGAGTCTGATATCCTTGGCAGGGTCTCAGCATTGCTCTTATGAATGCGTAATTAGTATAATTTAGTCATGCAGAGTTTTTTTTTTTTTTTTGTCTTCAGAAACACTTTTAAATGTGCATCACCTCTTGCCAAAAGCGTCATCATTCAAAGCAGTCGCCCTGTATCGCTGACAAAACCACACTTTGCTGATTAGTGATTTCATTTAGAAGTTCCAAGCATCAGTATGATGGACTGCTAAGCCTGACTGCCTGTTCATTGCTTTCACACCACCGATTTCTCTTGGTGGATTTCTCTCAAGCAGCGACTTGCACAAGGCCATTATAATGTAATAATGATGAAGGAGAGGGAGTGAGTCAAGCACAAATAAAAGTGAATGGCCTTATTTATAGCAGCTTCACATTGATTTTAGCATCCCAGCCTGCCGTCCTGAGGGTGCATTCAGAGTTGAGTAATTTAAGTGTCTCATTAAACGTATTGCTTTATGGACAGGCCCTTACTTTGGCTTGAATCAGGTGACACGAGCGCTAAGGAGGGGGCTCAGACAGTTATTAGCTATAATCATGCCAGCTTGCATTCTGTGGTTTTCACTTGTGTATCACTGTCAATGAAAGTGTTTGTATGGCTTTATGTAGGTGCAGAAACAGCAGGGGCATTGTGGTTTCTTCGAGGCTCCCCATGCTGTGCTTTGGGCTCACAGACACTGACATTTGAGCAGCGGGGTAATTAACAACATAGTTTGTGGACTGGCATCACCCATGAACTCTGTAGGACACGCAGACGGTGAACAACAGAAAGAGTCAGCCATCGACAGCAGAAAAGATGGCGGCGTTCAGGCTTTCCATTGGATATGTTTCAAACATAACATCAGATATAGGTCTCACCTTTAAGAGAATGCTTAGCATGTGCCTTTGGTGGAGAGTTTGTTATGCTCGTCTAAAGCCGAGATGTGAGGTGAGAGCACGCTCTCAGAGATAGGGACACAAATAACTGCAGGCAGAAAAAGAGGAGGAAAAAAGAAAGGTCAGAGAAGACAGCTCTGCTAACTTTGTCAAGAAACTACATGAGAGATATTTCAACCTGATGGCCAACAAGTTAAAAGATCAATATGGTAGCAGCATGATTGCTAAATTAGGCTTTCAAGGCAACCCGGTCACCAGCAAAGCCATGGATATGTTACATTAGCACATTATGCAGCGCGTACATTGACACAGTTACGATGGTTAACATGTGGTTAGGTCTAGGCAAAAAAAAAAACCATGTGGTTATGTTTAAGAAAAGATCATGTTTTGCCTTAAGATACCCCATTTGGGAAGCACAATCCCGGCAGGAAAAGCAGCCACGTCTTGGGAAAAAAACAACCAATTTTAACCAGTTTGGTTGTTTGTTGATCTTGAAAAGTAGTCTGCAGCTTGGCAGGCATCTCAACCAGATGATATAGTCAGCTCATATACTACATCACTTTAGAATTGCTAATATGATACACATGAAACGTATCGGTGGTTTGCAGAAACATACAGTGCCAACATTTTCCTCTGGCGACTAGGCTGTTTCAGGAGAACTAACTGCAACTCTGCTGGTCAGCTGCGTCAACAAAGAACAATTTATGTCCTTCAAAATTTATAATGGATGAAACAAAACCTTCCAAAATGTGACCAATGATTCCCAACCTCTGGGCATCAACTGAATACAGTTATCAACTCAAATTCAGGTCTCTGTCTCAAAGCATGTGCTCAACATTATTTAAATGTACTGGCTCCCTCTCCAAGTCTCTGGGCTATATACCATGGTACTGCTTGTTCTGTGACCTGGAACGAGTCACTTTTTCCAGAATATCTGCATAAGACAAGAAATCGAATTTCGGAATCGTGCCCTGCAGTCACAACAAAACCGAAACTGACGTGCAGTGAAATTGTGTGTGTCGGGCACGTACAGTTACTGCAGCGGTTCCCAGGACAGCACATGGCATCTCGATGGCAGCGCTTCTTCCTCCTGCGGCAGGTGAGGCACCGAGAGGGAGCCTGTTGAGGGCTGTGGCAGTAGCTTCCCACGCTGCACTCCTTGTCGTTGCTGCATGGATACACCTGCTGAGGAAAAAGATACACTTACTCAATCAGTTTATTTGGTTTATGACAGAACTCACATTTTGCAAGCACACATTTATCTTAAGAGAGGTTTAATTAAGCTCTTCCTGAATGTAAACACACTTTGTGGGAACATGTGGTACCTGGCATGACTTATCGTGGATGAGGTGGCACTCTCAACCCAGCTACAGTGAGAATCAAGCTCTTACGTGAATTGATACCAGTGTGGTTGCAGTTGCATTGCCTACCAGATTATGTCAAAGGTGCGTGTCACAAGGTGGCTTATTTTTGTGGCTTTACAGTGCCAAGCATTAGCAGCTCTTACTCAAAGCTTAGTTATCTTAGTGAATACGAAAATGCTGCCTCTGACATATTTACCTACAGGTGATAAAACAATATGAAACACACACACACACACACACACACACACACACACACACACACACACACACACACACACATATGCCTTTGGTATAAGTGTAACAAATTCCCTTGGTTACATCATTCAGACTGACCACTATGACTATGGCCCGTAACCACATTGATTCAGTCAAACTCTGCAGTTGGGCAGTGGCTTATTCTTGGGATGGAGAAACCATTGTGTTTCTCTTTTGCGAAATGAATTTGATTATATGGGGCATATGCTGTTTGATGGTGGTGTACGATCGCCCACACGGGGACTGCAGCTATGTTGAGAACATTTTAACCAGATTACCATTCTCCCATTGTTTAGAAGAAGGCCTATTGTGGATACAGCAAACCCTGAGTTACCCCGACCCAACACAGTAACTGCATTCCATCTATTTCCACTCCACGAGCCACTGTTGCACCACGCACCTCAGGTTGCATAATTAAAATTGCTGTGGTTAACAACCAGCATAAAACTCATGTTATGCTCTGTTTAGAGGCCTTTGGAGAGACTCTTCTCCGAGAAAGTCAGAGGGCCCAATCAAAATTTGGGTTGGACCAAAAACAGGACCAGAGGAAGACCCAACTAGAGCCCAATTTATATGCAATCCATCATGTAAGAAAATTGCACATTTTACTTTAATTGCATTACATTTTGTAGAGAAGGTAGCAGGCAGCAACCTCCAGGGCTGAAAAACTAAGCCAATATTGAAGTGCCAAAAACGGCAGTTAGTTGAATAGCTGGCTCAAGCTGGATCCAGAGCAAGTCAATCCCGTAGATCCCGGTAGCTATGTCCATTATTTTTACAGTCTATAGAAGGCAGTCAATCTAAGAAGATGTAATGAGAGGCTATTTTATTTGTATTTGTGTGTAGTTCATATTTATCGCTGTTTCAAAAGAGAAATATTACATCCTATGCTGAGGGACACCCGGTAACAGAAGCTTTGACTGTCCCAATCTTTTTGTATCTAATCAAAGGTTTACTGGCTCTTTACTCTTTGTTAAGTGTTCGAGAGCTACAAGTTGAATAAGCAATTCTTGACCTTTTTGGCCTTGTCTACTCAAGCACTCAAAGGAGCTGCATGTGTCTCTGTTTCTGCGTGAAAGAGTAAGGTGTCACAAAAACATGTAACTGAGACCGAGCCGTGGGATTCAGGCCTCTGCTCTCGGTTCCCAGTAAACATGGAGAGTAAACATGTCTGTCAGTATAGAGGAAATACTGCTTGTTTACTGTGTGCTAAGGGTGAGAACTGCTACCATTGTGTTGCTTGACTGCCTCTACAAGTAATGGTAACTGAACTCCTGAATATTGCAATACAGCTAAATTTTTAAAGACAAGTTTGCCCTTTGAGAATTCATCTACTACCACAAACTATCACTGGTGGTGGAAACAGACAGCGCTGTTAAGTTGTACAAATGTAATTTTTGATGTTTTGGACATCAGTGAATGAATGAATAATGTTGTGGTCTTGTTTTTTGGTGCTTTATTGTGTTACAGTTGGTGTCTTGAACTGCTCTGTCTGCATTTTATTGTTGGGTTCTGAGTTTGTGTTACACTGTCATATGTTATTGAGTTTTATGTATTTACGCCCATCTAGGGACGAGCATTTCCAATTATCTTAGACTATAAATGTTGTAATGTGTGGCATCGTTTTATGCTGCATACTGTACAAATAAACATTAGATAAATACTGAATAAAACCAGAAGCCATCCACCTTAGGTGGTGGCAGAAGTCTCAGAAAAAAATTACCCCAAACTCTATGCGTGGCCAGATACCTTTGGGGGCTAAGTGGGGAAATATGTTAGTTGTTTGCTTTGGGTGAACTGACTACAATCTGTGGTCCCTCTGCGTCCAATTTTAGAGGACAACATGTTGTAGGGATTAACATGTCTCTCACTGGTGTGGTCATTTGTTTCGGGTCCCAGACAATAGAGCTATTAGAATTTCCAAACCAAGAGAAACCACTTCAGCTTCTCTCAATTTCTCTCAGTGTTCAGAGGCTTAATGAGTCTACAGACATAATTGAGGGGTAATTACTGTAGCTAATCATACTCCTTCATAGTCAATTTGGCATTGTTTTTGCTTTAGTATTTCTCGTGTTTACACTGAGAGGTTGAGACATATTCTGTTGTCCAGAAAAGCACACGGAGAACCTTTAAGTCTTTTCCGTAAGTGCACCGAAATGACCACCTTAACAAACATAACATCCACCCTCTGCAGCACCGAGAAGTACAATTAAAGACAAGCTCACTTTTTCCATAACAAGTTTGTGCACCAATGGGAAGGTTTCCTGGAAGTTGATATAATTCCCTACACATGCAAGTCCTGTCCCCGTTAGAACTGGAGCAGGCGCAACAGAGTTTGTCGTAAATTGTTTCCCAATTCAACTGAATTCCTTGGTCAAATGAAATAATGTCATCTGCACTGAGCTCATCAAGGGAGAGGAACATTTAAGAGACATAAAACAGGTTAGGTCACTGTTTCTCCAGTTGCTGCACAGCTTTATCGTATTTTAAGCCATTCAGTTTAATTTAAAGGTATTTTTATTACAACGGATGGACTTTTGCGCAATAAAACACCTTATCAAATAGGCAGATCAGTAAAAATGAGCAGGATATGGATTCTGGCTCTGTAAATTATGTCCAGTGTCGACCGACATTAGAACAACATGTTTGGCTGGCACACCACCACCGGCACCACAACCACATTTAGCTGGCACTGCACTGACAGATCTGATTTAGTGTGGCTTACCACTGACAAACATGGAACAATAAACATGAGAAAGAACAAGAAAGAGGTTAAATCAGAGTAAAATCATTATAGCCACAATAAATAGCAAGCTGAGGAATAAAGGTCAGCGGAGAAGGGGGCTGCCCTGCCCTAAACGAACGGGCAAACATGAATGCACCCCACATGTTGAAATGAACTCTCAACAATATCAATATTTCAGCACATTAGAAGTTGTTGCTCGACGTGCTTGTGCTTCAGAAAGCGAATAAGATTAATCTCACTGGACAGATGCCATGCTGACTTTCTCAGGCTGGAAACACATGGAGGCAATGATACAGGCGCAGGAAAAATGAGCAGAAATATTAAACCGAATCCATCATGGTGACAGATTCCCATAGTGCAGATGCTTAATGTGCTGATGAAAGTAACAAAGCCCTGATGTTTGATGGATTCTAAATATTTCTTAATTACTACTGCGTTCAAAGCTGCACTCAAAGGCCTTGTTTCAAAGGGGACACTGTCAGTTGCGCACATGAAGAAAAGTTACTCATCGTTTTTCAGCAGTTGTACGTATGTTGTGGAGAAGCGTTATAAAACCTGGGCAAATAACCTTGATGATGTCAATGAGGTTATTTGGCTGTTTGGGGAATTCTTCTAACAGAGAGCTTTCATATTTAAAAAAAAAATGGAGACTTGAAAGACAGGCATTTGCCAGGCAGGTAAGTTCTATTATTGTATAGATGCCATTGAGTTGCATTATGGATGCATGCATTATGGGCATTATGATTATTTTTTAAGCTCTCCCTCGAAAGTCCCCCAACTTTAGGGAAGTGTTATATAAAATTACAGGAGTAGCCTTAAATATGGGCTCTTCTTTCATACACAAAATAAATAGCAATAATCATCATCATCATCATCATCATCATCATCATCCTAAAGGAATAGTTTGACATTTTGGCTTTCTTGAAGAGAAATAGATGAGAACATTGATACCACTCTCATGTTTGTGCATTAAGGATGGACCTAGGAGGCAATTAGCCTAGCTTAGCATAACGACTGGAGGCAGCCAAGCAAACAGCTGGCCTGGCTATGTCCTCAAAAACATGCCCAACAGCACCTCTAAGGCTGAGAAACATGGAGAAAATCAAATATAACTTTAATATAACTATTTTTTACTTTATATTATTTTATTTTTACCAAATACCTTGATACTGGTATTGCCACGATATTGTGGGGTTGACTATGGGTACTTTCACCAAATATTTACACAGTGAGATTTTTAAAAAATAATGGTCGGTAATGCGAATATAATGACTAGGTGGGTAAAGGCAAATAACAGAAAATTACATCACATTACTGTAATGGAGCCGTTTAAAACCAGGAAAAGACAACACTGAAGATAGATATGACAAATCCAAAATCTAAGTGGAAATCTAGTCTCATATCACTATACTATTCTCCCATAAATTTAAATGAGTGAAGTGAATCTAGGCTGCAAAAAAACAAAAACAAAAAAAAAACAAAACGCAACAGCCTGCAGCAATAAGTTAATAAGTTGACACAGAATCAACTTTTGGAGAAATGCAACTCGACCTAGAAGGTGCCTCCAGACTACGGGAGCAAGTAGGCTCATACGTCGACAAACTTCAGATTGTTAAATATTATAGTGAGTTAAAGCAATACCAAAGTGTGTATTAACAGCTTGTGTGTACTATCCTACAAATTAGAGCACTTGCTTTGTTTGTGTGTGCACGTATCTTTGGTAGCAGTAAAGATACTGCAGTAGGCTGGTGCTAATGTAAAGAGTTCTACAGATCTTTTCAGCCAACATTCAAAAACTCACCAAAGACAAGCAGACACCACCTGATTTAGGATGAATGAAGCTCAATAGTTCAATAATGACTGTAATGTTTTTGTCCTTTGTTTAATCTATTGAGAAACAGAAATATCAAAACATGGATTTGTGGGCAATTTGTGTAACTATATCTTGGTGGTGTCACTGTGAAAACAAGATTCCAAGAAGTCATGCTCCTTCCATTTCTGTTTTTGTGCTCAAACTAAACAAACAGGAAATAACAGGTTCATTAGTGAGCTTCAGAGGAGCTGTGGTTGCTGTCTTTTTGAACATTGGAAAAGACACGCTAGCTCTCTATACTAAGCTAAGCTAATTCTAAGACTGAGGCTGTCAACCTTCTCATCAAATTCTCAACAAGAAAGTAAAACTCAAAAGTCCATTTAGCAAGTTTTCAAAAGCTTTTACCCACATCTCATACTCTTCTGCAGCTGGTAGACTTTGCTCCACTGAGAGAGACTATTAGAATTTAAGCTACGATTTTTTTTGGCAAACTACTACTTCCAAAGTCGACACTGAACTTTCAACCTCATCAGGGGGGCTATTTTTGTGTCAGCTGCTCTATCAGAGAAACATGTTCATTGCCATGAACTATTGGTATAATCACAGCTGAGGAGGGAAATATGCTGGAAATATGGTTTGAAGAGAAGTTCAAGAAAGTGCAGTGTGGGAGTTTTTTTCCCCCTGACATGAAAAATGTGCTGTTATCTAAATATGAAGACAAATGGGCCCGGCCACGTGCAGTCATACTTCATACTACCTGCTCTGATTCCTGTCTGTCTCCCTGGCCAGCAGGCTTGGATCGATTACAGTGCACAGTGCATATGGATGGGGGTGGGGAGCGGGGTAGAAGAAGAAGAAGTAGAAGAAGAAAGAAGCACGGGGCTCACCTCTTCCATCACAGCTCAAACCGCAAGACAGCCCTTTGAAACCCAGTGATACAAGGCTGACCCCCAAATCACGACTGATAATCTCGCCTTATCTTGTCATGTTTTAAAACGCCTCATTCGCAACTTCTGAGGGATGGGGCTTCATTTGGATGCATCGCATTTATCTCACATCTTTTTTTTCCTGTCGCTCCCTTATTTTTCCCTCGACAGCCTCCGCACATAAAAGCGCAGCCTTGGATCCTGCGCAGGAAGTGGGTTGAAAACTGTGTACTCTGCAGCCTCTCTTGGTATGCTGGTGAGACGATAAAGGAAGAGACAGACAGAGAGCCATAAGGGAAGCCCCCGGCGCTGTCTCGTGCTACTCTCGTGCTGGTAAAGCGCTGTGGCTTTGAAGAGGAACCTTAAATGTGCAGGAGCAACAATCTACAAGGGATTTACTGCCGGATACACAGGGCTTTGAACCCCCCCCCATCCCCCGGTCTTTGGGTCCCTTATTTACCTCTATAGAGTCATTCCAAAGCACTGATATAATTCGATGGAAGTGCCCTGTAATGCACAGAAATAACAAAGTAAAGCTCTTCTCCTTGGTTTGTGTCTGAGGGTTTAAGATTTGGGGAGCGTATGAAAAGTATTGGGATGGTGAGAGATGTCGAACCTTAACTCAACGAACAATAAAAAGCAATAAAGGCTCTTTTCTAGCGTTATTAATGCCTTCTTTGAACTCTACCATTAACTCAAACTGCAACACCCATCGCACAACAATGCAAAATAATTTAACAGCTTTAAATAGGGGCATTTTTACGTTACAGAATTCCCTCCCAAATACAACAACGTCAGCTGTTTCAGCAAATGCCACAAAACTACGTGTCACAACAATTATGACAGGAGCAACTGAGGAAGTAAGGTTATTATAGAGCGACACAGTCCTCGTAGGGAGAGGTCGAGGAGGACGGATGGGTCAAAAAACATTGGACTTTGACGTGTGAGACCATTGGTCATTTCCTGTTTCCACCGGACTGTTCCTTTGGGGATTTTTGTTTGTTTTTTCCAAACATGACCATGATCATTCCCTCGCCTTGATCATGAGTTTATTGTTGTAACCATGAGGACAAAGGTCCTCGAACCTCAACAAAATAGTAATTTTAACCCAAACCTTTGTGATGCAAGTTGACACAATGAGCACATTGCGAAAGACTGCCTCCTCTCTCTAGCTCTTTACACGATGTCCATTGCTCTCAGCGTCACTTATTGTCATAGATGGTGTTACATTGGAGTTAGCTGATGGGCTGTTGTAGCTCATAAAGATGCTGAAGGCTGCCTTAAGCATCGATACCATACGCAGACATATTTGACGCCCTGGTAATGAGAGTTAATTCAATGTTCATTTTGTTCGATGAAAGAATCTTGGATATAATTTACTTTTACCTCTTAATTCAACCCGCAATTTGTTATATTTTAGCAGGACAGTGAAAGCAGCAGAAAGAAGAAGAAGAAGAAGAATTTTGATTTTCAAGGTCATCGCATCCAGAGTTGGGTATAACACATTACAAAGTAACACGTTGGAGTACTTTAATTAGTTTTTGCAGTAATGAGTAACCTAACGCGTTAGTTTGCTGTTTGAGTAATCAAATACTTAAGTACATTTTCAAACAATACATCAGTTACTTCCCTTACTTTTAGAACGCTGGTCCTTCAGGTCTGAAACAGCAACGGCTGTCGTTTGGTTCTACTAACGGAGATAACGTTAAACCTATCAGTCTGAAAGAAGCCACGGAGCTTGTGGCTCACTACGTGGTCGGAGAAATGCTGCCGTTGTCTATGGTGGAGTCTAAATAGGTGGAGTAGGACTCGCTGACGGACATACGTCAGACTCAGGACTTGCATTATGCCTGGTACACGCTACACACTGGTACTCACCAATTATCCCCGGTTGTCTTTCACGGCATGTGTGATGTCATTGGGTTATTCTTGTCCTATTTTTATTACTTTCACTATTATTTGACTCACTGCCAGAACTGTGTGTGTTCATGTGCTAGCCAACATGTTGTTGTAGTCACCTAAAAGCGTCAGCAGACGGCAGGAGCTACATTTGAAGCACCATATGTAAACTGTCAAGCTACTGTATCTTCCACAGGAAGTTCTGACAAATGTTTCAGAATAAAAGCCTATTTAGAAAATGGAGGGATCCTCTCAGCTGAGGTTATAAGGGGCTTTTAATTTGAAACAAGTGTTGAGTTTGAAATGACGTTGCGATATGTTAACTTTACGAAAGACAACGGAGCGGATAAAAAGTAAATATATAAACACACAGCGATTAATAAATAACGGACGTCTATAATGTAGTTTGTTTCAAATGAAGCTGGGAGCCTCTGCAGTTGTGATGAGTAAATGCCCCGCCGCTATTCGTTAATGTTATTACTTTATGTCCGACCGTGAAGATGTAGCATTGTTTGCTAGCTTGATGCTAATGACAGTAACGTTAACTCAGCGGGTTGACAAAGTGCCTCTGCTGTTTCACACCATCATGTCCCTAAAAGTACTTTAAAAGTGCTTGAGTTACTTTTCTCAGGGAGTAACATTGTAAGTACTTTTAAAGTAATTGAGTAACTTACTCAGGGAGTAACACTGTAAAGTAATTGGTTACTTTTTTTAAAAATAACACAGTAACGTACTTTGATTACTTTTAAAGTAACCTTACCAACACTGATCGCATCACATACTTTGCCTCATATAGTACTGCCTTACTTCAGCCAAAAGAACAATCACAATATTCTCCCCCTTTCTGACTCCTCTCCCACCCTATTCATTTTCATACGGTCCCTTACTGTCTGCAGTGGAGACACTGCCTCAGTAAAAACAGCAGTTCATACTCGCAGTTCTTCCATTGTTTTTGTCTGAGTCAGATCTTATCTAAAGGACCTCTCCACATACTTGGTACCCATCCACACTTTTTGAGTTCTGTGTCGTGATTGCACTTGACCTTCAGAAATCAGGCATGTAACCTGAAACTGTGAATGGTGCTAATGAGTGGCAGGGGCCTTACAGAGTCAAATAAACGATGTCACTGAATAAACAAACTTCATATGCCCTGAAAGCACAGACAGCCGGTATCAGATAACATAGGGATGGCTGCACACAAGTCACTCGTACAAATCATGTCTTCAAACACACAGCTTGGCGTCTTTCATCACTCAAAACACATGTGTTTATGGGCATGTCCCTTTGAATACAAAGTCTCCAAAAACTAGACCTTCCTTAAGTTAAGTATACATCCTGGGTTGATCTTATTCATCGGACACGAAGAGAGGCACACAGTCAGAGTGCATGACTGCTCCCTTCAAAGGCTATCAAAGGAAAGAGGAAAAGCTCTTGATGGTAATCTGGGAGGTGTGCTCCTCTCAAAGGTGTAATCCTGTGGAATGAGAGGTGCAAGGGTCTCCTCTCTCATTAACAGGTCCAATTTCAGTGAAGGAGGTTTCCACAGGAGACCCCTAACAGCTCCAGTGCAGGGCCCTCACAGCGCCCAGGGGACCCACAGACTGGAAAGGCCACAAGACAAGAGAAGCACAAACTGAGCCGAGCGCTAACAAGCACTCGCACCTCTTTTCTCAGCTCATTAGGATCACTAAGCGTTCATTTTGGGTTAGAGAGGGGGTGAGAAAGAGAAAGGACGTGGCTCTACTTTTATAGGCCGAGCCCTCAGAGATCGCTTGTTAAATCTCTGTGTTGAATTAAATAAAGCAACTAGTTAAGGTGGACTGACCGGCCGCTGAAGTTTTACAGACACGTACCGCATGAATGCCGCCACGCTGTCGGTTCCCTTGTGGGTTCAGAGGTTACAGTGGTGAGCACTGCCTGCCCATGCTATCCATTTCTGTTGGTTCCCTTCCAAGGAGCCAACTGTGCCACCCACGAGAGTCGGCTGTCAAGGTCTAAGAGGCGTACATTTTGGTTTTGTCGGTTTCACTCCAGTCAGTCTGATGGGAAGAGGGTGAGACAACGGGGGAAACTCTCAGCAGTTTGCCCCGGCTGAACGCCAAGGGATAGCCAAAACCTGACCCTGGTTTGAGTGTGATTAATGTAACTCTTATCGCCAAACGTTGTCAGCAGCTACAGGAAATAAAAGCACATTAAGCTGTCAAATAACCCAGAGGCTTTGAGCAGCGTTTCTAATCTGATGGATAAAACACCAAATTACACCCTTGTTTCCTGCTGCTGCAGCTCGTCTCCACGGGGCGGCTGGACTCTCTCCCTTGATAATTTGCTACATTTAAAAGTAAGCCACTGAGGGCGATTTTAAGGAGATTTCTTGTAATTGTAGTCTTTAAATGTGAGAAACAGAGCTGCTTCACACCATGGAGAAATGTTCTGTGTTGGACTAAGGTAGGCAAAAAAGAAGAAGAGTTTTAAAAATGACCGTGGTGGTGAATTATTGAGATTCTCTCTCACAAAACTGGCAATGCTCACATTCGCTCACATCCTGAACCTACTGCAGATTCTTCAGAGGTGTTAAAAATCTGCCAACGATTCCTCACCAGCTGTAACAAACTCAACAGCATGACGTCTTGACCATAAATCTTCTTATAGGATATCAGCTCTGAGGTTTTCCTAACATGCAGATGCCAGAGGAGAAATTTGAGTTGATGCATGCCCATTTTTTTCCAAACTTACACCCAAGCCTTAATCAGCAGTAATTCACTTCACAAATGCAGACAGAGGTGAAAATATTTTGGGGTGCCTGCTGTGAACCACTTCAGAGAGAAAATGACTCAGTAACGTGCTGTTTGGTGCTCTGCAACCTGTTTCAAGGCATTTATTATAATCAAAAAATCCAAGGTAGAGTAATTGCAGTTGTACACTCCCTGTGATCACTCCGAGACTAAACATATGCCACACTTTGCCATTACAGCCTCATGAAGAGAGCAGACTTGTTATCTTTGATTTATTCTGCTCATAAATGGCCACTGTATGATGAGATGCAGAAGGTCAGTGCAGTTTGCCTGCCAGCGTCAAGCCGCATATCTGGCTGAAGCTGAGCTGCGGCTGTTACTTTACAACTCTGGAAAACCTCCTGGCAGCCAGCACACACACACACACACACACACACACACATACACACACATACACACACACACATCTACCCCCTCCTGCCATAATGTTATTAGCAATCTTCATTTGGACACACTACACCATGACATTTACTTTTTTACTGACAGTATGGTGGTCTCTGCACACATCATATTGTTTCCCCCCAGTCCACTCTTCCAAACCGCTCCACATTATTGCAATGGCAAAGATGTAAGCAGGCGTTCAAATTGAGGTCTGGCAGGGTTGCTTGAGGTTGGATCTCCACACTCCGCAGAGGAGAGAAAGTGGCTTTTCTGTAATTTCTGCTGCCTGAGCTGGATGTCAGAGAGCTGCTCTCAGCACTACGCGCTTCACAGATATCCAACACTGTCACTGCTGCTGCAAGTGATATTACAGACAGCTGAGCAGGCCAAATGTAAACATAAGTCGGTGTTAAATCTAGAGGGCGAGGAGGGAAAAACTGCTGTAGAAGTAAGGACAGGAGTCATCAGCTGTCTCAGTGAGCTGGTGAGCAGCGTCTGTCTGCTGTGAGGGACGTGATGGAGATGTGGCAGTGCCATCTGCTGCTCAAAAAGATACTCTGAGTTCAGTATAATCCTGCATGTGTAATTAAAATTTAGCGGTAATCTCTCCAGGAGATGAAGGACTGCTGGCTTCGTCAGATTTTTTTCTGTTTGACTGATGTGTCATGTTTTTTTTTTGCCACATCAGTATCAGTTTTCCTCTTCATGAAAAAATAAATCATCAGAAATAATTTGGTATATGGAGAACTTTGCTTTCCTGGCCAAGCTCTAATTCCTCACTTGATAAAAATCACTCATAATGTTCACAACTTCTTCTTTTTTTTGGCATTTACCAGAATGAAACCATGCCAAATCTTTAACATTTTTGATCTCACAGCTCGCTGTCAAACTACAGTAACATGGCACTTTGTTGAAACAGCAGGAATTGATAACTCTTTGAGTGGGTATTAAGTGGTCGGTAAGAGTATCCCTCAGAGGCCCCACAGTAAGAATCTCATAATCCCAGCGAGCGTCTGGACCACTTTAATGACACTAAGACCCAGACAGAAAATTACCCCAAGTGTTAACTTTTTCTCACATTTCTGCTGGCATTAATGATTTACTGTGGAAGTGCGCTGCACCCGACTGTGGCGTCAGGTCTGAAAGGCAATTAGGGTTTATGAGGGGTCCAATCCCTGCAATTTCCAATAACGATTCACACGTGAGAGAGCTCTTTCAAGGCGTAGGGCTATTTTACGTGTACACCTCCGGATACTCCACAGGCACAGTTTGGTGCGGAGACGTGCCGCACAATTACGCACGCTTATCCGTATCAAAGGCACACTCATAATGTGATTTAAATGAAGAAAAGGTATTATTCCTTACCATAAGAGAATAACACCACTTTTGGAATCGACAAGTTGTTATTACCACTAATTCCACTGGCTCAATAATCCCCCTGCCCAATTTCAGGCTGTGCGTAAATGTAGGTCTGGCATACCCATATATCCCCACATTATTAAATGAATAAAATTACCTGCGCAAGGATGTTATATTTCTTGGTGATCCCGGCGTGGACAGTGGCTGTGCGGTTTGTTGCGGGTGTAGGTGTCTCTTCCGATACAGCTGGTTTGATTAAGTTCGCCTTCGGACGCGCCTCTGGTATCTGGGATGTCCCCGTCTTCAGTGTAGCGACGAGAAACATCACAACACAGCATCTATTCCAAGTTAAGATGAGCATCCTTAAAAAAATATTGAAATACCAAAAAGAAAAAGAAAAACTCTTGTGTAATCTGAACTTTCAGCCTCAAAATGAAGTTTCTCAGTAAGAAGTGTGCGCCCTGTCAGTGTCCATGCGTCACGCTCGCCCGTCTGCAATACAGAGAGGAGTGACGAGGCCAAGTTTTTGTTCCTGAAAATCAGATATTTAGAAGAATGACTGCCATCGACACAGTTATCTGAGGAAAAAAAGAAGAAGAGAGAGAGCCCGGTGTAGAAGGGAAACAGTGGAGAAATGAATCTGTTAAAATGCTGATGCTCTGCAGGATCAGAGAGAAACTTGACAAGAGGGTTCCTCTCTGTCTCTGTCTGGCTGTGAGTGAGCACTTAGTCCTGCAGCCGGGTGTTTTATGATCTCGGATACTTTCTTTTTATAGGATTCTAATGAGTTTGCTTCCTCCGCCCCTATTCACAACTGACAAAGAATGAAACTGATCTGTGTGCGGCACTGCTGCTTGCACATTGTCGTCTCGACACCGGCACCAGGAGCCCCGTTGGGAAAAAGCTATAAAATTATACACTGTGTATTTTAACTGGGCGCTTGACCCTTTTTACTGCAAGGCGGTTGGGCGCTTAGGAAACGGAAAAAACAGTCAGACCTGAGCTGCTTTAAAGAGGGTTTGTAGGGAAGGTGGAAGGTTTTCCGTGATCACATGAATGGATTTGTGTTTCTAGGGAATTGTTACCTGTGTGCGTAAAAATTAAAAATCTAAAATGTCACACTCAGGTCATCGCAAAAAGCAAAACGCCTCATTATTTAGAAGCATGTCCCTGAAACGAAGGCCTGACTAATATGAAATGTAAATAAGCAGGAGGCGGTTCAGGGTCCATTTAACCAGCATTCCAGAATAAAAAAACTATCTGATAACCATTGTTTTCCCTCTGTGGGAAAGGCATCCCTCATGATGCAAGGAATGCCAATGGTGATAAAGTTAGTGATATAAGTATTATAGAGACTCCTTTGTTTGATTCTTAGTATCGGGATAAGTTATATTCATGTTGGTTAGATAATAGGCCGACATGTGGAGGTACAATGAGCTCTTTCAGTTTCAGGCAGGTAAAGTATGATTTTGGGAGAATAATGCATGTACAGGGACACACTGGAGATAATTCATTTTGGTGATGTTATCAGGTTTTAAACTCCAAATTTTTGCAAATATATGCCTTCAGCTGCCTTTGTTGTTGTGAAAGGTGTGACTTCAAATATTGCCGAAACATCCATCAAATGTGTTGTCAGTGAATTAACACCATGACTCCTTTCCACTGAAAATGGAAAATATGATGCACAAATAGAAACCACAGTGCGTGAAGATCAAGCACAAAGTCATCTTATCAATGTGAAAAAATAAGCAGCCAGTCATCAAAACCATCTTTCCCACAATGGCTTTATGACTCTATGCCTAATAATGCTTCAGTCTTCACACGAGTTGGAACTATCTATTCAAGGCGGGAAGCAGGGATGAAACCAGTATACCGGTAAAGGCTTCTGACCTCAAAAGCGATCCATCACAGGCTCCAATTCAAAGTGTCAAGTTCTTTTGTTGGAGACAATGAACAACCAACTGAACTGGGGAGTGGGAGGAAGTATTGGACTTGTTTGATGTAACTGTAGAGGTGATACTTTTTTAGCCACCTTTGTCACCCGAGTACACAGTGATTTACCTTGAAAGACTGCCATCAGACAGTTGCTTTCTGCTGAAATACATTTTCAAATAAATCATCCATTTTCACAGCAAAAGTTACCTGCAGGATGTTAAGTTTTGGTGTGTCAGAGGACAAGGTATCCTCATAAACAGTTCACTTGATATCTTAAGAAAATGCAAATACAACAGTTTGTATGTTATCTAACGAATCAGCGCTTCACAAATGACTTCACAAACTTAACAAAAAGTTAGGCAGTTAATGTTAAGTTACGTAGATTAGGTTTAGAAAAGAACAGGCTGGTCTTGTGCACCGTTCGTACGTATACCTATGGAAAGAAATGCACCACAATTCTTATATCCATGTAATTCTGAGCCAGGAATTCATGTATAACCAACATAATCGGGAAGGCTGTGTGACCAATGTGCAGACGTAGGTAATAGTGAAAGTCCACATAAGTAGGCAGGGTGAGGTGGTGGATGAGTCAAACAAACACAGGACTTTGCTCTAGGAGACTGGTGTTTGGGACTATGTGAAACCAAGTGAACTTTGAGTTATTTCAACTACGAAAAATCATTCCGGTCTCACTCCATCGTCGACAATCGGTGCTTGGTCAGGGACTTGGTGTCAGACAGGAACGAAAACAGCTGTCCTTTCATGTCAGCATGATACGTAGCCAGTTGCCATTATTGTTTAATGGCACCCAGCGGCGTCAGGGGGGAACCCAGCGGGACAACGACGAAAGTTAATGCAACAGAAGTCCAAGTGGGGCGGATGTGAGGGGTGGCTTTCAGGTGGGAGGCCAGTGTTCACTTCCATTATGATTGTAAAGCCAAACCCGTTCTTTTTTCCTAAACCCAACCATGTCTGTTGGCTAAACGTAACCATGTGTGTTTGTTGTTGAAGGAAAGACATGTCACATGTCCACAGTGTTGTACCAATGTAATGTGGTTATTTTGAAAGATGTAAACTGTACATTTTCTTTGAAAATGGCAGATAGCTAACGCCTGTAACAGGCTGAAGTTGACCAACGCACCCAGGGTAGCTTGCACGTCATATTTTGACGTGGAAAGTCCATGACAAACGTCGATATATGACGTGGTCAGAGTGACAAGGTGTTGTAAAAATGAACGCACAACTGTTTGTATGATATCTGAATTAGCACCCATGAATGACATTACATCCTTAATGTTAAGGTCCAAAATTAACGTATAGTTATGGAGGTTAGGTTTAGGAAAAGAAACATGGCGAAAACATACCATAAAATGACTAAAAGTTCACTCAAAGTTCACACAGCTCTGAACATGTGAGTCGAGGGGAAAGTCTGGGGTTTTGTGACTCATCCACCACGCCAACCTGCCTCTTGACAAGACAGCTGCCTCCTTGTTTACTCCCATCGGCGCATTGGTTATGTGATCACAGCCTTTCAATATGGGTGAATTTGGGTGCATCATTGTTTGTAGTAAAACATACAAACAGTTTGTGGAAATGGTCTGGTTATTTGGAGGTACTTCATCACCATAAATGAGAAATGCACAACTAATACTTAGTATGATACCTCACAAAATAGCACTCTAAGAATGACGTGACGAACGAAGGTCTTCTTAAGGTAGAGCTGGGTATTACATAAAGTTATAGGTTAGGTTTAGAAGAGGAAACATGTTTATGCATCTTTATGTTCAGGCGTCATAAAATTAGATAGGTTTTGGCAAGTAAAATTATGTAGGTTCAGTTTAGGAATGAAACATGATGACAACATACCTTGAAATAACTCAAAGTTCACTTGGTTTCTCACGGTCCCAAACACCAGTCTGCTGGGGCAAAGTCCTGTGTTGTTTGACCCAGCCACCACCCCAGCCTGCCCCTGTACACAGACTTTTGCTGTTTATACTTCTTCCTTCTTTAGTCTTGTCAGCGCATTGTTCCTGTGATCGTAGCCGTCCTGATTATGTGGGTTATACACAATCACTGGTGTACGTGGGGTTTACACAAACTGTGGTGCATTACCTTTAGTATACGTACAAACAGTGCATGAGAACAGCTCGCAGAAAAGAGGCCGACTGCTCAACTGATTACTGCCAGTGTGAATATTTCATTAATGTGTTCTGTGGGATATCTGAAAGGTTGTGTTCAAATAACCAAGCAAAAACAAAAACAATGCCTCACAGGAAAATCTTTGATTCATTCCATGAACGGCGGGTGATGCCCAGCTGGATTTTGTCTGGCTTCAATGCCGCTGATTAGACAGCTGAAAAAGTCCCCGAAGAGAGGGTGAGAATGTCTGAAAGTAAACCAAAGGACCGAAGCGAGGAGGGATGGGGTCGTGTCTACGGCATTTCAAACACATTCATCAGTTTAATACATGCAAGCAGAAAAGAGGAGACACTTAAAATGACATACTGCTGAAACCCCGGAGGACCAAAAGCAGCATGTTGATGCTCTGGTGCTGATAAGTGTGGAGATGTCCAGAGGAACCATAGCAGATGAGATGTGACAGGCCTGAGTAACAGATGATAAAGTATCCCAATGGAGGGAAGGTGATGTGAATGTTTTGGACAGCAAAGCTTCTGGTGCCGTAGATAAAGGTTCTGCATGCGGTGACTCGATGCAGACTTCTTTAAGGATGACGGTGTGAGTACGCCCCTGGTGCTTTGTCACTTGTTTCAACAGCATGGATTAACAAAGAGCTTTGAGGATGTCACCAATTACTGTCAAAGTAGGATCTTTGGGGGAAAAAAAGAGAGGAAGCAGGCTCAGTTTCTTCACAGTTTGGCTTCACAGACACACAGACAAGAACACCCGGGCCAAGATCTGTGATTGTTTTCTTGGCTCGCTCAGTTGGAAAGAGTTTACCGTGGGATTATTGTGTGTTCTGACATGCTATCATCACCCTGGCCTCCACACGGTAATCACATTTTGACCACTATTTTTGCAGCGTTAATGCTCTGACGATACAACCGTTGCTGAGTCTCAGATGTTGAAAAATCCAAACCATCTGTAAAATAATATCTGAGAAAGTATCAATATCAGTTCACCTGACAACCAGGAAAGCAAAGCACAGCTGATTTGCAATCTGTTTTGAGGGAAGATTAAAGTCGTATCATGGCAGGTAGACTCCCCTTGACGCCAGACTGGATAACTTTGGCATCACTTGCAGGTGAATCATAACTGGGAAAGGCCTTCTCTAGCTGAATAATAATAATGCTCACAGAGACAGTCGTGTGACGCAGGTGGTCATCTTCCAGGCGCCACAGCCTCGATCTTTTGCTGACATGGCTGAATGTTTGGGGTTAGTAGCATCAAAACAGTTTGAGACAAGTCACAGCACTAGACTAATCTCAGATTGATGGGTTAGATTAGATTAGAGAGAGTGAGACAGTTCATTGAAAAAATATGAAAAATGATTAACTAATGACTTCCCCCCTCACTTAAAGCTTCTTTCATCAATATTCTTGTGGGGTTCAGTGGGGTTTCTAATAGTGACGAACCCACAGACAATTATCGCATCCCAGCCTCCCTAAACTCCACGAAGTGCATCTTTCAGCTTATCGTTGTGGTTTTACAGCCTTCAACTTTAATGTTCTGAATTAGTCATACCTCTCTCATCACCATCGTCTCCACATGCAGCGGGCCATTATGTTGAGCAGCACGTACTAACACATCTGCAGCTGACAACTTTATAAGGTGACAATGTGTTACTTTAACGTTAACCACCTCTTGCACTGCCCCCAAGTAAATAAAAATTGTGTTAAAATAAATAAATAAATAAATAATTCGGTGGCATTATGTAATATTTTTTTTAAATTTTGATACGGGAAAATGAGTAATGCTTTACAATATGAAAATAAGACAGTAAAAGAAAGAAAGAAAAGAAAGAAAGAAAGAAAGAAAGTTTACTGCCATGGAAACAAACACTTTCTAAACTGTTGTCAAAACCCAGGGCTTTCCAAACATGGCAACCCGGGAGGTCATGAATACATCAGCGTGCCATTCAAATGGACTCTTTTCATGAGCATGATAAATATAACCTCACTGAAGCAACCACAAGACTGGTTAGGATCCACTTGTTGCAACATGTCTGTGAAGTTTGAAACTGAGATTTGAATATCAAATCTGACATTTGAGTTTGAGTCAGTCTGCCAAGCCTCCTGCCTGATATCAGACACAACTGTCAGCTTGTTATACACTCTGTTTTCATCTTCAGTCTGACACTGAGTCCACTCTAACCAATTGCCGTTGGGAAGGGGGATTTGATTTTTGCCCAACCAATCACCAGTGACCAACGTATCTACCTGAATCTAGCGTTAAGTCACGTCAAATTCATGTCAAGTCCAAAGTGAGGTGTAGTCATGCCTACAAACTTGTTTTGCTGGGGTTTTAAAGGTATAGTCCACCCAAATTCAGCCATTATCTACTCACCCATATGCCGAGGGAGGCTCAGGTGAAGTTTTAGAGTCCTCACAACACTTGCGGAGATCCAAGGGGAGACGGGATAGCAACATAACTCCACCTAATGCAGGCGGGGCGCCCCAGATTCAAATGTTCAAAAACACATAATTGAAACCACAAAATATCTCCATACTGCTTGTCCGTAGTGATCCAAGTGTTCAAATGACATTTTCCCAAACAACTTTTTATGTCGGGGCTTCAAGACACTTGGATATTTTGTGGTTTCAATTATGTGTTTTTGGACGTTTGAATCTGTGGTGCCGTAAGCTTCCATCAGGTGGAGTTGTGCTGCTACCTCCTCTCCCCTTGGATCTCCGCAAGGGATGTGAGGAATCTAAAACTTCACCTGAGCCTCCCTTAGCATATGGGTGAGTAGATAATTTCTGAATTTTCATTTTTGGGTGCACTATCCCTTTAAGAGTGGAGCAGAGTAAAGTAATACAAACTACAATATCGAGCGATGTTGAGCATATAGCAGCGACTGTCTTTTCTATAGTGCTCGCCATTGTTGTTAATACTCCTCATTGGTTACAGCTCACTGCTTCACAATGCTAAACAGCTTGAGAATGGCATTAGTGACACCTGCAGTGCTGACTGGTCTTTCTTCTCTCTTATTTTAATCGAGGAACTGTTGCTTCAGGAGGCATGATGGCGCAGTGGTTAGCATTGTCACCTCACAACAAGAGGGTTCTTGATTCGAACCCTCCACCCCAGGTTCGAATCACCAAGTGGGGGCCCCTTTTGCATGTTCTCCTTGTGTCAGCGTGGGTTTTCTCCAGGTACTCCAGCTTCCTCCCACAGTCCAAAGACATGCAGGTTAATTGGTGACTCTAAATTTGCAGTAGGTGTGAATGTGAGTGTGAATGGTTGTCTGTCTCTATGTGTCAGCCCTGTGACAGTCTGGTGACCTGTCCAGAGTGCACCCTGCCTCTCACCCAATGTCAGCTGGGATAGGCTCCAGCCCCCCCACAACCCCTAACAGGATTACGGTTATGGAAAATTAATGAATAAATGAACTGCTGTTTCATGTTGTGAAAGATACAGTCAACTTGGTGAAGCAGGCTGATTCTAGGGTCTGGACCCAGGTAAACAAATCTCTGATTTGTCAGAGGAGCATTTACAGTTCTTGGTTATCAGTAGGTTTGCACATATAGTAATCTTCTACCAAACTTTATGTCTCTTTGTTCCTCCTACGATCCAGGTTTGAGAGGCTTGCAGTCAGTGATCATAAATGTACTAAAAAGCCAACCATTGTCATAGAATTAATACATACAATACATCAAACATAATGACCCTATGAAACTTTTTTTCACAGACAAAAATGTTCAGCTGGAGAAGAGTGCAGCTCCACTCTGTTGAATCTGTTTTGACATCCTTTTTTCTCTCTTGAAATAAAATCTTATAGCATGCATTGTGCACTTGGCTGTCTAGGTCGGGTCATTGTAGGCAAGGCAGTGTAAGAAAGAGTATTTGTATATCAGGTTTCAGACACAGAGACAATTCAAAGCATTTTACATGAGACAAAAAAAACACATTAGGACATTTCAAAAGAAACTGACTATGTGAGCTTTATGCTAAAGGAAAAGTTCAGTGTCCTTAGCTTAAAGTTCAAGTCCATGGTTTGTCTTTATGATTTTTGGTCTTGGTTTTCTTTTCCTGAATTTCTGCTTAGTGAGTTCAAAATACAATAAAGCATGTGTTACATGGTTATGATCCCATGTATGAACCAATAATGACATTCTTGAAAGCAGTAGTTTGTAGGCACAACATCTTACATGCTCTTTGAAGTCCCAACTTCAGATTAAAATTCTTGGACTGGGGTTAAAGTGACTGTGGGTTGATCCTTTCGTGTAACTGAAGACAGTGTAAACCAGTTTCACTGTGGCACACTGAGACTGGTTCCTATTAATGGATCACACAGTCCAGGACTGGTTTCACCCTCCTGGTTGACCACCCGCAGCCACGCATCAGTACAACACATCAGTCAGCCCACCCTGAGTCTGCCTTTGATTCAGGGGTTGTTCAGAAATGTGTGTGTTTATGCTCTGTGCAGAATATGGGGTTCCCCACAGTTGTGACCCAGCAACATGTCTGTAAATCATGCTTTGTTAGTGCGGTGGAGCTCAGTGAAAGGCTGTCTTGCTGACTTTGATGTGACTCACACAGAACATGCATATGGACTACACCCACACTAGATGATAAACAAATGATCCAAGAGACGGTCTCTCCCTCCTTCAGCAGATCACTACCTCCGTGGCCAGCAGATGTGAGCTGGCGGCCTGATGACGCGGGCCGTACAGCAGGTGGCTAACCATTAGTGTGACACGCCAAGAGGAAGCAGGTCCGGTTCCAGAAAATGAAGCCTTTGGACATCACAAGAAAAAAACACATTTGTTGGGAGTTGTTTTGATTTTAAATGCAGATGACTGGTCTTATTTTTATTACCGGAATTCTTCAGGATGACATTGATGATGGATTATCTGGAAACCTCTTCTCATTAGGAGTCGTTTCCAAACAGGATTTCGGTTTGCTTATTCCATTGGTTAACCTATTTTTTTCCCCAACCAAATCCTAGATAAGAACTATCAGTTGTAGAGATGAGTACATATGTGGACAGTTTTCTTTCAACACTTACGAATGTCCTCTCAACTCTTTCCAAATAAACTAAAAAAAACATCTTATGCATGTGTCTGTAATAAAGGGCGAACTCTGTGACAGATAGAGGAACTAGCCAGAAATTAAGAAATTTAGGATCAAAGGGTTTTGTCCAAACTTGACTGTACTTGGGGACAAACACTTGTGTTTCCCAGAAATAAAGAAAACGCACTGGATATGCGTTTCACCTCTTTAAAGTACCATAAAGACTGATGCATCCCATTCAAACACTTTTAATGGACTGATCTTCCCTTTTAACATATATATAATAAGTCTTGTCTTAAAGGAACATTGTGTAAGGTTTGGGGAATATATTTTCAGAAATGGAGCATAATATAATAAGTATGTTTTCTTTAGTGTATAATCAACTTAAAACTTTTTTCATTACCTTAGAATGAGCAGTTTATATCTACACAGGGAGCAGGTCCTTGTCCACGAAGACATGCCATGTTTCCCCGTGTTTCTTGAGGAGCCTAGAACGGACAATGAGACACTTATTCTGGATAGAGATATCTGTGGGGTTTTTTTTACGTGAAACTGCCTTACTCAGTGTTTTTTTACCGATTTAAATCATTGGGTCCATTTGTTTGGAGAGAAAGAGACCCCTGCAGACAATTTGACTCCTGGTGAAAACCTCCTGAACAATGAACATTGAAGAAATTCAAACCAGCAGTTCACAGTTGGCACATGGTAGAAGTTTCAGTTGGTTGCAATCTGCATTCTTCACCATTTGATGCCACTAAATCTGACATACTGTTCCTTTGAAGGGTTGGTTCATTTTTTTTTTCAATTCTGTATTAAAAGAAAACTCTCGTCCCAACTAGCCAGTCAGAGATCCCTGCCTAATGTGATTCCAATGTAAGATATAGGGGACAAAATCCAGTTCCGTCTGTGTAAAAATTACTTCTTAAGTTCAGCTTAAACTAGTCTGAGTCTTTAAATCCTGACTTAAACACAGCAGATGGGTATTTTCCAAGTTGTACTCTTTGTAATTTGAAATTCTGTTGACCATTCTGTTGCTAAGCTGCAGCGTAAAGGTGATCATATGAAGAGGAAATTTCCAACATGATCTCATCCCTACTCGTCATATTTTGCTTCTTGGGCAAAAGTCCCGGGCGATAGGCTACTAAGAAGGGGTCAGGGGTCAGTTAGGTTTAGGCAACAAAACTACTTGGCTGTGATTAGAAAAAGAATGTGGATGTTGCTAAATTGAACACCTGGCTTCGAGAGGCAATGTGGCGGTAAGACAGTGTTGGTGGTTAAGTTTAGGCATGAAAACTAATTGGTTATACTTAGAAAAATAATGTGGATGTCGTACAAAAACACCCAGTTTTGAGTTGCTCTGAGCATCTAATAATGACTCTGATAGGTTTACATTGAAGTTGATGGAAGGTTGGTTTGTCTCATCAACACGTTCTCATCCCAAGTCATCACATATGGACGCTTTGTCAGTGGCCCTTCATGTCTACATATTACACGCTAGGTATCCTTTGGCATCGACTGGACGTCAACAAAAGCATGTGGCTGGGTTTAGAAAAAGACATCATGGTTTGGCTCCGCATTTATACGGGAAGCAAACACCAGGCTCATGGGTGAAAGTCTAGGGTTTGTTGGACTCATTCACCACCCTCCCCCCCATCCTATAGGGACTTTCCAGCTCCTTATATTATTATATTATCGTTACTGGCAGCATTTAAACTCAACGCCATTCAGCGGTGTATCGTACCTCCATGACAGGTGCCATACGGTTAGCTTAAGAACTAATGGCGCCCAGCCACATATCACATTGCCAAGACTGGTGGCGTAACGGTGGCAACAACCAGCGGTGTTTCATAAAACAATGAAAAGTGGCTTTTGACGCCAAAATCACTGACAAAGCGACATTATTTAAAGACTTCGGAATAAGAATGGGGGTAGATTTGTTTTGCAATAGACCTACATGTCCACACATATTACAAAACTAAGGAGCCCAGACAACAGACATGATAAGAGTGATAAAAAATATCAATGTTTTCAGTACTGTCTGTTACTTTTATTTATATCACATTTTACTGAAGGTCCACTGTGTAGGATTAAGTGGTACCTAGCGGTGATGTTGCAGAATTGAAAGTTTCCTTCTGTGTCAAGCACGTGGAAGAACTACAGAGGCCTACATAAAAATGCAAAACACCAATGGGCCTCTCTAGGGCCAGTGTCTGGTTTGTCTTCTCTGGGCCACTGTAGAAACAACACGGGGAACTCTGCGGGAGAATCCTGATTCAAATGTAGATGAAATGGCTCATTCTTAGGTAACGAAAACACAGATAGTGAACAATAAAACATAGTTAGGAATATTATATTCCTCTTCTTCCCATAGATGCCCTTAAATCCTACAAATTGGACCTTCAAGAGAAAATGAAATAGTTTTCAGTTTGGGAGCAGAAAACCACCCGCTAAAAACCTGAGAGGTTTGACTGGATTGTAGTCCATAAATGTACTGAGAGGCCAAACCGTTAGGCGCTTTAAAGATTATTAGTAGAATTAATCCACACATACGATACATCAAACATAATATATGAATGTTTTCCTTACATTTGTAATCCCAATGACACAGAAACCATTCAAAGTGCATAATTACAGCAATGATACTTGGGAAAAGGTAATTATTTTGTCGTTAGTGTAGTATCACGTCTGATTGAGTAATCTCTGCCACATGTGTGTGTTCATTAGTCAATGAAAGAAAGTCATTTGTAAGACTTAGAGGCATTCAGGAGAGTAGAACAGCTCTATATGTACACTCCTTTGACTGTTTGAGCTAAAACCGCTGAATAACTTCCTCCAAATCAAATGATTCATTGTCCAGTAGGTCCCAGTCTACAGACAGTGCACGTCCTGCAGCTCTGATCTGGATCGTTAGCAACATCACTTTAATCAAAAGTCTAACACTGCTTTCATAACGTTTTTCAACCGTACATTCCAGGAAGATGAACTGGAGGCGGCAGTAAGCGGTGGGCAAGGCTCTGTTTAAAAGAGGACATGTTGCTCGGCAGATAATTGTTCCTATCCTCTCATTTCCAGAGAAGATGGATTAGGCCATTTCCGAAGAGTCGGGCCTTCAGTCGGGAACATGAATGCTCCCTGTTTCTGCCTTTTAACTGACTCAGATTATTTAATCGATAACAGTGACCCTTCTCTGGCAGAATGCTGACCACATGAAAGCACGCAGGGTTCTGGTAATCAAGGGCCCAGAAGGCCATTCCTGCTGCCTCTAAATCAAACGATGCCATCTTTGCCTTGGGCTGTGGGAAGTGGCGACACACAGAGGCGCACTGTCACTGCTGTCCCTGTTATTTGAAGTCTTCTTTAAAGATGCGGCTGGCTGTCCTCCTGAAGTTTCACTGCAGACAACTGATATGAGAGAAAAGGCAGCTTTGGCATTCCACCATCATGTCTCATGGGCGAATGCAAAGTATCACAAAGACGTATACCAAAAGACATTAGAGCACAGGTATCACACAGAACAATAGTGTGCATACATACTGGGCTTTTGTTCATTCTTTAACACCGAGGCCGCTACAATATTACATGGGAGGAGGGAGGATTAAATATAGTTGTCTATGCTGAGGCTGACATATTTGAAAAGAAAATTTCAGCCTGTGGTTCGAACTAGCGTGAACCATGAATAACAGGCACCAGGTACACACTCAGCAGAGCAGTGCGCAGTGGGGCCAGAGTCTGGCAGCTTGTGGCCGACTCTCCAAATGAGATTTATGATGTGCCTGACCAATATGGGCTATAAATACCATGTTCTCATGATAAACTGTGATTTTCCAAATATTCCACTGAATCAATATGGTAAACCAGAAAATTAGATAATACCATCTGTGGGATTTTAATAGCATACTTAGAGCCCAGTAGTGCATGGACAGCACAGATAAATGTAAGCTTAATTATTCCTGCTGAGATCCCCATGAGAAGTGTTGATTAGTTTTGACAGTAATTGTGTTTTAATTGAAGCCAGCCCCAGCCAAATCCATGTGAGCCCGGTGGTATACATGCTATGTCTGGCTCACGCATGCACTCGGCAGTTTACCCTAAAGTGCTGCTTTAAAATGTCTGCTGTAATTACTATAGCATACAATTTTTGGTCTGTAACTCGCAGACCTGTGTGTGTACAGTGTTTTCAGGTTCTGTAGGTAGCCAATAGCTGTATCAGCAACTTCGATTCTATTAAAAGAGTTAACCAGTGTGCTGTGGAGGTGGAGGAGCTGCACACAGACATGCTGTAGATACAGTACATGTGTAAAGAATCTGAGCAATTTCAGTTGTATTACAGGTAGATTAAAAGACAGCTGGAGCTTATTCTGATTCTGATCTTGTGCTTACACATCTTATCACAGTCTTATCAAATCATATAGAATCTTTATGTCTTATTTTTTATCTACAAAGTCCACTATAGGAAACATTCAGGTGATATATATTGAATGCATTCATTTAAAGTACTACAACTTTTAGTACTGCCCAGTATATCACTGACCTCCTCCCTTTTACATGCCACATCAGACTGAGGTCATCTGAGTTAAAGTTACTGGACACACCTTGAACCCACTTTAAAACTTGACGTGATCATGTTTTCAAGCTGTCGTCCCCAATTTTTGGAATCCCTGGACTTGGGATATTTCTTCATGAAACTGCCATGGATCAAACAGTCAAAACACGAAGAACAAAAAGGTTCAAAGTCAGCGTTGCCAGGTGGGAAATGTAGGATTATCGTACCAGAGACTCAAATTATCGTATTTTGAGGGAAATTATTGTACATCCGTCATAACCAAAATAACAATCCTACTGATGTGCTATGGACAAACATAGTCACTCTAGTGTTTACTTTTTTAGTTTACTTTTTTCATTTTCCTTGCTTCAGTTTTTCTTCGTCTTCTTCTTCTGTTTTGAATCTCATTCTCGCTCGACTTCCTGACGGGTCCTAGCGCCTCGTGGGGCGGGTACAGCTGACCATTCAGCCAATCGTGCTCATTGTTCAGAGACAAACGTCACCCGTATCTCATGCTAAGCAAAGTGCGATTGGCTGGAAACATGTCACATGGGAACAGATGCCTTCAGGGCTCACAAAAAAAACTCCGGCATACTGAGTACAACCACACATTCATGAAATGGTCAAATTTTCGTACATTTGGCCTTTTTTGGGATTACTGATCGTACATCGTACAGAGGACCAAATTATCGTACAAATACGATAATTATTGTACACCTGGCAACGCTGTTCAAAGTTCAAAAAGGTGGGTTTATTTTCCCCAAAAAATCGATTTTACAAAGCAAATTACTGAAGGTAACAGAAATCGAACTATAGGACCCTTAAAAGGCATCAACAAATCATGACGCTACTGAAAAATAAAGCTAACAAAACAAGACACTAACTCAGCTAACAGACCTAACAGGATGGGCAACATATGTACTGGCTGATCTGACCAAATTAAACACAAAGGATAAAACTTACATAGGCAAACTAAAATAAAAACACAAAGACTGATGAATGATGTCATAGCACTTGATTTGATTCTTGGGCTGGCTTTCTGCATAAATCCAGGCTCTGCCCACATCTTCTGCCTAACTCCAACCAGGAAGTGAACATGGCCTCAGGTAACTCAAACACAAAGAGAAAGGAATTAATCACTTACCAAGGCAAATAGCAAAATGACACAACAATATAAACCAAATGTGCACAAACCAGAGTGTTGTCAAAGTGCTTATAAATTTTAAACTAAAGAAATTGGTGTTGTATTTACTTTTAAGTGACTGCAAATTAAAGATGACTGAACGTGTGGTAGTGGTGTGGGTGAGTATGCAAATCATTCAACATTTTGTATGGCTGTGGGCATGGCCGTCACAGAAAGTGCTTGAAGTTTTTATTCCGACAGGCTTTTGGTTTACCTATCTGAATAGCTAATAAATATTAATGACTAGCTAATAAATATTTATTTGCCTCTGTTCTTATTTATTTGTTGCCACTGTGTTTTATCTTGTCAGCCCTATGCTGTGTATTGCATCTGTCTTTTTTTCATTGCTTTGATTGTGTAATTTGTTCTTATTGTTAAGCACTGTGTGATTTTGTATCTGTGAAAGGTGCTACACAAATAAACTTTACTTACTTGCTTACTTACATATTCATTAGGCAAGCTATCTAGCAAAATGTAAAGCCTTATTTATACAATGGATTAAATGACTGCAATAAATGTGAAAGTGGTCACTTGTAGTCATGAACCCAGCTCTACAGAACTTTTAAGGTCTTTCCGCTGGTTATCTTGGTGTTTGGAGCCTGCATCTTTACAGTTTTGGTTGAGTCTCTCCTTTCAGTGGCGTCATTTTCAGTCGAACAAGCAGCAAAGCTCTGATAAACCCACCAAATGCTAACTACACAGCATCAAAACAGCAGACAGAAAAAAGCTCCTGAAGGTATGTTGTTCTCAGGGGAGCTCGGGTTGAGCATTAAGCTGCTAAAGAAGATATTTTTGCTCAGGAGTTTTTAGAGAGCTAAAAACAGAGTGAATATTTTGCTGTGGACACAAATTCAACTCCAAACAAATGCTATTGATGTAAATTTCTTGTATAAATGAGCAAATGTTTGTTCAAACGTTCGTTCACGTAATGTTTTTGACCCCTGACCACGGTTACAGTTCACATCCTCTGAGAAATTCACATCCCACAGTGACATGTAATCAATTTCTCTGTCCCTCTGTGTGTGTGTGTGTGTGTGTGTGTTATTTGGGGCTCTTCAAACTCTGTGTTCCCTTCTGGCTTTAATCTGACTTCAGATCTGCCCATCTTAAAAGGTACTTCTTTGTTGTTCCTGCAAGCAGCTGTGGTGACATCATTTTTCTGTGATCACTCGCTATCACTGTTACTGCGTAATACTGGATTGAATGACTGCCACACAATGCTCCATTGTCCCCAAACCTGTGATGTCGGTGCACGGGGAAGTCACGGAGGTGGACTTCTTTGTACAATTCAAACGTAGGCTTCTATCAGGGTTATTCCCGCTCAGATCTTTTCATCCCTGCACATTTGTGACCACTCTGTCTGGTCAGAACCGTATACCAGCCTGGTTTGTTTTTAATAATGAATTATAGTATTTAGCAGCTTCCAAGCCAGATGTGTTCCTGTGTGCACTGTGGTTTGCACTCACTGCTCGGTGGAGATAATAGTTCAACACTGCAGAGGTGTTGGACGTTAAAGGACCACCAGTGTGTCTGCAATTAGCTCCCTAACCACTCTATATTTTTGCTTACCACTTTACAATGCATGCATACTTTACATTTTTGGATGTAATTTTCTCACTGTTGCAGACCGCCATTGTTTTCAATAATTTTCACACAGTAAGAAAATCTATCAACACACTCCCCTTGAGTTGTGTTATCCATCACAGTGAACATTTAACCTTTATGTAATTATTCAGTGGGGCTCTTTTTCTCAGAAACATTCGTTTCACTCACATTCACATGCTCAGCACCTGCAGGTTGAAGGTCTGTATCAAAGACTCAACGTCATATTGAGTCAGAGCAGACCAGCTATTAGCTCTGAACACATGATGCATCATATTTTGCAGAGGAAGAACAATTTGTTTTTTGATTTTGAGACAGAGTGTGAATTGTGAAGTGCTGGAAAGATGTCATGCAGTACTTCTCTTTTTGGCTGTGGCTGCGTGTTAATTGGTGTTTTAATGGCTGAGGAAATAAGCAGCTTTCTTTTCTCATTCTTTACACAGCTGTTTCTGAAATGGATGTGGTTGGATTTAGACAAAAACACTACTTTGTTAGGCTTAGAAAAGAAGATCATGTTTTGGGATGGACAAAGTATGTAACAGAGCGACCTCTAGTTCACCTGGTAGAGTGTGCGCCCCATAAAGAATGTGTCCTATGCAGAAGCCAGGGTTCGATTCCAACCTGTGGTCCTTTGCTGCATGTCATCATGTCATTTCTCCCCCACCTTCCCTGTCTGTCTATCTGTCCTATCAATAAAGGCAAAAATGCCCCAAAAAAATAATCTTTAAAAAAGTACATAACATAAAACGTAAACACGTCATGTGACTGATATCAGTGTGTGAGGACCATATGTAGATTGTGTATTGTTACATTACACAGGACTTAGGTACGTAAGTGACATAACCTGACGTAAAAACAGCTCTGACATTTTGTTTCAAACGGGACACAAACAATGGTCTCATAGACGAAAGTCCAGTTTTGTTTGACCAATCCACCTCCCCTCCCGAGTATTGCTGTGGATGGGTTTACTTTGGATATACTTGACAGCATGGTGTGTCTCATCACCACGCCAAAGGGTGGCTTTGGTGTAGATATCACAGGCAGAGGGATGTGTGACAAAGCGGCAGTATCTGACGCTCTAGGAATGAGAAAAGCAACACATTCTCACTACGACTTCGTCACATATCGTTAACGTCTAACGTGGTTACATTTAGCCAACGCATGCACATGTTAAGTGTAAGCAACAAAAGCATGTGATTAAGTTTAGAAAATATAACAGGGTTTGGCTTTAAATTCATACTGGTAGCAAATACCAGCCTCCCAGTGAAGCCAGTGATTGTTGGACCCATCCACCACCACAAGTTGGACTTTTCACCCCCTTAACTCACATTGTTTCCCCTTGACGCCATCAGGTGCCATTACACACTGACGGCACCCAGCCACGTATAATGCTGATGTAAAAGGATGCAGAAGTCACTGATCAAGCGCCGGTATTCAACAACTTCAGAATGAGACTGAGTTGACTAGACAAACTCAGATTTTTCTGAAGGCTGCAATGTATCTGACTTGGCTGCTTACGAATGTGGAAGTGCCTGAAAACAAAGCAAACATGGATGCCTGACATCAGATAAAGGTCATTGTTAAATGAAATTAAACTCACATTTAATAGATTTGTGTTATATGGTGCAAAGTATTTTAATCCTCACATCATCAACCATCTTGATGCCCTGAACAATCGCAAGTCTTAACCTTCTTGGGAATCTTTACCATCCATCCTCTACAATCTGAACATGTCATTATCCCCATATTCTTTTTTTCTCTTACAAACTAGCTCATTTCAAGCACACACCCAGCTTCATAATCACCAAGTCTGTTCAGATCAAATCAAGTCCAAGAAATTTGGATTAAAACATTTTTTGAATCATGGTCCGTTTCCAATCAACTTCCATGGACATTTTCCTAAAAGCTGGCCAGTACAAACAAAGTCCCATCTGTTAGCCACTGACTAGCTCCTGTGAAGCAGGTGGAGGTTGAGGGCCTTGCTCAGTGGCCATGTCGGCGATAAGAGAGAGACAAGTGTTCTTTTCAGGAGGAAAAATATACTATATTTCATCCCAATACCATTATTTACCACATGACCACAAACATCTGTGACTTCTCCTTTTAATTTCAGATGTTTTCCAGTTCAGTCATATAACACACAGATGTGTTGGTCAGTGTTGGAATATTTCTGGTTTGGACAAGTGCGAAGATATTGTTAAGTCACAGCCCAAACTCTCTGACCCTCCCATCATAACAGATCACTCATCTCTGGACATCCAGGCTTCTTCATCAGATGGAAAGATGGACTAAGTATCTGCCAGCATTCAGTCAACACCATCAACCACTCATCCACAGAGGAAAATACTTTAACGCACATTTATTCTGGCCACAGCATACTGCTTTCACACACACATGTTTTAGGTACAGAAGTCCTAAATCACTGAAGTCCTGACATGCTATGGATCTTGAAAATCTTGTTACACCCACTCACAGCAGCTGGAAGATGTCATTTTTTCACTGACTCGTTACCAAACGTTGTTAAATTCCAGTTTATTACAATTTTTGGACTTTCTAACAATCAAGTGTTGGCCCTGCTCTCTTTGAGTTACAATAAAAGCAATTACTGAGATCCGGGAACACAGCGACATCACTGCAATGAAATCTGACGGGACAATAAGCGACTGGATGATCATTAAACTGTAAAAAAGGCCAGCAGTTTATAAAAAAAAACAACCTCATGTACAATGTGACGTTTGACCCCAGATGGAAAATTTACAGTCATGTGAGATAAGTGGTGAAATCTTTGTCCGTTAATCACAACACAAAGACATGTTCACCAACAGCAGATTTTAGGGAGTTGGGGATCAGAGACAGCTGAGTTGGATTTCTGAGAGTGTCAGAAATTTGACTGAAATAAAGACACATGTGATGTGACCCAATGTCTATGGACCAACAAATTGGAATAAAGCACAAAATGACGCAAAATTAACGAACCGATGCAACATTGTAACTGTCAATAAATACATTCATTTTACGTAACCACTTATCCTGTTAGCGGTCGTGGGGGGGCTGGAGCCTATCCCAGCTGACACTGGGAGGCGGGGCACACCCTGGACAGGTTGCCAGACTATCGCAATGAACCTGTAAGATTGCTGTTGTACAATGTGTAAGAGCCTTTAACCACTTTATTTAAAGGTAAAGAATGAGTGAGCCTTTGTTTTTTCTTTCACAGAAGTGTAGCTAACCCGCAGATTTGTTTGAAATGTGTATGATCGCCTGATTGCTCATGGTACTTGCCTCGTGTTACTTATATTAAGCAATATATCCCTGCTTTCTGAGATCTGAGCAATTAACTTGGTGAGTAAAGAGACGATGGCCCAAACTATGAAAATAAGAAGTTGTAACAAATCAGAATTAAAAGTGAAAAAAGTAAAAAGTAAAAAGTCTCCTCACTTTTACTGCTTTTCCTACTTTTGTGTGACAGAAGGTGAGACAAGAGGACACAAATAAATGTTCCCTGGGTTTCCAACTTCAGTGCAGTGGAGAGGCATCTGCAGTGGCGTAGCTATAAATTATAGGCCCCCTGAAGGACTATTATCTCTCTGGACACCCACTTCTCTTAATAAAATAATCCCACTGGTATTTCCTCCAGCAGTGGGCCTCTCACATTGTCACAACCTTTCACCCGCCTAGCGTCAGCAATTTCCCAGAGGCACAGGACTTAACCCCCTGGACAAACTCCGGACGTCTTCTTAACTGCCGCAGTGTGTCAACATCCATACATCACAGAGGAGCCAAGAAAAAAATGTCTGGGTGTTTTTTATTACTGTCATCCGTCCTGGTCCTGTGTTTTTATTGGTTTGATGTGATTGGACCAGATGTCTCTAGGTGTTAACTTTGACCTGGTAAGACTTCTTTCGTCTTTTTCCCACAGGAAAAAAAAAAAAAAAGAAACTTTAAAGGTAGAGCAAAGATGAAACATATTCCTGTGGTATGTTTTCAATTTCTTTACAGTGAAGTTAAACTAAAGCAATTTGTACGCACAAACAGTGATAAGTCAAACCTGGCAACTTTTGAAAGAGCATCTTTGAGGGAAAGCTTCCTTTCATGTGTCCCCGGTCAGTTCGTGTACACTATGCAATCCAAGCATTTCCGGCACAACAAGCAAACAAGGGACTGCAGTCTTGTTCCTAAGCCACCCATTCAATTAGCTGAGGGCTTATCTTGACAGCGCATGATCTCATCACTAAGATATGATGCTTTATGACTGTGTGGCGAGGTGCACCCTCTGTCTGCCTACAATATATAATCACTGGCTCCTTTGTCTGCACTGACCAATGCTGTTGTTTACAGAACATCTACCTCTGCTCATCCTCCAGCAACCAGCACTCAGCTATTATCTAAACCTGAGCATTCACTGTAGGCTACGATTTGAGCCGGTCTTTGACCCAGTTCTTTAGCTGCATGACTCATCTTGGAGACAGACCACATCTCAGCCTTGTCAGGTGTTGTTTGCCACGCAATGTACGTGGCGAGCGAGGACCGATCACGACCCCACCAGCCGTCAGATGTTCAGATGAATTACACACATGTCACAGATTTTGATAAGGCATTGTCAGTGAATCAGAGCCACGAGTCAGTTCCACAAGGTCAGTGCCTTTTTCTCATTGTGCCTGCACCAAGGGGCAAACAGAGCATCAAAAACAGGCCCCTATGAAGTGTGCTGGACTTTGAAGCCAATTTGACACAGTAGCCCAAAAACACTTTCCCCATAGATTTTCATTGGGAAACAGACATCTGTAAATTAGAGGATGTATTTTGATCAAAACGACGTGTTCTTCTATCAGGATTTGATTTGTTGGTCCAATTAATAAAAGAGTTGCACACTTAAATAATTTATCCCCATTCAAGTTAGCGGAGCACGAAACCAGAAGTTAGCTGCTTGGCCAGTACACTTGCTCTATGGGCCCCACAGTGTGAAGATCTGGGTACTTTTAGATCCAGGAAGTCAAACTTTTTTGGCTCCGTGGGCTGGGCCACCGAGCAAATTTCATAGGAATGAACAGGGCTCCACCCAAACAATGTATTCAGTTCCCTCCATACATCCATGGTCTGTAAGACTCATATGGACAATTGTTTGCACCCCTCCTATCAAAACCATTATGAATGTGAGAAACATCAGGAAATAGCCACCTCTGAACTTTCAGAGGAGTCTTTATTGATGACTCAAAAGCCAGGATGGATCATTTATTTTCTACTTTGCATGTAAAGTGTTACCACTCAGGTCATGGCTTGATGATTGGACAACACAGTGTGAGCACATAAATCATGTGCTTTGAGGTTTATATCACTGACAATTTACTCTACTCAACTCAAGTTTACTCATGAAGCACATTTAAAAACAACTCACTTTGACCAAAGTGCTGTACAAAAGAATTAAAAGGCTTAACATGTACACAAGAGGCAACATTGCTGTCAGGACACAATACTCAGAGGCAAACACCAGAGAAAGCCACATCAGGGGGACTCAAATGCTAATGAATAAGGTCGGTTTTGAGCCTGAACTTAAACCAGTCAGTGGAGGGGGAGATCTGAACCAGCTTGAACAAGGTGCGTGGGACATCCAGGAGCCCCAGGTCAGCTGATCTGAGGGACCTGGGGGTAGAATAAGGGGTTAGGAGGTCTGCAGTGTAGGACAGGGCTAGATCAGTAAGGGCTTTGTAAACATACATGTAGAGTAGGAGTTGGTATTAAACGATAGTGTTGTACAGTGTAAGTCCACCAAGCTTAAAAAGCTACAACAGCCTGGAAACGATAGGACGAGACGAGACGAGACGAGACGAGATCGCCATTTTTGATCCCCAGAGGTAAAATTCGCAGTGGACACCTTAAAGTATTTTCTTAATTTTGCAGCATTAACCACGAGTTTCGGATCAGTCATCGCTGATCAAACAACATCCACAGACTTTCAGATATGTGCTGCTGCTGATGCATATGAATAATAATTACAGGTTGTCATGAATAATGGAAGCTGCTTTTATATCACTCTGACATTTTTGTCTTGTTGTTGAGGGTTTACGCTCATTTCATGTAGTGTTATTTTCTTATACTTTTTCCTTTTCTCTTTGTCTCCAGTTGGGCAATATGACTTGCGCTGTTTCTACAAAATATTCATGTGTTTTTGAAGGAAAGTTTCGCTCATCAATCTGCTTTGGAGAGCAGTGACCACAGGAACACCATCAGTGTCTTCAGTATTGTTGTCTTTCTGCCTTTGCCTCCATTCTTTGTTTCTCCTCTTCCATCTGTGCAATTTGCAACAGTAAATAAGTTGTGGTGGGAACTTAATGCCACCCGGTAGGCCTGTCCAGTAATCTTCCCAGGGTTATAAGCTAATAATGCACAAACACTCTCTTATTTGCTACTACCTCTGCAGCTATAGGTACACATGCTAAATCCACAGCGATCAACAGCCTCACATATGTGAAAAAAAGCTTGTGTAGATAAACAGGCAGTTAGTGCGGTATGCAAGTTCCCCCAGAGGTAAAAAAAAATTACTATGCAGCTACAACAGCTAATCCCCATTCCCCCGGGAAAATTTCCGTGTGTACTTAAGGTCAGATTCAGAGACACGTGTTTTAAATTATTTATGCAAAATGTACGTTCATTTTGAAAGCTTTAGGAACCTCATGCTGTTCTGACAGATTCATATATTTCACATTTTTTCAGATCCTAGCAGTGGATGTAGGGAGTGCAAAGTTAGCAAGACCTAAAAATACAGGAATACTCCTTTAAGTTGGTGTGTCTGTGTGTAAATTGTGTGCATTGACGTTTCTGTTTTCACTTTTGAGATTCAAAGTCGAAGCACTTGTTGCTTCCAGCTACGCCACTGGTTTCAAACAATGTGTCACTGACTAAAAGGCCCAACGAAAAAAATTAAACCCGAGATAAAAGATGAAAAGGGCTGTTGACGCCGCCTCTACAAATAAGATCCACGTGCGAGCGGGGAAGCTATGACAACTATGATAACACAACCTCTGTGATTCAGTGTGTTTACCTCTGTGTCTTTGGACGTGTGTGAATCCAATATGTGCTGTAATGGATGCCAGGCGCTCAGCCACACTCACGTAGAGGAACAATAAAGTGTAAAAGGCCTGATAGTCGAGCTCGACAAACGTGAAAATGCACTGGCGGTGGAGCAGTGATGCTGCGGTGATGCAAGGTTGGTTAAAACTATATAAGACAGCTTCCGCATGAGATGACACCACAACATGATGAGTGATGTGAAGTGAGGCCATGTTGGGCAAGCATATTTACATAGCAGATGTTAGACTTCGTGGAGGTCTGCTACTTGAAAAGACCATTGATTTACACTGACTGTCTCAAAAACATTAGAAAAAAGCTCAGAGTCAAAGTAAATTAAACGGCAATGGTTGGGTTAGCAGAGGGAGAAACATGGCCCAGTCAAATAAAGTTAATTTAAATTCTCATTTTTAGAGAACATGTCATGAACGCACTTTAGTCGTGCGATATTTGGTAAAAATTTTAGTTGGCCCTAATTGTGGTGCAGAACCACATTTGTCATGGCGGTTTTGACAGCACTCAGATGCTGAAGGGGTCTTGGGAATCTTTGTGAGGCATGCTGACCCATCCTCCCCCCTGGGGAGTTGTTGGGGGTAGATGTGATGCATATTGGGCATGTTTTGCTCCTCAGTCACCGTGCAGATGTCGTGGACGTTGGTTGGAATTCTGCCTTGAGAAAGTGAACAAAGTGTCTGTGGTCAGCGGAGGAAACCACAGCACAGAGAGAAGATCCATTCCTCAGGCGACAGTGAGGAACAAAATGTCCCTCTCCTTGCATGTCAATGACACTCAAACATTCCTCAGAATTTTTTTTATTTTTTCATAACATAATAGCTCCGGACCAAGTGAAATTGAAACCCTTCACCTATTACATTAAACCTTCCAGCAAATGATCCATGAGAATAAAATGTAGAAATAAATAATTACTTAAAAACACTTGGAAACGTAGGATCATTTCCCACAACCGATTTGAATGAAAGCATGTGTGTTCCATCAAGCATCATAAAGTCCGGTGTTATTGAGACAGATTTTCATGTTAACTAAACCTACAAAGTTTGCCAGTAGATGCAGATTACAGGGCTGATATATAAATATCTTTTTTATGATGCCAGTGCAGTAATTACAAGAGGAGATGATGTGTCAGTGTTGTGCTCAGGATGTTACAGAGAGGTCAGCTTATGAACCAGCGACAGCACTACGAGCTTGATGTGTTGTTAACAGTGGCTGCAGGACCTGAAACACCAAGGCGGTAACTGTAATGAACTTATTTTCTGTGTTCAGGAAGTTTATGGGTGTATCCCCACAGCGTTCAGGTGAGGTCTTTACTTTTTCAAAAAGGAAGCGACCAGGTGCAGGACTGTAAGTAGCAGGTAACCAAGAGACACAGCACTGAATAATGCAAATGTGATGAGGCAAAATGCCAAATGAAAGTGAATCTGGGGTTCACTTTCTCTGGCAAGTGTGTTTACAACAACAAGTCGTCACATATCGCTGCTTAGTCGGTGGCCTGTCACATCTCCATATTACATGCTAGGTATCCTTCTGTATCTGCAGTTAACGCCCCAAGACACTGCTACCAACGCCGGGATGTCAACAAATGCACAAGGTTAAGTTTAGAAAAAAACGTCATGGTTTCATTAAATATTCATACAGAAGTGAACATCAGGCTCCTGGGTGAAAGTCCAGGACCCATCCACCACTGCTCCCGTCTGTCCTAAAGGGAGTTTTCAGATCCTTATATTACATTGTTACCGGCAGGTTTTTAACCTGACACCATGCAGCTGTGTGTCATATCGCCATGACAGGTGCTGTCCGGCCACAGGTGCCTGTCCTTCCAGACCACCAGCGACATATCATTACACCACAAAAGTCTACATTGACGGCATTTCATACTGACGCCTCCAAGCCGTGTATCATACTGCTGCAAAAGGTGCACCGTGAAAATCACTGACAATGCAGCGTTATTCGACAACTTTGGAATGAGAACAGTCTGGTTTACAAACAGTAACTGACAATGCTGCATATGATATACCGTGGCGGGGTGGCAGTCCATCTGGACTTCGCTTGGGACCCGGAGGCTAACTGGTTCAAGTCCCCGATATGGACCAAGTATGGAATGTGGCCTGGTAGCTGGAGAGGTGCCAGTCCATGCTCCTAGGAAATGCCAAGATGCCCTTGAGCAAGGCACTGAACCCCCAGCTGCTTAGGGCGCCTGTCCATGAGCAGCCCCTGCGCACTGGCATCTCTCTATGTGCTTTAGTCCTGTTTGTGCATGTGTATGTCACATGTAAATAACAGCAACGATAACAAATGAATTTCCTCTTAGGGATTAATAAAGTGTGTTATCCTCCTTAACAAACTGCATCAAATCAGTTCTAGTATGACGGTGTACTGCAGATCCTTGCCATACCCCAGCAGAAGCTGTTGCACAACTGCTGTGGGTAACTACAATCACAGTCACACACTGTACAGTCTCTCTGTTTCTTTACTTTCAAATATATTAAAAAGCAGAAAACTAGAACACTGTTGTGTGAGTACGTCATACAAAATGTCATACAAAAGGTCATAAAAAAGACGTAGTATAGTGTCATAAACATGTCATTACAAATTATAGTATAATACGTCATAAAACAAGTCATATGCTGGCTCCCTAAAATGGCCCTCAGTCATTCAAACTTGTTTTAAAATGCTCCAAAATGGTCAACGATGACCACGATCACGACGACGTATTACAGGTACCATCATCATTGAAGTAGGCCGGGAAATAGCTAAACACAGCTCGCCAGGCTGCCCGCCGGGCTACATTTTACAATGCTAATTGCAAATGTCAGCTGGGCTGCCGGGCTACTCACCTAACACAACCGTAACGCCTGACCCATTGCTGGGACCGAGCCGCTAATAACTCAAGCTCCATTAACCCATGCGACAATTGTAACATTAAATTTAATTGAATCAACGACATGTGCCTAACGTTACTGTAACACTAATTAAAACAAACATTAGACTTTATGTTGTTACTTAATGTTAGCTGTCCAGGAGAAGAAGAGCTAACTCTGAGTCAAATTGTAGCCCCTTTAGCTCTCGCAGTGCTCTCCACCTTGGAAATGCAAGGCCAATGTTAATCCGAGTTCTGTCCCTTTCTTTATCCGCCAACTTCTTTGCCAACAACCGTTGTTTCTTAAGAGGTAATGTAGGATCCTGGTCGTGGGGGGGATTCACATGAACGTACATGACCATGCGTCACACCAGCTTGTAAACAAGGGGCTGGAGATCAACACAGAGAGAGGTTGTGTGAGGTCATGCTATACTCCAGATGAAACTACACCTCTAGTTCTTCACATAGCAATTTTTTTAATTCCTTCAATCTAGGAATGATGAATTTCGCTTATTGCTCCTCTAACAAACTAAGGTTCAAATTATATAAGCAGTGTCATGTAAATAATTAATAGGGTTCAAACCAGGATCGGTTTGTTTCCATGCGTCTGTAGTACAAGACGGTTCCCTCCACTGGCTTTGTTTATTGAACTGACTGGACTTAAATTGACTGAGCTGCTGCTACTTAAACATTTTGATTTTTTTATAACTCACAGTTTGTTAACCGTAACCAATGGAACAAGATTAATCCTCCGGTTTAATCCTGACAGGATCAGAAAGCTGTAAATCATTTTGTTTGGCTCCTTTTATCCTCATGTAAATGAATGTTGAGCCATAATCAAATCAGTGATCATGAGTACATTTCCTCCACAGCGGTAATAAGTCAATTGGGTGCTGATCAAATGCAGGCAACAGAAAAGAATCAAATATGAAGGAACGGCTTGCCACACACTAAAAACTCATTTCAGGACCAACATGAAAGAGTTGAGTTTTGGTTTCCTCTTGTGTGTTATTGCATGTTGCTGTTGTCATGCTATAACCTCATAACTCACCATGTTTTCACATCAGTTGGGAGGTTTATATGTTTGGGTAGGAGAAATGTTCTGAGCCTTTGTCCTTAAAAGTCCTTTTGAGATGTATTGTCAGTATGGTAAAAAAGAAAGCCATTACTCTTAGTTTATGAAGAGCTGACATTTTGGAAAAGCAGTGTTTCAACATGTCAGCAGCAACATCGGGATCATCATCATTCATCAGTAGTGTATGGTTTCTCTGCTCACTGAATGTCTTCACATTGAGCCCATGATTTATTACAACTTTCCGCAGTTGATCCCCTGTGGTTCATGTCAGTGTATGCTTTAATATCAAAATACAAATAAAACAATTTTGAGTATTTATTTTTATTAAGTAACCTCGAAATCTTTACTTTTTGACCTCAAAACATTGGTTGTATTTGGACTTGACGGAGAGATTTGATAGTTTATTTGCAATGAAAGCCGATGAGTTGAGCTGCTGTCTCCATAATACATAATGTTATTTAATTCAAGGTCCATTTAATAATAATAATAATATGATTTTTATAGAGCACTTACCAAAACAAAGTGCTTCAGAGAGAGAAAAATTAAACAAAGTACCAAAATGAATGAGAAAATACATGAAGAGCAAAATAAACATTTCAAATGATAAACAAGAAATTAAAAACCAATTAAATAAACAGGCAGCTCAGATAAAATCAGAATATGCTTTCCAGTAAAAGTACATGTTTAGAAAACACATAAGAGAACACAATGATTCAGACATGCTCATTTCCTCTGGCAGGTCATTCCAGAGCCTCATGACTCTGATTGCCAAAACTTGGTCTCCTTAGTTTTCTGCAGAGCCTCTGGAACGGACTGAAGACCGCAGCCCGAGGATCTCTAAGTACGCAAAGGGATTTAAAGGTCTAAATTATAATCTAGAGTTTGTGAGAAGCCTTAAAGGTAATCAATAAAGTCTTAAAACCAATCCTAAAAAGCAGGGAGCCAGTATTTCCAGAGCTTTCCATCACATCTCAGCAAATGGAGCTCACTCAGTTGGCATTATGTAATATTTACACAAACGTGAATATCATATTAACCAGAAATAAACCATTTAACCTCTAAAGATCATAGCTGCTAAACCCTTAAAAGAGATACTTTTACATTTACAGAGGAGATATGTGCATTCGCTTGCTTGCCAAGAGTTACAGGGAAAGTTGGTAACACGCTAGTATCTTTAACTGGAGCCAGCAGCAGGGTATCTGCTGCTGGCTTTTATGGCTTTTATGTTCGAGATTAACATAAAACAACATCAGTTGTGGTGTTTGTGCCAGTCAAAGCTGGATGTCTTTAGCAACACACAGCTGCCTTTCCAGGTGTTTTTATGCTACTTAATGTCAGGTGTTTTTAAGCGACAACTACAACCATCTGAACTGAAGAAGCTTCTTGGATGAGAGGCGAAACGTCTTCAAGAAACGCAAGCAAGACCAGATGCCTATGCCTATGCCTACACTTGCGATTACCATGACCTGGATGACTTAGAATCTTCACTGACTGCAACCATCTAACCATAACCAAGTAGTTTTGTTGCCTAACTAACCACTGACCCATTTTTACCTACATGTTTGTGCTACCAAAAGCCAGGTGTGTTTTAACAACATCGGCGATCTTTTCCTAACCACAACTAAGTGCTTATATTCAACACATTCTCACTCTGACCTCGTCACATATTGACCTTAACTTGTCAAGATACGACAAAGTATGTAAGTAAGTTCAAGCCTGTTACATGCAGTGTCTGTTTTCAAAATACACTTTCTGTCAAAATAATCGGTACAACACCACCAACTGAAGTTTCCTTCCGTCAACAAGAAACGCACGTGGTAACGTTTTGCCAAATATGCATGTGGTTGGGTTTAGGAAAAAAAGAACAGGGTTTGGCTTTACATTCACATGGGAAGCAAACACCGACCTCCTGGGTGGAATCAGTGGTTGCTGGACCCATCTACCACCTCTCCCACCCACTCTCCCGCTACTCGCACTTCGCTGTCAAACTATAATGGTGACTGGCTGTGCATCATGCCGACATGAAAGGATAGCTTTTTTTTAATCAGTGTCTGACGCCAGAAGTCGCTGCCCTAGCACCGGACTTTGACGGACACTGAGACTGTGTTGTTTTATTGCTTAAACCTAACCATCGACCCCCTCTGCATCAAGATAGGCTTCAACGCAAAAGGTTGTGCAGAAGTCAAATACATCTGGGGCTTCTGCCTAAGCTGAAGGATATTATGAATAAGAATGAGGTCATGTTGTTCCAGACTACCTGTAAACAAGACAATTTGTTCTTTTACAGGAAGTTGTGCATAGGACTGTTTTTCTCTTTCTTGGCAACCTTGCAATGGCAACATCTTAATTGATTCCTTTAAGACAAGACCTGAAGGTCAAAAATGAACGTCCACATTAACCTCTGTGTCCTGTTTTCATATTCTATATTAACACTTTTTTTGTTTTCAGAAGGTAAAACATATAATACTTGAATATGCTGTAGGACATGTGCTGTACTGTAAGCCCATTGTGTTGCTGTCATGCCTGACTCATGCAGTACTTTTATGAACATTATCTATTACAGTTAAACCCACTTATTACCCAGATACAATATCATGAGGCTTTTTTATGGTTTAATCTGAGACAAGTCTGAACATCGCTTTGGTCAGAATTGTGCCAGAAAACATTCAAATCGAAGTGTAGTTAAAACAGTTAAGGCAAAACAAGGAGCTTTTTGAATGGATGGTTACAGTAGGCTAGTTAACAAACTGGGTTCACAAACTCTGTTGACACTCTATATGATATTACCACTCATGTGTTCTTACAGTATGACCACCAGCAGGGAGGGTGTTCATCTACTGGAGGTCCTTATCCCCAGGCTACTGCAGGATAAAGTTTTATGTTGAGGTTCAGGATGTGACACAACTGACGACTGAAAGAGCAAACTGAGCTTCAGGCGATACACTTCAACCGCACAGAGCTGGATAAATGCTTGACTTTATGGGGGTATAGTAAACAAAATTGCATAACTTCACCTTGATGTACAGCTAAATGAATTTGGAGGCAGTTCATTACAGCAGAGTTTGTTCGGTTTTCAGAGACCACAGAGAATATGGAAAAATCCAGAGTCATTTAGGGTGAGGATCATTTTCATCCAAGCAATTGAATGTGTTTGCATATAGTGAAAAGTGTAAGGTTTTTGATAGGCGTGTGTTACATAAGACCATTGTAAACTAAATTTATCACCTGACTCTGGAGGCCCCCTCAACTCAATGGATTGTTTTAGCCTCTTTTAGCTCACTGTTTTAGTTTTTCAGCTCATAACTGCTTTGACTTTTTTCTCACCACTGGACGCTTTCAGTGAAGAAGCTCTCATAAGGTGACAAGGGATATCTACCCAATTATGAAGATATTTATTGTGTTTTAATTTATTTATTTGTAAGGGACCTTATTAAACATTAAACAGATGTTACCACTGATGCATCTCACCAATTAGCCTGAAGCTAATTTTCATCTACAGTCTTTTGGCGGGTGGTTTCAGTGATGTAATACTTTTTGTGACTTAAACGAACGTATCCTCATACAACAGTTAATATGATATCCTTCCAATTAGCACCCCACAAATGACGTTATGTCCTTAAAGTAAAATTACAGAGGTTATGGGTTATGGCTCAAAGCCTCTTTTACACTGCCTGTTCAAGGCTGAATATACACTGTTATGCCACCATGCCATGGGCTATATAAGGTATGATCATGGAATGGAGGAGATAGCAACACAGGAGATAGCAACAGCACCAAAACTGTGTCTGTATAAACAGGAAAGTCTGTGGAACAGGATCATGAGCGGCATGGTTGTACCATTTTGACAACATGTTATGTAGCTATTAAAAAGTAGCTGTTAACATTTAGCAGCTAACTCAAAGACGAAGACCAGCAGCTGTATGTGTCCACAAATTGGGAAAACAATGAGGGCCAGGAGGTCCTTACTCTCTGAGCACAGGACGAGATCAGCCGCCATATAACAGGGGCAGTAAATGATTGTTACTGACACGGTAATGCCATTGTTGTTGTTTAAAAAGTGCTGCCAAAGCTGAGATACAGTGTATAATAACACACAGCAGAATGATCCTGTGTAATCCTTGGTTCTGTGTAAAAATGCAAAGGAGTCATTAAGGAGGGACTGGGCAGAGGCCCCAGCAGCACAACCTCTGTGTAAAAAGGCCAAAGTTCACTCAAAGTTCACACCAGTGTGCTGGGAGAAGGTGCTGGGGAAAATCTTGCGTTTTGTGATCCATTCACTGCCCCAACCTGCCTTCTAACTGAAATGCTCAGAGCTGCTTCCTTCTTTACAACTGTCAGCACACTGGTCGCATGATCACAGCCTTACAAAACACCTGGGTTATGCACGAATAACTCATGATTATATGGGATATGAATGAAATTTTGGTGCATAGGAAAACATACACACAGTTTAAAAGTCTGCTTGAAGAGAGACTAAAAGATCAAATGCGGTGTTATAGCAGGTTGTGATCTGCTGGCGTGGATGCGGTGCTTTTCGTGATAAAAAAAAATCAAAGTTTAAAACAAAGCACTGTACTGAGCTCAACATGGAAATGAGAACATGATTTTCCACTACGGTACTCATGTGGTAACAGGCGAAGGGAGAATTGATCTGTGTGAATAATATTAAATCCCAGCCCTGGAAATGTCAGGAGTATTTATGTTGAACAGCAGTATTCACTTGCAAAAGACAGTGAACAAACTGTCTTGAGGTGGATTATTACACGTTGGCATCTGAACATACCACATCATAAAGTAATGACCTCCCCGGGGATACACATATGATACTGTTGGTGGCTGCATATTTCCCTCAGTGCTTACTGAGGATGTTTTCCAATAAGAACTGTTGTGGAAATCAGCAAAGCACAAGTGTTGCACAATTCAGTGCAAAGCTGGGGCTGATTCTGAAATCACATTTCAGTCTTGTTTAGGTCAAAATAAGCTCTTTAAGAGGCACTGGCAAGGACTTACTCTTTTAACAGTTGTTTTATTTCGAAGCGCTGCTTTTCATCAGGGTTTAAAGTTCCAGTAAACTTCGTTAGATACTACGATAGTCCAAAAAAGCGCTGTTCAGTCCTGAATACACATTGAACATTTTATCTCAAACTAATGCGCATGGAATTTGGTTTCCAGTTCCTGGAAGTATGACATTCCCTCGATCACCATTCTAGACTTTTGGCTGAAATCCCAGGAATGATGGTCAAATCCCAGTCATATTTTTGACATTAGATCAGTGTATGTCTCAGCTTGTGGCTTTGTAGTAAGTGAATGAAAATATGTGTGAATATATAAGGGCAGATAATGTTGCTTGGCACCAGAAAACTTCCAGGGGGGTGTTGAAGAAGCAGGTCAACAGGCAGGGGTACATGCAAGAAGGTCGCATACTGTAAATTCAATTAAACTAAATGAAGCTGGAGCTAAAAGAAAAAGAAAACTAATAAAAAGTGCCTCCTTCTACGCCAGTGAATGGCATTTTATCCTCTCAGCCTCACATAACTAAAACCTACCACTTGCCCTGGTAAGTATAGGGTGAGCTAAACAGAGAGCAAGCACAAAACACGAATGCAAGATTTCTGAGTTATTGCTGACATCATAATTTATCTATACACATCAATGAGCACACCAAATGTAACAGAATGTCATGTGTGTCTGTGTCACAGGACATAATGATGCAAACCTGTTTCCACTACATCCCTGATAGAGCAGCTGATCTACTTTAACATCCCAGGCTGAGCAACAACCTTTTAACAGCCCATTTCAACAGATCACAGTCCTATGAAATAACAATAAAACGAACATATTAAACAAGCTTGCAAGTTCTCACCTCAAGGCCCATTACAGCTTTCAACTGTATCACACGGTCCTCATCAACAGATTGAGTCTGGGAATAGAGTCTGATTATGAGCATCTCTAGAAGGCAGAACATATCTGTGGCCCGTGACCATAGACTATCGCGACGTCACCCATTGGTTTGTGGACTGCTGTTCTGAAGCCTAAATTTTAGCATTTAGGTCATCGCCATCTGAGGGGTGGATCTGGTCTATTTCTGTTGTAAAGTGGAGCATCTTAACATGGGGATTGACTGGCATCTGAAACCAGTCTCAGATGGCCATTTAAGGAACTGCAGTTTTCAGCTTCGGAGGCTGCTGCTTGCCTGTTACACGCACAACAACCCATTCTTTATATTATTATATTCCAGCAGTGACATGCACCAAGCAGTCACTACTGTACTTTGACTAGTTCTGCTGTCTGTATCAGTGGTTCCCAACTGGTGGGTCGCAGTCAAAAAGTGGGTTGCTGGTCCATTCTGAACGGACCACAAGTGAACATGTCAAGTTTGTGAAAAACACACTTTATATCTAAATACAGTGTATTTCGGGCACAGAACTTTTATTTTGAAATGCCGTTTCCAACTGTAGAGTGAGTGACTAAGGGACAGCTACTTGACAGAGACCTAGCTCGAAGACATGGCCAAACAAAAGTATGATGATGAACTGTAGACTATTAAACTGGACCTCGAACTAGTGACAAAGAAGAAACCAAGAGACCACTTGGGAACCACTGATTTATTGGTGAGTGGTTCGAGCGTCAGTGACAACACCACATGACACCACTGATGTTTGCCGCCCGTTATCATGGTGACCAAAGTCTTACTTAATAGTTGGAAACCACAGATGACAAAACAATCTCACCTTCAAGCGACCTAATCAAGCGATTAATTTGAGGTGAGAAACTCAATCCGCTGATTAAGACCAGCTTCAGAGCAGCTGCTGAATGGACAAAGAAGAACAAAATATTGGCATTGGGCATTTCAGCACAAAAACCACTTGGTCATGGTAAGAAAAAGATCAGGTTTTGGCTTAAAATCCCCATTTGAGAAGCACAATCCCAACTGGAAAAGCAGCAAAGACTGGGTAAAAACCCATGCATTGTGCGGCACTATCATAACAGAGATGGGTCGATAAAAAACATCCAATTTTGGAGTCGAAAAACCCAGTGGAAACATATCAACAGGTTGCTACAAAACACCTACGTTTGGAGTCTCCCGAGATAATCCTTTGCTCATGTCATAATTTTCAAAAGCCTTAGAAAGTTTTGTCAGTTGGATATAAACGTGTTGGTTTGAGGCACATGCTGACTTGTTATGTTAAACATTATGGGCAAAAATATACCTTACATACCCTGATCAAGTTCAGTGTTACATGTTCAGCTCCTGTTTGTCTGATTCTCCAAAGGAAAACTGGATTGCTTTCGGATCATCAGCTCTCTCACATCCGCTCTGGCTTACAAAGCCATATCCTAACACCACAGGAAGTTAGATCTCACATCATTAAAGGTTTTATGGTTATAAATAGAGAATTTTTGGAATTTCTGTCACCATATTTTTGGATAACCGCACTGAGGTTCCACCGCGGCCGGGTGTTTAATTCCCAGAGACAGAAGTTCATGATATTCCAGGAAGTTACAGTTTAGTATGACAGGAATTCTAATTACAAAATTTTATCATGGTATGCACGCAGCACTTGGAATTCAAACATGTTTGTTTCCTGTTGAGGGGAGGCTACAAAAGACACCATGTTTGTGTGAAGCAGATGAAAGGCCATGTGGCAAGTGGGGGGTTAATTGTGTGGCCCCTGTACTATTCAGGGACCAAAATGAGTCACAGAGCCTGTTGTTAGTCCTGATTGCTGCTGTTTTCCAGAGTCCATAATGAACAATTCCCTGTAGTCACGTCTCAGGTTCTGCTCATTTATTTATTTGTGCTTGGAGACGTACGGATAAAAGGAAAGGCAGGCGGGGGAGGAGGCAGAAAGAGATCTGCTTCAATTACAGAACACCCTGTTTCGTTAGCACATCCGGACTTAAGTGATCCGCTGCTAAGTGGCTGCACACTGTTAGCTGAGCTGTGAAGTGCATTGTGGATGAAAAACATAAAGGCTGCATTTAATCAGGCTATTTATCCTCTCACCGGTGCTCCCACATACTGTAGGCCTCTGTGTCGGTTCTTGTGTACGCACTGGCTTCTCCTGTTCCACGCATTGTTTCCAGAGGGAAGGATAAGGCCCTGAGTAATTACTGCAATTTATGATCAAAGCTAGAACAATGTCCAAGACAAATACAATCGTGGCATCGGATAGCAGTACATCTGATGATATGGGGGAACTTGAGATTGCCTGAGTGAGCCGTGCCAGGGAGAGGCTGAAAACACACCACCCTTTTTTTTTTTTTGTTTTTCAGGGAAAAGCGGCTGGAAGTCAATCACAGGTACTCATTATGTCTTCATGTATGAGTCGACCTCGTGAACTCAGAGTGAACTGCAGCATGTGATTTATGATTCACAGAATATGATATGGGGTCAGCAGCATATGGATGCTGGATTATACAAACCGGCTGCCATGAGGTGTTTGAGTGAAGAAAATATAAGTAGAAGCTGTGATGCTGATGTGTGTTAGGACAAATTCTTTTAAGACTGCATTTTAAAAACTCATATTTCCTAATTTCTGTAAAACCTTTTTACAAATATTTTATAATGTCAAATACTGCACAACCTATTGACAATCTTCGTGTAACAGGGTCAATTATACAGCAGTAATGTGTGTAACAAAATTAAATGTACATTTCTAATATTAAGTATTATAATTTCAAAATATTTGTTCCAGTTGTTAGTACCTGGCACACTTAGGCCTCCATATTCAATATGTGGAATGTTTGATACACAGTTTTTGTACCCAAAAACTGAGTTTGAACGATGCTGCACTTTCCCGTTTCGTCATTTTCATTTCCCAAAACTGAATAAATACCACACATAACAACACAAAACTGCTTTGCTAGCTCAATCATGTTGTAATAAGATATCCGTTGGAAAAAATATTTTATTCACAGACCGTTTATTGAGTTATTACCTTATTTTTATACAGTCTGTGGTTATTACAGACACCACTAACGGCTAACGTTAACAGCTAATGGTTAGCCCAGCTAATCTAAGATAACCATGTTATTATTTACAAAATGTGCACACAAAAATAGTAACGTTTGTTCAATCATTGTGTTTATAAACTTAACAAACATCAGATTAGTCTACACAGTGATATAGTGACGTGAAAAATGTGATATATAGCTAAACTCTGCTGGTTTTCTACCCGACAACACGGCGATTCCCTGGGGGCACCGCCGGAAGTGAAGGGCGTGAGCGATCGCCGAGGCCCCTGCATTTCCATTAGTCGAAAAACTCCGGGCTGTGCCTCCAGAGGTAAAGGCAGGAAAAAAGAGTTTTTGTTTTTTTGGGGTTTTACCGATGGATTTCCAGATTGCTCTCATGGTAAATTCAATGTTTTATTGCTGTTAAGCTGTTTTTAAGATCATTTTCAGCCTAACCTTATTGTGTAATATGCTAATATTCCTGTGTCACTTATCTTGTGTAGGGACTCGAGTTATACGGTTGTAACTAAGGGAGGATTCTGTTTTTACCTGTTGTCAGGAATAAACGGAGGTCGCCGGTTACATTTTCACAGAACAATCCTGCATTTTATTCCCATATTACAGAGTCAACAGATGACAAGAGTGCATGACATTAATTATGTAATCTAACACATATAGGACATGTGCATAGGAGGGTGAGATCATGAATGCAGTTAGATTGTGGATGTATAAAGAGAACTGGACATAGCCTTGAAGGCAGTTGGAGTCCTGTTCATTCCTATAAAATTTGCTCTGCGGCGCATGAAGCCAAAAAAAGGTTGATTTTCACAGTATGAAATCACCCAGATCTTCCACATCATGTGGCCCGTAGAGAAAGCAAACTCGATACTTGGGGCGGTCAAGCAGCTAACATCCAGTTCAGGGCTCCACTGTCTGGAATAGGAATAAACACAACTCAATTACTTCTAGACTTTAGACATTTTATTGTACCGAATGACTCACATCCTCAAAGGGACTTTCAAAAAATGTATCTGCTGACTTACAGACTTTTCTTTCACAGTCTTAGTCTATGGGAAATGGAAATGCAATTCCACATTTGGCCACTGTGTAAAACTGGCTTAAAAGACTGGCGCTGTTCCTGGGGGCTTGGCTCAAATAGTCTTTTTAGCTTAGGAAGGTTCCTTATTGAGTGAAATGAGGTGTCTAAGTGGTAGCCATGATAATAGCTGGACGAATTCTCTTAATATTGAGGAAAGGTGCTTTGATGCTTCTTTGTTAGCATAGGTTACACTCAACCATCGTCTACAAAAGCAAAACAGATAATGAAGCCCCACAATTCCTTGCAGTAGCAACAATTAAGGTGATACCATTCAGCCATTCACAAAGACAAATGTATAATCCTGCATAAATTTAACAATTTTCATACAATCATTAGGATTCATGTTAATGGAAAAAAGGGTTAGTCTTAATGAGACAACCATTTGGTTTCTGTTAGCAGATATTCTTTTATTACTTAATTCCAACATTTGGTGATGAAGTAATATTTTTCACTGGGTTGTCTATGTTTATGTATCCATCATGAAACAATGCAGTAAGAACACATGGATGAAGATAAAAAGATGGGGAAAAATGTAATCATAAATTGGTGGTCAGTGACGAATATATTTCCAAAATGGAGATGGCAGTATGTTTTGATTTGGCGGTATGCTCCCTTTTGTGACATGAAAAAAAAAAAAAAACATGGAATACATAACAACAACATAAACAACAAACAGGGAGCATGTAAATCTAGACGTAAACACAGTCCAAGGTTTATGCAGCTCGGGAAAACAAAAGCAGGTGGAGGCTGTGGTGAAGGAGGCTCCTGCCAACAGCAACAAGCAAACATCAGTACACAGTGAGTGACAGTGTGTGGGCCTTCATGGGTGTGGTACGCCAGCTGTCAGCTGACTCAGCACAGGGTGATGCTTCAATTCATGTTCTGCCAGATGTAATTTATTTAGTGCTGACTCATGTCATGTAAGCTAATGGAATGTAGCCAGAATAAAGGGCTTATCATGGGTACACAAGTGGACATGACATTTTATAGTAAAGCTCGGGTGGGCAGAAACTGGAAAGGCAAATAAAATTGGTTGAATTAGGAGATACACTCTCCTCCTGCAGCTCCACCCTCTCTGTCCTAAGCCCCTCCCACCAGACAACCGCTGGCATATGCACGCACATCGTACAGTAACTCAGTGTTTCCCATACACTGACTTATTTAAACTTATTGGGAGCAGCTCATTCGCTCATCCCCTCCTTGCCCAGCTCTCTTTCTCTGTTTATCAGATCATAAATAACACAAGATTTAACTAGCTAAACACCCCACGATCCCCCCACCTCGCCTCTATCACTGTGGATGCTTTCTATAGGAGGATGGAGCTTCGGTCGATGGCCATAGCAGCTCCAGTCCTCCAGCACAAACTCCCTAGTGCCAGGTGGCTGGCGGCTGGTGGCTGGTGGCTAGCAGCAGTACCAGGTCTAAAGCTAACGTGTCACAGCAGCAACAGAAAGCTGACATTTGCACTGACTGGATTCGGGTTGCTGCAGCTGCTGACAGGGGGTTTATCTCCAGAGTTGCCGTAGCTGTGAGCCTTGAGCTCTGGTTAGCAGAAGGTGAAACTATAAGCAATATATTCTCTCCAACTCTGAAACTCTTCGCCAATATCGACTTGTGTTTTGTTTATTGTCAGACCTTTTTTTAAAGACCCTCTGTTTTATAAGTCCATCTTCCTTTTGGGGGGTTGCTTTGCAATGTGGGCAGTTGTCACCAATGCTTGAAAAGCAACTTTCTCTGCAGGACACTATAAAATCAAGCTGTCAACAAAGGGATGTATATGCAATTCTGCATTTGTAGAAAAGCCAATAGGATCACTCTCTCTCTGAAATGACCTGTGATTTGCCAAAGTCTTACATCACAGCGTAGATTTTCTAAAGTCTGAAAACAGAGCCAAGAGCAGGTGCAGAGGTCTCGTTTTCTCTCAGAGCACTTTGAACCACAATACGCTCAAAGTTTATTATGGGATTTTTGCCAATCCCATTGCCAACTGCCTAGGCCAGATTTAAAGGCAGTAGTTGAATGTAACAGTACCTGATTTACTCACTTTCTCTTCACCACATTCATTCTAAAGCTTTACCGATTGAAAAAATTACCACAAGATTTAGAATCAACTAAGAAATTATATTACTATGGGTTAAGCTACCCAGCAGAACATAAAGTAATTAGCCCTGCCTTTACCCTGCTATATTAAAGTGATGTACAAATAACCCAGTTTATATTATTCAGTTATTCAGTTTATATTATTCTGATAACGTCCTTTCTGCTTACTTTTGAGACTTCAAGTAAATTTTGATGCCAGTTCTTACGTACTTGTACTTGAGTACAATTTCTAATGAAGGACTTTTATTTATAAAAGACTGCTTTCATACAGCAATATTGTTACTTTTACTTTGTGAAAGATCTTTGTACTCCCTCCGCTGATTCAGCGTTAATTTACCCAGTGGTCTGACCTCGTCATGCCCCTCTGCCTTTTATTCTTCCAACTCTAATATTTTTTGGATCCCTTTGTTAGTTTCTCCTGTAAAATTGAAAACACTCCTTTACAGGCCGATTTATTTAACCACAAGCACAATTATTTAATTTGTTCAGAAACCTTTTGGTAAACGCTGCTGAGGAAGTTAAGGTAGTCATATCTTCCACACTCTGTAAGCCCTGCTGGGTAGGAGGCGCAGACCTCCCTGCAGCTTTTTGGGAAAACAGGCACTGATTTCCAGATGCTGCCGTGTCCCAGTCACTCCAGCGATAGCGAAGTACATTTATATAACACTGTGCATTGTGGTTCATCTGCTCAGCAGCACGCTCTCGCCTCACTTGTTTTCAAAAGGACAAACAGCTATGCTCCAAATTTTATCTGCTGCCTTCCAAAACAGGGCGGTTATTTTAAGTTTGTTGTCGCCCACATGAATCAGACAAAAATAATGAGCTCTACGTTATAATTAAACTTTCTTTATGTGTGGACGATATGTGTCCATGCTTTATGTGAAGAGACTGTTTTGATGCACAAGATAAAACTGTAAAACAACAGCTCACCCACACTCTCCTCGTGACAGGCAAAGCTTCACTGCAACCTGAAACACACACATGGCAGGATAGTCTTCACAGTTGCGTCTGACACCTACTGTCTTAGGGATGTGCAGCATTTTGAAGGAGCACAAAATGTCCACTAGATTTTTCAGCTGACTGAGTGAAAACTTTGCAGCAATCACTAATCCTGGCGTGACTGAAACATTTTTTTCATGTTCCTAAGAAAAACTGGGAAAAATGCCCCAGGCCTGCAGGAGCTGATGGACAGCTTTCAGTCGAGTGAGTGATATCATGTGTCGTCTCTTTGTTCGCTTTTACCAAGTGACCTAACGTACCTTTCCCAGAGCCAGCTGCAGCTGTTGCTCACCAGTGTATCCCTCCGCGCACGGCGTAAACACACTATAATTTCGTGTATCCGTGTATATACTTTGACACATATGAGTAATATAATGTTTCATGTTTACTTAAACACAGTTAAAACCAAATTACATACTTATACAATATAATTAATAGACTGAAACGTGCCTTACGTTTCTTCCTTGCGTCTCGGTCAGCCATGCTTGTTAAAAACAGGGTGTGGCTTTACTGCAGTCCACTTTAGATGATGTGGGACACTGCGATTGGCTTATAGACACTCATTCAACTAAGTGTGTGTCAGATGACAGTTATAGACATCATAGAAAAGGTATGTCCAAAAACTAAATTAATTAAATCAAATAAATGCACTAAAGTAATCTGTATACAACCACATTCTACGGCAGCATCAGTTGTTATTCAGTAAAGGTAAATCAATTATCAAAGCTGCTGTACATACTGAATATCTGGATCTATGTAACTTTTTAATGTAAGAAGTAGTCATTGTGTTATCCACAGCGACATTCTTCCCTTTTTTTTTATTTATTGTGTCTGCGGTGGATTTGCACTGCATGTTTTCCAAAGTTCATTTACTTTGAGACATTACAGGCTCAGTGCATTTCTCACATGGCACATCTCCTCACTCCATACATTGGTTCCACAAATGTGTTAAACCTCCAGCTTCGCTCTGCTACCTTGTACTTCTGGCAGTGTCAGGATCACACTCTCTGGCTGCAATCAAACAGCTGCCTACAATGTGATCTGTTGAGTGGGGTGTTTTATGCCAGCTGTGCTCTCCTTCTTCCAGTTAACTGCACCTGTGAACACACATACTGTAGATTTAGTTGGACCAAGAAACTTGCTGACTGTTATAAACTTTCCAGGTTCAATAAACCATTGAATCCTAAATAGGAATTGGCATGAATAACTAAATAAAAAGGACTCACGTTGAAAGGCCTGACACAGTTTTAGTCAGGTTAAAACTCGTCCAGAAACCCACCTAAGATGGAAATTTACTCCATATTAACTCAAGTCCGATCCAATGTTTGTTAAAAGTTAAACACTCTGTCCTAGAGATAGAAACCAGAGTAGCTGAGATGACAGTCTGTGACACAGTCAAGACACAAAACCTTGAACTGCTCCATAAAAAGAATTGGGACACAGATCGAAATGTCTGTGGCTCAGACACAGATGGTGACTCTGATGCAAAGATTATTGATCGTCGTATCAGCACAAAGTCTTCAAAGTGAATCTGCTATTCATGAACCATGATGTGACATGTGCTAATGTTTGTCCAAGCTGCTCTGTCACAGAAAATGAACGCTCTAGACATGAAACTTCAGAATATAACTTCAGAAGTTGACTTCAGAATTGATTTTAAGATTCTTTTAATAACTTTAAGGCTCAAACCGGTTTAGCCTCCAGTTATATAGCTTAGCCTCTGACTCCCTACACTCCAAGTCTTGACCTGAGATCCTCAAACCTACTCTCGTTAGTGCTCCTCAGTTCAAGGCTAATAACTAAAAGTGACCTGGCTTTTGCCATCGAGGCCCCTAGGTTCTGAAGGATTAGGCTTGCCAGCACATTACCTGTTTTTTTAATTATTGCTTAAAACATATTTTTAATAGAAAAGCTTTTCCCTTTGATAGGCTACCTGATTTATACTTATGTGATTTATAACTTTTCAATTTTATTTCCTTTTGCTTTGTTTTGCCTCTATGCACTATTTTTCTTAGCTCTTCACATTGTTTTAAATAACTGTAACTTTATTATTGTTGTCTCATTTTACTTTTTGAAGCACTTTGTAACCTTGTTTAGATAAGTGTTACACAAATAAAGTTATCATTTTTATATATTTCAAGAAACAGTCATTGATTTGGTGATATTTGATTTTATGTAGCTCTTACTATACGCTTCAAAGACTGCTTCACTGTATACAGTGACAGCAACAAACCTTTTCAATATGACAAAAATAAAGGAGCATCTTTTAAGTTTTTGGTGTTGCATGAAAAAATGATTGACAGTGATAAAAAAAGAGGAGTTTCCTCAGATGCCAGAATCAATTTTGACATTAATTAAGACAACATGTGACAACAAGTGTGCAGCAAGAACCACTTTTTGTTTCATTTATTTACATGCGTGGATATACAGATAACTACTCACACATGGGGTACAAGGATACATGCACTCTACATGTTTTTTCAATGTATTCATGTTGCTGTCCTGTACAGTAGGTTATGTGAATTACTGATAGTTTACCGGTATTTACGTCTTAGTAATTTGATAGCCCAAAACATTCAATATTTTGTTGTCATATTTTTTTCAGATTTTTTTTTTTTCAATTTTTTGAATATAATATATTTATCATTTTTGTTGTATCGACATTCCCCAACATTACAGTGGTGTAAAGTAACAAGGTACATTTACTCAAGTAAACTTTGATTTCATAAAATTTGTTTCTCTTTTGTACTATAGATTGTACTTCTCTACATGAATTATAGATACTTGTTACTTGGCAGATTAGGATTATAAAACAAATGCATGAGTTAATAGGAAACTCCTCTTCTTCCTTAACATAAATTACTTGCGGAGTTCCTCAAGGTTCAATTTTAGACCCCTTCCTGTTTTCCGTTTACATGCCTCTAGTTGCATAAAAGCTTATGCCACACTTAAGTGATACCTTAGTAATATTTCACATTGACATCTTGTTCACATCATTTCGGTTCTGGCTCCTCTGGCATCAAGTTTCAGTTCCTCGTGGACGAAAAAGAAAAAAATTAAAAATGATCGTGTCTTGCCCTGTCATGTCCTCTGTAATTTGTATCTGTTGACATGGTACATACCCATCCTCCCTGCTGTTGTCAGCTACAGATATACTGTTTCCTCTGTCTCAGATGTTGCCAGTACTGTAGGTGGGACCCTCGCTGAGGAGGGCCATACAACCTGTGAAGGATACTTGCAGCCCACCTGTTGTGCCTGACAGTGTGTCTGTTGTATAGGAGCCTGAAATCCTTCTTTTCCAGTGCTCTCCAAGGTTATGAAACAGATGCTTTCCTTTGATGTGCTCACCAATCATCATTTGATGCATGATCTCTCTCTCTGTCTGTATCTCTTTATATTGAGCCTCTGGCTCTCTAGGTAATGTTCTCGGGGCTGTCTAGCCTCAATCTGACATGGTGCGTTGACAAGAGAATCATAAAGCGGAGGGATTTATCAAGCTCTGGTAATCTTGTAGTAATGGGTGTCTGCTGAATCCTATATCAAAGGCATGTGTGATTAAGAAGTGCAGCATATATGATGGTGGCATGACTAATGATATTATCTGGCTACCATCATGTCTGTGTGTGAACATCAAAGGACAGAGTGTTTGTCATACAATTATTCGTCTGTGCATCTGTGCACTCTGGGCTGGCTGCCAATTACAACATGAGCCAATGATATTATCAGGTAAATACAATTAAATTTTAACCATGATACATCAACTGGACCCCATATATGTCATATTATGTAAATCAGTAAATGACCATGATCAATAAATGTATATTTTCAAGTTGCTAAGACACTGTATTTCATAACTTGGGAGCAGAAAGTAAAGAGTATGTTTGGACTGTTCATAATATAGATAACATAAAATGTCTTATGTCAGTGTGGGATTCCTTCGTCAGATTTTTATAACGTCTTAATCTTTCAAATCTAACATTCTCAGACAGTGGCTGAATTTCTTTAGTGTATTTCAGGATCAAACTGCCCCTAACAATATAGTATGTTAACCATATGTCAGAACCTCCTAAAAACCGACATGAGTGTCTGCAGGAGCTCATATAACAATAGCTCTGCTCACTGCCATCATGAAGGTCCAGACGAATACAAAAACTCATTACTGCTGATGGGCAATGACTCTGCCCCACACACACACACCTTAGAGACATCACTGACACCGTTCTCCTTGAATTTTAACCATGTCCTGTATCACTCTATTGCGTTTTGCAGAGTAAAGCCGGTTTTTATCATGACTGGCTTTGAGTGGAACTCAAACCAGATGGAAGGAAATTGGAGATAAATGCAGCTGGAGTCCATGTAAGAGCTGAACCTTTTGGTGGTATGGGATGAGACAGCAGTGATATCACAGCATGTGCGACGTTGCATGCATGTGGAGCAGTGTGTGTATAGAGGAGAAAGGCGCAAACATTTACTTTAGTTTTATTTGTGTCTCTCTTAAATGGTAACTTAATTTTAGATTTCATAATTTCACATGAATAACTATGGTACAAATAATACAAAAGACAAATGCAGTGCACAATGCACATAGTGAGTGAAGCACCATTTATCTGAGTTCTATCTATCCATCTATCTATCTATCTATTCTGTTTCACCATCGTCTGTGATCAGTGTTGTTGTTTATTACTAAAATGAGGTGGTGCAGGTGAGTGAAGGCAGAAGTCATGTAAACAGTAGCCTACAAATTCTTCTGGCACCTTCAGCTTTTTTCCCTCTGGCAGGGTGCCACATTGTAACAACAACCTCAGACGGATAAAAAGTTTCAAAGCAGATCTGATTATGTGGCGAACAAGCTGAAAAAGCACCCAGAACTAAAAATACACGGTGCATGCAACAAGTGAGATAACATCAAGAGGTTACGGATACACATAGTAACTTACACCTGCATGAACTAGAGAGCATCTGATCTCCTCCAGACAGTTTAAAGAACAAGAAAAATCATAAGGCAAACTCTCAAAACTCATTTGATCATTCTCTGTGTAAAAAAAAAAAACTGGTCTTCTTTTGAAGTTGTAGCAAGGACCCAGCTTGATTACCACTTGAGATTGAACAAGATCTGGTGAAAGGTAGAAAGAATTGCTGTTGGCAGGTCTCTTCATTATATCTTGGAGTTGGATTAGATGATGTATCCAGGGTATTTCTGACAGAGCCACTCTCCTCAGTCTGGATTTAACCCTGTATGTTCCACTTTCACTTCACCGCTGCATCTGGGAGCCAGCTGCAGCTCTTTGTATACAGTGTGCGACTGCGTCTGAGTCTGATTGGGGTCACTGGAGGGTCTGTCTCATTCAATATGCAGCTGATTGACCGACTGGTAGGTCACAAAAGTTCCAACAGGCAGGGCCTGCGAAATCGTGGAAATTAAACTTTGAAGAGTGCTCCGCTCATGTAGATGACAAAATGCACTTGAAACAAGTTAGTCATGAAGACATGAAGAGATTCAAAGCTATTGAGCTGTCACAGGCAGCTACGTTGATGACATCTCATCAATGTGATTTAGTTTCTGAAACACATGAAATTCATCACTGTCATTCAACATTAAGTGGAATTGTTTGAGAACATGTTACGTATTAAAAACTCTTTGGTGTGCTGCAAAAGAAAAAAATACCGTGAGTAACAAACTCAAAGATTACAGAAAGGCAAAGTAAACAAATTGTTCTCTTTTTTTTTTGCTAAAAATGCTTTATTGGACAAGGAAGATTACAAATCTGATCCCTTGATGGTAACCATCATCCATCTGATTATACAGGCCAACTCTTAAAAATGAATTACCACATGGAAAATATTAGCAACCCGACAGAGGAGAAAAAAAAATACAAATGATAAAAACATAAGAAAATATCAAGCCTGCCGAGAGACAAGTTTTAAAGCACTGAAAACTACATGCACGACACGATTAAAAAGAGTAAACGTAATGTTAGGACAGAATAAATAGACTAAACATGACAAATAAAAATGTTAAAAATGTTTCCTAGACGTTCAGGAAGGTTAGGGTTGCATATCCCAATAAAAACATCTTTAATGCTGATCTTTTGCAGACCGTTTTTCCAACTACTGGACCGTATCAGTGTAACATATAGACAAGTGAGACAAGAAGCAGGTGTGTGTGTGTGTGTGTGTGTGTGTGTGTGTGTCTCTCCTAATTCAAACAAGACATCATGTGAATTCACTTTCTGCAGACCAAGGCACTCGACTTTTACATCAAATACTTGTGTACACAAAATTTGGAGCAATCGCCACTGCTGCTTGCAAACATATAGTAAAAAGTAACATGTTCTGATTTCAGTAGTGAGTTAAGAGAACTCTAGCAGGTGCAGCAACTTCTTAAATTTGGATATCACGAATACTGAACATTCATTCCCGCCTGTCTAAGTACTGGTCAACAGTACCGTCCATACAAATCATAATCTTTCAAAGTGTACGTAATCCTTTTGTAAGCAGTCACCGTCAGAATATACAGTTATAAAGTTAGTGAGAAATACAAACATCTACTTAAGAGTGCTTTTGTTCGTTCACTTGAAGTACCAATCCAACAGTATACTGACCTACTATATTTCACAATCAGAGTGAGCTGAGTTAAATAAAGAACATACAGTTAGAACACTAATGTTATAAGACTAAAAACAACTGAGCACAGTTTTAATGGCCTGTGATTGTGCGTAAAAGTGACACAGACAGAAGCCAGAGTGCGTTTCTTTTGACAGTAGATGAGTGGTCCCCACATTAATCCTCTTAAACATCACCGTGTTTCCATTATTGTTGGATCCGAGACTCGACCTTTAAACCTTCTCCAGTGATTTATAGTATTCCTTCAGCACGGCCCAAGCCTTTGGCGCCATGAACCCGTCAGGAGGATTCTCTCCCTCGCGAGCCATCTTGCGCATACGTGTGCCTGAGATGAAATCGTAATCTTGATGGCTGCAATTACAACAAAAAAAAAAGAGAGAGAGAGAGAGAGAGTGAGGCTTGAGTAACAGACATATTTCAATCAATGAAAAGATGCTTATCATCAGCACAGGAAATGTGAGCCAACAATAACTGCGTCAAGGCGAAGGAGCAGGCCAGTTAGTATTTATGCAAACACAATCCCAAGTCTCAAAACACAAAAGAAGCTCTTGGAACGTTATAGATCCTGCTAGGAATGTCCTGATCAGATGTTTTAACCTAAATGTTCATTAAACATGAATTTGACTCATTGAAAAAAACAGCTGCAGACTACTAAATTTGGCAAGCCTTGTTTTTGTAAGCTGCTTGATCCAAATACCGAAAGTCACTGATAGGTTAGAGTTTCTGGTACAATGTAAATAGAAGTTAAACTGGGGGAATGCAACTCCTGAATAATTTGACCAGGACGTCTACAAGTATCAGACAGTTAAATTTAATGCTTTTAAATACCTTTTTAAAATTATTTTTAATCAAATTTAAGACTGATTTTTGGTTTGGACCAATCATCTATGTATTATTCAAACACTGCAGGTAGGTTAAGCACACACAGCTATGTTTAAGTATAAGGTAAAAAAGATAATGTGGACTTAAAAAAAAGATGAATAAATAAAATTGGATAAAATGTGTGTAGCAATTAAGGCCTCACCAATTCAAATGACAGACAACTTGACCTTGTAGGTCTATTATGTGAAAAATTGACTAATGAATTTAAACTTTTTGAATTCAAGACTTTTTAAGAACCTACAAAGATCTTGAATTTGATAAGATCAGGAAAAAGAGAAAACAAATATCTCTGCTGGATTTGCTGGAACTAAAAAAAAAACCTCATGGTTGCACAGTAGTGTTAAAGAGTGGAGCTTCTTCCTGCACATATGATCTTTGGCTGATTACAGAGAGCACATAAACCTGCCAGACATGTTTGATTTTGACCTGTCATCAAATCACTCGCAGAATAATGTTGACTAGTGACAACACGTCTGCCATCAAGGAGAGCAGCGCTGCATCAATAGCAGGCTGAGAAAACACAGTAAAATACAGTACAGATCATCTCGATTTTAGCCAGTAACGCCTGGATCGGAGCCCAGTCCCGCTCGATATGTGTGGGAATACATATATCAGTATACTCTACATTTCATGTGCTGGCCATTTCTGGCATCTGCTTTATAAGTAATGCTTCACAAATCACTCTGTGGCTGCAGAGATACTTTTATAATCCAGTAGGAATCAGCTGAGTAAGAGACCATCTGAAGATGTTATGTCAGGATTATCCTGACCAAAATAACACAATAGTGTCACAATAACCTTCAAAATATGCTTACATTCTTAAAACGGCACTAGAGCATCCTGGAATCACTTGACCTTACATTTTGTGAGCAAACTAAAATTTTTCAGACATGATGCAGCAGCACAGAGGAGAAACTTTCCACCATAAGGCTTCTTTTGTGCTTGGAAGAAGTGAATTTACAGCTGACAGATACTTAGTGTGACAGTATCTGGCTTTTGTTTAATATCTAGTGTCGCCAAAATGTTGTTGCACATTTCCAGTCCTCTGTTATCGCCATTAGCTTGTTTACTTTATTACATGAATGCCACTGTCACACTGAACGTCCCACTGAGCCCCGTTCTAGCTTTAAATGAAAAAAGAAAAGAAAAAAAGAGTAAATAAATATTCGGATTAAACCGACAAATCTGATTCAGCTGATTAGGTACAGTCCTAATGTTTTCTCTCGTGTAAAAATTACCTGGAAATAAGAATTGTTGTGTTTTTGTTATCTCAGAATGAGCCATTTATATCTACATAGGGAGCAGGTCCTCGTCTACGGCCATGTTCACCGCCGTGTTTTTACAGTAGCCCAGAATGGACAAACCAAACACTGGCTAGGGCAATTTGTGGTTTTGCGTTTTCACATAAGCCACTGTAGTTAGCAGCCACTCTGCGACGAGAGGTGTCTGAAAAACTCAGATTTTCTTTTAAGGTGCTTTCTTTATTCAGTGTTTTTCTGGCGTACATCACAGTGTCCATTTGCTTTGGAGAGGAAGAGACTTCTGTAAATAATGTAGCTCTGGGTAAAAACCTCCAGAACATCTGGGGCTGAAATTATCAGAGAAAAAAGCTGACCACAGATTAGTAGGTGCTAGGTCAGCAGCCTAACCTGAAATGCTAAACAGCATCGCAGAAGCAATAAACTGTAACATGAAACTGCTTTATTCAGTGTTTTTAGCAGTTTAAATCACCAGGTCTATTTGTTTTGGAGAGGAGGAGACCTCTGCAGACCATTCAGCAAATGGCTTATGAATGTCTGGATCAGAAATAAGGTGAGCACACATTAAGTTATCAGATAAAAAGGGTGAGCACACATTTGCAGATTTGCAGGCTTTTAGTGTCCCCTACACTCGCTGGTGCTCTTGGAGGAAGAAAGAAGTCATTTTAAAGGATGTGTTTTTATAACGTATTAACCCACATCTGTAAAATATCTTATCTTTTTTTTATCTTATCATATCTTTTTATATGATCTACCTGAGTGCCAAGAATTCAAATATTAATGCCACACTTTACTGACAGATTAAGGTACAGTTTTCCTTTATAAGCAGAAAATCTCTGTTCTAATTCTTTGTGACAGAAAACAGCCAAAACCCGATTCAATAAACAGACAAAACCCTGACTGCTAGTTAAAAAATCTGTAATATCACTTTAGGACATCACACACTATTGTGTAACATCACCACGACCAAATTATCTGTCTGCATGCCGTGACACACTTCACATTCAGCACTGATCGGAAACTCAAATACTGTCACAAAGCTTCTTTCCGATAATCAGATTGTAGATTTCCCTCACCGAACATTTTTCAAATATCCCTATGTCTCCACCATCCTCCCTCTATGATAGACTGCTTCTCTCTGCACGTTCACTTCAGAAAAGATATGAACGACTTTGTTTGAAGCGAGCAGCCAAAGGACGCTCTTCATCTTAGACCGGTGCTGAGCGGAGCGCTGGCATGAGTTCATCACATCTTCACTAGCCTGGTCTATGAATTACCGTCAGGGATAATCAAGACAGTTTCAGACATCTTGTTAGCAGACATTTACACTTATCCCCACTAAGCTGACAGTCAGAGAGGGTCCTGCTGATTATGAAGTCCCATTTCTAATTGCTATCACATGACGGAGCACATCTTGTTGCTCTGAAGCTGTGAAGAAGACCTAGCGGTTCACATGGCGTGAGGTAAAAGAGCTCCAGGCAAATTCTTCCGAGAACATTTTTATACAGTGTCCAATTAGAAACAGCTTGCTGTGATCCGAGCCATTACACTCTGGAGGAAGATTGAGGGGTATTGCTGGTGATTAGGAGAAGCATCCATATTCCTCCTGAAATTTGGCACGCCGCTGTCAGCGTGCATGAGAGAATGGAATGCCATAAATCTAGACTGAGTGACGACTACAGGCTTTGGAAATCCAGTAACCATCTTGCATTTCTCTCTCTAGCTTTAGCCTGAAGATGATATCAAGCCACTGGATCAATGAGACTCTATAAAAAATACAGTATAGTGTGTTTTACTGGAGGGAAGGATTTACTGATTTTAAATAACACTAAAAATAAGTTTGAAAGTTCAGTGAAGGCCTGTGGGGTGATGGTTCATGTTTTGATACAACTACAAAGCAGATTACACAGCGTGCCAGTATAAGCCTTTTATATGCACTCGAACCTGCACTAAATTATTCTGTAGTTTGCCTGAAATTGTGACATATCAATTATTTTTTTCTGCATATATTTATGGTTTTCTGTCTTTGAATTTGTATCGTTTATAACTGTTTTTTCTGGATTTCTATCAGGGCTGGGTGTCGGTCAAAAAATTCTGATACCCGTACGTGTGAAGTGATACTGATACCAATAGAGTACGTTGCTCAATACCCATAATGTGAATTGAGTGGCATGTTGTACAGCAAAATTTTCAAATGCTGAACTTCATCAAACGCGCTGCGCTCGACCTTATCACATCACACACTGTATGGGCTATAACATTAGCTAACTTTAAGCTCCATGTCAGGGACAGTTGTGAGAGTCCGCCCAGCCATTCACACACAGTGGCAGAGCTAACTGACAGCATCACACGGCACAACAGTTACTTTCAGGTTTTATGACAGAGGCGAGCCATTTCTGTTGTTGAGACCATTTAGTGGCTCGGTGTTGGATGTTAGCCGCTGCCTCTGTGTTAGCACGTGCAAAGCAGGCAGACAGTGAGCTGACTCTTTGCCTTGAGGAAAGCAGCCCCAGCGATGGCAGCAACAGAAAGTTTGCTGACCCATTTTACTACACATTTACCTGTGAATGTGACAAAAAAAAAGATGATTTACTTTAGTCAATAATTTGGACTCAAAGTTCCTGGTATTGTTACAGAATATCACCCCATAAAAAAAGTCTTGATCAACCCTCCTCCCTTATAAATACATGATAAACTTTTTATCACTATGTAGAAAACAAGTGACGTTTAACCAACACCAGGTATTTTCATCATGAACTGATTAAAAAGTTTCAAACTCAAAACAGGAAACTTTTCCTTTTCTTTGCATCTTGTGTCACAATCTCAAAGTGAGAGGAAGCTAAAGAACTGTTTGGTCATATTTTAAGTAGCACTAAATGTACTCAATGTTCTCAATCAACAGTTCAGTTCGGACCCAACGTCACAAATATGCATCATGGAAAACAAAGCAAATCTTGTGATTAGTCTGGCCATATTCAGTTTTAGCATTCCTGACTAAACACAGCTGAAGTTGCATAACGTGATGGTGAAGGCTGCATCAAATCCGGACAAGAGGCAGTGAAACTGCATGATTTTTGTTAGTCATCATGTGCGGTGTTCGTACACAGACTTTAATTAATGGCAGGTGTCTGTAATTTTTTGAGCAACATCAAAGCTTGGACTAATCCACAAAACCTTTTAACTCAATAGGAAAGAAAAACAATTCCTGTTATTGTTGGCTTAGTGTTTTGCTGAAGATAGAAGAGAAGAAGGATGGAAAATGGATGAAAGGTTTTTTTTAAAACAAGACAAGGCTAATGAATAATTAATTTAGAGAAAGTAATTTCTGTTTGGGCTGCTGGTTCTAAATCAACAAATAGGCAATTTAATTTAGTGTGAGTGAGCAATGAGACTTCAGACTCAAACTATTTTTGGATTTCATGACCTTAATAAAACTTAAAGACCATAGGATCCAGGATGGGACACGGGCTTTAAAAAAAAAACTGAGCATAACATAAAAAAGTACTCACTTTTTGGGGTCATAAAAGTCCATTGCTCTTTTGACCTTGTTGTAAGCAGCGACCTTAAAGGGTACAATCTCCAGGGTGATGAGGCCTGGAGCCATAGTGAGGACTTTGGCGCCATGAGTGGGCTCGTACAGGTCCTTCCCTGTGGCAGGGTGGGGCATGCCGGCAGGGTCACGGCCCACGATGTAGAAGTTGGCTCCAGCCACCATTCGAGCTCTGCAATGCCACTGAACCTGTGGACGAGGAAAAAAGGAAGAAAAACTATAAACGCAAGTGAAAAGAGTTTAGAAAAGTGTGGACTTTCTGTATTCTTTGTAAGGCTGTGAAGAGTAATAGCATTTTATTGTTTTACAATGTATTTTGTACAATAAAGACTGTAAATTTTAACAGGCTTGGGGCGGTATCTACTTTTTTATACCTTCATATCTTGCTTTCATTTCACTAGTTATCAATAACAGATAAATCTCCACATTACTCTTCACCAGGTACAACAATTTCTTTACTTTAAAATGAGTTACACTTATGCTACCGCCATTGGGTTTTTGTCAATGTAGTTTGTATATTTTAAGGATCTAAAGGTGGAGGTGGCAGGTTTTATTGTGTTGCTTAAGGACATTGTGGCAAAATGAACACTAGAGAGACACTTTGAGTAGTTTTTGGTGGGGAGGCTAAGGGTACATGTTGTTTTTAATGGGTAAACAAGGTCAGAACAATGATACTAATGTTGGAGCTGAGTCTGGTTCCCTAAACCTCCCATTCAGAATTACAAGCTGAGCAAATTCACTGCCTGACATCCACACAGCCTCCAATCTGCTCTCAATAATTTGCACTCTAGTTTTCCAATTATCCTAAGTGAATGATTAAAAGATTCCCAGCTACACAGCTACGCTCAGTCACACGAAGAGGTTTCGTGTATGGCAAGGAAACACTTAACAGAGAGCCTCAAGACAATTGCAAATCCCTTTTCCTGCCATTTTTCACTCCCAGAAATCTGCAGGCAACGAGTAAATGACAGTCGCCCTCCCTGTGTCTGTTATCATTTCCCAGAGCTGCAGTCACATTTTTTGTTCCCTGTCAGTTTTGAGGAAAACATAAAAATAAACCTAAAGTACAAAACGGCAAATACAGCCCTCTTGATAATTGTTACCTCAGTTGGCCCAGCATACATCATGGGTGAAGGAAAGATGGCAACAATGGTGGAGTCTGGATTCAGGATGCCCTCCTCCAGCACAGCTGCGTGCTGCTTCATCCGCCAAGGCAGCGGCACATCGTCGTCTTTGGTCCAACCTCCCAGTGGGTGGAGCAGCAGGACAGGCCGGCGGTAGCCTCGCTCGATGAGACGCTTGTGGGTGTCCTGCATCAGGAGAGCATGGCCGTTGTGGACTGGGTTGCGGAGCTGGAAGGCAAACACAGCATCTAAACAGAGAGAAAGAGGCAGGGTGAGAAGGGTTTGTAAAACTGCGACCAAACTCATCCGAACACAGCTGTACAAAACAAACAAAAGGCCACAATGTACCCAGAGATAATCAAGCAGCTCAGTGCCCAACCACTGAAACCACATACAATGAGGGACTGAATCACACCAGAGCTTTCTCTGCCACGACTTTCCTACTCTGTGTCCCTTATTTACCAAAGCCTAAACAAAGAATTACAGCACTGGAGTGAGTGGACTACCCATTGTCTTCTCCTTTTTTAAGAAAATAAAAGATAGCAGTTTATAAATATTGTGACATGACTGTCTCCCCAAAAGACCTTGATTCCAGATGCCGCCGCCATTTTAATTTACTTCTGGCAGAAAATAAACAGAGCCATCAGAACTTGGCCCATACCTGCATTCATTTCTTTAAACTTCTGTTTGAGCTCAGTGGGTGTCAGTCGATACTGATCCAGTTCGTCATTCCAGTAGATCTTGTCCAGAACCTGCAGGTCTCCCCCGACCAGCCAGTCCCCACTTTCCATCACCATCTGAAATAGAAGTCGCAGTGATCATGACAGGGAACACAACTCAAACACAATCCAGACTTAAGACACTGTGGTCCATTAAAAAAAAAGTCATTGTGCTGCAACCAGGCCAGCGTGAATTCTTATAAAACTCTCGAGTTATTACCCAGTTGCAAAAGGGCCACACCAGCATAAATCAAAGTCTCCGTGTGTCATTAAACAGTCAACAAAACTCTGGCAAACCCTCTCCTCTGCCTTGGCTTTGTCTGCTACCTTAATTTCAATAACAGACAAAAAAAATCAGATTGTGTTCCACAATAAAACCTGGTGATGAGTCTGGAGAGAAATTTTCCTCTCAAGAGATTAATCCAACAATCATGTCACAGAGCTGCTCAGGATCCAGGCGAAGGCTGCTATTGTTTCAGGCGACATCTTTCGTCTGCCTCTTGTGGCATTTATGAGACCATGGCTAGAGTTACAGAAAAGACTGGCCTGTGTGATGTTAATGTGATAAAAAGTGACAATTCTCTACAGGCAATAAATAGAGCACAGCTCCAGCACTGAGACAGAGAGAACTTAAAAAAGCCAAGAAACATGAAGTGTGGAAGCATTGTAAAAATACATTTTTGGAAGTTGCTAAAAAGATGTCATTTATTTATTAACATCTAATTTATCATGTTAAAAAAATACAAAAAAGTCTCTGATATCCATACCTTACAGACTGGTTTCAGTTTGATCTGGCAAGCTTTCCATAAAAATCAGAAAGTTGTCAGCAGCAGTGGTGTCTACATGATGTGATCAATAACCACTTGGCTTCGTTGCCAGACTTTTTTAAGATCGTGTCGTGATTTGTTTTCCACACTCAATTAATCCAACCTGTCCGCTGCTGGCCTAAGAAGAGTCACCATGATGCTTAACAGTCTTTTTCTTTGGAGAGATCAACGGCATAGACGAGTCGCAATTTATTTTCCTAACATAAGTGCATGGAAAATATAATGTCTGTGTGGATACATCAAAGGAGCAGGTCTACACGTACACATGTGCTCTGTTTAACCGTTGTAAGTGCCCCAGGACTTTGCATGTGAAAAGGGCCCTGGCCAAATAAACACACTACACCATGGTTTCCGATGAAGGGGGCTCCTGTCTGACTGACGGACAGGTAAACAGGAAAAAGTGGATTAACTACATGTAATATGGAGCAGGTCATCTCTAGTCGGGAAGGGGGAAAAAAATCGTAGCTACCCGCGCAGAGGTGTGCTGACAGACTGGCTCCGGCGCGGGGAGTTAAACATACACTTATGTATACATACACACACTCTTTAATGAGTGACACCCTAATCATGGCAAGCTGAACACACATATTCAGCCGTGGCAGGTTAAGAGTGGATAAAGAATGACAGTTGTGAAAATACAGAGTGAAAAGCCAGCGCTGAGGCATCAGGTGTTGACACTGTAGAGTTGTGATACTAATTTATGAATTTGGCAGCGCCCTGCATCCTAAAACATATAACAGAGCCAGATTTAATAACGAACAAGGTGAGACAAAAAAGATATCTGTTGAGATGAAAAATGACTGCTAAGTGGGCTGAAATATTGTGACAGCTGTGGTTGAGTGCTCAAGTTAATCTCCATCCAGAATTTTTAGCAGCAAAAGGCTTTAAAGTGAGCCAATGAGGTTTAAGGTAAATCTGACCCCAGGGACTGAAATCACTAAATACCTGGTTGGTTACTATTTAGGGCTGCCTCTGTAAAGTCTAATATTTTAATCATCAGTCAGAGACCCCTCAGTCAACTAAGATTATCCAAATCGAGCAGCTGAGTGTGTGTCAGTCAGAATGCAGTGTATGTCTGGGGACGTTTCAGTTCCCAGATTTAGTTGCAGGGTGAGCTCTCCTCGCTTTAGCACTGCTCTCAGGCAGCTGCGGACTCAGACTCAGCATTAGTCTGAGTGAGACGGAGGCAGCTGCCCAGAGGAAGAGAGGCTTTGCCCTGTCAGGCTCTGAGATAATATCTTCTACCTTCTGCTGAGAAGTCGTGAATTTACAGCTCTCAGCAGCTTAATGTGATACAGTCTCTGGCTTTTGTTTGATATCAAGTAGAATATTGCATATTGCAACACTGACAGATTATCATAGTTTATAAAAATGTTGCACAGTGAGGATACAGACATTTCATATAGGAGACACGTAGCCTAAAACACAGACCTGCCAATGTGTGTTCAACCTGTGCTGCACCCGTTAATATGAGTCAGCCGTTTGTAACTGTTAGTAAAGAACCCAGTCTGCAGTGTACTTCATATATTAAAACAAACATTGAAGGGGGATTAAAAAGCCTCCAAACCTCCCCATTTGAGAGGAAGCTCTAAGTGCCAATCGAGAGCTGAAACTAAATCACACATCCTACTGTAGCTCAGCAGTAATGGCAGTTACCTTATGTACTTTATAGGTGACTAGACTGAACACTGAACTGAGCTCTCTCCAGGGGTCTGGCTGGATTCATTGGGATACTTGAATAATTCCTCTAAAACAACCAATGTTTTTGGGCACGATGCAGTCTGCACCACAAGAAATCCAATAACAGACTATTACATATCATAATAAACATTTAAAAGTAAAGTAAATCTTCTTTCCCAGCAAAGATGTAGCCTGTCTCCCAGTAAGAAACTATAGTTATAGTGATATAGCTTCTTTTTTTTTTTCTAAATCAACTGGTGGTTTTTATAGTACTTGATTTTAGGAGGTGCCTGCTTCCTACTTGACTGGTCCATTTTATGTGCATAAATAATATTAGATAAATACAGCTATTTAAAACAATATCTGCAGTTTCCAGTACTACATTTCTTTTAAAGGTCATGGAAAAACTGCCCCCGCGTGCAAACATGCTCCCCATGGCAATCCTTTGTTCCACAGGAAACACCGAATCCTGAAAACAATGGGACTTAAATTAGCCAGACAGATTAGCAACTTTTAAAAGTAACCTTGCACTCCCAGTCCACGCAGATGGATTTATAAAAAGGCAATCTGACAACTATCTTTGTAACACCAGACCGCTCCACTCTTTTCCAGCTACAAGCCAGTGCCACTTTCCGCAGGGTGTGCAGGATCATTTCAGGACGTTATCTCGCCACTGAGTCTACCTGAGCCCCACAGCAGTCGATAGGACACAGATGGAAACAATTCCCGGGTATATTTGCAGAAGGGTTGGGTGAGCGGAAAGGTGGAAGCTGGCAGGGATTCCACAGCCTGTTGGGCTGAGCAGCACAATCTCAGAACGCATTTGGTGGAGGCTGAGCGAGAGACTCAGCATCCAAATATAACACCTGCAAAATGAGGGTGGACCAAAAAGATCAAGTGATTATACTGGGCGTCCTGACAGACTGTGAGAAAAGCTCCACTCCGCCACCTATTCAGTCTTTCCATAAGCAATGTGAAGAGGCCAGCTCGGATCTGTGTTCTATCAGTGCCGAAGCCAGGGAGGCCGTTTTCTTTCGCATGCAGAGTGTTTATCACATAGTGCACTGAGACAGGCCGCCTGCAGCTCTCTGATGCTGCTCAGTACTTTGACCACAGTTGAACTTTTGGGTTTTCTACAAAATTTCTAACATACTACATTCTACATAGTAAATTCAGTTTGCAGAGAATAAAATTTACCTTGATGTAGGGGTGGTCCTTGCAGGTGGTGCCCCACTGGCGAGCACATCGCTCTTCTTTACGGTGTTCATAAAACTCGGGGTTGCGAAGGATGGCTACTCGTCTGCCTTCATAGACCAAGGCCATAGCTGTCACGCCATCTAAACGCTCTTTATCTGCAGTAGACACTGGCAGCACCACAGGCACTGACAGGTTGATGACACCGCCTAGGACAATGGAAAACCAAGAGCATTTCTATGAGGGGAAAAGGCACATTTATGCAGAGAGAAAATACATCAGGGCTGAAATTAACTATTATTTGCATTATCAAGTACTCTGCTGGTCAGTTGCTGAATAATAAATTTACCATTTTGTCAAACAAATGTCAGAAAATAGTGAAAAATGTCTGATATTATTTTGTTTTCAAAAGGTGACATATCTAAATTGCTTGTTTTGTTTTGTCCAACCAAGTGTCCAAAACCCAAAGATACTCAAACTACCACTACACTACTAGTTCAGGGATGTAAAAATGAAATTAAAAAAAATCCTTCTACTGTAAATATGACAGAAACATGCGTAAAATCCTCACATTTTAGAAGCTAAAACAAGAGAATATTGACATTTTTACTGCATTTATACTGATGACGGCTGCATTTATATAGCATTTTTCCAGTCTTAGGGCCCTGACACACCAAGCCGATGGTCAGCCATTGGCAAATGTCAGGCTGTCTGTGAGCATCTGTTGCCCTAGTTTTTGCTGTGTGTCCGCCACTGTTGGCACTAGTTGACCCTTTTCTGCTTTTTTTTCCCAGCAATTCAGTATGTTGAATCGGCGTCAGAGATGGTGAGTGAATTAAATTATTCTGTTTGGCAGTTCGGCACATTTCACAAGAAGAGAAACAGAAGTGAGGAAAGTAAACAAAATAAGTCAAAAGGGCGTGAGATCAAAACAAACTTAACAAGTATGATGTTTTTTGGTTGTTCTTTTTGACACTGCACGAAAAATATTCTTTGTTCTTTCAACATCGGGTTGTGTTGTTAATGTGCTAACTGGCTAACTGGTGTCTGAATTCATCCTGTTGGTCTTCAGTTTCTCTTTTATGAAAAGAAATACAGACTACAGCCGTCTGCTGTTATGGAGTTATTCCCTCTCACGCAGGTGCAGAGAATACGTGATAGTTGGCCGATGCCTGTAGTCTTTGTAGTGTGTCATTTTGGCCAAGATACAGACAACGAAAGGCAACGCAACAGTCAGCCTTTGTCACCAATAGCTCTGTGATGTCGGTCTAGTGTGACTGGGCCTTAAGGGGCCACTCAAAGCTCTTTCCAACACACACATAATTCACTCATTCTCAGACAAATTCATAAACTGGATGCTGAGGGTACCACCTAAACATTAACACGCACTCCCACATCAATGGCACGGCCACTGGGAGCAATTTGGGGTTCAGTATCTTGCCCAAGGACACTTTGACATGTAATCTACAAGGGCAAGGGATCAAGCCACCGAACTTCTTTTCAGAAGACGTCAGCTCTACCTCTTGAGCCACAGCCCAGACCTGCTATGAAGCAACACAGTCCTGCCACTACTTTTAAGCTATGCTACTGACTGCCTGTTGGTGACATAAAGTGAAGAAAATGACTGCAAGCCAGCACACATGAATGTGAGGGAAATGAAAGGAAATGCATTCAACACAATTTTAGCCTCAAGGATGGACTCAATGTGTTTTAATGGGGAACACTAAATGTAAACATAACTTGTGCTTGTTTACAAGACAAATCCACAGGGTGCCTTTAATATTGGATAAACGATCCAAGGAAAAGAACATAAAGGATCCCGATGCAAAGCACTGAAGCACAAAGAGCAGACATTCAAAAAGCAGGTTAAAACGTTCAAAGGTTACTCGACAAAACAGCTCAACCATTCTGATCAAATTTCCATTCTGTACCCCTTCAGGCTAAATGTGGGATATACAGCTAAACCAAAGGCTACAGTGAGTCTTCAAGGCTGCAATTTAAGAAGCTAGAGGAGAAAAATCCCCTCTTAAGCTAAGCTGGAGCTTGACCCTCGTGCAGTGACAGCGCTCTGTTGGCGCGTTCCTTTTGCCGTCCAGGTTGATGAAAACATTTGGACCGGCACGCTTTTCACATCAGATCAAATGCAGTGGAAACAGGAGGGGAGGCTGACTGTTTCTGCCCCCACCTACCCCTGGACCCTCTTCTCGTCCCCTCTGTCACAGTGTAGAGCTTACAGCTGGTTCCAATAAAACACACACATACACACACAACCAAGACTGCCAAATGTCCGGGCGAGAGACACACACAAGCCTGGATTTTGGTCTCTGTTTATTTCTTCAGACTATTTGATTAGTCAAACATGAAGTTTTCTGCTTCCCAACCAGTTTTAGTGTTAGGCTGCGATCAATCCTTTCACAGTGATATCATTCTTGCACTGTCAAATCCCTGGAAGGAAGTGAAAATGGACAAATGGTGGTGTGTGGTGTCAATCAATACACAAGCCTCTTCCTCTGCGTCCCTTTCCCTCCGGACAAACAGGAAAAGTGGAATCAAGACTTTTCGCATCAATATATATTTTTGCCTCCGTCTCTCCAGACAGTTCAGTTTCTCGGGCAAGCTATGTTTCTGAGGAAAGACCCTAAATCATCAAGTTGTAAGAACTTGATGGTTTTATCCTTCAGTGAGGACAGCAGTTGTAATATATACCTGTCAAAATCTGAAAAATGAAATACAGCCTATGTTAACTTTCAATTTATTTTATGTATTTTTCCTTTTACTGCGAGTGTAGCAAAATATTTGGCGTCACAACACACAACTGAGGCCTGAGTGGTCGTATGGGCAATAAAAGTAAATTGACTTTTTCTTGGAATTTCAAACAATACAAGAGAAATTGCTGTAATTACACCAAGAGACTCTACACCCAATGTGATATTCGTTTCCTGCAAAGTGCCAAAAAAGCAAAGGCATTCCTGAGACTTGGTTTTCAGCTGGACTTATTACTTCACCAACATGATATACAACATCATCATTCTTAAAATTCTGCATCTAAATCACTCCTGAGTATATAAATCTGTCATTCTGACACCTGGCTAAGCTGTACATCACTGCTGTATAATGGAGCACTTCTTAAGCATGTCAGCCCGCAAGAAAAAAGCTAATTTAAGCCTCTTAGCACATCCAACAGTAAAACATATGTATTGCAGTTTGCAAGGACACATGCAGGGAGTTTTTGTTAATTTAATTTAACGCTCCATTTGATCAGTGCTCAATTTTTATTGGAATATTAAAGTTCTAAAAATGTTAGAGGGGAACACAAAGAGCCATAGCCAGGGTTCCCTAACATTATTACATATGAATTTAAAAAAAAATTGTCCATAATATTTTCCTCCATTTCCATGACTTCGATGCAGCCATACATTATTAAACAAGCACTTCCCAGGTATTTGCAGATGAGCAAACTGCTAGCACTTGCTATCTTTATCGCTTGTTAGACATTCCCGCCGCCAACTACACACATATGCCAATAGATCAGACCGGCACATACGAGTCTCAGCAAAATGTCAAGGCCACACCCCTTTTTTGGGCGATAGAAAGCCCAGGATCCTGTAGATGTAAATGCAATTTGACATTTGTTTGGCTTAGGTTGATCCCACTCATGTCCCTTCACTGTTCCCCTTTTCTAAGATCAATGATCCAACACAGTGGCCCGATATTGCTTATCCGGACATCTGCACATGTATAGATATCTAGATCATGATACCTTTGACTGAATCACCAGGTATCGTTAAACTTAGTGTTGTCTGTAAAAAGACAACCGGCTAATAGCCAACTGTTTGATCTATAGGCTAAGATTGATCTACAAGTGGTCTCTTGAAGACCACTTGTAGATCACAGAGACTCACTACATTGAAAACCTATTAAGATTATTTAAAATTCAAGTAAAAGACAGTATACGGGTCAGTGGTAGGTTTAAAGGTTTGAAACATCAGACACATGGAATTTAACACAAAAGAGCTTGACTCATTTTGACAAAAATACGTTAAAAAGTGGATAAAGTAAAATTACTATATTTTTTTCTGGCAATTAAAATTTCACAAAATCAAGTTTAAGACCATTTAAAGAATTTTAAGGCGTGATATTTTTACAATTAAATTTATGACATTAAAGACTTTCATAGAGATTTACAGACTTATCTGACTAGAGAGACATTTATTAAAACATTTTAAGACTTTATAAGGACTTGCAGACACCCTAGTGCTGGAGCAGCCTCCCACTCAAGCTATCCATCAACAGTAATTGTGACCAGCATCATTTAGCAATTTAGCAAACTGACAGTGAATATTTACGCATCTTATGTGCCTCAAATCTCAGTGTGAAAGCCTTAGTTAACGCACTACTCAACAGTTTTTCTGCATTTTCCTGTTTCTCTCAGTATATGAAAACCTGTTTCTTATCCCCAAAAAAGGGCGCAGCACTGGTTTTTAAAAAAGTAATATGAGGAACGTATGTTGCGTAAGTTTTGAAATGTTTTGGGCTTCTTCACTGACATATTTTAAACATTAGCCAAAACAATGTATATTCAAAAATTTCTCAAAACATTCTGCTAACTCAAACCACTGCCAGGTCTGGAGAACAGTTTTACAAATTTCATAACCTCTTCAGGAATTTCATGACCGTGGGAACCCTGCACAGCTGACAGACATTTGAGATTGAACTCACAAAAATCATACAGAACTCATAAATTCATTAATGTCAAATGACAGACATTTATAAATTAACCCTTTGGCAAAGAGCTAAGAGATGAGCTAAAAGGACAGTGAGAGGACTTCTTGGTGCTGACAGTGCTCAACTTCTAGTATATATGGAGATATAGTTTGGGTGGGAGAGATGTGTGCAGATATCCCAACAAAGCCATCAACTATTTCTCAATAATCCATTTTGTGAGCACTTATCTCCATCTAGTGGCATCTTTGTGTACAGCAACACAAATTTTACAAAGAAATATCAAGATTTTCTTCTACTTAAAAAACCCCATAAATGACATCTTACCATCCAGCAGACAGTCAAAATGAAGACACTGCAAATACTCTCTCTCTCTCATAAAGCCATTCAGAGGAGTGGCCCAGCCTTCAGCCAGCACCTGCACCCACTGCATGTCCACCTGAGGATCACACACACGGTCATATACTGTGGGTTACATACAGACCAACAACTTATAAATACATGTATCGGTGGAGAGATAAATGATTAATAACTGCTTTATGTACATTATATACAAAGGCTATCAATAGTAATCTAGCTTCAGTTATTTATTAAGATTTATCAAAATCAGAAGCACCTTCCCAATCTGTACAGCAGGCAGAGTCTCTGCATCAGCCTTAGCCAGGTCCAGTTTGTTCTCCTGAACGTACAGTTCTTTCACTTCATAGGATGCATCAACAGGGACTATATCCTGAAAACAGAATATGAAATCATTAGAAAACATCCTGGATAAATAGGACTTTGGTGACGGTTTACTAAATATTAATGTACATAATACAGTATAGATGCAGTCACATCAACTTTCATGCAAACATGAGGCTTCACTGCCCCCTCGTGGCCGATGGAAGGATGACGGCACAGTTTTAAGTCAGGACTGAGCCTTTAACTGTCTCTGTGATGACTGATATTCTTTAAAAGGGACAATAAAAACCAACAGCAGCTGATTCTTTACATAATTAACATATTAAACATGTCAAAGTAGGATATTTCTCCCCCCTCACCCTCTCCTGCAGCAGGTCCACAAGCTGTTGTATGCACTCATTCACACTGCAGGAGTCGGTCTTCAGCACCAGCTCTGGGGCCTCTGGCTTCTCGTACTCTGAGTCAATGCCAGTGAAACCTAAAAGATAAAAGGATTTAAAACAGTCTGAGCTTTCTATTGAACCTGGACTTGGAAACCTTTTCTCTTAATCCCTTTCTCTTAAAATACCATTAAATCAAAAATCATAATTAGTAACTACTTTATCCAAACTCCTAACCCTAGAATCAAAAATTACTACATTAGTGGGTTTAACAGTGTAATAATCAGAGAACAGTGATTCAAGTTATAATTCTTTGTGTTTCTTGGGGATTAAGTGGAGCTTCTGAGAACAAAGGACTAACTCAACTACTAAAGACAGAAGAGAGACTCTGACAAAGGCCAATCTGCTCTACAGATCTGACACAAAACTCAGGAAACTGGGTCAAGATCTTATCACTGCAAAGAAACAGCATGTTGCACCACAATGTGATAAACACACTTCCTCTGATAGTGTTGCGTGAGGTTTACTGTCACTGTCATGTCATTTCTGTGTAATGTGGCAGGAAGCAAAGTCTGCGAAATTAAGGTACTTTACATAACCTAGACAGCAGAAGCTGATGAAAATCTAAATGGGTTGTAGATATTCATACTGAGCTACAGAATACTCTTGTAGATTTGTCCTCAGGTTTGAGTTTAACAACCAAGTTAGCCCATGCTGTGCTCACACTGTTAGTGACAAAGCAACGGTGTGGCTGCACCATTATCCCTGAGTCACCATTAGAGTGCAGCAAGAAAAAATGTCCATTCTCATCAGTTAAAAGTACGCAAATGCATATATTTGGTGAAAAAGGAGAGCCAGGGAATGTGCACAAAGTCACTTGTAAGCTGTGTGATAAACAAATCAGGACTTAAGATGGAAACACCAAAAATCTCCCAGCTCCCATCTTGAAACTCACCATCCTACAGAATATGCTCTGCCAATGACTCCATCCACTTAGAGCAGCAGCACCAAAATTACCAGTGAGCAATCAAACCTCAATCATGTGGACAAAAAGTAGGCTCATATCTGTGTTATCATACATCAACAGCATCAACGCTGATAAACATGTTGCAACATAAAAACAACCTCATGAGTTGATTGATCTGGTCTCTCTCTGTAAAACAGCTCTTACTGCCTGTACATATGGGCACTTTGTGGCCACTCATGGGTTTTGCAACATATATGTTTCTGGTCCACAGATATTTAAATCTGGGCGCATCTGTTTCATCAGCTTTTTTTCTTGTAAATCAGAATTGTCATTAGTAAATGCAGTAGATGCAGGTTACTATGTAACAGATGTCACTGTGTCTCAGTAGTATGAAGTATGAACCCTGTCTTGATCGCATAACAGATGTAAGTCCAGCACAGGCTGTGGATCTATTGATGCACTGCATATAAACAGGATTAAACAATACTTCACCTCTTATCTCTCCCGCTCTGGCTCTCTTGTACAGCCCCTTGACGTCCCTCTGCTCACAGACATCCAGTGGAGCGTCCACAAACACCTCAAAGAAAGGCAGCCCCGCAGCCTCGTGGATCTTCCTGGCATTGAGGCGATCCTGATAGACAGTGAGGTACATGCATGGTTTAGTCAAAGAGTTAGTGTAAGACAGCATGTTATTAAAGTGATAGTTCTGTTTTTTGAGGTGGGGTTTTATGGGGTACTTAACAGAAGTAGCAGATGTCAGTTTGCATGCCCCCAGTTTGGAGAGGCAGTCTGACTGCCGACACAGAGGCCCAGCAATGTTCTGCTATGGATGGGGGGCAGCAGCAAAATGTACTTTAGCCACCTGAATTTTTTTTGCAGTTTAAGTGTATGCATAGTGACAGTATTTTCAATGCCTTGCCCTTCAGCCAGACAGCCTATTTCGACAAGGAAGCCTTATCAGTTTCAAATCCCAATCCCAGATTCCACTGAACAAAAACAGTAGTTTAGGCTCACTGAACATAGGACCTGCTGCTCTACCACTGCTTCAATCAGTTATGTAGTTACTGTGTGAGGTTAAATCACTGTTTTTCTCAATGATGTCTGGCTTGGAGGAGAGCAATATAATGGCTTCAGTTCCCAGTCGTTTACCGCTGCCCGAGAGTATGGTAAAGCAGTGAAGATATTCTGAATATAGCCCACACTTAAACTTATCTTTTTAGGTGGGATTTTTTGGGTGGCTTAAATATTTTTTTTTGCTGATCCCTCCACAGCAGTAGCTTCTGTGTCAGACTCCAGTCTGCTTCTTCAAACTGGGCGCACAGTGACTGCCAGAAAGGAGACTATTCATTCCAGTAACAGATAGTAAAGGGAAAACAAATATGCTGCTAATCATACAGCAGTCCTTCATATTAATAAGGTTGTAAGGTTATTTTCTTCATTCAAAATTTACATTGTAAAGTCACTTTTTAAATAATAACTCAAAATCGGGAGCTTAGTATGTTTAAAAATCAGGGCAAGAACATTTAAAACCCTGCATTCACAATGTTATCATCCCAATCTAACTGGCATCATCACTTTCAGCAGGACAATGATGACAGGTAGCGAAATGATCAGTAATAACATCATTATCTGCCCGAGATCTGTGAGTAAGCCAAGAATAAATGTGAAATTTACAATGCTTTAGGAACTAGAGAACAGGGAGTATTTAAACATGGCTCAATACATATTGTATAACAGAATGAGAGACAAATTTAATAGAGTATCAGTGAGTTCCAGCCACATTTATCCCTGTGGGCATCCGTGTCTTTCCCTTTCATTCAACCTCTGATGCTGTCTTTGGAGAGCCACTCACCCTGCTGTAGGGAGAGATGAAGCTGGCGATGCAGACCAGCCCAGCATCAGCAAAAAGCCGGGCCACCTCAGCAATGCGTCTAATGTTCTCTTCACGGTCCTCTGGGCTAAAGCCGAGGTTTTTATTAAGCCCCTGACGGATGTTGTCCCCATCCAGTGTGTAGCAGGGGATGCCGTGACACACCAGGTACTCCTCCAGAGCCATGCTCACTGTGGTCTTCCCTGCACCGGACAAACCTTGGCACAGAGGGAAACAACTGTATTATAAAACAGCTATGAGATGATATACAAATGCAGAGAGGACATCTTGATAATAACACAACCTACCACTCAGCCAAACAGTACATCCTCTGAACCCTCCTCTTGTGCCCACAACCTGCCCACGCTTGTTTCGGCTGACATGATGAGCTTGATAGGTGACATTAGTTGCGCGTTGCATTCCCTGAAAAGAGACAGAGTTACTGTTAATTCAGCCCAATTGCCGCCCAGTTTCATTCAAGTTTATTAAAAAAAAAGCCAAAGTTACCATTAACATATTAGGACTTTGGAAAGACCGAGCATGAGAAAGCATCTTCAAAGCAGTTTCAAAATGTGGTTTCTGTTCTGCTCTCATGATGAAAGCTTGGAACACGTATGTAGAACTACTGCTAATTATTTTCGCTGACAGCTCCCCTCAGATCCGCCCACCATGGCATGTTAGCAAGGCTGTTAGACAGGCTGGGCCAGCTGATGCCTTCAAAATGCACATAAGGACCCATTTTGATCTTCTGCCTTTGAGTTGCGTTTATCCTGTTTTTGATTCCTTGGGTTTGAACATGACTAAAGTTAGTCTTGTTTTCCTCATCTGTGCACTTTTATGCCTCTATGCTTTCAGTGAAATAGTGAAAAATGCACATTATATTTTGTCACAACCAAAGGTGATGTAGTCAAATTGCTTTTTGTTTTTATCTGACAAGCAGTCCAAAACCAAAAACACACAGTTGACCATCACATACGACTGTGATAAAGCTTCACATCCTACCATTTGAGAATGCTGGCCTTCTTTAAAAATGTCTGAACCTTTAATTAATTGATACAACTGTTATGGACTGACTACTTCATTAACTAATTGTTTCGGCTGTGTATGTCTGTCTGGCATTATTGTCTAATGTATGCTGGAGGACCACAATATACAGCTGCCTGTAACTCTTTTGTCCTTGACTGTAAATACTGCAGCTCAGTTAGCATTACAGTGTGCATTTAATCAGCAAGCAGGAATCTGTGCAGGCAGCTCGAGGCTACGTAGCAAAAGCAAACAGTATTTTGCTGGCAGGGATGGAGGACCTACCAAGGACGACGTTATCACAGATTTAAATCAGATTCAACACACAGTTCATACGCTGCACTTTGCTGTGCAGTATTTAGCAGTCAGATTAGCCACTTTTCAGTGTGGGGCGCTGCTAGCAACCGAGGCTTTAAATGCAACGTTGCAGCTAGCATAACTGTAACTGTATTAGCAGTATGTAGCTAACTAGCAACCTGTCTGTCCAGTTATACCGTTAGCTCGTTGGCAGCTAGACGTGATGAGTCGATGTGTTGAATCAACATAACTTGGCAAAAGGAAAAAGAAACTCACCCAGTTCTCGGTAGCGTTACCGAGCTTCTGTTTCTTGTGCGAGTTGCCGGACGTCTCCATGGCAGGCGGCAGTTAACGGTTGCTACTTCAACCGGCTTCCTCTTTAAGAGCAAACACAACGGCAAACCGTTACGCCCTTTGTTTTGCTAAATCAGGTATGTCGTGATTGTTAAAGACACACAGGTATCTCCGGTGAATGGAGCAGCCCGGAGGAGCTTGGCACGGCAACCGGGAAGCGCTTCCCAGCAGCCACGTCACCGGAGAGAGTGACGCACTTCCTCAGTCAGTGGGCGGAAGCGGAGAAACAAATCTGATCCGGTGTCAGTTTTTGCTACGTCACCGTGCGTCAGCGCAGTAACGAGCTGGATGACTCAACTGATCTGAGACCAGTAACGTTACTTACAAATGAAAAGGCTCGTCGTTACAAGCAGAAAAAAAAATATTGAGATTTAATTTAATTATTTTTAATATTTTTTTTTAATAGTTTTTAAAGTGAGAACTGCATTATTACAGTAAAATTACAATAAAATAGAATATATATATTTTTTATCAGGTTTTATTTCAATTTATAGAATTTACATAGAATATTTTTTATTTCTATTTTTTATTATAGTATATATATTGAAAGCGAGCTGTATTATTACAGTAAAATTACAATAAAATAGAATAGATTTTTTATCAAGTTTTTATTTCAATTTATAGAATTTACATAGAATATTTTTATTTCTATTTTTTATTGTAGTATATATATTGAAAGTGAGAACTGTATTATTACAGTGAAATTACAATAAAATAGAATAGATTTTTTTATCAAGTTTTTATTTCAATTTATAGAATTTACATAGAATATTTTTTATTTCTATTTTTTATTATAGTATTGAAAGTGAGAACTGTATTATTACAGTGAAATTACAATAAAATAGAATAGATTTGTTTATCAAGTTTTTATTTCAATTTACAGAATTTATATAGAATATTTTTTATTTCTATTTTTTATTACAGTATATATATTGAAAGTGAGAACTGTATTATTACTGACATGGCTGGAAATCTGTGAGCTACTTGAAAGAACAGGAATGACTCATGGCTATGTTTTAAAATGGGTTTTAATTGTGTTATTTTAAGCTCACTTTTTATAAAAGGGTAAAAAAAAAAACACAGTAGAATATTGTTCGCCTCCATAATAAACGCACATGATATGCTATTAATAAACCACCGTGCGACTCCACCTAACTGCTTTAAGATGTGAATCCCGCAGAGCACCTATTTTCCACGCACAGAGTTACAGGGCGATGATGCTTGTGCCTGATTACAGGACGGTGACTCTGAATTAAAGGGGGTGCGAGGCAGGAGGCCGGGTGCACAGAGGCTGGATGGATGTGAGAAGACGCGGGGCTTCGGGGAGGAGCGCTCCCTCAAAAGCGAGCGGCACTGTCGGGTAATGTAGCAGTCCAGCCTGAAGAGCAGCGACCGAGCAGCGAGCAGGGCGCAGCATCACAGGATTCAAGGGACTTGCAACTACAGGAAGAGGCGCTAGGAGGCCCGAGCAAGGCAGGTAGGATGCTATAAACTGAGCAACATGTGAATGTAAACACAGATCTTCATCCTTATCGTGTCGGGTTTCATGTGATAAATTGATGTGTGATCTTCAGTAGGATGGTGGCTATGAGCTGGACTGGATTCTGTACTCCTGATATTTTAACTTTTTTTTAAAATCAGTCTTGCTCACAGATAGAGAAACACACTGTGGATATGAATTCACATAGACATACTCGATGTCTGATTTTTTTATTTGTAGCACAGGGCTCATGTCGGCTTAAATTCATGCAAAAAGTTTTATTCGGTGGATCAGTCGACATGAGTGGTGAGACTACGTGTATACGGTGTGATGATGTCAGTGATACACAGCATTTTATCAGAGCACTGCATCACGTGACGCACGGACATAAAGCAAGTTGCCACATAAGCTTAAAAACATTTATTTATTCAGTGAATTACACACTGGGCCATACCCACCACACACACTGTGTATGCTTGTGATGCAGCTGCATTAATCTCATTAGAGTCATTCAGCTGTCAGCTCCCAACTGCAACAGCTTTGGCTGAAAACGAGAGGGCTTAATTACAGGATATGCAAAGACCTGTTGCCCCACCCAGTAGCCTCATAAGGAACATGGTGCTTAACACTGTGTGTGGGGGGCCACTGTGCTACACCCCAAAAAGTAAACTTCAAAACTGGCTTTGCATGTGACAGACTGCTGCCCTGTAATATATGGGAGGCATGGGAGGCACCCAGTCCTGACCCTGACATTACTGCCAGGATCCACCCCACATGTGGTTACAGCACCCAGAAAACTAGGAGTGGATCCACGCTCAGTGTGACCATTTTGGCTTGTACACTATAAAAGTGGGTGTCTTCCTCAGAAAAACAACAAAATTTATTTGTTCTGGCAGCAAAGAATATGCATTTGTGTGTTTTGATGAACAGTTTTACACAGTGAACTAATCTCATACGGTAGTCATGTACAAGTAGCGAACATCATTGCGGTAAAAGCAAAGGTTTCAGATAGTTGCTCTCTGTCATTCATTTATTACCATGACATGGATATGTGGGAATATAACTAAAACTGTGACAATGTTTCTGCCACTGTGATGTAGACATCTACTATTACCACAAATAAACTTCTTCTAATTGTAATTCTACTATATCCATCTGCTACTACTAGCCTATTAGTACTACCAATAAAAAGAAAGTACATTTATTCATCTAAGAATAAATCAGGATTCCAATTATGTTATTTACATGGCAAGTTGAATCAATATTTGTGAGCATGAGCCTCTCTCTCAAAGCCAGAAACCAGAGAAGTACAAACTTGGCATATGGTATAAAGTCTGGAGCTGCTCCACAGACAATGAATGGGAGACTGATTTTTTGAAACCACAGAATGTTTGTTTTCTTTTTTTATACCCAAATGAGCTTTATTATACTGTAGCACTCTCAGTTCTGAAACAGAAAATGTACCCATGTGCTCAGGACATCCCCTCGAGTGCTCTCAGTATCTTTCCTAATTCACTGTTTATGGAGCAGCTCTGGACTTTATACCCTGTGACATTACTAATTTAAGTTTTAGCCGTCAAGCGTTTGGATTTTTGAGAGAATTGTTTAGGTTTACTATTATTTGACTGTCTTAGACCATAGGAATGCCATTATGAATTTTGAAAATGGGCGTAGCTTCCCTTTAAGTTAAACTTTGACAGACTTGTAGGCTTATTTCCATTTCACATTACTGTACTAATTTGGAGAGAAACATTGCACTTAGAGTAGATAACATATGATTCACAATATAAAGTAGAATTAGCTCAACTAAACCAGCTACAACAGCAAAGGACAATCCAACAGCCAAATACATAAAAATATGACACTCAGGGCTAATTTTTACACATAAACTAGTTAAACACTTTAACATTTTCAAAGCAGGGCTTTTACTTTGTATCATTATACTTTATAATAGAGGATCTGATCTTCTTACACACTGCTACTACTGATAACTATCTTTAGCACACTTGCCCGGTCATTTCTCAAAGCACAGAGGCATAATCTTTTTTCTTTTATCACAATTTGGTATCACAGATCCTCAAACAGCAGCCTACAAACATGTGTCAAATACTTCAGTCACATCCTCCACAGTGAGACTTTTGAACCGTACATTTTACATCTGTTTCTGAAACTGAACATGTGGGAAGACAAACCTAAACATGCTGATCATACAGTTTCCAGGCTTGATTTACAGCGAGCAAATTTTAGAACATATATGTAGTCCTCTCCATACTGTCGGCAGGTCCTACAGGGCTGGGCCACCTCGGACTTATTTTTACCCTCCCTTTGAAGGAGACAATCCGCATGATGTGAAGGAGAAAATGAGTGGACAGCAATAGTAGCGTGTTATTATGAAGGTCCCAAAATGGAGTCCCAGCCTCGGTTCCCCTGGAGTAAAATACAGCCTTCAAGGCAACTGGGTGGCTTCTCTTGAAATAGCCTGAGCAAGTAGAGGCGGCCAAGTTATCCATTACGGCCTGTGACCATGTGGAATAGGTTTTTCTGCCAGTTTTCCATCACCACCCATCCCTTTAGAGTGCTGGGTGCTCCGGCTGGTGGGAAAACACTGTGTAGTGTACACTGGGGAGGAGGGGACCAGTGGAAAACTAGTCTAATGGAGACACTCTGCTGACCTCCCGTGTACATGTACAGCACACAGTCTCCCAGTGAACGCTAGCAAATAAATACCTCTCATGTCCATTGTATTGACCATGACCAAGTATGCACAAATACAAGAAAGTATAGATCATAAACACAGTTTTTTTAAGGCAGAAGTCACCCCCAGCACACAGAGTAGTGTACTTCTCCAGCAGATTTGGACAGTAAAGTCAATATTTACAACAGCTACGCCCTCCATAAGCAGAAAATCAGAGCATCAAGATTTGAAGAGACTGTCCTCACTAAAAAAATGGCAGTGTTGTCCATTTATTCAAATATTTGGGGCAACCTAAAAATATGTTTGTTTTCTTAACAAGTGACCTCATGTAGCTGTGTGAAAAATTGTTGAATGTGTACAAAGTGACCGACTTTGACACCAGAGACTGCTTTACATTTTGTGTCCCAACTCAGTTGCTGGGAAAAAACGTTGGCATTGTATGTTTATGCAAACCATGGATGTGATACATTTGCATGTTATTCTGTAGCAGTTATGATTCAACTTTACATTTCAGCATTGCTGGTTAGGTTTAGGCACAAGAAACACTTGGTTATGGTTAGGAAAAGATCATGTTTGGGCTTGAAATACCCGATTTTGGGGGCACAGTCCCTGCTAGAATTGCAGTCATGTCATGGTAAAAAAAAGCAATCCGTGGTGGAAAAACATCCATGTTTGGGGGCTAAAAAGTCGCAGGAAACACAACTTACTGACAGACAAACAGTGGAACAGTGGTCTGCAGCTTGGCAAGCATCTTGCTTAGGTGTCACGCCATCCACCATCCCATCCGCCTTCCCATGACAGAGTCAGCTCATATACTACCTGAACATTGTTTTCCCGGGTGAAAGTTGGCTTTCTTCGTCAGTGCCTGATGCTGCAAGTTACTGCCCAAGCGCCGGATTTTGCCGACTTTGGAGTAAGACTGGTTTGCTTCTATCAACAGTCAAAATAACTTCTGCTAATCATGACCAAAATCCTTCAGTAACCTGAGCCTCATTCTTGACCTTCGAAATTGTAGTTTGACAAAACCATCCCAACTCAAAGATGACTTACTATACCTTTTTCTGGAGCTTTCAGCCTTATCACACAGTCTTCTTATCTGTGTTAGCAAGTGGACCTTGAGTTTGGGCTGTTTCATCCAACTTAACCAAGCAGTTTGCTTTTTAAGCCTGTCCACATAATATTTCCCTAACCTTAACCAAGTAGTTGAATACTTTAATGGATAGGTCAGTGTTTGAAATGGGGAGATGAAGAGAAAGCAGGGACTGACACGCAGCAAAGGGTCGCAGGCTGGACTCGAACTTGCGACTGCTGCAGCGAGGCATTGCCTCTGTACATGGGGCACCGGCACTATCCACGACGCTACCGACGCCCTAACCAAGTCGTTTTAGTTGGTTAAAATTAACTGTAAGAATGTTAAAATTAAAGTATTTTGATGAAAATTATCATACCCGAGTTGAAATGACAAGAACAAATACGTGTGAATGTGTAATTAAAAAAATGTATAATAAAATATTTAAATGACTTTTTGACACCCAGCCACTAGCACTGGTGAGAGTCATATAATTGTCAAAATATTGTACATTATAGCACTTATTTGCATTGTAGATCGTACATTGTAGAGAGAGAAAAATTACTGTGTAAAAATGATAATTATCATACATCTTGTAATGCTGGGCACTGATGTCCTGTGTGCTGTCATAGTGCTTCAATAATTAGAATCAATGGAGCAGCAGCAGGATTCATCTCCAGATGACAATGTCCCAGTGTCTGTCTCTCTGATGTTTATCTTATGAACAGACATCTTCATATTCACGAGTTGCTGACTTGGGCAGTATTAGTAAAGTAAAATATCTCAATTGTGTTTTATTCCACAGCCAAAAAGAAACATTCACAATTTCTCTCATTGATGATGTCAACACTTTGCTACACTAGCAATGGAGTGTCCCCAGCATAAAGGATCACAGCTTGCAGCATAACTAACCACAGAGCTGCAACATAATCTCACTCATAACGAAAGGGACATGGCTTTGTAATTGGCTTATATTGTTTGTGTCTGCTCTTGTTGATCTTATTTGCTGTCTTGGTCAGTATTGATATACCTTATGACCCCCTCAAAGTCTGTCAGACGTTGTGTTCTGTAGCCATCAGTTGCATAACAGAGGCTGAATCTCCTATGGGTTAGTCAGAGGGCATTCTACAATAAGCCACTCACCACTGTAATAATATTTTCCCAAAAATTGATTCTGAGGAAACTGATACTTTCAGCAGCTCCCTTGTATCCAGCCATATTCCATTTCTATCCCCTCTTTTATCCCATTGCAAGGTTTGCCTCCAAGTAAACATACCATTCTGTGTATATCCCAGATGACATTTATTGTGATGTATTTCAGGGCTGATTGCAGAATCCTCAAATCCATTAACGGAGCTGTTAAAGGGACTGGAAGCCTTTTAGACATGAAAGAATGAAAATGGTCATTGCTGTAGTGCTCTATCAAGTCATTAACTGGGAAGAGCTCAACAACAAACATAGCACTTGCATGTCTCCAGCTTTGTTAGTCGTCTGGGCGTCATCAGTAATCTTTCAAATTTTGCTGCCAAAAAGTCCATTCATTATTTTGATTTTGCTCTACTTTCTCTTATGTTAGCGTAGCTTAACTTAGATTAGTTTAGTTCAACCAACCAATGTCATACAAAGGCTGTTAAAGGGATACTTTTTAACCAGCTCTGTGTCATAACAATGGGGGCAGTATGTGTTAATGAACTATGGTACTGTAGGCTTCCATCCATTCTACCGGTGCCCACATCTTCCTGCTCATCTCTCAGCTTAAATTGCCACGTGACGCGTTTCATGTCTTGTGCTTCCATATTTCCGTATCAAATCATGTAAGCGGATCAAGAGAAAGCCACCCTCTCTCAAACTCTCTCAAACACAGAACAAACTCCGATCAAACTGTAAAACTATGCAGTGCTGATCAAATAAAAAAAACAAGATTCTGTAACAGTAGCATATTGTTATTTATCCCCTAAAATGTATTCAGAAAACTTTCTGAAGTATTTGCGTTTGTCTTCTGCAGCCTGCTTTCATTAAAGGTCCATCTTTCCAGCAGTGAGACACTTATTTAAGTAGCTAGTGCTTTCAGTTGTATCACACTTCCTCCATCAGATGGAGCTTCCCCAGGTGTCATGGACTTTTAAGCTACCAGTGGAGCCTGGTCTTGGACGTGGAAAGTCCATGACCAAACGCCAATATGTGCAAGGTCGGAGTGAGAGTGTGTTGACAGGGGACAGAAAGTCTTTAAATTTCAAGACAACTGGGCAAACTCCATCTGCAGAGACATATGGCATGATACGATCAAAAGCTCCATAACAGCTACTAAATGGACCATGATGGTGGGAAATGGTTTTGCCTACTACTGTTTCCAAGGTCAAAAATGAACTTTCAATCTCAGCAAATTTTGTTTAATTTAGCTTAATTACTTTTACATTCATACAGCTTGAAACTTTTATAATAAGCATACGCATTCCTCTTTTGCAATGGACGATGTTTAACCATGAAACCTGCCAATGTGACCATGGCAGCTGCTTGCTGAGGACAAGATCAGAAAACCGAAGCAGTGCGGCGGAAAGACTTTGTAAGGCCCAAAACAAGAGCCTGACTGAATGTCCAAACAGAAAACTGTCACGGTGGTTCTGGTGAATGTCCAGGGAAGGGAAAATGTGACACACGGCATTAACTCATAGAGCCACATCTAGAATAACGGGCTGCTATAAACTCAAAAATAGTTTTTCAGTCTAAAATGGACATTTCAGCGGATGGAATCAAGAGCTGTGCATCAATAAAAGCTTCATCTCTTGCTTTGCTAATCCGTAGGATATGAAGAGTAGAAATAAAAGTAAACCAGAGTTCATCTCCTCCCTGTTTCTCATCATGGTGATTTGACATCCTTACCAAGGAGTATCTGTTTACCTTAGTGCTGTTCTATCTTGTGTGAATGACGATACCGCTCTTTTGCTCTTCAAATGTAAAGTTTGTCCGTTCCCAACCATGTCTTTTCTCTCATGGCAGCTAAAAAGCCTCAACCTAGAGGAGCGGTGCCTGTGGATGGACAGTGCAGGCACCCATGGCGTCACAGGAGCTTGTGGATGCGAGAGACTCTGCCAATGATAATCTGAACCCAGGAATGGAAGGTGGTGCTGCGCCCCAGCAATGGTAAAATCTGTCCTGTCCACAAACCTGGTGGAGAGGATACAAAGAGGGGCTTCCGGAAAGGCATAAACAGGCATAATGACTACGTGAAGATTTCTGTGCCAGAGTCCAAGATCAACCGTCTGCCCATGGAGTGGTGGAAGACAGCAGTGGTCTTCTTTTACGCTGGCTTTAACTTGGTCTTGACAACAGTCGTCATCACTATAGTCCACGAGAGGGTCCCGCCCAAAGAAAGCAGCCCGCCTCTTCCTGATAGTTTTTTGACTATATTGACAGGGTCAAATGGGCATTTACAGTGACAGAGATCAATGGTATGGTGCTGTTGGCTATTTGGATGATCCAGTTATTCTTCTTCAGATACAGGTAAGAACTTTTGGTACTATTTATTGTGCAAAATGTTTTCTTTCAGCTTTAGGAATAAATCTGTTAATACTCTATATTTTTATGCCTCCACGCTGGCGATGGATGGAGGCATTATGTTTTTGGGTTATCTGTTCAACCATCTGTCTCATTCTCAATATCTCAGGAATGAGCACCTTGAGGGCATTTCCTCAAATTTGGCATTAACTTCTACTTGGACTAACAGATGAACTGATTCAATTTTGGTGGTCAAAGGTCAAGGTCACCATGACCTCGCATCAATCCCATTCTCATGAGCTAGAAATCTCAGAAACACCTTGAGGAAATTCCTTACGATTTGGCACAAACGTCCTTTTTGACTCAACTATGAGTTGATTCAATGTTGGTGGTCAAAAGTCAAGGTCAGTGTGACCACATAAAACTTTGTAGGCCATATCTCAAAAGGTCCAAGGTCATCTCACTGCGACATTTGGCCATTATTCAGTGCCATAACTCAGACACAGTAGTTGGTGATGCTAATCTTGGGTTTCTATTTGAAACTGTGCTGATGGTCTCTAGTGCAGCCGGGTTGAAAATGTGTGTGAAGCATCCAAATTTTAGAATTTGTAGTTTCTTTGCAGCAACATCCATATTTGAAGCCTCATCAACTGTCACGGCTACATATAAGTCTGAACAAACATGGATGTGAAGCGGAGGCATACAACTTCAAGGTGGTAATTCTGGTTCTTATTGTCAATAAATCCAGAAATACCAAAGGCCAACTCAAACAGTGAACAGATCCTAAATAAATATTGTCTGTGTGTCAAAAATTTTTCCTTTCTTGCCATGGGTGCCATTATTGTACTTCGGAAAAAAATATTAAAAACACGTGATTGGTTTTGGCCTTTTTACAAGATTTGTTGAGAGTAAGAAAAACACAGAATTACAACAGGTGCACCTTTATTTTAAGACTGTCTTTAATGAATTCAAGTTAAAATTCAAGTCATTGTACTGCAGGAAAGGTTATATAGCTACAGATTGGTTATATAAAGGTGTACATGGGTTTAAGGGGCAGCAGTAGCTCAGGCTGTGGGGTCGTTGGTTCGAGTCCCTCATACGGACCGAGTATTGAGTGTGAACTGGCAGCTGGAGAGGCACTGCTTAGGTACCATTGAGCACCACTCTGGGTGCATGTGATGTCTGTAAAATGAGGAATATGGGAGGAGATACATTTCAATGGCCTTGAGTAAAAATTGCCTTGTGTCGATTGATTAATAAGGGATATCGTATTGTATACAACAGGCTCGAGCGTTGCATTTGCTCAATGAAACAGTTAACTGTTTTGTGGTTAGGTGTTGTAACATATCTGTGCTCTATATTCCCCTTCTCGTTACTCAGGAAATGCATCACATTAGAGTCAGTTGAGGCTGCCATCAGCGATGAAATTGTGCTGACCTTTTCTACAGGGTGTGATAAAAATGAATCTGCAAAAAATGAATAGTTTAGAAAGCAGTCTTTGCTCTATAGAAGTGACACCAAACCCAGACTTGCACAACTGAGGTATTACAGACTGCTGAAAATGTTTAATTGAGTTAAACTTATTATATCAAGTCTTCTACATTTGGCCATTTGCCTATAAATATAGAGAAGCAAAAAAAAATTATAGCATTACCACCATTACAGCGTACTATAGAGGATTTCCATTTTCAATAAATGTGCTGGTTAATAAAACTGAATTTGACTGACTGAGCAGGAGCCTTGGCATTGACAGCATGTTGACTATTCACACTATGCAACATAGTCTCCAGATTGGTGTGCATTTAACATGTTTGCAAAAGAATCACACAACGTTTCTGCACTCACTCCACTGTTCTCTCACATTGTCTGTTTGCAGGTCAATAGCCAGCAGGCGGTTCTTCTTCCTCATTGGCACCCTGTACTTGTACCGCTGTGTCACTATGTACATCACCACCCTGCCTGTGCCTGGCATGCATATGACTTGTGCTCCTAAGGTGAGTAGCATGCAAACATCAGAGCAGGCATCAGCTGTCGCCGCTCAACCGTGTACTCTTGTGCACCCTCTGGGACTCATTTTGCGCAGCCACGTAAGCGAGGCAGCCATAAAAAAAAGCCATTTTGACTTTTTACTGCCTCAGGACACCGACAATATTGAGGTGCATCAGTGTTTGATCAGAAACATCTGCTCCGGGCTGTTGTCTGATGGGTTGTGTTGAGCGATAAGATCAGAGGTTGGATAGTTTAGGAGTTGGTTTGTTCTCAGATATTTGAAATGCTTCAGACAGTGTATAAAAGCCTGCAGCTAGTGGGAAGTGAGCTTTCAGTAATTTGAGCATAAAATGTGATCAAAACTAGTTAATGATACTGTTAAATTATGTTTGCTTCACTTCCTTCAGTTCCTCTTCATTTTGTTTGCATGTTTCTCATCCCTGTCAAATACCAATTCCTCCTCTGATGCCTAGTGTTGAAAAGATCAACAGACAATTTGGGAAATACACTTAATTATTTCTTGCCGATAGCGTTGTGCCTGCATGGTACATATGAGGCTTAGCTTAGCCTAGCTTGGCATGGCATAAAGACTAGAAACAGGTGGAAACAGCTAGCCTGGTTCTGTCCCAGCAGATTTAAGGCAATTTTTTGCCGGTAATTCCTTGCCTGGGTGCAGTGATTTCCTGTAGTCGTCACAGTTGCCAGGCAACCAGTGTGATCAAGTTGATGTACTTGCAGTTTTTGGTGTTGTGCCAATATGTTTGAATGCTCTTATACAAGCATCACCTAAATGGCAAGAGTTTTGATAATCAATGATCGCTGACCAGTGGTGTAGTGGAGGGTATACGCAGCTATATGGGATATGCCCACTTCTTGGTCTGGCCATTTACAGTATATGTTTATAGTTTATGTGAACTTTTTCCCCCTTAAATCTAGACAACGTGTTCATTAACACATTTTAAATATTGCTTCATGTCCCCTTTTCTCAAGCTTTTGATAGGTTATCGGGATGTTCCATGTCACATCTCTATTATGTACTGTGCATGTTCTCTTTCTTTATCTGTTTTTGTGAATACATTTGTGAATTGAATTGAATCTCACACACTGGATCTTTAAAGTCTTTAAAGGCTTGTAATCATTAGTTGCAGTCCTAATGTTGCTGATCCAGTGTTTGCCTCTCTCTCTCTCTCTCTCTCTCTCTCTCTCTCTCTCTCTCTCTCTATTTCCGTTCTCCATCAGCTCCACGGAGACTCCCAAGCAAAAATCCAACGCATTCTGCGGCTGATTTCAGGCGGAGGTCTGTCCATTACAAACTCCCACCTCCTGTGCGGAGACTTCCTCTACAGCGGACACACCGTGATGCTCACACTCACCTACCTATTCATCAAGGAGTGTGAGTACTCCAAGCATCACTTGTTTGTTTGCTTTGTTTTGAATAATTTATGGGATAGACCCATGAATAATATATGAATTATATTGTGCGCTTCCATTCGCATCCCATATAGCCCATTGTACTTTATTGTACGGCTACACCTGGGCCTTCTAGGAACTAATACAATACAAATGAATGACGTGTGTTGCCGCTGTTACTGTTTTAATAATTTAAAGATGGACTGCAGAGATGTTGTTCCTACATATATTGCTGGGTGCATGATATAGTTGAACAGAAAAAAAAGCAAAGTCCATATATTTGCTGTGTGTTTGCAGAAAATTGCTGTTCTTGCTTTGAAATGCTAGACTGCCTTTTTTCGGCAGTAAAAACATGGAGGAGCAGACCACAAATGTGTTGTAATAAATTTCCCCAACACTCTTGTCTTCCCTTCTCTCTCTCTGCAGACTCGCCACGGTCGTTTTGGTGGTACCATCTGATGTGCTGGCTGCTGAGCGCCGTGGGTGTGGTGTGCATCTTGGTGGCACATGAGCATTACAGTGTGGATGTGGTTGTGGCCTATTTTATCACCTCCCGCCTGTTCTGGTGGTACCACACCATGGCCAACTTACAGGTCTGAGCACAGAGCTGAACACTGGGTGGCTGTTTGTGTGTGTGTTAGTGTATAAAAAGGGTTTCCAGAGCCAATGGTTCCCCTCTCATTGAACCCACATGAATCATTATATGTGGAGGAGAAGTGTACCAGCTAACAGTTACATGCCAGCACAAGAATTTATTACAGTTGATGTTTAAAGAGAACAGTCCATATATTACATATATTTGTGTATTTATTTTAAGACTGTGTGTCAGAATGTGTCAGAGCTGGGCGTCATTCAGGTCTCAGCTTCTCAGCAGGTGAATTACACCCTCTACTGGCCAAAAACAAAACAGACAGTTGATATAGGATGGGTCCAAACAAAATGATTTTTCAAGTGACATGAAAATATTAATCACATGTTAACATGTTAAACACACACCATAATTTTGCAATGAAGTTGACCGATGTAGTGATAAATAAAAGACACAAACTTAGCTGCAGATTTCAGTCCAAACATGATGTTGTTTTCCAATTCCTCCATTCAGATTCATATAGTTAAAGAAAGAAGGTCATATTTAAGATTCATGTATTATCCCCACTATTAAAGGGGGTTGTTTTGTCGTTTACTGATTTAACTTTCACACTCCTAGGCCAATATGAGAAATATCTTACGAGTACTGACACCAAAATCAACTTTTAAAGATCTAGTGTGTGAGATTTGGGGGATTTAGTGGCATCTAGTGGTGAAGACTGCAGATTGCAACCAGCTGAAACTTTTGAGAATTTCTTCAAAGTTCATTGTTCAGTGGGTTTTTACCAGGAGCTGAATTATCCACAGAGGTCTCCTCCTCTCCAACACAAACAGACCCGGTGATTTAAACCTGTAAAAACACTGAATAAGCAGTTTCACATTTAAAAAACAAAGATAGTTTAAGCTTTTTATTGAGAGTGGAGTCAGTTTGCACAGCTAATAAGATATTATTGGCAAATATACAAATGCAATATGAAGATAATTAGTGCATTTACAAAACGGATACAGACCGTTTTCTTTTGGGATTGACATTTAAAAAACACAATAGGAAAAAACCAAAGGAAAAAGAGAAAGATAAAGCAGACAAAACAAAATTAAAGGATCATACATTAAATTAAATTGGTAAAAGCAAAAACATGAATGGCTCTATCTGGAGACGGTGTTTGGTTTGTCTGTTCTGGGCTACTGTAGAAACATGGTGGCGCAACATGGTGATCTCCGTATATCCTGCTCTCTATGTAGCTATAAATGTCTCATTGTAAGGTACGAAAACACAGTTCTTATTTTCAGGTGATTATACACTAAAGAAACATACTAATTATTTTCCATTTCTGCCAATATGTTCCCCTAAATCCTACACACTGGACTATGACTTACATAAACCAGTCACATTATGACAAAAATAAATGTTTATCGAGCTGCATTTCTTGTGTGAAATTGCTGATAATGGGTAACTTCTACTTCCCTGACAGACTCTGAAATGCTCGCCCAACAACTACCTCACCAACACCTGGTGGAACCCACTGTTCAACTTCATGGAGAGGAACGTCCAAACTTCGATCCCATGCTCCTACAGCTGGCCCATCACCTGGCCTCCCGCCTGCCTTAAGAACCCCTGCAAGAAGTACTCCATGGTACAGAGCACACGAGAGGAGTGACGCCACCTTCAGAGCGCTGTCTGCCGGACAGTAACATAACGATACCAAATGCATAGCTATCAAACAAATGCTTCTGCAAAAATGAGAAATAATCATATTGTCTCCGTGTTTGTTCTTTATAGATGTAATTTATTTATGAGATAAAGTCCCACAAAGCCATCAGTGTTTTTGTAACTCGGCTCCTAGTTAACGTCAGACATGAGCGAAGAATTTGTTCCAGCAGGTTTGTTGCAGTATTTGCAAGACTTGATTTTAAATATGCTAGCGTACTCTTTCATACTGTATGTGTTGATGGGGTTTACCTCAATATGATATTATTGTGCTCAAGTCACAAGGTGCCTTAGTGTGTTTAACGTCAGTAGGTGTACCAAAACTGCCATTACAAGTCTTGGTGTTTTGTTGTTGTTGTTTTTTTTTTCTATGAGTATTTTGTTATTATTAATTTTGTATTCATTTTAGTAGCCCTGAGTGTGTATCCAGCTGTAGTCTCAACATTGTACTATTGTATTAAAAATGAACTATACCAAGGTTTCGTTGTGGTTTTTTGACATAATGGAATCATCATTATACTGTATACTGTAGCTGCATGTTTTACAAAAATCAATCTCTTCAATCTTGCTCAATTTCTATTTCTCACAAGTTACAGGAAAAGACAGCTAATTCCTACATTACATGAAAATAATATAATAATTTTAATATAATATAATAATCCCTTTAATATAATATCTAGGCCACATGCTTACTTCTGTATTAAAGTGACATTACCCACCATTAATAACAGTGCTGCAAGGCTGTGTATAACTGTGCATTTGTACAGTATAGAACTTCCAACTTTTCTTAATAAACTTCACAAACTATTCATTAATGTACCATTAAATAATAGTCAGGGGGAAAAAAGCTAAATATCTGGCGAGTGTCATTCATAGAAATAGAATAGATATGTAACAATCTTCAAAAAGATCAAAAATGAGAAACATTTATTATCCATCGATGAATTTAAGGGCACCATAAAGGATGTGGTGACACAGACGTGCTTATTTTTCTTGAGAGGCCACCATGTTTAAATAGTTGTTGTTGTGTTGTGTGTTTTTGTGTTATATGTTGTATTTGTTGCATTTTAAATGTGTTTAGATTTGCTGCTACCTTGGCCAGGTCTCACCTTTAAAAGAGATTTTCAATTTCAATGGGACTTCCTGGTTAAATAAAGGTTTAATAAATAAATAAAATGTATGACAGTCCAGTGACCCCATAGGTCATTAGATAAATACCTTCAAAGTGAAATTATAAAATTAGAAGAAAAAAATGGGAACATTTATATGTTGCTTGTAGTTCATTTTTATGTCCACCAGAGGGCGCCATTACACCAGAACTCAGCAGCTGAGAGGTAAAACTCTGTGAAATGTAAACGTTGTTTTTATTTTATTAATTATTAAAACATTTTGGTCTTTACCACATCTCAGGTGGAAATATTATACTTTGATCTCATCTATTATGCCTGAAATCGATTGGTTTAAAGAGTCTAATGTCATAGTAGAAGTAGCCTATAGTAGTCCCCTCTGAGATGTAGTGAAGAACAAAATGTTTTAATAATTAATAACAGATTAGATTTGATTGATTAGATAATAAATAGAGGATAAAAAAACCCTGCACCTCCACCACAGACTGAGGGTGCCTGAACTCCCCTTACTGCTGCTTACTGTTTTGAATTTGGCAACTTAACTACTTCTTTCTGTTGGCTTTTTGCGGCTATATTTATGTATTTATTTTTTAATTTACTTCATTAAAGAGCTTTAATGATCAAGGTTTGATACATAGACTATATGGCAGGGGTGACAAACATATGGCTCATGGGCCAGAACCAGCCTGCCAAAGGGTCCAACCTGGCCCACTGGATGGCTGGACTAAGAGGTGCCAGGTTTCAGGAGCAAACCAAACAACAGGTTGCCTACTTTGTGTAAAATCCTGCCTCAGAGGCTTGTCCAGCCCGACCAGAATGAACAATGAATATTTACTGTGACCGGATGAAGATCTACAGAACGTACTTGTAATTCTTCACACATAAAAAGGAACATTTTGGAGCTGATGGCACTTATAGATTATTGTGTGATGGCTTTATTTACATCTGAGATCAAACTGAGCTGCATGTGGCCCGTGAAATAAAATTAGTTTCTGTACACTGTGCACCAGGTGGCAGCAGTGTGCATAACGCACTGGTTTTCCAACCAGTAAAGATTAAAAGAAGAAGAAAACTTGATAGCGTAGAAGAAGAAGACGGAGGCCAGCTGGAAATTTAACGAGCAAAAGAAATAACGCGAATATTTGGAAGTATTATCCAACTATGAGGTAAAAGAAAGAGAGAGTGAGAGAAGAGTGAAACATTTATCGTGTGTTTGTCAGTTAAGCATATTTATGCTGATGTGTCCAGCTGTTGCCAACGGTAATTACTAATTAGCGTTAGCCAGCTAGCAGGATGCTAACTGTCGCCCAGATGCGGAAGCTAACGTTACATTTATTATTATATTAGCTGTGTGAAACAGGTAAATGTAACAGTACAAGCAAGCTAACAACACATTGCTGTTGTCATTTGTAGCTTACTAGCTAAGTTAAGTGACAAGACAAACACGGTCTGATACACAAGTAGCTCAACATTAACCTGTGCGTATGTTTCCTTCTTCGGCAGGTTGTGAACTCATCCGTGTTTGGGACAGTATGGAGCACAGTGGCAATATAATGAAGTAGAGTATCATGGTGAGATACTCTGACACTGTCATCCTACCTGACAGATGCTAACAGACATGCCGTGGTGCCTAAACACAAAGTGGACATATCATTTGTAACCACCACACAGTGGAAGCCAAACTGCATTTTTATATAAAGAGTAGTTTCTTGTTCAACAGGCTCTAAACGAGCTATTGGTCATCATGGTAGATAACCGCTATGCCACAGCACTTGTCATTGGCTCAGTGCTGAGTCTGCTGGCCACAGTCTACCTCTCTGTGGCTGTGGGAACTCAGCACTGGTACCAGTACAACTGCCCACCGGTTAAAAATGAGGGGAGCAACGCCACGGAGCTCAGAGACGAATTCATCAATGGAGAGTTCAATGAGAAAACCTTCAGCCAGACCATGTTCCGCCTGAACGGCACCCTGGGACTGTGGTGGAGGTGCATACAGGTGCCCAGCGAGAGCCGGTCACACTGGTTCAAAGAGCCAGGTATGACCTCCCGTTCAAAATATGACATCTCCACACAGCTGTCACAGTGTTCCTATTTTGTTTTCACATCTTTAATTTCACACTGTTAGGTAGATCTTACGTTATGAAAGCAAGATTATGCTTGCCATGGTTTATTAGATTTATACAACTATATTAATTGTAGTCAAGGCCACACATTTCCAAGACACCAAATATTCTTGGCTGCATTACAGGAAAATGTGATCAAAAATGATTGAGAATATGTGGTGGTGCAAAGGCCTAGAAACACTTGACCCTTAAGGTCAAGACTTCAAAGACTTCTCCCCAGAGTGACATCATTCAGGGTTGCTCAGTGTCAGTTAACATGTTTTGCTTCTAACTTGACCTTAAGGGTCAAGTATTTCTCATTCTCTGAACCCATCAGCTGTATTCGGCGTCTGATATCCAGCAGACGGCGATACAGCCTCTGGGGGCAGACCCCCGATTTTTTGGCATTCCGGGTTGATTTGAGCAGAGGAGGCGAATTTCCATTTCTGACTTCCGTTTATATATAAGTAAATATGCTGAACCAGTGCGATGGATTCAGAGTTTGCAGTGACGCCAATTATGTTCTGCCTCGTTAGTTCACCGCACAGAGCGTTTAACCTGGCAACACTGAATGTAGAGTCTGTATATAGAGACAAAGTATTTCTAGGCCTTTTCGCCACCACAAAAACATCAAGAAGTTTTCATTAAAAAAAAAAATAAAATCTGGATGCAATAAAAAAATTTTGGTGTCTTGAATTTTAGTAAAACACCAGATCAAGCTGATGTTTTAATACAGAAATGAAAAAAATGTTTTGTCAAACTTTGAAAGTTACTTGATGATTAAAGTTAAAAAGAAGCATTAGCCTAAATCGCAGTATCCCTACCTGTGAGTCCAGTGTTGGTATATATCATTAAAGCTCATAGACAACCACTGACAATAAGAGGTATAGCTACCTCAGTATTAAAGAGAAGAAATTACACATTCCTGTTGTTTAATGGTGTACTGTATATCCTCATGATGCCCATCCCTACATCACTCTCTGTGTGTCGGTAAGGGATGACTGCTGTGTTGAATTTTTCGCTCTCTGATTGTGACTTTAGATCCGAAGATGGAAACGCAGTGTGTGAGCTTCACTCTTCCTCAGCAGTTTAGTCCAAAGTACAAATATTCTGGAGACAATGGTGAAGAAGATCTGCTCAGAACATGTGAGTCTACCCTGTCTGTTCCCCTTGTGTCTGTAGATTTACATGAGGTTGTGTTTAAGGTTTTTGGTTTTCCTGCTTCCATTTGAACCCAGTTTCACCAGACATGAAGGCCACTGCCAACAATTGTTAACGTTTTGTAACAATATCATTTACAGATAATTATTTGATAATGCCAAATGGGCTATTTTATGTATGAAATATTTGAAATCAGGAAATACCTAGTAGTAAAAATTACATGGCGTTAATATATCCAATGTCACAGTAATTCCCCAGACAATTTAGAAAATACAGACTCTCTTGTGAAGTGATGTTTAGCTTACCTGTATTCTTCTTCTATAGATACTAGCTTTGGCTATTGGCTCATGCTTATCTGCATCAGGAAAATTTGTCAAAGAAATTTTTTAATTTACTGTCCAACAAATGCCTCTATGCCTCAAATTGTCTGTCAAATTGTGATAATCTTGCTCTGTTTTTATCCCTTTATTGTCTAGAATTTTTTTTAGTAAACCCTTTTTATTACCCTTTATGCAGACTTGTGGAGGTGCCAGTTTCTCCTGCCCTTGGTGTCTCTGGCTTTGGTGTTCCTCGGTGGCCTTGTTGGGGTCTGCGCCTGCCTGTGCCGCAGCTTCACCCCGACCTTGGGCGTGGGAGTGCTCCATCTACTTGCAGGTGAGTTAAGAGCATGCATATTCCCCCTTTCCTGCCATAAACCCCAGAAAAAATGGGCATGACATGGCATCTGTGATGTTACCCACAGACTTCGGAAGGGGGGATATGGGTTTAAGTTTCGTCCTCACCACCATCTTACTATGCAATTATGTAGACAAGAAAACACAAATGGAGGGCAAGGGGTGGTGGCAAGTACTATAGCAGCCACCATGATTGATTGTGATAGGCAGAGACTCATCGGTGAAACAAATATCCTCTCAAATGAACAGTGTATGGAGGAGCAGAGAAGCAGAGCTGCTGCCATGCTCTTCTTTAAAATAAACAGTAATTGAAAAAGATCAACTGATATTAAAGTACATGTCTGGCTGTTACTAACTTCAACTCAGTGCAGAGTTTGAGCACACCAGTAAGTCAAGGTGTTAAAGCTTGGATGTGCCCGTGCACTTTAGGTTTATCTGTTTTGTTTTGTTTTGTTTATTAAATCAAAACTTTAACAGATAATCAATCAGTAAGAGAGACGACCTGTGTCGATACTGAAAAAGAAAACAGTAAAGGCTGTGTTAAGGACTCACCTTACAGCCTGTGTGTGTCTTGTTCTACTAATGGACACATTCGAGTGATGCTGTCTGAAGTGTTAGCAGCCATCCTGAGAGTTCCACCTGGTAACATTATGACAGCTCAACAGGCTGCCCCTGCAGCAGTCGTGGTAGCAGATATTTTTAGAAATTAAGCCACTAGAGAGTCTGAAAAGTTGCCAGCGAGAAAGTTGGCAACACTGAGCACACTTTTGTTGTTGAAAGTGTTGTGCTGAATTTATAACACAAGACAAAACGAGCATCCCTTTAAAACAGACTGCAGCACAGTATTCTTTTTATCTAGATTATCTTGTTTAATAATTGCTGGAAGCCAAATTGTATTTGAAAATACAATATGATTAATCGCCCAGCCGAACTTGTGACCGTCTTCTTGTAAGGTGAGTTCTTCTCATATATTCCCACCAGTCTGGTTTTACCTTCCTGAACGTAGAAACCTCAAAGTTTTCTTTTGCTTTGATTTATAACCATGTAGCAAACGTATAATGTGATAAATCATTGTGTTGTTATCACTGTTGTTTTTAGATGATGCTCTATAACATCACTCCTGAAATACTTAGGTGTGCTACAGTATGTGATAGACGCAGTTTCCCTTAAAGGTTAATGTCAGATTTTAGAAAGATTGAGTAAATTCTTCTTAGCAGGGTTGGTTTTTATTTCTGTATTTATTCCTCTGATATTATGCGTTGTATTAACAAAATCCTGATTGTGGTAAATGAATACATTTGTATTTTTATTGAAGATGTTTGTGATTGCACTTCATGCCCAGTTCAGACCAAAGATTCAAAACAAGACGAGTTGAAGCAGGCAACTACTTGCAATGCACCGTTTTGTAACGTCCTAAAAACTAGATGAGACAGTGTATCATCTCTATGCAACAACTCTCTGTACTTTCGCTCTGATTTCCAGCTTTTCAGGCTTATTTTGTGGCTGAATAGAATTTGTAGCCTCTTCAAATATGAATGAGGACAGTGATAGTGAGATACTGGCTACAGCTGCATTTGTAGTAGTGATGAAACGGCGAAAAACACCATCAGCCGGCTTGAGACGAGCTCAAACCGGTTAGTTCACACCGCTGCAACTTTTCCCTGCAACGCTCTGAAACGGTTTTGTCTCATCGCGAATCTTTGGTCTGAATTGGGTGTTAGATTTTATTGGCTAAAGTATTAATCTTTGGTTGTCATTGTTTAGTTTGGGCTAAAGCAACATTTAAATTCACACTGTTTCTTTTATCTTACTGTGCAGTGCTTTAAATTTCTCTTTAAACCATCTTTCTCCTCTGACTTACCAGGTCTTTGCACTCTGGGTACCGTCTGCTGTTTCCTGGCCGGGGTGGATTTGCTTAAACAGTACTCCCCACCACCAGAAGGGCTGGAGGGCTCACTGGGCTGGTCCCTCTACCTCGCCCTCATCTCCTTCCCTCTGCAAATGATGGCAGCTGCTTTGTTCTTGTGGGCCGCCAGGAGTCACCGCAAAAACTACACCCGTATGACTGCTTACAGGGTAGCTTAAAGAGAGACTACCACAACAACAACAACTTACCTTAAAACAGCCTACTTGTCTCTGCATTTTCTAAAAGAAAAATGGTTTCTAGTTAGAAAAGGACTGTACTAAAACAACAACACTATCACAAACCTTGGCAGGAATACACAGATTTGCAGCTAATCATCGTAAGTGCTCATTAAAAGGAGTGTTATACCTCTGAGTTGTTATATCACCTTTGTTTTCAAGCAACTTGTATCTTATCGAAAGCATGTTCTTTAATGTTTTTTTTAACACCCAGATGTTGTGGATCATTTGTTATTTCTGGTGTTAACTGTAGGTGTGCCGTACTTTAATGCCTTTTTTTCAGTTGCCATTGTTTCTAAAGCTGCTTCACCACATTGCCCTTAAATCATTTAGTTAATAGATTACAAACTTGCACACAAATTTCAGACTTGCAGTTATCAAAGACAGGGTAACCCTCTCTATTAGTGCATGAATAATATTATGAAAGCCTTTATTTGTTTTTGTTTTTTAAGGTTTATTTGTGCTATTTTGTTTGCCTAATACTAAATATCAAGCATTTTCTGTGCATGCCTTTTAAGATGACATTTCTGTCGTCTGTGTTAATTGTTGATTTAAATCTGTGGTATTTGTTGACTACATGTCAGTCACTAAAAAATGAAACCACTCATCTCCCATTATCACCTGTGTTTATAGATGTAATACTTTTTGACACGGTTCATTTGAATGTTAAAAAAACTGAATTGATTCGATGCCGCTTGAGCACACCTGTGACCTCTGTGTAACATTTATATTCTAATGTTTCATCCCCACATTATACTACTGCCATTTTAAATTTGTTGTAGCGAAGTTTCACTGTTTTAAGTTGCTTTAGAGCTCAGTTTCATCAGTTTTTAACTGACTGGTTTGCCAGCAAAGTATCAGTTATTGCATTAGTTGTAGCCTTTCAAATGTTTGTTGGTGATACTCTAAAATGAAAGGGATTGGTATATTGAATAACAATTGAATTTGCAAACTCTTAATTTGCAAATGAAAACCTCATGAATCTATTATGTCATTACACTCAGCATTTGTGTGTAAAGGTAATTCATTTGTTAATTTTTTTGTGTGTCAAATTCCAAAATAACTAATTTCTTAGCACCAGAATACAAATTGTGATGTTTTTGTGTCACAATGTTTTGTTACCTGTCTGACGTGTTCACACTCTGGCTTTTTGTAAATGTTTTTATGTATTCTGAAGCACACTGTCCTCATTTCTGTATTGATAAATTTGGCATTTGCTCACTTCTGACTACTTGCTTTTGTGTGATCTGATGTCATCATCGATCCTTACTAGTGTTCTCATGCAAAGATTACAGAAATGTTTGGCTATTGCTATTTATAGCCACGTTAGCGACACGGCTCTGATAGCAATGTAGTACTTTGGTCTATGATCGAGCACCTGCAAAACGAATGACCTTCCCATCAGCCGCAGGTGTACTTGTGTTAAAGCTACTCTTACCTTTCTTGCATTTCACACAGCACATAGAGAAAATTTGAACATCCACAATTCCCGCCTCCCTCCAAAGGTCCACGCCCCCCTCCTCCATTATGTCCTCATTACGTCTAAAGCTCCTTTTACACTGCCAGATTTTCTGCCAATTTTGGGCTGTTTTGCCGGCAAGCTGAGAGCGTTTAGACATACACAGCTGGATTGGCAAGTTGATCTGAGGTGCCCGATTTTCCGCCTCGTAGGGTAATTATATTGCCGGAACAACGGGAGGAGCTGTTGATGGCGCCGCACGTGCGACCCACTGGTGGTGGATAAACAGGAAACAGCTGATAGCAGGAATTAGCGAGCAGCTAGTAGGAAGAGGGAAACGCAAACCTGACAGACACTGTAAAGATGAGCTTTTGAAGAGACAAAGAATTGCACGCCCTCCTTGTCCTCGCAAACGAAGAGGCCATGAACCGTCAGATGACGGGGACGGTGAAGGACGGGCCAACTTACGAGAGAATCGCCTGACCACCTGCGGCTTCCCTCCCACGTCACTGCTTACATCACACGCTGAGCTACACGTTTTGTTACTTGCTCACGCCCCCCATTGCCCCGAAAAGACGCATTCTGTATAAACAAAAGTAGGTAGGTGGCATTTTGTTGCACTCCCCAATTTTGTTTTTATACAGCCAATGCTGAATAAAGACTGATTAGGCTTTCCTGCAAATTTGCACAATTCCTATCTAAAACGGGCTAATGATAAACACAGGCATTGGCAAGGTAACTTTAGCTACACGGAAGAGGAGAGTGAGTGTAACGTTACAACCAAGACAGTCAAACACAACCCCGGAGTTTTAAAATTCAACCGGAGTCAGTGATGACTCATGAGTTTTAGAATAAGGTTACAGTGCTAACGTTAGATAGTAGCACTAACGTTACTAGAAAGTGGAAACGCACAAGGAAGATAACATTAATGTTTCAGTGGCTACACTACAGTAGACTAACGTTAGGGATGTTAGGCGAGCGGTTACGTCTGTCGGAGGCCTCCATGTGGGGAAGACAGACAGGACGCTTAGCCAATCATTGCATTTGGTCCGAATGTTTTCTTAGAACCATATGAGAATGGTATAATTATGAGTTTTTATCTCTGGTGGAATTCACTTACATTTTAGTGTGCTATCAGCTTATTAATAGCATTTTAACCTAAACAAAGAAAAGTGCAAAATTTCCAGAAAGGTAAGTGTCGCTTTAAGTGCTAAATACAGAATGTTAGCATGCTAACATGCTAAACTACATTAAATATTAACGCACACTAGCTGTTTAAAGTGATCCATGTTTTCATTTATTCAAATATAGTGTTTTGCATCATTGCTACAGCGTAAAAAAAGATCAAAGTCTAGTTAATACACAATAGCTGGAGGACTATAAATCCAGCACCTGTGCAATATCATTTAGTTCAGTGTAAAAACAACTCTTGTTTCAGCCTCACAGAGGTTGTAGTGTTGCAGAGCTGCTGTGTTGGATTGACACACAGGATGAGGAGGTAATCATCTCATAGTGCTCCCCACCTGCATAATACCAATCATCATTGCATAAGTGTTTATTTGCTCAGCTCAGATGATTTAAACATGATTGTACACAAAGTTTACACATTATTTTTTTCTTTGATTGTAACAAAGTGTCTGTATATATGTTGGTCTCATTCTATCTCTGTACTCTCAGTCCTTCTTCACACTTATAGACGGGATGGTGACAGTGACCTTCGTAGCTAAATGGAAAGCGATCTTCTTCTCATAGTAGGCACACTCATTGACAAAGAAAGGGTAGAGTTCCTCTCCCTCGTGCTTCACTGTCTCCCCAGAAAATGACAGGAACACAGGGTCGCCTGGTCGGAGGAGCTTGAAGTCATTATCCTGGAGAAAGACAGAGAACACTCACACATTAGTCATCATGCACCAGGGCAGCTTTTAAATGCAAATATGACATTTACTGTTCCTGTCATAGCTTCCTAAAACAGGGCTTTATTGATTCATGAATGTAAATATAACTGCGAATGGGACTGACGTATGCAGCATTGTTGAGGACTAGTTCAGTGTTTTGGGAAATAGGCTTGGTCACTTTCTTGCCAAGAGCTTCATCTGCAATAACAACCCAGAAAATGTTTCTATTGTACCACAGGTAAGTTAAATTTGCACATTATTTTGTAGTGGATATTCTGAAACATAACATTTCTCAACAGCAGTGCGGTGAAGGTGCAGTTAGGTTTAGGCACAAAAATCAATTGGTTATACAGTGCGTATTATATATTATATAACACCCACATTTGGTGGCACAAAAGCCGCAGCTGCTAAAATATTGCTACTGGTCACCAAAGAAGGACTGGTGCTGTTGGTTTTGGTCAGTGGTCTGTGCCTTGGCGGCCATTTCGCATACAGCTGGAGACTCAATATCTAGGGGGCTGGAGCCTATCCCAGCTGACATTGGGCAAGAGGCAGGGTACACCCTGGACAGGTCACCAGACTGTCACAGGCCTGACACATATGGTGCGTTCGTTTTGTACTCGGAGGTCGGAAGTCGGAAGTGGGAATGACGTCACCTCCGAGTTGACAACAGTTTTTGCATTCTAGTTGACAACGGTGGACAAGTCGTAAAAAAACATGGACACCCGCAAGAAAGCCTTTGATGCCCTTGCACTTTCAGAGTATAGACAGCTTCAAAACCATTATGCACTCCACCTGATGAACACTGCAGATGAGGCTGACCTAATGTAAAACAAATAGGATAGAATTGCTATAAACAGTACTTTAGCAGAGTGTTTACTCACTATGTGTGTGACCGGCAGCCATCTTGAATTTGTAAGTCGGGGTTGATGCGGTTGCTCCGAGTTGGAAATCCGATCTCAGGGTGCGTTTGAGTTTAAACTTCTGACTAGGAACTGGGAATTTCCGACCTCCGAGTACAAAACGGACACACCAATAGAGACAGACAACCATTCTCGCTCACATTGAATTTAGAGTCATCAATTAACCTAGCCAGCATGTCTTTGGATTGTGGGAGGAAGCCGGAGCACCTGGAGAAAACCCACTGGAAACTGTTTTACCACTTAGATCACTGACATATTACCACCTTTTTAAGGCGATACAGAAAATGAACTTGTCGGCAAGCCACTAAATGCTCCACCATGTTCACCAGCTAACTAAAGTGGATTTTTAGCGCGTTGTTGCAAGAGGTAGTTGCTTGCTGCAGCCGAAAATGACAGCTTAACAATGAGCTGAAGCTAAATTTAAAGCTCCAAAGCTGAGGGGAGCTGCACACTGTGTGGGTAACTCTTGGCAGACTCCTCACTCAGAGTAACCCTGTGCATGTCTGCAAGATCTCTTCTTGTCCGTTACCTGCAGATCAGGGTGAATGACAGCAATGATCTCATTGGTTGTAGGATCCCTTGGGTAGTCTACACTCTTCACATAGCAGTATGCCTCCACGTCACCCCCTTCAAAAGTATTTCCTGTTGGCAAAGGACAGTAAGTAGTAATGAGCATTTTTTTAATTGCAAAAAAAGACAATAACAATCAGTTGATTAAATATCTGAACTAAGGAAAATGTTAAAGTGGGCCATCACAAGTTTTGAACATTAAGTCAGAAAACCTGTTTAAATAATCTGACCAGAGGTTGTTTCTTACCGGAATTGAATTTCTGGAGCCAGTCAATCATGAGATCCACTCCCTCTTTCACTATGTTAAAGATATCAGCTCTGAGCACGCCGTGTGGTTGAGGACCGACCTCTATCGCTGCAGAGAACAAGAGAAACATCAGCATCTTACCTTTTTATTAGTTCAGTTATTCAAATGCAGGCAGAAAAATTCACACACTTACAAAAGCCATGTTTGCCCACTGAATCCAGGGAATACGTTTCAGGATGTGATAGAGCCAGCTGGATTGCTCTCACAGGCGCAGAGGTCATCTTACTCTGAAAATCAGACAGGTCAAATATTTACAGCCCTGCATGCTTCAGTTCAGTCTTAACAGCTTTACCATACAATTCAAATACAGATATATCCTGGAAGATGACAGATTCAGCTTCATATTGACTTGACACCATGATTACTATGGATTACAAACTATATATACTGTGCAATAATACTGGTGCAGGGCAGGAATTTTTAAAACCTAAACAAAGATTACTTGAACGGGGGCAAAAACAAAAAAAGCTGGTCAGAAGTAAAATATTTGAACAAGTACTGGGTGGCCTGCCATGATATTTTGTACAGACATTTGTGGTCCACAAAGTACTTAGGCAGCTGTGGCTCAGGTCGGAGAGCGAGTTATCCAGTATCTTGCCCAAGGATACTTGGACATGCAGACTGAAGGACTTATGTGTGATTGCGTGTGAATGTTTAACTGAGTAACAGGTTGCACCTTGTGTCAAATCCTCGGCCACCAGTGTATGAAGGTGTGTGTGAATGTGACATGCAGTGTTAAAATGCTTTGAGAGGTTGAGAGGCAGAAAGGCTCTATGCACTGCAAGTGCACTTACCGTTTATTGTTCCTCTTGTGCCACCATTTCTGTTTTCACAATACTTTAATTTATAACTAAACACCTACAACGCTAACCTCAAATCTACTTTATTTGTGCTAATTAGCAAATGTTAGCTTGCTAATACAAGATGGCGAGCATGGTAAGCATTATACCTGCTTAACATCAGCATGTATTTTGTGTATTGTATGTCAATAAAATGCAGTGTTTGCAGTCAAATTAAAGTTCATTGGGTTCAACATTTGGGTGTCACCTCACAGCAAGAGGGTGTGGCGCAGCCCCTCTGTGCTGAGTTTGCATGTTCTCCCTGTGTCAGCGTGGGTTTTCTTTCCAGCTTCCTCCCACAGTCTAAAGCAGTGGTTCTCAACTGGTGGCTCGGGATCCAAAAGTGGGTCGCGGAGTCATTTTGACTGGGTCGCGGATTCACATATCTTTTGTGAAATATTGTAACTTTTTTACTCAAACTTTATGACCTTTTTCTCAAAATTTTAGAACTTTCTTCTAAAAATCTTATGACCTTAAAGTTTTACAATTTTTGTCTCAAAATTTAATGTTGTTTTTTTTTTTTTTTCAATATTTTGACTTTTTTGAAAAATTTTATGATTTTTCCTTCAAATCTTACATTTTTCTCAAAATTTAATGATTTCTTTCTCAAAATTTTACCACTTTTTTTGGAAAAATTCCTGGCTTTTTTTTTGTAAAATTTTACAACTTTTTTGCATTTTGTTCATGTAATTTTGCAACTTTTTTTCTAGAAATGTTTTCTAGAAATTCTCAAAATGTTAGTCTGTATATTACATACCATAGTCAATGCAAAGTTGATTAATAGACACGAATACGCGCCACAGGGCTATTGTATTGTATAGCGTCTGTGAAATAGATTTGAGAGGAAAGTAAAAAATTTGGGTCATGACGGAAAAATGTGGGTCCTGAGGATAGACCAGTTGAGAACCACTGGTCAAAAGACAGGTTAATAGATAGATAGGTTAATTGCCTGTAGGTGTGCCCCCCCGACAACATAAGCGGTTACAAAAAATAATGAATGAATGACTTCAACATTATGAGATCTGCAGTTTTAGTGCTCTGTGCTCTAATTTGTTGAAGTCATGTTATATACCTTAAAATATTTGTCTGGATGAAGCTCTTACTTGTAAGTATTTATAAATGTGCAGTGGGATCGGGTCTGAGGAGTCCATGAGTATGCACATGCCCATGTTGGCAGTGGTGTTATGGAGGTCGCAAAGCAGATCCACAGCCTCTTGGCTTCCTTTGGGCCCAAGCTGAGCATTCAGCTCTTGGGCTCGCCTCAAGTCGTAGGGTGTAGAGTCTGTTATGGGAGAACTGGAAGCCAGAACATGGCTAATGAGTTTCTAATACATAGATTCATTTGTCTGGCTGTTTTTACTACACCTCAAAGTGTACAACTTTTTCTTTTTCAAACTTACTTTAGCAAGGCAGCTGTGAAACAACGATTGAGATCTTTTTCCACGTATCTTCTGCAAACATCCACAGCCCGTGGATTCGATAGGATGGTAGTTATAGAAACAGATCCGGTCTGATCTGCCTTCTGTTTCTGCATTTCTCTCACCAAATACACCCCTGTCATCTCATTTCCATGGGTGCCACCGCAAATGGCAACGCGGGACAGTGGCGAGAAAGAGACGTGCTCCATCTGTTGGCAGGAAAAAAGAGGTTTTTGTAAGTTTTCTCATGTCTTTAGATCATCCGGACTCTTTATGACCTGAGTCTAACCTGGGACCAGATGGTGAAATCAGGTTCAGCATCTGGTCAGAAACTGCAATTGCAAGAGTATTCCTTAAAGGGTCATTAACTCATTTATTTAATAAGTGACTAATCTAGCTGTAGACACATTAGAGAAGACACCAGGTCTGTTAAAGTCTAGGTAAACATTTTGTAAAGATTAGAATGCAACACGAGAGGCTGTTAAAACAGTGTTTCAGTCTGTTGCTTTAATGTTCTATGAATGATTGCAGACATCTTCCTTTACACAACAAACTGTGGTTGTCCATTGCCTGTGTGTATTTGTTTTGGCTTCAGGTCAACTTATTGTAGGGTTAGGTTTGTGTCAACTCATGGTTGCGTCACAAGATAATCACTGAGGGGTGAATGTCTGTTGTTTGTTGATCTTTGGTCACTGCAGCCTAATGTGTGACTAAGAGTCAAAGAAAACCACCCAACTTTAAAGGCTGCTGCATAAAGACAAGACAGATACTCAACTCTCCTCTTACAGTTACAACACCACCTTCACATACCTCATTTTAGTACCCAGTTATTCCTGTCAGGGCTGTTTTGAGTGATATTTACATTTTATTAATTGCAAAAACTGTGTTTGCATTCACTTTATAATTCATTTTGAAATCCTCGGTATTAGTTCTAAAGTTGAATTGAAGCAATAAATAGAAAACTACAGAGTTCCTGCAGTCAAGATATGTTAATTGTCTTAGTTAGGTTTGTGCATACGGCCCCAGGGGTCACACATCTGCTGCCAGAAGCCCCAGCTCATGGAGGAAAAACTTGTTTACTCACCTCTTTAAATGTTGTTTAAAACTCCCTTTATTGAACTTAAATTAAATGTTTAATAAATGCATATTTTCTTTTCAATAATAAATGATTAAAATGATTATCTGACTTTAAGCACATCAGTTATTAGTCCAGCAACAAGCTATGCATGGCTGCTGCTTCTGTGACCGCCAGTATACTCCAGTCTTTTGTCCCCGTTTACTCTGACATGATGCCAAGCAAACAGCTGGATCTGCATTTAACAACATCAGCAGAAAGCAAAAGAAGAATAAAGAAGTTGCACCACTTAATTTTAACTCTCCTATTTAACATTTAAAAACATTTGATATCTACACACACACACACACACACACACACACTATAATGTAGCTATGAGCAGATGTAAGTGTTTAGTCATGTAGCTGGCAACAACTGTAATGCCTCTGGTGGGCAACACAGAAGTGGAGGCAGATAGTGATTAAGAATTTACTACAACACAGATGTAAATATCTAAAATATGTCATATAGGAGAGGTGATAATTGTGGAAATATATTGTACGTTAAAGGTCCAGTGTGTAGGATTTAGGGAGATATATTAGCAGAGATGGATATAATATATATCATATAATAAGTATGTTTTCTTTAGTGTATTATTTTACGCCTGAAAATATGACTTGTGTTTTTGTTACCTTGGAATGAGCTGTTTATATCTACACTCGGGAGCGGGTCCTCATCTACGGAGATCACCATGGTGCTCTGTTATGTTTCTACCCTCGTCCAGAATGGATAAAGCAAACATTGGCATTAGAAAGAGCCATTCACGTTTTCGCAATTTTGCATTGGCCACTGTGGAGCTGTGTCAGAGAAACAGGCTTTTTAATGTTTAAGGTCTAAGAATCTGTGAATAACTTTTATCTTTACAAGGACCTAGTCTTAACTTCAAGGGGAAATTCTGAGAATGCATTGCAATTCTAAGAATTTTCTTTGAATTTCATCACTAGGAGCAACACTTAGCACTAGGGAGCTTTATGAGTGTGGCCCCTGGATCTTAAGTTTTCACAGAAACAAAGGTGAGCGCCGATAAGCTGGGCTAGGTTAGTGGCCCATCAGTGAAATACCAACCTGCATAGGAGAAATACTGATTTGTAATGTGAAACTGCTTTACTCAGTGTTTTTCCTGAGTTTAAACAGCTGGTGCGATTCTTTTTGGAGAGGACGAGACCTCTGTGGATAATTTGGCTCATTGTAAACACCTCCTCAGTGAATACTGAAGGAATTCTTACCCGGAGAAGTGTCAGCTGGTTGCAACTCTGCAAATAAATCCTCCTTAATCTTTCACGCTGGACCTTAAATAAATTCTTAAAGTGCCTTGACGTGCTTACAACTACACTGATGCCTGATACACAAAGCATTTCAGATAACCTGATAAATTGATCAACATTTCTGATGTGTGAAATACTTTCTGTTGCATGACACACCCCTCATCTGGATGTTTTTTAGACAAGACTTTAAAATTCAAAATGCGGAGCGCTTGAGTGTATCCTCATCAAGAAGTCATGCAAAACAGGCACATTTGGGGAAATGAAACATCTAAAAATCAGCTGACTCAGATACAGCAGTGGCCTTATTAGATTTGATAATATCCAGTAAATATACAAGCATGGATGAACAAAGTACAACTGACTGTCTGTTTGTATCTTCCTGGGGCAAAGTGCTGTTTTGCAGGGTTCAGGTTACATGATCAACCCAGAGAGAAAAACATGAACATGTAAATCAATCCCTCGAACAAAATGTGAATGAAATATAGTATGCCAGGAAGCTGTGCATCTTACCTTTCTTTTAAAGTTCAGCACCCACTGGACTTCAGCAACCTTTGAGCTCAGAGGGACTTTGTATCAGGATATTATTGCAGTATTTTATAATCTGCCGGCAAAGCTATACAGGCACTCTGCAAGCTACATTCCAGTCAGAGCGGTTCACCATTCACATGCACAGACAGCAATAAAGTCAAACACAAACCAGTCCACACCATTATATACAGACTTTCAAATCCGGCCCTCCTTCCTTGCGTGTGTTCTTGCCTCTGCGGCCCTCCTCTTTATGTTCTTCAGCTCATATTTCAAGCAGTTGGACATTTTGTGCTGTAGCAGGAAGTCGCTCTGTTATTTTCTACCAAACCAGCAGGAGCCGCTCTGAGTGGCCTGTGGGCTGGGTGTAACTTTAAGGTGCCTCAACAGCAACAACAGCAACAAGACTACAGTACACTCCATGTTTAAGCATCTTCACTAGTGCTAAGCAGGAGCCACAGAGGTTCACAGCAGCTGGGGAGTGTCTCATAAAGGGAGCTTGATTTATTGAGAAGAGCCTGTTTTGAATTAACCCTAATAGGCTGACAGTGGTAGAGGAAGCCCTCAAATTCTTTTCTTACACACTAGGCTTTTAAAAAACAGCTGGATGGAAATGGATGCTGATAGTGAAACATTGTTTCCAGGACACAGCGATGTTTCTGGTCTGGTTTCTGAATTTAGCTGTTTTTTGTTTTTTTTTATGTCTGTATAAGATTAATGTTTTATATAGTTTTTTTAGGTGGTGTGAAAGTGGGGTAATAGTAGCATATACAGCCTAGACCTCAGGACCACAATGGAAATAAATCACGCAACTTTATTGCAATATCTTGGTTAATTTTAGGGCTGTATGCACATTTGTGCACTGTATTTTAATTTATCAAATAAAACCAACCAATCAATCAAGTAAATAGAAATACTAATACCCAACACAGTTGCCAAAAGAATTGTTCATTTCGTACATTTTTACAAATGTCGCATTGGTGCAGTATTTCTTTAGCTGATCCACTGAAACTTCAGATTGCTCAACAATGCTGTGATGGACCTGTGGCTAGGTTTAGGCACAGAAATCACACGGATATGTTTGGCAAAAGATCATGTCTTCAAAAAGATCTAAAATTAGAAACACCTATATCCATTGTTGAATTTAAGAACATCATAAAGGGTGTGGTGACAGAGACATGTGCTTGTTTTTCTCGAGAGGCCACTATGTTTGACTAGTTGTTGTTTTTATTGTGAATTTTTGTATTATATGTTGTATTTGTTGCATTTGAAATGAGTTTTGATTGGCTGCTGCCTTGGCCAAGTGTCTCTTGTAGAAGATATTTTGGTAACACTTTATTTGAAGGTATCTACATAGGGGTGACATGACACTGTAATGCCATAATTATGACATTACACTGTCATGAACATGTCATGAACATTATGTACACGTCATAAGCGTTTATGGCTGCTGTCATTAAGTGTCATTCAGTTTTTTAATGACAAGTTGACATTGTTTGGGTTGTCTTGATTATGACAAATTGACATTAATCAAAGTGACATTACCAGAAGTTGTCTTTGTCATGATAAGTTGACATTAAATTTGTTTTGGATGTCCTTATAATGACAGCTTGACATTACCAGAAGATGTCTTTGTCATGACAACTTGACATTAACAAGAAATGTATACAGTATACATTTATGTCAAATTAATGATTTTGATGTTTCCAATGCATTTAACACCCTGATGATGTCCAAACATGTTCGTTATTCATGTATTAATAAAGGATTTTTAACTACAGTCAGAGGGCCCTGGAAGCATTTTTGGACTGCCTACTTGTACTCTGGACTTTTACACTGAGTGAAACAGCCAGTCGTTTATTATCCTGAAGTGACTCTTTGCCGTATCCTTGAAGAGCACTTGATTTTTTTTTTACAACAAACTACACAGAGCCTTGACCCAGTGCAGCACTCCCTGTTTTCTCCTCATTATCAGTGACTGCACAATGTAGTTTATAGTCATCCACATATTTTCACCTTATCTCGTAAAATTAAAAGGCTTTTTTACTCTTCTTACATGATTTAGTACTATTTCGCTTGTGACACCTTAAAATAAAGCAGTATGCCTGTGTGTGACCCCTTTTTAAGAGGAGTCAACAGAAAAAGATTACAGACCAATTCAAGAAATGAAAAGAACTTTTTGTTTCGTCTTCCATGTCCCGTTATGTCCCATCATGACCCCTCAGGTGCATCTTGTCATCTATAGGTGGGGTATCTAACTCAAGGTTGGGAATCACTAATCTACTAAATGTTAAAATGTTGATTACCTCACATATTTCACGTCTCTCCCCTCCACATAACCCTTCCAGTCTCTTCCATTTCTCTCACTCTCTCCCTCTGAAGGGAAGTCCTAAGCTCCATTTAGAAGTGTAATCCTGTCGGATCAGTCACTTGATCATAAGCTGCTTCCTCTCACTCGTTCACTCTCTCTCTGTCAGTCTCTTATTCTCCTGTTCTTTCTGCCCATTCAGTTAAATCCAGTGCATTTAATATCACTTCAATTTTAATTTCAGTTAAACCCAACAAGCTCTGACTGAATGAAACTATACTACTAAATTTAACGATGAATTCCTGCTGGCAGAGTAGGTTTCTGTCTTTGTTGAGCTCTTTCGACCATTAACCTGTTGACATCTGACCTCTGACTCCATATCATAATATCATATATATGACAAAGCCGTACTGTTACAATTTAATTCCAAACACAGGCTACAATTTGTCAATATTTTATTTTGGAGGACCATTCCGCAGGTCTGTGTGAGCTGCTGGTTTAAAAGTTATATGATGCATGTTTTAAAGTTTTGTATTCACATACATGTATTTGTGATAATCACAGTATACATAAAGCATGCACTCACATTTTTTCCTCATGTTTGCCACCTGAAGATGTCAAAAAAGCTCTCAAGCCCAACATTAAGTGTGTAATTGTTTTTCCCAGTGGATGGATGACAATTACTGCCCCGCAGTGGGCAACATTATTAACTACATTTACTCAAGCACAAAGGTATTTGTCCTGTACTTGAGTATTTCCTTTTTCTACTACTTTATACTTATATATATACTATACTAATATATATATTATATACATATTCATCTGACATGAATAATTACAAGTTACAGTTCAGATTAAGAGATAACATGCAAAAGCATATGGCTTGTAAAATACACTGCATAATGAAAGATGAAACCTTTAAAGCCCATGACACACTTTTAGCCTGTGACACACACAACAATCACAAATAGATTTCATGTTACACTTTTTTCTATATTTTTATATTTGAATGCATGGGCGGATCATGAGACAATGGGCCCCTGGGTACAGACATGCAAAAGGACTCATCACTTCTACATAGGAACAAGACACACAGATGGTAGTTTTGCTTCTTTTTGCTGAGTGGTTTTGAATCTCTTTGTGCTAATTTTGTCTCTTTGTGGTCATGTTGTGTGTCTTTCAAGTTGTTTTGTGTCTCTTTGAGATAATTCTGTGTCTTTTTGGGTCGTATTCTGTCTCGTACTTGTTTTAATGCTTTTTGTAGTTATTTTGTTGGTCCTTGTGGTTGTTTTGTGTGTCTTTGTGGTCACTTTGTCCCTTTGTGGTTGTTTTGATCCTTTTTGTAGTTTTCTGCATCTCTTTGTAGTTGTTCTGTGTCTCTCTGAAGTCATTCTGTGTCTTTTGGGTCATTTTCTGTCTCTTGGTAGTTGTTTTGATCCTTTTTTATCACTATTTTATGTCTCTTTGAAGTTGTTGTATTCTTGTTGTAGTTATTGTGTTGGTCCTTTTGGTTGTTTTCTGTCTCTTTGTGGTGATGTTGTGTCTCTGTGTAGTTTTTTGTGTGTCTCTTATAGGTCATTTTGTGTCTCTTTGGGTCATTTTCTGTCTCTTTGTAGTTGTTTTGATCCTTTTTTTTAGTTATTTTGTGTCTCTTTGTGGCTGTTGTATTATTTGTAGTCAATCCATGTGTCCTTGTGGTTGTTTTGTGTCTCTTCATGGTCACTTTGTCTCTTTGTGGTCATGTTGTGTTTCTTTGAGGATGTTTTGTGTCTCTTTGAAGTCCTTTGGGGTCATTTTCTGTCTTTTTGTGGTTGTTTTGATCCATTTTGTAGTTATTTTTTTGTCTGTAGTTCCTTTGCATCTCTACGTGGTCTCTCTGTGTGTCTTCCTGGTTGCTACGTGCTAATTTGAGTGACATTTTGCAGGTGAAGGTCACGGGGTTCCCTGGGCTTGTGCCTGAAAGGCCCATTCATAATTCTGTCCATGCTTGTATGCTTCACAGTACTCCATTCAGTATTTAATGAACTACAATTCCCAAGAGGTGGGGGGCTGTGCACAAGTGTGTTGCATACTGGCTGATTAGAATTATGCGAATTATTGCTGATTAATGTATGCGCTGATGGTGGTATGATAGACTGAAAACTCAGAGTAAAGTGAAATGCTGCAAGGATATTAGTGTGCAGGAATCATGTCTATCACATGTCAATAAATTGTTAGCAGTTCCACAGTTTTGTTTACTTTTATAAATTATCTGAGTACGACTTTCCCCACTGTCACCAGCTGTCTATGAGTTGGACATTTTAGGATTTTCTACTTTACACAGCAGCGTGCCATAAGTAGTTGCATGCCAGTTTGTGCTGCATCTCACACGGGAAAAGTGTTTTGACATGCAACAATAGACTGCATGTCTGTAATGTTCTCAGTTAAACAGCATGGGGGCCCTGGGGAATGTTTTTTTTTCTAGTTCATTCACAACTACTGTACATTTCCCTGAACAAATATAATGCTGTTGGGTCACAGGACAAAATCTGAATAGTCACATCTCGTGTCTCATCTAAGGAACAGTCTAGCCTCTCCTCCGACATGCAAGCAGCCAACCTTGACGACTGCCAGAGGTGCATGTGTTGCTACAGAAGCACTGAAAGGACCGATTGAATGTCGTCCACATTTGTACACAGCTGGTGATGTCTTTAAAGACATGAAACATCTTTCCAAGTTTGCTTTTCTCAACAGGATTGTGTTGACTGTATCAAACTCCTCACGTCAGTCAGTTTCACTGTAATTTGCTTTACATGAATCAGACTTGATCCCGTTACGCACAGATCAGACACCAGACAAAGAGCTGCTCTCATCCTCCCTGCTGGTCCCTCCCTAGTGATTAAATGATGCCTGAATTATTCATATGAAACAGAGGAAAAAGAATTTTTGATGCAGCTAATGATATTATCAAGCGTTACCTAATAGCTTGCGACCTTTTTAGTATGGGGGAACAGGGCGTGTGTGGGGGAGGTTTGAACAGTGACATTTGAGACAGGGAGTGGCCCAGAAGAGGTGGCCTCTGGGTAATGAGGTCTTGCTGAGAGGAAACAGACTTTTTAACCTTCTTGTGGTCTTTTTTTTCAAGTGTGCACATCTTTGTATGTGTTTGTGTGCACTGAAGAGACTGAGCCATGAACTCAGAATCAATCAGTCTATTTCCGTGTCCTATTTTTTGTCGGGGATACCGAACTATTAAAGCCAGACCAGACAATGCAGACATGAAACAGCATATTATACAATACAGCTCATAAAAACAAGCACAGCAGGCGCACTTTAATCCAATTGGCAGTTGTACCCAGCAGCAGAAACAGATGCTAATTGGGTATTGTCTCTGAGAGGAAGAAGATACCTTCACTGCCCTCAGTTTAGTGTAACCACTATTTTGACAAATGAATCTTTAATTTGCAGTCAAAAACAATGTGGATGTTCTGGAGAAAATATGTGGATGATTTTGGAGATGAAACAAAGAGACATCTTTGAATTAAATGTTCTTTGCCTAAACCAGGAGAGTCATATCCATTTCCTTATGTCTGTCACTTAATGGCCTTTACACTTGATCTGTTTTGAGCTCATGGTTACATAATACAGACCAACCTACATAAAATTCTGGAGCTTTTTTTTTTTTTGATGGCACGGCTATGAAGGATTAACCATATCTCACACACAGTCATCCAAGGCTTCACACAGCTCTAATGCATGACCCTTTCGAATTAAAGGGTTTGAACATTTAACAGAGTTTTAACTCGGGCTGTAAGAAATGACCACAGCATGAACCTGCTGATCAGATTTGTATCAGCATCAGAGGAGGTTGAATGCACTTAATGTAACTTGTTTGGATAAAAATGGCAATGTTCTGCTGGGAAACCCTGGGTCCTGGCCAGTGGCGTGCACAGACTTTTTGAAGGGCAGGGGCGAAAAGAAAAAAAAGGGCACTTTAGCGCTCATTTTGACTCCAAGGAGGGCGCTTTAGCGAACGTTTTTCAACAATTGGGCCACGACGGGGGGCGACGTGCTCCACCTACCCGAACACCGCGTCAGACAATGGCACTTATTGATGGCAGCGGCACCCAGCAGGACAGCTCACCATGTCACATCACAAAAACTCAGGCATGACCCCTAGAGTGGGACAAAGAGCTCAAGGCATCGACCTGGCCTCCAAATACCCCAGATCCCAACCTGTTTGAACATTTGAGGGACGTGCTGGTACGCCAGAGGCACCCTCGATCCACACTGGGTGCTCCTTGGACCGGACTTGGCTCTGACCTGTTAAGGCATGAACACAGGACCTCTGGAGGGCGTCCTATAGTGTCTGGCACCAGGATGTTAGCTTCAGATCTTTTGAGTCCTGTATGATATGAGGTGCTGCTCCAGCATGTCCCACAGATGTTTGATCAGATGGGGATCTGGTGCGTTGTCCTGCTGGGGGAGGCACTGCTACTGAGGGGTGACATTGCTATAATAGGGAGTGCCTGGTCTGCACTGGTGTTTCAGTGGGTGGAGTGTGTCAGGTGGCATCCACAGGAATGTCAGAACCCAAGGTTTCCCAACAGAACATTGCATTGTAGCAAGATGATCAATGTTGTTCACTTCACCTGTCAGTGGTTTTGATGTTTTGGCTGATCTGTGTATAGTCTCACAAAGAAACAACCAAGCAAATACAGACCAAAATGAATAAAAGAAAAGACGTATAAAAGTTGGTAGGATCAAATCAATAATTCAGATGATTAAGCTGATAGTACCAGTACTAAAAAACAACCGCTGAAGCAAAGTTTTCCCAATTTCATGTTATGTAGTGCTACTTTACGATTGTAGCAACAATTTTTTCCATAAGATACTGACATTTACCAGAGTTTTGAAGTTGAAGGTTAACAGTAGAGTCTCATGGGCTGTAAGAATGACTACAGCACAATCCTGCTGATAAGATTTGTATCAGCATCAGGGTGGAGGAGATTGAATTAACTTGTTATAACTTGTTTGGATAAAATTGGTCATGTGAATTGGTGAAATGTAGTTAATTACATTTACACAAGTACTGTATTCAAATACAAATGTGAGGTACTTGCACTTTTCTTGGGTACTGTCTTCACATTGCACCTTGTACTTTTTACTTTACTACAATTTTTTGACAGATTTTGTTACTTTACTAATTATTTTTTATATATAATAACAGATTCAACTAATAATGTTTGATAATAGCCTGCGTGTTGTGCTCATATCAGTTTTGGCATCCTTTGATAGATTTATCTGATCTGGGATTGTGCCAGGCTAAAAGACTGAATCTATCCAACACGCATGTGAGTGATAACAGACTGTCTGCATCAGGACCACTCTCTCTCTGTCTCCGTCTCTCTGGTCACATGTTAACCAGGCGCGTATGTTGCGCATCAGAGGTGCCACAGTAACTTATGTCGCCTGCCAGCAGAGACTGAAGCAGATCGGACTGAGGACACTTGAGGAATGGCCTCTGGACGGGATGAATCCAACACAACCAGGAATCTGACCAACCAGTTCGTGCAGCCGGCGTGGCGCGTGGCGCTGTGGTCGGTGGCGTACAGCACGGTGCTGGCGGTGGCGGTTTTCGGAAACTTGATTGTGATGTGGATTATTCTGGCGCACAAGCGGATGAGAACCGTCACCAACTATTTCCTGCTGAACTTGGCTTTTGCTGATGTGTCGATGGCTGCGTTCAACACGCTCGTCAACTTCATCTACGCGACGCACGGAGAGTGGTACTTTGGAGAGGTGTACTGCAGGTTTCACAACTTCTTCCCGGTTACCGCTGTGTTCGCCAGCATCTACTCCATGACCGCGATAGCCCTCGACAGGTATGAGGAAGATGATACCATAACATATATGTTATTAATGAGATTTATTTAACGATATTTATGTTTTTCTTCTGTGTCTGCATGCCTGTAGGTTATTTAACAACTTGTCAGGGTTCCCACACAGTATAGGGGACAGACATTAGGTTTGTCTGAACATCTGAGTTATGCAGTGATGTATGTAATGGTCAGAAAAGTAGACAAACTGTCTTTCCAACACAAGGAAACCACAACATCGTCATTTTCATGGACTCAGTGTTGCAGAGACGCCATGAAAATTAAATTATTTGTCTTTTTTTCCCCAGCTAATTCATAAAAGAGATTTATTCAAGAGATTAAAAAGTGTGGGGAAGCAATAATATGCTATTATTTATTCAGTATGTTACACTTCAGGACCTGGCTGGAATCTTCTGGCAATCACTTTTTCCAACAGTTGGATTTTAAAAGTATTTGTTTCCATAATTAACATCCAGTTATCTGTACTCAGAGGTCAAACATGATCTGAAAAATCTACCGAGAAGTCTGGAAATAGTACGGAAAGTATGGACATTTGAAATGGAAAATGTGTAGAAACCCTATCTAAGGTATTTTACAATTTCCGTTTCACAGTAATTTGGTTAATGAATGCATTAACTTGACTCAGTTTACCAATGTAAGAGTTGCCTGCATTAAAAGTCTTGATTATTTAAAGGTGCAGTGTGTAAAATGTAGGGGGATATATCGGCAGAAATTAAATATAATATAAGAAGTATGTTTTGTTTAGTGTATAATCACCTGAAAATAAGAACTGTGATTTTGTTACCTTGCCATGTTGCACCACCATGTTTCTACAGTAGCCCAGAATGGACAAACTAAACACTGCCTCCAGATTCAGCCATTTTCATGAAAGGAGATCAAAATGGTGTATTACTGGCAGCTATGATTATACATTTACACTCACCTGGTTTCCACCAAGACACTTTTGACTTGTCTGGTAAGGACAGCTCATACCCTACTGTGAGTGAGTATTTCAGTGTTATAAAACATGCAGGGAGGTGATGAATATCAACATTATAAGCCTTTATTTGACAAGGAAAAGTTAGCAAAAATGTTAAGACAAATTTCAGCAGACTGGATGTAACAAATTTACACTAAATAAAATGTTTGATGATCTTGTCTTCAGACAAATATTCATCAGAGCAGCTTTTTTTGCAAAATGCTAGCTGTGTTCAGGTTTGCATGAAGTGCTGAAACTGTTATGTTTTGCATGTTTGAAATCTTAAATAAAGTTATAGCCCAGGCCAATGTTGTGACCTCTGACCTGCAGGTACATGGCCATCATCCACCCCCTGAAGCCTCGACTGTCGGCAAAGGCCACTATGGGAGTTATCGTCTGTATATGGAGTCTAGCCGTAGTTCTGGCCTTCCCTCTCTGCTACTACTCCACCACCCGCGCTCTGCCCCGGAGGACCCTGTGCTACGTGGCCTGGCCCCGAATGGCTGGTGACCCCCTCATGTGAGAACACTGACGAACCCCTTTCTTTTAGCTTATGTCAGGCTTCATCATCATGGCAAAGCTTGGTTGTAATCTAGTCTCCTATATGTGTATCTCTCAATGTGTCATCTGGTTGTGTCTATTATTAACTTCAGATAGGTCATTATTCATCATTGTCCCACCAATTAAAATATATACTGGTGATGAGTTTCTCCACTTTCACAGGTATCATATCATAGTTACAGTTCTGGTCTACCTGCTGCCCCTAGTGGTGATGGGCATCACTTACACCATCGTGGGCATCACTCTGTGGGGAGGAGAGATCCCAGGAGACTCATCTGATAACTATCATGGACAGCTCAGGGCTAAAAGGAAGGTAAACTCACATTTATTTAATGCATTAACATTTTTTTATTTGCTCTATGTTTGTGTGTCTTTGGAGGGGAAGCAAACAGGTGTGTTTATGTACATTAGGTTTTGCCTGATTAAGCCCAGTTCAGACCAATGATTTGCAACAAGACGAAACGTTGTCTCGAAGCGTCTCGACGAGAATCATTGGTCTAAACTGGGGTTTAAATCTAAAGTTAAGAGCGTTCTTTAACGGTTTTCATGATAGGACAACAAAATGATGTGTAACTGGCAGCTATGATTATATATTTCTACTCAACTAGTAGTCTACCAAGACAGTTTTAACTTGTCTAAGGACAGCTGATAGGCTGCTGTGAGATCATGTTACAGAAAAGAGACAGGCTAAATGTTATAAGGGCTTAATGACAAAAACAATGTTTTAAAGATTGGTTCCCTTATTGTAGAAAATAAAGACAAGAAAGAAATGACAACATAATCTTAACCCTAACCAAAAATCAAAAAGAAAGACTTTTATGTATTTTTGTTTTTTATTATTGCATTACAATCCCCCTGGAGCAAGGACACAGGTTTCCAACAGCATTAACAATCCACATGTTTAAAAGACCTCTGCTGATTGGGTAGGAAGTGAAACACAGACACCAAAACAAATGTAATCAGGTCTGCAGTGAGACAGAACACTGTGAACCAGTTACAGCTTTGATCAGTTATATGTAACATGTAAAGCTGTTGTGACTGCAATGCAGGTATTAAAGGCATTCACATAATCATCTTTTTCATCTTCTTTTTTTTTGCATTTTTATTATCTAATTCAGTCAAAAGTATCATATAACCATGGACGAACAAACATGATACGTTGCATAACAAATGTAGCTTCACATCAGCCTGTTATGTTTAACCAGACACTGACGTGATAGTTGGAAAACTCTGGAAGGTGAAGACAGGATAGTCAGGGAAATCTCAGTAGTTTTTCACCGTACCACCACTGCACATGCGGCCATACAAAAATCATCATATGTATATGAATTAATCGCCCCATGTCACATTGAATGGATGAGGGAAACTTTAATTTTCTTGCATGCCACACTGCTGAACGAAGAATCCAAAATCTGAGAAAGCTGGTGAGGAGTGTTACAGTTATGGGAAAATCAAGACACATATTGGACCATAAATCACTATATATGGTCTACTACTCACTGGTTTTGCCATATCTTAGTCACTATGTGGAGGTTTGGGGAAACACCTGTAAAAGCAATTTATATACATAACATTTATTACACAAAGAGCTATTAGGACTGTACCTAATGTTGGATATAGGGAGCACAGGAACACGTCGTTTTTAAAGTCACATACATTGAAATTTATGGAACGTCAAACAGTACGAATAATGTACAAAGCAATAAATAATCTTCTTCAAAAAATGTTTTGTGACAGGGAGGGGGATATAATTCAAGAGGATGTCGAGCATGGCTGTTGATGTTTTGTTTTTATTCTTTATTTCGCCTGACATTAAGTCATACATTCTTGACAAAGTGCAGTAAAAAGGGACCACATGTAGCAACAGCAAAACTATATCAAAATGTCCATTTGCAAACTCTCACACAACTCATGCCGTATAATCCAAGTCTCATTTATCTATTCGTACGCTCAGTACTTTCCAAACACATTCATTCCTGCACACTCCCACATGTGAAATTCTTTGCGATTGAACTCTGATTGTGCATTCCATTGAGTAGAGCTCAAGCGCACATCCTTGCAGGCGTGTTACTCCTCCGGATGAGAGACTTTTTATGCAGAAGTAGTAAGATTTTAGTGAAAATGCATGTTTGGTAAATACTGAGCATACAACTGAGACTTGGATTATACTGCACAAGTTCTGTAAGACTTTGTAAATGGATGTTTCAATAGTTTTACTGTTCTTAAACGTGGCCTCCTTTCACTCCAAGTCAGTAAGAGTTTTCACAGTTTCTTAGTTTTCACATTTGTGGGTTAAGTATAAAGACCTCTGCAAACATGAGTTGTTCAATTACAGCTGCAGCCTAGAGGAAGAGAAAAGTATCCAGAAGCACTTGTTCCGCTGTAGTTAGACATCATCAGCCAGACTGCGTAGTGTGTTTTGCAGCAGCGGCTGTGAGGGTTGGTTTAAAGAGGGATTAAGGTCATCACAGCTGTCATGACACGCATCTATCAAGACAGCCCCCGGGATTAACACTAAAGAGTACAATTTATTGATAAACGTCACAAATACTGCAGGTTAACGTGACAGATTATTCAAAGAGACGGACAAAGGTTAAGCTGCGGAAGTATCCGGTGATTAAGGATGATTGGGATTTTTTTAAAAAGCATATATTGCATTAATTTCATTTTAATTAAATTCAATTTATTCTGCAAAATGAGTTTAAAGAAGTGAGCATCAATGTAAACTAAAAAACAAAAGCTTGAAAATAGTCGTAGCTCTACCACAAACACAAACACATTCAGTATACAGAAATAGAGGCAGCAACAGGTGCAGCTTTGCCATTGACAGGCCTTCCTTTATAGGGAAAGAAATCATCAGAGGCTCTGATTGCTGGCAAAATTGAGCCATGAGAGATGAAAGAGATTTATAAATGTCAGGACAATGTCACACTTGATTCAAAGGCCCACATTGACAAGATGCCATTTGGGCCGGAGATTTGACGAAGGCGCTTTCATCTCCATCCAGCAGATGAGCCTTCACTGATGATATAATAGCCTCCTGCTCCTTTTAATGCCCCACAGCTCTGCATTGTGCTGCAACGCACTGATGAGTTCGGTGCTGCTCTCTCATCCGTCTTACCTGGAACCTGCTGGGTCTGATGCTTCATCGCTGACCTTTCCGTCTCTTTGTATGGCAGCCATTTTTGGCTCTTTGAATGGAAACTTCATTTTGATCAAAATGAAGGAAAAAAGACAATATACCCTCTACTTCAGAGATAATGTGCCGCCGTGGCTTCAAACACGGTTTGCCTTCTTAGTTTGATGTTTCTAAAGTTGAAGAGCATGGACATGTTGGTTTTCTGTCAGTGTGGAAAAAAGCTGAATTATTCAAAGTTGCACTAAACCAAATGCCTCTTTTCCTCTCTGTTACAACCCCCCTTTTTAGATAACAAAAGCCTTTTTCCTTACAAAAATTGAGCTTTTCCAGAACAGCCTGTAGAATATATAAATCTTGAAATGCCTACTTCCTGTTATAGTGTATATGAGATATGCCATGTTTTCATGTTGTGATCTCCTACTACTAGGGGTGGGCAGATTGATCCTGTGGGAGGCATGTCTTGATATTGACAAACTTCTCATTTGGTATTGATTCCTTTAAAAAAGTATCAATAATATAATTGTACAAATACAGCTCGTCAGTATGATCAGTATCGGTATTGTTAAAATTGTGACAAATTGTGTCATATTAGGTTTAAAAGTCTAATAACGCCTATTCCTGCTACATTCTTTGTTTTTATTATTGTTCTCTTAAGTATGACATCCGTATTGGTTACAGTGTTGCACTTTGTTATGGTCAACAGTACACCTGTGCTTGATAGCAGCACTGTTGCATTTATTTTGTATGCTGAGGAAAGGTTTCTAATATGATGGCTGTCCTGCTAATATTATTAGTGTCGTTCCTCTTGCAGGTGGTGAAGATGATGATCATAGTAGTGGTGACCTTTGCCCTCTGCTGGCTCCCCTATCACGTCTACTTCATTGTGACGGGTCTCAACAAGCGTCTGAGCAGATGGAAGTACATCCAGCAGGTCTACCTGTCAGTGCTGTGGCTGGCAATGAGCTCCACCATGTACAACCCCATCATCTACTGCTGCCTCAACAGCAGGTGGGTACAAATGAGTTTCCCCCACTTCCTCAAAAACACACATGTACTGTATGTGTACACAGCAGCATGATTACATGTTGGGTTGATTGGGGCGCAGGTTCCGGGCCGGCTTCAAGCGGGCTTTCCGCTGGTGCCCCTTTGTCCAGGTGTCAAGCTACGATGAGATGGAGCTCCGAAACACAAGACATCAACCGGGTCACCAGAGCAGCATGTGCACCCTCTCTCGGGTCGACACCAGTATCCTCAGCAAGGACAAGAGCATTTGTTCTCGTGGACGTAGGTCAAGACTTAACTCTGAGCTCAATAATAAAGACAGTTAGTTGTCTTGACTGTACACAGTCCAGCTCTAGGATTATTTTAACAGATTATATTGAGCTGAGAAATGCTGATTGGACTGTTGATAGTGTTAATTAACTCTGATGGATGTGGTAAACGTTTAGAAGTCTGGGCATAGTGTCTCTGATGATGTGACATTTCACGGAGGCAATTCAGGTGCTTTAAACCAACAAACAGACATGACACACATAGTTTTAGATACAGTGTGACTTACACTTTCCAAGGACATTATTATCTCAGATGTTCATCATAAATAATGTTCATAAACCCTTGTTAACCCATAGAAATCATAGAAATAAGATGTTATTTATAACTGCAGAACTTGCCTGGAATCATCAAGTATTTGAGTTTTATTCAATATAAAACTACTCCAGTTGTAGCTGTCTTTACATCCATGGGTATATTGTCAACAGGAAGTGCTTATATCTTTATCAGCATAATTTCAGTGGTGCCAATTGGCCAAAATGTTAAAACAAATCTATTGGTAAAATATCCCACTGAGCTCAAATTCATCCAGCTGTCATACATCTTTTTGTACTTTTTTTTTTTTTTTAGATATTGCCAAATACTTTGTCAGCATCACAAACAACTTTCGGCTGTTTTGGACATTTCATTATCACATTGGTTTAATGTTACACTAAGTGTGATGTGATATGTAATATGGTGGTATACACATTTGATTAAATGCTCTATTCATGGTGTATTTAATTCCATCAGACCGTCACTCAGTGAATTCCAGCAGCGTCAGTACTAAAGCTGCTCTTCCAACATTAATGCCCTTAAATCTATTATAGTGAGCAACCCTTGATTCACAAGTGCTTGCTGCTGTTATTTTTGTTAGCTGGAGAAAGCATGTGCCATTTTAAAATGTACCTGTTTGGGATTGTTGTTTAGAGTTACTGTTATTTTGTTTATTTATTTTTGTTGTTGTTTGTTTGTATATAATAAGTGTTGTATGTGTTATAACATGATGTAGATAATGTGAGAAAATGTAAAGCCTGAACTTGAGAAAACACATTTAGTAGAGTTAAGATTTTACGTTCAGTCGATACATGTATGGTTACACTATGTACACTATTTACAGAGTGATTCAGTCTACGCTATATTCTTTATGTCTCTATAGCTGCGGCTGCTGTTATTGAAGCCACTTTGCCCAGAGTATCAGCATGACACCTGCTCCACCTGCTCCATCGGTCAATGTCTGTCTCGGGCACTAGAGTAAGGACTGAATTTAATACCCACCTTCGTCATGGTTTTCATTGTTTACATAAACAACCATGACTTCATTTAACATGTATTAAAGACAAACATGTTTTCATCATGTCTGTTTCCTTCAGACCTTCAAAAAGAGGCATTTCATTAGAGTTTTAACTCTGAAACAGTGCATGTTGGGATGTCTGCTAAAAACGTATGTATTTGCTAAAACAATAGGTGATACCATTAAATCTCCGTATCAGGTTTTACAGTCTATTAGGTGTATTAGTGACTATGGAAAAGTGGCATTAATCTCATGTACCTTAAGTCAGCAACTCAACCAAATTGCATGTGAGGTTTCAGTGTAGTGTCGGTCTATTGGTGTGCTGAAAAGCATGTCTTATAAATGATCACCACTGTAATATAGAATGTGTCAGCGGCGTTCCATAACCATTGTTAAAAGATCTGCTGAGCAGGGTTTATCTAAATCATTGGACTTGTGTCCTCCTCAGGTAGTTGTCTGGACTGCAGACATATTTCTCTTTACAGAAATTAACTTGCAATGAAAGTTAAGAAAAAAGCTGTTATATGTTGAAGGGTGGGACCCAGCCTGAAAATTTGCTCACAGCTCAGTCCCAGGCCAGAGCAAATGTGGTTTTAAATAGGAGACAAGACAAGGCTTGATTAACCAGTTTATTTGTTTATGTAAAGCTCAACTCCCATATTTAAAAGCTGACTAAAAAGCTGAAGCTGCCTTATTTTTGGGCATCCAGCCTTTGTTGCACTTCCCCTTATCTTACTAACTATAATTCTGCAGATAGACAGGAAGCAAATGTGGTTGCAGTGATTACAACTAAAAAAAAACAAACAGCAATATGACTGTTTTTTGCAGCAGAGCGTACAGAAGCCTGTCGCACCTTAATTGCAGACATCACAGCAAATTTGTACATGACTACAAATTTGTACAAACAAAGCAGAGTTTTTTGTTGCAACAACTCTCAGTGCAGTTGGAGCTGCTCATTATTTCTCACTTGTTCTCAACAGTCAAAGAAAAAAAGGGATGAAGCCACAAGCACCAACACCAGCCACTGGGTGGAGACATAAGCCCGGGACCTAAAGCAGAGAGATAGAGACAAAAAGAGTGATAAATATCTTACAGTTAGAGAAATTATTTGATCTATGTTCAGGTTTGTCTCTTTCAATGAGATATACAATTTCCATCCATTTGAGTCAAGTAGTTTTTAAATCAAATAAAACTAAGATCAATAGATTATTACGACATTTCTAACCATAGCTCATAGAATTTACTTCAATAAAGCTTATGTAATGGCAGTTCTTAAACTCTGATATGACATTTCTGATATCTGAGTGACTCAACAGTAATTACACAAACTTTATTAAAGTAAGCTGGATGGAAAAATGCATAAACCTGACAGAATAGAACTAATAATATTTTCAACCGCAGGTAATATGTTACCCAGAAAAATAAACTTCTGCTGTGAGTGAGGCAGATTTAGCTACATAGAGACAATATTTCTGGTTTTCATGGGCTTCAGAATATATTATTCTTTAAAGGAACAGTGTGTAGGATTAAGTGGCATCTATTGGTGAGGATTACAGACTTCTCGAACTAACTTCTCGAAGTTAGAATTCCTTCAGTGCTCATTGTTCAGGAGGTTTTTTCAGGGAGCCAAATTATCCGCAGAGGTCTCTTCCTAATAACAGACCAGGGGTCTCATTTATAAACATTGCGTATGCACAAATCGAGGCATAAGCCACTTCTAATGCAAAAGTTGTGATCTATAAAAATAGACCTGATGAGAGAAACTTTGACCCATGCTTACGAATGTTTTGGAGACGTGAAATTGCCGATGCAGACGGTGAGGAGGAACAGGAAGTTGTAGAAATTGTCGAATATTTTTGGTGCACATCATCTTTGGCCTTTGTCTGTACGTATTATTTTCTAAATGAGATCTTAAAACCACTGAATAAAGACGTTTCATGTTACAAAACAGTGTTTCAAATGCTTCTTCATGGAGGGCCTGCTAACTATGGCGGCCATCTCAAAAATGCAAATGGGCATATCTAGAGCCAGCGTTGTGTTTGTCCTTTCTGGGCTAATGTAGAAACATGGCAGCGCAACATGGTGATCTCCATATGTGAGGACCCACTTCCTATGTAGATTTAAATGGCTCATTCTAAGGTCATGAAAACACAACAATTCGTATTTATGGGTGATTATACGCTCAGAAAACACACTGATTATATTAAATTCCATTTCCTACACACTGGACCTTTAAGAAATTGTGTTGGTTGAAGAGCAGTTCATATTTACATTAAGTCAGGTAAACGGTGTGATCTTTGTATCTATTTAAAATATTTGACGCCAAACAATTCTTCATTAGTTATTAAAACATTCAAAGATTTAAGATTAAAGATTCAAAGAGTTAAGTAAGATAGTTTGTTTTGATCAAGAAAATGTCTTACCGTGAAAAAACATAACAGTTGTGCGTGCTGTTCTGTGCTGAGTGGTTTAGAACGATCTCAGTGTGTGTAGACTCATTAATGTCGTCAGAACACTTTCGTTACTTTCTGCACAGTGAACACCTCAGTTGGAGATATCAGTGCCATATCCTGCTCTTCACCGCAAATGTCCGCTCCCAGGTGGACAAAGAAGCAAGTAGTGATATTAAAGATGACTTGCTCGTCCAAATCTTCCAGTTTCTTTAGCGCAATATAGCTTGAATAGACTTTAATGAAGCTTCCAAATCTCACCTGTGAGTCCATTTGTGCTGTGTAACCGTCGTGAATAAAATAAAGTGTCTCGCATTTCTTTGGTTTCAGCAGCGACATTGAGTCCATGAGCAGGAAGTGAAGGGACTTGAAATGGAAATGGTTTTCATAGGTGCTTGCATTTCCGCCCATTGTCTCTACGGCATTGTCAAAGGTCTTTTTAAAACCTGGATCCGCATTGGCATATGTCAGAAGTGCTGCAGTGTGGTCTTTTGTTCCTCCAGGGATCAGCTTTGGACAATTGGTATTTGAACTCCATGCTTTCTGGAATCCCGCACTGGCGTTCAGCTCTTGTCCTAACAGGCCTGAATTGATAAATTTCTCCATGGCCTCTTGACGGCATCCATTGTACAGGTCATCCACAGCATCTGGGGCCATGTCCAGCAGTTTTGCATTTGTCACCTTTAATTAGATTGAAGTTTCAAGACAAGAGAATATCACTTTTTTTCTCAAACATAACCACACAACATGTTTTAAGCGGCTATCTGTAAGAGAAATAATCACCTTGTGGAAAAGACCAGTGACAGCGATTGCAGCAATGAGCAGTTTTCCTCCGTCCCACATTTTAATAGGCTCTTCTTATCTTCTATCTGCACAGTCTGCTGAAACAAAAAATATAAGAGAAGCATTGCAAGACCAAACGTGAATAAAAAGTTGTACACAGGCCAGCAATGGGATGATGTAGCTTGTTGCTCCTAGACTTTGTTTAGACAAGCCCTTAGTTGTCTTACATGAGAGCACAGCAGCCACACTCCCACCCGTTAAACATAAATGATTAAACACTAAAATGAAAAGCAAATGTCAAAAGGCACATACCAGCAGGGAAAAGTAAGTTTCTTGGGAGCAAAAATCAAGTCTGCGTACATCAAATGGCAGGACAGTGATAATTCTCCTCAGAACACTGTCAGTGTGGAAGTAAGAGCTTATCACACCAAGCAACGCCCTTTTCTTTCCTGTGGAAGGAAACAGTGTGCCATTGGGAGCTCTGAGGTCGAGGTATTTGTTCTACTGGAGCTACTGAGTTACTGTAGTAAGCTCATGCTGATGCGTCAGAGATGTTTTTTTTAACCTACACGGTCCAGCCCAGTGATAAATTATCTTTATAACCCAGTTTATCCTAAATACTTTCTTCTTTATCCTTTCTTCCTTTCTGTTTCTTCCTTCCTCTCCATATTCTGGATGATTTTCTCAGCTCTTAGATAAGTTTATTCATTAAACACTCACATGCTCATATTGAAACATGCTTACTATAATAATGCATACTTCCCATTAAAAGATCCCTGTCTAATATTTTTGCAGTGTAAGTGATGGAGGACAAAGTCCACATTTCTCACTTTGTCTGACGACGTGCATCTGAAGTTAATATGAGGCTTCAGCAGTCTGGCTTCAACAAATCAAGTGTCTTCCAAGGTTACATGAAATAAATGCACCAAAATCTACAGAGCTGCAGAGGTCTCACCCAGTGCACACTTACTGTTGAGGAATGAGGAAACTGAGCAGAAACTTTTCTGAGACACATTGAATGTTTTTGCTCTGTGTGAAATGTGATAATCCACCACAGCTTAACTTTTATTTCTTTTAGATTAATAGTCACTTTGTTGCTGCTTGCTTCTATAATAATACTTTCATATCAGACCTATTGCATTTGCACTGAAAGAAATGCACCAAATACTCTTTAGTGTAAAAGTGGTGCAGAACATTTTAATCAATCTGTAAAAAGCAGTAAAACAAGTCCTTGAGAATCCTCTGCTGCCCAGTCCATATTCCTCTGTTGAGTGATATACCACATCCTACAGCAGAAATACTTACCTGATGACTAAATACTGTTAATGATGTTGTTTTTGTTGGCGTTCCATAGGGATTAGGTTGGTGAACAGCAACTTCCTCCTCTGCAGTGTACCACCTCCTGACCTCCTCTCACTTCCTTTCTTTCTTGCTGGTAGAACAGGCCGCTGAATTTAAGCTTCACAAAGCACCTACTCAACACTTTTTTTTAATTCTAACAGTTGAGTTTTAGTATGAGGAACAGAAGGGGAAGTGATAGTTTGGCCACAGCCCATCCTCTCTTGACTAGGGTCAGTGCAGGATGAACATTTTTAGTTGTTAATTACTCGTCAGAGCTCTGGCGTAAGGGGTGTGAGCCATGTGAGAACTTGCCGTGGGAGGCCATTATTGCTGACATGCAGAGACAACCACAAACTTCTGTTGTAATTGTGCAGTAAAACTTCTCTTGAACTTGCATTTCATTCATGTCTCATAAAATTGCCTAATATGGTGATGAAGCAGCACAAAAGTCAGATAAAGGAGTGCAAGTGTGGATGTTGTCTCTGTACATCTCAACAGCGTAGCTAACAGTAGGCCTATATGCACAACATTTAACACACGCAGCAGCATTATGCAAAACTTCAACAATTCAACCCACAGAACTGCGCACAACTTTCAAAAAGTGCCAACAACAATTTTTACCGTTATAATTATCACCTTCGCATGAAGCCAAAGAAATTAACAACTTTTAGGAAGTTGTTTTCTGACAGTCTGTTGGCACATTTAATGTGGTAACACTATGAGAGATATTCCATCTTTAAATCAAAAACCCTACAATGTGCCTCGGATTGTTTTTGATGGAGACTTGCATTTTAGATTTCTTAACTGAGAGTATACTTTACTCATGCAGTGAGTCCCTCACAAGACGGAATAAACACAGTAAACCCAATGTATCCAAAGAGCGCACATGTGACTACACTCTAAAAACGTTTTATTTCATTTATTTTTTTGTATTAAAAGATTATTTTTGTTGTATCAGTGTGTTTTAGTCAGTTGACAACTTACTTTAAGATGGTCAAAATCAAAAACATTTTTGACTAGCATGAAATTATAATAAATAAGTTATAATATCTTAAATAAAATAATTTGTCTACAAAATATCACCACAACTTTTGCATAAATATTAAATTGCAAACTGTTATCCTAATTTTTTAAAGTTGAACCAGTGGATTATTTTTTAGAGTGTGCTACTAAGACCCAGCAGCTCATCTACTCCAGGTGCCAGCCAATAACTGTCAAGGTAATTTAACCCCTCTTTAACCTCCAAAGTTGATTCTTTAGGACTTAAGTAACTCATTTGTCAGTGATTGTCAGTATTTGTAATCCTCACACAACCATGATCCTCCGTCTGAATCAGAGACTCTTAATTTGAAACCAATAAACAGTCCAGAGGATGAAAACTTTTAAATCGAATTCAAAATATGACATTAAAAAAAAAAAACTCTGAAATTTGTGAGGAGTTTCTGTCAGAGTCCAAACATCGCATGACACTCAGATGACCCATATTGCACCAGTTTATTTGACAGCAGAAGCAGATGACACACAGTGGATTCAGACTCTGCAGCGGCTGTTTGCAGTAACAGGAAGTTTCATCATGTCTGCATCAGGAGGAACATGAAAGATGCTGACCTTTGATGCTTTCAGGTTGGCTTTACATTGAAAACAGACAAACAAACAAAGTGAGATAGTTCATCAGTGAAGAGAAGAAAAATAATCTCTTTGAGTCTCTTCAAGGTGCAGATGGCTTCGTCTGTTTGTCTTTGTTTCCCCCCAGAAAGCCTCAGTGGTCGAGGATCCGCAGGTTTCCTGAAATGATCTTGTTCTTTAGCATCACTCCGGCAGGGATGCGATCCTGACGCCATGATTGGCTATGATGATGACGGTTCCCTGGTGAGGGTAGAAAGGTTTTATTAATAAACACAGTGATGTCATTTTACTGGTTTATTGTTTGTGTGGAGTGGACGAAGTGCTCAGATCCTTTACTTCAGTAGAAGTACTGACACCACACTGTGGCCCAAATCGCTCACCACTCACTCTGTAGTCCACTATATAGTGAGGTCGCCATTTTGTAGTGCTGAACATACAGTGGGATTAATACACCTGATATAGTGGACTCAAAATATCCCACAATGCACCACGAAAAGTAGTGTACAACCAATGGTCACTAACCAAGCAATATATCCCATCATGCATTGCGCCAAAGGAACAGACAGACACGGAGATCGTCGAGAGGAGAGAATGCAACTCAATTAAAACTGCTGTACATGTTTAACTTATAACACATGTTGAAGATTGTTTTAACAGTTTTTCTTTGCCTTTTAATAAACTGTCAGTTTAATGTGTCACTGTCTGTTAACGAAGAGATAAAAATAAATCAGCAACTGATTTTCTTTAGTTTCTTTAATGTGAGCAGAGAAGCTTCACAACACAAACAGCCGCAAAGAAATTTGTAACCTTATAAATCAACTTGGGGAAAATACGCAGGTCAGAATTTGTTATGGATGGTTCTCCAGGTGACTTTGATGCAACATGTTTTAATTGTGTGACAGCAATGATGTAATAAACGGCACAGAGAAAATGACCTAAGTAATGTCAGAAAGTAAGGTTTCTTTCATGTTTTTATAGTCCTCTACGTAGAGCTCCCTGTATAGTGAGTATGGAAGAGTGAATGATTTCAGACACAGCCTGTGAAAATACTTCGCTACAAGTTAAAGTCCTGTACTGAAAGTGCTACTTAAGTTAAAGTCTGTAAATATAATCCGAAAATGTACGTAAAGTATCAAACATATAAATATTCTTTTGTGATTCAAATTTTTCATTGTGATTTCTTTTTATGGGGTACATTTTACATTTAATGCAGTAATGCATAGATTTCAGTTATGTTGCTACCCACTGAAATAATATTATGAAAACCAAGAAATTAAAAAAAAAAAAAAAAAAAAAATACAAAACACTGGTGGGAAAAAAAAGAGCAGATAACAAAAATGTACTACAACCAATAAGAACAAAAATAATTAATAATAATAATAATTAATTAATTTAAAAAAAAAACAAAAAAACAAACAGGTTATTGCTGAGTTGTGCAGAAGCAATAGCATACATGTGTACATTTCAAAAGGTTACACCATAGAATATACAATTAATTATTTATGAGCTGGACACACTTTCAGACCCCAACGTAACGGTGTGTTACTTTCCACATTTCAAATCATATTTCCCCACCTTATCCAACAATCTGTATGATAGACACTCAAAAGCGAGAGCGGTATACCACAAGGATGGCGCAGGTGCAGCAGATGCTTTCCAGTCTTTAACCAGCAGTCTCCTCCCTAACATAAAGGCAGTTTGGATCCACTCCACTGAGGGAGGATTAGAATCTTTTAGTAAGGAAGGATCTCCCAAAATAAATAACTTTGGGAGAAAATGGCATATTGACGCCAGTAATGTTTTCCACTGTAGTGTGTATTACAGACCAATATTCCTTAACTTTTGAACATTTCCAGAGCATGTGCACTAAACCACCATCCTTGTCATGACACCTCCAACACTCAGGACAATCAGCCAAACCCGCTCTATGGAGCTTGGCTGGTGTCCAATAAGTTCTATTTAAAATTTTGAATTCAATCAGTTTTGTTCGTAATTCCCTTGATAATTTCTTCCCAGAATTTTCAACCATTCTTCCTCTGTATAAGACACCTTTGAATCAGTTTCCCAACATAATTTTAATGCAAATATTTTAGAATCAGAGGCCTTGAGAATCATTGCATAATAAGAGGAGGCTTCATGACCCAGGAGCCAAAGACTTTCCCTAGCAGGTGTCTTAACTGTAGATAATGCCAGTATTGATTCTGTGGTAGGTTGAATTCTTTTTGAAGTGTTTCAAAGGATTTTAGTGTGTCCTCCTGGTATAAGTCCCCTAGAGCTACAAAGCCCTTTGGTACCACGATTTCCAGAGAAAAGGTTATTTTGTCTATACAAAGATTGGGATTTAGCCAGATCCCAGCAGAACTGTGAAGACAGGGGTCAAATTTAAATATCTTTGCTATTTTATTCCATAACCATTGGATATGAGAAATAATGGGATATAAACAACTTTGCGGGGCCAGTCCAGCTGAGATACAGTTTATAGGTTCAAGAGGTGCACAAATGGTGCTCTCGAGATGAAACCATGGTGGGGCTCTTTCTGGGGGCAAAGCCCATTGTGCCATAAGTTTAACAGTAAATGCATAACGGTAAAGTAATAGATTAGGCACACCAAGGCCACCTCTTTCTACTGGTCTCTGTAGTTTTTTCAGGCTCAGCCTGGGGCGTTTATTCTTCCATATAAATTTATTACACATTTGATCAAATTGTTTAAAATAATGAAGTGGGATTCTGCCTGGAAGACCCTGCAGCAGATGGTTAAATCTTGGAGCACAGGTCATTTTAATGATATTCGCCTTCCCCCACATAGAGAGAAACAGTGGAGTCCACCCCTCAACTTCAGCCTGTATTCTGTCCAAGAGTGGTTCAAAATTGATTTTGATTAAATCAGACAGTTGTGGGGTAAATGTTACACCTAAGTATTTGATACTTCTGATTGGAGGTATCCAGATTGGAAGAGGAATCTGGGACAGTATGAGGTAAGGGGGAGGGCCTCAGATTTTGTCCAATTCACTTTGTAGCCTGAAACAGAGGAGAATGTACCAATAATTTTAAATAGGGAAGGAAGCGAGTGTTCAGGGTCGGGGACCAGCAAAAGAATGTCGTCTGCATATAACATCAATTTATGACATTTTTCACCAACTTGAATGCCAGAAAATGTTTGCTCCCTATGGATGGCAGCCACCAGAGGTTCAAGTGCAATGGCGAACAGTAATGGTGATATTGGATCGCCCTGTCTTGTCCCTCTACCCAAGCCAAATGATGATGATATAATACTGTTAGTTAACACAGATGCTGTAGGATGTGTATATATACAGTACAGGCCAAAAGTTTGGACACACCTTCTCATTCAATGCGTTTTCTTTATTTTCATGACTATTTACATTGTAGATTCTCACTGAAGGCATCAAAACTATGAATGAACACATGTGGAGTTATGTACTTAACAAAAAAAGGTGAAATAACTGAAAACATGTTTTATATTCTAGTTTCTTCAAAATAGCCACCCTTTGCTCTGATTACTGCTTTGCACACTCTTGGCATTCTCTCGATGAGCTTCAAGAGGTAGTCACCTGAAATGGTTTTCCAACAGTCTTGAAGGAGTTCCCAGAGGTGTTTAGCACTTGTTGGCCCCTTTGCCTTCACTCTGCAGTCCAGCTCACCCCAAACCATCTCGATTGGGTTCAGGTCCGGTGACTGTGGAGGCCAGGTCATCTGCCGCAGCACTCCATCACTCTCCTTCTTGGTCAAATAGCCCTTACACAGCCTGGAGGTGTGTTTGGGGTCATTGTCCTGTTGAAAAATAAATGATCATCCAACTAAACGCAAACCGGATGGGATGGCATGTCGCTGCAGGATGCTGTGGTAGCCATGCTGGTTCAGTGTGCCTTCAATTTTGTATAAATCCCCAACAGTGTCACCAGCAAAACACCCCCACACCATCACACCTCCTTCTCCTTGCTTCACAGTGGGAACCAGGCATGTGGAATCCATCCGTTCACCTTTTCTGCGTCTCACAAAGACACGGCGGTTGGAACCAAAGATCTCAAATTTGGACTCATCAGACCAAAGCACAGATTTCCACTGGTCTAATGTCCATTCCTTGTGTTTCTTGGCCCAAACAAATCTCTTCTGCTTGTTGCCTCTCCTTAGCAGTGGTTTCCTAGCAGCTATTTGACCATGAAGGCCTGATTCGCGCAGTCTCCTCTTAACAGTTGTTCTAGAGATGGGTCTGCTGCTAGAACTCTGTGTGGCATTCATCTGGTCTCTGATCTGAGCTGCTGTTAACTTGCGATTTCTGAGGCTGGTGACTCAGATGAACTTATCCTCAGAAGCAGAGGTGACTCTTGGTCTTCCTTTCCTGGGTCGGTCCTCACGTGTGCCAGTTTCGTTGTAGCGCTTGATGGTTTTTGCGACTCCACTTAGGGACACATTTAAAGTTTTTACAATTTTCCGGACTGACTGACCTTCATTTCTTAAAGTAATGATGGCCACTCGTTTTTCTTTAGTTAGCTGATTGGTTCTTGCCATAATATGAATTTTAACAGTTGTCCAATAGGGCTGTTGGCTGTGTATTAACCTGACTTCTGCACAACACAACTGATGGTCCCAACTCCATTGATAAAGCAAGGAATTCCACTAATTAACCCTGATAAGGCACACCTGTGAAGTGAAAACCATTTCAGGTGACTACCTCTTGAAGCTCATCGAGAGAATGCCAAGAGTGTGCAAAGCAGTAATCAGAGCAAAGGGTGGCTATTTTGAAGAAACTAGAATATAAAACATGTTTTCAGTTATTGCACCTTTTTTTGTTAAGTACATAACTCCACATGTGTTCATTCATAGTTTTGATGCCTTCAGTGAGAATCTACAATGTAAATAGTCATGAAAATAAAGAAAACGCATTGAATGAGAAGGTGTGTCCAAACTTTTGGCCTGTACTGTATAAGGTTAATCCATTGCATAAATTTCTTACTAAAACCAAAGCTTTGCAGGGTGGAGAGCAGCTACTGCCATTCCACCCTGTCAAACGCCTTTTCAGCATCTAGTGAGATTGCAGCCATAGGAGAAGTTTCATTCTGAGCTGCCCACTACCCAATATTTATGAATCTTCTGTTATTTACATATGAACGAGACCTTATAAAACCAACCTAATCTGGATGGATCAGAGAGGTTACAACCTTGTTCAGGCGGTTAGCTAAAATTTTAGATATAATCTTACTATCGTATGAGGTTAAACTAATAGGTCTATAATTTTTGCAGTCCAATACGTCCTTTCCTTCAATTGGAATGAGAGTAATAATGGCTTCAGTTAGAGAGGGAGGGAGCGTTTTCTCCACAAATGCCTCATTATAGGTATCTAGAAGCAATGATGCCAACTCCTCTGCAAAGGCCTTAAAAAATTCTGCCGTAAACCCATCTGAGCCAGGGGCCTTATTTGAGGGAAGTTGTTTAATGGTCTCATCTATCTCCCATATAGTAATAGGTGAATCCAGGCATTCAAGTTGGTCTACAGACAACTTAGGAAAATTAAGATCAGACAAAAAAGCAGAAATGTCACTCTTGTCCACCATTGATTCAGAAGTAAAGATTAACATAGTAGTTTCTAAAAGCTAGATTTATCTCCCTGGGGTCAGTCAGGAGATGTCCATCATCTCTTCTAATTACAGAGATAGCACTCATAACTTCTTTTTGCCTGATGTAATTAGCAAGTAATCTCCCCGCCTTCTCACCTTCTTCAAAATATTTTTGTCTTGCACAGAAGAGAGAAAACTCCACCTTCCGGGTCATAATTAAATTATACTCATATTTCAACCTTGTCAGCCTAGTGAGATTCTCAGAGGATGTGCTCTTTCTAAGATTTGATTCTGCAATTTCGATCTGCTTCTCTAGCTCCTGCAGTTTAGCATGATTTTCTATTTTTTTTTTTTTTATATATATGAAGAGTACTGTATTATGTGGCCTCTTAAAAAGGCTTTCAAAGCCTCCGAGGCCACCCCTGCTTTTTTTTTTTAACAATCTAGGAACCATTTGCAGGAACAGTTCTGGATCCCAACCCTACCTCTGACATTCTAGCTCATAAGTTTTAATCCTTTGTTACTGCTGACTGAAATAGTATAAACTGAGTACTATGTAAGTCTTGCTGCACCCTGCATATTGACCCAATATTGCACAACCACCACCCATAAGAAACATAATCACAAACATAAACAAACAAGAGACCAAAAAAATAGAATAAAAACTACAAACATGCATCCAATAAACCAGACGCCTAAACAAGCCTCAACTCGGTCTGTGACTCTCTAACTTGAGGCTGCGGAGAACAGAGTCCCACCACCCGCTTGCCCACCACCCCTCCAGCTAATGCCTAATGCACGGGAGTGCATGTGGTGTCACAGCTGGCTCCCGGAATAGGCATAGAAAATGCAATTAGCCTACAGAGAACCCCCCATTTTAAAGAATATAACATGTTGGCATTTGAGTGAATAAACTATACCAGATTGTGAATAAATTTGTTAGTGTGGCAAGAGAAAAAAAAGGAAGATGAGGAGAAAACAAACAAACACCCTTAATATCATCCAAACAAAAAACATTAAGTTCCCCAGAATATATACCGTAAGTTTGTATAGGTTTACTCCTTAGTGTATAATATATGCAAGGAGAGAACTGAGTTAACAGTAGCTTATTAAACCAAGACTTAAGAATAATCATCTCATACAATAAGTAGGTTGATCCTTAAGATAATCAACTATCCTGAGCAAGATTAAAAGAAAAAAAAAGGGAAAAAAAAGAACTGGAATGTTTTATGACTTTCCAAAAATAGCTACTTATAAGGTGGGGATGCCAAAAATCAAAAAGCAGCTTGTCTGGAACCAGACAAAACTTTATCAAAGCACAGTCAAAAACTGTTTTGTCTCCTTCCGTCAGCAGCACCTGTGTTACTGGCATGAACGCTGGCTGGCCCCTTGTGGCCTGGTGGGATATTACATTTAAACATGACTAATTTATGGCTCCTACAGCTCCTTCCTACTGTTTTTTCTCTTAATCAAAGAAACTTAAAACAGAGAATTAAATTTAGCCATGTTAAAAAAAAAAATTGGATTTCAAAATGAAGTCCAGATATTACCAGACTAAAGTTGGAACGTCAAGAAAAAAAAGCTGTAATATTACCTGACTAAAGCATTAAATTGAAATCGACACACCGTCGAGCGCCTTTCATAAATCACGCTTCATTTTGTGTTAACTGACCGTACTAGAACTATTTGCTGATGTCACTGTCACGCTGTACACGCATGACGTTCAGTGATGAGTGAAATGTTGTCTTGTCAAGGCTACATCACCGCTGCGATTATTAATTCAATAATAATTAATACTTATTTAGTTATTAATCACAGTTCAGAGTTCCAGATTGACAGTGACTCCATTAACTGACAATCATTTTTGCCTTTTTCAGGAACGCAACCCCACAAGGTGAATCAATGTAAATTAAGTCCCTCAGTCAATTCAGTCACCTTCACATGTGTGGCATCTTCATTCTGTCTGCAGGGATGCAAAAGAAGGGGACATTTCACTGCGTTTTTCAAACGGAGACCACATCAGACCAGGTCCAGGTCAAAAACCACTATATACCGGGTTATATTTCAACAGGTCAAATCTGGCCACAAGTGCTTCAAAGAAGCCAATAAACATGGTTGCCTGTGGTTTCTACGATGTCTATGATCTACTCCTATGTTCTACGCATTTGTCTTCACTATGAGAGATGTGTCATGTACGGTTTTATATTTAGATGTATTTGTTGTTCTTGTGTTTACTGCACTTTTTACATTAACACAGAGCGATAGATCAGTGAAAGGCTTTTATTTTGAAGTAAAATGTCGCCGGAAGTCAAGCTACGCTTACGATGCATGCACTTTAAACGCCCCCTTTCCCTTATTATTATTATTGTACACATAATAATAACTGTCAGTAAAAACAAATACAGTTGTATGTTTGTTTGGGTTTTTTTGTTGTTTTTTTTGTCTATTACGAACGTGTCTTTCCGGTTACCGGAAATGACGCTGCTTCCTGTTCCAGGCGCGCCTAAAAGAAAACACGACGCCTAGTGAAGCTTGTGTGTTTATATTTCTGCTATAACCAGATACGTGAGTGAGGCGACTGTTGACATAAAATAACGGTAAAGTAACCGAGTTCTGGTCGTTTTACTTACTTACTTCTTTAAGACACTGTGTGCGATCTCAAGTCAGTGTTACGGGTAACGTTGCTGCCTAAATTAGCTTCAGCTGTCTTCACCCCTCCCCAGCTACATCCATGTTCAGTAGCTGTCAAGTCATAACTTCCTGCTGTATGTTAGTGTTCAGTCGACAGTGGTGGAGCAAATATTCATGTCAATCACTGTTGAAATACAGTATAATGAAAACTAACTAAATTTGGGTGCATTATGAAGGTACTTGTATTTCAGTAGCTCCATTTTATACTTCTGTGTCACTGCATTTCTGTGGGAAATACTGTCATTTTACTCTGCTTTTATTTTATATTCATGGGTACTTTGCATAGTAAAATTTAAATAACATAATAAAAACACAAAGCACGTAATGCATCATGACTACTGTGCAGTACCCCATAATGTTAAATAAAAACTCTCTCAGTTTAATAAAAACTCTCAAACTGACATGTGATTAGTATTCTTACATTACGGTATTTGATACATTTACTTCATTAAGTGATCTGATTATTTCTTTAAGCACAGAAACATGTACTGCCTTACACATATGAAAGGAGAAGTCCTGCATTTAAAGTTTTTACTAGATAAAAGTATATGCAATGTTAGCAGAAGAATACACTGAATTATCAAAAGTAAAAGTACTATTCAATTTGGCCTCTTCCAGAGTGTTTTTTATTTTATTTTATTGTATCATCACTTCTTACATAAACAGCATTTTGATGTAGCTGGACGAGGTGGAACATCCCAACAGTATTAAAATATACTGGATATTTTATATACTGTTAAGATGTGTAAGAATATATCTGTAGGAATCTATTTATTATTTTATTATTATTTACATTATATTTTAGGTAGAAAACATACACTTAGTCTCCAGTTTGTGGGGGATACCAAGCTAAAACTGATTCAGTCTAACACTGTTGTCTTGAATGGAGGTTGTAGTGTTAATTTTTTGTTTATGCAACCGTATAGTCATTTTGGAGACTGTAAAATGCAGTGCGTTAAATTCAAAGGTTCTCCTTTTTTCCATCATTTTTATATTAAGGATTAGACTAAATAACAGAAACACTTCTACATATAATGCAGTTTTTCCTCAGGTTGATGACGAAAGGACGATCGAGAGTCCCGCCCTGCTGAAGTTTTCTTGAGCAAGTCACTGAGGTGGGGCACTGCACTGTAGCTGACCTTGCTTGGATGATCAAATGGTGAACAAGCTGCCCTGTGGATGCAATAAAGTGTCTCGTGTAAGTGGCTGATAAGCACTTGAGATGAGTAAGTGGGGACAGAGTGAAGAAGGTGGAGCAGCTTGCTAGTCGTTCCATCTGAATCCTCTGGCCACTCCCTACAAGCCCCGACTGTGGCCATGCCAGCCTTCCTCCATCTGGAAGCTCTTCCCTCGTCAGAGTATGGCTATCAGCTTCACTCAGAGCTGCAAAGAGGTAAGACTAGACTTCAGGTACTGTCACATCAGTCTGCACCTTACATTTTACATCCCAGATAAATAGCTGAAATTTGCACCTTGCATCCCTTAGACTGTGCATGTTTTTGCACTTGAAAAAGAAAAGGCATCCCTGGGTCAAAGGATCTTCCTGGTTACCAGTTACAGTGAACTGTGGCACTACTACAGGTAAACATCACTTCTACATGCAAACTGAAATGCATCTACTTTTGTGTGTTTGGAAAAAATGTGACAATGCGCATAGATGGTGATTGTCTCGATGTTTTCAGGACTTACACACAATCCTTGATGCACTGCTATGAGGTGATACCAGAGGGCGCTGTTTGCAAGCTTTACTTTGACTTGGAGTTCCACAAGCCGTCTAATAAAGGAGCCGATGGCAAAGCTATGGTGTCTTCGCTTATCCAGGTAGCACAATGTATCTTGCTGGGTTTTTCTGGTTTTCTTTTTGTGTTTTTTTAAATTGAGCAGCTTGCTTCACGTACAGATCACAATGATTCAGACAATTACGAAGCCAAAGAAAAGTACTTGACATTCAATCTGCAACTAAGAATACAGGAGCAGTGATTACAATAGTGCAAAAAAGTCTGCCCGTTTCCTGTTTATCTTTAACTCAGATTCTTCCATTTTCAAGCTGCAAGATACTGCCACAATTAGGGGCTGCCAAATTCTATCAAATCAAGAGGGCTTGTCTGTTAATGCATAGAGAATCTTCCCTAAATGTAGGGTATTAATTAAGTTTTCGGGCCACATGTTAGTGGTCAGAAATGTGAACTGTTTTCCTTGTGAGTATGTTTAGTATATACATATATTTATAGCTTTAATGAGGGAGTAGTTGTTAAAGTTGCTTCTGAAGACTGGAATCTGTCTCATATGGGAGAAACATTTGGATAGATGTTGTGCAGTTTATCTTTTTTCTTTCTTATGTGAAAGGGATGAGAACTAGAGCGGTTTAAGTGACATTTGACCACCTTTACAGGACTGCCAAACCAAAAAATGACCATACTTCATCCTGACTTTGTTTACTGAATTTAATCTTTGATATTGAAACTTCATAAACATGAGCAAGTGCACATATACTATTTTTGGCCCCAAATAGTTCAGTGTGTTCAGTGTTTAGTGTTTTGGTTTTTGATTAATAAGTCTGGATTGGTTATGGATTCACAATTAGCCTTTTGGCAATAGATAGAGCTCAATAAATGCTTGTATTTGATATAAATATAACTCATTTTCGCAAAAAATGTCACTTGCGTCCCTCTGGTTCTTTCCCTTTTGATACACAGTATATTTACCTGTATGTGTTTTGTGACAGTATGTCTGTGACAAGCTGATGGAAGTTTATGCGATTAAATGCTCCGCAAAAAATGTCCTCAACCTGGACTCCAGCACAGAAGAGAAGTTCAGCCGACATCTCATCTTCAATCTCCCAAATGCAGCTTTCAAAGACAACATACACGTGGGTATGTTCAGTGTCGCATGGAGGCAACTATTTTAAGTCATATGTTACTTTAGTTAATATATTCTGTCTTTTTGTAGGCAGGTTTATTCATACAATTCTTCAGCCAGTCCTGAGCACCCTAACAATTTGCCAGAATGTTGGGATGAATTCAGCGGCAGAAAGTGGCGAAACGCGGTTTGTTTTTCAGATCTGTCAAAACAAATATTTAAATTTCTTTGCTGTCGTGACTTTGTGTAATGTTTTCTCAATTATATACTTACAACAGAACACATGTTTCTGAGGGCACGCCAACAAAGACAGATGAGACGCTTGAGAGTCCACAGGCCAAGAGACGCAAGCAGGAAGAGAAAGACCTCAGTTTCCTCCAGGTGAAAAACAAGGATGGCCAAGACTGTCTCTTTGTTGATCTTGGTAAGAGAAATTTTTTGTTCGTCCTTTTTAACCTTATGTCAGTCATGGTTAAAGTCTTATCTTGATATATTCAGCATCTTTCTTGCACATCATTTTTTATGTACCTTTATGAATATATACTTATGACTATATTTCCCAAAAACAGGTGTTTACACCAAGAACAGAAATTTCCGCCTTTACAAGTCATCAAAAGTGGGAAAGAACGCTGCGTTCACGGTGGCAGACGACAACGAATTTATTGACAAACCTCAGAAGGGAATGTCTGTGGAGGAAAGCGTGTTCTTGGCTTCTTTAGTCTGTAACATGAGGTACAACACCTTTAACTGCCTTTACCTTTTAGTATTCTGTGGGATGAAAATGTCACCTTCGTCAAGCCACAACATAAGATCTGGGCTTAGGTTATTCACTGAGTGTTGATCCTTTCTCTAGAGCACAAATTTCTTGTGTTTATTTGAACTGTGTATGTTTAGTTTCACAGGTCAGAAAATTCTGACGTCCGATGACCCAGAGACGAAGGAATCCAAAACCTCGAAGCCTCACTGTCAGCAGGGATCAGCCACAAATCCAGGTAACACTGAGCTAACAACAGAGGCTGCTCTGTGCGCACACACACACACACACACACACACACACACACACACACACACACACACACACACACACACATAGTGTATTATATAATCATTGGGTGTATCAGTGTTTTAACTTTATATTTCAGTTTTACATTTTCTCATCCATCACTGGCAGATACACTTTCTGGCTGCCTGTCGTCCCCTCATCAGGAAGTGGACAACTTTGTACTGACTCTGGTTAAAAAGGACGGCGTACATGGAAGTAAGTGTTTGGGCTGATTAAAAATGCTTTGGTGAACAAAGATTCACTTTCAAACATTTGCATGTCTAGTTTGGGACCTAGGAGTTACCGGGCGGCGGGAGGTCCAAGGCTTCCAGCGAGGAGAGAGGGAGAAATATGACAATAAAAGATAAAACAGGAAAAACCTGTCTCCCTCTTTTATTTAATTTTCAGCATTTAATCAAGGTGAAGGTGGGCAGCGGGAGGTGCAATGCTTCCAGTGAGGGGAGCGGTAGAAACAAACAGCCAATGTGTGTGTGTGTGTGTGTTCTGTTCAGGTGTTGTCACATAAATAACAGTGCCCAAGCATAAATTCATATAAGCATTTTTTATTTCATTGCCTTGGTTAATTTGAGGTAATAGTGTTACTGTAGAAATCAGAGAATCACTTTTTGTTGTTATATATTCTCAGGGAGATGATATAAGCTCTAAATCTGAAATACACACAACACACAAATGTGTATTTTCATCTAATTGTACCGTGCAACAGTTAGAATAAAGTTTTTGTATTTGTATGATTGCATTTGTGTTTATTATACTTATTTAAGTATAGCAAGTATAATGAATATAATGTAGGAATCGGTAAGAGGAATTGGTAAGGAATCGGAATCGTTAAAATCCTAATGACTCCCAACCCTATTCAAGCACCAATGGGGATAATATTAAGAAGAGATATAGGAGAAAAAAAAAAAATATATATATATATATATATATATGAAAAATATTAAGAGAAAAAATGGAGATATAGAGCCTATAGAGAGTATTGTGCTTTTTAATTTTTTGTTTTCATATCACCTATTAATAGCATACAGTATGTTGACGTGTCTGTGTTTAAACCATCCTTTGTCAGAGTGCACTATGCAAAGACTGATTGCAGCTGTTTGTATCATTAATGTCAAGACTGTACCTTGTGTTCACTTCACAGGCATCAGACGGTGGAACTACTTTGTTGCCGAACAACTTCTCGTCTACGACATTGCAAAATACCGCTGGTGTGAAAATGTGGAAAGGTTTCATAAAAGCAACAACATCATGTACGTATGTTTCATATCTTGTTAACCGTCTGTAAGGGCACTCCACTTCCCCTCTGACTTGGTCTTATCCTCCTCTGCAGGATTGTTGTGGACCTCAAAGAGGAAGCGTGGTACCAGAAGTGTCACGATCCTGAGTGCAAGAACTTTAGGTCCTCAAGTAAGTTATGACCCTAAATGCTGCCATTTAGACTTTCCTATATGAAAAAAAGTTAGGTCACATGATTTGTTAGTAGGGTGATTAATGACAACTAATTTGAGATGAACATTTCTAATATTACAGGTTACCCACTGCCACAGGAGATCTGCGTCAGCTACATTATGGCACTGGTTAGTATGCTTTGCATGAACCAGCATCCTGACTGACCTAGATATGCCATATTATCCAGTTTGTCCTCTTTAGGCTCAAAGATGATGGTGCATGATCATGTCTGTTCATTAACAGGATGAGGAAGACCAGGCTTACTTAATGGACGATGCTGGTAACATTGAACTCAGCCAGGCATCAAACCAGGCCCCACAGAGCACAGTGTGTTCAGGGGAGGAATCAGCTGAGGTGTGGGGAGACAAACAGGATGACCAGGACTTATTAGAGAGCCTGGACGACTTTGAACAAAACAATGAAGATATCTCTGATCAGCTTCTTCTCAAGTGTATGGCGGATTTTGACTCCAAGTACTAGGTGAGTTTATTTTGTACAAGAGCTGAAACTGACAATTATTTTCATTATCAATTAATCTGCTAGTTATTTTCTCTAATAATCAATTTGTCAGAAAATAGTGAAACATATATATCTGACGAATAGTTTATTATCATGAATGATAAAGACAAGCATGACATTCTGACATTTAATAAGCGATGAAACCCAAAAGTGTTTGACCTTTTATCCTTTGAAAATATGGCAGAAATGATTATTCGACGATAAAAATAGTTACCAATTAATTTTCGGTCAATCAGCTAATCGATTAATCGACCAATTATTCCAGCTCTATTTTGCACCAGCTGGACAGCGTCATAGATACTTTTATAAACATGTAATGAATGGTTTATAAAAGTGGTTCCCAACTGGTGGGTCGCAGTCCAAAAGTGGGCCACGAGTCCACTCTGAAATGACCCCAAGTGACTCATCAATGTGTCAAGTTTGTCAAAAACACACTTTAATTTTTAAGTACAGTAATTTCTGGCACATGCTTTTATGCTGAAGTGTCATTTCCTGAAGTAGAGTTAGTGAATAACAGACAGTTACTTCAGACAGCAAGCTAGCTTGATGACACGGCCAAATGTAAGTGTGACACTGAATTTTACAAACTTTGTGGACCTTTAACTAATGATTAAGGAGGAATCTGGACCAGCTGGGAACCACTGGTTTATAACACTATGATGTAGTTGTAATTATTTGTCAACACTTTGAACTGCTCCTGTATGTGGAGGCTGGGTGTCAAATAGATAATGAATAACAATTTAGTAAAATACAAATACTTTATTAACACTTAAAATATCCTCATGGCTGCATAGAACTACAATATAGTGTGTTATAAACCCTTTGTGAACTTTTAAATGGTGCATATAAATGATGAACACGGGGACCTCAAGCTACAGTTTGTAACTTTTAAGAAAATATCTCTCACATTTACTGAAACTGTCACGCCTCCTTTTTTTTTTCTTCACAGATTATCTGTCTCATTTAATGCTTTGTGAATAGTGTCAATTTCAGCAAATAAAAGGTACCAACTATACACAACTAAAACAGGTTCCTAGCTACCAAAACATTTAGAAATCATGGATCCATCACTGTTATTTTTCCCATTAAGAAAGACAAAAACTAACCACAGTTTTTGAATAAAGTCTTTATTTTGTACAGTTGACAATCAGCATACTATACTTAAAACGTCAGCACAAAACTGCACCTTTGCCCTTTTCATACCATAAGATTCTTTGAAAAAATAAAATAAAATAAAGAAAAGTATGGCTTGAACTGCCAAGGAGGCTTCGACGTGATTTAAATGTGCTTGAAGATCATAATTTACTCAAAACATCTGAATTCACAACAAAATCTTTTGTCAAACAACTGAAATGTTGCTCCGTTTTATACCCGAAAATAAGTGTAATGTGAAATGCTGACAATGATGTGGAAATAATTTTGAAAAACGTGCTTCTTTAAATGAACCATGATACCAGTGTTCCAAATATTTACACCGATCAGTGAAGTGCGTTACACGAATGGCAGTGTGCAGCGTTATCCTGCAACCTGTGGCACTGAAATGAGAAAATCTAAAGGAAGGAATTGCATGTAGAATATAATAACATTCAGTTTTTCCCATGCAGAGTCAAAAGAAAACAAAAAGCAACCATAAAAGGCACAAAAAGTCTATCAAGCAACATGATTCCCAAAAGGCCATTAACTCTTGATTGTGCACGCAGGAAGGTTCATCAGTCCTTCAGCATCGAGAGACATGGGAATGCAGGGAATTACAACCACAGAGCATCAGGCACAATACTCTGCATACAAATAGACTTTTCAGCAGATACACTATTTACAGATTTAATGATTACATTAAATACCAACTTAAATAGATGGAGCTTTAAAATTAAATAGTCTGGTATAAATAGTCAATATAAGTCACTTTAAAAGCAGGTTTGTAGGAATTTTTCTGCAGCTCCAAAGATTATAAAAACTGGCAGAAATGTTTTCAGATCTTTGCGACTTTGAAGTAGTCGGACTTGACGGCAGTTTAAGGCATGAGCGAGTCACATTTCCCCTTTGTGTTTTTCAATTACATACTCTTAGATTGTACAGTAACACGGTGACATACTCTGAACTCATTAGCCAGTGGTTGCAGGGAAAATTTAGTGGTACGATTACGAGATGAAGCGGGGACAATACAGACTTCTGAGAGTCATTATCTCAGATTGTCACTGGCGGACAAATGGAGTTTAATCCCCGACAACTATTTGGTTCCGACTGTGAGCTCTAATGGATGTCACCTTGCTGACAGTATTCCTCAATCCCAATTTACATCTTATTTTTGGCATAGAGTTCATCGATTTCCCCTCTGAAGCGGCTCCGGAGCTCAGCTCTCTTGGCCTTCAGGGTGGGTGTCAGCAGGCCGTTCTGAACAGAAAACAGCTCAGGATGTAACACAATGTCTCTCACCTGCAGAGACAAAAGAGCAGAAGCAAAGTGGGTGACAGTACAGACAATATTTAAAATAGAGTTGCAATTTACAACTATTTTTCATTTTAATATACATTTATTTGCAAATTATTTTTTCAAGTATCTAAAAACAGTAAAAAAAAAAAAAAAAAAAAGTTGCACAATCAACTGTCTAATCAACAGTTCAAACCCCCCAAAAATTCAGTTCTCTATCCAATTCTGAAAAAGAAAAGCCGAACATTCTTAAACTTTAAGATCTGTTAAGATGTAAAAATTACATTTTTGCTTGACAAATGCCTTTTTACTTGGTTATAAACAACTGCAGTAATCAATTAAATTGATCATCTAATTATTTCAGCTCTAGTTTCAATATGAGAGATAATAATGAATCAAATGCAGCAGAACATACAATACTGAACTTGAAGGTATTTTGATAAAAGTCAATCACCTGCTCAAAGGACTTGAGTCCTGCTTCCTTGCCCAGCCTCAAGATGTCCTCCAGAATGGCATTTTTCACATCCTTAAAACCATCAGAAAAAATGTTAGGATCATAGACTGTACATGAGAAATGCAGGTAGCTTCCGGGTCTGAATAGCAAAGCCACTGTCAGGCCCTGATCACACAGAAAACGTTTTACAGGCGCACAGTCCTACTGTTAATGGGCTTTATGCACAGATCCACTACTTCCTGAACTTAAAGCAGCTCCTTTATTTCCTGTCTTACATTATTGGACAAACTGATTAATCCAGGTGTGTCTGACCATTGTTGTGACTAGTACTGAGGTCAGACACACCTGGATTAATCAGTTTGTCCAATAATGTAAGACAGGAAATAAAGGAGCTGCTTTCAGTTCAGGAAGTAGTGGAGCTGTGCATAAAGCCTATTGAATGCTGCTAGTAAAAAAAAAGAAAAAAAAAAGCTTGCTGTGCCATTTTATCGCTTCCAGGCAATCACGTCCCAACACTAACCTTCCACTGTAAATAATCTACCATTTATTTTTATTTCTTTTATTTCACAGTTAACTAGTTCCTAAAATGGACGTCAGAGGGTACTTGTTGTAGCTCTGGTTGAGTGTGAGAGGCTGTCAGCAACTAGTTTGTTGGGCACAGAGAAACGGAGACCTGTGTGGGTATATGAGACCCTAAAGCAGAGGGTGATCATGGGAAGTATCACCAGCTGATCCAGAAGCTTCACCTCGATTATGGCCGTTTCCAGGCATATTTTAGGATGTCTCAGGGGCAGTTTGACAGCCTGCAAACCACTACCACCAGTTTCTCCTCCATTGTTTACCAACTGTAAATTTCTTGTCATGACCTCGACCGCCACAGACGGCCCACCTCTCAAAACAACAACAACAACAACAATAGCCGCCCCCAGCTGCTAAATCACTTTCTGTGTGATCAGGGCCTAATAGTGCCTTAAACCATCCTTTTTTAGAGACAGACAGAAAGAGAAGGTGTTGGAGGACTGTTGCACACTGTGTTTCTTTAAGTTATTAATAACTTAACATGACTTGGAACATCACTAATATTTGGGCTCTTGTAATATTATACCTTGCTTTTGCACAGGTCAGTGTAGGAGCCTTCAATCCCTTTTTTCTTGATCCAAATAGGTAAAAAGTCCGGATCAGGCACCACTATCCCCACCAGACATGCCTGAAAAATACAAGACGGACAACATGAAGATCAGTGCCAGTGAAATTGTACCAAACTGGGAACTCTGCATTGTGGTAATAATATCTGATATTCACACCAGTTCCACATTAATGACTCACCTGTAAGCTGTCACCATGAACAAATATCTGGGCCACTGGATCACTGAGAGTATACACACACTCTATTTTCTCAGGAGCGATGTATTCTCCTTGGGCCAGCTTGAAAATGTGCTTCTTCCTGTCAGTGATCTTCAGAGTGCCGTTCTGTAACAAACCACAAGAGAGAAACAGATTGCAACTGATGCTATGCCACTGGACTTGTTACGTGTTAGTATGTCCACAACAGAGATCAAAGATGAATCGTGCCCTTCAGCCTGCTGTGCTTACAGGAAGCCATTTCCCAATGTCTCCCGTGTGCAGCCATCCCTCCTCGTCGATCGCCTCTGCTGTTTTCTCAGGATCCTTCAGGTATCCCAGGAATACATTTGGTCCTTTGACGCACACCTGGAGGGAGAGATTACATTTCAACTTTACTTTCTTGCGGACATGCAATGTGTTTATCTGCATTAGTTGCACAGCTGTAAGGACAGACTGAAATATCTCAACGACTATTAAATGGACAGCCATGACATTTTCTACAGACATTCCTGATGCCCAATCAGTCCTACTGACTCTGGTTATCCTCCAGCACCACCAGCGGGTCAGAGTTTTCACTTAAGCTGGTGAAACATCTGAACACACAAAAGTTTGTACAGACATTCAAGGTCCCCACACGATGTATCTTGATTAATATCTAACAGCTGTTAGACCTGAAATTTGTCCCTTTCAGGATAAATTGTGACTTTTTATGTGGTGCCACCATCGATGTGTCCAACGCTTTGGTTGATAGCTGCAAAACTAATGACATTCCTATCAGCTTGAGCAGGAAACTAAACTAACATGGCGTACATGGTAGACGTTAAACCTGAATAACATAAGATGTTATTGTCATTGTGAATGTACTAGCATGCTGATTTAGCATTTAGCTCAAAGCACCACTGTGCCTTACTACAGCTGCTAGCATGGACATAGTCATTTACTCACTGTGTTACTTTGTCATGCTTTGCCTTCTTTATTTTTTCCTTGCAGTCAAGTGTTTTCTGATCCTTACTACTCTGTAATAAGATTTATCGTACAGTTTTATCCTATTATTTGTTCTGCTTATTAATTCTGCCATATGTGCAGCTATTCTTAGGTCACTGAGCTGATTAAGAAGAAATTTGTAATGAAGAAACACTGTCAATCTAATTGTAACAACTTTTTTTCATGCACTTTTATTCGTTCTTTGTATGTGTTTTATCAAGCTGTGGATTTACAGGCAGCACTTTTTTAAATAGGGAGTTCACTGTTGATTCTGGTCTCTCTGTTTGTAATAATAATAATAATAATTGTAATAATGTGTTTAAATAATACTGGTGTTACCCTGTAAGTATTTAAGTAATTCTAATGCTACCTTTGTTTAATACATTTTACCACGCACGACTGTATGTGTTTGATTGTCAGTGAAAACACACACCTCTCCCTCTCCATTGGCTGCCAGGTAGTTCATTTCTGCCACATCCACCAGTTTGATATAGTTGCAGGGCAGAGGAGGCCCGACATGACCTGCAGATGCAAAACAGTCACAGTGGTTCAAATCTATATGTATATATCTCTGTATAACATGAGAATGGACAAGAGATCTACCTGCAGTCCAGTCTCCAGGCATCGACATGGAGCACCCAGCTGTACATTCAGTCTGACCGTAGCCTTCATAGAACTGGAGTGCAGAGCATGTCGTCAGTGACAGTCAGAGATATTCATACAGACTGGTCAAACAATGAGATGAGCGAGTGAATGTGACTCACCTGACAGCCCAGTGCAGCTCGTAGGAACGTCAGGATGGTTGGAGACACTGGTGCTGCTCCTGTAATCATGAGTCTAACACGACCGCCCAGGCTTGCCTGCAAAGTGCGAAACAAACAGGAAGGGTGTTATTACTGCTTTTTGGCACCTCTGGTTAGGCGCCAAACTGCATTCGTTGTCTTAGTACCTATACAGGGACAATAAAGTTGAATACAATATTACTAAACATCAAAGCTTCTGATTTAAATTTTAAAATGAATGCAAGGAACTTATTACATGTAAGTATGTGTGGTATCAGCAGTAAAAGTAATACATTTAAGAAGTGAACAAAAACACAAGATGCCATGTTTACCTGCACTTTTCTGAAGATGATTTTGTCCCACATGCTGTCCTTTCTGACCACGCCACTTTTAAGCTCTGCCTCCTTTCTCCTGAAAGCAAAATCGAGCAGCCATCTCTTCATCGGCGTGTTGGCTTGACTAAAGACCTGTGGAGAAATCACCATTATTTTATCACCACATTTTACATCAAACATTAAAAATGGCAACAGACTAGAGAAATGGGACTTGTGTTAATAAGTAAGTAAATTAATTGAGTAAAAAAACAGCACATTATAACCACAGAAAGAAATATTTCAAAAACAAAATGAGAGACTGACTTACGAGGAACATTAGATAAACTGACCTTATCAAACATGCGGTTGAGGAGACGCGGGACCACAGGGAAGACCGTTGGCCGCAGTGTTTTCAAGTCATCCATCAAAAGTCGAATGTCCCCTTGGAAATAGCCGATTCGAGCCCCGTGGACCAGGATGACACCCTGATGAAGAGAAAACTCCTTATTTCTACTTGTTGCAAATTAAATCAGTGTGACAATTTAACCACACGGGGGCAGTGTTGTGAACAATAGGTTAGGGTTAGTTTAATTTTCAAAATCCACTCCATTTTCCAAATGCAGAAGCTGGTATTGGCAGGGCTGCTAAAAAACTTTGAGGTGTTGGGGATGACTGGATTGATTATGGATCAAAAATTCATTACAACAGCTGAGAAGGACAAAGTTAAGCAACACAAGCCCCGTTTGTTTTTGCATCACTATGCACCACCACACAGTTTCCCACTTTCTTGATGCATTACTTCGGGGACAATAAACATGTCTTTTTCCTATAAAACTTCTCTTTTAATTTAACAAAAATAAATAAAAATTCTGAAAAATTTTAATTTTGTCTTAAAAGCAAATGCACAAGATCAGATCTATAAAAAGTACAGAGACAAAGGAACGAAAATAAAGGAATAAATATGGAAATATCTGCTTAAAGAATAAATAAACAATATTAAGAATCTGGCCAAACATTTAATGCCAACTCTGCGTTTGCTTTATTTAGACACTCAGTGTTGCAGGCACATTTCTGTCAATACTCAAAATCTATTAAATGCCCAGCCTTAAAGCTTAAGAAGTTAAAGGTATACTACGCAGGATTTGCCTAAAAAGAACAATCTGTAATCCATCTAAATCATCACTGATTCTTCTTATGTTTGGGATGTTTACGGGTGTGTGCTCTCACAGCACTCCAGAGGGGGCTTAATAAAAAAAGGTAGCGACCAGGTGCCGGACCGCAGGCACCAAGAGATGAAAAAATGCAAACATAGCCAGGTGTAATGCCAAATGAGAGTGAATCTGGGGTTGGCTTGGACTTTTGCTGGCGAGTGTGTTCCCATACAGTAACTGATAATCCTGCATAGCATAGCTTTAAACAAAACTATACAGTTGTTTCCAAAAATTAATTTCACATTTTAATAAATCCCAAAAACCCTGAAGGTAATCCCAGACTCTTACAACCCCTCTTTCATTACCTAATACATCTGAAGGTGAACAAGTGCAGCACATACCTGTACAACCCTCTCAAACATGTGAGCTAGAGGGAGATAGGACACATGAATATCATGGACGTTCAGCATGCAGTGTACCTGCAGAGGACACACAAAGCAAAAACATGCGCATATGCGGGTCAAGCATGGCGTACTATACCTCTACCACCCTCTCAAACATGTGGGCCAAGGGGAGGAAGGAGATGAGCACATCTTTATGGGAGGGCTTCAGTGTGCCCTGGATGACAACAAACACGGGGGAGGAGGAAAGGAGGAGGGAGGAGGAATAGACAAAAGAGGAAGACAGAGGCGAGATGGATAGGAAAGCAAAAGCTGTCAAAGAGGGTCAACCTGAGGTAGCCAAGGAGTTAAGATTTGAAGGAAGGTTTATCGAACAGCTCGGAGCTTACATTTGATTTGATCCAAATATCATGAATACTTGGGAGCAGGTTTGGTTTCACAAGTTGGGCGGCACAGTTCAGTTAAAGGATGCTATTTACTGCATGTTTACACATGTATCTAAAAATAATTAATTGCTTTGGCATTGTTTCTTGTGCTTTTCATGATAATGGCAGTGTAACAAACATGATGTGTGAACTGCTTGTGTTTAGGCAACCCAACTCACATTAAGCTTGATTAACAGATAAGGCAGTATTTGCTTCCTTACTAGAAATACGGCTGTCTTTTTATTGCCTTATCTTACTACACTTCTAGTTTTTTTATATAGGAATAACTAATATTTAATATTAATATTTAACTGCAAATAAAAATAGCTAAAATCAATAAGGACTAAATTACTGTCATGCATGCAGAGGAGGTGTAGGTACTTTTCTCAGCTCTGAGTAGAGTCTGCAGTTTCACTTTCAGGCTGAGATTCAAAAACAATAATTGTAGAAAGTGAGGGGAACACCAGGGAAAAATACACCGTGCATAAATGGGGGGAAAAAAAGTTAAAGAAAATGAATTAGGAAAGGCAGATGCATCCACTTAAAACAAGAGAAGTAATGTCAAACACACATTATTAGACGGTGTCATTTATGTTAGGATTCAATGCTTAAAATATTTATCCACCAAGTAGGGTTGGAATGGTGTGAGATCTTCATGTTATGATGACCATCTCAAGAAAGTATGACAGTATACAGTACTACAATTATTATTGTCATTAGTTCTCTTAGTAGTAGTACTTACAAGGAGGGCCATCAAAGGAAATGGAAAAAGAGGCTTTTTCGTTGTCAATTTTTATAATTGAAATTTTACTTTATTTTTTTAAATAAATGGAAGTATGTATATAAAAGTCTGACAGTCAGTTAGATGAGGAAAGAAGATGCACATGTGCAGGTGAGCTTCCCCAATTGGTTGCATTTTCTTTTTTCAACACCTTGCAACCGTGATTCCACAAAAAGGTTTGGATGCTGTGTAAAAAGTACATAAAATCAGAATGCAATGACTTGCAAATCATTTTATGATATATGGTGTAGGAAATAAATATTAAACATGTAAAAAAAAAAAAAAAAAAGTCATTATACATTTTTCCAGTGCAGCTATACAAATGAAATTTAGACTAGACACTGGTATTAATTCCATAAAGCTACACAGATAATCACTTAAAAATGATGTGCAATTAAGTGGAATGATACAGGAACAAAGTATTGGGCATGCTAGCTGAAATTTATTTAACACTTGGACAAGCCTATGTAAGCTGCAATACCAGCTTTAAGATGCATCCTGTAAGAAGAAACTAATCTCTCACAGTGGTCAGATGCGATTTTGGGGGCCTGCTTGTTAAGTTTTGAGGCAGAAATTTCACTTTCAAAACTTCAACAGAGGTAAACAAGCCCCTGTCCCAACTTTTTTGGACCGTGTTGCAGGCATCAAATTCATACTGAGCTCATATTTACTGAAAATAATCAAGTGTATTAGTTTGTACATTAAACATCTTGTCTCTGCACTGTATTCAGTTGAATGTACGTTGAAGAGGATTAGCAAATATTGCATTCTTTTTTCATTTATGGACACAGCATCCCAACTTTTCGAATCAGGGTTGTAGATAAGCAAATGAAAACGGTATTATAACTGTTGTTTTTAATACCAAGGTGCATGTTTACCGCTGCAACTCTACTTCTCAGTCCAGCCGGTGTGTTCGCTCGTTACCTGTGTTATTCTAATGAAAGCTGCGGTGTTGGAGATTACGTTCCCATGAGTAAGCATTGCACCTTTGGGGTTTCCTGAAAGGAAAATGATGATCATGGTTATACATGAGTTTAAAAAATCCAAAGGTTATGCTGTAAATAAGATGTATATTTACCTGTGGTTCCAGATGTAAAACAGATAACTGCAAGGTCCTCAGATTTAGGGGGCTGTAATCAGACCACAGATCTACACTAATGCATGCGAAGCTTGAATTCTTTTTGCACTAGAAATGTGATAAGTTTAATAATATGTTTTTTCATACGAATTAAGGGCATTTTCTGTCGTGCAATCAAAATGTGAAATGAAGTGTGCTGCTCTTACTCACCACTGGTTTCTGGAGGTTGGCTTTACCCAAGGCCTGGAGTAAACACACAACGCACAGTGAGATATACTGTGTCTGCAGGAAGTGCTGATAACGATCAAGCGTTGAACACACATCGCCTCAGGGTCTAACTTCCATTTAGCTCTAACCCGAGCACGTCTGAATGACAGTATGACTCAAACAGCAACAACAGCAGGGCGCAGCTAATTTCCATGAACATCTGCTGATGGTTGACACTCAGTAAACAGATATACATTCATAGTGTACATAAAGAAGACTTTATTATTCTTACCTCAAGCTCCTTTAAACTCAGAATCTCAACGCCACATTCCTTTGCACGCGTCACCAGCTCGCTGTCAAACGCCTCCATGAGCACAATCGTCTTCACCGTTCGCCCCTTTCCGCTGATGCAGTCCAAAATCATCCGAGCCTTTTCGGGCACGTCACAGATCACTGTTGAGATGGCAGCTGAAAAACAGATGGCACCAAGTTAAGTGCTTAGTTTGTATCAGTATCACTGCCCTTGATCTAGAGCGCTGCGATTGCGCCGCAGGTTGGTGCTTGAAGGTGAACTCTCATGTACCTTTGTCAACAATGTAGCCGATGGCCTCGGTGCCAAGTGTGTCATACAGTGGAACTGCCACCAACGAGTATGTGTAACAGGCCAGCTCTGAAATGGTCCACTGGGAGACAAGAAAAAACACAGGAAACAGGTCAACACAGGGTTCCCACACATTGTTAACATTCATTTTCAAAAGTTTTCCATTACTTTTCTATATTTTACTTCATTTCCCTGACTTCATGCAAGTAGTTTAAACTAGGTGGGCAGATCATTTGATGCAGTAATGGTTTGGTTGAGCGTCGGCTGAAGCTATCTCACAGATATATCAATGCCTGCCATGCGGGCAGAAGCAGTTAAGTTATCTGGCCTGGCTACAGCAGGTGTGAAATATGTGCAGCTGCTGGCAGTTTGTTGAACAGACTTTTGGTTGTCGCGATGCTTTTTCCTTTTAACATGGCTGACCAAACCCTTCCCCCATGTTGTCAACATCTAACATGTTGGTGCAGAGCCTACAACCAGTGTGGCTACGGTCTGCCTCTCTCAAGAGTATTATATTCCAGGACTTCAAAAGCTATACTATGATTTTTTTTTTCATGATTTTCAACGTCATACTATACTATGACTTTTTTCATGATTTTTGACGACATACTATACTATGACTTTTTTTCATGATTTTTGACAACATACTATACTATGATTTTTTTTCATGATTTTTGACGACATACTATACTGTAATGTTTTTTCATGATTTTTGACGACATACTATACTATGACGTTTTTTCATGATTTTCAACACAGACTTTTTACGCTGCACTGTGGGATAATCTGAGTCAGAACTGTGAGTGCATGGCTGATGCCATTTGCTGTACCTCTGGCCTGTTCTGGGAAAAGATGCCGATGTGCTTGTCTCCTGTGTGAGAGTGTCCTCTGTGAAGGAGAGCAGAGCCCATGTGCTCCGCTCTGTCTCCCACCTGTGCAAAACAAAAACAAAAAGAGTCTGATTTTTAAAACCTGTTGTGACTAGGCGAGCTGTCTATTGTGGACAAGCTGAATGTTAGATTTCCATGTCTGTGTTCAACATCTCACCTCACTGTACGACTGCCACTCATATGGCTGGTTTGGTTTCCTTGATCCTAAACAAGGTCCATCATCTGTGAAAGAAAATAAAGCTCTTTTTTATCTACATTCAATAGAAGAATTATATCACATCATGTTACTGATACAAACACTTACTTGATACCCGGAGCCCACGTTGGAACACCTGGTACATTGTGCGTGCATCACTGTAATAGTGTGTCATGTGCGCATCATCGTCATTCAGCACTGACCTCCTTGCACGTTCTCCACCCTATGAGGAAAAAAATCTAAAAGTTAGGACAAGTACTTAAACCTTTGACCCCTCTACCTCACTTCACATTTCACTAATTGTGAGCACCGCCAAGAAATGGAGAGTACAGATGCACTCAGGAGGATGTGGTCCTCAGATAGTGCACTATGCAGCAGTTGCAGTTTGAGCTGCATGTGTAATGATAGGAAACAGTGGGACAAAGGAAGCAATAGCTGGTGCAAGCCATTTACACTCAGCAGAAAGAACCATATGTTAGTAATTTTGTTTCTTTATGAGACTCAACTAGTTCCAAGTGAAAGTAAGCTGAACATGATGTAGCAGAAAACTGAAACCAAGATTTTTTTTAATTTCTCTTTCTACCACTGAAAAACTTGTCAGCGCTGTCGCCTCACAGCAAGAGGGTCTCCAGTTGGAGCTCTTCTGTGTGGAGTTTGCATGTTCTCCTTATGTCAGGGTGGGTTTTCTCCAGGTACTCCGGCTTCCTCCCACAGTCCAAAGACATGCAGGTGAAGTCAGCTGATGACTCTAATTGTCCGTAGGTGTGAATGTGAGTGTGAATGGTTGTCTGTCTCTATGTGTCAGCCCTGTGACAGTCTGGTGACCTGTCCAGTGTGAACCCTGCCTCTCACCCAATGACAGATGGGATAGGCTCCAGCACACCCGCAACCCTGAGCAGTCCAAGTAGTTACGCTAGGACAATGAATGAATGACTCACAGCCTTTTCAGAGGCCACACGGATGTTTGTGTGTATGTCATGATTAAGGCAGTAGGCATCAATTAGCACCATACATCATGACTAACACAAATTACTCCTGAAATATTTCTAATATGTTGGGAATAAGATACCACTTTCTAACTTTGTGAGTTGATAAGCTGCAATAAATGGCTTTGTAATTGGATAATACATGACTTGCTAATGTGTTAAAAACCTCTTAAAGATATACTATGCAGAATTGTTGGTTACTGCTTGCAAACACACTCACAAGCAAAAGTGAAAGTAAAAGCCAACCCCAGATTCACTTTCATTTGGCATTTTGCCTCGCTATATTTCCATTTTTAGCACTGTTTCTTTTGGACGCCTGCTGCTTACAGCCCGGCACCTGATTGCTACCTTTTATTAAGCCCCGACCGCACCTGACTGCTGTGGGGGACACGCCCATAAACGTCCTGAACACAGAAAATAAGACAATACAAGCAGAGGGCAGATTATCTGCAGGGATTACTTTTGTATAAGTCTACACATTGTTTTTTAGGAAAAGCCTGCAGAGTATATCTCTCTTTGGTTCAGTTTCTATTAAGCCAATAACTGTGGAATTAATGTTAACAAGTCATTAGTAAAAGGTTTTTTAATCCAGCAGGTCTGTAGCTGTAAATGAGGTCAACAGTCCATGAAGTAAAGAGCTAAAGCTGAAAAGACAAAGCAAGTATCCTGCTGAGGGAGGATAAACACCAAGAAGAGCTTTTTCACAACCTGGCAACCCAAAACTTGTATCCTTATTAATGGCTTAAATTAAGCTTAGATAACTTAATTAATTACAGCTAATAAGCTATTTAAAGCGTGCCTTATTAGAAAGTGGTGCTGGAATGATACAAAGCAAGTGTTAATAAAGTGCACTTTACCAACACAGCCAGCTTTAGCTCATCTGAGATGAACAGATGTATCAGAACAAAAAAAAAGTTTAGTAACATGTTTTATTTATGACATGTTAGCTTGTAGGCAAACTGGCAGTGTCTGACACCACTTAAGTGATTGTGAAACATGCAATAAAATCTGTTTGGATGGGGTGTTTGCTCCGTGGTCCGGGTTACAAAAACAGTACTCTACCATGTTTCCTGTCAAAACTTTCCCCAAACTCCCCCTGATGATATGCCTTTCCCATATTAAACAGCAATTGGCTCTTGCCTCGTGACGTGCCTAATCTAGCTTGCTCAGTATACATTTGAATCTCATATTTTAGGGAAATACCCATCCCAGTCCATCTCCCGCTTCAGTAGAAGAATGTGAAAACACCTCTCTGGTGATAAACTTGGCACAGATACAAGTCAGAACAGTCAAGCTCACACATTTTAGGGCTCATAAACAAAAGAAAAACACATTCTGGAGCAACGGAGGACTTTAAAGTTTCTGGGAAGGATCTTATTAACATTCCTGCTGAATGAGGTTTGCCGAGTTTCCCTCCAGTGGTTGGTTCATACTTCAATTATTCCTCTGACACACAGCATTACAATGCAGTGGGTGGACAGACACATCATTGTTTTCTCTGCTGTAGCATCCACATTCCATGAATTAATTTAGGATATCTGATATTATCAAAAGGGAAAAAAAAAGAAGAGATCACCTACTGGAATTTCTACTGACTGCAGGCCGAGGTCACAGGGTGGTTTGAGGGCTTTCGGCCGGGTGGCGAACCAGTATGTGGTGAAGGCAGCGAAGGCGCCCATGCCCATGAGAGCATTGGTGGGCAAGCCGCGCATGTACTGCCGAACATCATCCAGCTCGGGAATCCGCAGCTGTCTCAGGACATCCTGAGCCTGCATGACTGTTGTGCACTGACCCTGCAGGGAAACACACACAGAGGAGCGTTATTACATTAGGAAACTTTTAGTCTGCACTTCTTCTGCGTATGTGTCTCTGTTCCAGTTAAGCTCAGAAATATGTTTGGGAAATTTCAGTTTTGCTTCATCATAAAGTAACCGATTTACCATCCATGATGAGTGTAATCACAGTCTTCTTTCTTTTACTGTAATTTATGTATAAAACGGTTTAAAATGTTTCTAATTTGCTGTTCCTGTAGAGTTCCCTCAGGATGTGATGGTACACTAGGGCGTACTATCTCTTCATCAATGGGGCTCTTGTTTTAGACCATTACACAGCAACATGAGAGCTCGCTCACACTGAAGAAGAATAGTGCTCTCATTCAGAGTTAAAGGTAGTTCACTGCCATCTGTGAAAACACCCTCTTTATTTATTACATGATCTCATTTTGCACTGCTCTTTTTTACTTTCAAAAGATTATTTTTGTCTTTAATGCACAGTTTAAAAGCTTGAAAGGTACAGTACATTGACAGAAAATTAATCAGCAACTATTTTGATAATTGGATAATGATTTAAGTCATTTAAAAAAAAAAATTAAACCCTCTCCTGTTTAAGATTCTCAAATGTGACAATTTCTGTTTTTCCTTGTCTTAAGAATATTTTAAAGGTTATGAACTGCTGGCTGGACAAAACAGGACATTAAATTTCAGTTTTTAGATTGTGATGGATATTTGACATTTTAACGTTTGTTTTCTGAAAATTCTGAATTCTGAAAATAATCATTAGTTGAAGCCCTTAAAGTTAATAAAAGTCCCTGACTGGAATCAGACAGGACACTGAAGCTACACTGTATGTATCTTCACCTGTAGGCCACCCTTTTTCTGAACTGTTACCACCCTGGTGTCCAACATGTTTCAAGTCAACAGCTGCCCCAGCTAAAGAAAATGCCCTTAATTAGAGCCATAGTATTACTTCTATTCATAGTATTACTTCTTATCTTGGACTTTCATTTCTTCCTGTTACTGTCAAGCAACTAACAGCAGACAAAATATGAAAGCTTATTCCTGGCACAAGACGTGATAATAACAGAGAAACATAATGGATGAAAACGAAGCAAAGCATGAAGGACAGATCCACAATGAATCATACAGCATTTAGCACTGTGATTCAGTGATGATCCAACACTTAAGCATCACACCACTCCAATATGTTGGGCATATAAACACGTAAGACATCTGTGGAAACAAATGAAAGCCATATGTATTGGAATTTTAACAGCCACTGAAGAATTCGATGTTCATAAATTCAGATCCAAAGATTCCAGTTTGAGATTTAAAAAAAAATAGATTGACGCTCAAATATTTTTGGTCAAAATTCAAGTGGAAAATTTTCAAACAGCAACATCACAGCTACTCAGGACAATAAATAACACAAGGAGCACAAACTGGTCGACCTACTAAAGCTCCAACAGTCTCTCTGGCAGTCATTTTTGGTTTTCAACTTTCGAGCAGCTTTTTTGGCAGGCCGTACTCTGATTGGCCAGATTTTGGTTTTAACTGCACTCAGGCTTGATTGCCTATCGTGTCCTGGGTAGCCCATACAATGCTAGTGGAAACTCTTCATCTTGATTTTTTGGATCTGAATTTGACCGAGAATTTGAGCAGTTGTAAACTTTTTTACAGCCTTTCTAATCTTCAGCTTTTGAGATAAAGAAATTTCATATTTTAATTTCAAAAAGGTGAATTCAGAATGAACAAAGTCAGATAACCTACATGGTTTGCAAATTAAAATATTTCAATGCACTGAGTTCAGTTGAGTCTACATTTCAATATTAATTATATTATTCAGTGGCTGTTAAAGTCAAATACTTACATCGCTTATTTGCTTCCACAAAGAGAAACCACCACTTTAAGTTCTTTCGAATTAGGTTTGAGTTAGGGCTGGGCGATAAATTGATTTTATCAATTAATTCGAATTTGTAGTTTAGGTCGATTTGTTTTAATGAAAATCGAGTTTCTCTTTCATATTTGCCACCGACGCTCCCTGCTGGGCTCCCGTAGTTCAGTGTGGGCTCACCCCAGAGATATAGTGCCCACATTTACCATGGAAAAGCCAGGGTTTATTCACATGCTGAAAGTTTTGGAGCCCAGGTACGTGCTACAAGGCCGCAGATATTTCTCTGAAAATCAATTTAAATCATGAATTGGATTTGTTGTGAAAAAAATCAGAGATTTTTTTTAGGCCATATCGCCCAGCCCTAGGTTTGATCTTGCACTTTTAAATGTGACGTTTAATACGTCATAATTCATCATTTATTTATGTTTTATGCCCTCTTCTGAATGTAGCTTATAAACTGTAGGGCATCAGATGAGTGATGTGTATACAGACGATCATTAAAGTGAATCACTCAGAGCACAAAATCAAATGCTATTAGTCACGAGTTGTTTACAAGAACAAGAACTTCAGATCCTTGAACGAGGAAAGAGCCTTTTTCTTTGAGCTGTCTTTATGTTTAAAACCATAAAACTAGAAGCTGAAGATTGTTTTCAAAGACAAATTTCCAATGTCAATATGCTACTGAAAGTGTGCATGTTCACCATTGTTCTTGTTCCTTACTTCCACACGCAGTGTATACAAAAGGAAGATGTGCTCTCCCATTCAGCAGCTGTGCATTTGGAAACAAAGACACAGGAAGGAAATATGACTCCGCACACATTTTCAGATCACGAGCCCTCATGGAGGAACAAGGACACCAGCACAGACACTCAATGCTATGCTACCTGTGTCTGGTGGGAAGTGGGGCTTTGTGGTCCGGATGTTTTAGAAATGAACTCACTGGTCTGAAACCTCACACTTCAAAGTCGTGGAGAAATGGCTCTGTTGCTCTGAAATTTTAATATAACAGTCAAATGACTTCTAATTACATGTTAATGTGAAATGCAAATTAGATGAGCCTGTGGCAAGATGGTCAATTTAAACTCACCAGCTAATACATCTCACCAGCAGTTATATTTCATGTGAATATGGAAATAAGACAATTAATAACGCACTCTTTTTAACATTTAATGTTTCTTCAGTTTGTTATCAGACTGGGCGGCTTTATGCACATCATGTTCAACTCATTTGACCTCTAGATTAGACTGTAACAGCCCTGTAGGTAAACCAATAACTACACAAGCACCACACTCTAGGTAACAATTGACTTCTCACCTACTTCTATTATTACCACAGCACCCATGGCAACTGGGACCAGTGCCAACTGGGACAAAGTACTGAGGAAAAGCTGCTTTAATTGACTTTTAATGACAACTTAAGTGCTTTAAATTGTTAATGTGCTGAACGACATTTATGATAATCCCCTTAATTTATATACAAAACAAAAAACACTGCAACGACTCATTAAAGCTGTTCAATTCTATTTGTGCTCTGTAACAAGAGGAAATAATGAGAAAATACAATAATCACAAACGCCACATTAAACCTCACAAATGCTCCACTACAATAAGTCACACAGATGTTCCTCAAAGCTACCATGGAGGACAAGATGATCGTCCATCTCAGCACCAGGACAAACTTAAATGGAGTTAACTCGATTGTCAAACACCTGACTGCTGACAAATCAAGCTCTAATAAATCTCTATACTCACAGTCCCACAGTGTGTGTATGAAGAAAGGGTGCAGACTGTGTCCAAAGGCGGAGAGGCACAGTTATCTGACGGGCCCTTTGCCGCGGCAGTTGCTATTAGAAGGACTCACTCTGACCTCTAATAGACCTCCGAGGTTCTCACAACTATGAATAGCAAAGACACGCCCCTCTCAAACAGAAACACAGACGCGTGAGGCAAAGCTGCTCGCTCACTGGAGAGACACTCAAGTGGCAGGTTGATTTGAACTCACAGAAGTTTGAGCTTTTGTCCTTGTGACAACACAACAAGCAGACATGTGCACACCACTCGTATCCACCATAAGTGTGAAACTAGATTAAAGTTGACGGTGGCCACAAATTCAATCACAGTCCAGAAGTAACGTGCCGGACGCTGATCTGAGTGATTCAGCAATGTTTATCCAAGACTGAATGACTAATATCTTATCATACGTTATCTGGACACAGTGTGTGTGATTCTTGTGTTGCCAAGTGTTCAAACTGGTGGAAGTATTCGGACAAATAATCACACGCTAATTACAGGAAGGTCTTTGTATTCCACATGATAGATATGTTGACAGAGTCCCTTATTTTCATAGTGATATCCCCGAGTATGTGAGCGATGACACTGATTAAACCCAACCTGAGCAAATGTGCAGATTCCTTGGAGTCCAAGAAGATTAATAATTTATAACTTCCAGTTTATCATCAACAGTTAAAAGATGATATGTAACTTGTTTTCTTGCCAGTCAAAAAAAATACTGTAGGGAAATGTTAATGTGGATTTATACATTTCATACTGGAGTTTTCTGCTATGTAAAAGGAAAAGACAGCAAGCCTGAGAGCAAGCCAAGTATATCAGCTTTGACTCAAACAGGCACACACGGACCTTTGTGGAGTGTTACAGAAACTATGCTGAATTGTGGCGACAGGGTGGTGTGGGTAAAGTCCGATTCGAAATCCTATCATGGTGCATGTAATTTTATGTCATTATCACACTATATTTAGCAATATAGACAATTATTTGGATTTATGGATACAAAAAACAAATACCTGACAAATCAAGGTCACATTGATGCTAAATCATCATCTGAAATCAACAGAAATAGGTGATCAATATGAAAAATACGTGATTAATTAGTAATTAATAAGTAATTAATCAAATTACAAATTGTACAAATTGGTCACTTGCAACTTTAGAAACACCAGAAGTTGCCTGCGTATCTCCAACGTGAACAAAATTTATAACCTGCAACCGACAACTACTTTCTTCTATTAATCCACAGACATCTTTTATTAGTTTATTGTTCTGTCAATGGAATTTAAAAAAAAAGAAAACAATTAAAAATCACAAAGAACGAGCAAATAACAACAGACCGAACACCTTTAAAAACAGTCACATTCAAGAGTACAGTAGTTGGTAATCATCGTTTTAAACTGGCCTATAGTAACCATTGTGTTGTCCAAAACACAATGGTGTTCAGTTTTTTTGTTGTCGTACCCGAGAGTTTGAAACACTTAAAATTTTTGCCTGAAAATGACTGTGAAACGATTAATCAATTAAATGTTTCTGCACTAAAACATTTGCAATTTCAACACATGATTTTGTCTCAAGAAACATCTGTTTATTGGCATTTATCCTGATTCTTCTTCATGTTTTACAGACTAAAACAAGTAAGAGTAATTAATGGATTACGCAACAATTTAAATAACATTTAGTTTCACTCGTATGTACATGTGTTGTTCTGTCACATAGCCAACAAGGGGCAAATGTCATTGGTTGCATGCATGGCTTGGAGTGGTTGAAGGAAAAAGGTAATGCAACAACTCCCCCCCCCCCACCACCACCACCTCTGCTCTCCATACTTGGACTGGGAAGATGACAAGCCAATGGCAGAGCCAGCTTGCCAGTCACCCCACACCCGAGCACAGACAAGACATTGGGGGGAAAAAAAAAAGAGGGGGAGAGGGCAGCTGGTTCATTTGACACATAACAGAACATCAAGACTGCAGCCTGAGAGCAGACTAGAGCTGTAATTTTGAAACCGCGGCCAGGAAGTCGTAGGAAAAAACACATGGTCAGCCAGTCACAGTTGGTTTCCGCAAAAAATGTTTAAGTTCCTCTTTGTGGAATGTTGCGCAGAGAAAGAAAAGCTTAAAACTAAAAGTGGTGTTACACTTAACAGCTCAATGGCTCGGGTGCTGAGTGTCAGGTCAAATGATTTAAGCTCATTATTACAACTTTACCACTGGAGGATTATCACATACAGCCTTTAAACAAACTTTACTTGATCTCATCATGACGAGACGGTCGCTTCCAAGCAGCTTTCTCTCAGCTGTTACATGACTCTGCACAAATTGGCTGAGCCAGCCACAAGTGTAACATCTGCCAGACATTTGTCATTTTATCTGACAAAATAAACAGTCGCCACAGGGGTGCTGATCTCTGGGCACCTTACAAAATCATTGACACATCTTGATGCATTGTTGCATCAGATTGTCTTGATGTCTATCCACAGTGGAGGGTATAAAGAGGTAGACCTACCTCTTTTTCTGGCTGTTTGCACCTATCAGACAAAAATCCTCCTGGATATCCTCCTGAGACCTGAACTTTTGTTTGGCATGCATTTCTAATTTCTCCTAGATGTTTGAGATCAGTAGGACCTGATAAGTATAAAAAACTAAACATGTAAACGATAATGAAGTCCCAGTGTCCTCAAATGACACGTCAATTAAGTCCCAACGAACCAAAAAGTACTTACTAATTAACGGCATCTTACCTGGTCACTGTTGCTATAATTACTACAAACATTACTAATAATAAATTAACAAGTTTCAACCATAAAATGTGATCAGGTTTTGGAACTTGTCGGGTTCAGCTGCAGACTGACTTGGCAGAGATGGCTGCCATCTTGTTTTTACATGGATTAGTATACTGTGGTCTTACTACCACTAGATGGCATAAAAAGTGTCTAACAAGGACAAAAGGTCAAAGTAAAGTAGAATGAAGCGTAAGGTCAAATAAACCCAAAATGTGATGTCCTCATATGACCACACATGGTCTCAGGAGGATACATAGGAGAGTATACCCACTTCCTCCTTGGTAACTTCCCCATATCCAACTCATCATCAACCATTACACCACAGTCTATACATGATCTCTTTTCTCATTTTTCCCCACATCGCTACGATGCCTCACACACACACGAGATTTACACAGCTACAATTTCTGTCTTTTGTCAACTATCAGGATGCCAGATTACGCTCAAAGTAGTAGTTTAACAGCTAAACTGTCCGAACTAGCAACAGTAACTAAGGGGCAGCAGGTCTTTGGATTGGTCAAATTACAGCCATACAAGAAACGCAGATCCAAGATTTTTCTGAAACTGTTACAAGCAATCATGTTGTTGAGAACTGAATCAGATCTTTCATGAGAGACTCTCAATGCATCAAGGATATTTTCCCCCACCTGATGCTTTTGTCCAACTCTCATTGAAAACAAGAACCCATTTTACTGAAAATTATGAGGTAAATCTCATAGACTACAAGATGTGCAGCGAAAGGGAAAGCTCGACAGGTGTAGAAACTTTTTTTTTTTGGTCTTATGTGAACATAAACAGTACCTTTGGGTTTTGGAATTTAACCTGCAGATATATACAATGGATGAAAGATACTCTGCATGAATTAACACTTAATCAAACAAAGTTATTTCGTAGATGTAAGTGTGAGTAATGCGTCTTGTTTTTTCAGAGATGCCATTATTCATTGTATATGTATATATTGAGAAAGATTTATAATATAACAAGATAAAATGATGTGTTCATATAGCAAAAACATTTCTTGTAAAAACATGCATTACATTAGTGAAAAGGATCTTTGATATGAAAAAGATTAGGGTGGCGATACGCTGCCATGGCAGATTAATAGTTGACGAAAACAGTCGTTAGCTGTAGCACTGACTGCTCCACATCCTTGTTGTATGTCAATAATTGCCCGTTACAGATTTTCTGCCTCGTTCTATAAATAGGATGGGCAAGACCATTTTATTAGCCTGAAACCAAATGTCTTCAGGCAATGACCTCATGCGGCACTTCACTATTGATCCTGTTCTAAAATTGCAAAATGCGGAAATTCATGTGTTATTGGATCTTGTTGTTGAACTGCTTCAGTGCAGCTGCTGATACCTCATTGATAATTCAACAGTTTTACAAATAGTACATCATGTCATGAGGGAAGTAATCTGAATAGAAGGATGAGTCAACATATTCCTATCTAGGTTTAAAGGGATAAAGCGCGATAGACCGCTTTGCCTTGATTGGTATGGTGTGAGCAACTCTCTGAAAGGCAAGCTGTGAAAGCGTGAACAGGAAGAGACAGCCTCAACCTCTGAGTGCATACGTCTGTCAGTGCACAGCTGCTGGATGGTTGATGAAGCCCATGTGGCTTCATCTGCATCAACCCACTGCCTGCCTCATGTCCATCCACCTCCAGTCAAATTCAACCTCGATTTGAGGACACAAAGCCTGACCTTGCACGAGACGGCCGCACTCAAGACTGCAGGTCACTGGTGAAATCGCACACTCCCAGTCACATGGTCTCACAGTGGAGAAATGTAGGCGAGAGGGAGGGTGAAGGACGGGATTTGTAAAGTGGAACAAAGGTCACGCACCCGTCACCAGCTACCAACACAGCATCAGGGCGCATGACCTCCACGCTGTAGGTCAAAGAAAGCATGTTGTCGTTTTGAAATGACTGTGTACGAGTCTGAGTGAAATCTGGGCAGCAGATCAAACTTAAAGGTCAGACGTTTCTTGTTGAGAAACAAAATTTATCTTAAGATTTATTGTTGCTACACTGCGTGTATCCTTCAGGTCTTACAAATGTCTTGGATGCAGATCCTTCCTGATCAAACAATTGTGGGGCTGATTTTTTTTTAAATATTTTAAATGGTACAGTGTTTGCATCCATGTCTTCTATCTAACTGTCTCTGTGAGCTGCATTGCTACACCTCTTGTGTCACCACCACCAACTGTCAGTCAGTGAAACAGCGAGAAACCAACAGGTTGACAGATGACAGATGAGAACATATATCATCACACCTTCAATGATGTGACATTTAACCACTTTGTGAGCACGCAGGTCGCACATTAGCCATAATACCTTTCAAGATGGCTGGGCTGTTACTTTAAGTTTTCAGGTGTTTTGCAACGATATCTGTGGGCCTGTCACACATGGTCAAACTGTCCCAGCTTCAGTAGTGCTGGACTGCTAGTGACTGATATTAGCTCAAGCAAGTCAGAGTCACAAAACTATCTAAGTTTAAATGTCTGAGACTAACTACGAATAATTCATATTGATTTCTTAAGTCATTGGGTTTTGGGGTGATGCATGTATACACAAAACAAAAAATAGAGCATTTGAAAACTGATTTGGACATCGATCACCATGGCAACTGTCAAAGCTTCGAGGCATTCGTGTGAGCCCTAATTCATATGCAGATGTCTGTTCATGGAGATTAGCCGAAAGGAAGAAAGTCACGGCCCGGGAAATCTGCTTGCTGCACTGGATCTCCCGAAATACTGGCCACTGCCTCCAGATGCTTCATCACGATCAGAGTGATAGCTGATTGGTTCAAAGATCGAAACGGTGGCGACCTACTCCTAAATCCATCAAAAAAAATTCCAACAGACTGTAGTTATGCTGCCATAAAACTACGCTGCAGCAGTTATGCTCATCACAGATATATTTGACGACTGTTTCTTCAGTCATTAAGTCTATAAAATATCAGACATGTCAGCATGACATAATCTAATCTAGTGGACACTGTGACTGCACACAAACTTGTCGATTCTTCTGCTACTAATCACACCACTCTCTCCTTACGTCATTTTGTCTCAGATGCTCCTGTGTAGTTTCAATTTTAAAATATTCTTATTTTATTTCAGGTACCTCTTATTTATTTCTGTTACTTTCTGTACTCATCTGTATTTATTTCATTGACTGAATTTCCCCACTGGGGATCAATAATGGTATATCTCATCTTATGATGGATTGTAGTTAGTTTTGTCCGACCACTGACCCCCAAATATACAGTTTACAATCACATGATGTAAAGAAAAGCAGTAAATCCTCACAACTGAGGCATTAGTGCTTGAAAAATGACTCAATGATAAATACATTTTAACAGTTGTTGATTATGACTCTGTTGATCTGCTAATCAGTTAAAACTTTTAGTAGCTGTCATGAAAACAAGAGGTGCTTTTGGTTTTACCACAGTAAACTTACAGCACCACAACAGACATTACACTCAATAAAAGCAGTATGAAGTGGGACAACATTGTCAACTGGATGAGTGACTGTATACGAAATGGTTCAGGATATGAATCGTCATACTCTGGGGGATGAATTTTTTTTTTTAACGAGCTGACATTTGCCATCAGAAAATCCTCTGAGAGAAGCAGCATCCACAGTGGTTCATTCTTCTCTTAACGCTCCATGCAGAGGCATGATAATTTGAGGCCGGCTTCTTAAGCCGGATCCTAAACCTGCTGCTCTCGCATGATTCTTTTAAATTCGCTTTAGTCAGTTAGTGACATCAGGGAAAGCCGACTGGGATGATTTTCATAAATCCTGCCGTGAACTCAAATTCTGCTTTGAAAGTATCACGTCAGCACCGCCATCGCACGTTGTATAAACAAACATCAAGTTCTTTGAATTTTATCAAACCCAAAACAGGCAGACAAGCCGACGCTGGTACTCTCAAATGACCAAAGCGGAGTGACGACAGAGTGGGAGTCAGCCTGAATCAGAGAACCACACTGTCCCTCATGAAAGCTGCTCCTGTATTCAAGGGCAAAAACACATGATTGAGTGTGCACGGTCACTTTACAATCAACCCGTGTCTGTGGTGCTCATCTGCTCATGTGACTGTACGGCATAGCCAAAGGAGCATTACCTAATGCTTTAAAAATGCTGTTTAAAAAAGATGGAGGATGACAAATGCTCACTTGGGCTGCATTCCACAGACTCCTGTTAGAGGATGTTTGCCTTAAAGACGCCTCCTCATTGAAGTGTTCAGTTACGATCTGCTTCAACATCCTTTACTTCATTGTACAGTAACAGAAGACGTGTCTGACCTCCGTCTGAGAGTTTCTGTCGACTGGTGCTTTCTTTGAGAGGAATTAAAGAAACAGTCCAACCTCTGATCTCAATGACTTCTGTTTCTCTGATGTACGCAGTGAAGTTTAGAAAGGGCCTCACCAGTGTGTTTACAAATTAACGTCAAATTACATATGCTTTACGTTTTTGTTGAATGAATGCAAATAGATTTGAGTTTTCTGTAATGTAGTTTTCCTACCATTGAGACAACCATATGTTTCCATAATTCCTTGTATGTATGCACATACCATACATGCCAATGAAGCTGATTCTCATATCTCACTGTATATCTGGGTCACAAATCCTTAAAAAGAAATTTAAGGAATCCTCACCAAGCATGTTTGCTTTGTGTGTCCAGGTTTCTTTCTCAAATATTGATATTGGTATCATGTTTAAAAAATCCAGAGGGTTCCCTCGGTCATGACAATCCTGGAAAAGTTATGAAATTAGTAAACTGTTTTCCAGGCCTGGAAATGGTTTGGATTTCGCAGAATGTCTTTGAAAAGTTTGAATTTTACATCTGTTTTGGCCGTTGTTGAAAATATATTCATAAAAATCCCAAAACATGTCTAATGTTATGCAAAATACATTCTTGTGTCACTTACATAAAATCTAGTGTTGCTGACCATTGAAACATCACTAGTATCACGTGATTTACATAGACCAGACCAGCATTGCATCATCACCAAGTTCGTGCCTGCTTTTGGGGAAGAGTATCACATTGTCACATCAGCAGAGAAACAGGAAAATGTCGAAAAGCTGTTGTGTAGCGGGGTATCCGGGGCTTTCAGACTGAGATTTGAGGCACATGGATATTCAGTATTTACTGTCACTGTGGTAAATCGCTAAATTAAATTAATCCAAACACAAACACATCTACATGATCTTCTATTTTATACCCCGCCAAAAGGGGTGCTGCCTATTTTAAGAAACATTAATACTCCAAAATTTACAAGTGGGCTATACACAGACATATTCTAGGCTGTAGAACAAACACTAGGATCTGTTAGGTTTGTTTTAACCACAGACTTTATTTCAAGCATCTAAACAAAAACCTATTAGAAAAGCCCACTAACTTCGAGACGAGGGAACCAGAGTGTAGAAATGCTAACTGTAGCTCGGTGGTGGCGGGAATATCTAATGAGCGAGTGGAGTATGCAAATGCTAGCAGTCTGCTTATTTGCAAATGACTGTAAAGTGTGTGTTTTATAATGAAACTTCTCCTGGTTAGAATTTCGTCAGTGTTTATTGTTCAGGAGATTTTTACTGGGAGCTGAATTATCCACAAGGTTTCTTCCTCTCAAAAAAACAACAACAAACAAACAAAAAAAAACCCAACGTACAAATCAGTTTTTCTCTGACCCTGTTCGGCATATTGGAGACGCGCCACTAGCCCAGCACCTACTAATGTGCATTTACCTTTTTTCTCTAACTTAAGATCCAGACATTCAGGAGGTTTGCACCAGGCGCATATCAGTGACTTTAACCATTAAAATCAATAAAGCAGTTTCGCGTTAAAAAAAATCTGTGCTTTTCCGATGCTTTCGTCATGTTGGAGCTGCGAATTACGGCGGCTGACGGAAATACACAAAAACATCAATGGCCCTATCTGGAGCTAGTGTTTCGTTTGTCCATTCTGGGCTACTGTAGAAATATGGTGGTGCGACAAGGGGATCTCCATGGACAAGATCCCACTCCCTGTCTAGATGTAAACGGCTCAAAGTAACCAAAACAGGATTCTTTTTTCTGGGTATCTAAAGCAGTGGTTCCCAACTGGTGGGTCACGGTCCAAAAGTGGGTTGTGGGTCACTGCAAATGTGTCAAGTTTGGAAAAAAAAAACAAAAACAAAACTTTATTTTGAAGTACAGTGAATTTCTAGCACAGAACTTTCATTTTGAGATATTCTTTCCCGCTGTAGAGTGAGTGACAGCATGTACTTGACAGAGACGGCAAACTAGCTATGACACAACCAAACACAAGTATGACACTGAATATATTAAACTGTGTGGATCTTGAACTAATGATAATGGAGAAATTTGGACCTTGAACTAATGATTAAGGAGATATTTGGACCCTGGGGCTGGACCAGTTGGGAACCGCTGCACTAAAAGCCACATGTTTCATGGAATATATTATAAAACATATTCAATTTCTTCCAATATATCCACTTTATCCTACGCACTGAACCTTTAAATAAAGTCATTGCAAGGTAGCAAAATAATGTGGAAAAGTTATAAAAATTAAACTGGTGAAAAATGTGTGGGAAACATGAATCTAGTAGCTGATTAATTTAATACACTGTAGCCTTCTTCAATTCCTCATACTGATAATGAAACAAACCCAAACTTCATACTCATTGTGGTAGATTAAAGTTTGAAAATAAGAATTTGAATGCAAGACTGGGAGTGTCTAAAACCTGCAAACCCTTCTGCATAGTCTCCTCCTCATGCATGAGTGCTAATGAGGGCTGGTTTGAGGTTATCAGGTCGCAGTGAAGTAAACAGATATGGCGGGGGATGCCTCTACATGCGTCTAATAATGGTGACATTGTAACCCTCTTCCTCTTCTTGTAATCTTATTTGATTAACTAACAATGGCGTCATTGTGCAGAGCAGTTGCACACAAAGTAGGTGAGACTGAGATTAAAACACACACACACACACACACACACAAAAAAAAAAGTTTCCAGACAGGATCGCTTGTCACACGGCGTCTGATTAGATGCTACGTGTCCATATCTCTGATTTCAGGGGCTCAGCTGCAGACATGCACGGAGCTTCACAGTGATACCGACAGACACACACACACACGATGAACACATTATTCTGCATCGGGACACCGCGTATCACTGAGTGAACACCATGTCGATGTGAGCGTTACGAGATAAACGGGAAACAAGATATGATGATGTGGTGAAAAGACGCCAAACGCGGCTGCTCTATTTCAAGGCAACAATAAGCGAGGAGCTGCTTTTTGCAGAGGGCTCGTAAAAGCATCACGCTTTTAACAAACCTCTGCAAACGGCCTCACACGCGAGACGGTGGACGTGCGTGTGATATTTGAAGCAGAGGGTGTTGGAAATGTTTGCACACTGACCTGTGAGCAGCAGCAGCAGCAGCAGCTCCGCAGACTTGATCCCGATCTTGAAGAAGCAACAGCGGCAGCAGCGGGTCTACATTTAACTCAGCTGCTGCAGCTCTCAGCCAACCAGGAGCGGACACACGTGTTGCTTCGCCCAAAACTTGAGAGGCGCGCTGTCATTGGTCAATATATTGTCACAATAGGCCAACTGTACATCTCATACATTTACATACAATGTGTAGAATAACCGGAAAAAGCGGCCATCCTGTGCAGCAGCAGAAGTTACTGCGCTCATACAGTGCGAGACAGTTATGAGCAGCTTTAAGACGCTTGTTTTGTAGTCGAATATCCCCATTATGCAGCCTTCCAAAACATTTCAGGAGGAAGTAATGCAGGCCTTCTTTTATCTCTTCTACATTTATTCCAGTGTTTTTGTAACTAGAACAAGAACAAACCTGGAATAACCTGCCACATGATGTTAGATAAGCCCCAACTCTGACCATTTTTAAATCAAAGTTAAAAACATCCCCTTTTTACACGCCCTGCTCCACCCTGTGGTGACTGCAAACTTGTTTTTAAACTCAGTTTTAAATAATCTTTTTATCTGTATTTTTAATGGTGATTTTTTTAAACTGTAAATCATTTAGTAATTAATTTCACCTTTTTATCTTGTTTCTTTTTGCTATTTCTGTGTCCTTTATTATGTTTTACATTTTATTGCTCTGTAAAGCACTTTGAATTGTAAAAAAAAAAAATAAAGCTGATTACTACTACTTCAACCAAAAACTAATAATCACCCGGTGCAGTGGGAATATTCCAAGTATTTTCTAAAATTATGTGTCTTATTTCATAAATGAAATGCAGCCACATGTCTTATTTGTTTAGTTAAAGGGACAGTTCACCCCAAAATTAAAAATGCATATTTCTCCTCTCACCTGTTGGGTTGTTTATCTGTCTAGGTTGTTTTGGTGTGAGTTACAGACTGTTGGAGATATCAGCCAGAGAACTGTCTGCCTTCTCTCTAATATAATGGAACTAGATGGCACTCGTGTTTCCTGAAATCATGACCCGGTTACTCAAGATAATCCGTAGACTCTCTGTGCATTCCAATACCCATACTACCACACTATATAGTATGCAAAAAATATGTCCTAATACATAGTGGGTCAAATGCAGTGTGCCAAAAATACAAGGATGTTCTATTTTGCAGCATGCTTCTCTGGCTATTCTGACCCACAATTCTCTGCACAGCGGACAATATGTCACATCGACTGAGCCGCAAACTAATGACAGCTTGAGCTGAGCTGTCAATGAGGTGGAAATAATAGGAATATTGATTGTTTCAGACAGTGAACAAAATAATCATAACTATTACAAACAATAAAAGGACACAGCTATGAAAATAACATATGAGAGAACTGCAGATTAATTCTACTGTTATAAACACAATGACCTGAAATCTACAATCTGTGCAGTTGTGACTTTAAAATTAAACGACACACATTGCAAAGTAAAAACAGCAGAACTCTTCGGGTTGATCGTCATCTCTGTTTAATCTCCAAGGTTACAGATATAAAAGCAAGAGGGTCAAAGTTAAGGGTGTACTTTTGTCAGAAAGTAGTATGTCCTGATTCTGTGCATACTGCATGAACAGTACGTGCTTTTTAGGGCAGCTGCAGTACATACTAAAAGTAAAAAGCAAAAGTATGTGATTCAGAACACCCCTTGTTGTGAGCAGTTTCATGTAGAAACTATTTTCTGAACTACACCCACCGACTGTATCGCTGCGCAGCCTGAGTAACCAGGTCATGATTTCTGGGAAGAGACATTGCTGTTGAGTTTTTCAAATGTATTTATTGGCGCTTTGAGCACCACAAGCCGAATGCTGTCTAGTTCCATTATACTGAGGAGAAGACAGACATCTCTACAGCTGATATCTGCAACACTCTGCAACTCACACCAAAACAATCTAGAGTGATAAACAGCACTACAGGTAAGAGAAAAATAAATATTTTTGCATTTAGGTGAACTTTCTCTTTAAAAACATGCAGTGGCTCCCCTGATACAATTGCTAGCCTCCCTGGTAAATATAATTGGAGGCCAACATTACTGTCTTTAAGAGGCTGTGGCGGATTTTTTAGAGCTAGTGCAAAGGTAGTGGTGTCTTATGAAACTAGACAACTTAAGGCACCCATTGGTAACAACCATGTTGGCATAGCTTGCCAGGATGGAGGCTAAATAACGCTCCCAAGTTAGGCTAAATTTTGGCGAGGGAACAACTAGTATGGCTATTTTCAAACGGGTCCCTTAAACTTTCACCTCAAGATATCTGAATGAAAATGATTTCTTTGGGTACCCACTTGTCTCCCCTAAACTTGATGAGGCTTTTCCCCAGTAAATGTTTTGTCCCTTACAATCAACATACCCCTCCAAAATAAAGCTGTATATCATCAAATTCCTGAAAAATCAGTTGTGGCTTTTCATTCTGGTGTGCCACCCCAAGACTTTCAGTGCACCCGTTTGGCCACCACTACAAAAGAAATCTGAGAGCTCCACTGAAAACATTTAACTAACTGCTCAACAGATGTTTCACTTGTTTGACAAAAATAAGGTTTTTAGGTCTCAGTTATAGCTGGAATTATCTTAACGCTGTTAGAGCTTGAACTGCTCAACAGTATAATAAAAAAAAGGTCAGAATTAAGCTACTACCATCAGTAACAATTATCCCATAATCTATGACATACGGGGCCAGTCTAGAGTAATTTCACTTCACCTTCTTCAAATAAATTTTCCTGAAAAGACCTCTCTAGTTTTACTTTAAGATTTTTAATGTAGGACTTTTATTTTGATCAAAGTATTTTTATATTGCATTATTACTTTTACTGAAGTAATGGATCTGGACACTTCTTCCCCACTGGCCCCATTGTCACATTTCAAATGTCTAAGCATCTCAGATGATTTCATATACATGACTGATTGAGGCCCAAATTTGTACAGTTATTTAGGCCTAGTATTTGTTGGTGAAGATTCTCAGTCATCCAGGTCATGGTAATCTTAAGCGCTATATCGTAGGCAACTGGACTTGCTTGTGTTTCTTGAAGATGTCTCACCTTTCATCCAAGAGGCTTCTTCAGCGCTAGTTAATTGGTGCATTTATTGTGTAGTAGAACTTTGTATTATCATCTTTCATACCCCACTGATCATCCCAAGACCACTCAGATTTACCTTGTGACCATTTGAAGGGGCCCGACCTTTAGGTTGGGAACCACTGGACTAAACTATCGTACAGTGGTGGAAAAAGTATTAAGATCCTTTACTTCAGCAAAAGTAGCACAACACCACAGTGTAGAAATACACTGCAACAAGTAAAAGTAATGCAGTCAAATGTTTACTGAAGTGAAAATACATAAGTAATAATGGTAAATTGTAATTTAAGTACCAGAGTAAAAGTACTCATTATGCAGAATGGGCCATTTTCAGAATTGGATGTGTTCATCACTTTAATGTTGCAGCTAATCCCCCCCCCCCCCCCCCCCCCCCCCCCCCCCCCCCCCCCCCCCCCCCCCCCCCCCCCCCCCCCCCCCCCCCCCCCCCCCCCCCCCCCCCCCCCCCCCCCCCCCCCCCCCCCCCCCCCCCCCCCCCCCCCCCCCCTTACATCAGAGCCTCTACTGACTGTGTGTGAGCATCAAGTCATCTGATTGTTATCAACCTCAAAACAGGCAGACTGGCTGATGCTGCATGATGAAATGTCACATGCAACCACATCCTGCAGTGAAGGCGTGGCAGACAAACTGAAAGATGCCTGAGACACATTTTCATCCAGGCGATCAATAGCATACAGTCAAATGAATGCAGGACAAATGTTAAGTTTAACATCATGAGTAGCGATATATGAATCTGCAGTGACTACAGAGAATCATATGGGGATTCCACACAAGTACGTACAGATGCTTGAATGAGCATAATCCTAAAATAGAGAGCATTAATGATAATTAAAAGGTATTAATGGACGACACAGACAGGTCCTATAGGTGCCCTATTTCCTGGCCTCCAGCCTCTCATTAAAGCATTACAGCACTGGGATAAAATAAATGTAAACAGGTCATCATGTCAAATTGCAATTAAAAAAAGATAGAAAATAGAACTTATGTTGGTTTGGTCTAATGATACAGAGTCCAGGTCAGTGTTTCTCTCTGTCTTCACTTAGAACAAAACACATTTAAGTACTTTATCTTAGTTTTGAGATACTTGAAAGTATTTACATTTTATGCTCTATTAAACCACTTCCTTTCAGGGGAAGAGATTGTGCTTTTTACTCAGCTGAGGTCATGTCATATTTCTGGGACTTTTTTAAAAACTGATTTTTATTTAGAAATCTAGGGGAAGTTATGTTCTTTACTTGAAAACTTACACATGGAGGGTATTAAAGTATTTGGGCTGATTCCATCATTTTACAAATAAGTCTTCCACACATCTAAAATAAATAAAGGATTGCGTATTTCCTCATTTGAGTTTTATTCCTGGAAGCCTGGATAGGTTATTTATTTATTTTAATTTTCTTAATTTCCTAGAAAGAACTATGTGATCTGATACTTATTATATGTGAAATGGAAACAAATACTGAGCCATTTTAGTTAGTGTTTTCTAAAGGAATTTCCCTTAAAATAACAACTGGGTTTAAATAAAATTTGCAGAGAAATCAATAATTGAAGAGCAAATATAATAAATAAAGTAAACTACATTTTAGAGACTTGTAATCCAACTATATAAGAGCCTACTGGAACACTCTAAGGGGTACCATTGTGAATAATGGCAACTTCACTTTGATACATTAAACAGGCCTACACTAGCTGTGAACATTTACTGTATTTTATTGTATTTCAATTTAGGACCTTTAACAGTATTTCTCCATTGAAATATTCCTACTTTTAGTCAAGGGATGTGACCTACCACCACTTAAGTAAATGTACAGAAACATGATGTTCGCAAAACTGAATTTAGGGTTGTTTTGTTTGTTTCTTTCTTTCTTTTTAAGTGTTAAAGTTGACAGCCCAAAAATCATATTTTCAGAAAATATCTTAATATGTGAGTCAGGATGAGTATAATTTAATTTCTTGTAAAATTAACAACAGTAATAAAACTCCTATTTAATGGATGATTTATGATATAACTAAATTAATTTTCCCTTATAAGCAATACTTTTAGGTGCCTGACACCTCAGATTCATGCTCTAACATCTGGATTAACTATAATTTATAGTTTTAAAGAGTCTGTATGAAACTGTAACAAGTATAAGTGTAGTTCTTTACCTTTAAAATATCTTCCAGTGAACATAGTCCCTGAAGTTTCCAAAGTGCACCACAGGAGGGCGCTGTTAGGCCCTATAAAAAGACAGAGTGTATTTATAAACGCACCTTTAAAGACTTTAAATCTTTTCAGACACATTTAAATGTTCTAAATATCCTTACTAAACATTAGTTTATCACCAGCCAGTGGTTTAACAGTGAGTCTTTTCATATTGTAAATTATAATTCTGACTGGCTGATAAAACGTGGTTTTATATTGTTCACTTTCTTTATCTCCCAAGATGCAAAAATCACTGTTATTTTTCTTTAAGGAGTTTATAATATTTTTTTTCCTCTGGATGATCTCTGCTGTAACACACATTGGGTGGGAGGGATATTAAACTTTTGTCCCAGTGTTTACAGGCTTTAATGCCGATCTTGCTGCTGTGTTTGTTTTTCAAAGCTGCTGAACCATGTAGTCTGAACTCAGCTTAGATCATTTCCACGGGCTCAATGGGGACCGTGTGAACTGCTGCAGTTCAGGCGGAGGGTGGCGCACCAAGCCAAAGGATTGTGTCCGGGACCCTGAGAGGTCACCACGGGTCACAGCGCAGCGCCTGACAACACACACACACACACACACACACACACACACACACACACACACACACACACACACACACACACACACACACACACACACTAAGAGTCCTCACTGAGCTGCTGTCACAAATTAGGCTTGGCTGGAGGCTTGTTGATATTTTCCTGTAACGATGTGGAGCACAGCCGTGATATCACCGGAGATTAAGAACAGACGTACAAACAAGTAAATGAGATATAAGAGATAAGTAGCCTATATATTTACTAAGCAGACAGTTAGGGCCTCTAACAGGCGATCATAACAAATTCTGTTTGTTTTGTTTTGTTTTTGATGCAGAACCAGCAAAATAAATATGCACGAGATGAACTTAAAATACAGTATTAGCAGTGCGAATATTAAAGAAATATCACACAAGTGGGGATAATCTAGCTCTGTGCTGTGTGCAACATGTTGTTTCATGTTGAAGCTGATCTCACTGCTTTCACTTGAAGGAATATATTTAACATGATTATTTTCTCGCTATGGGCTGCAGGGAAAATAGCAAAACTGGCCGTTATGTTTTGGTTTGCACATTTTCCATAACTACAGTAGGTGACGTCACACACTAATAACAAGGTCAGTCCAACTGAATGTGCAGCAGTGTGTAACAGAGAGTGAATGGTGCGTCACAAATGACAAAATTCAGAGTAAAAAGGGATTCATATCTCGGTTTTCTTTGCACAGGAATAGATCTATCTGCAGGAAATACAGAAACATGAACCCACAACGGTTTTGCACAGTGTTTTTGTCTCACATCAGTAAAGCACATTTCTTGTATTTCCTGTTGCATCATATTGTTACCAAAATCATTTTGTTGGTCTGTGCATCCTTTAATGACCCATAACTTTGTGTAATTCTTTCAATATGCCTCTTTATTAATAGGCTAATAAATACTGTACCACACTGCACATTGGTGCATTAAGAGCCAAATCAAGCATTCAACACATAAATTAAACATCTTCAAAGAAAGCAAATATTAACTTTTTCCTACACATGTGCAGAGATTGCAGCCATTCTGGATAACAAAGTCAAATTCAGGCAATGTAATATATTTGTATGTATTTATATTAAGAATAATAACACTCCCCAAAAGAATAAGCAGTTATTAAAAGAAAGCAATAATGGCACCATGCATTGCACATATTGGCTACACTGTGGACTTTTGCACATCCCCTGAGTAATATTTTACACATCTTGCACAAAACTGTCCAGATTTTTAATTCTAAAACAGCTTTATTGTACATATTTGTGATGTTTTAGTATTTTTATAGTATCTTTTTCCCATATGTTTATTGTAATTCTTATATTCTAAATTTCTTGAGTGTTGCAGTAGTTTGCCTTTTTTATTTGCTATTAATATGTTTACTGTATACACCAAACACCGGGGCTAATTCCTTGGTAATAAACCTTATTCTCATTCTGGGTGCATCCTGGTGCCAAAAATAAAAGCAGATTGTGAAATATGTAGTGCCTTGCCAAACATTTTACGTGGACGAGCGTATTAATATAAATATTTAAAATGTGTATTAATAGAATCAGACAGTCGTCAGATCATTTAACAACATATTTGACTCGGAAATACAATTTTCACATCACAGTTGTACAATAAATCCTGACGCATGCTTTGGCCTCGCACTGACGCAACTTGGCGTTACAAAGTCGTCCGGCAAAAACTTCCAGTATTTAATTCAGTCTTTAAAAAAAAAGCAACGGCACACAAGTCCCTCCATATTTCAAAGGACAAACACATAAAAAGTGTTAAAAACTGCACAGTGAAGTAATTGGATTTTATGCCCCCGTCCCGCTCGCTCGCGCTTTTCTCTCCATGGTGCTCTGAAAACTCTCCAAACGCTTCAGATGTCTTGTGAGCCTTTCTTTCTCAACCTCCGCTGCTTTTTATTCTTCGACATCGCTCACAGGATCAAATATATCCAAAGCACGGTGAAAGTTTCGAGATTAAAACGTTCTCAGTGACAAAAAAGAATCGGAGCAAACTGTGTTGGCGCATGAGAGCAGTTTGAGTCTGTGAGGAGCGCACACAATAAACCTGTTGTTAACCTTGCTGTGAAAATATGTTTGAAGAAAACAGCCAATTGTTGTATGAAATGTATTCAAGTATAAAATAATGCCCTTTGTTTGGGGGTAAAAACTTGAGCAATGTGAGGGTACAAAAGTCCCCTGTGGCATTTACTAGCACCCTTTGTGCAGTTTGCGCTTTGGCGTCTCCACTTGGCGCATTACCCAGGCCCCTTTAAACGCGATTGTTTCTTTCTTTCTAATGACATTTACCGGATCAAAACATGCTGTTAATTCGATCAGAAAGCTTCACCCTTCATAACAATGGCAGTATAATTTCTCCCAAAGTTTGTTAAGTTGACCGAAATTAGGCAAATGAATAGGGGTCTCCAGGCTACCCATCTTGCAGGTGACGGGGAATAATGCGCGTTCACACCAGCTGCATTCTTCTTTATTTCTCCCTTTCTTTCACAGCATTATTAAAATTTAGGCCAATGAAACTATTCATTCGACTGAATAGACATTTTCTTATAGGATAATAGGATACAAATTGAGCCTCTCCAAAGAGTCTCCAGTGGTGGGTAACCCTCGTGTGCCAGAGGCTGCTGGAGACGCTGGCCCTGACGCAGACGACGCTCGTGTGCCAGGGCTAATCACACACCTGCCGAGGAGTCCAACAAAATAAAGAATGTAAACAAAAAGCTTGCCATCTCTCATAAAAGATGGACGTGTCACCAAGTCGTGTGAGAAACGCCGAGAACAAACGGGGGGACTCCGTCTCCAAAAGATCTCCCCTGAACTTGGCGGAACAGCCTATTAAAGGCTTACTTAATTACTCTAATGACACTGGACAGGCCTTAAAACTCGGACCGGGCTTGGATGAGAGTTAAGATCGCTTGCTGGGATTTGTAAACAGGCGATCGTGTGAGAAACGCGAGTTGGAAGAAAGAGGGTTTCTTTTTTCGCCGGCTTTGTTTTCAGTGCGCACAGTGCGCCCCGCCGGATCAGGCGATCCCAACGCTCACTTCTTATTTCCCGCCTGGGTTGTTACTATGCAAATAATATTCCGAAAGTAATCACGTGTCTTTTGAACAGCCACGTGGATTAACAAAGCAGGTTTGCCCCCCTGCTAGCCCATGGCTTTAGATTTTTACTATTTCTTTAACTGATCCTAAATGCACACATTTACCCAGTGCATGGCTCTAATCCCATGGAATAATTTACACCATGAATGCCACAGTCCCTCGGATGATCCCTTTATAAGGACCAGCTTTTCCCTCAAACCTCAGTCTGCCTCATCTCCTGCCACAGCGACACATCTCTCCACCTTCCATCTCATCTGATTTTTAAGAAGTTTGACAGACATCCGTCGATGGCATCAAAAATGAAAGACAGGAAGGTACGCGCTCCTTGTGCGCACTGAGGACTGAACTATTTTACCAGCGCTGCACTTTTAACAATTTTCAGCCACTTTATGGAATTTTGTATTTCAGTATTTGCATCGATTATTGTTCAACTACAACTTGGAGTTATTTTTATGTTAGTGGAGGGGAAAAGTATTGTCCACTTACTCTGTGGCACGCGTTACAGGATAACTGCGGCGCGCTACTGGTGTAGAACAGCCTCTCTGACACTTACGGAATATTTGGCAATTATAATGTAATTTACTGGTTTACAAACACTTATAAGATGTTAAATCTACTAAAGGAGATTTCAAACATGTCCATTAAGGCGGCAGAGTTATAGAAACTGCCCGGAGCGCAGATGTATCCCGCGCGCTCTGGAGCAGCAAAGCGCGCGGCGCGCAAAACTCTCAGAGAGTTACAGATCTCGTCATAAATTTTCCATCGCTCTGTTTCTGACTATAAATATCTCCCTGGCTGTTTTATGTTCGTATTTCTGCTTGACAAAATAGCTGTTAATGAGGTGAAGTATAATATATTTGTGTGCTCATGTTGTGTCTCTCTCTGTTTCCACAGAGAACTCCCATCTCCCACAAAGTCATCGAGAAGCGAAGACGGGACCGCATTAATCGCTGCCTTAACGAATTAGGGAAAACTGTTCCAATGGCACTAGCAAAACAGGTATTGTAAAATTTTAACGTTTTTTTTCTGTTTGAGAGATCTTATATATATTAAAGTATTGATGATTTACCATCTTTAAGCCACTGTTCATCAAATAATTTGGTCATATAATATTTGCAGTCAAACATTTTATAATTTTGGATTTTTTTTTAATATTTTTGTAGAACTCTGGGAAACTGGAGAAGGCTGAAATCTTGGAAATGACAGTTCAGTACCTGCGAGCTCTCCACTCAGCGGATTTCCCCCGCGGGAGAGAAAAAGGTGAGACAGCTTCTCACGGAGCTCCGACACTTTACGCACCACAATCCCTCATTTCTGTTAATAGACTGTGTGAAAACTTGTACAGGGCTGATTTGTTATAAATATGAGTTATTTCTATAGTAATGTAATTTTAAGTTTGACCAAACTAATATTGATACATTTGGTTGCAAGTCCAGGTTTACGCACAAACACTACGCTGCGTCACACTTGTTTATCACTTCATATCTGCTGGGATTGTAATCGCTGCTTTTTATGATTCATTCCAGGCGAACTGCTGGCTGAGTTTGCAAACTACTTCCACTACGGATACCACGAGTGTATGAAAAACCTGGTGCACTACCTGACCACAGAGGACAGGGCTGAAACCAAAGACATCAAGTACGCACGGATCCTCGCCTTCCTACAGTCTAAATCCCGTGTGGTCACCGAGCCTGTGTTCGGCTCCGTCGGCTCCATGCCCGAACCGTCTGACTACCTCAGCCAGCTGCACTCCTCCCCGGAGCACCAAAGCCACAGCCCGTCTGACTCCGTGTACCAGCAGAGTCCACCGGGACACTTCTCCTGGCACAGCTCGACCCGCAGCCCGGGCCTCTCGTACCCAGCAGTGCCGCTCTCTGCGCACACACAGCAGCACGGTGGATACTTGTCACCGGTGCAGGGACTCGATCACCACTATTTCAACTTCATCGGTCACACGCACGCAAACACGTTCAGTTTGCATAGTGCGCAACACGCCATGTAAATAGCTCCGCTTTGTTTTGATATTGTTTTTATTTATATATTTGCGAATGATGGAAATAGATCATGTACATATTGTGAATAAATATTTCTGAGAAAACTCAACTTGTTTTGTGATCATTCGTACTCAAGTTTGGGTGTATAGGTGACGCTATTCGTGCGTAAAGGTCTCCAAAATTATAAGAAGTTACAATCCTGTTTCTAAGTGTCACGGAAAGCAACACAACGGATCGGGAAGAGAAAATATTTCCAAGTTCAACGTTGTAAATTCTCATTTTCTTCAATTTCAGTGAATTATTAATGATTTGTGATTTTGCCTCACACATAAGAACGTAGGTTTTGTTACAGAGACACATGTGAAAAAGGGTTGGGGTCCTCATCCAGGAAATTTTAACACCCAACACTTAATTTGCTGCATTCTGTTTACTTTGCACCAACCTGGGCCTTTTCCGCATCAGTTTAGGGTGGAAATGTCTTAAATTTTGTCAAAATAAAAGTTCTCTACTACTTTTAGGTTTTTAATGGGGAGGATAAATGCTTAAATATTTAGGAAGACATGCCCCCTGTGTTCCCCCTAAAATCTTCACTTATGCATCCAAACAATGATCTAACTTTAAAAAAAAAGAGCTTACATGTCTTTTAGGAAACAAAAGTAAATGATAAAGTAAGTAAGGACTGTTGGGAGTCATTTTAATATTAACGAGAACCATTAGAAAATGACAGACTGGGCTCAAACTTAACAAAAGCTCATAAAAGCTCATAGTATTCTTCAGTCTTTTCCACAGACTTGTCTTTGGGTGGGTCTGTGTGTTTAATGGGTGTCACAGCAGGTTTCCAGGGGGCATACATGAGCCTGATTCCCACTGGGCCACCCGCTCCTGACTTAAACAAACCTGCAGTTAACAAAACCATTATTTCACCCAACACTCCCCACTCTTATTCAAATCTGTAATTGAATACAAAAAAAAAAACATTTTTGGACCTAATAAGGGAAAATATGTCAATAAAGATTTTCATACAAAGCACAGTTTCACATTGACGGGCATAAAAACAGTTGGGCATGAAAAGTTGCATTTCTAAGATCTTAAAGAAGAAAAGTGTCAAAACAAGGTAAAAGCTTTCCTCCTTCTGAACTTGAGCCAAGTATTTCCATCTGTTTAGGGAAATGAGGCTGACTATTCATCAGGAGCAAAGAGGGATGTTATGCAGCGAGGACAGAGCCACCCTGGTTAAAAGTTGGCACTTATTTACATGTAAAATGTGTTGTTTTTTCGACAGTAGCATTACATTGACATGAACAATTTCATCAGCAGGAAGAGAAATTTGCAAAGCCTTTTCAACTTTTCTTTCACCCTCTAAAGGAAAGCCACATTGGGAATAGTTACTGTCCAAAAGGGCTCTTTGCCTCCCACAGAATAGGGAATTACTCTGATCAAAAGGGAACTGTTTTTGCCAAGCTTGTGTCTGCTATATGTGACCACGGAGTCTCAATAGATGCATTAAACTGCTTCAAGGCTCCTTCTGTCTTTCTTTAAGTAAGTTGTTGGATTGTAAAAAGGAGAAGTTAAAAAAGGAGCAGGGGGAAACTCCTTGTTGTGATTTTTTTTTTAAACCAAGGAGCCCCATTGTGGTGCTTCTGAAAGGGGAACAATCTCTGCGTCTCTTGTGCTTTATCCTTGAGTGATTGTGAAGAAAAATAATCAACACCATGAAATCAAAGTTTCTCTTTGGGAGGAGCTCAAGAAAACACTTTTACTCCCAGTTTCCTTCATTAGAAAGAAGAAGAAATCATAACACACACCTCTCTCCTGTGTCAATAACACCTTACCTTAACAAGAGACAAGTACCAAGGTGTGCTGTAGGTGTCCTTGTATGTTGATACATATGATAGACGGAAGATGTGTTTCCGGCTGGATGGGTACAGATGCAGGGATAAGCCCGCATTAATCGCCTGGATGGTTGGATAAACCCACATTAACCAGCTCCTGACCAAAAAAAAAAGACAAGCAACAAGAGAGCAAATGAATGAAATGAAAGACAAGTGTCCACGCAGATGGAAAAGTGACAATACAATAAAAGAGAAAAGGCTTTTGAAGGAATACTTGGATCCCTACAGCTCCAATATTGGTTTAAATCCTGACTCTAAACAGGAGGAAAAAAGACTCATGTTCAGCCAGATGAGAAAGATTTAGCTGCAGCACATCACATGAATAATAATAAATTGAGCACGGATAAAAAAAAAAAGGACTCAAAAACATTTATTGTCATGTAAACTGAGCTGCAGTGGCAAAGCTTCACTTTGAGAATGTTTGTCTTTCGCATTAATATCACATGCTGCGTATTAACAATCTGCTCTAAAGGAAAAATATTCATCACTGGAATGTCAAAGGAAAACACAATCCATACTTTGAGCCTTTAACTGTGGTGAGCATCAAGATCCTGAGGGAAAAAATAACAAGTTTCATCACCGTGTGAACAGAGGGACGATGATGGGAGCAAGTCCAGGACAGTATTATTCTCTGATATGTTTGTATCTTATAAATGTAAAAGAATTTTCATCAGTAAACCAAAACAAACAAATAAAAAACTTAGGTTAAATAAATTATTCTATTTTTAGAAATCTTATGCATCCATTAAGAAAAAAACATCTAATTATTTATTTAGCAATAAACTATCTGTAGACACAAGAAACTTTGTACTACCATTAAATGCACCAGCCAGGGGCCAGTTAATAAACAAACATTTGAGGACATTTGGGGCTTGACCCTGACCTCTTTTGGGCAGTATTTACATTCAAGAAACAAACTTTCCCAGTGTGAAACAGTTTATTTTAATTACAAATTAGAAAATGGTTGTCAGGCCACCCAGCAGCATACTGCGGGCCACATTTGGCCCTCAGGCTGTAACTTCACTGCTTTATACCACCAAGTTTTGTTAGAGAAGTCTTTGTATTTAATTCTGTTTTGCAACTTGCACTTCTTATTTGTAACTACCATTGTCTCAATACACTTAATATCCATGTATAAAATATTCAGAATGTGTTATTCACTTGTAAATAGCTCATAATGTATAAAGTGTTCTAGTTTTGAGAACTTTAAAAACGTACTTATGCTTCTGTTGTCCTGTTCGGTTCTGCCTATGCCTCTGCTGCTGTAACACTTGAATTACCCTGTTCGGGCCCAATAAAGCTCATCTGATCTCACATGTCCTAAAGGGGCTTTTCAAGAAAAGGAAAGGAGACTACATTTAAAAAAAAATTAATTTTGCCTCCATAAAAAGTTGCTTTCAAATGTTTTGAGCAGGTGCAACATCAGCTTTACTTTTCTCCAGGACTTCATTGTTAATCTAGTTTCATATGTAGTGAGAAACAATTGTGGAGAGTAACTAATTTACTCAAGTACAATTTTGAGGTACTTACAGTGTATAGTGTTTTCATTTTATGCACTAAATTTCAGAGGCAAAGTATTGTACTTTTTACTCCAGTACATTTAGCTGACAGCTATAATTAGTTTATCAAATATTATACACTTTTTTAAGATTATGTACAGAATATAAAATTGTTGACATTAGCACCAACTCGACCAACTACATTAAAATGCTGCTCACACGTTACATTGCATCAGTAGTAATATTCAAATATTAAATGTATGACAATAAAAGACTGAATGGGGTCATTCTGCTTTTTACTTTTCATACTTTAACTATATTTTGCTGATAACACTTAAGCTACTGAAGTTAAATTTTGAATGGCGAACTTTTACTTGCTCTGCACTAATTTACACCAGTGGTTCCCAAATGGTGGGTCGAGGTCCATTCTGAATGGACCGCAAGTGACTTGTGAATGTGTCAAGTTGGTTAAAAAAAAAACCCAAAAAAAAACTTTTTCTTGAATTACAGGGAATTTCCAGCACAGAACTTTCATTTTGAAGTGTTGTTTTCTGCTGTAAAGTGAGTATATAATGGATGACTTTTTAGACAAGACAGCAAACTAGCTCGGTGACATATGATGCTAGATATATTAAGCCGTGTGGATCTTAAACTAATGACTAAGGTGAAATCTGGACTGTGTGGCTGGATGAGTTGGTGACCACTGTTTTACACAGTGGAATTGAAATTCCACTTCCACACTAAATGTGGGTTTGTAGTGACCTGACCCTGTTTTTTCAGCGTGGATAGCACAACGAAAAGCATTCTGCTTTACCAGCAGTGATTGTGACCCCCAAACAAGGTATTTTAAGCCAAAACATAAACTTTTCCTAACCATAACCAAGTAGTTTTTATGCCTAAACCTGACCACACGTTAACCAAGGCATTGTTTCAGTTTCAACGTGTCCCCTACATAATGAGGTGCAAATGTATCATATCCATGATTTGCAGAAACGTACAAGGCCAACATTTTTTCTTGTTATTCGGGTTGAGATTTGGCTACCTTTGGCTAGCTGTTTCATCCTGTTTCCAGTCTTTATGTTAAGGTAAGCTAATCAGCTGCTGGCTGTAGCTTTAATAAACAGACATGAGAGTGGTATCAACACGCCCATCTATCTCTCATGAATTAGGAGCAGTTCCCAAACTGTCAACTACTCCTTTAAGGGGTCACAAGCACAAAACGCTGGCTGCCATGGCTCAAAGAGGGATCCATAAATGCCCTAGAAGTGTCTGAGAGCTCCTGTTCTGATCTTTGCCCTCGTATGAGCAGCAAAGTCAGGCTTAGACGCTTAGCTAAGCTTCTGAGAGCGCAACAGCAAATCTCCTTTGCTTTACCGTGGTGTTGTGTGTTTGTGTCGTCTGTGTTTGTGTGTGTGAGTGTGTTAGTGAAGGAGGGGTACAGTCAAGCTTTGGGAGCGAAGCCAAAGAAGAAGTACCCAAGCTGTGAGAAATCCAACAGTCAGTGCTGGTTGGTAATCAAAGTCCTCCAGTGGCATCGGATCTCTGCCGGCTCACCTCAGGATGGTCGTCTGATCTCCAGCATGAAAAGACAGAGACAGAGACAGAGAGTGAGGGGAGGAGGAGGAGGAGGAGGAGGAGGAGGTGGTGGAGGAGGGGGCAACAACAGAAGAGGAGAGAGAAACAGAAACAGTGAGAGATAGAGGGAGTGTTAAGAAAAGGGGGGAAAGGGATGAAGATCATTCCCACAACACATACCACTATCTCACAGGGTTTAAAGGGCCCCCTTTCTGTACACCCCCTCTCCTCCATCTCCCCACCCCCCCTCCTCCTTCTCCCCCTCCTCTTACCAATAATGCCAAAACTTGGCAGCCAACCCAGAGCACATGAGCAACAGTTTCCCATCAGAGAGAGAGAGAGAGAGAGGCAGCCATCCTACTGCCTTGGCACCAGTGATGTCTGAAGAATGACGGGCACTGTAAGAAGAGAGCAGACATGAATGGAGTCTGTTAGGAGAAAAGAAAACAGCACATATGAATGCCTTTTGATTGTCTGGGAGTGATTCTGGTGAGAGAACATCACTGAGATGACAGAGTTTAAAAAGGTACGAGTGATGTGATGATTTTTCATGAAGAAGGAGCGTTTCTGGGTGTAGATGTGGGAAATAAATATATATATCACAATTTTTTAGACAGTTTTTTTCTCATGAACGCTAAAAAATTGACATCAGGCCAATATCAGATATGAAATCTGACTAAGTCGGTTTTTCAGTCCTCTCTGCCCCCTGCCAAAGAGATGAGGGCTTCACCTTTTTGCACTTGGCACAATCCTCTCTGTGCTCACCAGCAATGCCATCAGATTATGCAAATCCATGGAGATGTCCCATTCAACACTACCTCCATTTAGAACTGAGATATTTGAGCCAAAAATGAATAGAGCGATAAAAGAGGCAGTGTTTTTAAAGGAGCAAGAGCAGGGTCAAAGACATCTTCCGATATAAATGAAAACATAATGAATACTGTACAGAACATCCCACTGTGGACCATCGTTTCAGTCACACCCGCCCTTTGTCTCCTGTTGTTTTGTTGAGTTTTTCTCGTGTAGAGCACGGCCGCCGCCATCGCAGACAATCTGAGGAATATGGAGGCAGAGGGAGCAGCATGGGAACAGTCCAACAAGCGTGCAACGACACACTATAGAAAAAGAGCAAAAGAAACAAAAAAACAACAAACAAAAAGAAACAAACTGGGACCAAACTCTTTGTTATTCATGGGAAAAAAAGAGCAAGCTTGTTAACTTGCACAATTAAGGCATCATTTGCCAAGAGAAAGTGCAGGTCTTTGTTTTTGGGGGGACAAAAGGTTGAGAGAGCGTGTTTCAGATGTGGCTCTGTGAGTTCCATGAGGGTGGGTTTGGTTATCTGGTGTGCCACAACAAGGGGCACTTTTGTCACGAGCACAGACAGTGTGACATCGGAAAGTGCTCGAGATAAATCAGGTAATTTTGCATGGTAGTTAGACAAAGAGCGCCATACATTCCAGTTCCTGTGTGCGCTTAGAAAGGGAGTATGTGTAAAAAGAGGAGGCAAATATAACAATAACACCATGTGAGTAATTTCACCAGACGTCTCCAATAGAGTGGCATAATTTATGATTTAAGGCCTTTTTGTTCGAGGCTAATGGCATTAAGTTGGACAACATCAATAAATTATTCAGATTTGGACGAATGTGTTAAATCAGAGAACCCCACCTAAAGATATTAACCTAAGTTTGCACTGCAAAATCAACAGCAGAAAAGCTGTTCCAAACTTGCAACATTTTTTTTTTTTTTTTTTTGTGTGTGTCTGGTTTCCCTCTGCATTTATGTGACTACTAGATAGAAATAGAAAATTACATTTTCAGTATCAGGATCAGACTTTTTTTACCAAGTATATGTGTACAAGGAATTTGTTTTGGTGCAGGTGTCAAGCAAAATAAAGACAATATATATCAACAAAACACAGAAACATAAAATATGAGTTGATGAAGAGCGAGGAGTGATAACGAAAAACTTTAAAAATGTTTTTAGAAATACAGTGATTTCTTTTAGTGGACACAAAAATTGACCGCCAATATACTTATGAATGTAAAACACACCATACTGCTGCAAACTCTTGAATTTTCATCTTAACCCATCAAGTGGTAAAATGTTAAATTCCCATTTCCACTACAAAGCAGCTCAGTCTGCACTATCTCTCTCTTTGTTTTCAAAACACATTTTATGACAATCTTTTCCATTTCATATGCAAATCTGCAGCTGAAATTAGTCCATACATTTCCTGTTGTTCTCTCAAGATTTATGCTGCTTAACAACCAAAATTAATCCAGTAGACACAAATTAATAATATAATATATTTAAAAGTAACACAATAATCCTCTTGAGCTTCACCCACTCAAATAGAAAGAAATAGTCCCAACGAAATTGGTTGACAAAAAATATGTTTGTGCTCCAGAGTAACAGAGACATTTTCACTGAAAAGGGATGCTGCTGTTCATTTCTTACAAAAACAAAAACATCATTTCATTCTCTTTCACTGTATCAGGACAGATTCAGAAATCAAATGGTGGAAGGTAACTAAATACTATTGCTCTCGTACTTTACATACAGTTTTAAGGTACTTCATTTTTATGCTATTTATACTGTACTTTGATTCTGCTTAATTTTAGAGTAAACAACTGTACTTTCTACTTTGCAACAGTTATTTATCAGCTACAGTTACTTTACAAGTTAATACTTTTCACACAAAACATTTGATGAGCTTAAAGAATATGGTGTATTATTAAACATTTATCCCACTCAACTGAGAATAAAGCTGATAAATTAGTTTAACCCTAATGAGACGAGCTACAACATGCTGCTTACATGTTAATACACCGGTGATAATAATGCACTGATGAATATATATTTAATAACACTCTGAAAACTGCCATTCTGCTTAATAAGTGCTCTTACTTTCTATGTGTTATGGCTTAAACAGTTTGCAAAAGAGAATTTTTTTGCTACTTTTACTGTAGTAAAGTAAATTCCCTTTCCCACTGCACAAAGAAACCCCTACCAACTTACACCTGGCTTTTGTATTCAATGGGAAAGGTTGAAATTGGCATTCACTCCTGGGACAAACAACTCTGTAGTAGTCATGAGTATATATCAGCTGCAGCTCTGATCAGCATTGACGGAAGTACTGCTTTTCTAGTGTGATACAATGACACGCTGGGCTAGATCCCCGTGCTGTCCATCTCCCTCCATTGAAATTAGTCGCCATCAAGTTTGAAAGAGTCACTGAACAAGTAAGAGACATAAAAAATAAGTAACCACTGTTACATTTCCACTAGTCTCCATGCTGCTGTCTACTGTTTACTAGCCCTGTTTTCCAGCATGTCCATTACCCTGTATGTGACACTTCAGAAAAACAAAACAAAACAGAAAGGCATACTCCACACACAGCTCTGGTTGTCGGACATGGAAAAGGAGTCTATTTCCTATTTTTAGAGGGTATTCCCGCATTTAAAAACTCTATATATACACATTCATTTTAGTGGAAAAGGGGAGAGCAGAAAGAATGCATAAAACCTTGACCATCAAATTGGCAATGCCACCAGAGTGAGTGAAAGAGTGGTGGGTGAGCGGGTCCTTTAAATGATTTAACAAGTGCTCATTAAACAACAGTCTCCATCCTCCTGGTTGAACATAATTTGAGTGAAATTCTGCAGGACTTCACCAGACGCGCAGCTTTTATCTTTGCTTCAGAATGGAAATAATTCAATTACCCTGTTGAGTTGTAAACTGCTCTCATGTCTGTTGTCACTTCACTTTTTATGTCCCTGCGTCACACACTTAACTCGCCTCTTTCTCCTCTATTCTCCAAGTGAAGCTCAAGATCTCCAGCAGCACTGGAATTCCCATCTTGGGATTCAATGTGGAGAGCCGGCCTTTCAGCTTCAATCACTCTCGTGCTTGTGAGGCTGCATTCACGTGTGAAGGTTTTCTTTGAGAAAGCCTTTAGGTTGTAGTGAGGCTGGTTTATTCCTGCCAGAAATCTTTCTCAAACATAACGCTTCAGTGGCGAACAGAGAATATGAAAACCGACAACGTGAATCAGGAGAATGCAACGTGAAGCTCTTTGGGAATGTGAAAGGCCGTGTGTGTGTGTGTGTGTGTGTGTGTGTGTGTGTGTGATGTGGTCAGACGGTCACAGCTGAGGCACCTGACAAACTTGACGCCCCAGTCGACTCTTTGCGGGGCCAAAAAGAAAGGGTAAATAAAACCCAGAGGTCCTAATGTGCTCCCTGTGCGCTTGGCTGGACTCATGAGGGGCGAGCATGGTATGTTTGCCCTTTTGTCCGGACGCTCCTCTGTATTTAGCTGTGTCCGGGGCCAGCGTAGGGCCAGCGAGGGGGGACCCTGGGGCACCACAGGTCACCCTCTGAGGTCACGAACCGAGTAACCAATCCAGGGAAAGGACTAAAGCAGAAATGAGATTGGCAGTTAGTGAGAATCGAAGACTTCATCTCAAGTGACTGCATGCGATCAAACTGAAAGAGATCGAGCAGATATACATTTTCTCGTGTGAACGTTGATAGTGTGCCTGAAAGCTTTTGATTGAGCTGAAAGAGCTTTTATAAGGATAAAGGAAGACAAAGCAGAACTAAAGAAAGACATCCACACACCAAGAAAGACACAGAGACGAACGATTTTCAAAATAAGAAACAACATTGTAAATCTAAAGATTGTTTCCTTTTGGTTTTACAGTGTTTTGACCGACTGACCGGTGTTGCAGCAGTGGTCATCGTGGTGGTGGGCGAAGCGGTCATACCCTCACTGACCTCACCGTGACCTTCACAGCAGGGCACCCATGTCTGACACCAAGAACATGATGCAGCACAACACAGACTATGGAACAACAAGCACATAAGGCTGTAACTCAAATAATAAAAGTCACTCATCAAATGAGACAGACTGAGCTGCCAGAGAACCAGACACTTTGACTGAACATTTGACACATGCATAAACTGTGTACACATATATATAATCTATGTGTATATATACATAACTTGTGAGTGTTTTATGGTGTATTAATGATAGTTAAAGGCAAAAATCAGAAACATTAAAAGCAGTTTCTGCATGTGATGGTTTGAGTGTGCTGAGGGAGTTCATGCTTCTTTCTGTAAGTATTTATTGGGCCTTTGTTGATGTCATGTGGATAGCAGTGGAGAGATGGTAGGGAATAAGTAGAGAGAACAAATACAAGAAATATTTCCAGCCAGACTCAGACTGGGGACATTCTGATGACATGGCCAGTCTTAAACCACTTTGCCACCAGGGTGCACTCATGAGTCTGAATGTGGATGGTAATGAACATAGATGTTATTTATTCGAACTTAGACCCTGTTTCCTGTCCCTGGTCACAGCATGTGGATCCCAGAGCAGTTTCAGTTAAGTTAAAGTGCCTTGGTGCAGTTTAATATGTTTAACAAGTTGGTTTTAATCTTTGTAAAAGTGACTGAACTGCAAACACTGTAAGTGACTGAACCTGTTTGACAGATGTTGTACAAACAGAAAGAGTTATTATTTCTAGACCGTATCTGATTTGTTTGTGTTGTTTATCAGTCTTGATTATGTTTTTACTGTGCACAGGGATCCGATTGTTTTTTCTTTATCTGTGGGTTTGATTCATGTCTTTTGGGGGGTTTATTTTTACAACTAAAATGCTTTAATTTTAAAATTCTCGTTGCACATTTTTCAACTAGACACCAAACACAATATTCCAGCAGATGATGGTAAAAGTTCTGACAGTTCTGACACTACTAGTATCTTAATATCCCATTAATTATCACTAAAGCTAATGCAGGTTGGGTTGATTTATCCTCTGGTTTCAGATATCATAAATTTGAATTGACTGATATTTTACAAATGGTGATAGAGTCTTTTATACTTACATTTTGCTCCCAGCAGTGACCCAAGCCCCTCACCCACCTACCCCACCTCCATCCCTCCTGGTAAAATCAACTGGAGGCTCTAATTACTGTCTTAAATAAGCTGTGGTGTGCGCTCATTTTTTTTAAGCTAGGTAGTGGTCGGCATGGCTTGTCGGGAAGGGGGCTAAATAATGTTCCAAGATTAGGCTAAATTTTGAGAGAGGGAACAACCTGAGTCTCTTGAACTTTCACCTCAAGATATGAAAGTGAGTCTATAGGTATCCAACAGTCTCCCCTAAACTTGAGAAGGATTGTTCCCAGTGAATGATTTGCTCCTTGCAATCAATGTACATATTTATGTTTTTAAGAACAAGGACAACCAGCCTATTTAAAGAACAATGAATCACTTAACATGTATAGATACAGAAAAGATATATAAAATAGTTTTTAGCTAGCCTATACTGTGCACTACAACAGCATAATTGAAGTCCTGAAATTCAGTGAGTGGCAAATTTCATAGCAACAGTCGTAAGGGAAAATAATATTAATTTATGGTCTGCTCAATAGCTTCTTTTTTCCCCCAGTCTCATTCTTTATTAAATAGATGATATTTCACTGGGACTGTGAGATGCATTTGAAAGCTCTTGACAAAAATGATCAAATGGACCTCGAGTTTAGATTATTTTGCCAAACTCTTAAGAGTTTATATTTACAACAGTATCAGTCCTGCTGCCCCCTCTGAACTCCCACATCAACACAAAGCCAACACACACACAAAGGAGTGTTTTTTTTTTTTTTTACACCCAACATTAATACCCATTAGGAAAACAAACAAGGGCTTGAGGGTGCATTATTCAGAGCTATCTGCTGCACTCAGAGTTGGCAGCTCTGCCCTGCCGACATGCCAACATCGGGGGTGACTCTCAGGCTTCCCAAGGCAGGGCTGGGATCCATTCAAGCAACGATCAAACAACCTGCTTCTGTGACTCTCTGAAGAGACAAATTCAAGTTTGCATTGTTCTAATCTGGAAAAGTCACTATCATTCAGAGCAAAAACACGGGATTTCTTTAAGTTAAGAGAATAAATATAAACTATGGAGTAAAATATTGTAAATAAATAGAGATATTAACATGTCTCTATTTGCAGACACTCCCTCTGCTCTGTGTAATAAATAAGAAATTAAAGAGGCTCTCTGCACCTCATCAGTCTCATTGAGATAATGATGATTGCTTAATTTAAAAAAAACAACAAAAAAACATTATTGCAGATGCTGCTGCAGCTTTTATCGTCAGACAAAACCCAATAATTAAGTCAAAAAAAAGTTTGTAAAATCACCAAGTAAGAACAAATTCAAAATGTTTAAAAGTTATGAGAGACTACCAAGAAGTTTCTCTTTTCATCAAATAATGTCAGTGAGAAAATGCATAAATAAACATCACTTTAAAACTTTTTATCTTGTTCACGCTGAGCTGAAATGCCTATGGAAACCCCGGTCTATAGGTTTCGGGGTTGTGTATTCTCGGCTAAAATCCAGCAGCAGACTGAGAAATAGGCGGATTAAAAACAGCCACAGAACAAGCCAGCGTTTGTGCAGAGAAGACACCCACAGATAACTTTCTGAATGGCCGCTTACGCTTCTCCTTTTCTCTCCCCATCATAAGATAGGAGAGGAGAGAAAAAGGACTAACAAGATGCACATTTTACATTGAAAACTGTTATTGTTCCCCTCCTAATCTGGCCCACCATCTGAGAGGAGGGCTGCGCTAAAGAGCGGGGGGCTTTAACGGGAGGACGAGAGCCAACTCAGGGACAGGGGAGGAGAAGGGGAGAGAAAAGGGGGGAGGCAGGGGGTTGGTCTTTGGCTTTAAGGAGGGGATCAGTTGGGAAGTGTAGAATGGATGTTTCTTTTTCTCTATGGGGGGAACTTTGTATTTGACTGTTGTTTGTATCTGTCTTTCAGGGGCCTGATCCCCGTGGGCCTGGACAGAGAGATGCCTCTATATGTGTTAGTATGTGTGGAGTAGTGAGTGTGTCTATATATATGTGTGTGTGTGAGGCAGAGAGAGAGAGAGGGAGAGAGACTGATGGTGGGATCTACCCCTCTTCTTTCCTACAGCTGCAGCTCAGCGGATTAGCCGTCATCCACAAGGCAACATTACACAAGTAGCCTTTGAACAAAAGTCATGGATACTATTAATGATATGGTAATCCGTAATGGAGCTACCTCCCAGTAGTGATTATACTGACATGGGAAGAATGTCCAAGAGTCCTGGACGCAACTACCCAAACAACACTGTGGCTATTGTTGGCAGGCCTGGTCTGAGGCCTGCACCTACATCCACTGGCATCAGCCGACCAACAATCCCTTCCTCCTACACACACACACACACACACATACACACACACATACACACACACACACACACACACACACACTGCCCCCTGCTTTCTTGACACCCTTCCCTCCACCCCGATCACCCTATGAATAAAAATGAAAACCCAAAAATGGATGGAGAGAAAGAGAGGGAGGGAAGGGGGTGGGAGCGGAGGGGAGAAAAACAAAGTGTCTTGGCCAGGATCAGCCGGGGATTTCTCCCTATGTGGTTCCCACACACTGACTCGAGCTGGATCCCTCCTCTCTCCCTCTCTCCCGCTCTCTCTCTCTGTCTCTCTACCCGGTCCATCCTTTCTCCCCGCAGCCAGGGAAGACCACACAAACACTAAATGATTTCATGATTTAATCTCGGACAGTGCCGGAGAGGATGAGAGTTGAGTCAGTGCTCCTCTTTTCATTCCTGGGGGTGTTATAAGCCACTATGGTGGGTGTGTTGGGGTGGAGGTGGCGTGAGAGGCGGGGTGGGGGCAGGGGAGAGGCCACTGTTTGCCTGGGTAAATGTTCTCCGTTGGACAGGCTGGGTCACAGCAGGGGTGTTTAACCCTAAAAACTTGTCTCCTTTAAACACAATTACCAATTTCTCTGTTGGCTGCAGCCACTAATCCACTCTGATGTTAGTCCAGTTACTGAGGTGAACACACTTACACCCTGCTCCACCAACATTAGCACAAATATGCAGGTTTTGTGAACGCAAGAAAAAGAGGCGATACTCTTGTCTCATTGCCAGTAGACCAGAGCTGTGCACACAACTCTGCAGTAGACGAGTGGTGTGTTATGTTGAACGTCAACGCACCACACAAACAGGTTAGAAAGCAGCATGGAGCCCAGTGAAAATGTGATGGTGGATACTTCCCTTTTTTTCCTGTTACTTATTCGGTCTCCTTTCCAGCTTAGTGCCTGCTACTTTTGAACAATATTTGAGCGCTGCTTGGACAGAAACGAACAGGTGCCTTGTCATCACATCGCACCGCACAAAGGGCCGAAATTAGTGTGTCCACGACTAAAACAGCTATGAGACCAGATGAGAACAGCCACATGACTCACCCACCATACCTAAATGTTAGTTCACAATCAGCCCACTTCGCCTCTTGGTCTGGGAGCGGAAACCCTGGAGAAAATGCTAAGTTAGCATTTATCTAGCTACGAAGTGTTCGGTTAAAAGACAGGCTGTAAAGGTTATGGTAATGATTACAGCTTGTTACTTATAAGGTGAATCATGTCTTCATGTGTAATGAATTATAAAGTGTTTTATTGCTACGTTTGGCCTCATATTTATTCACTACAACATGGCATTGTAGCAGGATTCAAATGACCATCACATTGGTGGTGGATTTTTCTTGTAATGGTGGCGGATGCAATTTGTAGGGGCGTGTCTTTTAGGCTCCAAACAGAATGTGGCTGCAGCTTTATATGTCCCTGTCCACGCCGGTGTTGTATTTCCATCACTGCCAATTGAAGCTGACTGGAGCTTGAGTTGATAAATACTCATGACTACACCAGATTAATTTGTTCTGGCTATGAATGCCAATTGAAGCCTTTCCCATTAAAAACAAAAGCCAGATGTAAGTGGGTGTTAGTGGGTTTTTTTGTCAAGTGAGAAAGAAATAATGTGCATCAGTTGGATTACTGAACAATTAACCAAAAATGTTACTCCTATGGTTTAAGACACTCCAGAAATATTGATGACAGGAGCAACTCTCTCAAATTCATGACATCATGGTATAAAGTCTGGGACTGCTCCATAGACAATGAACTGGAAAAGATGTTCTAGATGACACTGAGAGCATGAAATCACAAGTTTGAGACTTTCTTCTCTGGTTCACGGCTTTGAGAGAGCTCATCTTCACATATACGGACTAAAATTTCTTTTGTCCATGGAAATAATACATTGGGATTCTTAATTTACATGATGTTCCCCTTTAAATGAGAATTTGCAAACTGTAACATGGAGCACAAATAGTTTTGGATGAGACAAGATGCAGGTGTTGATGGCACAGAGGCGGTCAGGTCCAGTGTGAAGACATGCGCAAAAAAGCGAGCCTGCCCACTGAGATTAATTATGCAGATATTATGCCTCCCAAATGCCACACACATACACACAAACTGAACACCCTCACACACCCTCACACACACACACACACACACACACACACACACACACACACACACAGACAGACAGATTAGACCAGACAAGATAAGGCGAGACAGACCAATTCTCACATTTACCATAAACTACAAGTTAAATGTGACGGATTGGTGTTTGAGTTACCGAAAAATAAATACTGAGAGATTCTGCCATCAATTCTAGATTTTGGAGTTTTGAATAAAGTTTGTTGTGTGTGTTTTATGTGTGCAGGCAGTTATTCCTTCAACGTTTTATGGTTAAATGTATAACCAGAAATGGTAACATTTTCTGGAGATAATTCAAGTGTGGTTGCTAATGTTGAAACCTGGGTAGAGACACTGTAAATAAATTAAAAAGCCTAAAAATGTCAATTGTTTGCCTCTGAGATGTTGTGTGAGAGTTGCAGTTTGAATCAAAGCACTTAAATTAAAGCACTAAAAGGGTGTGAAGTGAAATGAAAGCAGTTTAATCATCAGAAATATCATTAGTAGTTGAAGTGTGTGCAGTGTGAATAGCTGAAATGTCAGCTGGTGTTGAAGCAGTGTCAGCGGTCGAAATGTCAACTGAAGCATTTAGACTAAGTGCTGAAGGCTGAATATTGTTTAAGTCTCAGTTGGCGTGCCGAGGCTGAAAGCATTTGAACTGTCAGTTCTGAGAGTAAAGGCCTTTACGCACCGCAGGCACAACAAATAAACACGAACATGCAAAATATATTTGCATCAAAACTATCCATATCAGCAGCGATGAGAATCTGCAACAGGTGCAACACTTGTTCAATAAAAAGGTCTGATACAAATAGTTGGATGCATATTTGTGACAACTACCACGATCCAGAGCAGCATCTGACAGTCCACCTGAAGTAAGTTGTTGTATAGCTTCAGCTACTTAAAGTCATTTTATTGTTTCCTTTCAGCGAGGTGCTCTGAATGAGTCTGAGTTGTCTCTGGTAAACAGTTACAGAGTGTATATGTCCCAGGCTTTAGCTGTAAAGGTGGGAAGGGAAGGAGCGGATCTGGTATGTGCTGTCTTTGTCAAGCTTGAAAGGGGCAATAAAGTTTGCCATCTACACAGACTACAGAGTCTCTATGTTGTTGTTTGTAATCCTCATAAGTTCAGGCACAATGTGATTGGTTAATGGCTTTACTCACTGTGTGAAGGCTCAGAAAAATAAACCTTGTAAAAAACACCTCAGTGTGTAAAAGCCTTTAGGCAGCTCCTCCAGGATGTTATGATTGCAAAATAAATGCAGATTCAACCAGTTCCTGTGCATTCTGCGTGACCTTGCAATTTTGTCTACTACTATTTCCTGTTAGTTTCACCAATCATAGCAGTTCAGTGCACAATGTCACCAAACTCACTCCTTGTTTCTGGTTGAGAAGCTGCAGATGTGTGCAATGTGGACGTCTGACATTTACCAACTACTGCCAAAGACCGTGTGAGGCAATTACCTGATGTTTTGTTACACTGCTTTGCACAGTGAGCAAAGTTGTGGTGGAACACAAACGAAGGTCATCGACTGACAAACACTTTTCTACCACAAAACACACCTGGAGAATGACTGAAATGTGGTGACAACAGACAACACAAATCACATTGACAGACGCTGTTACGTCCAGATCTACTGCACGTGCTGAGAGAGTCGAGGTGAGTTGGATAAAATGTGCGATGTTAGTGTGGTGGAAATAATAACCCCAAACAGTGTGGTTTTATTTTTACTGGAACAAATTTCCTTTGAATTTTAATGAATTATTACAAAAACAATTAAAATATCCTTGCAATTTTCTTTTTAAATATTTTTTTAGGGCTTTTTGTACACGAGGCGCCTGCTCTACCAGGTGCGCTACTTTTCACTTGCTCCTGCGATTTAATTGCAAAAAAAAAAAGTCTGAAAACACTGTAATATGCATCCCAATTTTTTAAAAACGCTTCAATGAAATGAGGATATTTTAGGCCACACAATCCTGTTAAGAAATCAGAGTCCTTAACTTATCAGTTAAGCACCAGAGATGTATGAAGTGTGTGCACTGTTGGTGTTAGTGTTAGCTGGTGTGTAAGCAGTGACAGCAATTGAAATGCCAGTGGAATTGTTTGTTCTCGGGGGACGACAAGAGGGGACGTGACGTTGACATTTATTGGCTACCTGTCAAATACAGGATTGGTTTTAAGGTTATTTCATTTGTTTTTAAAGCCACACATGGGCTGGTTCTCCAGTACACTGATGAACTTCTCCGCTCCTACTCAAGCTCCTGACCTCGTAGATTCTCAGAACAATGTCTTTTAACTGTCCTGCGATCGAGGCCGTTGGATAAGGGAGATCGTGCCTTTGTGGTCGCTGCTCCAAAACTCTGGAGTAGCCTTCCACTCTCAATCAAATGCTCCCCCTCCATTGACACTCTGAGACAAATCTGAAAACGTACATGTTTTCAATGGCCTTCAGTTGTTTGTAGTGGTTTTAATTTTAGTATTTTATAACCTTTTTTACGTAACAAATTGTTGTTACCAGTGTTTTTCTGTTTTATATTTGAGTACATGTTATATTGCTACATATTTTTGTGTCATTATTTTAAATTGTACAGCACTTTGGTAAGCTGAGGTTGTTTATAAATGTGCTGTATAAATAACTTGGTTTGATTTGATTTGATTTAATCCGTCAATTTGAGAAAAGGATATTAAAGTACTTAAATAATCAGCTGAAATGTAGTGATGAAAGCAACTGAAATTTCAGTCGAAGCACCAGAGATGTGTGAAGTGCATGCACTGTTAACAGTTGAAGTGTCAGTTAGGGTGTAAACAGCAGCAGCAGTTTAAATCCAACATTATATGTGTTATCAAGTATTAGGCAGAATAGAATACTGAATGGTTTAATTATGTGTCGTTACCTACACTCATCCACACACTACTGTTTTTAATTAAGTTACACATGATGTAATGGTACTGTTAGAGAAATGACACACACACATAAATATCGTATTAAGCAAACCTTTCGGGAAAACGTTCTGACGAAACGATTTGAAGCGGTTCGTTTCAAGAGGGCCCGTTAATTAATGCAAATTTACAAACAACATTTAAAATGCCACTCCTTAACCATTAGGCTGCCTCTGGATCAGTACTCTTTGTAAGAGCTCTGTCCTTGCTTGACTGATATGTCAAAGTTGAGGACACGGCGGAAAGCAGAGAATGAAAATACCACACAGGCACTGACACAGGGATCAATCCGATTGGAATGATTTAGCATTTCTACGTTTTGAATAAAAATGAGTGCGCTAGACGGTGGAGCAGTTTGATTAGTGGGATCCTTAAGTCCCCCGAAGCCTTCACGGCCCTTTCTCTCTTCCGTCACTGCTAGAAGAAAAGTCCTCTTTCTCTCTTTTCAGAAGTCCCTTGGTACCCCGGCTTTTTCCTCACTGTTGGTATTACAAAATCCCCATTCAAAACAACCCTTGTCACCTGTCAACTAAGCCAGGCTGGTTTGCTAGGTCTTTATCCTCCGCACATACACTCACACGTACACAGAGGCTGACTCCCAGCCCCCACCCCCATCTATGCACATATCCCCTACATTCATAGAAAATACATAGACACAGACACAACCCCAAATCCCAACCGCACACACACACACGCCCACCCACTCACCCATGCTCACACACTAAAACCACATGTCTGAGAGCTGTTACTATAGCAGTTTAAAATTCATTACCCTGTTCACTTTAACAAACGTCCACACTGGGATGGGCTGCTTTCAGCTGCGGCCATAGACTTCACGTGCTCCAAGAAACGAGCCTGTTGCATCGCGAGCCAACTCTGCTGAGCGAATAAGACAAATTCATACAATCAGGAAAGGTTCAGACATATATGGGGATTAAACATAAAAGATTAAAGCTTGTATTAGGTGGAGAAAAATGTGCAAATTAATCCAATCTATAAACTTCCCAATAACCAAAACGACTTTAAACTGAGTGTATTAAATACAACAATACAAATGCAATTTGCAAAATTAGATGCCTATTTTTTTCTCAAAGGTTGGAATTATTTAAGTATGTTGTATTCATAGCAGCTCCTTTTTTGTTTGTTTGTTTCTGAATATCTGTTATTGTATTTTTACTGCTATTATTTCATCAGTCTGATATTTTCCTTTTAGTCTTCTGTGTTTTGTGATCCTTGATATGTATCTCACCGTATTCATAAGTCTGTCCTATATCTATATTTTTTAACCAGTAGTTTTTTATGTGGGGCTGCCATGTTGGAAAGAACAATGCTGTTGATAGTTAACTAATCATATATAAATGTTTATACGTCAGCAAAAAGCCATTTGTGACATCTTTTAATAGCGTTTACAGTGGCAGACCTAATGGCTTATTATTAGGTCAGAAACTCTTTTGGTAATGATTGATTCACTCTCCTATATAAGCCTTCAAGGCTGTTGCTATAAATGTTACTAAGTCTTTAAGAAAATGGCCATGAACTTTTCACCTTTGATCATCAATTAGGAATGAAGTAGAAGAAAAAGTAAAGTTATCTATATGGAGTATGCACCAGCCAATGGATTTCTTATAATCTGGCTGACCAAAAGTTGTTGTTTTTTAACGATTTTTCTTACTGGTGTGTAAAGCCATAATAATAATAAAAAAAGGCGTTATTAACCATTGATATATCCATAAATTACAACTTATAAATCCTTTTAAAATGTGCCATATTGGAATGAGGTTATGAAAAGTGGCAGCGCATAATTTTAACCGTTTGTCTATTTAGTATTTGGAAGTTGCATGTGAGGCATTAGTATACGTTTAATAACATGGAATAATGTAGTTGTAAGCACATTTAAGGACATTTTTAATGCACATGAATCATCAATAACTGATGTATTAACAGATAAGGAATGCTGTAATCACAAATTATTATTATTATTGTCAACACATATTAACACTTTTAAATCCACCTATGAGAACTGTGTATAAATAGTTAATATGTGCTTTATAACATGTTGTAAAGGTTTGTTTATGTGTACTCTCATTGTATATGATAACAGCCATGTTATACTGTAAAATCAATTATTTTTAGCAAGTGGTTGTACACAATCCACACGCTACAAATAATTTACTTGTTCAATTTAAAACAATTAAGGTAACAACTTGCATGCATCTCAGTGCTTAGAACTCCGACATTATTGAGTCAACCCTATGAGTCTTTTATTTTCTGAGAAACTCAATTATTTCAGTATGACCAACATGACTGATTTGCTTTGACCTTGAAAACTTAATTAAGTTGAACCAACTTGATATTTTTCCAAAAGTTGTGTTGCTATTTAATGGTCAAATTATTTAAGATATTCTTAGTTGTGTGTTTTGATCCCATCCTACTCAGAAATGTCAAAAATGTTTTATTTTGACCAGCCTCTTTGAGTAGGTTGTAAACTGATTAAAACACGCTAATGTAACAATCATAACTATTCATACTTATTCATCTATCCACTAACCTGATGAATCATTTTTTAGAGTGATGTGTTCTTATTATGATCAAACTGTTGACATTCATGAACCCAATTTTTGTGTATATCTGTTTGTGGCTACATAATAGTGTGTTAAGAACCATACATTTGTTTTTGTTTTTTATATTCTGCTTGTTAACATTTATAAGTGGTTTACTTAATTTCTTGTACTACAAAAACACAGATAATCACAGTGAATTTGTGTAACGGTTAAGTTTTTTTGCATTCACACAGCGTATTTGCATAAATGTGTGTAATTTCACTAAAATGAATATAATAAACAATAATGTTTTATTTGTGTGTGCACCTGTGTTGGAAGGAGCATTGCTGCATCCCAAACTGCCATGAGGAAGCAGCAGTGAACGTCTCTGTTGTTGACCAGTGAAAGCTTGTGCAGCAGCTGTACAAACCTCAGCTTAGGTCTTGAGCCCAGCTTCACTCTGGGAGGGGGAGGAAGGACGAACACGAGGTGGTGGAGAAACATGGTGGTGGAGGGGGTGTTTAACTGATGGCCGTAGAGAAGCGTAAGGGTCAGAGCAGAGGGTGGTCATCCGGCCCGGTCACTTAGCCAAGGCCCAGCGTGCCCTGAGCAGCCGTCGCTCATTAACCCGCTGACAGGGACTCTGGACATCGAGGAGCGTCGCCCCACACAGGAAGGTCACGGGGTCAATCAGCCCTCTCTCCGGCCATCAAATCAAGATGGACGCACAAGTAACGACTTATCCCCCTATCAAAGGGTCAGTGATGCATTGTCAGGCACGCACGCACACGCACGCACACACACGCACACACACACACACACACACACACACACACACACATCAAAACAAATTGATTTATCAAAGGTGTTGAGACGTTTTTTTTTTTTAAGGCTAATCTACTAAGTTTTTCAGAAAATGTTAAAACATGTTTCAACAGAGACGAGGAGAATATAAAGACATGACATATGGTTAAATGTGGGTGACATTTATATGGTGTTTTTGCATTTAAATTATTTATTAGAAGATGGTATTAATGTGAAGGATAGAACAGAAATGTATGACGTAAGTTTCCACTCACCTTAGCATATCTGAAAAACAAAATGACACTCTTTAGACAAGTATTTTATGAGTGGAAGTTTGGTTTTTCAAACTCTTAATTATTAAAAGTCTGTTTACCAAACAACTTTGGGAACAATAATCTGGAGCTGCAACTAAAAATCATTTTCATTAGCAATTAATCGGTTGATTATTTTTTTGATTATTCAATTAATAGATCAATAAAATGCTCTCCACATCTTCCCACAGCAATAAATGACATCTTCAAATTGCCCATCTAACAGTTCAAAACTCAAAACTAATAAATGAACAATAAAACAAAACATAACAAAACACACTGAGAAGCTGAAACCAGAGAGTGTTTGATATTTTTGCTCCATAGATGACTCAAAAGATGTCAAAGTATTGTGAAATAGTTTCAGGCTTTCCTATTATTTTTATAGCAGAGGCAGGCCACCTTACCCGAAGTACCATACACCTTTACAAAATAAAAATATTATGAATTGTGGTTTCAAACAGTATAAGAAACATATTTAATAAGAGCAGTTAAGGGCAGCTCCATTTTAGTTATCATTTTTAGATCATTCTGTAGCTGCCCAGTTCCTTGTAGCCTATTCAAATCCAAAAATTACAAATTTTGGTGGAAGTACCCATGTTTTAGTGCAAAATGTTACACTCTTGAGCCTTTCTTAAAACATTACCTCTCATAGTCCCTTTGTGACTGAGCACAGATGGCAGAAGTTTGCTTTCTGACAAGCCCCCTTTGAGATCTGTGTGTCATAATCTACTAAACCAAAGATGCGTCAAGATGTAGGGGGCTTACCTTGTCTGCACCTGAAGAGTTTTCCTGAGGAACTCAGAATTTCCTGATGATCAGCTGATCAGTTAATTGTCAAATTGTTTTCAAATATCCATTATTACAAATCATCCTTGAAATTAATCATACAATTAAGGATAAATAGAGGGGCATACGTCTTGGTATCCAACCAAGTGGAGTGTTATCACCTACTTTCAGACTGCACAATTTAAAATTCTTTATATCTATCAAGAAATTTATGCTCACATCAAGCTTTTCTGCTTTGCTCTACAGCTGCCAGTCTGGAGTAGACTTGGCAAAAACGTGGCTCCTGTCTCACTCCCACTTTAGATACAAGGGTGAACAAAACAAAGCCCAGTTGCCAGAGAAAAATGTTGGCATTGCACATTTCTGCAAACCACGCATCACATCAAAGTTTCTAAAGTGACATAGTACATGAGCTGACTTTGCCATTGTGAAGGGAAGGTGGATGGTACATGGCGTGGTACCTACGCAAGATGCCAACTAACCTGCAGACCACTTGTGACCAACAAACAACAAAGCTGGTTGTGTTTACTGACCTGTTACTGTGTTTCCAGTGGGGATAGTGTCACAGAAGGTGGTTGTTTTTTACCATAGAATTTCCTGTGAGGATTGTGGCACCAAAACTGGATATATATATATTTTGGGCACAAACATAATCTTTTCATAACCAAGTGGCTGTTGTGCCTGAACATTTTAACATATCTGCTACATAATTTACAAACACATTCGTGTTTTGCAGAAGCATTTTTTCTGGCAACTGGGTTGGCAAAACTACACATATTCCATGGAATACACTGCAAGCCAAAACAACAGCAGTCATAAATGTTATTAGTGAAACTTAGAATAATCAGTGTTTATTGGTTCTGAGTCAGAGAGGTATTGATTCAAATAATTATTGAGGCTGAAGTATTTGTTACAAACTCTTAATTTAAGGCGGCTGGTTTCACTTCATGTTGCAGTTGTGCTTATTTTAAATTCTATTCAAAAGATTTTGAAGTACCATTATACCCTAATGATAACAGACATGAGCGATATTTTCTGAGAATTATTTGTTATAAAGGTAAGAAGAAACTGCAACACAAAATGTTCAGTCTATAGAGCCTTCCTGTTGTTTAATTGGGTGAAGTCATCCTCTTTTTTCTTTGAGAGGCGAACATTAAAGAAGTCCTCTCAACAAGGAAGAACGACCTCTCTACAGCATAATGTGCATGATAAAACCAATACATTTACATACCAGGACTATTACACAAGAGACACTACAGGTTAAACTCCTTACAAGCTGTGTGACAAAGTCTTCCTCATTACACACTCTAATTCCAGATGAGATTATTTCACGGCTAAAATGACCCCACTAATTTGGGACTTGGGGCTGTTAAGAGGGTTCGAAATCCGTTTTAAATGGTCTTGAGGTTTGAAGAGGTTGTTGTCTTTCCGAGCAGAAGGAAGAATGGATGAATGAAGTCCACACACTTGTGTGAGAGGGACCATCATCTTGAGGGTGCTACAAATATATTACTCCTCTGAATTGATTAGTTTGTCTTGAGTGACCGCCGGTCCAAGTGGAATTCTTTCATCATGAGTGAGAGATGAGTGCCGCTATTTAAAAATTCTCTACATTTTGGTGTAAAGAAAACAAGGTAGAGGAAGGTAAAGGGGACAGAAATGTCAACGCAAAGAAAAGAGAGTTTTTGTTCAGGCTTCACGGTGTGTTGTGGGGGTTGTTACAAGCTCCCATGGTTCCATTTACATTCATGCAACCGGTGCTAATATTCAGGATATACAAGAATTACATCACTTAATTGGTAGCAGTTCATTAATTCTGTCATATACCGTTTGCTTAAACCCTAATACTTCATCTGGATAACTACAGTTTGATGCAATGATAATACCTGAATTCACAAAACTCATTTTGTGGGAGGCTTTTGAACGGATGGTGGAGAAAGCAACTTAACAACACAAGAAAAAAAATCTTAAGAAAGAAAGATGTATTAAATGGTTGTCAGCTAATTTTGCTTCTTAAAGCTCCATCATATCCAATGAATGTGATGTGATGATGATTTATACGATTTATTTACAGAAATAAGCCCCAAACTGAAAACTAAAAAAAAAAAAACGGAAAAACTAAAATTTAAGGTTGTAAACAGAAACGGTGTAAAACATCATGCAGAAGTTATTAATGGAGAGAGCATGTCACATATGATCAGTCTGTCTTTCCCCTATTTGGACTAATCCTGATTATTCTCTTCCTAAACCCCCCAAAATGGACTGTGAGCAAAGTTTACTTTGTCTAATTTATCCAATTTAGAGAAGTTAATCTGTGCGGGGCTGTCTGCACTGCTGCTTCTCTGTCCCAACTTCAGATCTGAAGTTTAAACAGTGTGACACTTTTGAACCTTGGAAACTACCAAACCTTAACAACAGCAACCTCAAACTACAACACTTAACGCCTATGTTATTGTATGTTATGTTGTGCCTAAACCTAAACCACAGCATTGTTGAAATGTAAAGTTTCAGTGTCATTGCTAAATAATAACATGCAAATGTAAGGTATAAATGGTTTGCAGAAAAAAAAGTATGTAGCCAGCATTTTTTTATGGCCATTGGGTTGTCAGGGGACAGTCTACACAGAAACAGAATTGCACCACAGGTACTGTAAATATAAATTAGCACAATGACAAGAAATATGGATTCACAAAAGTACAGATTAGCTGTTGAATTCCCCAGAGGTAGTACAACATGGGAACTAATATAGTAAACGCTGAGTCTAAAAGGGTAAGAGACCGACAGTAAATTAACAGTTATCTAGACTGTTGTATCGGCAACACATTAGCCTCAGACTGCTAATGGCTAGCTTGGTTATCAGTAAAAAGGTCGCAGAAATGTACTGGATTATATAAACTGTTCATCATTTTATTTAAGTGTCCGAATTCTGGGTGTCTCACGCCTTAGTTCGATCATTCACTACTCCCTACAAAAAAAAGACTAATTCTTGCAATGTGTTCCATTTCATTGATTAGACTAAGTCTTATCAATGAAATGGAACACATCGCATTTCAGGATCATTAGCAGAAAGTAGTGTGCATGCCATGACCACTACTTTCTATTCCACTGTACAAATTTTGAGGGCACTAGAATAAATTTCACACTCACAACAGTCATGTTGCGCATATGATCACAGCAATAGACAGTGAGTTCACGATTTTTTAACCCCCAGCCCAGTCACCAGAATAAAATGTTGTCATTCTACATTTCTGCAAACACGGATATGTTACATTTGTACATTTTATACATACACATACAAAACTACATTTTAAATTTGTAAAGTGACATAGTATATGAGCTGATTTTGTCATCAGCAGGTGGATGGGATGGTGGATGGCTTGACACAGAGACAGCTGCCAAACTGCCGACCACTGCAGACCCAGCCTGGTGTTTCCACCAGTGTTTCTGGCACTAAACCAACGTGTTCTTCTCTTATATTCTCCCAGTCTTCATTTTCACCCCACCCCTCTTTCTCATGAACCTCGCTGCCTCAGCCTCTGTGTCTCTCGCCCTCCACCCCCACTCCCGCCATGTCCATCCCTACGTCCCCCACTGACTGCGTGTCTCCAGGTCTTCCTGATTGGTCATGGGGATTTCTCCTGGTTCTCCACAGCAGTGTGTTAATATGTCTGTGTGATTGTCCACCTTGGCTGCTCTGCTGCGGGCACTGCCCTGACTGCGGCTGAGAAACGTCAGCTGCGTGATGCTGTCTCGCTGTTTTTACACAGTCTCACACGCGTGCTTTTCACTCATATTGTCAGCCTCCTTAACATTAATGAAAACAGGCCAACAGCCAATAATGGCACCAAAGAGAAGAAGAGGGGCCCTGGAGAGCTCAGGCTCTAAGTCTGCTCAGCGATACACAGTGTGCATCCCAGCCTGTTGGATCCGAGGCAAGAGGATTGTATTAACATTTTGACTTTAAAGGGGAGACTCGTGGGATCGAGCATTGTGAGGGAATAAACAGCCAACATGATCTGCTTTCGGGAGGGAGCTGAGCTTTTGTTGACGCATAGCCCTGTTGTTATGTGCTGGATAACACTGCTTGTATTATTGTATACATCAAGAAAAAATATGTTGTACAGGGTGTTTACTTGTATATATTAAAACTCAAAATTTCTATTGAGGCTGTAGTGTTATGTCTTTTAAAGGGTCAGACTAGAATTCTTTTATTTTTTGTTTGTTTGTAGTCTCTGTGCCATAAGCTTCACCGTTGGCTGAAAACAATTTAAAAACACCAGTGAACTACTACTGTTGAAATGGGTGACATGTTCATTCATTATAATGGACATGGGCAGTCCAGTATGTAAGATTTAGAGGGATATATTGGCAGACATTAATGTATTATAATAAGTATGTTTTCTTTAGTGTATAATCACCTGAAAATAAGAATTGTTGTGATTCCGCTACCTTAGAATGAGCTGTTTATATCTACATAGGAAACAGGTCCTTGTCCAAGGAGATTGCCATGTTGCACTGCTATGTTTATACAGTGGCCCAGTATGGACAAACCACTTTTTTTTCCTGTCTGCCTTTGTACTTAAAGGCCCTCTGCAGCAAGCAGTGTCAAAAAAAACTGTGATTTTTAAAGTGAAACTGCTTTATTTAACATTTTTACGAGTTTAAATCACCAGGTCCATTTGTTTTGGAGAGAAAGAGACCTCTGCGGATAACTTTGCTCCCGCATAACAGTGAAAACCTCCTCAAAGTCTGGATCTTAAATTATCAGAGAAAAAAGGTGAGCAAATATTAGCAGGTGCTGGGCTAGCTGGCCATCTGTGACGAGCCAACAAGTGTCAAAGAAACACTGATTTGTCTTGTGAAACTGCTTTATGCAGAATTTTTAACACTTTAATCACCTCATGCGTTTGTTTTGGAGAGGAGAACTCTGCAAATAATTCAGCTCCTGTCAAAAACCTCCTGAACAATCTACACTGAAGGAAATCTAACCACGAGTTCATGTATGACACACCGGAAAAGTTTCAACTGGTTGCTATTTGCAATTCTCACCACTAGATGCCACTACATCCAACATGCTGCTCCTTTACATACTCACTACCAAATGTGTATTAATCTGCAGCAGAAAATAGTCCCCACCAAAATGGACTATTAACTCCTGTCTGAGTAATGTGTCTGTAAAACTACAGTGACCAGCTGCTTTAGGAAATTGGTCAGCCTTTTTTTTTTTTTTAAAAAAAGTAAAACTATAAATCTATGAGCCATTTTTGAACATTTATGTCTTCAATAGGAACCAGTGGGTTTGGGTAGAGACACTAATACATTGTTGATACTGATCGTTACAGGGAATTTCTTCACAATAAGAAAAATATAAAACAACATCAGCACAAAATGGTGCACTCGGTATGCAGAGACACATTTGAAAAAAATAATTTTAAGTGGATATGTCTTTGATGAAAAGTTCTGACTAATATTATATGGTATTACACAGGCGGCATTTTGGTTACAAATGTGGTGCATCAGTGAAAACCTACTTACTAATCTCTGTTTTAACAATGTGTTTCTAAGTCATGGCTTACAGAGGAATTAAACCCAACCCTGAAATTCATCTAAGTCACACGCTGGAGTCAGAAGCAACCAGTGGTCCCATGCTGGTGAGTTTTGACCCTAATAGCTCTGGTTTTAACCCTGTCTGACACTCATAATCTCCATTATCTTTGAGTCCCTACTGGTCTAAGATCTAATGTCTAATACGGTAGGGGGCCAGAGGAATAATAAGATGCTCGTCACTGGTGCTGCTTCACAGATAAAATCAGTGACTGTATTGGAACTGTGCGTAACGGCTTTGTGTATGCATGTTTATGTGTGTGGCGGGGGGTCGAACTGTCTGACACCTGCAGCTCTTCATACTCAAAATGCAAATCCAAGCCCACACCCCCTCCACGACCCCTCCTTCCATCTCCGAGATCCGAGGTTACTGAGCAACGACTTTCGCAAATCTAGATCAGATTTAAATAATAGAACAAAAAGAATCTCAACGGCACGAAAGAAGAAGTTACGTTTTTTTTTTCTGGAAACAATATGAGGGGCTAATTTTCTGATCTGTTCCAATCAAGAATATAGTTAGCAGATATTTCTAGATGATAATTAATACATGAGCAACTGTTGATTAAAAAACTCTCTGAGTCTATAAAGATACAAACTGTGATGGCAATGCAGAGAATTTAAGAAGTATATAATATATAATAATAATAATAATAAGATGCTTCAGAGGACAAATATGTGAATCAGATAAACTGATTTACCAAGAAGCTGAAAAAACTATGACTCTTACTCGCCTAAAAGCAGCTGCAAGCCCCTGTGTCAGCGAGCACCTGCCTAACCGAAGGGCTGAAGTGAACAAGATGCTGAATCCCGACCCAGCTCTGAGGTTGCAGCTGAGCCTGACCTCTGACCTGGCTGGTGGGGGCTACTTAAGAATATTTCCCCATGGGTAACAAGTAAAGTGGTGCATTATTTGTATTGTTGTGAGTGGAGAGTGGAGAGTGGAGTAAATGAGTAAAAGCACCTGTTTCACTGGGTACCATTTGCACTGCAGGGATGTGAGTGATGCCCTTTAATGTGACTCAGCTCTCTAGTGCCACCCACTGACTACTCTAGAGAGCACAATACAGCAGCATGGACCACAAACTGAGAGATTCAGATAAGCAACAACTACAGATCTGGAAGAGAGGTCACTGCTTTCTTCTAACACTGTTAGTGACAGGCTTTGTCATCCCAGTTAAATCTTCTTCAGAAATTAATATATAGTGGAAACAATCTACAAAAAGCAAACTACAGTTAGGCTATTTCATAAGAATTAGTGAGGTGATGTCTCATCAGAGAGGCAGAGTAGTTTTTACATATCATAATTAGTATTGGTCTTTGTAATAATTTTAACATCATCATCATTATTGAGGTTTTATCATCTTGCCATTATCCCGCTAGGAAACTTTGAAACTTGTAAATCTGCCTGAGTGAACACAGACAAGCAGCGCCATCCAGTGGTCATGAGATGGCAGTCACAGTCCTGAGGAGGGTGAAACCTAAGAAACTTAATTTTAATGTATAGTCATTTTTGTTGAATTCAGTATGTTTGAATTTTAGCTGAATTTTACATTTGACACTGCTATGATGATTTTTTGATGTGAGATATGGTTTGAAATAATGAATTTTTATAGACCTGATCTGTGTATGAGATGACTGACTGAAAATTGTGAACGAAATACATGATATGGAATTGTTAACCCACAGACTAAGGAGAAATGGACAGTGTTGACATGTCAACGACAAGATGAGAGATTGAGTAACTGCCTATGTCACAGAGATGATTAGCTTTTGAGAAACAGGGCAATCCGGACATTTTAATTTATTTATATACTTATGTCTGTTTGTTTGTATTCTGCTTTGTATTCCCCCTTTCTCTACCTTTTTTTTCCACATCTTGTCAAATCAATTAAAATAAAATGTTCTAAAAAGAAATGTGTTCAGAGATAACTTTTATAATTTGGCGTTATATGAATAAAAAAATGACTTGATGAAGCCGATTTTGTTTGTAAAGACCTACATTTTCAAACACTTGTTTTTATATGTATAAAAAAAATCTTTGTTGTGCTTCTGGTCACCAGAAAACGGTGTCACTGCAAATTGGCTTTATTTGATATCCCACGTGAATGAAGCAGTCTCTGAATCCAGCCACACTGTTGGACTGGATGTCCTGCGTCTCTCAGTCATCTTGGCTCCGTTCATATTGCTTTGGATCATATTGCGTTTTCGTGTCAGTTCTGCGTATCTGCACGTGGCATTTGTGATGTCAAGTCAGCCGGAATAACACTTCCGGTGCTACAAAGGAACGCAATCATGTCGTTGCTTTTTGGGGTGCTGGTGGCATCTTATTTTGAAAGCAAAATTTCCGTTTTCCGTTCCTACTCCCCGTCCTACCTCGAGCTGGCTTGACGCGAGGTTTCAACAGGTGCCAAAAGTGAATGTGCAGCAAAACTGTCAGTGAGCTGAGAGGAAAAGTTCAGTCTAAAATAAAATATAACAAAACGAAATAAGAGCAAGTTGTTGTTGGTGATTTAACTGGATGCTTTCTGTCCTCTAAGTCTCCCATCCATTCGACCTCTGACCCAGAATCAACAGGTTGTATTTCACTCTAAAGTGACACCCCCCTTATACTAATGAAAATAGGCTTAAACTATATATTTTCTTTAGTAGCATACAGCATATTGATGTGTTCAAAAAATGAGAGAAATGAAGTCACTGTGTCTTTTTATGCCAGGGTCATACCACACCTCTGCTATGAAATGTTAAAAATGGTCTGTACTCTGCAGGAAGAGAGTAAAGAGTGCACCACAGCTGATCCTTTCTGAGATACACTACATATAAGCCCTTTCTTTATTTTAAGGCCTCTGGAAACACTTGACCCACAAGTGTATGTTTGTATTATGGATGAGGAGGCTGGGGCCAGCAGGATTTAAGGTAAAATGCTTTACCACGATTAGGATTAGATTAGATTACAAATAAATCTACGTTTTAATCATAATCAAACTATGCATATTATGTCCTTTAAACGTCCCCGGCTTCGCATACCCCAATTTCAGGAACATGGCGCACGTCTTGAACTTCAACCTCGGAAGTTTATCCAGCCTCGTTTATCTGTTTGACAAAATCCAAATCCATCACTCAAAATTCTCGCGATAAATGGCGCTGATATATTAGGACAGATGGTGGGGGCTCGTCCACTTTGAGGGGCGTTGGGTTTCCCTGAGGACCTTGGTGAGGTTCAGAGCAGTCAAGGGTCTCACATCGGCACAAGGAGGATCCAACCATGTCGGACGCGGTTGTTAGTTTCCTGAAGGACTTTCTGGCAGGTGGCATCGCCGCTGCCATCTCCAAAACAGCTGTCGCTCCCATTGAGAGAGTCAAGTTGTTGCTGCAGGTAAAATAATTGAACAAGCTGTTGCCTAAAGCATGGCCGCATGTGCATTATTTTATGCGTAAAGCGTGCGTAAATGTCGTTTCACTGATGGACCAAATATATATATGTAAATCTGGAATAATTTTCTAACGGAAAAAAGTCAAAGTGTGCACTGTGTAAGTTCATACGCTGGGGTGCGTAATGTCAGGGCACGTGAGGGGCTCTGCGTCAAAGTGGAGATGGTTTTACGCACTGGACTTTGCAGTGTTGCTGCTGTGAAGACGATGCTGACAGGCCTCCTGATATTTGCCAGTAAAATAGCCATAATAGTAGTTTATGACCCCTTGGTGCGTTTATTGAGTACATCTTTTCTCCAATATAACAGATGACCGCCGTAATATTTAGTGGAATTGAATTGCTAAATTTAACCTGAACTATGTAATCTAATCCACGGCTGATTCTCAAATGACAGGAGTGTGCATGTAGACTGGTAGGTCTACAACTACACACAGTAATGCCTGGCCGACTGTTTAAATACAATAAGTTATTGAAATGCAAAACAATGAGAGAATTAATCACATCTTGAGGTAGTTGGATATTATGTGTGTTTTTAATGTGCTTTAATTGTCTTTAATTGTAGGTCCAGCATGCCAGCAAACAGATCACCGCTGATAAGCAGTACAAGGGAATCATAGACTGTGTGGTGAGGATCCCAAAGGAACAGGGCTTCCTCTCCTTCTGGAGAGGTAACTTGGCCAACGTGATCCGTTACTTCCCCACCCAAGCCCTCAACTTCGCCTTCAAAGACAAGTACAAGAAGCTCTTCCTCGGTGGTGTGGATCAAAAAACACAATTCTGGCGCTACTTCGCCGGTAACCTCGCATCTGGCGGCGCCGCTGGTGCCACTTCGCTGTGCTTCGTCTACCCGCTCGACTTCGCCAGAACAAGGCTCGCCGCCGACATCGGCAAGGGCGCAGCCGAGAGAGAGTTCACCGGTCTTGGAAACTGCATCAGCAAGATCTTCAAAACCGATGGCATCAGGGGTCTGTACCTTGGATTCAACGTGTCAGTACAGGGCATCATCATCTACAGAGCGGCCTACTTCGGATGCTTTGACACAGCTAAAGGTGCGCACATCTGCTCATGTTTTTAACGCATGTGTTTTAAGTATTTCGTTACGCACGGGTGACTTGACTCCTCCCCCTCACAGGTATGCTGCCAGATCCCAAGAACACGCACATCGTCGTCAGCTGGATGATCGCCCAGACTGTCACCGCTGCAGCTGGTATTATCTCATACCCCTTCGACACCGTCAGACGTCGTATGATGATGCAGTCCGGACGCAAAGGAGGTGAGCCTCACATAGTGGCACCATGTCTTATTATAGTGATGGATTTGCATTTTTACGCACGCATCCACGAGCATCAAGCTTCACCATCCATGTCTCCATGTCCACAGCTGACATCATGTATTCGGGCACAATCGACTGCTGGAGGAAGATCTTCAAAGACGAGGGAGGAAAAGCCTTCTTCAAGGGTGCCTGGTCCAACGTGATCAGGGGCATGGGTGGTGCCTTTGTGCTGGTGTTGTACGACGAGATCAAGAAGTTCACATAATAAACTTTCTAATCTCCCAGTCCTCAAGGAAACCTGTCACGTTGTTTTAAGTCTTAATTCTTGTGATAGAGTGATAACAGCTTGTGGTGAATTACAATGTGGGCATGTACAGGTAGGTATACTTGACCCGGGTGAACATGCCTCTTCAGAAATCTGTATATATCCCATCTGCAACGCACACACACGTCTTTTCATTGTGACAGTCAAGCCAGTGTTTCAGTGGAGATGTTGTAATGATGCAGAAGATGACGTCACTACCCATCATATGTCAGAGTCAGTTAGTAAGGCAGTTGCTGAGGCCCATGTGTTGTTATGTTGTGACACCTCACACATTATTTTATTAAAAATAAAGATTTATTAGTCTCATAGTCCATTATTTTTCATGCATGTACTGTTGACATGGCAACCTGTCGCCTGCAGTTAAACAGGCCTTTTTCAAAGCAGGCATTTTGCCTTACCAGTACGATGAAACAAGTACTGGTGTCACTAATGGCACAAAACAGAATTCAGCTGTCATTCATTTTATTATTCACACCTGTGCTTTTCCTTCTGTGACATGTCAAATGTCTTCAATGAAAAAGCTTTTTTAAGAACACACTGCAGGTAAAACACAGTAATTAGGATTCTGTCTTTATCTTATGAAGCGACATCATCGCTCTGATTTTTACTTTTGGTGGAGTTCGTGGCAAATATTGGTTCATACATGGGATTTCACCAGTTGTACTCTGACACCTGCACTGCTGACAAACAATAACCATATAGTTTGAGAGGTTTGTATCACAGCAGTTTTGGTTTTGCAAATAACTGTTTGATAATGTGCAATATTCAAAGTCACAAGCACCACAGAAATATTGAGTAGTTTCATATATAACCACTCCCCTGGTCCCCCTCCCCATGTTTTAGCGGAGAAGACATTTAAAAAGATTTTCTGTCCACCAGTTGGAAAACAGCACACCTCTAACTACTGGAACAAGCAGCTTTTATTTTATAAGGCACATAATATACATAACCCCAAAATAATATTTCATATATTTTTTATTTAATGTTTAAAAACATCATTCTCTAGTGCATCATAAATTGTACAAATACAAGAAAAGAGGGCAAACAAAAAATAAAATGCAGATTTAATGGTAAGGTCTCTCGCATAAACAGTTAATTGTCTGTATTTCAATATGGCTGCTGAAGTATAGAGCATATTCCTTACAAATATACAGCTAGATAACTGTCATGTAGAGCTACTGCAGTATTCAGAAGCCACAACTGACACTGTTGGAATGCATTATAACAGCTCTGAGCTCACCATTTGCTATATTTCAGCATCAAAGAGAAAGAAGTCCACCTTCATTTTATCGGATAACCATGACGACACAAATCACTGAATAGCTGATTTAGGTAAGTAAAAGCCAGGTGAAGTCATGCATGTAAAAGCTGCTTTAAGCTTCGTACCTTTAAAATGTAACCGTTTGTGATGAATGGACACCAACAGATGTCACTAAAGGGAACCAGCGATGTGCTTCGTTGAAAATGGCAGTGTTTTTTCAGCACCAGGCCGGTCGGGGTGCACTTAGTTTTTTTGACCTGGGTGTGGGTGTTTTGCCGGAGTCAGAGGTGGTGGAAACTGCTCTGGAGCTGTGGTGGGCAGAACTGGCTGGCCTGGGACCTGCTGGTGTGGACGACAGAAAAATATGTTTTTCTAATTTTCCGATTACCACACATACGGACAATGGTGTTCATCAGATTTGGTAAAGAAACTGGTTCTACTGTTGACAAATGGTTCAACAAATTTGACAGCAATTTTGAAATGCTGAAAATTGAACTAGACAAATTATTTCAAATTATTCAAGCAAACATTAATTTAAGTAAACATCAGAAAGGTTTACAATGACAAGAAGAAAATCAGTCAATCAGTCGATACTGATGTATAAATCAATGGGTGATTCTTACCCGTATCAGTCTTCCACAGCTGCTTTTTACTGCCTGAAAATCTTCTTCTGTTAATAAAATTTCGGCAGCCATCTGAAGGCAGCAGCTCAGACATGTCCCATAATTCTGCAGCCTTTAATTTGAGAGGAGCATCGCAGCACAGTGCCACATGCTGGTCCTCTTTGTTTACCTTTAATAAATCATCACATGCAAACAGCAGCAGGCTGCTGCAAATTAACTCCACACACCTCTGCTGGTGCCAAACTGCTCATGTGGCATCAAAACACTCAGTGAGGGTTGGGAGCACAGGTGCTTTTATGGTGTGCAGTTACCTCACAAGTGGGTTTCTCTTAAAGTGCTAACCCACATCCCCAGGCCCCTGTGGTGTTGCCATACATACGTAATACATAATTGGGTGGAGAGATAGTCTTAATATGTTAAACATCATTCTAAAATGTTGGGTATAAACCCATTTCTAACAACGTAAAACACTGTTGGATCTAAACCCAAGTTACCTACCTGAGGGTGTCTTACTGGAAGGCCTCTCTTTAGTAGTGGTGGCCATACAGACAGTGTACGAAGGAGCTCCAAGGTATCCCATGTGTCGCTGATAGTCTTCCAGTTGCTCTGAGCGCTTTAGGCCGGGTGTAGGCTTGACGGACTCCAGCCTCTTCAGGAAAGCCTTAAAGACACATAATGACATTTTTTACCTGGTAAGTAGTGATCAAATATTATACTGCAAATGCTAATTATCATGATGTTTAATGTGAATTTCCAGGGTAGTAGTCAGGTTCACCTTGGAAAGATGTTGGCATATATGCAGTATATGAGGACTGTGTCAAATGTTTTCTTGTGGAAACTATCCATTGTTTTGAAAAGACAAGTGTGTCATGTGCTCTTTAAGTACTCAATTCCTGAGTGTGTGTTGTGCCAGATTTCACTCATAAAACCAAAAAAATGCAGCAACAGTTTTAGGTGAGTGTTAAAGCTTTTTCTAGCATTTGGTTGATTTAGCCATTTACTACCATTGTTGTCAAAAATATCCATTTATCTATATGCATCGATTCTGAATATTAAGAACAATTGCAGTACTAATTTTCCAGAGTATCGATACAGCTGCACCTTCTTGTTGTCCTATTATTAATGTTTACTACAGTGACTTTTTTTATGTGACATTGAAAATGGTATTGAAAATTATTTTTTCTGGATCTAAATTCTGAACTCACAGAAATATCTGGTAATTCACAGCAGCATGAGCAACACAGTGCAGGCAAGTGGCTGAATGTCATACATGCAGTCACACTCCCACATGCATGCTGTGCAGAAATCCCTGAGTAAGCAAAACCTCCGCATGAAGCAATGCAAATAGCAAAAAGCTCGACAGTCAAGAGGCTGTTTCAGTTCACAAAGCTCACCAGAGATCATAAAGAGGCACCGCAGGCTTCTAAGTGCAGTAATGCTGGTCACCTACTTCATTTCCAAAATATGAATAATTTGAAATCTCTTCAAATTAAATCTAATCTTCTACATAAGTATATTTTTTGATAGGAAATGAAGATATATTGTGTATTTTAACCAACCTTGAAATACACATTAGTAGTTCTACTTGGGCAGGACAAACGGGGGGTCTTACATGTGTAATGTGTGGGGTGGACACACTCATCACACAGCAGATTCAATTACTTCACTCTAATAATAGAGAGGGTGAAGAGCACTCCTGACATCATAGAGAGATGGACACAAAAAGAGAAAGAACAGTCTGTCCTGAAAATGACTGCAAACAGATGAGAATGATAAAAACATCAATCAGAATTATTCCAAAATCTCTAATCAGCAACAATGAGAGACACGTGTGATGATATCAATGAAGAAGAGATTGTAACTTTTCTGTTTTTACAGATCACTACTGGCTGCCAATTACAATTTACTAGTTTTAATTTTTTCTTCCTCCCTTTTTATTTTATTTTATCTTTTAACACTGCTACTTGTTTGTTCCACCAAGTGGTCAAGCAGAGTTAAAATCCGAGGTGAGAGGCTAAAGCTGCAGAAGCTGAATGGTCTTATAATGTCACTCTGTGGTGCTGCTGGCCTGCCACCTGCTCCCATCTGTCCATGTCCATTCGTGTCTGTTTTCAGGGGCGGCACTCTTAGTCTGACACTGACTCAACCCAACTAACTAGTATCCTTAAAGAAATGTAAACTTTAGGAGGCAAATACTTGTTAGAATAAGGGATTTAACTGCAGAAAACCACACAGGCTAAAGTTAAGTTTTAAAAACAGAATCAATTGTATGACTGTGACAATAATGGTAATTATATTATTATTACTACTATTATTTAAACTACTTAAACTGCAGATTCTCCCAGAAAAAGTTTTTTATCTGCGTCTACAATAATTAAAAAGTCATTACAAGGATATTTGATTAAAAATATACACCGACATGCAGACATGTCTTAGAGAAAATCACAGGTGCAGTAACACAGTCCTGTGGATCAATTCAGCTATGTGTATCAGTTACAGTCCTTTCTGAATAAGCTGATTTTTTCTTGAAATAAAAAGTGTGTTAAGGTGTGATGCAAGGTGATACTCTAGAAGTGACTGCATCAGTTAAGATAAGCAAAGATGCTAAAGGAGATGAAAGCGTACTGCTAGAGAAATGAAACAAGAACAGTTTTTAAAAAATGGTATGAATTATACTCTCATGGACAGAAGTTAACCCAGAGATGAGAACATTTAAAGAGTCAACAGTAGCTACATATTTCAGTGTCATGTTGTGCCAGTTTTACACCAAATGACTTTTCAAGCAATTTCACTGACGCAGACAACTTTCCAATGTCGGAATAAAATCATGAGTTTCACTGCCATTGGTGTGCACTAACCACCAACGCCTGGTAGTGAGTTGAAGTGACAAAATCCAAAATGTGAAGCTTATAATACTGCAAATATAGTTTATCTTTACAGATTATACTCATGCTGAATTGACTGTCGACAAATAACGCCTTGTATTCTGTGTCTCTAGACTTAAGTGTTCTGCTGTAAAGAATTGTTAATTTGACACATTTCTTAAAGGGAGTTTGCTGTAATATTTTCCACCAAGAGCAGGATGGGAATTTTTTTTCCAAAGGAATCTAGTTGTATTCTTGCAAAAAGTGACCCTGCAAAATCCCCAGTCTTTTCAAAGTCCTATAGTGTGTGACTCAAAATTCACAGTCTTTTTATGTGAGAGGGTGTCAGACTCCCTTACTCTGTAAAAAGTTTTGTTGAAGTCTTTTCAGAGTCTTCTATGCTTGGCATAAGTTAGACGTAATATACAAATGAGAAATCTGGAACTTCTGTCTAGAGACACAGCAGCCCCAATATCACCTACTACATAATACTAAATTAATACTTTTTTTTTTTTTCTATTTTAGCATTTTGAACACTCACCACCACAGATATGTTTCAAGATTAATTGGAACTTTTACTTTGTTATTAGGTCAATGTAGAGACAGACACAAGAATAAATGCCATGTGACAAAGGTTTCAGCTGAAGGTTTGATTTGAACTTGTGGACTGGTGACATACTGTTTGGGAATAACATTCACTTAGAAACTCAAAAACACACTTTTCACACTGGCCCCAGAACTGACACCACTGCTGCAGTGTATACAGCAGATAAGGTTCGAATCAACTTCTTCAGATCAATTGTGCTACATAGCCGGTACCTGAGAATCAGAGAAAAGCTGATTCTCATGTGGATCTGAAGAGGTGCAGTTTGTAACACTGTGTGCATGAGCTTAACATCTGTAACACTGAGCTTCATGAACCACAAGCCTAAAGCAAACATTCTGTCATATCCAACTTTATTTAAGGAGCGCTGACTGTTTCTTGAAAAGCAAAAAGGAAAACTGAAGAATTCGCGTGACTGAAGTACCTATTTTTAGATAAAGGTCTATGGGTCAGTGTTTACATCACAGTATCAATCCACACAAGACAAAACTCACCAGGTTCTCCCTCTCGATGCGTTGCTGTTCCCGCTGTCTGTTAAGAGCACTGTGAGAGACGCGATTATGAGGTGACTTGCTGGCCACGTGGGTTTTCTTTCTTGTTGTACTTCCTGGTCTGGGCCCTGGAGAATGGCGGGACAGCTCCCGAAGAAGACGCTGGTTCTCGCGATCTATGCGTCGGACCTCATCGTTGGTGAATGAGTAGTTCTTCCTGTTCCTCCCTCCAGGATAGCGCAAGACCAGTTTACTTCCGAGCTGACTCTCTGAACTGAGGGAGCCTAATTGGTGAAAAGGGCATTTGTTACAGTTGGGGACTGACTGGCTCCTGGAACTGCAGTTTTTGGCACTTTTGAGTTGGCTTAATTTTTCAGCCCCAGAGATTGCTGCTTGGTGATTATAAACCATTGAAAACATAGTTATGATTGTTATATCAAATCTGCCAATACATTCCCATAAATACTATACACTTCACCTTTAATAGGTTTGTTTTTTTCCAAAGTTTTCATTCTACCTGTAAACTGTTGAAAACTCATGTCCATACCAAGGCCCTAACTTTTGATGGGGTAGATATTGCTTAATTTTAAGGGTTGACGAATCAAAAAGGTTTTGTAAACCATGGTATAAAACAAATAGCGAAACATTAACTGACAGACAACTTTACTCACAGTCGTCTACATCTTGATCTGAGTCCTCATCTTGATGTATGCTGCTAAGGCCACTGGAGGGCACTCTCTCCTGCTGCTGCTGCTGCTGCTGTTGTTGCTGCTGCTGCTCTTTCAGGCTACCCTCTTCTGCCTCTGTGTTGTTCAGGTCCAACGACTGGAGAGGGCTAAAGTCAGAAGAGGAGAGGGGGCTCACATCTGTCACTGTATCCTCTGATTCCTCTGTACGGCCAATAGGCCCCTCCCGAGATCCTGTTGAGCCTACTCTGGTCCTTCTCACTCCAGGAGATGAAGGTTTGTTGGCCCTGTGAAAGACGGGGGAATCACAACTGCTTCTCCCATTGCTGCTGCTACAGGAGCGCTCCGAGTCTGCGTCTACGCTGCTCTCGGTTGAGGTGGGGGATGGCGTTCGGGTGCGCCGACTTCTTATGAGTTTTTTAGGAGACTGTTTATTTCTACCTTTTGAGCCTGAGTGTTTGGATGGTGGTGTTTCCTCTTCAGACTCATTTGGACTCTGACTGTACACATCTTTATAATCAAACTCTCTGGCCTCAGTCAGCAAAGCCATGAGTGTTCCTTTGGACCTGTTAGAGTGCATATTAGAGTCTACCTCACTATCACTGCTATTACTGATGACCTTTTCTGATGCACATGCAACAGATAAGCCGGACACCCTGCTCCTGTCTTCTTCCTTTGACTGACAGATGTCCTTCTTCCTTTCTGCTCTGCTGCTACTGTTGTTGTCAGCTGCTGTCACATGTTGTTTTGGCCCATCAGTCCTTGGGGACAAACCTTTTGTATTTTCTGTCTGTTTTGCAAGTAGGCTCTCATGTGCTGGTGGGCGCTCCTTTTGCCCTCCATCTTTACTGACGCTGCGATCATCGCAGTCACTGTCAAAAAACGAATGATCCACTTCACCTTCTAGTTCACCTGGACTGAACATGGCAGACATTGCCAACACGCTGGACCTGCAAGGCAGCGTTACATCACAACATTAGGCTACTATAGGTTAAAGAACTGTGCCAATGGTTTTTCATGTTTTAACCAATGTACTACAAATTTAGATTTTTCATGATGTGTTTTAGAGATTGAAGACATTTTTTTCTACCACACCATGGCTTCCATTAGGTTTTATTCAGTTCCATACAACATTAAAATCAGTTAGTAAACTCTTGAAAATCAAAATCTGTATTCATTTTGTGACATTATCATTGTGAGATACCAGTTTAGACTTTTCAAGCTGCACTTAAAACCTACATTACCACACAACAATACTGTCATACTGGGGAAAAAAGGGGGATTTGGATTTGATGCAGATGTCCTGTGTGATGGATTACACATCTCAGACAGATTTCAGTTAGGTAATTTACTGAGAAACCATCAAGGCAGAAATGGAAACCAGTGGCTGTGGGAAAATACATCACACAACTCCATCAAGATGGATTTGAAAACGTTTAGGAAAAATGTGAGGAATATTGCAAATGATTTGTTATTAAGGAGCTAAATGTAACAAACACATCAGCATGGTCCACTGTATGTTGTACTTATATGGTATTCAGTCACAATATTATCAATGTATCTAAATGTAGCATCTGTAGCTTAGCGTTACTATCACATTTAGCAGGAGATTTGGACAGACAAGCTGTAAGAACGATACTGTCATTAAAGACACGTTTCACCACGTCATACACCATGAAGGAGAAACACGTTAACACCTTGAACACATACTAACTCAGCTTGATAGCTAACTAAAGTATGCTAGCTCACTTAGTCCAACTGTTATACGTTTAGGTTAACGTTAGCTAACTTTAGCCGTATGATGTCGATCTCTTACCTGGCAGAGGGGCTTCCGGTACACAGTGTTTCACGTTAGAGTTGCATGTATCTCTGTGGAGAAGATGTGTTGCGTTGAAAAGACGAATAAATGGAAACGCAAAGCTGCGTTAGAAGCAAAACAAAATCTCCGTTAGCGGCTCCAGCTGGCTGCTCTCAGCGTGACATGGTGCCTTGTAACTAGGCAACGTCACTTCCTGGCAACGGTTACTCTGCAGTGATGTCGTGCTGGAGCCTTTGCTTTTTATTTTAACATGGACACAGCTGGTTGTAGATATTTTATTTGTGGTATTTCCCCCCAACACATTTTTATTTTAGACGTTTATTTTGCGAGACTTAGTTTTTTAATTTTTTTATATTTTCATTTTTGCAGTGTTTCCTTTTTATTTTCTCTTGTATTTATTGTTACGCACCAAAACACCTTATATGTGAATATCTGCTTGGCAAAAAAAAAATTGTTATTAAAAAAATTTTAAATTGAAAAAATAAATAGATATACACACTCAATTTGTTCAGCAGACCCCGAAGATTTTCCTTTGCTATGTTTCATTTCATTTTAGTTGCTGTACAATTATTTTATTTTTAGATTATGAAATATATTGGCTTCAACTTTTATAATAAAAAACTGGAGCAGTGAGAGGGATATATATATATATATGTATTTCAATTTATAGCGTTAGTTCCTGGAAAAACGTAACTTATACTAAATTTAAATTCTTCATATGGTTAACTTGCCAGGAACAAAGTACCTTAACCTAGACATTCACCAAACTGCAGTGTTATTTATAAATATTTATAATTGTTTGACCCTTGGTAAAATAAATTCATGACACTATTTCACAGCAACAACAACAGCAAAGTATAGTAAGTTAGTAAAGTGTGTTTGGTGAGTCAGCTACTATCATAGTGTTTGTTTGAGCTCACACTTTTTTCTACTAGGTGGATTTCATTTATTATTTTTCATATGTAGCAGTTTGTCAGCGCCATTGCTTTACAGAGAAACACATCACCCTGCAGTAATTCATCTTTGTCAGCTAGAGGTTTAAATTACTTAAAAATATCACAACTGGTAGAGGAACAGACAAGAGGTCATTTAGTTTTTCCTTTGGGGATCTATTATGCCAAAGTAACTGCTCCCCCTAGTGCATTCCCATTAACAAGAAAGGGGATTATCTGAAGGCGCGTCCCCTGACATTACAATTTGTCACGCTTTTTCTCTTAATAACATTGTTAGACCTAGAAGTGACACACACTAATGAAATGCCAATGTCCTTGGGACAATAGGAATCGGGTGAATCTATCGTATAAACCTGTGTCTGGTCACTGTCATAGAATTTACATGCCAATGCAGGAGGGGTAGAAATGGGGGCTGAATGAGGGGGGCTATTTCTGTGGCAGTCCCATAGTTACACAATCGGCCCATGGAGAAGAAATCACAAAGAGTGACAACATGTTTCTGCAAAATGAACCGTCCAGACTAAGCTATAAAGACTTTTAAGAAAATTAAAATTTTATGATGCCTACTGGTGAGAAGAGAAAAGCATCAATTCAACTCTGACAACTAACTGGTTTTGAAAACTCAATTACAGGGAGTGATTGTTTTCCAATAATGGGCTGTGTCAGAGAGGCTGCATTCAGGAGCAGCTTCTTAGTTCTCAGAGTAGGACGAAGAGTGCCTGAGGGTCCTTTAAATGTTTCCAGGGGGTCCACAGCTAAATAAGGATTAGTGTAATTTCTGTATTCACTGGCAAATTTATATATTTCAGAATGCATAAAAATGAATATACATTTCTGTTTACAAATTATCACAAAAGACTAATCCTTCAATGTAAGTGTTAATGAATGTTAGGGGCTTGTATTATATGGTTGTCTGTAAAGGGGGTGAAACTAACAATTATTCTGCATCTGTAAAATGTCGGAAAATAGTGAAAAACGCCCATTATAATTTCCCCAAACCCAAGGTGTTGTCTTTATTTTTCTTGTTTCATCTGAACAACAGTCTAAAACCAGAAAACATTCAAATTACTATCATATGTGACAAAGAAAAGTATGAATTCTTCATTCTTTGTGAGGCTAGAATCAGATAATATTTGGCCTTTTTTTCTGCTTAAAAAATATCCAAAGTGATACATAAATGATCAAAATAGTTGCAGTCTCACTTTCTGTTCATGTACTAATCTATTAATCAACTATTCGTTCCAGCTCTATTCTGTGACTTCACAAAATTTGAAAAAGGAACAAAGTCATATTGAGGGGAAATAGACTGTACAGTTTAATCATTTGTAAAATCAGCCAGTGAAAATAAAACTCTGTTGACCTTGATACATTGTATTCCTGAATGAAAGGAGCCCATTTAGTATAAATATTTAACCAACTTTTCTCATATTAAATAATGAAGAGTACGTTAAGTACAGAACATGACATGACCAATTTCTCTTTTCAGTACCAAACTATATCCAACTGTATTTGTGCCTGTGTTGCTAAGACAATGGTTCATGAAAGAGTAAATTATAATAACATTAACATAATTACAAAAATTAATCAAATTTGCAATGTTGGACACATTTCTGTAAAACAGACAGGTTATTATGTCACTGCTAAGTTTTGCAGATGCTCTACCAATGTCTCTGAGAGCTCAGATGACCTTTGGCCTCTGAGGCAGACACAGATTATAATACGCAGTTTGATCCCAAAACTCTGGTCCTTTCCAGCCACACCAGCCCTGTGAAAGATAATACACATACCATAACATTCACCACAGTGCAACATGTGAAAACATGTGCTCTACAGAGAGAAATGCAGCCAGTGCAGATGCTTGTAACAGTTACCTTGTCTGTGATGACCTGTAAGTCCTCTGCTCCTGTGTAATGTGGATCGAGGATGAGATAGCGGATCTGTCCGCTGGTCTCACTCCATGCCACACCGAGAATAGTGTGAGCTAAAACTCCCCCTCCTGTGACAGGAAACAGTGACGTGAAAAGATTGCGTGCGTTCATCTTCGCAAAAAACCTTTACTAAGATTTGACTTAGGCTGTGTTTGTGTTTCTGTAAAGCCTCCCTTTACTAAATCAGCCTTATATAATTTGCACTGAGGGGCCAAAGTGTTATAGTTTAGGGGTTATTATTGTTCATGTTAAAGATTCTGTACCACTATATGACAATATATGCACAAAGGATGTGTAAGCTTTTTAAAAGGGACAGTTCACCCCAAAATCAAAAACAGATTTTCCTACTTTAACATGTTCTGCTTTGCCTAGGTGCAGACCTTAGAATGTGCATCTACTGCTATGTGGCTCACCTAGCACCACTGAGCTGCTGACTTTCCAGCTCAGCCACGCAGGACGCCATTAATATTTACATCTCTTGCCGTCACAAGCATGAGCCTCTTGTCCATGAGTAGATGCACGCTTCCTTCTGCTTCCTTCGGTAGCAAGAAAATAGTGGGTGTGCTCGTGGCTGTGACGATGCCTCAGAGAAAAAATGATACCAGCAACCCCCTGCTGGCTGCTATCACTCAGTTGTGAAGCATAATGTATTGTACTCCGCTACTTAGGGCCAAACCACAATATTAAATGACTGTTGTGTTTGTATCAGCCATATGATCAAAATAAAAAAACACCAGAGGCAAAAGGAAAAATATGTATTTTTGATTAGGGGGGTGAACTGTCCCTTTACATTTAATTAAAAGGCCTAAATGATTAGTTTAGGAACAGTTCTGAAACAGTTCAGACATCCAGCTTACCAATCATGATGGGAGTCCCCTCGGTGAGGAAGTGGTTGGCCAGTTCTCTGCCTTTGGATGCCAACTCAGACCCTTGACTAAAGAGTCCAAACATTTATCATCAGTTGAATCCAGACAAAACATCATCACCCAAGGTGCTATCCATAGATGTCACACAACACACCTCACAAACATGATCTTGGAAGTGACCCCAAGCAGCTGGTTCAGAACAGCCGACACCTCAATGGATCCGATCCACTGGCGTGATCCAACAAAGGAGGCCTGTTTGTCTCCAACATCCACTAAAGCCTGGAAGGTGAGAGCCCATTTAAAGCAGCCATTTGGACATTTTTATTGTATTGTGATAGTAATGCAGTGTATTGTATTTACAGGATCACGACTGTACCTGTTGGATCTCCTTGTGAGGGGGCACTGCCCGCTCTACGTAGCCCTGCTGCTGGAACCAGGAGCAGATGGTCTGGAGGGAGCGATAAGCACAGCCCCAGCCATTGTCATCCATATGGTCCTGCATGTAGTGGTGATAGCTGTAGATCCCCTGGACCAAATACACCTTGAGAAGAGACACAAGCAAAAGAAAATATAAACCAAGGTTACTATTACTTGCCAAGTACGTTTCATTATCCATCTTCAAAAGAGGAGATGGAGTGTGACAGACATTAATTTGCTGATTAGTCACACCTTTCCATTGTCCAGCGTGGGATGTGTGAGGACCAGATGAGGATTTCGGAGGTAGCCGTCTTTGTACGGCTCATTGGGAAAGTGGTAAGCGTTGGCTCTCCTAAAATAGGGCCAGTCATCGGGTAGCTCAAACTGCTGATGCAGTTCCTATATAGACAGATTTTGTGAACAATGAAATGTAAAAATATAAAACAATTCTGTAACATACAATAAAAGTTAATTAAATGACTAGACAAAAAACATTATTATAAATATTAGGTATAAATCATCATTATAAAATCATTATCAGTGCAAGTCTCAGTATGTGTGTCGCCATTGAATCAGACCAAATATGCCAGCTTAAGAAGGTGTGTTTTCGGGCGGGATTTGAGAGTGGAAAGGGCGTCAATATTGCAAATATCGTGGGAGAGAGAGCTCCGGGGGCGAGGGGCAGAGCGGCTGAAGGCTCTACAGCCCATGGTAGTCAAGCAGGTGATGGTGATGTGAGTTGGATTGCAGAAGAGGATCTAAGAGTGCAAGACGGTTTGTAGATATGAAAGAGTTCCGACAGGTAAGAAGGGGCTTGATTATGGCGGGCCTTAAAGGTGAGAAGCACAATCTTGAAATCGATGCGATATTTAACAGGAAGCCAGTGACGCTGCTGGAGAACAGGAGTGATATGATATATGGAGCGGGTTCTGGTTATGATACAGACGGCTGAATTCTGGACCAAGTGGAGTTTATGAAGACACTTCATAAGTGGGGTTGTATGAGGGACTTATTCATAGTCAATATATTACCTACAGTAGATGTCTGTCACTACGCTGTTAGTTTGGAGAAGCTGCAGGAGTACTGAAACAGAAGCTAAGCAGTGTACTGCTCTGGATGGGGAGCTTTTGCAAAATGTATTTTAGCCACCTAGAAAAAGGTCCCACCTAAAAAAAAAGTGTACGCTATATTGGGAGTATTTTCACTACTTTAACTTTCCACCAGACAGCCCATCGCAACTGGGAAGCCATTAACAGATTCAGTTCCACATTTACATTCTTTCCAAAGCCCCAGACTACAGTTACAAAAACAGTAATTTTGGCTCGCCAAAGACAGGAGCTATTGATCTACTGCTGCCTGGATCAGTTTGTTAGTTTGTGTTATTGTGAGACTTTGGACTTGGTGTTAAATCACTGTTTTTCCAATGAAGCCTGTCTTTGGAGACAGTGATGTAACAGCTTCAGTTCCCCATGGAAATTGCAAGGTAAAGCAGAGAAAACAATCTCAATATAGCACACTCTTAAACTGATTTGATTGTTTTAGGAGTGAATTTTTTAGGTGTCTAAAATACATTTTATTGCTAACCTCATTGACAGCAGTACATTGCTTAGCTTCTATTTCAGTAATCCTGCCCGCTTCTCCAAACTTGTGCCATCTACTGCAATTAATACACTGACTATGGATAAATACCTCACACGACTTCACTTCAAAAACATATAACTATCCCTTTAAGCAAAGACCATTATATATGTGTGTTTTATGCAAGTACACTAAGTTGTATCCACTGCCTTTTGGATAAATGTAGAATATGTTCTCTAAGCATTTAGGATTTTTGCACAGTAACTTAATTAACCACAACAACTGTCACATGTTTTCTGTCTGTTTTGGTTTTAAAGACTCTCTGTGGACTGTGGTTCTCACCTTACGCTGTGTCTCTAGTTGGCTGTCAGACACTCCTGTTGGGTAAACTACAGTCACCAGTCCTTTTGGCTCTGGAAGTAGGAAGTGGAGCGGCTCAGGTACCAGCAGTGTGGTCCCCTTCATGTATTGCAGGGTCACTTTCTCCATCTCATTCAGCTGATTAGTTAGCGCCTCCAGCAGGCGTTTGAAGGCACTGCAACACCAGAACAAAAACCTCTCACAGTGAGCAGAGCATGTCATCGAAGTGGCTGGTGGCGAGTTCAGGTTTACTGACACTGATGCAGAGAGGTTTGGGTGTTTGGTCAGTGATATCTAATCAAAGATTTTTAAGGTAAGACATACTCTTTGATCGTGTTGTCGCTGGTGGTCCGAACAACACAGTCCACGGGAAGAGTTGTAGACAGGAAGTGGGATTTCTGCACTGTTCTGCTGAGGATCGGGGCTGGAAGAGGGCCTTTCTTTGTCGCCTCTGTCATCAGGCGAAGGTTAATGACACTCTGAAAGACAAGTGTGAATTTATGAGCATAAGCACACACAAACATGAGAACCAAAACAAGACATAGGTGAACTTCTGTGACAGTAACCTGAGTATCTTTAGGTTCTGGACTGACAAAACATTTGAAGACACCTTGAACCTTGTGAAACTGTGACAGTTTTTCTTCTCTTTTCTCTGACACTGTATGATCTTAATAATTTATCTGCAGTGTAGGACACAATGAATGAACATATGGCATAATAAACGCTTTCATGAGCCCCTGATCTCACCTCACACAAAGGCTGGTGCTAGGGATTGTCGATTCAAATCTCACGAATGACCTAGTACTGTGCCCTAAGTACATTAAACATTCTGTGCTATGATAACATTTTTACAAAAGAAAACTGAATATTTTTGTGTTTCTGTTGATCAGATGAAACAAAGAAGATGTGAAGGTGTCGCCTTGAGCTCTGGGAGACTGTAAGGGGTAGTTTTCACTTCTTTCAGACGTCTTACAAACCTCGCCCTCAGGCAACTAAGAAAATAGTCAGACTCACTGCACATTTACAAAACAAAAACAGGCTGTCAACACTAACAATAGATCAGCACTTTCCCACTAGTTTTCCAATTTTTAAAATGCTACAATCTCCATTAATTATACATTTGATAGTGTCTGAAGTACCAAAGCTATAAAAAGAACAAACAGATTTTTAGCCCAAGGCTGCACCAATAAAACAAAGGAGAAGAAAATCAACTGTTCCTGAACCTGTGGCTGTTTTGGCATTCTCTCCAGCAACAAAGCCACAATGTGACTGGAGGGGTGTGTACACTGTACGGTTACTATTTCCTGTACTAGCACAGTGTGCATGTTGTTAAAAAATATCATTACAGTTATGTGTGCCTAAGGCATTTTTGCTGTGGTGTCTTAAGAGATGTCGAGTATCGTTTTTCTTTACTAGTCTGGTATTGTGACAGCCCTAATACAAAATGCTGCTAAGATGTCATGGCAGATACCTAGTGGCTCATATGGAGGAAAATTTTAAAAAAAGAAAAAGCGTTCTGGAGTGTTTCACAACTTGGTATTACCCTATCTGTGCAGTTCATGTTGGAAAAACCTCAACGTTAACCCATCTCCATAAACACAAGGTGTACATACCACTCCTGAACTTTTTTTGAGTTTCTTTTTTGCAGATCTCTTGCCAGCACTCTCTTGTTCATCTGTCCTGAAATAAAGAAAAATCTCAATTACAACACAGCCAAACAAACAAAAAAAGATAAGATTTTAAAAAGTGAACTTACTGTATCCATTGCTGTAGATCTTCACACAGCGTGTTAGGAGTTATTTCTTCAGGTGTTGCATAAACACCTCTATTTGGCCAAATGAAAACAGGACTGTCACAAACTGTCACAACACAGGATTCAGATTTCACCTGAGCGTGAAGCGCCTCAAATGTTTTCGAGATGACTTTGTGCATGAGCGGAGCTGAGAGAAGACAGAGAGACAATATTAGCTGTTAAACAACTACTACACTGTTAACACAATCTATTTCATATCCTGCTGGCATCATTCTTGCTGCCATGTGTATTGTTATACATGTTATCATTCAGTCAATCTTAAGACACAAAAGGAAACAGATGCACATCCTTAAATGTGGCATGGCACTTTACTGACATTTAACTTTATCTAATAAGACTCACTAGAATCTTAACATCAGCATTTTGCTTTTCTCTGGTCTGCTGTCTTTTCTACCTGTTTCTTCCATACCTGCTTGTTTCTGTTGTGTGCATACCATTTTAAATAAGACAATCACCAGTTCTGTGGCTACCAGTGAGGACACCAAAGTCCTTGGTTTCAGGGAAATTTACCATCTTGAGGAGGCGTTTTCATAACACAATTATACATATATTTCCCATTCAAGGGTTTTAAGCTTGATTCCGACATTTGTTTAAGACCAAAAACAATCAGAGTCAACTGTTTAAGTCCAAACATGTAAGTCAAAATGATGGGATTTGACACTTTTAATGGGAACTTATATTCCTGGTATTGTGGGAAAGGCTTTGAGACAGCATTTACCTACTACATGTAGCAGGGAAATAACATTTGTATACTGTAGCAGTATTTATATAGTAAGTTCACACGGCCTAATATGGAAGACACTTGTTTCAAGACTTGTTTTGCATCCCTAAAATCCTGACTATTGTTGGGAAAGTTGCACATCTGGGTTGTGAATGCTTTCCTCTGTTGTAGCCTATCTCCTTTTTGCTAATAGATAAAGGGCACAGCAGCAAGGAAAGTGAACCCTGTGACCAAAGTAGGCATTTAAATCATGCTGGTACAATTACACTGTTGCTGGGACCCCCTTAAACCTCATGGGATCCAACTTTGAGAACCACTACGTTCAAATATACAGTAGTAAAATGTCCGTGAACATACCATCTGTGCAGTCTAGCTGACATTTCAACTCCAGCCGGCCTCTGACACGAAGGATGGGCCCTGTGTCAGGAGACTGTGAGTCTGCAACAACCTGAGGCAACACAAGAGAAGTAAATAAACCAGCTGACAGAGTTTATAACGAAGATAATTGTTGTGTTTTTACGGGCTGCCAACAAGGAAGCGAGAATCCGCTGTCAGTGTCCTGCCGGTTAAATGTAAAGGTGAAGCAGCTAAACAGAAAGAGACATGAACGTTTGGTTTGGTTAACTTTTTGGTAAACTCACCATAGTGGAGCTCGGTGCAGTAAGATCACTGAGGTACCTGCTGCTGCTGCTGTTCAGGCGCTGGAGGCTGACATGTCTGTTTTCAACGTGTCTCTGGCTGCTGCATCCTATTGGACCACACTGAGCCCGCCCACTCATGGTGCATTCAGGGTAACTCGTAATTAGAAGCTTTTCTGTTTCTTTTCTTCCATAAACCTTTGAGCCTGGTAAAGTGAAAGTTATTTTTACTTCTCAGCTGAATTTCAGATGGATTTTTAAAAGGCCTGGTGAGTTAAAAGCCTCCACTATTTCACAAAAAAGTAAAAATAACTATTAAATTATAAACCACAATTTTATGCAGCGGCCTGGAAACCACAGGACTGACGTTACAGCGAGTGGTGGAAGAACTATTATGATATTTTACTTCAGTAAAAGTAGAAATATCTCCAATATTCTGTTACAAGTAAAACACATTCATTTAAAATCTTACTTGAGTAGAAGGGCATAAGTATTATCAAAAAAAGGAAAAAAAAAAGTATAAAAGTAAAAATAGGGTCTGTAATTGTTATATTATTTTATATTGTACATTACATATTGTTGATGTTATTGTTATTATTACATTTAAAATGCATTCTAATATTGAAGCAACTAGTAACTAACTAAATAACTAACTTAATAACTATATATTTTGTTATTAGTTTGCCATCACTTTTATGTTGACATTTTATTCTTTGTGTGTTAACTTTTTTCTGATAACACTGTGAAGTTTTAATTTAGTTTTTGGGTTTGGTTTAGTTTGGTATGTCACTTCTCCCTGCAGTTTTTGTTGTTGTTGTTGCTTTTTTGTAATTTTGGGTCTTTGAAAATTGTGCAAAAATATAATTTTATCTAAAATATAACTATAGGTACCTTATAAATGCAGTGGAGAAAAACTACAAGAAAACATATAAAGTAGCATCAAATTAAATTAAAATACTCAACTTAAGTGCAAGTAACTCAGAATTGTACTTACTGTAAGCACATGACTTAAATAAATATACTTTCTTTAAGCAAATGGTTGCAGCCTTGTTTTTGTCATGCTTTTCTAAGAAGAATTGCATCACTTCTTTTTTTGTTTGTTTGTTTGTTTGTTTTCCTAGTCTACACTTTTGCTACACATTTTAGTTTCAGCTCAATGAAATTTAAAAGAATATTTGGACATTCACTGGCTCATTTTCAGGCTGTCAGTCTGTCACAAAACAACAACAAACAAAAAAAAAGTGGGGCAATTGAGAAGGATTTAAACATATCGGGTTGTATTAAAATTCTGTGTTGTCATATTAACAGAGATGTAGAATAAATTCCCTATAAGAGCAAATAACACAGAGACTCATCTTTCCTGATAGTTAAATACTCTAATGTGAATTTTAAGAGACCCAGGGAGAGAAAAAAACAATAAAAGCGCTTGAAAATGAGAACAGGTTACCTTCATTTAAGGCACAATGATAATTTTATAATACCCTACTACAGGTGCCATAGCTACAAAGACTCTCTGGTCAATCACACTGCTCGCTGCTAATGAGTGCACTATACAGTCTCCTAGTGATGCTGTTTATACAGTATTAAGTGTGTCTCTGCTGCTGGTTCAGCTTTACGAGGATTGAGTGATGCATACTATATCTAATTATTCCAGCATCAGTGCTCATGTCACCCTTCTTATGCAACACTTGACAACATGCATCAGCATTCTTCACATTCCTATATTTTTTAATCTTTTTTTTTGTTCAGCTATTTATATGGATTTTATATGTACTTTTTAACAAGGATATTAAATGCAAAGAGTGTATTAAGAGTCAGGAGTATTACATTAAACCCAGTTTCATGGTGCACTGCCTGTCTGCCTCAGGCTATTACATGGCAGCCATGCGTGCTGGGCCAGGGAGGGTGAGCAGACACAAGGTTAGAGATGCTGCATGTAGTCGTAATGCATGTAGAAGTAGGAGCTCTCTAACTGTTGTGGCTCACAGCAAACATCGACACATAAAGTCTTTTAACTGAACAATAGCGAAACACAATCATCATCAAAAGCTGCACTTTTAGACAAATCAGATAGCAGCACATAATTAACTGTTTTTCGCCAAGAAAGGACAGATTTTGAGCTTATGAATTATGAGTTTACTCCTGCTGCAGTGTGGTACGGCAGCCGCACCAGAGAAGACCAGCGGATGCTGTAAGGGGTGGTGAAGGCCACTGGTGGATTATGAGACACTGGGCCCTTGGGCACAGATATGCAAAAGGCCCCATCACCTTTCCTACAGAAGAGCAAGACACTTTACTAGTGTAGTTATTTGGTTTCACTTTGCAGTTTCTTTGCATCTCTTTGTGGTAATTTTGAGTGTCTTCCTGTTCGGAACCTGTAAATGTGAGTGACATTGTGCAGGTAAAAGCAAGGGGGGCCCTGACACTTTAGGCCCCTGGGCCTGTGCCTGGTTTAGTTTAGTTTAGTTTAGTTTAGTTTAGTTTAGTTTAGTTTAGAAGGGACAGTGCAAATTAATAAATACACAAGGTATAAAAATGCCAGAATTAGCCAAAAAGGGACCCCCTCCCTACAGGACAATAAAAAGTAGAACAAACACACTCAAATACAGCTTATTTCCGAGAACTGTGACCTGAAACACACACACACACTCTTGCGTCATATTCCTCAGTTTTTGGCACATACCACAGTATTTTACTTTTTTATTTGCTTTTACTTGTTGAACTTTTACGCACGCTACTGAAGAGCTGCCACATGGATCTGTTCCGTCATGAATATCTGTAAATGAAACGACCTGATGAAACGCGTTCACATTACAGCCCTGTGAGCCTCACTGAGTTCAAACCTACAACTTACAAAGTCAAATAAGGCACATGCCCGGAAGCAGGGTTGAAAATGAGGTTAGCTTTAGGTCAGTCGTGTTTTGTTCCAACATTGCTCCTGGATAAAATCATTAAGGGTTTGTTAAGAGCACTGGGAGCTCAAATGGCCTATCTCATACTGGCGGCCAAAATCAATCGTCCGAATGTAGCAGGTTGTCAGTTAAAATGTGAATAAACACACTCAAACATGCCCACTGCAAATGGCTGGTTTGTAGTGTTAGCACTTAGCATACAGACGAGATGGCTGCACTGTACCTTCACTTAAACAACATTTTTGGATATAACCATTATTTTTAGAAACCTGGAAGAGACAGCATGAGTTAGTCTGATGGACCAGTTTTGGCCCAAAGATCCACTATTAAATCTACTAGAGTGCATAAGTGCAACATTACCAAAGAAGATTTACTGTCAGTATCTATTAAAGGGGCTTTATGTGCCTAAATGTTGCAATCTGCCTGAAAAAAGTTTCTCCTTGTTAAACTGAGTGCAGTTGAGTATATACATTGTGACTGTCTGAAGTCACGGCTGATGAGTTCCTGTGGACTGAGTGTGCCGGGCTTGATTTGTGATGAGATTAGCTATCTCTCCCCGCGTATCATAAACAGAGTATTAGGATCTTTGGACGAGTGTGTGCAGGGACTGAGTATATGGCAGGCACTATGGAAACTCACAGGACAAATGCACATTCATCATGCAGACATATAAGCAAAGTTTATATTTGGATTCATTTGGTTATGTAACATCCGAGGAGAAAAGAAACTGTTATATTGCTTACAGTCTCAGTCCAACTCATAAACTCAACACTGGTGGTTGCAGAAGACATCTGGGATCATGTTGTGCTCACGAGCTACGCTTATAAAACAAGTTTCTACTGGTCTCTGCATATATGTGCAAGTCTCTCACAGCTATAACAAGATTCAAGTTCATGCTAGTCTAATTATTTCTCTAAATCAGACAATGCAAATGTATACGTACTACTGTCAATGGGAACTGTGGTTATTCAGTTTTGGTGCACATTAAATCCTTGTATAAATGGAAGGATCATCTTTCTCCTTGAGAAAAGGTTATATTACACTAAAATGATTTTATAATCTCAAAACTGGACTGTCACCAAAAATGTACTCAGCACTGTCAGGTGTTTTTAAAGCTCCTAAAAGTTGCCATTTTTGGTGACATCATTCAACAACAATGCAACCTGTACTTCTTTAAAAAATTTATCAATAGTGCAGAACAAGTGATTACCAGGGAGACACATTCGAGACAGGACAAGAAAAGAGAGAAGGAATATTGGATAGATTCTTTTTGCACTCTCCATGTATCTAAGTGTGGGTTGTCTGTGTAAACAAAAAAGCATAAAACAAACAAAATTTGTGCCTTAATAACAACAAGAAAGCTACTTGTACTTCATGCAGCATGCCCGCTGTTGGTGTTGAATTAATTACTTTTTGATGTCGTCTTCTCTACAAATAGCAGCATAATTAACCATAAAAAGTGGAACAGGGCGTCCTGTGGAAATATCTCGATGTAACATACATGTCTTTTGCCTTGGGGTATAAAATGACCTTAGCTTCACACCACTGGTCTCCTACTGAGGCATGAGCACTGGATGGTGGTCGTCTATCATCCTTCATCGTTAACTGGTTCACCTCTGGGATAAAATCTGAGAGACGAATATATAAAAGAGAGGCGATATTATGACCAGTTTTGTCGGTGGAGTACTGTTTACACCAATACTGCACTTGAGGTACTTTAACTTGTCATAGGAATTTCCATTTCCTGCTTACTCCACCACATTTCAGAGGGAGACATTGTTCATCTTACTCTACTACATTTACTGAACTCCCTAAAGGAGTACGTAGATGTAAAACTCATATGTCCCTACCCCTTTCATACATTTCTTCTTTTAACTCATATATTCTTTCAACAAATTCCCATGTGTAATTTCAACTAATGTACAACTACCCCCAGTCTATTTACCAACCAATTAAATAAATAAGTAACAAACCCAGTTTATTTACAGTCCAAGTGCCACTTAGTGTTACTAAATGAATATGCACCCCCCTAACACAACCTTTCCTCATCTAGATAAATAGATAAATATATTTTTTGTATATTTTTCTACTTCGTTTCAACTCATCATGCAGCCACAAGTCCACCCCATACACTCAAATACACAGACGCTTCTTAGTTGTTCAAACACATTGTTTTCTTAAATTAGAACCTTTCTTCCTGTCACAAAACATTTTTTGAATGTTGCCCGGAAGTTATTTTATTATTTCTCACTTTAAACATGATTATTGATGTTTTCAATTTGACCAGATCTAAAAATTTCAATGCATGTGACCTCAAAAACAGTGTGTTGGTGTGTTCCCCTTTGTCCAACATTGCAAACTGTCTTGATTGCTCTCTTTTGAAGGATGTTTAATGGTTGTGAGTTGCTTTAGTAAGTGTTGCCCCAAACCTCCAAACAGTAAGTCAAATATAGCAGTGCAAATGTTGAATGAAGAATGCGCAGTGATTTATGGTCCAGTATGTGTTTTGCATGCTTAATAGTTACAATGAAGACTCAGATTTAACTTACAATATGATCACTTTATAAAATATACATTCTTACAGATTAACCTCTTCAACAGTACATAACAATAGCCCCAGTAATGCATCAATATATAACAATATAACAACAAGAGGTGATAATTTATCGCATAGTGAGTGCTATTGCTTTAACAGTTTTTGCATTTTGCTGATAATACTTGCATACTTTCACTTTAAGATATTATAAGATTCTGAGTCTTATACTGCTTCTTCCACAGCTGCCTGTTTCCATAGAGCAGAAAAGCTGTCAGACTTTCTTGCTTCTTTTCTTCTCTTCTTTATTCTTTTTTGTTCATGCAAGAGCTTTTTTTGCTTCCTTGCAGCCCTGGATGAGAGCTGCCTCCTCATTCCCCACACCTTGATGTTCAGACTACAACAGCACAGTCAGCCAAAAGCAACCTTTAACAGCAACAATGAAAGGACTCCAGTGATCGACTTCTGCCCACTTCTGCTCATGAAGATGTTGTGTCTTTACATCTAGCACCTCTTCTCTTTGTTGATGCAGCTCCTCAGATGCTTCAGAATTCATTGTCTTCTTCTTGTCTTCATGTCTGAGAAAATACAACAAGCCACACAGCCAAGATTACTATATACCATTAAACCTCTCTGTCCTGAAGCTTGATTTACTGTCCCACCTTGGCACAGATCAGAAAGTCCATGTTGCAGATAATCATGACAAAGAGGTTTGTTCATGCAAGTGCAGCTGGTGCCATCTCCTCTGGGTCCTGATGAGAGGAGGCAGTGACAGCTGTCACCTCCCTGATGGCTGACGGGTCACTAAAGTGTGTTTCCATTGCTCGACTTGACTCACTTTCTCGGTGTGAGACCTGAGGATAGCCCGCAAGATTTGCTTCAAGACGTCACTGCAACTCATTTGAATTTCTTGAGCACCTCCATCATATAGAATTAAATAGATTTTCTGTTTTCTGGCATGTTGTCATGCAGTTTCTTCAGTATGTCATGGTCAAATTCAAATTATTTTATCTTAAACTCAGAACAGGAATCACATGGTAAATGTATCTTTGAGCAAATGTGCTTGTAAGTCCTTGAAAAAAATTAAGACCATGTAAGGTGTTTAACAACCTTAATCAGCTCAGTGAGCTTGGCCTTTGGGTGGGAGGGCTGGTTGATGGGTCCAACAAACCACGACTTTCACCCGAGAAAGCGGTGCTCTTGTCCTGTAAGCTTCTAAAGCCAAACCCTGTTCTTTCTTCCTAAGCACTTGCTTTTGTTGCCTAAACCCAACCATGTGTGTTTGTTGAAGGAAAAAAGTCAATTCACCAGGTTGTGCCGATGTAGTGCGTTTATTTTTAAAGAAACTGTATGTAAATGTTAAATTTCCTGTGAAAACAGAAGTGTATCTTGAAAGAAGACAATGAATGTAACATACAGAACTTGACACGGTGTCCCAGAACATCAACAACCAACACACCCAGTGTACCTTGCACGTCATGTGTGGACGTGGAAACCAAACATCAATATGTGACGAGGTTGGAGTGAGAATGTGTTGCACATTTGGATGCAACAGGTTTAAAGGTGACCCACAATTATCCTGACAACTTAAAGCGATGACTCCATCTCAAGGAACTTCCTCTAAATCCTTCCTTTTAAATGTAATAAGAATTAAGGAGATTCTGCTCAGAACAGAACATACACGGTTTTTCTATTTATTTATTATGTACTGTGATTCATTAAAGAACAAACTAATTTATAAACCTTTTTCAGGACTGTATCTGAAGGCAGATATTTTCACCATTAGTAAGCTTGACCTATCAGAGTTACAGCAGTTTGTGATAACCATTTTTGAATGTATGTTTTGTGACAAAACCAAAAGTCACTCTCTTGCCTCCTGCTAGTTCAGAATGCAGCAGCTGGGCTTCTTACTGGTTTTAACAGACGACATAACATCGTCCCAATCCTGGCTTCTCTCCACTTTCTCTTGGTCATTTTAGGATTGATTGTAAGATTCTACCGATCATTTTTTAAACTCATCTGGGTTTGGCCTCAAGCTACTGTACATAGCAGAAATGTTGTCTCCACATGAGCCAGTTTGCAGCTTTAGATCCTCAGATGGGGCCCTTCTGGCTGCTCTACAGTCGAGGCTGAAATCTACAGGTGACTGTGCTTTTGCCATCAGGGCCTCTTGGCTTTGGAACGACCTGCCTGAGGAGATGAGACTCGCAGAAACAGTGACTTCTTTAAAAGCTCTTCTTTTTACAGTATGTGATGTTGTGTTTTTATTCTTATTCTTTCCTCTGTTTATTTAAGCTGACATTTTTGCACCCTGTCTTGCATTTCATGTCTTTATTTATCTGGAGGGTTTAATTTCAGCACCTTGAGCTGCAGCTCAGAGGCCTCAGTCTTCATGCCTCTCGTCATGCAGGGGTAATAATTGTTATGCATGTTTGTGATTTACAGGAGACTTGTATTTGCACTGTTTTATACAACATATTTATGAAACAAAAATCTATAAACAGGAAGCTTCAACATGGAGTCGATGTTTTTGTCAGAGGGACATATTTGGCCATTTACACTCACCTAATCTTCCTTATTCAGATGTTAATTACCACAACCTCATCATTTAACGTAATGCACCATAAAAGTGTCATTGACAGAATAACATTTAAAAATGGGGAGATCTTCAACCTAAATGGAACTCAACGTCGTAACGAACTGCATGGAGGGTGACCCCTCTGAAGCCTAATGAAAGGATCCCCCCCTCTAATCTTTAACCTATAAACTTTTTGTTGTCTTGTGGTTAGAAACATCCTGGGCTTTGTTGTTGAACGATTGCCAATGCAAGCAGCATGCTCATCCGGAGTTATCCTGCGAGAAATCAGAAAGCTCCCAGATGACAAAGCTGTTCATTATTTAAGCTCTGAAATGGATTTATTGTGTTACAACTAAATGCTCTTTTCAGACCAAACAAGGCCATCAAGCTGCGCCGTAGCCTCATCAGGGCCAATAAAATCTATTTTTGAGACGAGTTTTATAAATGATCACTTAACATGTATAATCATCACCGAACCATTTCCTGAACAGTCTTGAATATAATTAATCAGATTCGCTTCATGTTCCACTCACACTGTAGTGTTTTCTGTCATATATAAGACCTCAACAGAGACATGTTAGTGCGAGTAAATGCTCATTTTGTAGTAAATGTTATTTCATTTCATTTATTTATGAGGATAAAACACATTAATCAGTGTTTCTGTAAATGTGTAACTGTTTCTGTAGCAGTTTTTTGGCAAGATGTTCTAAAAACAACTTCAGGCTTTCTTCTTCCTTGTCAAAACCTGGTGCCTACACATTACGCATCTCAGCCGTTTTAAACATATCATATCAGTGTTTTTCAAATGAGCCAGAGTATGAGCTGACTTTGCCTGTCAAGCCGCAGACCACTTTTTAAGCCAGACAAACAACAAAACTGATTGGGATTTAAGGAGGTATTGCTCTGTTTCACCGGTTTTTTATAGGCACCATATGTAGGTGTTTTGTAGTGCAGTGGTTCCCAGTGGGTCCAGCCATGGTGTCCAGATTTCTCCTTAGTCATTAGTTTGAGGTCTCATCATGCGTGCAATTTGCCAAGTCATTGAGCTAGTTTTCTGTCTCTGTCAAGTTGCTGTCGGTTAGTCACTCACTCTACAGCAGAAAACGGCACTTCATAATAAAAACTATGTGCTTGAAAATTCTTGTATTCAAATATAACGTGTGTGTTTTTTACAAGCTTGACGTGCTTGTGAGTCACTTGTGATCCACTCAGAATGGGCCCGCGACCCACTTCTGGACCCCACCAGTTGGGAGCCACTGATGTAGTGACCCTTTACTTTGTTGCCAGTGGGTTTTTAGGCATGAAAAGCTTTTTTGTTGTTGTTGTTTTTCAACCAGGGCATCACATCTTTCCCTGCTGGGATTAAGCCCCCTAAATCGGGTATTTTAAGCCAAAACATGATTTTTTCCTAACTACAACCAAGTATGTGCTTAAATCTGAACACATGTTAATCACAGCATTGGTGAAACATAAAATTTCAACATATTTGCTACATAATAACATGCAAATGTAACGTATCCATGGTTTGCAGAGACATTACATTATTTTTCCTTTTTGAAGCTGTAGTCTTCAGACCTAACTTACTGTGTTTTTTTTTTTTTATATACTTTTATTAATCCCTGAGAGGAAACTAAATTTTTTCACTCTGTTGTCAATTACACACAGGTCTGAACACACACACACGCACCTATACACCTACACATGCACTAAGTGGAGAGATGTCAGAGTGGGGCTGCCCATGAGAGGTGCTCCGAGCAGTTGGGGGATTCAGTGCTTTGCTCAAGGGCACCTCGGCAGTGCCCAGGAGGTGAACTGGCACCTCTCCAGCTACCAGTCCACGCTCCATATTTTGGTCAACAGGCGACCCTCCGGTTGCCAACCCAAGTCCCTATGGACTGAGCTACTGCCGCCCCTTTTGCATACCTGCACCCAGGGGTCCACTCATAATCCACCCACAGCTGAAGGAGATATTATACCTACAGTCCTCTCTCAGAGAAGATCTTGTGGCCCTGTTGTAAGAATATAGGAAATGTAGACGATCTTTATTGTCAGTGCATGAGTACAAGGGCCTAGGTTTTGTTTCAACACTGGGGGGACACGTGCGGTTTGTGGGGTCCTCTTCAAGGAATTTTGACTGTCAAATCCCTAATTTACTACCTTTTAGTGAATTTGTATGCACCAATTGATGGTGGAAATGTCCTAGATATTGATAGGGACAATTTTTTCCAAAGAAATCCATACATATGCACCAGTACACCAAGATTCCCACATTGATGCCATAGAAAAACAAGAAAAAACAAAACAAATAAGTTGGAATAATAGTAAAGTGGCAGAAAAAAATAACACTAGAAACAATATTGGCAATTATGAAAGTACTGGCAATAGGCCAGATGTGCAATGAAGCATTGAAACAAAAACAGGGCAAACAAGAGCACACAATGTTAAAACGTGTGTAAGTAGCCTATATGTCTATTCACAGCTGCTGCCACTGTGTTGTAATAAAATCAATTGTGCCTGACATAATGGGGGCAGTCAGACATATTATAGGGGGCACCTAAAATAAAATCATATCAAATAAAAATGTTAAACTATTAGTATTTTGTAGGAGCAGTGGGGAAATCAACATCATCATGAAGACTACAAACACACCGTTGGGCGCCACAGGCACGTGCACCTGCAGTCCTTGTGAATATACCAGAAATATGAATACTCGCGTATGGAGGAACCAGTCTATATGATGGGACCCAGTCCATAGGCTTGTTTGTATAAAAAAAAAAAGTCCCCTGCATGCGAGGAGTCGCCTGGAAATAATTTCTCATTGCTGATAGGTTGCTGAGCTACACCAGCCCCACTTGCGCATGGATTGGCCTACTGCTCTTTTTCCCCCAGTTTCTCATTGGCTTTTGGTAATGATAGTTGCCTGCCATCATTTGCCCGTGCAGTTTTCAATGAATATTGTATGTGGTCTCTGGCTCTGGTGCTGATCATTTGAATCAGCGGGTCGCGAGGAGGAAGGTATCCTGGATGAGCGCACCAGATGATGGAATTTCTCCCAGAGACAGCAGCTGCTCGACCAGGACTGTCTGCCTCGGGAATTAGATAAGAAGAGCAGAGCCAGGAGATCATACAGCGGGGAAGATGTTCTGCGCGAAGCTGAAGGAGCTGAAGATATCAGGAGAGTGTCCATTCTCCAGCAGCAGCAACAGCAGCAGCAGCAGCAGCAGCAGCAGCGCCAAAAATAATGAGCTCGGAGACTTTGAGGAGCGCTCAACTGACGCCGCGGATTTATTGCCTATTTCTAAGGACGTGCACGGCAAAATAGGTGAGGATCTACCTCAGCAGAAGACAAGCAGAGCCAAAGTTAACCTGCATACACTTGGGGAGAGCATCCGCAAATTGGCATGTCCCGAGGTGAGTCAAAAATACATTTATTAATATTCAAATCATGCAACTACCACAGTATATTTTGCATATATAGATTTATGAAAAAACACTGCAGTTGTCTCGTCGCGTGTCTGCCTTAACGCACAGACACCATGACCACTTGAGATTAAAATATGGTAACCTGCTTTTTTTTTTTTTTTATTAAAATTTATCTGTGGGCGCTCCTGTAATTAAAGCTGCTGTTCAGCAGACGATGACCTTTAACTCGCTGAACACTTTGTCATACAGTTTCAAAGGCTGCACACTGCCCTCCAACGAATGATGCGACTATCAGATCAAACCAGAGACTCGGAAAGGTAACACGTGTGTTTTTTTTAAATACAGCTGCCACCAATAACAAGTACACTACTCCTGCTAGACTGCTACAATCATCACTGCTGCTGCTGCAAATTATAGGCCTGTACTGAAGTGCCACAGCATGTATTCCAAATGATATGATGCTTAAATATTACAGCCTCATTTGGCCCTCTGTTTACCTCAATCTCTCAAAATGTATCTTGCTGCTACTAGACTGATAGAAATGATGGTAACAAAAATAAGGTGTGACACAGGCTGCTGAGAAATCCCTGACGATGCTGATGAAAAACACATTGTTCTTGCAAATGGCAAACCATTTCCCAAAAATGTCAAACAGTCACTGTTGCATGTGAGAATTTGCAAGCTTTTTTTGGTCATATATGACAGTAAGGTAATGTGATTTGGGCTGTTGGTCAAACTAAACAATTGGAAGACACTGAAAGACTTATGCTTTCGGAAATTAAAACAGCCATTTTCAGTTTGTTTCACCCCTTGGTAATACAATGAGTCAAATAATCAAGAAAATGTTTGACAGATTAACTGAAAATCAGGATTATATGTAGTTGCAATTCTAGTCTGATGTTGGGCAATATGCAGAAAATCAAACATCACATTATTGTATTTTTGCAATGATATTGTAGGGTCGACTGTTGGTGCTTTAAAAAGTATTTACACAATGAGATTTTTGATAAATAATCATCACCAGTGTGGATGTAATGGCTAAGTGGGCAAGGGCAAATAATAGAACAGCTAGAACAGTCTTGTAAGTTCAGAAAATTACATCACTTTACTGTAATGCATCCTTTAAAACCCAGGAAAGACAACACTAACGATATTACAATGTCCAAAAACTAAGATGACCTCTAGTCTTACATGAAGATATCAATATAATATTGATACATTGCCATGCTTAGTCTGAGGTATTGAACCAAAGATGTGGTCCACTGAGTGGTTTATGTGTCTGACTTTTATATTTGTCGTCTCGCAGTCCAATAACTTGCTGCACAGACTATCAGAGTTGCAGTGATGACCCGGAGCACTTAGTGGAAATGATGAACATGTACTCAGCCAAAACAGGTAATGCCACATCTGAAGCTCAAATTATGAGATGTCGTTTCTACTTTGAAATTCTGGGTGTTGGTGGGCTTCACGTCTTCACCTGTTTCCCTTTTTCCGACAGCAATCCAGATGGAAGCGTTGCGAGTTGCTCTTGGCGAGGAGCTCTTCAACATGTGTTATGAGGAGGACGGACACATTTTGAGGGTGGTGGGGGGAGCTCTCCACGATTTCCTCAACAGCTTCAATGTCTTGTTGAAACAGAGCAGCACGCCGCCCAACCCGGACAGAGAGGATTGTGTAAACGAACCTTCGGTGCTCTGCTTAGACAAGGATGTGGGTCTGCTTACTGTCTATTTCTTCAACCCCCGCCCGACCACTGAGCTCTTCTTCCCTGGAGTCATTAAAGCTGCTGCCCGCCTGCTGTATCACACCACTGTGGATGTGTTGATGGACCCCCCCGGTGCTAAAGACAGCATCTTGCAGTCCAGCCCGCAGCCCAGTCTTCTGTACACAGTTGTAGTCAAGGATGCTAAAAGCCTGAGCCCCAGTCCGCTGCGGGCTACCTCAGCTGGGACCCTTCCTACCTCTCTGTTCTCTACCATCTTCCCTTTCCATCTGATCCTGGACCAAGACTTGGTTCTAGTGCAAATAGGACATGGGCTCAGGAAGAGACTGTTCAGGAAGGATGGACTCAGGCGGTCTGCTACCTTCCAAGAACACTTCTCTATTGTCTCTCCCCAGATCAAATGTACCTTTCAAGGTATCCTGACCATGCTAAACACACAGTTTATCATTCGGATCAAGCATGGAGTCTCCATCACAGACAACACAGGGAAGGTATGTGGGCCTATCTGGGAGATACGACTTGAAAAGTGACATCACTGACTACTGAGGCAGTGAAGGTCTTCCAGTCATTGTCTTGATAGTAAGATAGAGGGGGGAAAAAATCATGCTATGTATAAGCAGATGAGCTTATTAGTGTTGTACTCGGGTGCACTTGGCCTGAGGTAGAGATCAACATTATACCCCCAGCGGAGATCAGAAGCAAATGTCAAACCATTTTATCCATCAAAGGCACAGCCATGCTTGTGCTATTTATGCGGGGGTGCACAGCAATTGGTCGCCATCACAAGAAAAAAAAGTATCAGCGAGTACACATGGCAGTGGTGTTACAACATTCAACCAGTGATGCTTCCACTTACAATAACACCAGTCTCTCAATGGTAGCTACAGAGTCCAGTTAAAACAAGTAAAAATCAGTAAGTGTCTCAGTGTTTACCATCTGAGGCTCATGATGTATGACTTCTACAAATTTCAAAATAGTCCCGTGGCTGTATTTTTACCTTTAGCTATTGGTTTTTTTGGGGTTTTTTTGCAGCTCATGACTCTGTGAGGCTGCGATAAGAAAACCAAGTAATAAAAGTCAATATTGTTTGATCTTTAGCAGCTGAGGTGGTGGTGTCAGAATAAAAAGGAAAAGCATGTAGAAGGGCAGGAAGTATGTGCCTCAAAATAGAGTCTTTGGTTTTAATATTAAATCATTTAATATCTCCAGCTTTTACATGAGAAATTAGAAGGTTTTTCTTTACTCATGTATTATTTCCATGTAACCTAATACACAACGTATTTGCGGCCCTACCTGTTAGGTGTAGGAAAATAATCACTGTTGGGTGTCGTCATGTTACGTAGATAAGGTTTAGGAAAAGAAATATGGTGATGACGTACATTAAAATAACTTAAAGTTTTCTTGGTTTCGACAGGGACATAAACACCAGTCTCCTGGGGGAAAGTCCTGTGATTGTCCACCACCCAACCTGCCTCTTTATGCAGACCTTCACTCTTTATACTACTCCCTTCTTTACTCCCATCAGCACATTTTTTAATTTGATTGCAGCCTTCATGATGACTTGGGTTATGCCCTCCTGAGACCTAAACTTTTATTTGGTATGCTTATTTATTTATTATTTGGGATCAGGAGGAGCCAATAAGCATAAAAAAGTAAACATTTTCAAAGAAAATTAAGTCCCAATGTCCTCAAGTGAGACTATAATTAAGTCCCAATGTCTTCAAATAAGTAATGAGCTTGATAGTGTTGCTAAAATTGGTCAGATATGTTGCCATATTAAACTACAAACATTATTAATCATAAGAAACAAGTTTCAACCATATAATGTGATGAGGTTTTGGACCTTGTCCACTTTTGTGTCAGGATCAGTTGCAGACTGTCTTGGCAGAGATGGCTGCCATCTTGTTTTTACATGGATTAGTGTATTGTGGTCTTACTTCCACTAGATAAAAAAGGCATAAAAAAAGTGTCCACGAACGAGGACAACAGGTCTGTGTTAAGCAAAATGGAGTATAAGGTCAAGTAAATAAAAACCCAACATGTGATGTCCTCATATGAGGACACAGGGTCTCAGGAGGATACATGAATTCTGGTGCACTGACAACAGCCTGATTATTATCATTTAAGTCAGTATTTCACTTTTGCGTGTTAACATTTGCTATGATGATGGACTATATTTAACATGTTAGCCAGATGGATTATTAGCATGCTAATACTTCCAGCTTTGCTTTAGTCACAAAGCACAGTTGATGCTGATGGGGATGTTGTCAGTTTTGAAGGTATTAATTCATAAATCAAAGCACTAGACAAATTAAACTTTGGCCTTATAGTGGCGCTTAGTTAAAGGTCAGTTAATAAAGACGAATGCCTGCACCAAATTTCATGGCAATCCATCCAAGAGTTTGTGAGACATTTCACTTTGAGCTCCAAATGTCAACCTCATGGTAGCCGTAGAGCAAACGTCTGAGGATCATCAAAGTCACTTGGTTTCATCTTCTTGTGACCATGAATGTCTGAAAACAAAATTTTATGGCAGTCCTTACAATAGTTGTTGAGATATTTTGACAGTGATGAGAAAAATGTGCTTGGATTAGATGTGGGTTTTTTTGTCTGCTACACTAGAACATAAATAATCCTTTCAGTGTTGTTTACTGTTGAGGCTGACAGACAGCTGCATACAGCTGCGCTCTTATAAATACCTCACAGATGACAAATTTGCTTTTCTTTATGTCAAATGTTTAATTGTTTACATTTATCTTGAGGGAGTGTATTTATGTACACACTGTATATTTACAAGTGCACAGATGCCACTGAGGAGGAAAAACATTATGTTTTTTTTCTTGTTTTGCTGTGGGAAATTTACGCTTATAATAATAATAACTAATACTACTAGTAAGAGACGTTTGCTCCAGGATGTAGCCAAGACAGTAATCCTAATTAATCTTTTAAAAACCAAAGTCATGGAGCTACAAGGACAGTTAGGCCCAATATTTACATGAAACTCACAAAGTTTATCCAATTCCACAAAAATGAACTTCTCTATTCATCTGATTCTTTCCTTTCAGCTCATGGACCTTAAAGGTCAGATGATCTACGTTTCAGAGTCCAATGCCATCTTGTTCTTGGGCTCACCATGTGTGGACAAGCTGGAGGAGCTGACAGGACGCGGCCTCTACCTGTCAGACATCCCTATACATAACGCATTGCGTGATGTAGTGCTGGTTGGCGAACAGGCCAAAGCCCAGGACGGTTTGAAGAAGCGACTGGGAAAGGCCAAGGCAGCTTTGGAGCACGCTCACCAGGCACTGGAGGAGGAGAAGAAGAAGACAGTGGATCTTCTTTTCTCCATCTTCCCCGGCACTGTGGCGCAGCAGCTGTGGCAGGGCCAAACGGTGCAGGCCAAGAAGTTTGACCGGGTTACAATGCTCTTCTCTGACATTGTGGGTTTTACGGCTGTTTGCTCACGCTGTACCCCGATGCAAGTGATAACCATGCTCAGTGAGTTGTACACCAGGTTTGACCACCAGTGTGGAGAGCTTGATGTTTATAAGGTAGGTTAATGAAGGAATATCACATGGCAGGGAGTGCTGTTCGACTAAATATCAGCACAGCTGTGATTCAGTCATAGGCCAAAGATAATCACAGTCATACTGATATCTAGTACAACAGCATGACCTTAGGTGTGATATAGCTTTTATACAACAGTTCCACAAGTATCATTTATACAGGGTGTGAATGTACGTCACACCATGCAGGACAGGGCTGCCATCTCGTGAGGTACATGCTCTGTTATCTCTATTTCCACTATGTATGCGCTCAGTCCAAAAACGAGATAGTTTACAAGGTTTGGGTATGTAAGTGGAGGTAGTGCATTAGCAGGATTGCCAACTTTGGCCGGAGTGAGATTTTACCTTGTGACGTAATATCTGCTTGTGAGTGCGTGGTCATGAACATACGTGGACACGGCAGCACGTGTTTTTTTTTTACCTTAAAAGAGTTAATATGCACATGTGGCAAACAGAAGAGATGATATCTATAGGCCTAAGCCCCACATATGTCCATAGACACTCAATAGTTGTTTTACGACACAGATCAAGGTAAAGTTCATCAGTCTGATGGTAGTATTGATCATCTGCTTAAAAAATCCAGTAATATGTGCTGTTGTGACAAAAAGAAAGATTTCAGGGGAGGGTTCTGAGGTTTCTCCCCCGAGAAAATTTTGAAAATTCATGTGGTGAAATCGTATTTTCATGCAATTACATACAGAAATAGATACATTCAAGGACTTTAAATGACCTGTGTACATTTATGCATTTCTTTTCTTAAAGAAATTCAGCAGACAGGTTTTTTTTTATCATAAGTGTGTTTTAGTTATTCTCACAAGATGGCGCCCCTCTCCAAAAAATTTAACACTGCGGGATGTCAAACTAACATTCTGTATTCATTTAGAGTAATTAGCAACATCAGATTTGGATTTGTTTGTTTATTTAAAAGATTTATTTGGCTCTGCCAGCACCAATAGCTGTGTAACTGGACTGGAAATAGACTGTTGCCAAGCAACACAAACATTCCTGCACACTGACTTGTTACACAGTGTATGCTAGGTCTATACGTCATCGTAGGCTAGCTACTTTGTATGATCCTGCAGTTGTTTTGCAACACTGAAACTGAACTTACACCCTTGTAAATAGCATTTTATGCTAGATGTTTTTTGCTCAAATTAATTCACAGTCATTTTTCATCAAATTTTATAAGAACTCTGGAGCCAGAATATTTAAAGAAATCATAACATTTCAGATTTTCATCAAACAGTTTGATTATATTTCCTGTATTTTTGATCTCCAATGCTGCTGCAACACTGATGAGTACAATATGTAGTTGTGGTGAAGAATGATATGTCTTTTTTGTGGCGGTCAAATCTTTTGATATTCTGATATCTAATTTAAGAAATTACCCTTAAACTCCTCAGATTTAGGAAAGCATTATAAAGCACATGACCTCAGTGTCCACAATGGTACAGTAGCTATGGCCCTGTATGTACAGTAGCTCCCTAAAACCACATAAAACTGCCTTCAACTTTTCTAATGTAAATGTGGCTGCTGACAACACTGTAAAAAAAATAAATGTACATCTGAATGTTAAGAATTTATAATCTACAGTAGTACTACAGATAAAATAACAGGTGCACTTTTCTGTCTTTTGAATGCATGTCTTTTAAATATTTTAATACATCAGGTACTCCCATAGGGTGCATGGACTCAAATAATTTGCCTTCACATGATGAATTTTTTAAATAAAATAATACACCATTCCTTCACAGCTTCAAAAGACAGACTGAGACTATAGCTCAACCAGCTACACAAGTGTCTGCCAAAGGCTGCTAATCTACAGGGAGGTTGGATAATGTAATCAAAGTGTCATGGAAGCATAACAGAGAGAGCAGCATGTTTGACAAATATCTCGTAAAACGCTAGGAAGTCAGAGGTTCCTTCAGGACCCTGTTTCCACTCCACATGTATGAGCCTAAAAATAGTTTCACTTTGACTCTGCCACATAGCCGCTGAGTGCTCTCCGGTCCAGATTTACTCGTTCAAAGAAGAAGAAAGAAAAAACCTTGTGGACTTGTGTATAATATGACCAGAGATCAAGTACTATTACAATTTAAGTTTTATTACTCCTCAGTTTTCTGCCCTTTGTCTTCTGGGGCAAGATGGAGAGCACAAGTCAGACTGTGAAGAGATTTTGATGAATAGCCACTTCACATTCGCCATTTTGCTCAAGGTTTATTGTCAGAGAACATCTGAAGTAGATTTTTAATAAAGTTGAAACTTTCGGGTTAAATGACTAGAGCTCTGTGTAGATTCCCTGATAAGGAAGAAAGGGAGAAGGCTGCACACACAGATGTTGCAGTCCTGTCCTCTGTCTCAGTTGCCAGGCTAGAAATCATTTTAATAATCCTCTGCTGTATTCAGGTGGAGACCATAGGTGATGCGTACTGCGTAGCTGGTGGATTACACAAGGAGAGCGAGACTCATGCTGTCCAAATTGCACTCATGGCCTTAAAGATGATGGAGCTTTCAGACGAGGTTATGACGCCCACCGGAGAACCAATACAGGTGAGGGTCAAGTATTCTTGTCATTCAACTGGATGATGCAACTTCCTATTAATAATCTTCACTATCTACATGAGGCTGGCTCCAAACAGTAAATTCCCATAGACTCTCATGTTAAAATGCCCAACTTTACAGCCTGATACAAAAAAATGCTGTGGGTCTCTCTAATGTCAACATTTCCGACAACTGTATGTTTTTTTTTTATCTTTATAACTTGTCAGTTTACATTTTATCAAAGCCCAAAGTTATGCATATTTGAAGTGTGGGGCTGCTTAGGTAATAGGCTGTCTGTGAGGTTATTGTGAGTCAGATCCATCCCTTGCTCCTCCTCTCGTCCAAATATGGTCACTCCAGTCTCCAAAAAACCAAGATGGCGATGGCCAAAATGCTGACCTTGAGGCTTCAAATGATAGTCCACAAACCAATGGGTGATGTCATGTATGCTATGCCCATTGTTTATACAGTCTATGTTAAAACATTACTTAATAGCGCTACTAGAGGTCACCTTGAAAAGGCATTAACTTAGGCTCCTTCGAGATGAACCGCTCCGTGCTGCCGGCAAAGTTGAAAGATCAGGCATCAGCAGTGAATGGCATTGACAAAAATCTGCAGTGAAGTCGGACAGTTTCCAGCAAAGATGTTCTATTTCTAGCAACCTTCAAAGAACTTACAAGAAGTCACAGAAATATTTTCCTGTTAGATCCATCTGCAGGCTACCTGCTGTTTGCAGACCGCATATTATTATTATCATCAACCACACAAGTTATGTTTACAGATTAAACAATGTGAGACTAATAGCGTACAATCTATTGTTAAATATTAAATTTAAACAGAGAGTTGGAATTTCTGCAAACTGTGGTGTTTTTGGTCAAAAATAAGAACCAGTCAGCTCTTTGGTCTAGGTGACAGGAAAACGTTTCCCAACATGCCCTGGTTCTTGTAGTCAGTGGAGAGCAGCTGCAGCGCCTGGCTCTAAAAACTGCCTTTTGAGCTTGAGGTTTATGCCCACGTGTGCATGACGTCAGAGCAAGCTTGGATCAAGTCGGACACAAATCTGACTGTAATGCATTGTGCGCCAATTTGGTGCAGGCCTGGTTCATCCCAAACTAGCCTATTAATTCGAGACTATTTTCAGTCACTAGTTCCCTAGCGAGTATTGTAGTTACACAACGTATCCTCATACAACAGTTTGTGCGATATCTAACCAATTAGTACTCCACAAATGATGTTTTGTACTAATGTATAGTTATTTAGTTCATGCAAATTTGCGCCCATTAAGTTTTGGCGAGTTAAGTTATTTTGGGTAAGTTTAGAAAAAGTTCCATGGTTGGGTGTTTTTAGGTTTAGGCAAGTGAAGTTACATAGGTTAGGTTCAGGAAGAGAAACTTGGTGATGACGTGTAATAACTGAATGTTGACTTGGACTCACATGGTCCTAAATACTGAATGTCCCTGGGGAAAGTCCTGTGTTTGTTTGACCCATCCACCACCCCACCTCCCCTTAAGCAGACTTCCACTCTGTATACTACTTCCTTCTTTACTTACATTATTGCAACCTTGCTGATTATGCGGGTTATGTAAGGATTCTAGTGCATTACTGTTCGCAGATATATGTACGAACAGTGCATGAAAACAGCCTGATAAAAGACGAGCAGGAGCCTGAATCATGTTGAATGTTGTCTTTTTCCTCAGATGCGTATCGGCCTCCACACTGGCTCAGTACTGGCTGGTGTCGTTGGGGTGAAAATGCCACGCTACTGCCTTTTCGGGAACAATGTCACACTGGCCAACAAGTTTGAATCCTGCAGCCAACCTGGGAAAATCAACATCAGCCCCACAACCCACAGGTGAAGTAACACAGCCAATCCAGGTTGCAAATTTTTAGAATTACAATACTAACTTGTAAGTCCGTTCTAAAACATTTTGCTTAGTAAGTAAATTTCAGATGTTAGTACTATATGACATTTGTTTCCTGAACTGGTTGTGGAGGAGAAAAAGACAAACTTAAGTGCTCTAGACAGGAAACTTAACTTTTAGAGGAGCACTGTGTTTCCTCTTGTGTCAAATAATTTGCCACATTGTTTTTAGATTCATGTTTTATTTGTGCGCTCTTTGTCCCAGATTGCTGAAGGATCGGCCAGAGTTTGTCTTTGTTCCCAGGAGCAGACAGGAGCTTCCGGCCAATTTCCCAGAAGACATCCCTGGTGTTTGTTACTTTTTGGAGGCGTCCTTCAAAACTTCACAACTGACTCTGAAATAAAGTCGAGCTGCTGGAGAGTCCAAAAAACATTAGATTTGACAGAATATAAACGTATCCAGTGAACACAGTGCAAACACCTTGTGTATTTTGGTTCGGGTTGTTTAGATATTGATGATATTGTCAAGTCAAACTCTTGCAGCTGCTTAATAACAGACATGTCAGTTTGATGTCAAACATGAGTCTTGTTTCTGTACAATTTTCCATTTGTACAGTTGTAGCACAGAGAAATACTCACTTCCTTCATTTTTCTTCCAGAATGAGTCATCTCTGCAAATTAGTACGATATCAAAAGTAGCTTTCTTGACTGTTTTGTTCATTTTAATACCTAAGGAGGTACGGAATACATAAAACATGTGCTAAATGTGGCCAAAAAGGACATACTGTTTTTCAAAAGTAGCTGCTTCTGGTTTGATGTAAGGAGTTAAATATGTCATCTGCATAATAATGATTCAGAAATACATTTTGGATGTTGATCCTCAGTTTGATGTTGCTAAACAGATCTGAAGATTGTGTTCTGTAAATATGTGACTGGTCCATTCACATCTGTCCAAACTACCTGCTAAAAGCACCTTTGCCTGTTGGTATGGCAGAAGAAATGAAGATTGAAACAGAATTAGCTTTGTGTGTCTCAGTGGGAGATTTCAAAACAAAATTTGGAAGAGTTCTTCAAATATTTAGGAGACATCCTGCCTTTTTAATCTTTAGATTAACTCCTCTAATCAATTTAAGTGATGCAGAGCAGATTCAGGTGCCTTATAGGAAAATATACCTGCAGGATCACAGATATTTCACATTATTTTTACCTGCTTTTTTCCCCTTTAGATATGGTTCAATATGAATTTACGTGTCAATAATTTCTTCCAGAGGTTTGTGGTTCCAGCTCAGTAAATGTTTGTAATGACATGTAAGTGAGACTTCCATTTATGAGACATGAAGCATTTCAAGATTACATTTTCCAAACATAAGTAATATACATTTATTTTTTACTTTTTTCCCACTGTACACATTTATACTATATTTATTACATTTGGTTCATAGCACTCCTTTCCTAAACGGTGGGAATATGACACAACAAGAATACAATGATTGTTCTACTATCCCTCATAATGATGTGCTTTAATCATTATTGTAATGTAGTCAATGCGCAATAAATATTGACATTAACATGCTCATATGACTCTCTAATTCTGTGATATAAAGCGAGTTGTCCACCAATCAGACAATCAGTGGTTCGGTCCCTGGCTCCTCCAGTTTGCATGTCGTAGTGTCCTTGGGCAAGACACTGAACCCCAAATTGCTCCCAAAGGTTGTTCCATTACATCTGCTATTGGTTACTGAGTAGCAGGTAGCATCCTGTATGGTAGCCTCGTCCACCAGTGTGTGAATAGGTGCATGTGACATGTAGTTTAAAAACACTTTGAGTGATCGGAAGACTAGCAAGGCGCCATACAAATGCAGTCCATTTGCCATTATGGTATGATGTGCAATCATGGAAACTAACCAAGTACGTTCATTCAAGTATATGTACTTATACATGCAGGCCAATTGCAGGTTTTAGGTACTTGCACATTACTTTAGCACAGTGATACTCAAGTTGTGGCTCGTGGGCCAGATAGGGTGCCAGGTGGCCCACCAAACATTTCCTAATTCAGAATGAAAATGAATTGATTTACACAGGATTTCTTTGTACTTTTAATGTAAGTAAGGTATCAGAGTAAATGTAAAAAAGCATCAAAATGAGTTTGTTTATCAAAAATATTTATTATTTATTCATTATTTATTTAATGTTACATTATACTTCTACTTCACTACATTTTAAAACAAGATATTTTTTTACTCTACCAATTATCTGTCAGCTTAGAAAAGGAAACATATGACCAGCTCATAAAACATATAAAGTTGTTAGACGTAGCTCCCTTTTGACTGGCTACAACATTAAACTGCTATATAGATGTTAAAGCATCAGTAATAGCAATGCAATTATAAAATAGGCAGTTGGCCATATATGTTTGTGTTTTTTTACTTTACTAATCTGTCAGCTGTGGTTAGTGATTTTACAGAAAAAACAACAACAACAACAAAACAAAACATAAAAAATAAATGGATAAAAAAACAGCAACATAGTACCAGCTTTTTATAAAAGGTATGGTGTATTTGTGGTCATTCAACAACTCATAAAGCAAATAAAGTTAGATTTTGCTCCCTTTTGACTTGCCAAAATATTAAACTGCTATTTAGATGTTAAAGCATCAATAATAGCAATGCAATAATAAAATAGCCCTATGGCTATATTTTAGCATAATGTTCCCTTCTGAAATGAGTCTTTATGCATAATGAATAGGCCCACAGGTCTAGGTACATCAGGTGAGTATCCCTGCTTTACCTTTACTTTATGCTATGTTATGTCATACATCTACTTTAAAACAGAATATTTTTTACTCTGCTGATTATGTCAGCTGTAGAAGAGATTTTACAAAAAATAACGTGACCAGCTCATGATGTAGGCTTTAGTGTTTTGTTTTGTTTTTAGTAATTAAACAACTCTTCAAGCATATAGAGTTGTTTGACTTCTCTCCTTTTTGACTTACCACAACATTAAATTGCTATTTAGACGTTAAAGCATCAATAATAGGAATGCAATCTTAAAATAGATCCATGACTATGTATTTTAGACTTTTATTCCCTTCTGAAAGGAGTCTATGCATAATGAATAGGTCTACTTTTACTCATCAGATTTACAAGTACATTTTGCTAATAAGACTTTTGAATTTTAACCATTTTACATTTAGTTTTACCAGCATTTTGAATGCAGGACTTGTATTTGTATTGCTGCTTACTCTTTCCTCAAAATGTTAAGTCATATCTTATCGGCTAGTTTTTTAAACGTTAGCCAAACAAATTACCTCTTAAAATGACATCTATTTAAGGCATCTTTTGCTTATTTCTGTGTTACAGTGCGCATTTAACATTAGTTGTAAAGTCCAGAGTGTAAAACATGATGTTAAATGTCAGAAACTGGGAAGCTGCCTGCGCTGATTTCAGATCCACCAGCAGCATCAGTTGGACAAGGCAGCTGGCTTCTCATTGGTCAGCGGCGGCCTACGTAAGAGCTTCTCTGCTCTGCTATTGGACAGACTCCCTGTCACTTCCCCGTGAGAGGAAAAAGGGGGAATGGACGCAGCGACACTCAGCATCTGTACCAAACGATGAAGGTTGAGTCGGATGCAACGCATTTAGCATAAAATAAGGAAAGAGAAGAGCTGCTGTCATCATGGTATGTTTATCAGGAATTTATGTTTTGTTGTAATGCTGGTGAAGAAGTCTGTTTATCGCGCGACGTGCTGCAGCGTTAGCTTATTTGCATTTGACATTTCCTGTTAGACCGCTGTGCTGTGTAGCTGTTACACAATAATTCTCTTATTATAGTGAACTGTGCATGTTAACTGTTGAACAGAATATACATGCGCATTTATTCTAAGTTTACAGCATGTTCAGAGCATATATTTTATAAAAACGCGTACGTAGCAAGCTGTGTTTCCGACACATCGTCTGTTTGCATGCTGTAATATCCACGTTGCTGATGTTTTTTTGTTTATTATAATCTTGCAGTATGGTTTTGTGAATCACGCCCTGGAGCTCCTCGTTTTAAGGAATTACGGGCCGGAAGTGTGGGAAGACATCAAGTGAGTTTGTGGATCGTGTGTTTACTATCCGGCCCTGTTGGTATCATAGGTTACACTGTGGACAGATGCACCACAACAGGGCTATTGTACATGCAGCTCACCTTCAGCTGTCACACTGTCAGCTGGTAGAGACACCTGCCTTTACTGTGATCATTCACCTCAGATAAAGTTGGTAAATAGCACATTTTAAATGAACTTTTAGCAGGCTGGAATTCAAGCCAGAAAGTTTGTTGTTGTTGCCAAAAAGCACTACAGCACTGCAAAAATACTCCTACATTCAAATTCTTACCATAAAAATATGCAGGTGCCGTTATCAAAATGTACTTAGTATTTAAAGTGAAACCACTCATTATGCAGACAAATTATTCTTGTGACTGTTATATTATTTTATTTTTATGACTAATGCATTATGTGAGTAACATTTAAATGTTGCAGTGGGCGAAAGTAGAACTACTATATATGGTTTCATATATTTTTGTGTAGTTTAATTTGAAGACCAAACCCCTAAAGGTTATATTTTTAATGTACCTTCAAGATTTCGATATGTTTGTTTTTGGAGAATGCAAGTTAACACATAAGGACATACCTATCTAGCCTACGCTTTTTGGGGTATGTTTAAGATTGTCACCAAGTAGTTTTTAATTTTACTTCTTAATTCATATGTTGTTTTTTTTTATAATGTTGATTGTTACACTAATAGTCTTTTAACTGCATGTGGGTAATGTGACTAATTGCAAACTCACAGCCACTCCTACTTAACATGGCTTTTTTTTGTTTTGTTACAACACTGTTTGCCCGATTAAGGTCTAGTCACCGAAACGTTGCAGCACTGAAATCACAATTTTTGCAAGTTAGACAGTGTGTTGGGGTTTTTTCCACAAGTGTAGTTTAATCTAAAAAAAATATCTGCAACGTAACTACCAATTCTCGCTGTAAAATAAAAGAAACGAGTAAAAGTACAGTTGTGTCCGCAGAAATGTGCAGTAGAATGTATGAAGTACTCAAGCAAAGTACAACTACTTAGCAGGGCTGTAGCCAGAGTTTTAAATACTGGGTTGATGTCTCTAAGCCCCAGCCTCTCCCAGAAAAATGTAATAACACACCTAAAGTGAACGCTCAGATTTATTTTTAAGTATTTGCATTTTTGATATTTTATTTTTCAGTTAATGGCTTAGTTAAATTAACTTTTGTTCAGTCATTTTGATTTAGTAACTGTTATTTCCCAGTATGACTCCAAAAAACATGGTGGGTTTTAAATTAGTGTATTTAGCAAAAGAAGTTGGAGAATTTTATCAATTCCTTAAAGATGGAGTCAGCTATACTGGAGAAAGCTTGTGGATATTTGAGCTCAACACCCAAACAAATACACCCCTCCTGCCAGTGCTCCCTCAGAGGCTCAGTTTTACTGTCCCTCTTGCTCCCGCTGCCCTTCTCCTGATACATCCATGGCTTCTCTCCTGACCTGTGCACGAGCACTAACGCCCCCTGTTGCTGATTGGCTGGAATAGTGTTGTGTGGGTCGGTTCGAGCCACTTGGTCTGTTTGCCATTTACAGAGCCAGGGCTGAACGCTGGATTTTTCTAAAGCGCACACACAGACTGGACAGCTAGTAACTGGATTAGATTCACTGACTGCACCTCTGAGTAACAGTTAGTTGTGATGTTTGTCTGAAAAATTAAAAATCACCAAATTAAGAGATGTATTGTTTTTACTGGACAGTGCTGGTGGGGAGATAATGAATCCTTCATCTACAGCTACACACAACATCCACCAATGCAGAATGTAAGCAATGTGAAAGCTGCTAAAAGCCCCAAATTCCTATAAGAATATAAAAGGAATAACCTCAATGGCAGCTATGACCCTGCTTCAAAATGGAAACCTAAATACATACTTGAGTACATTTACCAATTTACTTATGATCCAACATTGTCAGGCTGTTTCTTAACTGCAATTTGCAAACCGATGAAGCTTTTATATCATATAGTCAGAGTGTGTTAAAGCCCATTCCAACATGTCAGTTTTTCGGCATGTTGAAATGTTTGGCTCAAACTGTCCTACATGTGACCCTGCCTCAAAAAAAAAGAGGAATTAGAAAAAAAAAACACAGCAGCTGCTGCCTTGTGTAAATGTTTTCAAAGAAAGTACTCATTCTTCAGCCACCCAAAAAAAGATCCCCTTTGTTATCCCTGCAAATGTAACTCACTGTTATTTAATGCACAATTTATCATTTTGCTCTGTTTTCAGACCTTTGATGAGCTGAATCATTTAAAAATAACTTGTTGTTTTCTTTACGAAAGCTTTCAAGGCTTGGTATGTTTTTACAGCTGTTACACATTCTGATAAAATGGCGGCTGCTGCTCGGGCCTGTAAATCATGTCTGTTTTTTAAACAGTAGTAATCAGAACCTCATTAAGATATCTTAAAAAATTGTAAAAATTGTGTTGTAAAATGTATAAATAGCAACGTGCACTTTGAGCTTGGAGCTGTGCTTATCACCGGTGGACCTGCAGTAGATCTAAACCTGATTATCTGTTCTTGTTCTAAAACCTCTTCAAAGAAATATGGAAAGTTTTTGTTATTGTAATATAAATCAAGACGCCCACACTGTCTGGCCACAAACAAGATAAATAAGTTGTTATTGCATTACTCCTGTAAACAGAATTCCCTCTGTAATTTAAACAGTAGAAAAGCAATTTCAAGAAGGCAAAGCTGTTGGGTGCCTACAGTGACTGTTTACTTCTGCTGTGACATCTGCTCCTGATTGATGACTTCACTTTGTTTTCAGGAGGGAGGCTCAGCTTGATATTGAGGGTCAGTTCCTCGTGAGAATCATATATGAAGATGGCAAAACGTACGACCTTGTTGCTGCTGCAAGCAAAGTTCTCAGTAAGTGACAGTGTATGTGGTGTTTTATAGAATAATTAATAAGAATAAAAGAAATAAGAATTTGTATCATAAGCTAAAATACTGATGAGATCTTATCTGTTTTCCAGAGGTCGATGCAGGAGCCATCTTGCAGATGTTTGGGAAGATGTTTTTCGAATTTTGCCAAGAGTCGGGATATGACACCATCTTGCGGGTGCTGGGATCAAATGTTCGTGAATTCCTGCAGGTAGGCTTTCTCTCTCCTCTCTCATTTTTCGATGTAGGGCAGCTGGATGGAAATGTTAACCTTTGTAAAATTGGAATGCTGTAAGACATTAATTTTACACATTAACATCCATTAACTCATTACCAGGAGCACTGCTCAGCCAGTATAAACAGTTGTATAATGTCCTCTCTGGCTCCGAAGAAAATAACCCTGATGATGTCATGGTGAAGTCATCAGGGTCATCTTAGTTTGGACATGAGACCTTTGCCGTGTCTCAATTGGGCACTTCTGTTAGTACGTGTACATGTAATACACGTACGTGTCCAAATTTTGACAGGGTGGTGTTGTCTCAAATCAAACACGACTGTTGAGCTTTTAACAGAAATGACGATCGAAATGAGGATGATCTGGCAATTAAAAACCTCCGCTCAGTGCATTGCAACCAGATCAAGGTTGGAAATTAGCATCAGCCACCAGCCAAATGCTGGTAAAATATGCAAGTGGCTGCTAGATATGCTTCACTCACCAGCCAAAAACAAAAATCTACTGGTAATCATTTAAGAGGCTGGCAGATTTTAAAAACCACCAGCCATAGTGGCAGGTGAACTTAATCATTTATTTCCAAACCTGAACCGTATGGAGCATTATCACCAACGATTGCCACTATATGTTGGCTACATCTTCCTGTTTGCTCACTTGGTATCTTCTGTATTTATTTATTTATTTATTTATTTATTGTATTAAAAATGATCATGCCTTCACGACATGCTTTTATATCTATGAATGTCTGTGGCTGATACTGGCTGGCTTAGTTACCAGCTGATCCACCGAGTTAATGATAGCTGCCACATTTTGCGAATATTTACAACTTGTTAAGCATCTGACCACAAATCTAACACTAAAATCTTACACAGTGAAGACGACATTTTAACATGCATAAACACCAAATGTAGCGAAAGCAGGAAACAAACTAAAAGTCGCTGAGAGACCGAGGCAGGGCCTAGTTAAGTTGTCTGATACGCTGACGAAAAATTTGCTTCCAAAAATACGTCAAATCAATTTATTAATGAAAAGTAATCGTTATTGTAACGTGCACAAACTTATAATTAAGATGATCACAGGGAACAAAGAAAAGTGCGGTCAACAAAAAATCCGACGACCCACTCACCCTCTCACCCTCTCACCACACAGGTGAAGATGAGATGCTCATATAGATTGTGAGTGTCACCATCCATATCCATGTGACCCAACTCCCCCATTAACTGCAATCACCAAAACATAATGAATAACATTGATAACCCAAAACACTAACCAAAAACATATAACAATACAAAATATAAACCATCTCAAAACTAAATTAATTCGCAGCTCCTACACCAAATGTGACTTAAACTTACAGATTATATAGCGTACACCACAACACATATAATGTCAATGCCTGATGATAAAATGTGCCGCTGTCAGCTAGCCAGCAAGCTAATGTTAGCATTTGCGTTATTTTTCCCAGTGCGAAATTATTACAGAATTTCCCCAGTAAATAACCTGATTGCATATATTTGACAACAGTATATTGGTAGAGAGAAATACATATGTATATTTGTAAAGTGCGTTGGTGTTTACCGCGGTAGTCGGCCGAGATTTCAAAAGTATAAAGTGAGTTTGTAGTTCAGCCCCTTCTGCTACATAGTCAACATGGCGGCCATTAAAGGTGAATGCACTTATGCATTCAAACGGAGAGGTATTCCATTTCACACATCATTTGAAGTTTTCACAGAAAGCCTGCCCTCGTAACTGTGGCTGTCAAATTTGAAATATGTAAACATTTACAGGGCAGAGAGGGTCAAAGGAAAGATGCTATTGTGTTGTATTTCTGATCCATGCCAGGTATTAAACAACCACACTCCATTTTGGGGACCGTGACATCTGTGGCGTCCTCGCTGCCGCTGTGTCAAGTGTTATCTCTGGTACAAGGATCTTTGTAGAGTGCACCGCCACCTCCGGAGCCCCACTGGTGATGTGGTCAAGGCCAAGGGGTCCACAAGGCCCCTCCAGTGCTTTCACGCGGCGATCAAATGCTGCAGTTACTGCTCTTAGGTCCTCACACACACATACTTGAGTTTCATACTGGAGACCTCGTGGCTCCATCGATCAATCCTGCCAAGCAGGGCCCACACATCGATACTACCAGATGTCACAGGTGGGAGATCATCCAGATAGTATGATGCAAATCGTGGCATGTCTTCCCCTCACTCATTTACAATTTTCAGGCATGCCTTGATGCTATTTATATCCTTCTGAGGACCTTGTGCAAAACACAGCATTGAGTCGTTTGCGGACAAACTTGAAAGAGGAGCTTCTTGGACACCTCTATCCACTCAAAGGGGAAGTTATGCGTGGCCAGCATTACAATTTCATCCTGACTTAGTGTCCTCATTTGATAACAAGAAAGTTTTAAAAATCTCAGGCTTTGTACGGGAGCAAACTTTACTGCCAGCAGCTGTACGTGTTGCGCCATCTTGCCGGGAAAAAATTAATTTAACAAAGGTAACGTCACAAAATTCAGCTCCATTACAGCTCACATGGTTCACCTACAAAACAACTGTCCTATAGTTAACACGTTTCACAAACAAATATAACATGCTAACGTTATTAGCACAAGCCTATGGCATTTTACATTGTATAAATTAGCCAAGTGACTAGCAGAGATTTCCTCTGCTCATATGAAGCCAGGATAAATCACACACAAGACTTAAATGCTGTTTTTGTGGAGGCTTCATTGTCTTCACAATTTTAATGTTTCTTATCTGTGAAGTTAAAGTAAATAAAAGCTTTGCCAGGGACAACAGCAACATTTAATAATAATAATGACTTTATTAAGGACACACAGAGAGGTCCATAGCACACCACACAAAACAAGCAACCATCTATGTATAAAAAAATACAATATAATAAATATAATATATAAAAATGTCTTTTAAAAAAGGCAAGAAATACCCAATACGTCATCATACAAATTCATAAAAATGGACAGAGTCCAAGAAACTTTACCCACAAACAAGCTGGAGTGCTAGTGGCCCCACAGTCTAGATGAAAATCTGACTGAGCTCAGCTCAGGGTCGGCCGAGGCCTGAATGACTCTATTCTCTGAGACAGAGCGCTGCACATATATCGATATATCAGATTTCATATTAAAGCAGGACAAGTAGGCACACCAACACTTACAAACATTTGGCTGGCACTGTACCATTGTGGAAGTTTTAGAAACAGTCTCATGCCAGCATATTGCTCTTGCTATATGAGCACCACAGGTGGGCAGTATATAGCGGAGTGCAAAATGCTCTAAAAAGAGCGATCTGCACATTTACTGAGCACATACTAAATTTGCGAGCAAGCATATTAGCTTGCACATACAACTTGCGACACTGTCTGTAGACATCTCTATCATCAGATAAATCACTGACAATGTAATGACCAAGATATTTAATCTCATGACAAACTTTAAGTTTGCATCGACTGATGAGCAGACCAGTAAACACCAATTCTAATTATCCATTTAGAGACCCCTCTATGATAGAATTTAATGAATAACTTCTCATGATTAATACGATCTGACAATTATATTTATCTTAAATTTCCCTTAAGGCAAAAATACACATCAGTGCTGTGTTTTCGTTTGAAACCAAACTGGTTGTCAGTGGTAGTGATGTATTTTTCAAGCCTGTTCAGGAGGATTTTCTCCAACACTTCAGATAAAATGCTTGCTAAGGCTATAGGCCTATAGTTTTCTATGCTGTTTAGGGCTAATCCCAATTCTCTTCCCTTAAGTCAGGATATCGCAGCCTCTGTTGCTTTAGTTTTGAACCTTCTATTTTTGTCTTTTTTTCAGTGATTTCTGTAAAAAATTCAGCATCATCATCTACTTCATTATACCTCAGTCAGGTTTTAATTAGCTGTGCTCTAATTGGATGTTGCATATTTAATCTTTAATCTACATTTTTAGAATTTGGACGCTCTACACGACCACCTGGGTACCATTTATCCTGGGATGAGGGCTCCCTCGTTCCGCTGCACTGATGCGGAGAAGGGGAACAATCTGATTCTGCACTACTACTCAGAAAGAGAAGGCCTGCAAGATATTGTGATTGGCATCATTAAAACCGTCGCTCAACAAATCCATGGAACAGAGATAGAGATGAAGGTCTGCCTCACTGTTTTTGGCTGTTTCCTTTTTTGGACCCGCAGCTCTAATGGCTCACTCTGCTGCTGATGATGAATGAAGATGACTTTGTGTTTTTCCCTGTTCTGCTCTTAATTTATGATTCAACGTTCAATGAAGCCTCATAGTGCCTGTAATGTTTTGTCTCAAAGTGCAATTGCAGAGGTTATAATGTGAAGATTGAACAGAATAAAGCTCCAAAACACCCAAACGGAAACAGTGCTGCATCTGCTGTTCAGCAGTGGGTTTTTGGCTATGTCTGTGAGTCAGAGGATATTTTTAGATCCAAGTTATAGAGTCTGGAGCTTGGGAGTCTTTCAGGAAGTTTTTTTTCTTCCGCAGTCTTATTTTAACTTTGTCAAACTGCGGATGAATTTAAATTGGCCATCGTCTGCACGTTTATTAGGTGAGGAGAGATCCATATTTTAGATCTTGGCTCATTTACTCAACCATGCTAATCAGCTTTTGCCCAAAATAGTATAAATATCATAAACTATCATTGGTATTTTTATTTGTATGTTAATGTGAATCCCACAAATCACAGCCCGTGATCTAACCCAATAAGTGCAGCATGTTGCTCTCCCAAGACTTCCCCTGCACTTTGGCTGGAGTTTTCTCTTCCATTTCATAAGCGAGCGACATTCTCCCCCAAACCTAATCATATTCTACAGACAGGATAATATGTTTCAGCAATTGTGTGTGTAATGAAAGAACAGAAAATGGCAGACGCTCCAAATGTGACACCCAATTTCTGGAAATATTAGCCACTGTTGCTGTGGCAACAGGGTGCAGAGACAGCAGCTTGATGTCAGCATGCCTTATACCCATAAACCCTCTGGATAACGTCAGTTTACACAGTCTTAATTCTTTAATAACAGACTTTAGGTTGGTGACATCATTAATGGAATAATATTAATGACGCTAAAATTGCGTGAGTGAAATATTAATTAAAAACATCTTATTGTTGTAACCTTGTGTCACAATATAGGCGTGTTTAATATCATAGTAACCTAATTATGTCAGCTTTGCAACAATAACATTGATATTTGATCAGTTATTTAACTCCTGATGCAGATGATCCAACCGAAAAGCGAGGAGTGCGACCACATCAAGTTCCTGATCGAGGAGAAGGACTCGGAGGAAGAGGCGTTTTACGAGGACCTGGACGGCTTCGAGGAGAACGGCACGCAGGAGACTCGGATCAGCCCGTACACGTTTTGCAAGGCCTTCCCGTTCCACCTCATGTTCGACAAAGACCTGATGCTCACACAGTGTGGGAATGCCATTTATCGAGTCCTGCCTCAGGTGCGCCTTCACAGCCAATTATGTGAAAGTCTGTTTTACATGCAGCAAACACTGTTTCATCAAGGCAGTACTTGATTATGTTTTAGTGTGACTTGTAATTGTCTAAGTCCCTGTCTTAGTCTTGGACGCCCAGAGTGCAGCAGTAATTATATAGATAACAAAGCAATAACTTCTAATCTCATGTTACTTAAATACGCACATTTTATCTTATTCCCCAGCTCCAGCCCGGTACCTGTATCCTCCCTTCAGTGTTTTCTTTGGTCCGCCCTCACATTGACTTCAGCTTTCATGGCATCCTCTCCCACATCAACACTGTCTTCGTTCTGCGAAGCAAGGTAGATATGACATGTGATTTAGGTCCTGTCAGTGTTTATATTCACCACTTTTCCAGGGAACAAAAAGCACTAAAACAGACTTACACAGGACACACACACCTGCAGATCTGTACAACATGCAATAGCGATTTGAAGCCGTCTATATTGTTGTGCATAAGAATTTAACTGTACAAAACACTGTGTAATATTTACACTGTACAGTACTCTCTTATTTAATTCTTACCTGACCTACTCTTGCATTTATATTAAGCACATTTGTAGTATGATGCTTTGATTTGTACATATTTAATACATTTATTATACAACATATCTCTTTCTTATATTTTATATTTATATGTATATTGTATTATGTTGTAGCATCATGCACACTTTTTGCATACTTCCTATTTCCATTTCTATTCTTATCACTTTGATTGTAAAAAGCGGTTTTGATTGTACCTGACAGAATGCATTTATAGATTTATGAAGTATTACTGATAAGTGCACTGATGTTTTTAGCTGCTGCATAACACACTCCTAATTCTAATCAAAATGTTGTCATGCAGGGATCACTGAGCGTGTAATCAATTAAAGAAACTGATATGTAGCATTTTCTGGCGTAGCTTCATGCATGAATCATAGAGTGCAAGGGTGTAAAATCCTGATAAACTAGACATGCAAAATAGATGTTTCTGGGAAAGTTGAGGAACTGAGAAACGACAGAAGAGAGAGGTGAAGCAAATCTCATTAATCAAATGGAAACTTGGAAGAGAAAATGCATCATTGTTAAAATAACAGCTTCTGTGCCTTAAAGCAGATTGTACTCATTGTGAAGAGACTGGTCTCAATGCGCTGACATTCCTGGGATGCTACTTAAAAGTTGATATTTTTTATATACACACGCGATACATGTGCCACTAAAGGTACAAAAACATACAGATTTAAAAATAAAGAGTGTGCTGAACTGGTGCCCAGTTTTGAAGCAGATTTAGGGAAGAACATATAATGCAATATTCATAAGTGTGATGTAATCCTGACAGGAGGGCCTGCTGAATGTGGAGACTGTAGAGAATGAGGACGAGCTGACGGGGGTGGAGATCAGCTGTCTGAGATTGAAAGGACAGATGATTTACTTGCCAGAGGCGGAGAACATCCTTTTTCTTTGCTCACCCAGGTAAACCCACAGTCTGTCCCGACAGAAGCACAGACTGAAAATACACACACCAAAAACCAGATTTTCTTTTACCCTCTGAATGGGAACACCATCCAATTTCTGGCAAAAAATAAAGTCCTGAAATTCCAATTCAAAGGTGCTGATTTTCTCTAAATGAATGCCATCGCTGCTCTGTGCATATGTAAATAACCTACTACACACATATGCCAGAATTTCAAGTAAAATTGGGAAGTTGTTAGAATTTATGACACTTGCTCACCACAGTGGTTTTGATTATTGTTCCCTCTGTACCACTAATTGATAACATGTAGGAAAAGTACGAGCACAGACTGTTTATAATAATGGACGTAGCTACCATGACATCACCAATTGGTTTGTGGACTCCTGTTTTGGGCATTTTTGCTGTTACCATAGTGTACTTTTGGAGCCAGAAGTGACCATATTTGGATGAGAGGGTGGAGCTGTGGAGAGATAAGGGGTTGATTTGACTCACAGATTGTAGTGACACCTCGCAGACAGCCCGTCAGTCAAGTGGCCCCGCCCTTAAATATGCTTCAAGCCTTAATAAAATGTAAATGGGTACGTTTCATAAAAATTTATCCCCCGTACAAGTGAAGGGCGAAATTAATGTTTGAGACCAAAACTATGTTTTATACCAGGCTGTAAACATGTTTATTTTCTGCTATAAAGTCAAGCATTTTAATATGGGGGTCTGTAACGATGTATTCTGTTTTGGAGCCAGCCTCAAGTGGCCATTTGATGAACTGCAGTTTTTGTCACTTGTCAGATTGTTGGCCTCATTTTTCAGCCCCATAGGTTGCCACTTGGTTATTAGCACAAAGGTTACCTATAATGTTTTGTTTTTTCTCACACTCTCTTTGGGCTGAAGACTCAGTAATAAACGAAAACATCTGGTCGTTTTTAGCAAAAGTTACTCAAACCGGAGTAAAAAGTGCATTTGCTGGGGATTTTTTCCAGATGTGGATTAATATGTGATGGCAACTTTAGGGATCGCCATTTTAAGTAATTTCCATATTAGAGTACTTGAATTAAACTATTACAGAGAACTGGAGTTCTCCCAAAAAAGAAAGAAAAATATAAATCTAATGTTAGAATAGGAATGTAAACTGGCCAACAAGGGAGAACGAGTGCAATTTGAAATTCATTCCCATCCACAGTTCATCGTAATAAAGGAACGTGTCACCCAGTGTAATGGTGGGCCTCATTTATAGGTTTCTGTTCTAGCAATTTAGGATTTCACTTCAAAAGAGTTGGGAGATAGATTAGAACAGGTCCAAAAACACTGGATCCTACATTTCCCATAATGCATCTTCTATAGCATCTTCTGTTGGACGTTCCTGGCCTGTGAGATGCCCAAGCAAATCAAACTCCACATACCCAGTTTGTGCAAGCTACCTTCTTTAAAAGTATTTTTAAGAAGATATTGTGATAAGCAAACTGATTGTTATGTTGAAAATTGGTGTAGTGCCCCTTTATTTTTTTTTGACAGCAATGGACTATGGTTTTTGCTATCGAGTAGTAGTCGTAATAATAATAGCAATACATTTTATTTGTGGAGTGCTTTTCATGGTACTCAAAGACTCAAAAAGACACCATATCAGGATAAATTTATTGTTGGTTTTCATCTATTAAAGTGGTTTGTTGACAATAAGTTTTATCTTTAATGTTTGCAAGAAAATGATTGATGAACTATAGGAAAAATGCCAAATAAAATCTATTTTGCTTGCATTTCAGAAATGTAAATAATCTCAGAAAGGGCAATAAGAGTGTTTTTCATGCAGTTGCAGTCACACAATCAAACACTTAGCTCAATAACTCAAAGGTTGCCTTTATAAGCGAAACATGTATGGGTACATGATCAGAGAGAAAAATAACAGAGAAACAAAGAAAGCTGTGAGCTGGTAATTACACCTGATCTTCTGCTGTGACCTCCATTAGCCTCTGCGGCCCTTCTGTAACCAATCAGACATTTCTAGTGAAATATCGGATGCAGGACAGCGTGGTTCAAGAGATCTTGTTCTCACAGATCGAAGACACTTTGCAGAGAACAAGAGTGGTGTTTTCACAAAAGGTTGCAGCCTGACAGGAAATAATGGGCTGAAACATAAAAGCATGCTTATTCACCTGAGCAGATAAGACTCATACAGCACAGTGTCTGGCCTCACCCTTATTAACAAGAGGAACATTTATCTGGAGACAGTGTGCTCGGCCCTGAGAGGATAATGTTGATCTCACTGGTGGTGGTTCATATTTTATGTTCTGTTTATTTTCACTGATCCCTGAGATGAGCATGAGCAAGAAAAAAATGCAGTTTTCCTTCTGCCCACAGACACACATTAGATATATTCTGCCATTCGTCTGTGAAAATGACACTGTTATCACCAGCAGTAACCAACGAGTATCTCACTGCTTTCTCCTGTCTCTGTTTTTCTAGTGTTATGAACCTGGATGATCTCACACGCAGAGGGCTTTACCTGAGCGACATCCCGCTACATGACGCCACACGTGACCTGGTACTACTGGGCGAGCAGTTTCGTGAGGAGTACAAGTTGACCCAAGAGTTAGAAATCTTGACAGATCGTCTGCAGCACACACTCAGGGCCCTGGAGGACGAGAAGAAAAAGACAGACAGGTTAGACTCTTTTTCTCAGGTGTAAACTGCAGCTTCTCTGAGTCAATGAATTGCTTGAACTTCTCTTGTGCATGAAAAATTATAACCATACTTTTAATGTGTATTGTGTAAATAGTTTAAGAAATGATCCTCCAACCTGATAGATATTCAAGTGACTCGGCTCGAACAATGTAAGAATTGCAAAAACACTTCAAGATACACTTAAACACCACTTTAACTACAACATTTTTACAATTACTAGTATGTAGGCTATGTCAAAGTTGAGCCATTTGAGCTTTTTGGCTTGTGACAAGGTCGACTTGTGAACCCTTCAAGCAAAGAGTTATATTTATCTTAAATAGTTTAATTTAAATATTTTTAGAGGCCTAATGATATAAAACTATAAATAAAATAAATAAATAAATAAATAAAATAAATATATAAATATAAATAAATAAAATAAATTTCTTCTTTTGTCCTGATTAGTTAATTATGTGTGGACCCTTGAAGGTCCAGTGTGTAAGTTAGTTTACAATCAACCAAAACCAAGAATCATTGTGCTTTTGTTACCTGTTAATGGGGTGTTTATATCTACACAGGGTGGAGGTCCTCTTCCACGAGTCCGCCATGTTGTTTCTACAGTAGCCCAGAATGGACAAATATAGTTATAGTTCTCCTACATACATACCAAATTCCACTAAGAGCTCATTTATGCTCAACGTTAGATTCAGAGACAGGTGGAGCCTTCTGTCGGTACTCCATGTTCATTTCATCTGTATTTGTGCACGTTTTCTGAAAGCTTATGGATACAGACGAAATGAAGCAGCACAACTGGAAATCGTGGGGGCAGTGTAGCATAGTGCAAGCGAGATATAACCGTAGGAGACGTTAAATAATGTCAGAACCAACAAATCAGCAATATAATAATACATAGTGAAAAGAATTCTCTGTCCACATGTTGGGATGTATATAACGGGCGCACAGACCACTGTCATCTACCATGCTGTCTGTATTTAAAGGTAAAATATTACGACCTCCTCCACTGTCCCCTTGTTTGTTGTTGTGTAAAACTTTAGTGCCATTTATTGGCTGTATATATGCACGTAGATATACGTATCTATTTTTTACATAAAAGGAGCATAAATGAGCCTTAAATCCTGCACACTGTGACTCCTTGGATGGGCTCGGCCTCTAGGTTGGGAATCACTGCTTTAAGCAATAACCTCAGTATTTATAAACTTTTCCCTCAAGTAACTTAAAGAAAAATATTTATTACAGTCATAATTATGTGTACTGTAGTTGTCAACCCACTCTCACTCCCAACTCTTACAATACAACAGCTTGCAAGAGTTGCAGCCCTACGCTTCAAACTATGGCATTCTAGTTACCACTATAGTCAGTTTTGGACATATCAGTTAGCACTGTCTTTTCAAAATAAACTTCAATGTTTATAGATAACATTTTGGCACCAACTACTGATATCGAGACTGTGATATGTGTTAAATTTTGGATGTCATGGTATTGTATGTGTTGTCTTTTTGTGGTTCTAAAGGCTGTAATACAGTAAAGTGATGTAATTTACTGAACTTACCAGACTGTTCTAGCTCTATATTTAATTTTCTCCATATCGCCCAGCCCTAGTAGTTAGGTTTAGGAGAAGATTACAGTTTCGGTTAAACTTACGATGACTTTTGGGGTCACATGTGACATGAGCAGTGGTCTCCTGAGTGAAAGTCCTGTGTTTGTTTGACCTGCCCATCCACCCCAACCCCTTCCCTACTGTGCCAGTTCCTCTGAGCTTCTAATATTGCTGTGGTTGGGTTTATATTGGAGTTCGTTGAAAGTCCAGTGCACACAAACACTAAAGGGTGTCTTGTGATCTGTATCAGACACCAAGGGCCACTGACGAAGCTGCGGTATTTAACGACCTGGAAATAAGAACAGGCTGTAAACCAAAGCCCTGTGATTATCTGTAGGTTGTGAGTCATCCTCAAGCTCACTGCAATAACAGTGCTGTCGTTCTTATTTCATCTTCCTTTGTTGGAAAAATAAGTGGCACAGATTGTTCATTAGTCTTCGTCTTTTAGGGAGATAAAAGAGCAGTCCATTAAGTATTCCCATTCAGGGATGGACTGAGACAAGAAATAGCAGGACACTAACAGGTGTCACTCCCATGCAGTTTTGTGTTGAGGCTACATGACAGTAAGACCACCTAAGGTCAGAATCTATTGTGATACTCAAGTTGAGGTTCGCCTATGTTGCTCTTCAGTCCCTGTTATGGTGAAGACAGTTGGTTTTGACTCTGGCTTTCAGAAAAGGGCCTGTCATAGTAATTTGGCACAGCAGTGGGTGACAGCTGAAGAGGAGCACGGAGGTGGAGCGTGGTCTTTATTAAGACTGTAGAAGCCCTTTCTTCTTATAGGAATAGACTTTCACTCTCCCTCTTGGATCCCTATATTATTATTCTCGCCATTCTCCGGTCTCATGGCGCCTTGGGCCTCGAAACATTGATAAGAATTTATGGCTCCTCTCTAAATATTTAAGAGAACTGCTGCTGCGCTGTCTGCCTGTTTTCTGATAATGAAAACATACATTCATGCTGCTTTACTTACTGAGAGAGAAACACTTGAATGTGGATTGTGATAAGATGTTACAGAGAAATGCATACTCTCATCTCCCAGGTGAATGTACTCTACTTCTATGTATAGATTTTTGTGTAGTGACCATCATCTGCTCTATATGTATCATGTGTCCTCAAAATATGATGCATCATAGAAGGTATTTTGCTTTTAACAGGCAGCCATGATCTAACCAGTTACCATAGAAACACCACCCTCCCATCTCGGAGCAGCTTGCATAGCAAAATGGCCAAAAGGTGGTGGGTGAGCACATAAAATGCTGATCCAAAAGGATGGACTTCAGTCTGGCAGCCCAAGCCCATTACTCCGCCGCTCGAGTGCACCATAAATACACCTCGCTCAAAATGCTCATTTCTCCTCTTCCCTACTAGATTGCTCTATTCTGTTCTGCCGCCATCTGTTGCCAACGAGCTGCGACACAAACGGCCCGTCCCGGCTAAACGCTACGACAACGTGACCATCCTCTTCAGCGGCATCGTGGGATTCAATGCCTTCTGCAGCAAGCACGCCTCGGCTGAGGGAGCCATCAAGATAGTCAACCTGCTCAACGATGTTTACACACGTTTTGACATCTTGACAGACTCTCGGAACAATCCTTATGTATACAAGGTTGGAAGCACGAATCTTACGGTGACACTACATCATGCATTTGTGTACATTTCTCACAGTAAAGAAATAAGAGGAGAAGGATCTATGTTGTAAGCTATAATAATCAAATGTAAAAATAAATCAAGTCTGATATCTAAAACTGAGAATTTGAGGGGTTGTAACTCCAATATTCTGTGCTGCTTCCTCAGCTTAAATGCATCGGGGAAGCACACCGACCCTCCTGGTGAATAATGTTACGCAATTATGCACGTACAAGTCAGTGAGAGAGTATTTATATGAGTTGACTTGAGTTTTTCACCATAAGAAGAATAGTACTCACTTCTAAACACGGTGTAGTTTTACAGAGGGACTGTGCCATTTTATAGGCCTCGCGCAGCAGATTTACACTCCAGGCTTTCAGACAAGAATGCACTTTAAGAAGTCAAACAGACCTTGGCACTTCCAGGGGATCGGCTTCAGGCACTGGGTCACCAAAAGAAGTAATATTTACTCTAGGAGCTGAATGGCTAGGTGGTCCGAGGGTTTTAGCGGGGCTCAAAGAGGCCCTGAATGTCTTAAAGCTGATGTAAGTGTTTAAGTGTTTATTCCAGGGTGTTTTAGTTTATTTCTTGCTGCGCTGTGCATTCAGAGAACCTCTATGTAGCGCAGTGGGAGCAGATGATTTTACAAGGACCAAAAGTGAAGCGAAGCAAAAATAGGTTGTTATATAATTCACATGAAGGATGACAAAGTTTGTCTTTATACAGGTGGAAACGGTGGGTGATAAGTACATGACAGTGAGCGGCCTGCCAGAGCCGTGCACACACCACGCCAAGTCGATCTGCCACCTCGCTCTTGATATGCTGGAGATTGCCGGACAAGTCAAGGTGGATGATCTACCAGTGCAGGTGTGATAAAACTCTTAGTTTCAGAAATGTTTTCTTTATAATAAGGCTGTTTAATGATACTTTTATTTGTATATATTGTACACATGCTAAGCTACACACACCAAATGGGTTTTATACATATATATGTATAGTATATTATATTTTTTCATTTCTATAATGTATGATTCTATATAATTATCTAATATAATTGTAGGCTGACATTTTAGTCACAAAAATCTTTAGGTCAATTTTTTTTAGATTTGCAGATTTTTGTGTGTTTGTGTGTGCATGAATGCCACTGAGCAGTACTTCTGGATTTTTCCGACCTCCCTGTGTACTGTGTGTCTTTGTTGTGATTCTCAGACTGTTTTCCGTCACACATTTAATTTTTTTAAGCAGTTTGTTTTTAGCAATGCATCTGTTATTTTGGCACAGGCATTTCGAAGCTCAGTTTTCTAATACTGCTCTGAATATTAATATTCTGATCGTAAGACCTGACGGATACTACCAACTGGCATCCCACCTAATACGACCAACGCTTTACCCTCGAGGACATCTTGATTGATTTCAGCGTAACTTTATCTGTGCGTGTGGACATATTTCCACGGTGAGGTAATGCACAGTGAAAAGTTGGATAAAAAACAGCAGACTTTTGTTTAACTGACTGCTGAAGATTGTTATTGTATCAATGACTGTTGAGACTTAACTTTGGAAAATCATGTCTGGTTAACAAAAGGCTGTTTATTTTGGGACATGGCACCGGCAGAAGAGGAGTCCGGTTTAGTAGCAGAAACAGACTCAAATCATCTCACGATCCCGTGTCTAAAAATAGATTCTCATTTGTCTCAGACACTCTCAGAGTGTTCATGCTCCGAAGACAACAAGCTCTGAAGTGCCTGCAAGTTCAAGTGTAAATATTAGTCTGTAGATTGCCTGGGGCTACTTTTGCAGCGGCTAGTTTATTGCAAATGTAAAAAAAATAAAATAAAATATATATATCTATCTATCTATATATATATATATATATATATATATATATATATATATACACACACACACATACACACACACATCTAATTTTATGCACTGTGTGATTTCTGGCACAGTGAACCTTATATTCGCCCACCAAATGTTGCACCTTTTCAGTCGATAGCTTTAAGAATTTGTGCCAGTGATCTAAGAAAAGCATTCAGCTGCTTGCATATATTTTTTTTTTATCTCCCTCTCTGTTACCTCCTTGCTTCACTCAGCATTTAAACGGGAGTAATTAAATGCTATAGTAGGTTTTCTCACACTCAAACTGTGCATTTTTTGTCAGTAGATAAATCACTTGCTGCTTAAAGTAATGAGTTTACCACAGATAACTAACAACCAGGACTGTGTTTATTTTATCTAAATATTTAAGCTTGTTTTTGCCAGTATTTGACAAGAAATAGAGATAAATGTGGCATATTTATTAACTTAAATTATAACACATGGTGGAATCACAGTAGATAGCATGAAGACTCTCCCTTTTCATTGTCCTTTCTTTCCAGATTACTATTGGGATCCACACAGGAGAGGTGGTGACTGGGGTGATTGGTCAGAGGATGCCCAGATACTGCCTCTTTGGAAATACAGTCAACCTCACGAGTCGTACAGAAACAACTGGTGAAAAGGGTAAAATAAATGTCTCAGAATATACTTACCGGTAAGTAAAAGCACCTCCTTATTTTATATCAGTGGCATGTTTTGAATTTTATCACTGTCTTTAAAGAAATTACCTTTGCATCTGGGTTAAACTGCATTCTACAAGTAGTAGACATGGTTAGGTTGTCTCAGCCGTACAAGACATTTAGACCAGAATGTGCAGGATGAGGACTGAGAGAATCATAAAAGACCTCAGTCACCCAAACAACACACTCTTCTTCTGTCTGCTGCGCTTAAGGAGGCACTGCCGCTGTCTCAAGGCCAAAACAGAGAGGATAAGGAGTAGTTTCCTCCCTCAGGCTGTCCAGGTCCTGAAACTGTTACAGGGTCCTGACTACACTGCACACTTATCGTTTAGGTGTAGGATTAGGCATTTTACAGGGGACAGGGGAGACAGGCGGTGGAGCAGTTACCTCTGCCAGTAATGTTGGGTCTGGGCTTGGCCTCTCAGGGCTGGGGCAGGTGTAACGGCCACTTGACAAAAAAACAGTTCATATTGATTACCAGTACAGTATGTTTTAAGGTTGTCCCTCAAAAGGTAGTCCAGGGTGCACGTTTACACCACAGAATGTAAAAATAATGGACGTAGCCACTGGAACATCTCCCATTGGTGTATGGACACCAGTTTTGAAGCCTCAAGTTCGGCCGTCACCATCTTGTTTGTTTGTTTTTTGGAGCCAGAAGTGACCATATTTTGGCGAGAGGCTAGTTCTCTGGAGGAGTGAGAGGTGGATCTGACTGAGAAGACGAGGACACAGTTAGGAGGCAGCCTGTCACTCAAAGCAGCACGATCATAATTATGTGTAACTTTAAGCCTTAATAAACGTAGAAATAAATGTGAATGAGATAGTAAATAAATAAATAAATCTACCCCCAAACAGTTGACACAAAGGCACAAATGGGGAAATTAGCTATAGAGACAAAACTCGTTTTTTGTACCAGGCAGTAAACATGTTTGTTTCTGCTGTAAAGCTGGACATTTTAACATGGGGGGTCTATGGGGACTGACAGGCGTCCGGAGCCAGCCTCAAGTGGCCATTCAAAGAACTGCAGTTTCTGTGTTGACTTCAGTTTTCAGCACGGGAGGTTCACACATACACATTTGCAGTCAGCAAAGAAAATAACAAGGCTGAGCCAATCAGAGGCAGAGTAGGGCGGGTCTTCGCAGAATGCATGTTGGCAAAAAAATATGCTACACACATAGACACACAGAGACAGACCTGCTAAATAGCAGATGCACAAGTGCGACTTCTGAAAATGTTAGTGGCTCTTGATAGATTTTTTTATCACATGTGTAACCAAAATGGTCACACTCTGGAACCCTGGCCTGTCCAACTCATTACAAATGCATCCTATTGTAAGTCATCCACCTGCCACACAGTGCATGTAGTATGTGTCATGGTATTTATTACTGTTTTTCTCTAAAACCTCAAAATCTCAAGGCACACCTGTATTTGTATCTGTGCACAATAGTCTTTGTAAGGTGTGTTATCACTCTTATCACGACATAAGTTGTTTTTTTTTTTTTTTTTTTACTAATATCAAATTACAATTTGCAACTATTACTCATGAAATATTTAACAAAATGATTCAAAAATTTATTGTAAACTTTTTGAAAATACATCAAAGACATCCATTTTAACAGGAAATAATGAAAGATAATGAAAGATAATGTGATGTGTCACACACTTATAATTCCCACACGGTCCTCTGTGAATGTTTTTTTAAATTAAATTAAATTAAATTAAATTAATTATATTATTTAAGTAGCCTTCACCTCTTTATTAGGAAATGAGTGCACACAACATACTGACACAGTCAATTAAAAATTCAATCAAGTTTTTTGCTCTATTTTATTGTGTTTGCTAGTTCCCTTTTTTGAGCTGGGCACAAAAGCAGCTCACTTTACATTGTACTGTGTATGACTGTACGTGACAACATCCATTTCCATTTTAAACTTCAATTTTAAAACATAAACCAGTAGCTATGTATTGGTCTATGGATTTATGTGTTAGTAAAAGTAGGATACAGAATGCCCCCGGACCATACGGCACGAGTGATTTATGATGGTGCTGACGTTGTATTTCAGGTGTCTGCAGTCTGCTGAGAACGCTGACCCTCAGTTTAATTTGGAGTACCGGGGCCCCGTAACCATGAAAGGAAAGAAGGAACCGATGAAGGTGTGGTTTCTGTCCAGGAATCCCACGGACACAGAGTCCACCGCCGCTAGTTAAAGCTCAGCAGATCGGATTCAACACTACAACACCATGAGTGTCATCTGCTGTAACAGAAGCTGCAGTGTGGTACAGTGTAGTCAGAATTTCTTACACTCATTTTAGGCAGCGGAGAGATGGATCAGCTGAAATAAAGAAATGATTAACTATCTACAGACATACAGATATTTTTAATATGATAAACCACAGCTGTTTAAACGTGAATTTAAACCTGTACCATTGCTCTCCCTGCTTGTTTTTTTTGTGACCTCAGTATATATTTTTTAGCGTAGACACAATAGTAAAGTGTTCCATGAATAGTAGAGGTTAGTGATATTCAAGTTTGATACATTTTTGGACAAAATATTCTCACATTGTAATTGTACATACAAATCATTAACAGTTTTGATAAGCAAAACATTTTCCATCTATCTTCAACATGTTTAGTTGCTAATTTTGTCATACTGTATTTGTTCTATATTGAGAATTTAAAGTCTATTAAATCACATAAATAAGTGTAAAATAAATACACACACACACACACACACACACACACACACACAGACACACACACTTAAGCTTGTGCCAAATATTGCTGTCACTATTTTAGGGATCCATTTATTTGTTCATTTGCTGTGAGAGTTTTACACTGAGTATGTTACACTGGCACCACGATCATAAGAAGAAATAAGAATTTAGATATAATAGCTGTTATATTTATAGAGATTTATATCACCGTGTTCACCACTTCTTTCTATCTAGAGTGATATATTACACGTCAAAGATGTATTTCATGTTGATTTATTTTTAAAAAAAAAAATCACAAATGGTACACATTGAACCTGTATCATCACCAACTGATCACTTAATTATTAAAATAGATATTTAAAAACGAGCACTGTACACTACTTTGACATATTGATTGCACCTCTTTGCTCACTTTTTGTCTGCTTCTGTGAAATAATATTCACATTTTCAGTTCTACTCAGTGTTAAGATAGTCTTAAAGATATTTATATTTATTGTTAACACCATATTATATGTTTTTTTTCTCATATGAATAAGTAAAGTAAACTCTATTATGGATGACACTACGTTTTGTGTCTCTTTAAGTCAAACTATATACTGTATGTGTTGGATTAATTTCACATGAATACATGTACCTCTCTTTTTTTAACCTTATATTTTCGAAGTCCTTCAGTACATTATGCCCTAGAAAACAATACTTTCCAAACATGCCGCTTCCTGTATTAGAAACAAACAGGTGCCTCTTGTACTGTATGAGTGCATTGGTTGTTTTACTTTAACAATGTTTCTGTCGAGAGGTAACTAATAAATAATATTCTAAAGAAGTGTTGATTTCTTGATATTGCCCTATCGATCTGCTCATTGTGGCTCCTGTGAAGTCTAAACTTAACAGATGCATTGTCTTTACATGGACTAAAAATAGAGATGTAATGTCAGTGGCATCAGTGCAAATCTCTGATCATATGCAGTAGATTTTTTTGTAAAGAGCGAACTCTGGTGGTCATGCAGAAGATAACAACCTTCTGATGATTGAAAAATTGGGGCACCATGAAGTTGGTGCAAACTTGTTTAAGTTATGACAAACCATATAATGCTTAAAAGATGTGAGATGTTATTACAAAGTATACCACACTATCATTTGCCCATGTCTGTGATCTGATGTTTTCATCCTTAAGATAACTGATGCAACCGCTCACTTTAATTAACTCTCTTGTCCTTTTACATTCATGTTTAGAGTAGATAGGACTTTGAACTTGATGCATAAAAAACAAAATGGTGCATAAAAATAGCCAGGATGCAGGAAATGAAGAGTCTGACACTCCAGATCACTCACACACACTGAACGAGGCGACCCTACAGTACCTATAAGTCGTAATACATGGTTGTTGATTAAACACTTCCTTTCTGACCTTGACTGATTTTCAGGTGTGAAAAGTAGTTCCTGATTAGTACTGATATTGTTGAAATTGGAAATATGTAACATACATAAGAGTAGAGAGCAGTCTCTTCATCAGATGAGGTGAGGCAGATAAGTCAGGTTAGACAGTTAGGTCTGTCCCCATATAATACTCTATCTGCCATGGACACTGAGCAGACACTGAAAGAACTTGCACATCCTTAGAGAGAGCGGAGCAACACAGCTGTCCTGTGTGGGCGATCACAGCAGTCACAAAGTCTTCAATGCACAGCAGGAGAGAATGACTTGACGGGTTACTTAACTGAGGCAGCAGACTTGTATTTTAGACTCGCTCCATGTGAGGTACAAAGCATCTATGTATCTATGTGAGACCTTAGTAGGAAGTTCGAAACATTGCTATTTGTAGTAAACAAATAAGGGCACTTATGTGTGGCAATATCTGAGAGCTCTAATACAAACATGTTATAGGTGCTAAGACAAACAGTGTTCCAACCATCCCTGGTCTCCCCTAGATGAATATAGAGCTAGCAAGTTTGGAAGTTTGGTGTGTGTGTGTGTATTTGTGCTCATGCGCTGCCTGCGATGAGTGACAGAGACGCTCCCTCACACCTTTATTGAGAGCTCTGAGAGTGAGGTTTTTCTGTATGCCAGAACTGGCCCCATCCATCTCTCTCAAACTTAGACAAAACTCAGATTAACTGGTAAAACTAGGCAGTGCTGATCAAATATAAACTAATATTCTGATACTACTGATACTATTGCCTGTTTCTCGCCTAAAATGTCCAACAAATAGTGGGCACCACGCTGTTTCCTGTACTGTATAACTGAAGCTGAGAGGGTTTTGCCTATATCTTGCCTTGAATGTTTTCAGAACTATTTCATAAACATATTTTAGCTTACCTCAATTCCAGATTGTTTTTGCTACCAGCTGGCCGCCATATTGTTTCTGTGGAAACAATCACACATGCATTACATCACCCACCAGCGGGAGCATTTATTGGTCTGGTGTGACCCAGTGCATTGTGGTAGTTGTAGGGTTTTTTTTGCCTCTTGAGCTAAAGTGACTGCTGTGAAAAGGGCTTTGTGGTATGCATGAATAATATTGTTATTAACTTTATTTATCCAGGTTTTGTTGGGAGATATGCTTTTTTTCTTGAAGGCCCTGTTCATATTCAGACAGTTAAAGTTTGCAGTTTTTTGTCAGGCTGGGCACAGGTTGATAAACTGAATCAACTCTGAAATGTAACCTGGAGCCTGGCCATGAAGAGCTGCAAAAGTACTCATCAAATATAATAAATGAAATCAAAAACAAATGTGCTGCGATGCAAAAAGTTATCAATTCAACCACAGTTTGATTTTATGGCAACAGAGCATCTACTTAGAAGCAGTTAGCTGTTGAGGGCTTTGCTCAAAAACCCCCCAGTGTTGGTATAAAGGTGGAAGCGCCTCTTTTTCAGCCCCCCATCGTGATTTATCCAGCTAGTTCAAGCCTGCTTCACATCTTCTAGCCCCCAAACCCTTATGTTTAGATGGATGCTGCAAAAAAACCTTCACAATTTGACTGTTGGATCATCTTTCATAGACATAAAGCACCGACTAAAACAGACTTTGAGCCACTGCGGCGACAGCCTCTCCAATTTGCATGTAATGTTATACCTGATACTACAACTAGCATAAAACATTATGGTGTATCATTTTGTTAAAGATTAGCTTCAATAAGGCCCAATCCAGTACAGCGTGTCTTAATATCACCTGTTACATTTCATCACTACAGTCATGGTGGAAAGGTCTTGTATCTGATAAGAGGCAGATTCATTGAGGGGAAAGTGAAGGTCAGGCAAAGGTCTCTTGAGCCACATAGTAAGATGAGAGGTCACGCAGATAAGAAAGAGAATTGGCATGTTTTATTTATCCCTTTGTGATACTTGGCACAGGTGTTTAAGAAATACTATTGCATGTGCATTTGCTGTTTTAAGATAAACACTCATCCTGCCGTTTGTTTGTAATCAGTATTGTGTCTTCATCTATTTGCGCCCTACAAAAAACTAAACAAAACTTTCTGTCAGTGTTGTGTTTATCCAGACAGACTATAAAAGGCATCATATCAGGTTTAATGCATCTTAATGACAAATTATACTGTGTACACACTGTGTAATATTAACTTCAAATATCAAAGGTCTCGCTCATCAACAATGGCCAGATTAAGTTCAAAGGTATCATTGGAAACACATTATCACCCACACTGATCAACGTTGTATTTGCACAAAGCAATTACATGTATTGCAGTAAAATCTTGGCCCAGTGATAAGGGGTCTGCCAAAGTGACATCACAGTCACATTTAAGTAGTGGAAAACTTGTACTTGCATGTGCTTCAACATGATTGTTAAGGTTTGTCTTTTATTGTTTGGGTGGAGGTGGTGGTGCTGTTTGACATACAGGGACCGAAAAACAGACATTAAACACATGATTGTGTTTCAAGTTAAACTTCTGAATATGTTTGTATTTGCTGCATGCTCTATCACTGTTCTGCACTCAACACATGGCGAAGCTATGACCAACGCCCTGCACAAACAGACATGCAGGTAAAACAGTATACCAACCACTCTGCTGTTCCAACTAGTATACAGTGTCATAATGTGTTTTACTGGGCGTGGAGCTGTTCTGTCCAGGAAGACCATAGCATTACCCAATCAGCTGCAGCTGTGGATATTAGCTGGAGAAAATGTGAGCTTTAGTCGGCCACATCAGCATTTTGATTAGATGTCGAGATAGGAGGGTGCGCGGTTTAAAAGGAGTGGCAGATCTTGAGTGAGACACTCCTCGGCCTCCTCCTTGCTGCAGTCACCCAGCTCACCCTCGCAGCCACCATGACCTTCAACGGCACCTGGAAAATCGATCGCAATGATAACTATGAGAAATTCATGGAGCAAATGGGTGAGTGATGTCAAACTGAGCTGATGAAATGCTGAAACAGAAGAGCACATTTCTTAGTTATGCAGATTTTAATGCATAGGTAGAAAAACTACAGTGTCTCTACCATGTCTACTCTCTGTATAGTAAGATTATATAATCACAAGATCTGATATAGCTCTGATTAAGTTTTAATTGAATAAATATAGTTGTTTCCAGGTCAAAATATCAGTTGTGCAGCAAACTAATAATTCTGCAAATGTTTTACTTGATCGCATTTAAGTTTTCGTAATGTGTGCACTCAAGTTATTAGTTAATAGCCTAACTTTTTAAATGCTTACTGAATCAAATCTCAGTTAAAGGACACTTGATGGCACAATGACCTACAGAGCATGTTTATGATTTAACTTTTATACACACTTACCCTCTACACACACAAACGAAGGAACTTCTTGTTCTTGAAAAGTGATTAAGTCCTGACAAACTTCCTCTGATTGTTCAGAGCCTATTGAACATATTCCAATGTGTCTATTGATAGGAATTAACATGGTGAAGAGGAAGCTGGCGTCTCATGATAACCTCAAGATAACCATCGAACAGACTGGAGACAAGTTTAAGATTAAGGAGAGCAGCAATTTCCGCACCCTGGAAATAGACTTCACCCTGGGAGTCACTTTCGACTACAGCCTTGCAGATGGAACAGAATTATCGGTAAGCATAAGGGGCTACTAGTCGGGCATCTTTTCCCATCATTAGACTTGATAATAACTCAGATATTGGCTTTTACAAGAAAAAACTCAAGTTTGTCTCCAATCCATTTTGTTCTAAACACTTTGCGATGAGCTGGCTGTTTCAGTCACTTTAGACTTCGAACCTCTGAGCTGCAAGAACAAGTTGTTAGCTCAAGGCTTGACTTCTATTGTGCCAACCTGTTGATTTTTTAACTCACTACCATGAACAGCCATAAAACCGCCAGCTTTCTACAAACTATTCCCACCTAGTGTTCATGTCGTTGATTCATTTTTCACCCTGCAGGGCGCATGGACCTTGGAGGGAGATATGTTGAAGGGAATCTTCCTGAGAAAGGACAACGGAAAGCAACTGACAACAACAAGAGTAGTCCAAGGAGATGAACTTATACAGGTGGGCTTAATTTAAAACTATGCAAATTAGTGCACTAAAAATCGACATTTTTTTATGAAACATTTGGGACCTTGTTATGGAGGGTACAGAGATTAGGTTTACTTGGGATGTCTGTATCTAATTCTGCTTACGTATGTTAATATATTATGAGTAAGGACCTCAAATGCAGAATTTCTGAAAACCCTCTTGATAATTCAGCCAGATGCAGAAACGCATAAGTTGTATAGTAACTGTCCTAACCAACATGATCTTTCGTCAACAGAGCTACAACTATGAAGGTGTGGATGCAAAGAGGATTTTCAAGAGGGCTTAGACCAAACTGATCAACGAAACTTAACTGTGAGATGTTTGCCATCAGGATTACATGCAGTATTTTGTTGAATTATCAACTACTTACACCAACATAACCTGTTAAAAGTGCACAACTTGTAACGCCAATAAAGTATATGGAACAGATCTGATGCTGCTGGCCTGTTTCTTTTTCTTCTGTTTTGTATTCATCAAAATTTTCATTTTCAGGGAGGTTGGTGTTAAAGGGATAGTTCGGATCTTTTGAGATGGGGTTGTGTAAGGTACTTATCCATGGTCAGTGTATTACATACAGTAGATTCAATCAGCACGCCCCCAGTTTTGAGAAGCCGACTGGAGTCTGACATGGAAGCTATGCAATGAACTTCTGTGGAAGGGTGAGCAACAAAACTATTTAGCCACCTAAAAAAATGTATATCAGTTTAAATGTATGCTATAACTACGAATATTTTCACCACTCCACCTTGCCGTCAGACAGCTATTTCTAACGGGAACTGAAGCTGCTATATTGCTCTTTAATACCAGACTCCATTGAGAAAAACAGCAATTTAACAGTGTTGAACACAGGAGCTGCTGGTCTATCCCTACGTCGATCAGCTGTTTTGTTTTGTTTACTGTGTGACTTTGGCATTTAAACAGGGTTAGTTCAGATTCACCAAAGTCACACAATAACACAAACTAACTAAATGATTAAGGCAGTGGTAGGCCAGCAGCTCCTGTGTTCAGCAAGCCAAAATGAGTGTTTTTCTCAATGGAGTCTGGTGACTTTGAAGATGGCATAGATGGCAAACTGAAGCCATTAACGGCTTACCTGTCGGAACAGGCTGTCTGACAGAAAGGTAAAGCGGTGAAAATACTCTCAATAGAGCATATACACAGGCTAAAATACACAGCAGTGCACTGCTTACCTTCCATGATGATACTACTGCCGCTTCTTCAAACTAGGGGCGTGCCGACTGACATCAACTGTAGGTAATACACTGACTATGGACAAGTGCCCCATACAACCCAACTTTAAAATGTGAACTATCCCCTTAAGTTAAAAAAAATACACAGCGAAGTGACTGACGTGAGAGTGATACAATAATTTAAACTTTATTCAACAATGAATAAAAATAAATATATATTATCTACAAAAATATAAAGTGTAGACAGATTTTATATGTTTCTTTAAATTGATCTGTACTTACACAAGTCATGAAGCATTCACTGAAGCACCGACAACTCAATTCAACAGTAATGCAGGCCAAATCCTAACCACATACAGAGGTATGACAATAGGATTCAGTGAGGCATACAGTTCCAACACATCAGCCAGTAACGTATCAGATAAAATCAGCCACATAATGGGGGAAAGTTCGTCTTTGTTCTTGAGTGTTGATGCAATACAGTCTAATTAGGTGCTGTCCCCGTATATTTAGCACAAGATAAAAGATATGGATTGATGCAATGCCAACCGTGATGTCATGTGACACAGGACATAAAGACCTTTTGTCACAGGCCTCCCAAGTACATCGAGCCTTAGTATGAATAAAGACTATGGTCATGGGGCGCAAGAGGAAAACACAATTATCAGCTTCTTTTTCCAAGCTCGCACACAAACAGACACACGGGCATGCACGTTTAATAACCCAAGTAAATCTGTCAGTTATTATACATTAAGGCTCTTTCAAACTGGAAGGTGGGATGCACGTATAAGCATCAAAGCATGACATTTGAACATGTCAGACTTTTGCCAGTGCAGCTGGATGCAGAGTGACCAGTGATTGTTGTGGCTTCCAAGTCTGAAAGGGCTTTTAGGAATATTGTACCTGCACCTCCCATCACTCCCTCACACACACACACACACACACACACACACACACACAGTACAATGATGCACACAGGCGTGTCATCAGATATGTCACTATTAGCATTGCATATTTAAAAGGTTTTGCATGACATCCTCCAACCCTTTCATTCATTCAACTTCAGTCCCTCACTGTGGTTTCACTCACATAATAACATGTCCCACTGAAAAATGTCAAGGCACTCTGGATACAACTGAAGACACAAAGTTCAGAATTTAAAATACAACTCGCGTGGAAATGATTGCTATTTTTTTACAGATGAGGAAAAGAATTCAATAACAGGAAAGGTACCATACATAAATAAAACAACCATAGGTCACATAAGAAAACACACACACACGCGCACAAAGAAAATCACAATGCAGGTGAAACAACATTAAGATAATCTGGTTGATCCAACTGAGCTTCATCTAATTCAACAGTTTAGTGATTTTATCATCCAGTGAATATATTAGATATTTCATAACGGTAAAATGAGTGATTTATAATTACGACAGCACAATCTTGTGTAAAGGCATCCTTACATTATTTGGACAATTAGACTGCTCGATAGCTCAGTTACACTGAAAGCCTTCTTTTTCTTTGAACTGAAGGTCCAGTGTGCAGGATGTCGGGGGATATATTGGTAGAAAAGTAATATAATATGTATGCTCAAGTGTAAAAGCATGAGCTGTTTATATCAACATAGGGGGCAGGTCCTTGTCCACTGAGATCATCATGTTGCACTAGCATGTTTCGACAGTAGCCCAGAATGTACAAACTAAATAGTGACTTTAAATAGGGCTACTGGCGTTTTCGTATCGGCCACCGTTAGCAGCCCCTTTAGAAAATTTTTCAACGTGAAAGTGATTCATTCAGTATTTTTCCTGGTTTAAATTGCCTGGTCCATTTGGTTCAGAGAGGAAGAGACCTCTGCAGATAATTCAGCTCCCGGTAGAAACCTCCTGAACATCTGGATCTTAAGTTATCAGAGAAAATATGTGAGCATTAATCAGCAGGTTTGTTTAGGAGAGTAAAAGACCTCTGTGAGTAGGTCAGCTCCCAGTAAAAACCTGAACAATGAGCACTTAAGAAATCTAATGAGAGCTGTTCAGCTGGTTGCAATCTGCAGTCCTCACCACTAGATGCCACTAAATCCCCCTAAACCTTACACACTGTTCCTTTGATCAACGTCAGTAAACAAACCATGACAAATCCAAGTAGATGCTCAAATTACAAGTTCAGTTGTGGCAACTCAAACAGGCACATACCCACACATACACACACAAATCTCTACACACCATCCTTTAGTGTCAGACAGCACAAACACAGCAAAGTTAGTGACTGAATGTGTGCGCTTAGAATAGAAATACCTGGACAAAGGTTATTGTGGCTGGACAAAAACACACAGTGAAAAGATATGCATAAATGGCAGGAAAAGACTTGGCAATATAGTGAGCACAAAAGAAAACTGATATCAATATTTCAAAACTGACCTACACTGATTTTTATGTGCTCTCGGGAATGTTGGATGTACAAAATACAAAGCCTTAAAAATGCCAAATTCTGCTTTTAAAGTAATCGTAAAGTCATTTTCAGTCAATGCATAGTATGTCTCGGACAGTCACTTGTTTTCCAGCGTATTATTTGCATCACATGTTCATATTTACAATGGGTGCATAACCAAACGTATGTGTTGCTGCATGAGCACGAGAAGGGGAACAACATTCAAGTGTTACAAACGTTTCCAAATCAAATGTCGGCACAATTTGCTATTTAATGACTAGATTTTGTCACAATTAAGTAAAATCCAATAGAATTTACGTTTTATTGGACTCAAAGTCCGGTATTATCATGCTCATGCTTATGCTGTACACACAGCTACTAAGACTTTGTAAAGGCCACATGCAGGTTTCGGAACAGTAGTCTTACGAACAAGAATAATTGTTTTTGTATGGTCAATATCAGATAGGCATATTAATTATATTGGCATCATTATGAAAATACCTGCAAATACAGACCTGTTTAAATCCGTCTACTTTAAAAGGAAGACTGAAAAAATACAATTTGACATCACTGTGAATTACAAAAAAGGATTACAAGTACCAGCACGATCGAAGGTAAAATACACAAGGTGACACAGTATATACTGACCCAGTGAATAACATAAGGGCTGCCCCACCTACAGAACATCACAGTCAACAAATTGTACAACTTGTAGTCTGCCAAAAACTGAACACAGTCATGCAAAATCACATTTTGAGAAACCTCTCCAAGATGTATACTTTGTAATGAACGATGGCAGAAGAATCTTTGCCAACAGACTTTTACAGCCAGAGGAGTTGACTGGTACGGGGCAGCCCTCAGTCACTCATTAACACATAAATGTTGTAAAACAACTGATAAATGATAACGCTTTAAACAAATCAGTAACTGAATATATGGAAGTGTTGCAATGTCTGTTTCCTGGTGACCTAAAGCCCTCGATGTGCATAAAGTCAGTAAGCTGCCCAGATATTACTCCTCTGACAGGTGCAAATAAGTGAACTACTTAAAACAGTGGTTCCCAACTGGTGGGTCGTGGTCCCAAAGTGGGTCGCGGGTCCTTTCTGAATGAAAAATGAAAAAAGCACACCTTATTTTGAAGTACGGGGTATTTCCAGCAAAGAGCTTTTATTTTAAAGCAACGCTTACTTTTCTGGAAATCGTTTCTTTGTTTGGCTTAAAATGCTATTAATAAGCTGATGGCACACTAAAATGTAAGTGAATTCCACCAGAGATAAAAACTCATAATTATACCATTGTCATATGGCCCCCGCCTCTGAGTCTGTGAGACAGCAAATGTGCTGGAAGAGCCAAAACTCAGGTCAACATCGGCTCTGCTTTCAAGCGAGGACGAAGACTGATGCAGCTTCGTCCTGAGCTAAAAAGGGACGAGATGGTCGCAGAGTTTCTGCTGGACAGGTATTTTTAGTTTGCCTCAAATGTAACATAGGCTATAACGTTATATATGACAACACAGCATCTGGTTGCTAACGGCTAACATTAACCTAATGTAGCGTAGCCTCTGAAACATTAACGTTATCTTCCGTGTGTTTCCACTTACTAGTAACGTTTACGATACTATCTAACGTTAGCACTGTAACCTTATTCTAAGAGTTGCTTTAAGTGCTGTTTCCTGCTGTAGTGTGAGTGACTAATGGACAGCTGCTTGACAGAGACAGCATCTAGCTCAATGACGTGGCCAAATGCAAGTACGAAGCTGAATATATTAAACCGCGTGGACCTCGAACTAATGACTGAGGAGAAATCTGGACCCCGTGGCTGCCCCAGTTGGGAACCACTGACTTAAAACCTGCTGTTGATGACACAAACCTTCGACCTGTAGTTTTTTATTTAGCTGTGTAGAATGACATCATAATCTGATCAAGTAACTTTAACTTTCCACGTTCTGAACATTCTGCGATTTCACTCTGTGGCTCCTCGTAATCTCTCACGTCTTTAAATATATCGGTGCATCTTTAAATCCGCAGCACTTTTGCAGAACTCCTGCACAAATAAAAAAATAAACATTTGACATAAAGTGATTAAAAAAAAATAGTAAAGACTCCAGAACCCTTTTGTGCAAACTGAAAAAAGTCCTGATTTTGGTTCAAACTAAATCTTCTTTGCAGCAATACTGCGGGACAATGGAAGACGGCAGAGTATACGTGATAGTTGATAATCCGTCAGACGATACGCAACAGCATTTAGAAATAGGTCTTACTTATGTGACAAGCTTGCATAAATAAATTCCACTCGTTATGGAGATGTTGCCATTCGGGACATATTTCCATTCGGTAAACTCTTTGGCATCCAGTTAGAACTCTACTGACCTCTTCCCATCCATGTAAACAAACCTTACCAAGTAACACTCATAAAAAACCACGTTCATCCAGTCCTTTGGCTGTCACTGGGTTCCATTTTGCAGTGGGTTTATTGCTATTATGGCCTGTAAAGAAAAAAAAAAGAATAATCTTGTTTAAATGATGTTTTATGATTCACCCTGTGTGTTCATTTACACCACAACAAAGACATCAATTGAAAACTCTCAGGTAGGAGCGGGCATTATAAGTAAAACCCTCCGTTATGTATGTGTCACTTCATATTGTGATTGTGATATATATATTTATGGTGATACAGTAACCAACATTGATGCAGAAATATTTAAAAATCTAATTTTCCTTTACAGTGGTCCTGCAGTTTGGTTTGCAACATCGTCCTCAACGGCCTGAAACAACCAGATATGAAACATGTAGCTGCTACAGCTGCTACGTGTGTATAATCTCACAGTATATACAGTATATTGTCACAATGGTTTGCCCTACATTTGGGTTTGCATATTAGAGAGGCTTACTTGTTTCAGGTCTGGCTTTTGGCACATCTTGTGAGTATGTGTCAGTGGGGAGTGTGTGGCTGGTATCTCTGCGCTCAGTCACAACCACTGTCCGCGGCACCGTGGCAGAGAGGACAAGAGGCCTCTGGTTGTGGTACTTGAGACGGTATGTTTCCGTCATACAGTTATCCACAGTGAAGTACGTTGTCAGAGAAACCTCTTGAGCCGGCGCTGCCTGTTCCACTCTGCATCCAGTCAGTCTTTCCTCACTTTCACATGATGATGGGGTGCTCCGCTCCGGGTCTGAGCCCGACTTGGAGCTTGCATCTGAGAAGGTTCTGAGGCCTGACATGTCAGGCCTCCTGTGAGGACTAGCGTAGGATGTGGATGAAAGACGAGGACTCGAGGGAAATGGTTCTTGGAGCATCCTCGGACGAAACACGGCGTGGCTTGTTTCGCCCTGGTGAGGAGAGGTCCGCTGCGTCGGTCGAAGGTGCGGCGACCCTGTCGTGCCGAGCTGACGCTGATTGTTCAGTTGGAGTTGGAGAGGTTCTGCAGTCACATTGCTGGGAGGGTGGTATGGCAGGGTCATGTGAGGACACTGGGATTCGGAGGCGACGGTCTCGCTGTTGCGGTAAGTGTTTTCTCTGTCCTCGGGTTCAGAGAGAGCGAGATCATCGGAGCTGTTCCATTCTGAGCTGCTGGTTTTTGTAATGTGCCTCAGGGCTGTACTTTCTCCAGTGTGCCCTCTACAGTTCGTCAGCTCCTGCTGTTCGCTCTGCCGGTTATCTGAGCCAGTGGAGTCTCTCTCTGAGGACGCTGCTTTTCTGGAAGAACTGGAAGTGTACTTTGATTTCCGTCTACAGAAGAGAATGATGGAAATGTAATTTAATATAACGAAAATCCAAGTTATGAGTCCTTATGCGCACATATTAGAACAAGTTATAGGGATGGGAACTGATTTCTTTTCTACCAATTCCATTATTGATGCTGCTTATCAGTCTGATTTTAATAGATTCCCTTTTTTATTCCTGATCAATTTTCTGTTTGGAGAAAATGAGGCCTACACGGCTTTTCAGCATCAACACAACTCTTTTATCATCTCTGAGTCTGACCATGGTGTAGAACCAGAGTAGATAAAAGGCATGCACGTGATGCAGCGTGGTGCTAATGTCACTACAACAGGTTATTTACCCTCAGTAACGGACATGCTGCTCAATTGGGAAGGTGCATGAGTGTCAAATACATGACATTCCTGGAATTTAAGCCCATGTTGAGTCAAGGGATGTGTAATCATATTACTGGCGTTTTCACCCTTACTTTAAATCATCATTTTACAGACATTACAAGCAGCACTGATGTCATCTTTCTTTGTTAAATGAACTCACACTTTGGACCATTTCCCTCTTTGCTATAACTCCTTCTTGGAAGTTTCCAGCAGCAAAGACGCACGAGTTTGAGGTCATTCTTTTGCAATGTGCAAATGAGGCACACAATTCCAGTGGATCGGACAATTTGGAACCGGCTCTTGATTCCCATCCCTAGCAAGTTAGATATAGTTCATAACAAAGGGCACTACCTCGAACTTGGACTGCACTTTAGATGTGAATGTAAAACTTGGTCATGGTTCTTTCCCTGAGGTTTGGGTTGATGTTTACCTATAAAATAAAAAAAACAAAGCTGATCAACACAAAGCGACAGACAGAGAAAAGAATAAAATATCAAAAATCAAAAGCTATTCAGCAGTCTTCATTTGGATAGGTCTGCTCCACTGTGGCAAACAGCTATTCACACGCTGTAATTAGTGCAAAAGGTAATGTATTTTTATCTTCTGACCTTTCCTACGCTTTAGAGTTAAATTTATCAGGACAAAATTAGAACACAGAAATCTTCTAAGCTACGTCAGAAGATAAAAATATCAAGATTACAACAACTGAGAAGACATTTGGTATAAAAAGAAAAACAGGAGGACGATTAGAGGCTTGTGGAAAAAAAAAAAAGATTTGAGTGCGGAGATTAATGACTTGTTTTCTCAGAATTTAGAGACTGAATTCAGAACCCGGAGAATTAAATCAGAACTCTGCTAAATCGCAGATTTTAGACTCTAATCTCATAATTCAGATTAATTTTTCTCAGAATTCGGAGACTAATATCAGAGCTTAAACACTTTTATTTTCACTTACTGCTAATCCTCTTTCCTAATTATAAACTAGGCAGATACACACACGCTTGCAATAAAGCAAAATGAATAAAAAGTAAAGACCAAGCAGAGACAAAATCATCTACACATCTGACTGTGAAACCGATGCCCTCTCAGGACACAAGGTGGCAGCAGCAGTCTTAATCACACTACTCTTCCTCACAGCTGGATGAACCAGTCTGCGCGCTCCCTCCGTGCACCAGCGCAGCGACAGCCAGCATGGTGCTGAATTCCTTCCCTTTAAAAATAGATGTGTCATTTTTTTCCTTTGCTGTTGCCCTGGAGAGGCCCAAGCAAGGATAAAAGCTTCAGCGGTCTGTTTGGAAGCACTGGCTCCAGATACACACACAGCCTCGATAAAGTATCAAGTGCAGCACAGTCAAAGTTGTACTGCGTGAAACAGAAAGATATTCATGACAATGCCAGCAGCCACGTCCAGCTGTGCTATCTGAATGAGCTTTGTGGGATTATCATCAGATTAATGCCTGTGCAGGGCTGACTGGGTTAAGAGGTTAAAGGAGCCAGTCCAAGCTCAAAAATCAATCTTCAATTACTCTCACATTATCAGCTCACACTTCATCTGTTACACTAACAGAAACATAGAGGAAGAAAGACAGTAATAATCTCTCTCACGCTTATTGAATTATGTACAAAGTGCATAAATACTCAACATGTCTTGCACTGACAGAAAACTGGTGTGTGTAAATCTTACATTTAGAAATCCGACCTGCACTGAATGACTACATTACTATTTCCCACTGTGAGTGCTCTGGAAGACCTGCAGATTAGATGTAAGATATAACCTACCCTGATATGTTTTATGTCTTTTACGCTCTTTTTCATGGTTTAATTGTCACATCATGTTACTTTTAGTGTCTCAGTCTCTCATTTTTTCACCCATCTTTAAAAAAAAAAAAGTCTTTATGTTTTAAAGTTGACTCGATCTAAAACTTTCGACAATTATTCATTTCACATATTGCCATAAATTGTGCCAGCTGATTAAATAAACCGTACTTATACTAATAGATTACAGTACAACCATTAAAAAAGGAAGCTCTCAAAACCTCCAACTTACCATTGTGTGAAGGTGAGGACGTTATACTTGATTTGGCATCGCCTCCTTTTTGGTGCAGCAGACTGAAAATAAAAGATTACAATTATTGTAAGCACATTTTCAATCAATCCTGTTTCCAAGATTAGTCAATTAGTATTTTGAAAAACACAGTCAGCATAGCAACAAACAAAGGAGCAAACTTTCATAGTCTGGTCTATTTATTGACTATATTCTTAATTTTAAGGGACAACATTTTCTGTGGCATTCAGTCCATTTCAGGAACACATTTTTAATAAGATGTTGCCATTTGCATGCAGCATTCAAGAAAATTCTCCACCCACAAATGTTTATCTTGATGGACAGTAATAAAAAAGTGACTAAAACAACTGTGCAAGGTGTGATGCTTGCTGGGGAAGGATTTAATAATCTGTGCAGAGATCATAAAAAATTCCAGGTTTGTTTCAATAGCGTGGTTTCAGCTTGCTTCCTGATCCACTGACATTATGTAAAGTACAAGTTATTTGAAAGTTAATGTCATGGGAACAAGTGTGTCCTCTTGCAGTCCGGCGTTAGCCTAGTTTCCACGGAAATCAAAAGTATTTCTGAGTGATGATGCACACACGGCAGCGTCATCAAACATCATGAATCTCAAAATAGCAGACTGGTGGAAAAATGTACTGGAGGACTTGTACTGAGAACTGGTTGGAAAGCATGCAGTCTGTGGCCATCTTTAATTACATAAAAAATAGTTTAATTATTTCCATGTGGTGGAGCCAATGACTAATTACTGGATGGGAAAGGATATTTATGGGACAGATCAACAAATAAACCTGGACTGTTGAACCTCATGAAGATTTTCTTTCATGAATTAAAGGGTTTCTGACAAATTTTCATGGAAATGAACTTTTAAAGGAAATTCAATCTGTAATGTCCGTCTGAAGCCTAGTCCACAAAGACACAGTGTTTTTGTAAACATAGCTCTTTTTTTAATGTGTGCTGGCCTTCTGTCAACACACAAACGGCATTTTAGGTCACTAAAAAATAGCTTAGTGACTAAAATAGTGCTGGCTCTACCCTTGCTAGTATGAGATGAGTAGAAGGCAACACACACAACTTGCTTTGCCTCCTTTGTGGTGCAGGGTATGGTGTGTTGCATTATTTTATTTAAAAAGTGTCTATGTTTCAGTCTAACGTCACTAACAGGACTTTTTACATGTTTACACGTATGAGTACAATTAAGTAAATTAAAAGGTCACCACCCCAGTTAGTCCTCTGGTAACAGCTTCTTTGGGTGTGTACTGAATCGCATACTTTTTCTTTTTACGCTAAGTAGGTAATCAAGCTGTCCGAAAAATGTATGCACTGCTGCATGCAGTGTGCACAGGACATGCTACCTTCTCATAACGTTACACCCTGAACTCTGACCCTCTTTCTCACATATCTCTTACTCATGTATCCATGTACAGAGGTCAACCAGGACAGCTCTGATGTTGTTATATTACCATAAGTAATAACTGCTCTGGCCTGCTCTTGGCATGCTTCAATTGTCTTTGTATTTTTTTTCTGACAGTGCTTGTTTGGACTGGATCATTCTGTTCATTCTGACCATTCAAAGATCCCTTCCTAATGTACTCTATGAAAGTGATTGGGGAGGAAATCCACAGTCCTTGTTCTGTGCAAAAGCGAAAGAAGCTAATATGAGGCTTAAAATTAGTTAATTCAAACAACTATCTTCCATGTTCTTAATTCTTACAGTACATAAAAGAAAGACTGTGGATTTTGTCCCCACTCACTTACTCTGAAGACAGGTCTTTTTTCAAATAACTAAACCCCCAAACCACGTGTTTTTTTTAGATCAAAACTAATGTATATGGTCATTCAGTTGTGTTGTTGATTGATTCAGGTCCAATTTTTGACATTTCAGAGCAAAATATTTGAGTTCTACACAGTGTTAAATATGCATGGCAACCGCCCTCTACTGGTTACAAACTCAGCTACTGCAGTTGAATATGAAATGCGACTGGCTGATCTGGTGGCAGGTGATGTATGTGGTGGCAGCTTTCATCACCAACCAACTCCACAACAGGAACTACTCTCCTCTCCCAGCCTTGCCCATGCTGATACTTTTTCCAAGTTCTACAGGTATTTTTGAATTTCCAGGGCAGAGGCACTTTTTTTAAAAACCTGGGTTTAAGTACACATTCTTTACAATGGCGGCCTGGCATGGCCAGTATGAACTTTAGGACTGGTCAAAGGAAGCAGACCCAGTTTCAGTGTTCATATGGGCAGCTGACTATTGTCTTGAAAAATTGTGACCCTATAACTCAGGCTGTTGCCACTTCTTGAATGTAAAACCTTCATTTGTCCTTCTAAAAAATGTCCGTTGACAAGACGCAGTTATTTCTTACCTTTGCAGCTGCGCCTCGGGTGTTGATCTCTGGTCTTTGACAATAAAGCCATCAACACCAGGTGAGTCAGGATTGGTGGAGCCGCTGCTGAGTCTATCGCTGCTCTCGTAGCCAGACTCTGTCCTTTGGATGGTCCAGGTATCACTACGCAGCAGTGTCTTGGGGCCACCTTTCAGCCTGCTGCCCCTCTGTTGGTTGGCCCTGCTCTCTGACTCCACAGAGCTGTGGCTCTCGGTCTCATGCCGCTGCTCGTCCTCGTAAATCGTCATTAGACACTTCTGCTTCCGATCCTCCCTGGCTCGTACGTGTTCCCGCTCGCGCTCTCGGCTTTGTTCGGCGTGCACTCTTTCCTGGGATGAAGGCTTACTGTGCCGCGGGCTGTCGTGTTGCTGCTGACGGCGCTGCTCCAGTTCATTCAGCACGGTGTCAACATTTAACACCTCTCGAATGGGCCTCCAAGTGGACTTCGATTTATTGCGGTTTCCTTCGCAGCCACCTTTTTCCCATTGCTCCTGGCTGCTGTCCTGATCATAGCGACTCGGGGAAGAGTTGTTCCTCCGACTGTGCCCGCCACCCTGCATACCGAAGGACTGTCCACGTGGCTCATGAGATCCTCTGCTTGAGTGGTTTGATGACTTCTCAGTGCGTGGATAGCTTTTTGATTTTTGGTCCACAGAGGGCCTCGGCCCATTCTCTGGAGGAGACGAAGATCTTGCATGTGCCATCTCTGAAAGAGGGACACGATTGTTCATTAACATGCTCTGACGTACAGGAGTTACCTACACTGGCTTTTGTCTCTCTATTACCAGTGTGTCCTATGACGCAGACACAATGCTCTACCTTTGTGTTGTGATGGGTCCGTTTTCCGATGCCCTCTGTCCTTTTTTGATGTTTCACTCGGCCTCTGCAAATTTTCCATGAAAGGTTCCTGGAATTTGTTTGGACTGCCAAGGGGATGTTTCACTGAGGAGAAAAACATTGAAAAGGCAGATGAGTGGCTGCTTGTGGATGTTTATTTAAAGGGAAACTGAAGTATTTTTAAGCCTGGACTATTTTTCTATTTTTTTGTGTCTAAGGGACTAATGGAGACAAATTTATTTTCAATTGGACCAGTATCAAGAGAACAGGTTTCAATACAATCCCTACAGGCAGTTGTGCACTGTCACTTTATGTCCTTTAAAAGTGCTTGTTTTTGCCACTGACAGGCTCCAGCTGTAACTATAAGTTTCTAACAACATTATGGAAAAGACCCTATAGAGAAATTGAATGGTTTCTCGCTCAAGGAGAAGTCTCGTTTTGGAATCTTGCAGACATTTCCACATTATTAAAGTCAGCTAAATATACAGCTACGACATTAAGAAATCTTAAGAAATACTAACCTCCAACAAAACAAACCCTTCCCACCTCACCTCTCTCCAACTCTCACTATCATTACCACCAGACTTCTGCTTAAGTGACACTGGGTCATGATAAGAAACAGACCAGCAAAAAGTGAGGAAAAATGTTTTATTTCTCTGTAGGGTCGTTTTCATAATGTAGTCACACACCTCTTACAACAATAAGAGCCTGTCAGTGACAAAAACAAGCACTGTTATTAGGCGTAAATGGAACAATACAGCCTGCTACACTGCTGCTGCCTTTCTCAATACTGGACCAATTTAAAAACTGTTGTCTCGATTAGTCACTTAGATACAAAATCATGAGAAACAGGTTCCACGTTAAAAAGTACTTAACTTTCCCTTTAACTTATGATTGACATTTGTTTCTTGAAGTAAGATTTCTGACTGCTGATGTCAGTGAAGCACATAGTAATTATTATTTAATCATAAATTTCCTTTACCTGCATAAAGCAAAAAGAGGTATAAACAACAAATTAGGTTGTGACATGACTGTTTATGTAAGTAATGTTCAGCAGGTGCAGCATGCTATTTTACCACATATGAGGCTTATCAGAGGTGTTAGAGCATAACATAATAGTCCTGCATCTTGTGCTGGGCTAAGACACATTCACACTGTCTTATGTACTGGAGGCGTGTAGCTTGATGTAGCAGGGTCAGCTACCCAGCCGGGTCATTTCTGACTCATTCACTGCAAATTCCAATTCAGCTATTTGACACTCCTGCCTTGTATCTTTGCTGCAAACAAGGACAGAGAGAAAACACACTCACCAACGAACAGATGCCAGAGCATCATTAGCAACGTTGAAACACAACACTGCTGCCACGTTTGCAAACCCTGTGGTGTTTCTTTGCCTCTGTAGCAAGCAGGTCACTGTGAGAAACAAGAGATGCTGCGAACATCTGCCTCTAAATCAGCACATTCACCCGACAGCTGCACCGCCTTTCACATTTATCCCTCAACTCCTCCTGTCTGCATGTTAGCACTGTTTCCTCCTTAGATTTTTATTTAATTTGTATGTCCTTGAAGATGTTCCATATAAGTCAACAAAATATAAAATATAGCAACAGTACAGTAAGAAGCCTCTCTGAAACACGATTGTGTGCATGTGCATGGCCGCTGGATGTTATAACAGCAGTGAGTAACAGCAGTGAGTAAGCTGGAGTATTATGGACGTCCAGATTTGATCATGTCGCCTAATGCTGACATTTAAGTAGTTCCACTGAAAACAAATACTAGATTTAAATGGAGTACACACTCCACAACTGCCATGTAATTAACCAGTACACACACATCATGTTGCCTGCAGTTACACACAGACTCTTAGGCTTTGTAATACACATACAGTATAACACTGCTGGGCTGTAGTCTCTGTTGGTTTAAGTTGTAAGTGTAGAGAGGATAAACTCCTATTGCAGAGCAAAAAACAGCACATCAGTAAACCTGAACATAAACTAATTTCACAAAAGAGCAAGTAATGGATGCAATAGATATAATAATGACTAAAAAAGAAGCCATATCTCACTCTAAGGCAACCAAAAAATATCACTTACGCTTATTTTCACAAACACAAGAATCCAGTCCCATGCCAGTCAAAGTATCTGGGCACCACACTAAAGCAAAACAATCCATCTAAACAGGCAAGGATTCATTGCCAAAAAAACAAACAAACAAAAAGCAGATAAATTAATGGAGGCAAACATCGGAAATGTCTAGGGGAGGAGTGAGAACCGTGGAGCAGGAGCAGGAGTGCGCTTGGCCACAGGAGCAGGGATTAGGGAGGGAGGCGTGGGTGGTAATCTGCATGCAACAGAGGCATCATCCTCATGTCAAGTTCAAGCCAGCACACAGGGCAGGACAATCTTTCTGCCTGCGGTTTAACAGCACTCTCTCAATCCCAAAGCAAACCATAACTGTAATTTGTGAAATCGTTATTCTCATCGCTGCTGACATTGTTTTGGTGTTTAATTTCACTTAGTGATACTTCATAAAAAAAATGTTCAGATGCTCTCGTAGATTAGGATTTATGGAAATGAAATTATTAGACAAATTGAAATTGATCACCTGTGATGATCCCTATCATGATCTTAATTGTCAGTAGTAAATGGGCTATAGACACACTGCTGTCTGGAAGCAAATATACTCTGTTATTAGACAACACTCACTGTATTCATCTCAGTGGGAAGTTTAGTTAGATAACCCAAATAACCTGTATGTATCTTTAAAAAAAACATTTGCAAACATGTGCACAGTTGCATTGGGAACATAATCTGAAGAATGCCTTATGTTACCTCACCATCCTGTGCGTTACACTGGGTACATTTCCATGCATGCTAATATCGAATATGACAATATTTTGCATTTGACACAGGTCATGTAAACAGCATATTCCATTTGGATATTCCAAATTATGCCTTGTTTTAAAACAAATATCGCAATGCCAACTTCTTAACAAACGTGGCTGAAGGAATCGAAGAGAGAGGCTGTGTTCACACACTCAAACAAGTCCACCACCAGAGGAAAACTTCGCACAAGCAAAAGCTGTTTGCTTGTGCCACTATTCCATATTTTGACATGATAAGTGACCTGTTAAGGCACGTTAAAAGGAGGATACATGGCTGCATGTAAATGAGAATATAAGCAGAATATTAATTTTCATTAACCGATGTAAAAAGCTCAGTAAGAATATTGTCATTTTTGGAATAAGTGCAAAAAATTGAATATTTTGAACATGTAACCGTAGTCACTGAAACTCTTGAACTTCCTTTTGTGTACTCCAGAAAACTTCTGTTTTGGATAATTTTATGACACCTCACAATCTTTATTTCTGTCTATAATAATTAGGGTGATAATCTTGGGAAAATCTGGATCAAGCCATTATTATAATTCTGTTATGGTAGTGGTTTGTACGCTGTTATAGTGTAGGTCAGCACTTGTGTCTGATTGTAGAGTGTATGTTGGAAATGTCTGTACCATTGCTACATGTAATATTTAATATACAGTGCTGATCACTGTATCATATATATTATTTCTAATCTGCAGATTTACTATTTGATGGAGCAGTGAAGTCATATTTATCTCAAGGTGGCCAAAGAATGTGCATCTGACAGAGGAGTTAATTAAAAAGAGCACTGCTTTCAAAATAAATACAAATATTACTTTTAATTAGAGGCAGATAAGCATGGGGAAATCAAGTTAATCCACCCTGACATGTGTTATGAAAAATAACAGACTTCTCCTTGACTGCACAGCCAGCTTTTACTCGGCTCAAGTTCTAGATTCAGTCCTTGAAAAACGATGTAATTGAATCTGATTTTGTTGTTGCTGCGTCATGTCATGCATGCAGTCCTTTTGATAAACAGTAGTGAGACATTAATTTATTCCTTGTTTTTGCAACTGACTTTGGTCTAAGCAGTTTAATCCATGATAAGGTTTGTACATAGTGAACAGCAATGCACGAGGAAGTGTCCTGATGTTAGACAATGACGAATAAAATGGCCACAAAGTGGACACAGTAGTAAAAGGTTTGTGTACACTGTATTCATTTTTCAAACATTTCTTAATAAACACCTTTTGACTGCCTGTTTGAAGTGTGAGGGTTAGGCGTGCTGATAATCAGAGGATTGTCTTACTTGTCACGTCACCATTTATTTGGGCTTTGTACCGAGGACACATGGTGGTTTGTCTCGGTGCATCTTCATTAGACACTGGAGATCCCTCAGGGTTGGTGTAAAATAAAAGAAGCGGCTGGAAATGTCCCCTGATACATTTAGAGGCAACATCTTTCCACTTGGATCCAATCTGGGCAGAGCAAAGTGTGATATAAGAGCATGTAACACACAGTAACAGGTAGGAGACGTTTGAACTGGGATAAAGCAGATTAACAGCGTAGCGCTCCTGACCTCCTTTACAGTAGCATCATCGAAAAACATCCATTTTGAAGATTTGGTGTGATAGGCGAAGGCTGAGTAATGTTTACTCGAAAAACAGATCATTCCCACCAGATGAAGCTCGCTGCGTTTGGCGTTTTCATCAGTGACGCGGTTGAAAAGCTGAAAAAGAGCAAAATGAGAGTTTGATCTCCGTGTGTTGCACTTTGGCAGATGCTAAATCCTGTGACAGTAAAATCTTTGTGTGAGTGTGTTTGATACGCTGCTGAAGCCTTTTATAAAAAGATTGACCTTTATCATTACTAGTGTTTGGACAACAATAATATATCAGTCAATATCTGACAGCTGGGATCACTGTCATTTTGTACGAGTGACTTTTTTTGCGCAAAAAGGACTAAAACATCTATGTTTTCTTTTGTTGAGGATTTGATTTATTTGACATATCAAAAATATAAAAGGTTATACATTGTGAAAGATGACAATGATAACACAATAAAGTTACAAGATAACTTATTTCCATTGTGGTCCTGATTTGCTCCAGAAGGTCTCAGATCTTTTACTTGAAGATATACTATGCAAGATTTTCCATAAAAAAAACAATGTAAAGACTCATACAGAAGTAGTGTATAAAAATACATCATAATTCAATAGCTGATTTATATTTTTTATTAATAATCTGGTTCTGGAAAGTCCCTAGCAACTAGCATGGCCAAGCAGATGTAGTGAAGTTAACGTACAATATGTGCCTCTGACATGTAGTGAAGTGTAACGTAGCATAACATGGAAATACTTTAGTAAATTACAAAATAATCCTTTAGTACAGTAACTGAGTCATTGTACTTAGTTACTTTTCACCCCTGCTTACCCCACACAGGTTCAAACGTGGGCCAAGTGACCGAATGACATCATCCGTGAGGTCGGACTGCTCGGCATCCCACACGAATCCAATAGTGACGATCTCTGGACAGTTCATGAGCACACGGCGGATCTTGATACTCTGACCACAGTCGCTCTGCAAAATATGAAGGAAAACACATGAAGGTTCACAATAATATCAATGTACATACAAGAAAAATATTAGGGCTGGGATGCACCAATGAGGATTACTTTAAGTTTAGTAAAACTAGGGTTTAAAATCAGTAAATCCAGATTCAAAATTATGCAGAGCTCTGTTGCACCATTAAAAATGATTCTTGAATGTATATCTATTTAAACAGATTTTAAGGTTTAATCAATAGGAACAAGCATCATATTGAAATTGAAATTACAAAATTAACTGAAATTAATTGAAATGACCAGTATCTTTACAAAAACTCATCATCATCATCATCATCATAAAAGCCAAGTGAACTGAGTCTGTCTCTCAACTTTCTTTGAGGAACTCAATTATTTTGCTGAATCCATCTCAAAAAGATAGCCATTTTGAAACTTAAACCTCCTCGACTGCAGGTTTAAAGTTAACCCTGGATCACAGTTTAAAGTTTGGTGCAACAGAAATTAAACTTTAAGCATGGTTTAATCAGGTTTAAACGCTAATACTTGTTGGTGCAACCCAGCCTAAGTCAACAGTACAAGAACTTTCTCAGAGCAGATCCTTAACATGGACTGTATATTCAGTTTGGGAAACAACATTAGGATTTCAAGTCAGTTTCAATGTGTGTTTATTACAGAGGTAGGCTTCTGTATTCAGCCTACATGTATCTTAGCAAAAAGACAACAAGCCAGTGTCACAACACTTCATAATCTGCTTTATATTCAAATGGTATGTCTATATTAAATATGTGTAGTAATAGAAAGTGAGACATTTCAAGGAGCAGCTAGTTTCAGCCTTTCTATTTCTGTTTCTTGGCAAACAGCAGCTTGGCCCAATTAAGTCAAAACTGACAGCTTGTTTTTTTATAAGCGTGAACAACTCTTGGATGTGTTGGTGATAAGTTCATTAGTAACAAGATACACTGATATGACAAACACACACACACACACACACACACACACACTAGATACAGGAATAAAATCAAAAGGCAGAACGCAGTGAGGAACAACGTTACAAAGTGCTTTACACAAAATAAATAAAACAAAACTAACAAGACAGAAAGCAGCCAAGCAGACACGGGGGGGAAATCTAAAATGTGCAGCTTTGTTTTTAAATCTCAGCGATAAATAAATGAGCACATTTCCCAAATCTTAGTACTAGGTTGCGACTTTATCTCTGTCACACACACACACACACACACAGACAAAACTGAAATAAAACTTGTGACTTATCGCTTCATGATAAGGACTGTTGCAAAAACAAAAATAAAGGATCAGACAGTCTGCACATCAGTATCATTGTACCAGTGCTGCAGCTCTCATTTTTTAGGGAAGAATAATGGGTTAAGGGAACAGAGCACTCAGCTTCACCCAACTGATGCACACTGAGGAGGAAGACAGCGGTAGCAAATACAGATGAGAGAAAAACAGCATACCCCCTTACTGCTATTTATATCCTAACACTAGTCTGGCATCGTCTCCTTCTGGCCGCTTCAAGTGCAGAGTCACAGCAGAAAGCACAGAGTGTACTCTGCATAGCTGCAACAATCATCTTTGTGTCCATGTTACGTGTTAGCGTTTACTTTAGTCATGGTTGAATTCAGTTGTTTTGACATAGCAGCAGAACAGGGAGAGGTACTGAGCAACTAAGTTGTAAAGTTGTCTGATTTGTTCCATTGAAATGAACAGTGACAATAAATCACTTACCGGGCAGCTTCGGAGGTCACCACCTGTGTTGTTTGCTGCCTGCAGCAATTCTCCAAACATGTCTGACCTGAGCCGCTCGTTCTTCCCCAACATGCGATCAACCTGTTGGCTGTGCGTAAAAACAGGGACTGAATCAACAGATGGTCAGTCCCAAATACAAATGTATTATATTTTTCACTCAGTGGATAGCCTACCGCAAAACTTCTATCAATAGCCCGGGCTATTATTTGCTTGAATCACTGAACCTTAAGCTAATTGGTGCAATTTTTCCAAAAAAAAAATGGGAAAAAAATTGATAAGAAATGACTCACAAATTATAAAAAATAACAATAATAATATTTAGAAAATTATTTTTAAAAAATAGGGGGAAAAGGCAAGGGAAAACTTTTTTTAATAATAATTCTTTTAAAATTTTAAAATCATGTTTCAGAATTATCATTATGTTTAAGCACTCTTTTTTGAACTCATTTTATTGTTTTTATTTTTCTCACACTAATATCTTGCTAATTTTCTTGGTCATCTCTTCTTTCATTGCTCATTGCCAGCTTCCCATGTTTTTTAAAGGAAATCAGGCCAATTTGCTGTCAGGTTTCAAAGGGTTAAATCGCTGAAATCAACAGGCCTATATTTGGACAGGCGTCCACATGGGACAGGACTTCAATTCCTTTCACACAAATCTGTTGCTCAGCAAAGATGGAAATACAATCAAATTGTTTATTTAAACCCGTATGAACATTACTTGTTTAAAAATGAGGCTTCAGATAATATATAAGTTATGAATCATTCATGTGATCTAGCTGACAGACAGAGCATCACAGAGAGACTGAGTTACAGCACTTGAGGATTACGGCACACGCCCACTAAATCCTGTTAAAACAATACTAACAACTCGTACTAACAAACCCTTTTGATTCTTTTGATCTGATGAGCCGTGTAGACTAAAGGAATATGAATAATTTACAGGGTCATTGAGGAATGGACACATAATCTGAGGTAGTCAACAACCCGGTTTTAAACATCCGAAGAACATCTATAAGAAAAAATGAAGTGCTTGGCAACCAGACCAGGCCTCTAATTGAGAAGTTTTGGGGTAAACTTTGTCACCGTAACTTTTGTGCATCTGTAACAAACAGAAACTGCACTCTGGAAATCAATACGACATGGTTTAAATTTGGATATGCACATATTTTGACACTGCCAGAAAGGTGTTAATTCAACCATATGTTTATTATTGAGGTGATAGTTGTCTACACATACACAGCTATTTTCAAAAACCAATCATTTCCTTTACGTTTTGGCCCCCTGTCCACACACAATCAGAAATTTAAGTCACTAAAACAGAGACCTTTTAGAGGGCTTTCTAATGTTCAGTTACTGTTTATCTGTGTGGACATCTGCTATATCTGCTTTATGTAATGCACATGAGCCAGAAGCGATAACAACAACCACAACAACAGTGGTTTGTTTACATTTTGTTAGCACTGCTTGGTCTAATGCAGGCACATCCAAAGTCCTGCGCGGGTGCAAACTGTGGCCCACAGACTGATTATTACTGGCCTGTGACTTGTCTTTGAAAATATACTATATGTGGCTCACCACACATCACTGGTTAACCGAGCAGGATCCCTTTGCATTTTTTCCGTTCACCTCAAGATGACAGAACTATCGTTCAGCTTGTAGGAATGCAAAAAATGAGACAAAACGTTCATTTAGCTTTTAGTCTTTCGAGAATATTTAAGGATAGACACATTGATAATAATCAGCACTGGATGTTTAAGTGAGGCTGCTAAAGGACAGGAAGGAAATTGATCTAAGGTGCTTAAAATTGCAATCAAATAATTTTCAAGTGACCATATTTAATACTTTGACATTTAAATCAGGATTAACACTGTGGCCTGATTTTTGTATCCCATTTTTTAAAGCCATGGCACTAAATCAAGCACTCACCATAAAGCAGTGGTTGACACGTAATGTACGAACTCTGTGAATGGGTGTGGGTCTGAAGACGCACCACAGCAGCGACACACAAACTGCAAAAGAAAAACTTTAAGTCATTTTTTAAGATTATATTTCATGCTCAGTTTTACTAATGACCCGTGCACATCCTGTGACCAGTTAAGAATGACTCTAACAATCAGAGCAGCTGTGAGAGGATTTCTTCTTCTTCTTCATCACTGTTCAAATCTTGTTCTTTTAAAAGATAAAATGACAGCATCAAATAACTTAGTTACCTGCTCATAAAGCATCATTGCAAACTTCTGGTGGGTGATGCAGGATTTAGATGAACAAGCATCAGTTGCAGTGTCTGAGACGATGTGTAAATGAATTCTCTCCAGGATGTTCTCCTAATGTGTAAGAGATAAGAACAGATATAACATTTAAACAATGCAAACACACATGCTGCACGGCATTTTTGCTTAGTGTTTCCTTACAACCTGTAAATTAATCAGAGGAACCCACACGAACATATCTGTGAAACACTTAAAATATCAACATATTAGTCAATTAGATTTGGACTCAAAACGGCTGTAGACTTTAAAATGGGGTCCCTTTTTCATAGCTTGTGATGTGAAGTCATACTGAACTACTGAGGTCTCTACTCCCCCCATATTATCCAATGTCAAGTCTCAAGACGATATGTGCATGATAGCATGCACTAGGGCCCGTCATAATGGTGCACGCTGGGGCCTACTGTAACTTCCTGATGCCCCTGGAGCTGCCCATCCAAATAAATACAGTGGCCGAATGATAAAAAAAATGATCTTGAATTATAGTTGAACAGTTAGCCAAAATATATTTCTGAAAACATTTAAGATGAGGAAGAGACAATGTAGTGACAGAATCTTTGTTCACGTGTTACCAACACTTAGTTTTACCGTTTGAGCTCAATATTTACAGCATCTGTTTCCACAATACAGGAAACAGTATCGGGCCAACTTCCTGTTCACAAACTCTCAAGTTACAGCTAAACAGTGCACTAAAATATGTTTCTGAGAACACTGGGCAAAATATAGGCAAAACAGTAACAGAATCTTGGTTTATGTTTGATCAGACCTTAAGAGTTTGATCTGAGTTTAATCTTAGTTGAAGAGCAGGAGAGCCACTTCAATACTATTTCTGTCCAAGGTGGCGGTGGGCATACAAAAATGAGGAAGTGAAATCTGTAGTTAAGAAAATCTGTGAAAATCTACTGACTGAGCAGAGAGATCTGGGTACTGGTAAGACGGAGAGAAGTTTAAAACAGTTAATTTTACATAATACCTGCATTATTCTGATACAAAGCTGGTTGAAAATCGGTGTCCCTTTAAATATGCTAAAAAGCAAGAGGCCAGAATTCAGAATTAACATACAGTGGAAGATAAATCCGGTGATTAAACAGGACCAAGGCCTTTTGTCAGTGGCCTCTGCTTCTTACCTTCAGTGTCACAGAGGAGGAGTAAGTACCATAACATTATTTAATACACCGTTACTGCGGGAAGGTCTTCCACTGGATGTTACTTTGATTTAACGCTAAAAGACACAGTGTCAACGTACGAAGCACTCAGCAGCGTCATCCATCAGGCCAAGTTGGAAGCGCTGCTCATCCTTAAAAGTTTCGGCTAGGGCGTTACGCAGGCTGTCGGAGGGCAGCACACGCTCTCGGCTCTGCTGGAACTGGCTGAAGATACTCTGGAGAGGAAAAACAATGATCAGCTACTCAATAAAAATGTAATTATAATAATTTTTTTTAACTTATTTAGACAGTTATTATTCCATAAACATGCATTAAGTATTTGTTTTAAAACCAGTCTCAATGAGTAATGAGGTATTTTTTTATCCATTCTTCAAATAATGCCAGGTTTAGCTCAAAGTGCAGAGACATACAAACCTTTAAAGCACAGAAAATGCAGGCATCACCGAGACAGAAGTGACCTGAGAGCTGCCTCAAACTTCTCCTGAAGATGTCCAGCTGCCAAAGCACCTGTGAAGGTTTAACAACAGCAAAAACATCAAAATAGAGACACGCACATTAACTCATTTCAAGGATTTCATGAGCTCAAATCAAACATCTTAAGGCCCAGGCACAATAAACTGAAGTCAAAGAACTGGCGTCAACAAAGGCCGACTGATGCATCGCCTCATATCTCCTCCACCAAAAAGCTGCATTTGAACACACCGCCAAGACTACAGCCACCAGCCAACTAGCACATATGTTCTGCGGTGGTCTGTATCCGTCACTGAAAAAGGGAAACTGGCAGACCAACAGGATGAATTCAAGATGCTAGTTAGCCCGTTAGCATGTTAACAACACAACAATGTTAAAAGAACAAAGGATATTTACTGTGTGCTAGAGAGCAATGAATAGCTGACAGTCGGCCTGGTGCGGCAGGGCCATTAAAAACAAAATTTTGATATTACCATTGAATGAAAATACTCTGTGCAACACAGAAGGGTGGATAGTGCAGCCAAACCCACTGAAAGTTAACACTCAACTCTGCAGCCTTTCTCAGCTTTTAGTCATTTTCATCTCATTATTTGGTTTTCTGGTCCATGTGGCTGAGTCCCAGCATCTCTCACCAACCCACACGTTAAAAAAAACACATCCAGCTCACACACGTCATCAAGACTCTGCCAATAAAAATAGTAAAACAATTAAAAAAAACAAATATAAATAAAATCGAGCTAGAGACAGATATTTTATTCAGGAGCCGACAGACCAAATAATTAAAAAAACATAAGCGAATGTTGGCCGGTGGCAAAAAGGACTCCACTCATGTTGCTGTTTCTACTGACTACGTAACACTACGATAATGATTCCAAAAATATTCACCAAAAGAGACTTCAGAAGGATGCTGCGTTTGTTTTGGGGTGTGCTTCTGCTCTCTAGTGGCGAGAACATGATTCATTCACCTTTACATTGAAGTGTCTTAAAACTATAAGACAAGAGTGCCGAATGTTTGAAGGAGAAGGTGCTGATTTGTTTGTTTGAGCACTGAGACGGTTTTGGTCAAGTGAAGTTATTTTAAATATATGTAGCGTCTATTTGCACCCAGCTGAGAATAGTTACACTGCAGCTATTTGGCTATTTATACCCACCCCTACAACGTGTTACTACGGACCCCTCTTTGTGATTGGCTAGTGCTCATCATGTTGACACATTGAGGTCGGAGGTGGTTAGGGTGAGGGCAGGAGCACGCAACCTGTGGCTGTGGAGCTACATGTGATTCTTTAGCTTCTCTCCAGTGGCTCCGTGTGGGTTTGTCAATTATGTTTTTTACCATTTTAATATTCATACATCATTGTTCTGGGCCTAAAGTGATTTTATATTCTCCGACTGTAAAAACTGTAGCCTATACACAGATTAAATCTTTATTTTTTTTTTAACATTTGTCAACTAAAATGTGCGTCACACGTCTACAACCTGCCGCCTTTTCCTCTAAATTTTGCTAAACCTCAATGGAGGTGGCTCGTCTCGTGTCTCCCAAATCCAAACAAGGGAAACAGAGAATTTAATAGTGTGTGTGTGTCTTCATCACCAACACTGCAAAGTTAAAGTAGCACATACAGTAATCATGAATAGCTCACTGCAGAGGAGCAACCTTGTGGTAAAAGATATCAATGAATGCTTATTTAGAGCCAATGTTGTGCTGTATTGAAATGTCTTTTGAATATTCTTCTCCCCTCGTATTTGCAAACGAGGCAAAGCATTAGTAACACCTTTTAATGTAATGCAGTCCAGTCCAACACAACTGTAAACTATAACCTCAATAAAAACATATAGTTAAATCAATACCTCCTGGGCAGTGTCCACCAAAACTGATCATTTCTGTGAAGGTGGAATTTATGGCCAAGGTTGCTGACCCCTGGGTTAGGCCAAAAAGGTCATGGTTAAGGCTAGTACTAGCCAATATGGACATTGCTAGGATGCCCAGGAATACATACACCCAAGCATAAATAGCTATGTATTCTTCTTACAATCTGGGTCCCAGAAGCCTTTTTGGCTACGGACACCTGGGCGCTAACAGCACCTGCCTTTGATTCAAGTATGTTTTCAGTCATTTAGAGCTGGTAGAAAATGGTTCTTCACCTGCACAGCGCTGTTTAGGAAGCAGCTATTTTGCCCGGGCTCATTCAGCAGGCCTTTGGTGAGCGCGAGAGACAGCATGCTCCCAGGCTGGTAGGATTTTTTCAGACCTCCTCCAGGTTTTTTGAACATCTTCACCCATGCCATGGAGTTAGAGCCTGCAACTGATTAAAACAACAACAAAAAAATAAATAAAGAAAGAAAACCCTCAGGTTATGACGTGTAGAAGGTGTCAGTCTGTGTTTTTGCGCCTTTTTAAGCAATTTACACTCCACATGGAACCTTAACATTTCATTATAAAGAAAAATGTAACTTCAAAAACATGGATGACCCACTTAAAACATACTAAACATACAAATACGTTAAATTCTGTTCACTTCAGTGCATTTCCTTTAATGTCTGATTCAAAATGTGATTATTATTGCATGACACTATGGAGGCATAATAAGCAACCCTGGATGGAAATTCAGTTCATCTTGGACTCAATTTTCATTACATCACTAATCCAAATGACTGATCTGGTTGGACGCCAGATGAATCATGTCCTCTACCTTCTCCAGAGTTGGGGGGAGACTTGCTGCGGCCGGACATGCTTGGAGGTGGGAGCTGGTGCGCTGGTCTGGCCATGGGCTCCATCCATTTCATCCCCACCAACCTCCGGAGCGGTTAGTTGAAAGCATGGTCGGGATCAGCCACAAGGCAGCCTCAGCATGTGCTACTGGACATTGACTGGCAACTGGACAATGTCTGAGGACAGATGGAAAGGAAGAGGTAAAATATAAATGTGCTAACACAAATCCACAGTGCAGCTATAGCGAGGCTTAAAAGCAGAAAAGCCAGCTAATGCTTCAAAAGTAGTGCATTTGTGCTGCAGAACTGCATAACATCATAGATGGAGATTTCGCAGGGGATACTTCCCTCCATATTTAGAGCCTGCGCATTTGTATCCCTCAATAAAAATATGAAAGTAGCAAAGGACTTTTACGTTGACAAAATTAAAGACATTTATACCACAAATTGATGCATAAAAATTCGCCAGAGAGCAAAAACTCGAGTTTTTTCTAGCTGAGGATCCCCAAACAACCATGTGTGTCCCAGCAGTGTTGAAATTAAAACTACACCCTCGCATAACACGAACAAAAAAGTAAATGGACACAAGTCGAGCAGTTTTTTCTCATTCTGACAGAAACCTGTGAATAAAGCAGCCAAATAAACACTCAATTAGATTAATTCCCACACTATGTACTGCTGTTGTATCTCCCTACTTGTTCAGAAACACTGAAACATGAGCCTCCGCAATCTGCATTGTGACCACCACACCGGCTGATGTAAGACCATGACAACATTTTAATTGTTTTTGATATTTTTACAGCTGCTTATGGAGGAAAGAGAACCCTGTGACTTATGGACAAGGCTGTAGCCACAGAGTCAACATGGGGGAGGGGACCAAATCCACCAGAGGGGGTCTGGGGGTCGTCACCCTCAACTAATTTACCACTATAATATATCATTTATCACGAGCAAGTACGGCTACACAGTATACTATACGAATATGCAATTATAAAAGCTACCACTGTCTACATAAATAACACACACAGCACAGCATAAATTACTGATGCTTTACTCAGACTATCTGTTGACTATGTCTGATATATATAGTGCCATTGAGACATTATCATTAGTTGAATATGCCTGTGAGCTTATCCCTGAGGGGAAATTCAGGGCCCGAAATACACACACATGCACAAACAGGACCTATACATTGCATTAAATGTAGAGATGTCAGAGCGAGCGGTTGCCTTGGACAGGCTTCCCGAGCAGTTGGGGGTTCAGTGTCTTGCTCAAGGGCACCTCAGAAGTGATCAGGAGGCAAACTGGCACCTCTCCAGCTATCAGTCCACGCTCCATACTTGGTCAGTGCTGGGACTTGAGCCGGCGACCCTATGGTGCCCAAGCCAAGTCCCTACTGAGCTGCTGTCGCCCCGAATATCTTTGAATTTTGTTTATAATAAATGATTGTTTCGGACAGTGGTTTGTGTTTACCTGTCATAGTTGTTGTTGTTGTTGTTTATATCATTTTTTATCAATGTATGGGGGGATTTTTTTAGCTTATTTGAAAGTTAATGGGGGTTATGTCCCCCTACTATATGTGATAATTACTGCCTTGCTTATGGATGTTCAGATGTTCTGTTTTTATTTGTAATTGACCCTGTTGTTGCTTCATTGCTGACAGATTATTTACCGAGGTAGAATGACAAGGAACAAAACAACAATAAGCATTATAGTTATTGCATTTTTTTAAAAAATTACATAACTTGATTATTACTATTTTCTAATAAAACCTTAAGTGGTGCTGCATTGCTTACATTTATATTAGCTTTAATCCGCAGCTGTTTCTTTTCTCTTTGTGGATATGATACTGTGTCAACAAAAGAAATAGCTGCATTATGGAGCTGATAACACACACAAACAAAAGCTCCTCTTCTTTGAAACTCAATTACACGAAATTCAAGCTACAGGCTTGAGTACAAATGTAAACAGCAGGGTAACCCCACCACTGAAACATCCAAACACACAACTGCAGCCTTGTTTTTAATTATACTGACGTGCACAGAGGTCCCACAGGAGACTACATTATTTTTATCTTAATCTGCTGCTGCTCTGGTTTGTTGACATTTTTAATGTTTTACATATAAGGGGAGTATTTCTGATTAATGAGAAAGACACGAAAATTGTGATTTTTCAACCGGATATTAAACTTTTACAGGCATATCTTGTGTTTTATTTTATTAATAGGCTTATGTGTAATTTCTATGCTCAAGCAATGACTGATTGCAGTCATTTAAATGACCTATTTTATAAATATCCCAGCGTTTTCATTATGTAAACTCATCTGTAAAGGCTGTATTTAGTGTCAGTGCCCACATGTGTTTCTGCACCAGCCTCTCTGACAACATGTGATGCCCGTATAGGCCTATACGGTCTGACATAAGCGCCCATCTTTGCAGTCGGGTTCATAAAGAGGACATTTACTGCATGATCATCCTGAGATTTCCTGCATTTAGCAAAAAAAAACTAAAGCCTCGTCGAGCGCGCTCCCACAGCAGGAGACACGCTGCCAGCGTTGCACCACGGTGAACTGTATACATGGGAACAGCGCCCGGTCAGCTACTGTAGCATAAATATGCGGCAACTTGCATTGAGGCATTAACAAAACAAGTGCTGTGCCGACTCACCTTAAAGGGAAGCGGATACTTGATTGCCTCCAATGAAGGCGCAGGGCGGTCCAGCTGTCAACGCGCAAAATCCCCAACACTTCTCCCCGAATGCTCCAAATAAAACTGGCTAGAAAACACTGCAGATATGTCCAGACGCATGTAACGCACTATCTGTCATAGTGCAGCATTCCCAATCCCTCCGACACGCACACAGGCTGCAGCCCGAGCCGCTGTTTGCTGCCACACACACACACCCGGGCGGGACACTGTTCTTTCGCTTAAAAAAAAAAAAAAAAAATCGTCCCCTTTTTTTCCTGCACAAACGGGGCCAGTGATGGCCTGTGCATGTGAATGTCCGACGCGGATTAGTGATGTTTTGAGACTTGAGAGGTCAAACTCCGCCCCTAGTGTAGCCTCAAGTGCACTGCTGCTGTATTGCAATCTTCAATCCCTGCATGGCAAACTGTGTGCTGGCGGAAGGTCAGACTTCCAACTTGTCATGATGATGATGAGAGAAGACATCACATGACTGCACTGGTTTCATAATCATGCAGCACTGTGGGGACTAAACCCTGCCTGTGTGTGATTTTTTTTATTTATTTCCTGTGAATGCTCTCACTTAAATGTCAAACAACACAACTGAATACTGTTTTATATCTGGATTTAAGGTGAAATACCAAATGTTTAAATATTCCACAGCTACCATGCACTAAAAAAAAAGAAGCTTTCATCCTCTTTCTTATCATTTGATTCACTATTAAGCTTCTTTTTTTTTTCAATCAAACAGCAATAATATTCTTAATCTACCATCTCTGTCTCTGTGACTGCAGTAAACAGGACACGGATTCACAAAAATCGGGGCAGATGGAGGGCCTGGAAGGGAGAGCCTGCAGAGCTGAGCAGGTTTTAAGTGCAGACAGGACGACTGATGGTGCACACAAGCCACAGTCAGCAGAAATGACACTCAGTGATTGGAGTGTCTGTTTCTTTCCCACATAAATTTTAGTGCTGGGATGCTCAATTTACGGCCCGTGGGCCAAACCTGGCTCGTGATATGCTGCAGGGTGGCCCGCTGAGCATTTTCTGTCTTTTTTTTTAAGATTTTTTGGGGGGGCTTTTTGCCTTTAATGGATAGGATATACAAGTGTGAGGGGGGAGAGAGTCAGGGGACGGGGCCTCTATGCATGGGCCCGCCTGATCTAAACACTAAGCCACCGACGCCCCCGCCAGCCATTTTTTCTAATTCATTTAAAACAAATGAATTTCTATTTTTTGTATTTTTGTACTTCAAATGTAAATAAGCTGCCAGAGGGCACAGAAATATCAGAATTGAGTTTTGTTTTTGTTTTTTTTAGTGCCAGGGCCCCCCATCCCAGAAACGCCCCTGCACACACTTGACCTGGGTGGTGCTGCTGCAACTGGATTTGCATCATTTATTCATTTGTTTATCTGTTAGATATTATTAATGTTTGTTTAGTAAATGACCCCTGACCTCCTGACATTTTGTGGCCCCTGAGCAAAACAAGTTAAGTATCCCTGTTTAAGTGGGTCTGTCCAAAATGTCCAAAGCGTCATTATTCAGTGCAACTATAATTAAATTCCCAAAATAATCAGATCAAGGATAAAATGAGTGATTTGATGACGCACTGTTTACCATCCTTATGCCACATGCTGATGATCACCTCCTGCTTTTCTCACCTCCTTGAAATACAATGCACACAGTGGATCCTAGTAGATAATTTACAGTGTGTGTGTGTGTGTGTGTGTGTGTGTGTGTGTGTGTGTCTTCAGTATGTGGGCCAGCCTGTGAAAAATAACGTATCTGCCTCTTCCTGAGTTGTTACACTGAGAAGTTCTCGCTTATTTTGAGTCCAAGAATGAAATCTGTTTGTGAATATTTAACGGGCACATCCTCTATTTCAGTGATACGCTGCAGCTGTAGGAAAACTATTATTTTCATACAGGTCCTGATATGTTCTGCAGTGCTATATACTGTAGTGAATATATGGGAAAACTGTGGAGCATGTGTCGATGGGATGGTACAGTCTAACTGTATACAGCTTTTCTCTGATCCCATCTTGGCTCCAGCAATAGCACTGAAACCTCCCTTGAGACGCGTGAGGTGTTTTTGGTATTTTTTATTTTAGGCTTCATATTTCACCCTCTGAATGTTGCACAGCTGAGCTCTGTTCAGATGAGCTGTCAAACTCTACTGTTCTTTCGTTTATTTTTGGAGTCAGGATTTTTTTCTTTGTATCATTTTGTTCTATCTTTTTTCACTTTCCAGACTGGAGTTCAGCCTTTCTGAAAAAAAAAAGTGACTTAAATAGACTCTCAGCAACTATAAATCAGTGACTACGAGGGCATTCAGAGTTTAAACAGTAACTTGAGTTCAGTTTGCTCTATTATTATCATGCTTTTAGATTTATATCACAGACAAACAGGATTTACATGTTGGGATGTCTGACATGTATTCTCCTCTATACCTGTGCACTATCATGAAAGTGAGACATCACCTTCTACATGTACTGCTGTGACATCGCTTACATAAGACTCTCTCAAAGTTAAGTCTTAAAATAGCTCAATCTTTCAGGAGTGGGTGAGACAAACACAGCTGCCGTATTAATTCATTTGAAATGATCCAAATGGACATTTCTTATCGTGACAGTAATGACACAGCTGAAAAAAAAAAATTAAAATCCCCTCTGCACATTTGACTCACAAACCATTTTGTGTTAATAGAAATGCAAATTCATTTGATTGTTGAGGTTTTGGAAAATGAAATTCACGCATTAGGTTTGCTCATGAGTCCCCACTGGCTTTGAATTCAATTTTCTCCCCGTCTCTGTTTTCCAGCTGTCTGAAATACAGAGTTTGTTAAACTGGATGTGCAGTTACATTCAGAAGAATAAAAAAAGGTGTGTATTAAAGATAGACTGTGCAGGATCTTCCTAAAAACAATGTATAGACTCATCACTTATGACACTAGAAGTGAGTGGCGGTATAGAGACACACACAGTGTCCCCACAGTGCTCAGATGAGGTCGGGGCTTGATGAAAAGGTAGCGACCAGGCGCCAGCTGCAGGCATTCAAGAGACACAATGCCGAAAAGTCACAAATACAGTGAGGCAAAATGGCAAGCAAGAGTGAATCTGGAGTTGGATTTCACTTTTACTCCGCTGGCGAGCATGTCTACAAACAGTAACCGACAAACCTGCATAGTGTACCTTTGAGTTAGAGTGTTTGAGGAGGCAATGCATTTAAACTGTAGAAGTAAAGGCACAAAGAGTGACTGTTTTCTGCCCAGTTCTTCAGAAACACAGTGAGTTCAACACCAAAATATTACACAATAATACAGTATTGCTGTTGTCGCATTTGTAGTGCATATGTGACTAAAAACGATGCAGAACAAACATTTTAATCTACTCTTCGGTGTTATTCCACTCCAAACAAGGCGTGGCTATATCCATTTTGTATTGATCTGTGTGTTATGAAATGTATTTGCCTAAAAAGTCAAAGTGTTTGAGTCTCTAACTAACCAGTTTCATGCCATTGCAGATCAAAGTCCAGCTTTCTCAGTCCTCCTCCCAGATCGAAGTAGTGATGCGATGCTTATGATCTCCTCAGGATAAAATATTTCTTAGTTGCAATGTGAAATAATTTCTTCTTCTTCAGTAGTCGACAATAAATCAGAGCTCTTACTATTATTTTATTTCTATAATCTATATATAATTTGTTTTTGTGTTGAATTTTATGGTAATTTCACCAATGGTTTATTGTTTTTATTTGCTTGCTCTAACATTAAAGAGTAACCTCAGTCTTTTTCAACCTGGACCCTATTTTTATGTTTTTGTGTCAAAGTGACTAATGGGGACAACATTTTTTGACATTGGTCCAATATTGAGTGACAGGGCTGCAGCCGCGCAATGCAACGTTAATGGGCATTTGTGCACCTTCAATTTATGTCCACTAAAAGTGCTTTTCTGCCACTGACTCACTGGCTCACATTGTTATCGTATATTACAGAGACTGACCTTTTTGTTAAAGAGAAAGTTACTTTTTGTTTAACCAGAAACAGCCCCAAAGTCTTCATCACCAACCCACCAGACTCCATTTAAATAAACAGTAATTTTAGCTGCATATATATATTTTCACATCTAACTGGTTGAATTAAAGGTTTATTTCAACCAAACTAGAGTTGGTGATTGTTGGAACAATGGAGAGATGAACCACAATGGTTTTTGTGAGTTTTATTTTGTTTTTGTCGACTTTAAATGAAGTATGTTTGACAATGATAAAATTACAGTTTCTTTAAATGGAGTCTGGTGAATTTGATGATTTCAGGGCTGTGCCTGGTTAAACAAGCTCTTTTAGTGGACGTAAATTGATGGTGCACAATTGCAGGTGTTTTGTTTTGTTGATTTCACTACTGGAAGAATTTCAAAAGTTTTTGCTCCTATTCATCATTCAGATACAAAAACTTGGAAAAAAGGGGTACAAAATACTGAAGTTACCCTTTAGGTTAAGATTTGATTTTATGATAATATATGGATAGCAAGAACATCATACTTTACATGTGTATTTTTCTGTAATGCAGTTTTTTGAAGTAGATGTATTTGAAATACTGCTCACTGATGTGCACTAAATACAACTTACTGCATGTCCCAGTTGGGTGCCATCAATAAATACTTTGCATTCTTTATTTACATTACATTTTCATCAATTCATCTAAACATTTATAAAATTTACAGTTTTGCTTTCAGTATCAGTGGAAACACACTAGTCATCAAATGCATGAAACATTTTGTGTCCGTTGAATAGGAAAAATCCAAAATATTGGTTAGGAATTGTAACTGCGCTACAAAATGACCGTTTTGCTGTCATCACAGGGGAGGGCCAGAACACTACAGCCAATATCATGTTGCCAGATTACAGTAAGCAACCTACAGGTCGTCAGACTCTGGGATTTTGATGGGCTCCAGGGTAATAGTGGGTAGGATCAGGTGGGTGCCCTCAGATATCCACCCCTGGGCTGTCCTGTTGAAGGTGGGTCGCTTCATCCCCGGCTCCTGCAGCTCTGGGAAGCTGGGCGGGTTCAGGTCCACCACGGGGAGCTTAATGTGATTCCTTTGGGAGCTTTCTCAAAGCCGCCGAAAGGAGTGGCAACCCTGTGATTGACATCAAGTGTGAGTGGCGGCCTACTTGTTGTGCTCTGGCTGTTAAAATGTGCTCATAGTTTTCTCACCGGTTAAAGCATTTGTACTCAGGAAGGTCTGGTCGTGGGTCTGGTGCTGATATTGTCACTTTCAGAGTTTCGGCGAGGTCAGGGTCACTGAGGATTGCCTGATCCCACGGGGAGTGGTAGGACTTTGGCATAGGTGAGGCATCTACCTTCTCTGTAGTCACTTCTGTCATGGAGCAAACAGAAACAGAGAGGCAACATGAAATCATATTGCAGAGGATTGTCCCAGTATTGCAACACAAGGATTTGGGTTGCAGTTTTTAGGTTAAATATACATCAAGTAACTATTCTTCCTACTGCCTGTAATGGCATCACTACAATCTACTGTGGCTGTGGAAAACAACTAAACAGATTGAAGGAGTCTGTAATGCATTTGTCAGTCATGTCAGTCACTCCATGAACTGCTGTTAAACTGTCGGACTGGGCAGATCAAATATAAATCTGTCACTGCAGATCCTTTTTCTTTAATGACTTCAGAAACATATTCTAGTGCACTGTTTAAGGCTTGTTTATGCTTTTAGCAAGGACATGATGTACGTGTGGATTTTTTATGCTCTGTGCAGTTTCTCCCCACAGCAAAACCACATTCTAACAGAGCCGTGTCTTACTCCAAAGTTGCCGAAATCTGGTACTTGGGCAGTGACTTGCAGTGTCAGAAACCAATGACAAAAAGCATCCTTTAACGTTGGCATGATATGTGGCCGGTTGCCATTATAGTTTAACAGTGCTCAGCAGCGTCAGGGGACAAGGACAAAAGTTAAGGCGGTGAAAGTCCAACTGGGGTGGGCAGGAGGGGTTGTGGCTGGGTCCAACAAACACCGACCTTCACCCAAGAGAGCGGTGTTTGTGTCCCGTAAGATTCAAAAGCCAAACCCTGTTCTCTTTTCATAAACCTAACCACGCGTTTTTGTTGGCTGAACCCAACCACATGTGTTTGGTGTTGAAGGAAAAAAACATCAATTCACAGTGTTGTACTGACACAGTGCATTTATTTTGAAAGAGACTGTATGTAAATGTTACATTTCCTTTGAAAACGGATGTGTATTTGGAAAGAAGACAATGTATGTAACAGGCTGAACTTGATGTTTGACTTATATTTTTGTTGTATGTTTTTATTCTGTGAAGCACTTTGTGCTGCATTTTTAATGTATGCAAAGTGTTATATAAATAAAGTTTTGATTGATTGATTTGATTGACGCAGTGTCCCAGAACGTCATCGACCAATGCACCCAGAGTACCTTGCACATCGTATGTGGCCGTGAAAAGACCATGACCAATATGTGACGACTGTGGGGAGTGGTGTAGCGAAAACTCATCTCTACAGCATGGCTCTCCACCCCTCCCTGTGCACATAGGTAGAGTTAGATGTGCATGGCCAGGTGAAAACCAACTGCACGAAACACCCACAAAGGGCTGTGTCTAATGGAGTGACATCACTTTGGCAGTGCGGATACTCCCAACCCTCACAGATGTATCAGCATAAATCAAGCACAAAATTTCTCTCTTTACAGCAAAACAATGCACTAAAAAATGTTTATGAAACACTGGATGCGAGAAATAGACAACACAGCATGACTGCAGTTTGCGATCAGTGATTGACATGATTGACAGCTACGTTAGAGAGTCCTTGGCTTGGATTGGTTGTTTTATTCACATGCAGTAAGGCCATTAGAAGTGCTATGAGGCAATGGAGTAGGCAGAAGGACAGGATTTCTTTACACAGATTATCTGTCTCATTTAGTGCCGTGTGGATATACTGACAGTTTCAGCAAATACGAGACAAGGTTATTTTAGTAAAAGTTACAATCTCCAGCTTTAATGCTGAGCTGTTTTCTGGGGTGGGGGCGGTGGCGGTGGGGCGTGGCTAAAGAGTGGATAGGATTATGAATAGAGACTGTGCTTAGAGAACACAGGCAGACTGAGTTGTCTGTCATTGAGATCTGGGGCCTTAAAATAGCACATAGTTGAAGTGTGTACTCATCATATAATGTGTCGACATGGGATGACACCCTACTGGAGTATTTAAGAATCGGCACAGGATTCTGCTGGCCTATTAAAATATAATATAACAAAATAAAATGAAGCATTTAATGCTGCTCAGGTTGTGTTACGAACCAGAGTTACATCCATGCTGTCTACTCAAGCTTGTTGCCACAAAACAAAACCAGCTGTTATGACTGTATGATATCAGTTGTCATTATTATGACGTTACATAATCAGTTACTATTATTTGAATGTGCAGCGTAACAGATTAGGCTTTTATTTTTTATGTTTTTACAGTTTGACAGCGGAAGAAATACAGTAGGAATTCTTTCAATGACCAAGTCTGATGATAATGTTAGCACATTTATTTTTACCCGTGATTATGACTGATATTTTAATGTTTAAAGGTCCAGTGTGTAGGGGGATATATTGGCAGAAATGGGATGTAATACTTTTTCCGTTAGTGTATAGTGTCCTGAAAATAAGCATCGTCTTTTTGTTACCTTAGAACGAGCCGTTTAAATCTACTTACAGAGCAGGTCTTCCAGGGACTCTGCCGTTGTTTCTACAGTAGCCCAGAATGGACAAACCCAACACTGGCTCTAGATAGTGCCATTCACATTTTAACGTCAGCCACTTTAGTTCCCCGCAGGCTTGACAAATGGGAGAAGTTTCGGTTGATTGCAATCTGCAACCTCACCACCAGATGCCACTAAATCCCACACACTAGACCTTTAAATCTTGACTCATATTGTAAAGCTTAACGCCCCATATTGGATTCATCGTAAACAGCCTCACTATCTCAACATTATAATTACCTGTAACAGTGACTTCTGGATTTCCAGTACTTCCTTCAGCTGGTGCATCCACTTTAATTTCCACAGTGTGTGTATTCTCTGTTGAAATGTCATTCTGCGAAACAGAATAAAGCACAGTACATGTATTATGCTTTGGTTTCCAGTTGCATAACAAAATGTAAACCTGGCACATCTATAGCTGCTCCTCCATGCACTGATACACACGCATAAACACACACTTATAGCTACATCGCGTGCACACACACACGGACACAGAAACACATCAGCAGGCACTGATAAAGAGGAGCAGCTCCTCAGCAAAGTGCCTACACAGCCTCTCAGAACTATTTGGCTGGACGATGTAAAAGGCACGAGGCACATGTCTCTCTTATCACCCATGTGTTGTAACACTTTTTTTTCCAAGAGCATATTTCCTGATAATTTTGCTAAATGAGTAATACACAGACAATTTTACACTTTCCTCCTGCGGACAGCACTGACGCCAGAACTCCAGATAGTGATAATCAAAAATGTGCAAGAAGACAGAATGAATCGACTCACATTCAGCAGTGCGTTCGCCTCATTTTGGATACTTTCAAATGTGTATTTTTCGGATCTCCTCTGGCGCATTTTGAAAAGCCGGGAACCTCTGTTGGAAAGCAACGATAGCTCCTCCAGCATAATGTCTTTAGGGGTGCTAAGCTTCTTTCCGAGATCCATTGTGTCCCCTGTTGAAAAAAATATACATAAAGATAAAGGTAAAGAAGAAGAAAATAATCTGCCTCGATTTAGTAGGCTTAGACAATAACGAATCAACCAACCAATCAATCAGTTAATCAGTCAGTGTGTTAACAGTTGCTGAAACACTAAGGCCAACATGTATCATTTAGTTAAGGTATATTTTTAAAGAGGATAACCAATGAAAAGAGTTGTCACTGATGTTATTGGGTTGATAGCAATGGGAAAAGGTGTGCAACTGCCTTGGGGGTCCCAGAGTTTATGGTGTGGCATGAATGATGATTTGATGACAGGTTCAGTGTGTTGGATTTAGAGGGATGGTACATAATATTTATAACTTTCATTAGTTTAGAAATCACCTGAAAATAAGAGTTGTTGGGTTTTCGTAACCTCAGAATGAGCCGTATATATCTACATACGGAGCGGGTACTCGTCCATAGTTGTTTCTACAGTAGCCCAGAACAATCAAATAACACTGGCTCCATAGAGAGCCATTTGTGTTTTCACATTGGGCACAGTAGGTCTTCTAAATGCTTGACACATGGGTTGGTTGCAGTGACGTCACCTGTCGGTTCATAGATTCCCATTTTGAAGCCTCAAGTTCAGTTTTTTGGCCATTACCACCTTAGATTTTTGGAGCCAGAAGCTATTTGGATGAGAGGGTGGAGCTGTGGAGGAGCGAGGGGTGGATCTGACTCATAGCTTGATGAAGCCTGTCATTCAAAGAGGCCACACCCTTAATAATACATTACTTTAACCCTTAATAAAATGTGTAAAAAGGTCAGTTATATAAAAAAAATCATCCACTGTACAGGTATCATGAAAAGGAAAATTAGCTTTGGAGACAGGCTGTAACACGATTATTTCTGCTGTAAAGTTCAACATTTTAACATCATGGTTTGTGGGGACTGACTGGCTTCTGGAGCCAGCCTCAAGTGGCCATTTGAGGAGCTGCAGCTTTTGGCATTTCCACATTGGCTTCATTTTTCAGCCCTAGAGGTTGCTGCAATCTGCAACCTCACTGCAAGATGCCACTGAATCCTACACACTAGGCTTTAATTGCACATTTGTTTGGGAATACAAAAGCACAATATAGACTGAAAGAGTGAGCGTCTCAACATGGCCTTTTAACCTCATAATTAGGCCGTCCTCTAGAAAGGTCCTGTGTCAAAAAATCTTGCTTTAATGTCTGTAATGGATCAGCTGATGCTATAAATTCCGTATCATCAAATTACAACAAACTAACTTGGGACGGAGCTGGAGTGGTTACAGACGGTTGGGATAGTGGGTTAATCCCACCCTGGTTTTAGAGCTGGAAAGTGCTGCATACACAATATAAATATACGCTGATATCAGTTTGCCAGCTGAAGGTTTAAGAGAGGGTCCATAAATGACATCAAGGGTGTCAGAAAATTCAGCTTTTCCATTTTGTAAGCCCTGTCATGGAAACTGAGTTATCATTGTACTTGAGAATTAGTTTTGGATGGACGTGATGCTTCCTCATCCACCACGACAGACGGTATGTACCCCAGCTGTCACAAACCGTCACGTTATCCAAACGGCTACACACAGTTGGCCCTCACAACTTCCCTCCCCTCTCCAGAAATAGACTTTTGAAAAGGACAACGACAAAAGATTAGTCACCATAGGTAGTAAATCACCCCATTAGCTTATTTATGGCAAGTGCGGGAGTGCAGCCGTGACATTTGAACCCGGATCACAATGGATATTCTGTTGCAGCAGTGTGTTTGTCCGCTCTTATCATACTATCGGTACCATGGACCTCTTGGCAAATAGCTGCTGCACACTTCTTCCTCTCCTCAGCTGGCATTGTACAGAATTGTGACATTGTGGCTTTGGCAAGGTTGGCAGGAGTACTGGAAACACATACAGGACACAGGCTGTAGTTGTTCTGCCTGAGTCATAAAGGAGGAGTTTTAATCCCTATGGGTACAACCCCAAGAACATCAGTGCAGTGCGAGTCCACATGTTGATAGGATACAGCTAAACACAGAGTTTGATGTTTGGTGTGTGAATGTAAAGCCATCTTCCATCAGCTGTGATGGGGGAAATTCTCAGTCTGTACTGTTGTTGTATTGTTTTCTGTTACATAATACACCAGCATTATATAGATGTGTTAGTCTTAAGTATATCTCCAATTTGCTGTCATGATCTACTAGAATTTAAAGATGATTCGGAGGGCAACCCGTCAAATAAATCTACCGTGTCGGTATTCGTCATGCTACAATCATCTCTCTGAGGAGGTTTCGTTTAATAGATTACAATGTATTACATAATCCTAAAGCCCCATTGTACTTGCATCGGTAGAGCGCACGTAATTCTTAAATCCGTCCTCGCCACTGGAACAAACTTGAGTATGAGTTAATGTTGGTGGTATCTCCCATTAATGTTGCCACAAGATAAATCACCTGCGTAAAGGTCAAGGGTGAATATTATGATCTGGGTTTATATGCCTAGTGGGACACACCAAATGTCCAGCAGCCCAAAAATAAAACACATAATATTCAAAATAACTTCCTTACGTTTGCAGTGGCCGCTGCAATCACACTTTTTTTTTGCAGAAAATTATACTCAATGGTACAGCCCATCTGCTGGCTTTGCAGCTAATGTATCTGACATTTTTAAAATCATTTCTATGCAAACTAAAGAGAAAGCAAAGCCATACATTTCTAAAGATCTGATAAACTGATAATCTGTCAAATTTCCATAAGGTCATAAGAAAGTGACTCCTATAACTCAAAAAACCAAGCCAAATTTATTTATCACAACACAGTCACTTTCTTAAATGCTCTAATGTAACATTCAGCCCAAATTAAATCAACCACATTTCACAAGACACACCTTGAAGAGGCTTTCTCCGTACCTGTGATGGTGTCCCTACTGTGTAACCTGTATCCTTGAAGGGGAGACACGGAGGCTCAGGGGTCAACCTACAGTAAGGTAGTTTGATCTTCCCTGATCTTCACACTCCCGGGCACTAAAGCCAAACTGTGAGTGTGTCTCTGTGTCTGTTGTGAATGGAATGCAGCTTACATCAATAGGCTAAATTTAACCTGCCAAACACTCAAAACCACTCTCAAACACCATGGGGCAAGGATAGCTACCAGAGAGGGAGACGGAGAGCGAGAGGGAGAGGGGAGGATGGACAACATGCTCACTGATGTTCTTTGAGGCGAGGACTCCCCTCCAGAGACACATTTCCTTCCCTGTGTTGAGTCTTCAAAGTCAGCGTGTCTCTGTGGGTGGATGTAATCTCGAGGCGCTGTTACCTTCAAGTGAGGGAGGTCATTAGTACTGTTAGTACACAGCTGCTACGTGTGTGTACGCCTCTCTTCAAGCTGTACTGTTACTATGTGCGATTACTGACTTTGAATAATGATGTACAGACCAGTGAAGGAGGTTTAAAGAGGGAGTCCGGTCTCACCCCAGAGATAGTGGTCAGCCAAAAAGATTTTTATAAAGCAGCTTCAAGGTCGTTACCCTGGCAGCTAAACCCGTCGTCGTACTTCAGACATAGTGAACATTTAATCTCTTGTGGAAAAAAATACTCTGTTGACACATGAGAGGAGTTCCTGATGTAATCTTTGTTACGGAAATTACTGTAGATTTTTTCTTAGCACTGCATGTGTTAAATATAACATTAATATACAAGTTATTCATATAACATTAATGTGGTGTATACAGTGTTTAGCATAGTCGCCTCACAGCAAGAGGGCTCCTGGTTCGAACCCAGGGTGTGTTCTCCCTGTGTCAGCGTGGGTTTTCTCCGGGTACTCCGCTTCCTCCCACAGTCCAAAGACATGCAGGTTAATTGGTGACTCTAAATTGGTGTGCATGTGAGTTTGAATGGTTGTCTGTCTCTATGTGTCAGCCCTCAGTCCAGGGTGTACCCGGCCTCTTGCCAAACGTCAGCTGGGATGGGCTCCAGCCCCCCGCCAACCCCATCAGGATAATGAATTATGGAAAATAATGACTGAATGAATAGACATTTAAATAAAAGAAGAAATGTAACATGTGGTCAGAGGATGATCAAAAATAATGCTTTACTTTTAGAGTTAAAGCCAAAAAACACCACTTTAAAGCATTTTTATCTCTTTTAATTTTTCAATTTGTGTTTAAAAAGTGCAAAAAAAACAACATTTTACTAAAGGAAATCATCAAACACAGGGTTAAAGCCCCAAACAATTAGGCCAGGAACATGGCCACATTAGTCACACTGAAACCCTGACACTCAGTGGCAGAATCTGTGTTTCTGTTACACTTTGACACCACACAGTGTACCATCAAAGGTGGGTTATGCCATGAATGTATGCATGCAACATTTACTCCTCTTGACTTAAAAGGCAATAAAGGCAAAAAAGCTTCTGTCCATTGAGAAATCTCACATATACGTCATCAGTTCGAAAAAGGTCGATGTTAAGGGAATACTTTACCACCCAAAATGACCTTTTGTTTATCAGTTACGCACCTTGTGTTTTACCTTGAATTCATGAAAGAACGTTTTTCTCATGTGCTTCCATGGTAAATGGAGAATCCAAAAAAGGGTCAAAGTTTGTTGACGGTAAATGGTAAATAGACTGCACTTGTATAGCACCTTTCTAGTCTTCGGACCACTCAAGGCGCTTTTCACACTACGAGTCACATTCACCCATTCATACACACATTTGTACACTGGTGGCAGTGGCTACCATACAAGGTGCCACCTGCTACTCAGGTTTAACACACTCACACACTGATGCAATAGCAAACAGGGGTTCAGTATCTTGCCAAAGGATACTCTGAAATGCGTACTGGAGGAGCCTCGGAACGAACTGCTGACCTTCCAATTACTGGACAACCCGCTGTACCTCCTGAGCCACACCCGGAAAATGGATTTTTTTTATACAGTTTTGCAGTTGTTAATGCCCGTTTTTAATTTAATTATTGGAGAATGTTCCTTTTTTGGATTCTTCGTTCACTGTGGAGGCATGTGAGAAATTAATTAATTAATCATTATCAAAGTAACAGAGAGTAACTGATATAGAGATGGTCATTTTACAGGTAAAATATTCCTTTAAGATGCAACACTTATTGCAGGATTTTCTTAGAATGCACTGCAGTACATATAAAGTACATACAAAAAGTCTCATAAAATACTTGCAATTGCCACTGCAATAGTAGTGAGAGAAAAGACTAGATTAAAACAAGATGAGTGAATGTGTATTGGACATCTCTATATGAAACATTCAGGTGTGCAGAAGTGATCACACAATCACAGTGAGTTGTAAAGCTTCACTTAAGATACATGACTGAAAAGCCACACAGAACAGAAGAAAAAGTGCCTCATTTCTCACTAAATATTTAGAATTAACAATGTCAAAATTAACAGCATTTTCAGTGAGCAACACCACTCCACATTTTTATAAAAGGCGATCAAACATTTCTTCAACTGCACGTTCACTTTAGCTCTCGTAACACTTTGCAAACACTTTTCCTGGCTGCAGTGGTCCACTTCTGTCCTGAAACCAGTCTGTAAAAACTGATATAACATGATGATAATAATTCTGAAATGATCTCTCTGACACAACTGCAGACTCTCCCATCAATGGTTAGCCGGGTAATATCTCAACACAACACAATAGCTACAGTAAGTCGTTGTGCTCTTCAAACCAAGTGACCACTCGTACCATTAAGATAGCAACTTTTATCACTGCCATCAGCAATTTAAAACAAACACAATACATGATCTAAAATATGCCTCTCATGAGTCTCAGACCTCCCAGACTTATTGGAAAAGTTTGAGCCAACACATCAACAACCCCTTTTTTGAAATCATTATAAAGCAAACATGTTTCACTCTTGGGGCCAAATTAACTTGTTTGTCTTTCATGTTCAACACACTTTGCACCATAAGAATCTGAGAGTGTTTCTATTCATCTGATGTATGCCTGATCTCATTTTAGTGGCATTAACGTCTGTGGATTGCACTATGCATGTGAGAGTACACTGTTGGACTGGAGCCTTGCCCCATGTATCCAATGCTGGCAGACTCAGAGGCTGTGCAGGTCTGAAGGGAGGCCCATAGAAGGCTGGTTTCTCAGGTGAAAATGTCCTGCTCATGAGCGGTGCCTGAAAAGCTGGGGCGGCTCGGTAATGACCCGCACTGACAGGTGCAGGATCAAGGGACACCCTACGCTTCCATTCTTCTGGAGGCTCTGGCAGAGACCGACGGTGCCCTGCGGCTTTGACATTAGTGGCAACAGATGACGAGAGGCCCTGAAACACAAAGGCATCATCCACTGAGCCAATGGGGCTTCTGGATGCCGCCTCCCATGGTGACAGTGGCTTGTAGACTTTTTCTTGAAAGGATGCTTGCCTCTGTGTGGGTAAAAATGACGACTGGATTCCTGGTGTGCTCACAGGTGACAGGAGTCTGGGAGAAGGCATCGAATTCAGTCGCTTGGGCAGACTCAGGGAGCGGCTTCTACCATATCCCTAAAAGAAGAGCTTGAATTAGTTGACTGGTACTACAGCAGTGTTGCAGACTTTGCTGCCACCCTCTGGCTTCATGGAAGACTGGACAACTAATCATGTATATGTAATGTTTATGTAAGGTTTATTCATGTTTTGTTTGAGATTAAATGACAGTGCTCGTCAACAAGTGGGTGCAAACAATTGAATTATAGTTTTGAGAAAACAACTTGCAATTTTATGGAAAAATTCCCTGCATACTGACATAAGAGGCTCTTAAGATGCAAAAGAATCCATTTATTTTGTGGGCAAAAAGGGACACAGTGCAAAAACATCCATCAAGAAGTGAACATTTCAGCCTTATACTGCCCTCCTCCCAGTGGCCATTGTTGTGAGTCTGATCAGCCTATTTATTTCTCTGGAATTACAGTCTGTAAGTTGTCCTTTGACTGAAACATTACTATTTCGTCACATTTATTCACATGGTATTACTTTTTGCACATGAAATAAATGTAGTATTTTGCATTTTCTGTTAAATGGGACTGCTGATTTTGGCAGGGCCGCCCGTAGGGGAGAAAAATGGGGAAAGCTTTCTGGGACCCATCTGCTAGGGGGTTGTCACAGAGGCCAGCAATGATCATTTTCATTATTTCATCAAAACATTTGCTGCAGATTTGGGTAGGGCCCATTCACAGGACCTTATATTTGCCTAAAACAACTTAAAAATGTCAAGATTTATAGACCACTATAGGATAGAGCTGTCTATTAAAATCCCATGAACAGGTTTAAATTATATATATGTGTGGGTATGATCTGTGTAGCAGCATTTGACATTAACAAAGATTAAAAACAAATGAAGACTTAAGAACTTACCTGCTGTCGGTTCAAGAAACTTAAAACAAGCACAGTGACAATATTACTACGACAAAGACATCTAAACAATTATAAAACTTTGTTTGGAGCTATATCTGTGCCCACTTGTCTTTGTTTCATCTGCATAATGGGGAAATCCACCCTACAGGACAATTCACATGTCGGTTTCATTGTACATCTAGCCTGGGACTGCAGCCTATGTTTCCTCAAATCATGGTCACTACTGTGATCAGTATTCAGGGATACTTGACAGCTAAAGGACATCTATCTGTTCTGCAGTTCGGACATGTCAGTTGGAACAACCGTATTATTAGATCATCTACAGCAACCTTTACCAGCTGCGTTATGATTTAAACATATAAACCATAAACTTAAAAAAAAACCTAAAAAAAAAACCCCAAACAAACAGGAAATAGCTCCTGTTGGTGTTGGTTATTTCTCCTGGTTTAAAACAGCTAAAGAAATAAATACCCATGTAATGTGACTGTCTCAGCATAAACCATTTGACCATGAAATCTAAACATGAGTGATACACCATTAGCCAGTATTAATAGCTAGTTTTCACAGCTGACATATTGTGTTTGACTTATCCTTCACCACAACGAATCCATTTCTTAATGTATATTTCTATGCACAATTTACTAGTGTTTGTATCTTTCTAGTAAGCAGAAAAACTTAGTGATATGCCAATATACCATATTAGAATATTTGTTACTCAGAGGTTGTCGTGCTAGTTTTGGGTGTAGGGGAGAATAGTTGTGAGTGAATGACTACATTGATGAGTATTAAGAACTGTAAAATACAAACAAAACCTAAGCAGAATCCAGCCTGTCTTTAAATATTATAAAAAATATATTCTATAAATACAGATAACATACTTTTACTGTGATAGTACATATTTGCAGTCAAGATATAATTGGTATAGTAAAATGTAAATTCTGCTTTAGGGTGGATTTCGCTCCAATAGACCATCAGCACCGCTCAACAAATGTGTGCAGGATATCTTTTGAGGGCCAAGATTATAGATCCAAACTTTTGTCTATTCAGAGTTAAAGATACAGCTGGTAACTTTTATAAAAGTATGTTTTTGTTACATTTTCTGAAACTGTCACTACATCCACACAGAAGTACACGAGACAGATAGACTATCAGCTTCCTCCTCCCACTAGCTGTGCTTCTAATAGCATTTGCTAGAATCGAAAATACAAGAACAGGTCTGCACATCCTGTACAGCTGTCGATATCTACCCATACATATATTCATATACACATATTCTTGTTCCATATGTGCAGAAGTGAAATGTGTATATAGTGTAAATAGTACTGAGTGTATAGTTGTGTCCAAATTTAGTCCTTTATATTCTATATTTTTTAATTATGATTAGAAAGATTGAAATCTTTTTGTATATTATCTTTATTCTGTAAGTATTCTACTGCCATTCAACTGGCTTTTTTTTATCTGTGCTATTTGAGCTGCTGTAACATGTGAATTATCTTATCAATTTCCAAAAAGAGCAGTTTCTGGTCTGCTGACCTGTTGGATCCTGTTGGATTTGTTCTTCTGTCCAGCACCCAGTATTTATTGTTTATGGATGTACTTTTTTTTTTTTTTTTGAGTCTTCAATTTGCTAGAATCGAGGGGGGAAAAAGGAAGGAAAGGAGTCTTTAACACAGCTGTCAATTATGTCAATCTGTCAATCACTGCTCCTGAACTGCGGTCAGACTTTCAAACTAGGCAGCGCTGATCAAGTATAAATCAGGATACTGTTACTGCATTGCCTATTTCTTGCCTCAAATGTTGTCAGAAACATATTTCAGTGTACTGTTTAGCTGTAAAATTAGAATGTTTGTGACATGGCTGCCATTTTGAAAGCCTTCGAAAAAAAAACGAAGCACCACCCACTGGCCCGAGCAAACTTTCTCATCTTGCAAGCTAAACAGCTCGCCAAAATATGATTCTGAAAACATCTGAGGCGAGAAATAGGCCATGAAGTGACACATTTTGACTTATTTTTGATTGATTGATCGATATGATTGACAGCTGTGTTTGAAACTCCTCTCTGATGAGTTCTTCAATTGAAAATTCGTTATAAGCAACACGTTGAGGCAGAGGATCATGATTTTTTCCACAATAACCTGTCTTACCATATAGTATGACGTGGATACAGTGACAGTTTCAGCAAATATGACAACTGGTTCTTCTTTTTTAAATAAAAGTTACCAACTACAGCTTCAAAGGGGGTCTTATGGAAATGCTGTGAAAATAAACAAACACATCAGTCCAGAAACATGAAGTCATACTGGTCAGTTATGGTGTTAACCTTCAGCAATTATCCATTTTATATTAATATGAGCAATAACTCATTAAAAACAGCCAATAAAGCAGTGAATCATGGAAAACTGACACTGCTGAAGGTGCAGTAAATAAATTTCTGTGTGAGGCAGTGAGAAAGATGAAGGAGGAAATATGGGTGACTCAGAAAAAGTAGTGGTGCAGGAAAAGAGAGGCTCGTGGCACACACAGGAAGTACACACGTAGAGAGAAAGAGACATTTAATAGCATGGTTGTGCTGAGAACAAGAAGTGCAATCGACAGTGATATGTTTGAAAGACGGAGACATAAACACAAACAAGACAACTGTTTCCTTTTTTTCATTTTGAGTTGCTGCTGGCAATGTGGATCAATCGTCAAATCTCTGTGGTAGCTCGTGTTTTACATCAAGGATGAGGATACAGAATGCCTGATGACTTTACTGACAGTTAAATAACTGGCCATAACTGCAGAATATATATCCACATAAAAAAACATTTAAAGTCATCAGGGTTAAGAATCACAACTAACGTTAGTGCTTTTAGCGGTTGTGATGTCAGTTTGGAATGAGACTGAAGGAATTGCAAATTGTGTGCATCCAAACAAAAGAAGTGCATTGACAGTTTCTCCCCAGACACACTAAACAATTAAGAATATTTTGCATATATAATTGTGAGTTCCTGTTATCCCAGATGACAGAATATTAATTAATTTAATAAATAAATATGTTAGTAAATGTTATTGTTGTGTGTAGTTTTTGGGGCCAGTGATAACCACTAACACATAAAAAATTATGTCATGCAAGTAGTCTTTTTTTTTTTTTTTTTACAAAAGAAAATCAACAACAAAAGAAAAACAAACTAGAGACCTCAGTTGAACGAGGTTCTCTGCACACATTATTGCACATGTATTAGCACTTCCTGAGAATCACTCAACATTATCTAGTCTCACATTTTCTTTTTCAATCACACATGCACCTCCCACGTCTGAGGAAGATGGTATAATGTGCAAAATTATTTATTTTTGTATTTATGTTAGTTTATATTCTTCTGATTTACAGTTTAAGCTAGCTTTGCTTTGCTGTACATTCAATATGGTTTCTTCACATTTCCAGCTAAATATACCCTCATAGCTGCGTACTGTAAACTATTTTTGATGTGACCTACATTTAGACAAACGTCTAACCATTTCCAGCTGTTAAATTAAGATGCTACCGAGTTGCAGGGCAGATGTAACTGTGTTCTACCGTCTCAGCGGTGACTACACCAACACATGACCAAATACAGTATTAGAGCTAATGAAGAACAGCAACAGGCCTCCACTGTTTGCTCGCCACTGCTGGCTTCTTAGCAGAGAACTTTGGGCGAGGTGCCATTTGAAGTGCGCCCCTAGCAATGAGAGATGCAGGAGAATAAGCTGAAGCTATGCTGTCACCGACAGATGAATGCTGGGAGGATGCGCTTGTGGGCCGGGCGGTCGGTGCTTGCTTGCTGCCTGTGTGAGGGGCTGCAGGCGGTGTGACAGTGTGCTTTTCATCCAAGTGCTTGTCAGTTGCAAGAGGCTCAGCTGATCTTGTGTTTTGCGGGCGGGCAGAAGAATGTTTGGAACTTACCGATAAAGGAGACTTAGCGGGGACTTCTGGCTCGCTTTGAACAACGAGCTCAGAGGCATTGTAAGGAGAACGAGAAGGGGCAGATCTTTGTTTGAGGCTTTTGGTGCCTCAAACTTGGATACTGAAGTTGGTTTGGGGCTGGGGCTGGGGCTTTTGGCCTCAGGGGCTGCATCATATGTGAATAGCGAGGAGTCCAACTGATAAGGCTGATGTTTCATGATATCTAAGGAGTTGAGGTGCTTTGGGGCTGCTTTAGGTTTTGGTTTGGTCTTAGGCTTGATTTTGGGGCTTGTAGAAGGGGGTTGCTTGGCTGCTGATGGAGGGTAGAAAGGGGCAAGAAGAGGATTGTATGATAAAGGAGGTGGGGCACGGACAATGGAGGAATATCTCCATGAGTTAGGGAGGGACGCAGTAGGGGAGGGGGATCTTGCTCTGTGAGCTTGCACCGTTTCAGCATCGACAACAAACTTCTCCATACGGGACTGTCTTCTGGCAAACAGCTCTGCACCTTTTCCCGCCATAGTTGAACCATCACCGCCCCGATTGATACCTCTGTCTGAGACTCGACCCTTTGGAGAAGACAGCGATGCTTTTGACGTTTGGACATATGGTTTCCCTGCTTGTGGTGGGCAAGAGGCAACTGAGTTTGGGACACTTTCTAACTTACTCCTTGAGGGTGAAGCTGGTTGATGTGGGCTGTAAGTAGGACTGCGGGTCTGCATACTCACAGGGGATCGTGACGGCTGTTGACTCCAGCTATTTGTGGTTGGCTGAAGATGAAGCTGAGAAGAGGCCGGAGCCCAGGCACTGGCAGGTGTTTGAAGTGTTGCCTGAGTCTGATCTGGTGCCCAGTGGTTGGCCATCTGTTGAGGCTGAGCCCAGTCTTGCTGTGGTGAGTAATGCTGACTATGAGGCCCCGCAGGACTGTGAGATGGTTGTGAAACCGGACTTCTTGGTGGAATAAAGGGTTCGGCAGAGGGGCTCCTTCTCATCCAAGGTGGGCAGGATGGGTTGATGGTAGGTTTTGGGGCAACTGGAGGAGGATGCTTGAGTTTTACTGTTCTGGGTTGCATGAAGTTACAAGCTTCAGCACCGAGACTAAAAAAGTCCTCCTCAGGCTCAATATAAGACCTCCTGTCCCCTTTGTTTTGAAGGTGAGGGTCAGATTTTTGCGCTGATGGCTGTTTATTAGCAGGCTTCCTTTTAGATTCTGGTAGGATGCCGGTCTTTATCGCTGGGACAGATATTCGCTCATCTCTTGAGGCTATAATGTCTCCAGTGGGGGACCAAACATGTGGGTTAGTGTTAATAGGCACAGGTACTCTGAATCTTGATTCATGCTTCATTGTTGCTGGAACATCGCCACCAGGCATGACAGGAGCAGTTGTGCTGACATGAAATCCAAGGAAGGGCTTTGCAGTTCTGTTTGGCACCAACGGTCTTGGCACATTCGATAGGTGGTTCATCTGTTGAATATCTTCTTGGTATTCTACATGTTGCTTAAGATTTGCATCCATGTAGTCGGCCTGATCAGCATGCACGTACATTTCCTCAGGGTCATAAATATTCGCTGCTTCTATACGTTCGTGTTCTGTTATCGTCTCCACAGGTAATGCTTTATTCCTCTGTTCTTCACGCTCTGACACAATTTCATCCATCCGTTTGCGGCGCTGGGCGAACATCAGAACGCCCTTTCCTTTCGTTTCTGGTAGTGCCTCCATTTCTCGAACACTTCCCCAATTCAGACTTAAATTATGCTGCTGGTGATAAACAGAATACTCCTCCTCGAGCTCGGATTCACTTGTTGCCACAAAGTTATAACCAGCTGATCTAACTTCTTCAGTTTCCTCCTCTATTTGGTCTTCGCTGTCAAGCTTGTTCTCACCAGTCCCGTAACTCACGAGCGTGTATTTCTTGACTCTCTGGCGGCGTTTATTAAACAGCAAGGCTCCTTTATTTTGAGGGTTGGGTGCATCCGTTAGAAGCCGAGCAATTCGCTTACATTTGGATTTGGTCTCCTTGACGTGTCTTTCCGATTGGCTCTCGCTGCGATCGAGCCCTGGGACAAAAGAGGAGAGAGGGACGGTGAAAAAGAGAGGAAAAAGGGAGGTGCAAATATATACACATTATTTTATTTTGATATGTTGTCAGTCAATTGGCATTTAAAGGTACAGTATTTAACTGATCAGTGCTGAGTAAAGTCATATAACAGACAGATGTATTCTGGGATTTTATTCAATTCAGTTTTAATTTTCAGTTTTCAGATGAAACCAACCATTATTATGTTATTGTCATCATTATTATTATTTGAAGCAAGCACACCTTAGCACAAGTAAAAGCAATATTAAAGTTGCCCCTGCTGAAGCAAGCACACTAATAAAAGCATCATATTTATTTACAGCTAACTTAGGGGGGTCCATGAGGCAAGAAAAGTGAGGAGCTCACTTTCCATTGCCGTCAAGTTACGATTGGAAAAGGGATCGGGTGACAGGCCGGGGTGACACTTGCTGGTGTCTGTCAAATTTGTTTCTGCCAGCCTCATCATATGGTCATATTTTATTCTTATCCTGCTCTGACTATTAAAGCCATGGGAATTCTCCCTCTAAGTCCACCTCAAATAGACCCCACGTTGCAGCATGAAAATAACCAGAACCCACGGTGCTTTGCAAACGTTATTTATCGATTAAAGTCTTCATATAACACCAAAAATAATGACAGGCAGAAATTTTTAATTAAGATTATTATCAAAAGTTAGTTCACGTCTCAGGCTGCATTTAAAACAAACACAAATTAGTATCTATTAATAAGTCATGCATGATTAAAAAAAACATTTAGTATATGCTATAGAGACTGCACCACCCGCTTCATATGTCCACTGGAATCTAACAAGTGAGGGTAGAAGATAGATACTTACGTGTGGACCTTGCCCTGTGCCTGTCCGGTCTGCACAGATCTGTGTCAGACTCTGAGTTCCACTTCTCTGCCTGCTCAGCAGCCTCGTCTGAAATTCCAAAGAAGACAGAAGCAGGAGGTGCTTCACTACTCCCTCCTTCCTCTGAAGATTCAACCCTCCTGTTCCCACCGCCTAGGTCCTGGGGCTGCTCTGTGGCCAGGGTCAAGGCCAGGGTCATATCAGCAGCACGGCCAATAGAGGAGGAGGATGAGTGGGAATGCTGACGTGATATCTGGCCAGCATGTGGCTCCGAGTCGGGGCGCTCAGGGTGTGGGGACAGTGATCTTTGGATGTGAGGAGACTCTGTAATGGACTCTCTTGATTCACTGAGGTAGATATCATCCTCTTCTTGGTATGAAACATCATCTTCACTTCCACTCAGCTCACGCAGGGAGCGTCGCTCACCTGGAGGTCCCCAGTCCTGTGACTGACGGCGTTCTGGGGACTCGAGATCTGTATTTGATCTGCGAGCAGGGAGAGGGTCTAAAGGGTACTCGTCATCACTGCCGTCATCTTCGTTGTAGGACTCACAAAATTCCTGGGAGCCATCTGAACCTGACCAAGGCACTGAGTTGTCGTTGTTGTCAAGGTCTTCAGCTTCTGGTTCCATCTCGAATGCTGTTTCACAATGTCCTGGGTGTCACCAGCAATACCTTTATTAAGACACAAACAAAGTGTTTCAGGCCAAGGAGCCCTTTGAAAATAATTACACATGTATCACACTTTAAATATTACATGTTATCTGTATGAAATGAACCCCAGAAATCAATCTTGGACTGACATGATTGTTAACACTTGGTTTAATGATTTGTCAGACTTTGACAGTCTTGCAGAAATACTGAAATCCTAACAATCATGACAATAAACTCCTTTTCACTAAAGTGTTTACTCTTCAGATCAAGACATGTCAGCATTAGTACACTTCGTAATATTTCGAACAACCATCTGAATTATTCCTATCCCCAATAGGAAGTGCAGCTTTTCTCTGGCAGTCTCATCGGGGCTTCCATCGCTCTAAATGGAATGGTATGTAATATCAAGGGGGGAAACAGCATTCACATCCAAGAGGATAAGCAAAACAATTGGGTGGCTGTTTTCCGTACTCCTGTTTATACAGAGAGATTTCTCTCCCGTCACAGCTCTCATCTATCTCTGCAACAAATATCAGCCCAGCAATCACCATCTCCATTTAAGAACTGAATCTCAGAGACAATTTGTGTTATACATAGTAGAAATACTGAGCCTCCTGCTCCCTCACTACAAGCCACTGTTTGTTTTGTTACTGAAGTTAAACTGTGTTAACAGCTAATCTTTTAAACAGGCTACCAAGTTATTCTCTTAAATCATTCTGGTAATCAGTTATTATGCCAAAATCCATGACAGCCTGTAGTGCATGTGTGTGTTCTTTTATATTGCATCAATTTTGCCTCAAGTTTTAGTGCCGAATCACACATTTGATGATCCCTACATTCTTGTAATTAAAAAGTCATGTTAAAATCATATCTTGTTGATGTGTTCAAAGTCTTTTAAACTGTAAACTTTCTTTTTCTCTGTTTTTTTTCCTCTGTTTTTTGTGCTTTGTTGTATTTTAGGTAGACTTATGTAACATCTGCAGGGACTACAGATGAAAAATAGCCTTTAAATATGTGCAGTCCCTTCTTAAATAAACTAAACTAAAAACAGAAAATAGTGCAAAACAGCGGTCAGTGTTTTTCCATCCAATCAATTATTTTGGCCGAAACTGACATTAAATCCAGCAGTTATGCTGCGTACCCCATTTTCAGATTATCAAATTAATACAAACAGAAAATAGTGCCTTTATAACCTAATATGAAGCTGTCAATACAGACATCATGTTTGTTAATGGTGTCAATATTAGACAGTTTATTCAGAGTATTCATCTATAGACCAGCCAGAGTTCAGAACAAAAGCCATTTCTGTCTGCTACTGTTGGAAAGCAGGGACAGTAGTGTAGATTTCACTGCAAACACAAGTTCTCCATCCCCAAACTCATGTCTTGACATCCACCAGAGGGTGGTGCCATAACACTGTGGACCATGAGTTATATAAATTCACCCTCTGATCACCAGAATTAAAAAAAAGACATTGCGAGCTATAAAATCTTCACATTCACACTCCATAATTTATCTTTTCAAAGTGTCTACAACATACTCCTTCGATTCAGCTGCAATAAATAGATTATAATGTGTAACACAAAAAAAAATCATAAGCTGTAAAGCACATGCGTATCAGTTCTTCATCACATCTGAAAAGCTAATTTGAGACCTGATATGGTGATGAAATAAACCATCAAAAACTACTTCTCAAAGGGTCACAGGACTGTTGCTGCCACCTGTGTCTTTACTGCAAATATTATTCAACTAAAGTCACTCAGAGAGAAAATTTATATGTCTAAATTCATTCCAGAAACAGCAGACTTTAATCAACAGCACTCAAAGTCTAAAGCCATGCAAGCAGCCTGTACTTGCTGCAAAGTTACAAAAAACAAAATGATAATGCTATTATTAGATCCTTAAAAATAGCTGGGTCAAAAGGATAGAGGTTTGATCCTGAGGGTGGCGCTAGAGGAATGGCAACTTCAGAGGTGTTGTTCCTCTAATGGGAGCATGAATGCTGACTGTTGATTTAATTTCAATCTGCCTACTGTAAGATTACAGGTTGACATTTTGGCCAGAGAGTTGCTATTCAGAAAAGCTCCAACATATATGCTTGAAATGCTTTCACATCAGTCTGCCACTTTGGATTTCGGTAATGTTCAAGAGGACATGGGGGTTAGTGGCAGCACCAGAGGTCGGGTAAAGGTCAACATGAGGATTCATGCACTGTAGGTCAATGAATATCCAACATATTGTCACAGCAATCTTTACAACAGCTCTCCAGAACAAAGCCTTAAGTGTAGAGACAAACTGACACTATTTCACAGTTGAATGCATCTTTACTTTACAAATTTAGACCAATTTAAATGGCTCCTGCTCTTGTTTGTTTTCCAGTTTGCACACTTAGAGGAACACTGAGTCCACTGATGGAAAATATTGAAAAATAACATGCATTTTGTCGAAGAAAAAAAAGAAAATGACAACAAATTTCCTTTTATATTATTAATAATAAGCAAATAGAGCTGTACAATAGACTATACGAATGTGCAATACATAAGTACACTATCATACTTGAACACTAGAACCAATTATAATTCCATAAGGTGTCTCCCTGATTAAATACTATAGCTGACCATATTTTTGTAATGGTAATTTACTGGCCCTTCTTTCATTATGTCTGAGCATTTGCACTGCAAACTAGTTTTATTCATTTGAACAGGACAGTATAATATGGCAACTGTTGCTCAACTCTATGAGGAGTGACAGACCATCATTGATAACAAAGAGCAATATTCACCAATGAAAACAATGACACTTCTATGCATCATTGCACACACACGGCTCACACACACATTTCTATCTGCAGCAGGTGGAATGGCTTCACGTGGTGCAACACTGCTGAACTGAAGATTGCTGAAGCCTCGGATTAACTACTTTAGATTGCGTGGATCTTTATTCCATTGCTATAAAGAGGCCTTACGACACATGCAGCTCCGGGATTACTAAGAGCTACAGACCCTTGGACTCTTTGTCCCATGCCCACGCTTCTCTTCACACTTGGTTCCACTTCGTTTTAACACTGAACCATCATCAAGCCTTACTTTGGTGCTACGGGAGTTTCTGTTTCCTAGTATGGCAGTAACTTCACTGTGTTGACTCATAGCCATGGAGACGGGGAGTCAGCATCCTTGACAAACGGGTGAACTTTTGGTCTGGGGGATGACCCCTGTGAGGATTGAGCTCTAGCGGATTAGATGTTTCCATTTATTACACAATTAGACCGCCTTACTTTAGGCACTAATGAGAAACATGCACCTGTTTTAAACAGCCTCAGCAAATACGTTTTAGTTATTTATGTCAGGAGTTTGAATATACAGCAAACCAGATCTTTCTTGACTGAAGTTATATCTAAACTATAATTAAATTGGTGCAGCAGCAATTAGAGAGATGTATCTTACTGTTTAATAGATTCTGGTGCAGGAGGGAACATGCACCAGAAATAAAACACCCAAAGACGGTGTAATAAGTTTAAGCATAAGCACTCAGTTTAACCTGTTCATTCATTACTATATAGAAGTGTCAATAAAAGCAAGCAGACACTGATAAAATCTCACTAAATGAAATTCACAACAGCAGGCTGAATTAAACAAAGAGATATGGCTTATGATACAAGAAAGCTTCATAAAGGAGGATCAAGATAGCAAGAAAGTATTTGGCAAACATTATCCACTACTTACATTATTCACTCCTGAAGCAACTGTAGAAGAAAGTTTGTCCAAAGAGAAATCCTCGTCAATCAAAATCCAGCATTATAGACTTCACATCCTGCTGGTTTCACTGCAGGACTGTGGAGGAGAGACTCTGAGCACTTGTTGCAGACTGCAGATGTTCAGGTTCAGTTCACCTTGCTCATAGTGCAGCCTTGCTCATTCATGTATGCTACCGTATTTAAAGAGAGAGGAGAAAAGGGTACTCCTGCCCCCAACCCCGTTTGGACACAGCTGAGTTAGCATCGGTCGGCTGCAGCATGTTGACCCTGACTCTATGGAAAAAATAGTAGATATTTTTAGAGTGATTTAAAATGTGTTTTCAGCTTGCTGTCAGTGCATGTGTCATAACTTCACTAAAAGACAAGCAAACCGCCTTATACAAAGTCATCACAGATGTGCTGCATGTTACTTTGCAACCACTGCGGTCACACGTTGCATTAATAAATGTTTGCTTGTTGCTGTCAGATTGAGTTATAAAACAGGGTTATTAGAAATCAGGGTAAAGTGGCACATTATAAAGCTGCTGTATGGTAAATAGATGAGGTCAGACTGCTGTTCTTTGACAGGATGCCCGTACATGGAACTGAAGTTTGAAACCGTGGTTTGCAGAAGCAATATGGGAATGGAGAAGCGACTCCAGCTGCAGCACACACTGATATTCGCTTTCAATCATTATTTCCACTTAGATTTAAATTCATAAAGCATTTCCGTTGTCATAGTTGTTTTGTTTTTCTTGCAGCAAACTGCCCTGCTTATTAAGCGAGGATGCTTTATATCAATCGTTTGTTTATTTCCTCAGTGATAAATGCTCCCAAAAAGATGAATGCATTTGTTTTTAATGATCTCACGGCCTCACTGTGGAGCTAATGATCGTCCCACAATATAAAAGCGTCATTCATGTTCAGTCTCAGGTCATTCATCACTTTTGGGGAAGCTGTGCTGAGCACTGAAGACATAATTTAACTCTGATTCCCACAGTCTGTAAAGATACGACGCTAGATCTGAATTCATGTGGTTATCTCCCTGGCTCCTTGAAATGAGGAGTGAGTCTTTGTACTAATGGAAATTGTACCAAGGTCACTGTATCTCATGCAAATGAGACTACTGTATTTCACATTGAGCGTATTGCAAACTGGCTGCTGTTTGAGGAAGAGTGCCAAGCTCTAAATATGTTGCAAATCATAGTAGCTGCTGATTCACGCCTGCCTTCTTCATGCTATGGACGTCCTGTGTTTGTGCACATATTAAGCACATTCAGTTGTCTCTCAGTCGACAGAACCTTTGGGCATATTGTAATCTAACATGAAGTAAAGTTACAAACAAATTATATGTGTTAAATCAGGGCAGCAAGTAACGCTCATATTAGTTACTGTGGTTGATGTTTTTTTTTAATGAAATGTCAGAAAATACAGAGAAATGCTGATGATCATTTCAGATTTGAAGCATTATAAATAGAGGTGAAGTACTGGGAACAACAAGCCAACTGCCTGAAATAATTGGTGATTTAAGTGGGGTCAAAGGTCAACAGCTGTGTACACTTTTGCTCTCTGCTTGTCTCGCAAAAGTAGTATTTCATTTTCAGTCCTTAAAATGAGTTTTTGAGACATTTAATATGATAAAAGAGAATTATGGCTATGATAATGCAGCTTTGGTTACATTCGATAGTGGTAAGTGTAGAAGACATGTTTCAGACAGAAAATGAACAACTGTCTCTGGACAGTCATTCAAACATGAGAACTGGAGAAAGAAAACATTTTATTTTGAACAAGTTTTTATTGAGTTTTCACAGATATATAAACAGTACAAACACCGACACAGAGCTAATATAATGTGATACACAAACCAAATACAATAACTGGTTATTTGGGACGGTTTCCATTTTCATGTAAGTGTTCTCAAGTCAGGCATCCTTTTAGTTGGTGTCATGTCTCATGTAAATGTTCCATTTGTTCCAGTTCTTTTTCAATGTATTCTCTTTAACTCTCAAAACATGTCAACTTTTCCATCATTTAAATCTCTCTGACAATTCCGCGACATTGTTTTCAGCTTTATTATAAGTGAGTAGCCACAGCTAAATAAATGAGCTACTGTTCGACCTGCAACTCCATCAAAGATTCATCGGATCCAGCGGCTGACAGCCACTTGCCACAGTGGTTCTTTTGACAAACCAAGAGACTTTCTGCAGTCTAGAGAACCTGCGTTTGAGGGCCACCTGAAGGACGTCGCAGTCAGGCTCAAACTGAATTTGAATTGAAAAGGAGACTTAGTTATTCTGATCTTAATTTAGGTTTTGTTACATAAATGTCACATACTATCTCTCACTATTGCCAAACTAAATAACTGGCAAAAGTGTTACCTTTTGTCTTAATCCATTTATACATACTGTTGATTTTGTGTCACTTCATATTATCTTCATTTACTATTCATTTACTCAGTTGTTAAACATTTAGCCCCCAAAAAAATCTTCATTTATCGCAAGTCGTTTTTGAGCAGGAACTAAGATCACTGTATAGAAAATTCATAACCCAGGTATTGAGATTGATTCATTATTGATAAGTGTATTTTGTTTTCTGTTAAGAGGATAATTGTGTAATACAACTTTTGGTTGGTCAACTAATGCATCCCCATTTTTCATTAAGACCTTAACAACATTTGGGCCCATTACCGCCATAGTTATTATAATGGTGCAATGTCCTCATGCTCAGAGAGGGTTGCAAAGTCTCTATTCACCTGGAGTTACTATAGCTTGGAAGACAATTTTAAGAGGCACCAACATGTCATGGCCATTATGTAATTGTGTGTCAAGGGCCAGGGCTGAAGTGGTCCAGCGTGACTCACACCACTCACGGTTTCCGATCATTGTTTTGGGGGGTGGAGATTTCTTAATTTGGAATATATAGAAGCACATAACTTTGTAGCGTCGTGTATTTATCCAGGAGACTCCTGTGATTGTGTGTTCAATAATAATGAGGTTGTCATGACAAGTGAAATTCCAAGTGGGGAAAAACAATTGGGAAAATATTCTAGTATCTCATGACGCCTCCCATTTCACAAACATAATGGAACAGAGTAAATAAAACAAGATCACTCTTTGATGTGTGTGTGTGTGTGTGTGTGTGTGTGTGTGTGTGTGTGTGTGTGTGTACCTAAAAAGACCAGCTGGGATTACATAAATATTACATAAATACATCTAAATATCACAATATCACACACTCATCATTTAATTATACCACATTAAGAGCCTATCAGATCTTTTCTCCAGTGCCATTTTGGCAGCCTTTCTGTGGCCTTTCTGTTACATGTACACACTGTCACAATCTAATTAAATTAAAAAATAAAACAGACACAACCACCAAATGTAACACAGTTTAAGTTTAAGTCAATGGGTAACTGTGGTTGTTTTTTGGAGGATATGACATTGTGTTATCTAAAGGAGATGATAATTTATCATCACACCCCTCTGATTTATATTCCATCCAAAGGTCTTAGATACACTCTTGTTAATCTGGTTACACAATAAATTTATGCAGATTGTTGCGGTTGAAGAAACACAGTGAAGTCAGTTTATAACAGACTGACTGTGATTGTATCACACAGGGGGCCCTGAAACGCTAAAAAGCTGGTTCTTTGGTGGATGATAATGATTAACGTGCCTCTGGCGAATGTGTCCAGTGAAGTGTCTGAGACCTAACTTCAAATGGCTGTTGGAACATTTAACTTCTTGTCGACTCTGACAGCACAGCAGCAAAATGAAATTTGACAACATACTTTCAGAAATTAACGGATTTGGAAAATTCCAAATCAGACTATTTTTGATTCAGATCTTTTCTCGAATGACTCTGCCATGTCACTTTCTGCTGAATAACTTCATGGCGGCTGTTCCCTCTCACCACTGTAACATCACCGCTCTGGATGATGGAGGCATCTTCGGAAACTTATCTCAGCCAGAGAGACTGGCTGCTGGTGTGCCAACAGGGCCGGATGGGACTCCGAGCTCCTGTCAGATGTTTTTAAAGCCACAGTATCATCTGGTAGGCTTAAACAGCAGTGAAGATGCATCTATTGTTCAGTGTCAGAACGGATGGGTGTATGACAACAGCACATTTAAATCTACTTTGGCAACAGAGGTAAGTTTCTTCAATAGATTTACCAGTATTTTTTTTTAAGTAGCTATGTTTTAATTGAATACCATGTTCCTCAGAGGCATTAAAGGCATTGGCATTTGTTCTATAGACTTTTAATGTTTGATTAACGTTTGTTGCATCCTTTGTGGCTGATTTTTAATTAAATGCAAATGTAAGATACATTTAGTTTTGACTTGGTATTGAGTTCAGCTTCCACGATGGTCAACTGCAAAATGTTTTACTGTAATGCTTTCAATCATGTCTTTGCAGTGGGATCTCGTGTGCAGCAGGAAAGGGATGAACAAGGCAACAGCCACAGTCTTCTTTATTGGTGTTATGGCTGGAGCCCCTATATTTGGGTTTCTCAGTGACAGGTAGGCCTGTTTAAAAAAAAAAAAAAAAAAATCCCACTGCCTCTCTATAACAAATGTCAGATACAATTAAAGGGGATACTCCTCCAATTTTTTGCTCATGTAGTTCTCAACAAGTCTCCCAACCCATACAGCCACTTCAGTCATATTGCTATATCTTCACCCTTCTGCCATCAGGCAAATGCTACTACAGGAGTGTAAAATCCAGGACAAGACTGACCAACAGCTTATACCCACAGGCCATCAGACTGTTGAATAACAGAATGGAACACAGCCCCTAAATTCTATTTTATTTAATTGTCTTGTGTGAAGGGACACTAGCTGTCAAGAATTTCATTGTACGGTGCAAACCGCTGAGTTTTTCTACTGTGCATATGGCAATAAACCTCTTGAATCTTAAAGTGGTAAACTCCCATGTTAAAATGCCCAAATTAGCACATTCTAGTGGACGACAGAATAGCTCATATGACCATTAATGGTTGCAGTTTTAAACACATGGGTTAATGTCATCAGAAGGTCGCAGCTGCACCAAAACTACATGGTTAGGTTTAGAAAAAACATCAAGTTTTAGCTTTAAATAAGTGTTTGGAAACGTTTCTCATGTGACATACGTCATGTGAAATCACTAACATATGTAGGCTTACTATGTTTTTTGTAAAAAATAATGCTACATTTGACTTTTGGTTTCACACGTGCATGAACACTGGTCTTCTGGATGAAAGTCCTGTGTTTGTTTGACCAATCCAGCTACCCTCCTTCCCAGTCTATGCAGACCTTCTTGCTCTCTATATTTCCTCACCCGACTTCCCTCTTTGCTCCTGTAATAATAAATATGACAGCTAGAGTCGCCACCTTACAAAAAACATAAATATGTGTCATAAAGCACCTGTGGAATTTTGAAGGACAGTCAGGACAGTTTTCTGGAGGAGTTTTATAAAGTCTGACAAAAATTATGATAAAAATAAATAATGATGATGCTTGGGCTTGAGATTTAACACTGTGCTAACCTGTGTTAAAAATTTTAGATAGAGATATAGATTGTCATGAATATTATATGCCGTTTTGCCAATAGATGCCCCTAAATCCTACACACTGTACATTTAAGACAAGTTAAAAGAACATGTGCAAAACATGGCCTTTTTTGTGATTTGAGAATAAATGTTCAAGGTCTGTCTCATTAGTTTTTAAGACTAATTGTTCTTAACATTTTTTCTTTTCATGACCAGGTTTGGACGACGGCCGCTGTTGCTGGTATCTTATCTGTCGTCTGTATTGTTTGCAGTCCTGAGTGCGTTCTCCTCGTCGTATGTGATGTTTATCATCACGAGGTTTTTTACAGGGATGTCACTGTCAGGAATAAGTATCATCTCTTTTGTTCTGAGTAAGTATGCTAATGTTAAAAAAATGAGATGAGGAAAATAGAATATGTTTTAATCTTTTTTTTGGTTTTAGTTTCAAGAAATCAGATGTAAAATACGATCTGACTTTTCAGTTGTGCTAACTTTTCTCCAGATGTTGAATGGTTCAGCATTGAACACAGGACCTTTGCTGGTGTGATCATAAGCCTGGATTGGACACTTGGGACCTGGATTCTGGTGGGAATTGCATATTGCGTAGATGAATGGAGAAGACTCATCGTGGCAGTGACCTTACCTATGATAGTGTCCATCATTGCTTGGAGGTATTAAAGCTTCATATTTCAGAAGTCAATGTGACACTGAGCTCACCATGTTTGTTGCTTCAGGTGGCTCCCAGAGTCTGCGAGATGGCTCCTGGCAAAAGGAAAGGCAGACGAGGCTCATCAGTACATAATGCAATGTGCCACGATGAACAACAGAACCAAGTGTATGGCCACCATCACACCGACGGTACATTTTGATGTTATTTACTAACAGTTTCACAATTAGTCCTGTCCACAAGTCTTATGAATGAATAGTTTTACTCTGTTTGCTCTCTCATAGGAGTTACTGCAATCTGTAAAAGGTGAAACTGAGGATAAGAAGTACACTTTAGTGGATCTTTTCAAGACGCCAACTATAAGGAAACTGTCTATATGCTCAGGGATAGTGTGGTACGTATCAATTTCATGACATGGGTTAAAGGAATTGTTTAGCCTAGCATTTTGGGAAAGATGCTTGTTTACTTTCTTTCTGACATCAAATAACTAATAGGGACAAAGGTAGAGTGTTTCTTTGCCTCATGTTGCCTGGGTCTTGGCCAAATACACTTGCACACCGCAAACACTAAAGCCACTGCCTTATGTACGCTCTGCACCAAATCCACAACCAAATGTGGATGGACTCCGCCGCCTCTGATGCTGATTCAACATGCTAATAAAGGTTGACCAGGGCTGACTAGTACCAACAGTGAGGAACACGACCCACAAACTGATCAATGGCTGACTGGCAGCAGTGTGTCAGGGCCCTGAGATGAGAGGATCTCCTGTTTGTGCACCAACAATGGTGCACCCAGGGGGGTTGTCCAGGGGGGCCATTGCCCCATTGCCTCCACTGGAGGCCGATACTACTGTCCTCAAGAGGCTGTGGCTCACTTAATTTTTAAGCTAGCTATTTTTTGAGAATTCCCTAAATTCAGTTATGACTTTTGGTTTTAGTGTGCCATTCTAAGATTTTCAGTGGCCACATATGGCCACCCTTGTGAAACAGTTCGAGGGTCGTCACTATACTAGGGCTGTAGTCTCCTGGTCAACATGTTGACTTCCAGGGTTAATCCATTATTTCCTGTGGCTGGGGGACAGGTTACGTTACCTGTGAAAAAGGGGGTGTTTTCAAAGCTGTTGACAGAAAGTTGAGCTCGCCCACCCTACGCTCAGCGTTGCGGTGACGCAGACCTCCTGTCAGTTTCTGTATACTGAAAGCATTTCCCTCAGTGGAGACGAAGCTTGTATTTACTTGTAGTTCACAGATAAGAAACAATAAACTGTGAAGAAAGTAAAGCTTCCACTAAAATAGCATTCTTCGAGATTTATCCTGGCTTCATATGAACAGAGGAAATCTCCACTTGAGTAGGCCCTGGAGGTGCTGGTAGGTGGATTTTGAACTTGTAGCAGAGTGAGGTAGCTGTTTCCCCTTGTTATCAGAGTTCATGCTAAACCAAGCTAACTGTAGTCTGGCTCCAGCCCTGTAGTTTAGTGGTATCAATCTTTTGATGTAACCCTAAGAAATAAAGCAAACAAATGTCTTTTCTAAAAATGCTGAGCTATGAATTTAACATAGTGTAAGTGACATAAATCAAACACTAGTGAATGTAAAATTGTGATAAATAATTATCACTCTGAGTATATAGTAATGTAATATATGCCATACAATATACAGAATATACTAATAAGAAAATCTGCCTTTTTGCACTTATCAGGGTTGAAGGGTTAAAATTGGTGTGTGTGTGTGAATGTTTTAATGTTGTGTTTCATTTTCTAGGTATGGCGTTGCATTTACATATTATGGGATAAGTCTGAATATCACTGGGTTTGGACTGAACGTATACCTCACACAATTCATATTTGCAACTATTGAAATGCCATTGAAGATTGGTGTGTATTACTTCCTGGAGAAAGTTGGGAGGAGGTCTGGTGAAATGGGAGCCATGCTGTCGACTGGTCTCTGTCTCCTAATCAACATGTTTGTCTCACAAGGTTAGTTGTTTTTTATTGTAATGAAATCAGATTTTTGTTAACATATCTGAGAGTTATCTTGACAAATATCTAAACGTTTTCCCCCAGATAAGTGGGTCATTCGTACTGTTGTGGGCGTCCTTGGAAAAGCCATGTCAGAAGCCTCATTCACAATCGTGTACCTCTTCACAACTGAGCTCTTTCCTACAGTCGTACGGTAAGTCAGCAACAAACTCTTGTAGCAAGTTTGACCACGAGCAATGATTTTCTACTCTGCTGTGACAACATTTATTATAGGTTTACATTAACCTCAGCGCTTTTTGTTTTTCAGACAGAACGGTTTAGGCTACACCGCATTTTTGGCGCGGCTGGGTGTGTCCATATCTCCACTCATCATGCTATTGGAGGACGTGTGGCATCTCCTCCCTGCAGTCACTTATTGCACGGTGGCAGTTGTATCTGGATTGGTGGTTTTGCTGCTGCCTGAAACATTAAACACCCAACTGCCAGAGTACATCGAGGACATTGAGAAACCGAGGTAAAAAGGAGAGAAAGATTACATGTAATTCAATATTAAAGCTACGGTAAACGATTAGCTACCTCACTGAGCTTCACTGCTAAAGAGTAATCCAGTCAATCCTTCAAAGGCAACTGTATGTTTTGCAATTTCAGTGTGTTATTTACACAACTTTCTTTTACTGAGCTTCATGCTTAATTGAAAGGCAACTGTATGTTTTGCAATTTCAGTGTGTTATTTACACAACTTTCTTTTAGATAATTGACATATTTTAATCATTTGCAGATGTCAAAAATAGAAATTATTGTTTGAGTCTGGTGTTATATAAAGTAATCTATTCATGATGCAAAAATGACCCACTTCCCTTTTGTCTAAATTGCAGGGGACAGTCGACAAGGAACAAGGAGATTCAATAAAAACCACTCTTATTGTTAACTAGAGTGATTATTTGCCGCAATCAATTTGTTCTTCAAGTTTTAATAATGCAAGATGAGTCGATTTATTCTGCTTTGTAACCATAAAATTGTTAAAATCACAATAAATACTTGAACAAAGAGTCTTTCAGGATATAAGCTGCACTGTCTTTATAATGTACTGTACAGAGGAAAGTTGCAGTGCAGTTTGGGGATTCGATACTGGTGCCCAGGAGTGTGGACTGGCACCTCTTCAGCCCACAGACTGAGCTACTGCTGCCTCCCTTTTGGTGTTTTGAAAAATGAAAACTCTGACCTGCTGGTGGTGCTACAGAAAAACTCAGAGAACCGAATAAGTTATTAGGATTAATCCTCTAGGCACCGTTGATATCTGTAATTATATACAGTGTTTCATGCATTTTAATTGTTTAGGCTATTCAGCTCCTACATTGTAAACATTTGGCCTTCATTTATTGAACTGATTTTCTATATTTATGATAGTTTGTGTATTTTAATGTGTGTAGCAGCTCATAATGTAAAAATTTAAAAGTAATAAAAGCTCATAATGTAAGAAAAATAATGTAATAACAGCTTTGTGCATAATAGGAAAATTCTTACATAATAAACTAAGCAAAAAAATCTCTCTTCCTAAAGCACTGGAACTATTTCAGTTTTACATGGTGAAGTGAAGTCCTTAATTTAAAGCAGCTGGACTTGGTCTGTTTGGTCTACAAAATATTTTCATCAGTCAGTTTCAAACTGATTTAGCCTCTTGAATGTGTGACAAAATTCAGGATTACAAGATATCCAGTGACCTAAATGAGAACTTTTACAGAGATGGTGCTGAATTTAATATACTGGGTGATTCCTGGCATGTGAATTATAGATCCATATTATTTTAGTTACTTTGACCGTTAGTTGGTGCATTTACCAGTGATAATGCACTATAGCTTTTCTGACAGAAATACACTAGGCTACATGTTATAATCAACAGGTCATAAACGTGTTAGTCTTTCTGACATATATGCAGTAGATATCATGAGCCTACAGTGATGGACGCACTAGCTGTCCTGACAGAAAGTATTTTTACCTTATATCATAACTTCTCTCACATACCATTGTTTATCATAACTGCCTGTAATTAGGCACTTTTTTTAGTCAGTCTACAGATAGTTTTTAGAGTATTTGTAACATTTTAACAGCTTATTAGTCGATAATCAATAATTCCAATGTTTGGCTTTATTCTGTAGATGTTTGACAGATTATCTATAGAGTCAGGGGCGCCACCAGGAATTTTGGGCCCCATAAAAAAAATCACATGGGGCCCCCCTGCACAACTGTTGCCACCACATCTCTAGGACCTAACTGACCCATTAAAAGCTTAACATAACTAACTTTGAAGGCTTGCAACTGTCTTGCTTCTTGTTGCTCAATACTACCAGCACAATATTTACTGCTAGTGAGTTGTCTGCATACAGTATGCAATTCACTATTTGATGCAAGATTAATATCTGCCATAAAAATGTCCTAAAGGCCATCTTTTACAGTCTATATGTAATTTTTATTGTAAAATCCCAAAATGGAAAATTTTCTTAACATTAATGGAAGACTTAAAAAAATAACTTAAATATTGGCTACATTAACTTTTCAATCAAAATAAATTAAGATCATCATCTCAAAATAGTCTGTTTTTGTTTCATAATAATCATTATGTGGAAAAATAATTTGTTTGAATTTCTGTTATTAAAAATATTTCGTTTTCTTTTTTTGTAATGGTAAAAAAAGAGAGAGAGAGAGAAACTCCCACAGACTCCCTGCAGTGATGCTAACTGGCATGTGTTGCTCATCTTCTTCGTTGGGACGGGAGGGGTAAAGTTATGGGGAGACAGGGCTGCTGCTTCTGACTCATCTGTTGTTGAGTCTGGTGAAAGAGGCAGGGACAACTGATTTCATATGAATATCTTGCTAAACATTTACCTGCTGTGATTAAATGTAGGTTAAAAGGAGTGAAACACTAACACTAGTCTGTAGCTAGCTTATTTCACTATGGACATTGAGCTAACAGGTTCATTTCTACCACTCACAGACTATAGGCTACCCACCTTTCTTGGAAAAAAACTGGGTCACATATTGATACCCTTTCCTTTGCCTCTCCTCTCTCTCCTTTCTCTCTGTCCTACTATGAAAACCGGATTTTCTTTTAGTACTAGCCTAGGTAGCATGATGATGACTGTAGCGTTCTCGCGCGACTTCTGACTGTTGCTCGGCACCATCACCGTCAGTGCGCAGGACCAAACCATTTCATGCAGATACAGGGGGATTCACTTTTTGGTCAATTGGGATATTTAACTTATACTGGCAAAAACAAGTAAAAACAAAGAGATTATTCATTTTATTACTATATTTGAAAAAATATATATTCTTAATGGTGATGGTTTAATAATTTTATATTAAATTTTACCTATTTTTCTCCCTATGGCGAGTAATTTAGCTGAACTTATACTATTCACTCTAGCTATGTAGCATAGGTTGAGTGAATAGTTCAAGTTAAAGGTCCAGTGTGTAGGATTTAGTGGCATCTAGCAGTGAGATTGCAGATTGCAACCAAATGAAACTTCTCCCGTGGCCATGTGTGTAGGGGAACTACAGTGGCTGACATGAAGACACAAATGGCCCTCGCTAGAGCCAGGATTGGATTTTTACAATCTGGGTGATTGTAGAAGTCAATTCAATCAATTCAATCAATCAATTTTATTTATAAAGCCCAATATCACAAATACAATTTGCCTCACAGGGCTTTACAGTATACGACATCCCTCCGTCCTTTAGACCCTCACAGCGGATAAGGAAAAACTCCCCAAAAAAACCCCTTTACCGGGGAAAAAAAACAGTAGAAACCTCAGGAAGAGCAACTGAGGAGGGATCCCTCTTCCAGGACAGACAGACGTGCAATAGATGTCGTACAGAACAGATCACCATAATAAATTAACAGTAATCTGTATGACACAATGAGAGAGAAAGAGACAGAGAGAGACAGAGAGAGACAGGGAGAGAGAGAGATGCAGGACATCCTCGGTAATGACAGTAGCTTACAACAACATTCATGAAAGTAATAATATTATCGTTATAGTTCTGGCTACTGTGGTACAATATGTTGAAAGTATATATTAGTATCTAGCAGTATACATGTATGATAATAATCATATGTGTATAATAACAGTAGAAGTATGACTAATGACTAATGATGGCAGCAGCAGCAGGAGGCATCTGGCAGGACCACGGCAGCAGCACAACCAAAATGGTTGACTCCTTGCAAGAGCGCTGGTGTTGAATGTTATTATAGATGGCTCCTTCTGAGGTAACAAAAACACAACAATTCTTAGTTTCAGGTGATTGTACATTCAAGAAACTAGTTTTGAATATTTATAATGTTTATGCCAATGCTCCTTAAGCGTACACACTGGACCTTTAAACCTAATTATTCTGACAATATGTAGTTAATTGTCATACTGGCTGAATCTCATCCTTTACAATGGGACTCCTTAATTGTCATAATGACGTGGTTTTCAACTAGCTTGTATACTACAACAGTAAAACATTAGGGTTGATATTATGTTTGTATGTAAGTATAACATCACACTCACAGTTTGAGCTGCTTACGTCTGGGCATCGATTTAGGGTCCCTAAAGCCAGTCGGAGCATAAATAAGAAGTCCTTTATTCCCTATGCCATACAGGCAATGAACACAGAATGACTGCAGCAGGGAACACTACTATTTTTATAAGACATTGATTTTTGAGAGAATAAAGAATAAAGTTATCTCGTCTCGTCTTGTCTCGTCTTGTATTGTTTTGTCTTAAAAGTAAGGCATTTGTTCTAGACATGCCACCCCAAGATTTTTTAGTGGCCTCACCTGAACACCCCCATGAAAAGTTTCCAGGGGTGCAACTAGTACTGCACGATGAAACTAACCAAGAAAGGTTCCTTACAATGTTTATTGTAATGGCAATGAAGTTAACTCACCAAACCAACCAATTAATGGCAACCCATCCAACAGTTATTACATTACAGAGATTTTGTCATGGACCTTAGATCTTGTATATATTCCCCACTACATTTTCTAAAGAATCAAATCAATTTTCTTCCACAATCAGACATTTTCAATCATTAGACAACAACCCATCGTCCCCAATATTAGGTAAATCTTAAATTGGCTTTTCAAGGTGGGGTATTGCGATGCTTCGGGTCATGTCCAGTATCAACAGGAAGGTACTTTGGTGTCACAGTGTCACTGGCAAATTATTACCTCTGCTAAGGGTGTTGTGTTTTCAGTAGGTCCGTTTGTTTGTCTGTCAGATGGATAACCAAAAGTGTACTTTTCATGAAACTTGGTGAAAGGTTAAGGTAAGGTTAGGTAAGGTAACCTTGTACCCGAAGGTAGATTTGTTTCACAGTTTAAGTGGTTGTGGCAACCTCACAGCACACTGACACATTCTCCTTAGCTGACCATTAACCCATGACATCTAACAGTGTGCAACAGGATAGTGTCCCACTTTTAAACTGACATCTTGTGTGCTCTGTGATATCATTCTCTGAGCTTCACTTCAAACTGTACGTGTTGTATCATCTATTCTGAAGATGAAGTTTGAGAACGTGCTGGCAGAGCTGAACGGCTTTGGTAGATTCCAGTTAAAGACGATCCTCTTGATGGTAATTCCTCGTATGACTTTGCCTTTTCAATTTCTGCTGAATAATTTCATCGCGGCTATTCCGTCTCACCACTGCGACATCAGCTCTCTGGATGATGGAGGACTTTTTAGGAATTTATCCCAGGCGGAGAGGCTTCTTGTTAGTGTTCCACTCCAGGAGGATGGGACTCCGAACTCGTGTCAGATGTTTGCAGAGCCTCAGTATCATCTGCTGCTCAACTCCTCCAACGTGACTGAGCTACCCACAGTGCCGTGCCAGAATGGATGGGTGTATGACAACACCACCTTCAAGTCTACTCTGGCCACAGAGGTGAATGTTTATTTCAGACTAATCAAAAAGTGATCAAAAATCCCAAGTTAGCCATTTAAATCTTAATTTTCTTTGTCTCTTGTGTGTTTTCCTCACAGTGGGATCTGGTTTGTGATAGAAGAAGAGTGAACAGAGCCACAGCCACTATCTTCTTCATTGGGGTCATGGTTGGAGCAGCAGTGTTTGGCTACTTTAGTGACAGGTGTTCATACCTTTTATTCTTCGACCAGACATTTTTGGGTCTGTGTGGTTAAATTACACAACTATAAGAGAAACTTATACTTTGAAATGTGTTTTTGCTTTAGTATGATAACTGTTGTAATAGAGTATGTTTGCAATACAGGACTGTCTCCTTGAAATTACATTTATACACAACCAAGTTGAAACAGCAAACATGTTGAGGGAAACATAATGCAGAGCAAATGATGCTTTCTGTTACATAATGAGGAATTGTTGCTACTGAACCATACTGAACGTGCCAGCAAAATGTTCACTGACAATGTATTTCAGTTGTTTTCCACCAAATTATGCAATACAGTATCCACTTGTAGTGACCACATCACTGCCATTTTATTACCTTTTAAATGACACTACACCAAAATTCCGATCCTTCCCTCACTTTAACCAAAGTGCCTTCATTGCCCAAACCTAAGAGAGGAGTCTGGGTGCAAACCTAAGATTCTGGTGCCAAGGTCCTGCATTCTGTATGCCCCCCATCCCCCTTGAGAAGCCTATGTGGTACATGAATGTAGTGTTTCATAGCTTAAAAGAAGCATTGTGTGTGAACATAACCCAGGCAGTTAACCCAATGGCAAAAAACAGACATACAAACATAATTTCTAAGACACAGGGTTGTGTTATGGTATATCATCTGATGTCTGTTTTTCGCTATCGCCAAATTTTACTAACAACACCTAAATTGGGTCCAAACATTGAGGCATCACTTATGCATAGGAGAGTATGAAATACAGCCAGTGCAGCTGCACTAAGAGACACGGTCTGATGAGGAGAGACAGTGCACTCCAGGACAGAAAAGCTTAATTTGTCCAGTTTGTTCAAAACATAAATGCACCAAAATGTAAGCAAACTTCGTACTTCTTATTTGGAAAGTCCAAAGTTAATACTCAGCTATCAGCTGACTAAATGTTAATGTACAGAAAGTGTTACTGAGTACAGCTTCACAGGCTATAAAAACCCTTCACCTAACCTGACCCTATGTCTAACCTTTATCCCAAACAAAAAATGTACCCTTTAACCCAAATCTAACCTGCACATCGACCATCTAATGACTGTTTTTAATTCTACACACAGTGGACTCTATATAAGAAGGACTTTATTCGTAAAAATGTTTTGTCACACCTTTTCCAGTGGTTCCAAACTGGTGGGTCGCGGCCCCAAAGTGTGTCCCAGGTCCATTCTGAATGGGCCGCAAGTGACTTGCAAATGTTTCAAGTAACACTTTATTTTAAAATACAGTACATTTCCAGCACAGAGCTTTTATTTTGAAGTGCCACTTTGTGCTGTAGACTGACCAACAGCTACTTGACAGAGACAGAAAACTAGCTCAACCACATGGCCAAATCCAAGTATGACGCTGAATGTATTACACTGTGGGACCTCGAACTAATGACTAAGGGGACACCTGGACCTCATGGCTGGACCAGTTGGGAACCACGGACCTATTGTACAGATTAATCTATAACTATTTTGTCACACAGGTTTGGCCGAAAAAACATGCTTCTGGTGTCTTATGTGACAGCCTCCATCTTTGGATTTGCAAGTGCTTTCTCATATAATTTTGCCATGTTTGCTGCCATGAGGTTCTTCACTGGAATTGGAATGTCTGGAATAAGTATTATCAGCATCGTCCTTTGTGAGTTTAATGTCGTAGTATCTTTTTTCAGTATTAATCTTACAAAAAAAAACCCTGCAACATACAAATATTTACTGAAATTATAGTATAAAATCTACATCTGTTCAATTTGATTTGTTTTAACTTCGATAAAATTTGTTGATAAAGTCATAATGAGTCAACCGTAACTATTGCCTAGTGTGTTTTAATGGATTTGATTTATTATCATTGCTCTTTACAGGTATTGAATGGGTGGACATTAAGCATCGAACTGCAGTGGGCGTTCTTATGAGCATGGACTGGAGTGTTTGCACTGCTATTCTACCTTTGCTGGCCTATTTTGTGAATGACTGGAGGCACCTCACTGCCGTAGCAACCACTCCACTGTTTCTCGCAATGATTTCCTGGTGGTAAAGATGAAATAATAATTGAGCTCTAGCCATATTAAGTGATTTTTTTTCCCCAGTTCCAAGCTAACCTAACACCAACAAGTTCACAGCATGACTTTTGGTTTTGATGAGGCATGGGTGCCAATAGTTTAAAATCTGTGATATTACAAACTGCACCTTGTCACAGGTGGCTCCCCGAGTCTGCCAGATGGCTGATAAGTACTGGAAAGGTCAACAGGGCTCACTTTTACTTGAGCAAGTGTGCAGAAGCCAACGGCAGAGAGCAGTTCATGGCTGACGTAAAGCCCGAGGTAAATTTTTTTACATGGTCTGATCTTGTCAGAGATTAATACCTGCTATAACTATGATCAACAATTGCTTTTCACTCTACAGGTTCTGTCCAAAGTAATACTTGTAGAAAATGAAAACAGGAAATATTCCTACCTGGACCTTGTGAGGACGCCCAGAATGAGGAGGCTGGCTTTACTTACTGCCATTGTTTGGTATATACTTTGTTTTTGCCTTTAAACAACTGAGATGTTCACCTTTTAAATCTTGGAAAAATGTATTATGTGTACAATGCACTGCCCATATGTGATCACTCAACCTGGCAGCAACTAACCTTAAAGGTGCTGACACACCAAACCGACATCAAAGAGCTAGCGGTGACGAAAGCCAACTGTTGCATCGTCTACGTCGCCTCACGTCGCCCTGTGTCAGTTGCATTTGAACACACTACAAAGACTACAGTACATTCGATGGCCAAGTAGCACGTAGCCTGCGTGAGAGGAAATAACGCAAAAAGGGAAACCGGAAGTTTGAGGAATGAATCTGTGCTTTAGAATGCACAGATTTGTACATTGGTCCAGTTGCCTATGATACAGCACTTATCATGGAAACAGTTTGATAATTCACTATAAGGTGTCCTGAAATAAGAGACCAGGCAGATTGTCTTTGCACAGCAAGACACCGTGTATTGCCCTAGTTAAGTACATTCCAACATCCAGTCCAAGTTGTAATGCAACACAAAGTACTGATGCCATGGTTACCCACAGCTTCCTTGCATACTGATTGAGATTACTGATTTAACATTTGACTGTTGAAGAATCCTGTTGCAGACACCTGCCAGCCAATCAGAAACTAGTGTTTTCTGGGGCAAATATGTAACTTTTAAGATAAATGAATTTGCCCTCTGTCCCACTGTGTTGATAGGTTTGGAGTGGCCTTTACGTATTACGGAATCAGCTTGAATGTCGCTGGATTTGGTCTGAACATTTATCTCACACAGTTCATCTACGGAGCCATTGAACTCCCAGCAAAAGCATTTATCTTTTTCTCCCTGAGCAAAACTGGCCGAAGGTTGAATCAAACAGGAACACTTCTTATGACTGGACTGTGTATATTCTGCAACATGTTCGTCCCTAAAGGTAAATGATCACAAAAACTGCCACTGGGGGTCGCCAAAGTTGTGAATAGTGGAATTTTAGACATTGTGGCTTTAAATTTAATAGAAGGTGGAGTTATGATGTCTTCTCACAACTTTTTCTTTTCAGATAAGGGGCTGTTTCGGACAGCTGTGGGGGCTTTGGGCAAAATGTTCTCCGAGGCAGCTTTTACAACTGTATATCTGTACACATCAGAGCTTTACCCCACAGTAATGAGGTCAGTATACTTTCTAATATGGAGCTTATATTTTGCACATGAACAAACAGCATCTATATTCAGAGGCCTCGGAGTCTGCTGTGACATCTTGATAGCTGGACACATTGATCAGGTCTAAATCAGCCAGTGCACCAGACTTGAGGGAGTTGCGGTTGTATCCTGAAACTGTGTTTTTTGTTCCACAGGCAAAATGGATTGGGGTTCTGTGCCGTCATGGCCCGTTGCGGCGTGTCTGTATCCCCCTGATCACGCTTCTGGAAGAAGTGTGGGGCCATTTGCCGAGTACGATTTTCTCCCTGGTGGCTGTTGGTGCAGGGCTGTCAGCTTATTTTCTACCAGAGACAAAAAACATCCGTCTACCAGAGACCATTGAGGATGTGGAACTAACAAGGTACTGGGCCTTAATTTCGATTGCATCAAAACATAGAATTGAGCGTTGTCTTAGAAAATAAAAATGTCTTTTGTGTTTCAGGAGAAGATCAATCTGCACATCTGACGAGAAAGCTCAACTCTAAATGGACCTCATCTTCATTGCAACCAAAAGGCCTCCACGTTTAGTTGCAGAGTAGATCACTGTAATGTGTTTAAACGTACAGTAATGAACAAACCATTGTTTCTTAAAGAATTTTTTAATAAATTTCTTTAAAAATATGATCAGATATTATTGATTGATGACTAATTTTTGTGTTTCCTGAATAAAGAGAAGATATTTCTTTAAAAAAAAAAAAAGAACCTGAGGGGGCAGGAGGTGATGTTAAAATTCAGGAGACAGACTGAAGTTTAATGCATTGTTTTAAAGATGGGAAAATGTGGATGGTAAAGGGTAAAGATATGCAAGAAAGGGGGATGATATGAGAAGGGGGCAATCTGAGATGGCAGATTGTTCTGCCTAGCCCGCTGGAGAAAAACTGAGGAAGGATACTCACTTGACAACCCAGAAATGTTAACATACTCAAGACTGACATAACCCCCAGCTGTTCTTTCTTACCACTGCCATATCAGCTGACATTATTAAACAGGTCTAAACCATTCTTTCCCTATTTATGGTCCACGTGGTCTCCTTTTGAAATAATGAATGTATAAGCTCAACACTGTAATGTACAATCGTGTTATATACGTTTTCTTTTCCAGGACACACTGGGCTATCAGAATATGCATGCTGCAGTGATGTCATGAATGTATTACTGTATTATATGACCATAGATACATAAGAAGATCAAAATAAAAACAGAATCTAGCAGATATGTTGTCATCATCACTCACTAACAAGACTTCTGCCTTTTGAGATGTGTGTTAAAATTAAACACGGTAGACAATATAAATCAAAACGCCGGACGCATCTCTATTCCATTTTTATCTAAAATGATACACATGCCATACCTGTTAGCAGTTCCTGTCTGCACTGACACACAGGGACACATTGCACGAGACCAGTGGTTCCCATCTGGTCCAGCCATGGGGTCCAGATTTCTCCCTAGTCGCTAGTTCAAGGTCCGTACAATTCAATATATTTAGTGTCATACTTGTGTTTGGCCATGTCATCGAGCTAGTTTGCTGTCTCCCTCAAGTGGTCACTCACTCTACAGCAGGGATATGACACTTCAAAATAAAAGTTCTGTGCAAGAGATTCACTGTATGTCAAATTAAAGTGTGTGTTTTGTTTTTATAAACATGACATATTAGCGAGTCGCTTGCGGTCCATTCAGAATGGATCCGCGACCAACTTTTGGACTACGACCCACCAGTTGGGAACTGCAGTGCGGACAGGTCCTGTCTCAGCAGAAGGGCCTTATCATTTTTTCAGGTTCACAAGGCTCCTTTTCTTCTGATGTCACCTTCATACACAAGTATATGAAAAATGATGTGTATATGTAAATATTTCATAAGTATATATAAAGATGCACCAATGACTAACAATAAAAGTGTTTTGTAAGTTGTGTCTTTGCAGACAGTGGAAAGCAATAATACTGAATGGTTATACATGGACTGGATGATTATGTACTGTAGGCTTTGAGAATGTAATACACAGTATTACACTAAAAATACTTCTTGCTCATTTCCGTGTGCTGAAAGGATAATCTACACATTTTTTATTGCACTTATTTACACCGATGACATCCTACTTAATATTTCGGCCACTGCCCAAATTCCACAGTTCTACAAATAGTTGGATGTCATGCTATTCTGTTATGTAAAGCCTGTGAGATCAGTGCAGTGACGCAGTCAGCAACACAGCCTGTGATTCGTCAACACTCACCCACCATGGGATGCATCCTGCCCTCAATGGGTCTTAGAAAAAAAAAGGCTTTCACTAATAGCTTAAAACAACAGCAACCCCTTTTCTGAACACTCATTGCTGAATTTATTAGTTTTATAAAGTCTGTGGCCTTCTTAAAGGCTGCAAAATGTTAACTGTACATGTACCTAAACACGACCAAAGAGATGAAAGTTCTTGCACAGAGGGTTACTATATTGTAACCATTGTTCTGTTAGCACAGGTGGAGGTTATATTTTATACAAACAATGACCATTGTCAAGGGTCCTTTCTGGATAATGAGTTTACTACATTATCTGGAATTGTTTGCTGCTTAAAACCAAGATCGCATATTTATACATTTGTCCATGTTTACTTGAATTAGTGAACCAGTAAACCTTGGCAAAATTGAAATGCTTTCTCTGTAGCCTGAAATAATATACTTTTGTCACACAGGCAAGGCAGATTGGGTTACAGCTCTTCATGTCCCTCATAGGTGTGTCCGTCTGATTATGGTTCTTAAAAAAGTGTGGCTCCCTCTACCAAGCACTGCTTCTGACTTTACTTACGGTCACGCACGAGCAATGTCGTTCCAACCCTCGAATGGATTCATTACTAAATTCAAAGGGAACCTGTGCTTTCACCTTTGTAGAAGTATGGAAATAGTCTCTGGGCATGAATTTAAGATCTGGAGCCGTAATGCTGAATGTAAGTGCTAAGACCAAACTGAAAAGACGCCAAGACATTCACACAACGGAGGAGAACATTCAGAAAATGCTCAACGAACTTAAGTCTGAAATCACTGGTCAAATCGGTGACTTCAGAACCGATTTCCAAGAATTCTGAGCAGAAATAAAGCCCTGCTTCTTACCTTGCTTGCCTTTGCTCCAGGGCTGTCAGCATGTTTACTTTCAAAGACGCAAAATGTCTGTCTACCAGAAACCACTGAAGATGTGGATCAGACAACTGGGCCTTACTTCCAACCAAATTTTGAGTTTTGAACTGTTATAACAAGATTATACTTTTTATGTTTCAGAGGACGATCAGTCTGGACATCTGGCGAGACATCTCCTGCTTAATATTCATCTTCATAGCAATCACTAGCCCGAGATCACTGACTGAAACACCTTTAAATAACAACACTGTACCCATCTTAGTCTGTTTTACATATGCAAAATCTGTGTACAAAATGCTGTTTAAAAACAAATGTAACATGCATTAAACATCCACTCTTTCATACTTTTTGTGTTGTATTGCCATAAAGAGGTATTTCCTAAATAAAATATAAAAAAATCGATTACTCATTTAACCACATAATGAGGTTCCTGCTTTAACTATTACCCAAAATGCATGTTGCCTCACACTCAGACAGACAAAAGTTATTTTAGTGGTTAAGTGAGATGAAACATTCACCAATCTCACCTGTAAACCAGGAGACCTTGGGTTAGAGAAAGGTGCCAAAGGTTGCCTTGTCAAAATCGCAGAGTCAGGTTTGCTGTCGACTTCTTTTCAGTGTGAATGCATGGATGTATAAGTATTTTTTCTTAGCTTAAGAGCGAGAGGCCACAATGAAGTTTGAGAACATTCTAGACAATATCAATGGATTTGGCAGATTTCAGATAATGATCATTTTTATCAGCTTTATTGGCCGTTTCACGATGCCCTGCCACTTCATGCTGAATAACTTCATAGCAGCTGTTCCCTCTCACCACTGCGACATCAGCTCTCTGGATGACGGAGGACTTTTTAGGAATTTATCCCAGGCAGAGAGGCTTCTTGTTAGTATTCCGGTCCAGGATGATGGGACTCCAAACTCCTGTCAGATGTTTGCAGAGCCTCAATATCACCTGCTGCTCAACTCCTCCAACATCACTGAAGTACCCACAGTGCCGTGTCAGAATGGATGGGTGTACGATAACACCACCTTCAAGACTACTTTGACCTCACAGGTGACTTTCATTTCTTGTACTTTGTAACAATCATGAACACTTTTTAGAGAGAAGACGCTTATGCCCTCGAAAACAAAGTTAATTTCCTTCTTTATTTGTTTGTAAAAGTGGGACCTGGTGTGTGACAGAAGAGGTAAAAACAAAGCAACTGCTACCATCTTCTTTATTGGAGTGATGTTTGGAGCAGTGACTTTTGGAAGCCTAAGTGACAGGTATCGCAGCTTGGCTACTTGACTACTTTGATCCCCCAATATTTCCATGGATGAGTAAGATTAAAGTTTGGAAACTTTCTGACTTTCCGTAGGTTTGGCCGAAGGATCATGCTGCTGGTGTCATATGTGTCTGGAATGCTTTTTGCTGTTGCAAGTGCTTTCTCTACATCCTATGTGATGTTCGCAGTGCTGAGGTTCTGCACTGGGTTTTGCATCACTGGCATCGTCATTGTCTCAACAGTCCTCAGTAATGATACATTTTAATTTCTGTTGTAAGCGTACCGTGTATCAGGTTGAGTTCACCTCAGATGCCTAGGCTACCAAATTTAGGTCTATAGAAAATATATAGGATTTCAAGGTTTGCACTGAATGTTTCCCCCAATTTTTTTTCTGGGTAGCTCAGTGGGTAGAGCCAGCGGACATCCCATGTTTATCAGGCAATGTCCTTGCCACAACAGCCGCATGTTCGATTGTTCTCGATTGTGTTTGTTCTCTGCAGGTGGAGTGGGTGGACATCAAGCACAGGAAACTGGTTGGAGTGATCGACAGTTTATCCTGGACGTTTGGGAACACAGCATTTGCAGCTATTGCTTACTTTGTGACTGAGTGGCGGTGGCTAATTGTCAGTGTCACTTCACCTCTTATTTTGGCCATCATCACCTGGAGGTAGGACTCCGAAGCTAACAGAAGTTCCCTACAGTGTGACCTGGTGGCGTTGTGTTTTGGGGTGCTTAAATTGAGTGCTATGATTGAACCAAGCCCCCTGGAACAGCGCCAGGCTTTAAAGCCAATTTGACCTGGCCAAACATGGAATTACAACATCCGGGTCCATCAAATGATGCCATGGAGCCCAAAAAAAACCAAGAAAAAACCAAGAAAACATGAGCTCACAAATTTAGAAGCAGCCCGCTTTTAACAAGAAATAAGAATGCCTGGAGATTTAAAAAACAAACAAAAAAACAAGCAAACGACTATATCTCTGGTTTGCTGCACTGATTTTGGTCGTTGAGTCTGACAATGTTAGATTGGTGAAGTACTCAAACTTTAGGGAGCTCACAGAATTTGGAGCGTGGACTTGCTTTTTTTTATGCTACTTTTGTTCTGCTGCTGTACCCAACTGGAGTTAAATACATAGGTTAGCTTCACATCATTTGCCAAATTTGTTTTAATGTAAAAATGTCATTCATTGCCATGTAATACATCAGGAGTGGGTAAACATCTTTGCCTTCAACATTAGGTGGATGCCAGAGTCAGCAAGGTGGCTCATCGCCAATGGAAAGCTGGAGCAAGCTCAGATGTATCTGAAAAAATGTGCCAAGATGAACCAAACAGAGGACTCAATTCACACACTGAAAACAGAGGTCAGCATTTTCCAGATGATGGGTAAATTAAGAGAATTTCTAATACACTTAATACACTGTTGTGTATCACATGGTTTAGAGAATAATGCTGCTCTGTATTCTTCCAGACACTATCCACTATTGTTGTGACTGAGAAAAGAGATCGGCACTATTCGTACCTCGATCTGATACGGACATCCAAAATGAGGAGACTGGCCCTACGTACTGGTATATTGTGGTCAGTATTCCCATTGCCATTGTGTTAAATCACCTTTGGGTTGTAAGTTTGAATTTCATTTTAAAAGATCCAGGTGAATAATTCAGATTATATCTAAACAAACTATCCACTGTGATGTCTCTTCCTCCAGGTTTTGTGTGGCAGTCACATTTTATGGCATCAGCTTTAACATCACAGGCTTTGGGCTCAACATCTACCTCACTCAGTTTACTTATGCTTTAATTGAGCTCCCAGCCAAACTATCGGTTTACTACTTACTGGATAGGATAGGCAGGCGAAGCACTGAGGTGGGAGCTCTGCTGATGGCCGGCACCTGTCTTGGAATCAACATTTTAGTACCTAAAGGTAGGTGTTCATTGATGTCCACAGACTTAGATCTAAGGTTTAGGTTATTTTGTTGTTTAAAATTGTTAATGGTCTCAATAACAGAAATATAGGAAAATATAAAGAACTATAGTATTTTCATTACTTCACATTCAGCAGCTGCAACAATAAAAGTCATCCCCCAGTTACTGCTGTCTTTTTGCAGATATGCCTGTTGTCAGAACAGTGGTGGCAATCATTGGAAAAGGGTTTTCTTCAGCATCCTTTGCAACTCTTGTGCTCTACAGTTCTGAGCTCTATCCCACTGTAGTGAGGTAATTATACATTCATCGCATTCCTAAAGCCTAAAAACACCATTCAGCCACAACATTAAAACCTCTGACAGGTGAAGAGAGGAATGTTGATCATCTTGTTACAATGCAATGTTCTGCTGGTCAACTTGAGGGTCTGGGATTCATGTGGATGCCACTTGACACACACCACCCCACAAAACATCATTGCAGACCAAGTCAACCCCCCCATGGTGAAGGAGCTCCCCAGTGGCAGTGTCACCTCTGGGACGTGATGTCCTGTGTCTGTGTCCTGACAGGTCAGAGCCAAGTCTGATCCATGGTGGGGCCTCTGAACGGTTGAGGTACTGATACAGGACCTCTGGGGGTGTCCTGTGGTTTCTGGCACCAGCGCATTGGCAGTGGATCCTTTGAGTCTTGTGGGTTGCAAGGTGGGATACGGGTACATCCTACAGATGCTTAATTAGATTGGGATTGGGAGGACCTGGTCCATGCGTTGAGCTCTTTGTCATGCTCCTCAGGTCATTGCTTAGCAGTGTGGCATGAAGCATTGTCCTGTTTGGAGGGCCACTGCCACTGGGGAGTGCTGTTGCCATTAGGGGCAGTGCTTGGTCTGCAACAGTGTTTGGTGCATGTCAAGTGGCATCCACAGGAATGCCAGGACCCAAGGTACTCCAAGAGAATATTGCATTGTAACGAGATGAGCAATGTAATTCACCTTATTAATGTTGCAGCTGATTGGTGTATGTCAACACTGCAGAACAACGAACGTATTTTTTCCCCATTTAAAATGAACAAAATCATCATTTAGAGCCCTGACGTTCGTCTCCTCCGTGTGTGTTTTTAGGCAGTGCGGTATGGGTTTCAACTCCTTCATGGGTCGACTTGGTGTTGCTGTGGCTCCTTTGATTCTTTTACTGGATGACGTGTGGAAGGACCTGCCCCAGCTCGTCCTGTGCTCTACAGCTGTACTGGGGGGAATAGTGGCGAGAACACTATCAGAGACACGCAACCGGTGCCTGCCAGAGACCATAGAGGATATCGAAAGACAGTGGTAGCGATGATGGTCACTGGTGCTTATTTAGTTTAGGATTATACTTTTTTGCACATTTCAAATGACAGTCTCGACAACACTGTATTCACCACAGTACGGCGTTTAAAAACAAATGTGATCACCACTGATTGGTAGTTTTTGTTCTGTATTGCAATAAAGAGGTATTTCCTAAACAAAATGTGAGAAAATGACGACTCATTTCACCACATAATGAGGTACCTGCTTTAACTGTTACCACAAATGCACATTGCTTCACACTCAGACAGGCAAAAGTTGTTTTAGTGGTTAAGTGAGGTGAAACATTCACCAATTTCAACTAAAATTCTGCAGCCGTGGGTTAGGGTAATGCCAAAGGTTGCTTCGTCAAAGTCTTAAGAGTCACGTTTACGATTTACTTCTCATCAGTGTGAAAAAATGGGCATATGAGTATTTTTTCGCAGTTTCTGAGGATGTTGCACACAGTGAGTGGCCACAATGAAGTTCAACTCTTCTAACAAAGATGCCTGATAAAGATCATTGCAGTCATTAACATTGGCCTGTTCACAATGCCCTGACACTTTCTCTGATGTTCCATAGGTTTGGCCGGAGCTTTACAGATTTACTGGGCATTTGGGAGCACAGCACTGTTCAGCTAGCTAGCTTAGCGAGAATTAAAAGAAAACCAACAAAAAAAATACCCAATATTAGTTCAGATATTTAGCTTACTGAAACAGTACTATTGTGTATCAACCAATAGTCTGTGTATCAACCAATCATAAACCAGTCTCAAGACTTATTTACATATTTAAACAAGCTAAGTTAACTGCTATACCAGTGTCCCAACACAAAAGCTAAACAACTCTGATAGGGACCACATATCATCTGCAATAACTTTACTCATTAATATGTCTACAGGAATTAAGTCAAAGCTCCTTTATTAAAGAAACAAAGCAAGCACAGTTTTTTTTATGACTCAGCAATCCCCTTAAGGAAAGTCAACCACATCTAAATGACATGTCTCTGATATTCCTTTTGAAAATCTTCATATCCAGGTCTAACATTTGCTGCTGATATTTTTATCTGACATTACACTTAGATACAGAATTAACAGTGATGGGAAAAAAAGAAACAAAACAAAAAGCAAACAAAATATAAAAATCAAAATGCCAAATTTTAAACATTAAGATACAATGATACAGAAAGATCTAAAACTAAAGTACGCAGTTGTTTTCCAGGACACTTCTTGGCTATTGTTCAGTACTGGGAATACTCCTTGCTCTCTAGTTTGGCAATGATTCGCTCCAGCTGTCTCTTAGCTTCACATTGTGGGAAGTTACTCATTTCATAGTACTGCGGTGCAATCTTCACCAGCCTGTAACAGAGGAAAGAAGGCCATGAGTAAGTCGGTCAGGGATCATGTATTAAGTTCAGTTTGTCTTTATGAACCTGTATTAGGACTCATTTAAATATCGGCACACATACCACTCTGGTTTGATGTCTGTGCAAGTGCGGATGTAGTTTTTGGTGGTGAGGACAAATTCGTTGTAGAGCACCCACTCTTTGTGGTCCAGGACTGTGGATGGGTGCAGTTGGACCACTTGGTTGTCTTTGACTGTGAGGTAATGTCCTGTGCGCTCCAAATGAGCCACCTGCAGGTTACAAACATGTATTAAGAAACATAAATGTGAGTAAACAAACATTTCTGGTGTCTTCTGGCGTCTTACATTTACTAATCTGTGCTCACCTGCATGAAGAAGCCGGTGCAGAGCGCTCGGCGGATGTTGGTGTAGTAATCTCTGCTGGTGAACTCTGTGCTTCGGCGCGGCAGGTTGAAGCGGTCCATGATCCTGGACAGCTGCTGCCGCACGTTGTCGGCAGACATCAGTGAACGGTAGTTGACAAAGTTGTCATAGCACCACTGGTTGGACTCGTGGTCTGGGAAAGTGTAACAACGATTCAGACATTTGATTAAGTGTCAGGCAACAAATCTAAAGCTGCACAAAGCACTGTTTTTCATATAAACATGTTTTGGATTTGTTCGTTCTAGTCAGTGAAAATGCTCAACAAACCCGCAGTCACTACCTGCACCGCACTAAAGACAAACAAACGGACAAAGTTAGTGACTAGCTTGTGGGCACAGTGGGGCATCCTTCAAGCTAAGGACACATTTGTCTCACAAGTAGGTGAAGACCAAACCTGGGAGGACACAAGAGGGTGACCCCCATTTTTCACAGCAATGCGGTAATCGTAAATGAGCAGTGCTCCTAACTAGCGCCCACCAGTCTGCATGTCCAAGTATCCTTGAGCGAATGTGTGTGTGAATGGGTGATAGAATGTAGTGTAAAAGCACTCTGAGTAGTCGGAAGACTAATAGATGCTATAAAAGTGCAGTCCATTTCCCATCATTATTCCAACTATATTTAATTCATAAAACACGTGTCAAGGGAATCTTCAACACTGATACTCACTTTGTTTGAAGGCGTGGTAGACGTTGAGCAGCGTCAAGTGGTCTCCGTCGATGTGAGCAAACCTCATCTTGGACTCGTCTGCTGCCTTCTTAGCCTCCGTGGGGCGGACAAAACACTGTGGGACTAAACAAGGTTGGTATGGGCCCCAACAAAGCCGCCCATAGGGATGAGTCAAATATTCACAGAAAAATGGAGCAAAGCCTATGATGCTAGGGCACTCGACACTGCGTGGGACAGGGCAGGACCACAAGCTCTATCAAAGGGGGCTGCAGTCTTTTCTCATGGTCATTCCCAACTGTAATGGCTACTAGCTCGTAGAGAGGGGGGTCATTTAACCACATCTGTAAAACAAGAGTTTTCACACAACTACAAAGTGTTAGGGACACCAGCAAATGCTTTAACTTCTCAAGAGTCAGAAATTCTACTTTTTGGTATCAAGACATAATGCTCAGGCCTTTAAAGGAAGACTTAACTAACAAAATGACCATTTGTATATCAATTACTCACGAATGTTACCCTACATTCATAAAGAAAACTTGTTTTTCACATATTTGGATTCTCCGTTCACCGTGGAGGCATACGAGAAAAACAAAGTTTTATTCATGAATTAAAAATGGTCATTTTGTGGATGTAGAAGAAATCTTAAAGAGAGCAGATATTTGAAAAACAGGCTACATACAGCTAGGTATAACGCTAATCCTTAAAATTCACAATGCACTATTTCAATGAACAGAAAATTCTGATAAATGCGATGAATATGAATAAAATATTAAGTGGTGCCTGCCCTATCCACTTGCTTTGGTGAAGAAACACTCACTATTTAATGAACATGCTGGACATACAGTATTATGGCCGTAACTAATTTCAACCTAAAATGAAAATAGTATATAATTAAGGGAGAGCTTTCAAATTTGAGTGAAGCTGTCAAGAGTGAAAGATATTCCAACCAAAACTGTATTTGTGAATAAAAAAGGGCTTTTTATAACATAACATTTATACTAGGGCTGTGAGGCTATGAAAAAAATGGTATGCAGATTATGATATACACTATCATGATTAAACAATAATGATTATTGTACATAAAATATATTTTGTTTGCAGTATTTCCTTAGGGAATAATGACAATCTTTGTTTCAAACTTTTGTCTGCACCCATCTCACTGTGAACATAATATATGCCACTTTCTCACATCTGGATCGAACTACAATTCAGAGGGTAACTTGGCATACTGTACAACCTGTGTATCGTTGTTGCCAACTGGTTTAAACTAAATTAATTCTCAGAATTAAATCAAGAAACCGTTTCATATGACCTCGGGCCAATACTTATTTGCTACATGTTAAGTTTAAGGTACTATATGTAACTCTGGCAATAGATGGTTAGTTGTTGAGTCTCATTCCGTGGTTGTAAAATACTCAAGCTTTGGGTTTGTGGTTCAGTCCGACTACCAACCTCAAGTGTTGGCATTTGATGACCTGGGAATTAGGGCTGCACAATTACGGCCAAAATGGTAGTCACACTTGTTGTGATTACTATTAGCATCACGATTATTCATTGACTTTAGGGATAAATATTCTTAATGCACTTTACATTTAAATAAACAGAACACTGCTTTAACGTCCAGGTTGTTCTGCATTCCTGTTATTTTACACATTTTTGCATCAAAGTAATTAGGTAAAATAAGGTTCTTCTTCACCTTTAATTCAGTACTTCTCCTCGAAGCAAAATATAAATGTAATTGCATCCTTAAATATAAACTAATTAAGATGTGCCATTACAAAATGCAACGAAAAGAAACAGTTTTTATTGGACAAATATCTTTGTCTAAATAAAACGATTGCACAGGTTATTTCAGTCTGTCGTTGGGAGCTGGATGGCTAAGAATCCACTGCCTTGTTTTTTGTATTTTTTATAGCTGCCACGGTACAATTGTGCACTGTACAGTGGCACTGTTATAGATGTCTAAGCTGATGCTGGGGAGGACGGGGATTCAGAGAGGTAACATTAGCATTATTACTCTTTTGGCCTTCCTGCTTTTGTCGTACTGCACCACAGTACTGCAGACTGTGGTGTTTTTCAGCTCGTCAAGCAAGTTGTGTTGCTTTGCAGCACAGACACAAGTCTCGTGCTCTCTTTGCGTATGATTGGTTCTATCCTAGAGTTTTCTGAGCTGAGCGCACATTTTAAATGACAATATCAGTCAACAATGTTCATTTGATAGTGGGAAACCAAAATCCAGATCATGATTAATAGTAGATTAATTTCGCAACCCTTCTGGGAATGAGACTGAACAATCAACTGCCTCTCTCCAGAGTTACAAACCGCACGTTTAACATGACCATTTCAATTTTCTTTCACTTCCTGCTAAGGGGATCTGCTTCTCTATTTAACAGTGTCATATCTGTGCATGTTGCACATTTAAGTGCTGACTTAAGTGCTTGAGACACCATATCAAGACTTTCACTGGAATTAAAAATGTAAAAAAAAAACACCCCATAATACTCCTGCCTTCATTCACGTTTGTCCAAAACACTGTGCGCAACAGAATTTCTGGGACACTTCCCCCCTGCCTAAAACTACCAGTGAGTAGTATTGGTGTGTTTAACCACAGGAGACTTGGCCTACAGAAGGCAAGGAAGAGGTCAGCCCAGTCCTGGGCATTACCTGACAGCATGGCAGTAATGGAAAGGATCTCGTTAGAGCAGTTAAACTCGCAGCTGGCAATGACCATCTTAGCCAGCTGGGGGTCCAAAGGAAACTCTGCCATCATGGAGCCGAGCTCTGTCAGGTCACCATCATCGTTGAGAGCAGCCAGGTAATTCAGCAGCTCAAGGGCCCTCATCAGCGTCTCCGGAGCTGTGGAGGGAGAGGGGAAGTAGGCAGAGAGGTCAGAGTCGTGCCCAAGTAGAGCTTTATGAATGTTTTATCATTAAATCTAACTAATGCGAACTAACTCACCTGGTGGATCCATGAAGTCAAAGTGCACAAGGTCATCGATACCCAGCTTTTTCAGCTGTAACACAACAGATCCCAAGTTGGATCGAAGAATCTCAGGGTAGGTGTTATCCTGGAGTGGGAGTGTTAATGTTAATATACAACAATTACTGCCATTAATGTGCATTTGTTTTAAGAATGGGCTAAAATATCTGAATTTTTTTTTTGTCTAAATCCAAATCTCCGAACGTGAAGAAGAAATTAAGTCTGTAGCTGCTGTCACTTGCCTGCATCTCTGTTTTGTAGGCCTTCTCTGTGTAGAGGCGGAAACATTTCCCCGGACGTGTTCTGCCAGCTCGTCCTGCCCTCTGCTGGGCAGAAGCTTTACTGATGGCCGTCACAAGCAAAGACTCAACTCTGATACGCGGATTGTAAACCTGGAGACACATTTGAAAGCATGTTTAAGTGAGATAATTTACATGATGTGAGATGCGCAATAGACTTCTAGCCCATCATAAGATCTTTTATAGGATCATCCAAATTTTGATTTACCACCAAATTACAAAAAAATTTAAATGCAATGTGAGTTAAACTTTGCCCACCTTTTGCTTGGCAAATCCAGGATCGATGACAAACACCACACCATCAATTGTAAGAGAGGTCTCAGCAATGTTTGTTGACACCACAACCTGAGGACGAATCAAAAGGCCGTCAGATATCTATGATCCAAATCTGACAAGTGGATGTAAATGGAGACAGAATGTAAAGCCATCCACAGAGTACATGCATCTGGTGCAATACGTTGCTGAGCTAATTCTCTGTTCTACGGGTAAAATGTACCTTTCTCCCTATTGCACCATTGGGCTTCCTCGGAGGAGGAGGCTCGAAGATCCGTTGCTGCTGCTGTGGTGGCAATGTGGAATACAGTGGAATGATTTTGATGTCTCCAACTTCAGGTCCAAGGTCATCTACCTCACGCTTGATCCGTTTGCAGGCCTCATCAATTTCCTGAAAGAAAAAATTTGATTCAACTTTGTGCACTAGGAAACAGAACAACGCAGCTATAATGAGAATACAATCTCCACAAGTCTTACCTCCTGACCAGTGAGAAAGAGAAGGCAGTCACCTTCGTCCTCCTCACACATATGAATCTGGATGACAGTGCGGATTGCTGCCTCGAGATAGTCCCGCTCTGGTTCGGGAGTGTAGAAAATCTCTACAGGGTGTGTACGCCCGGGGATAGTCAGGAGAGGACAGTTGTCAAAGTACACTTGGAACTTTCCGGCATCTAGCGTGGCACTCATGACGATCACCTGTGCAGGAAGCAGAAAACATGGTACATGTTGTTTTTCTGACTTGGCTTGAAAAGGCCGGTGCTAAATGGAGCCATCACAGACGGGGTGAATACAGTATGAGGAAAACTAAGTGTGTTTTGACCACTAAAGCACGTTAACATGTTATAGTAAAAACCCCTATTCAAGACTCAGAAAGGTTGGTGTCTGTAGTGGGCTCCTCAAGACCTTCTACCAGCCTATGGAGGCCAGTGCACTCTTCTTTGCTGTAGTGTGCTGGCAGGGTGGCGTTAAGACTGGTGAGGCCAACAAGCTCGACAAGCTTGTGAGGAAAGCTCACAATCTGGTGGGACTGGACATGGACAGTCTGGAGACCGAGGAGGGTGAAGGACAAAATCTGTGCAAGCCTGGATAATCCTTCTCACCCCCTGCACGACGAGCTGTGGCTGATGGGAAGCTCATTCAGCCAGAGGATCATCCCACCCAGGTGCAAGACTGAACGATTCAAACGCTCCTTTGTGCCAACTGCCATCAGACTGTACAACAGCAGTTTGGTTTAAGCTACATTCAGCTCTGAACTGATTTATTTTGCATCTGGTCAATATGACACTTGTATTTTACTTATCTTTTCATTTATTTATTTTTCTTTTTTCTCTCTTTTATCTTTATTCTATTCAATGTCTTTTTTTGTCTTGTGCTGCTGTGATATTTGAATTTCCCCTCTGGGGGATCAATAAAGTATAACTTATCTGAGGACCTTGAAAATGAGCATAACGGGTCCATTTCAACAGCTATGCAACTCCTTGTGGGCCACAGATCAATGTTTTTTTAACATGATTAATTTTCTTAACAGCCTACCTATTTAGTGAAGCACTTGGTTGTAGCAAAACACAATATACACCAGCACATCATCTCTTGCAGTCATCGAAAATTTAACCAGTACCTTCAGATCCGGTCTTTGACGCACCACCTCCTTGAGTACTCCCATCAGGATGTCTGTGGCCAGAGTTCGCTCGTGGGCCTCGTCCAGAATGATCACACCATATCGCTCCAGCAGCGGGTCATTCATAGCTTCCCTTAGTAACATACCATCTGTCATGTACCTAAAGAAATAACAGACATGGTTTGTTAGAGTGATAAAGTAAGTAAGTAAATAAGACTGGTTGCTTTGTGCCTCTGAAATTAAGTTATAGTGCATCAGCAGACCTCAATCACTTACTTGAGAATTGTCTTAGCAGAGCTGCAGTCCTCAAATCGAATGGAGTAGCCGACTTCCTGTCCAAGCATGACGTCCATTTCGTCTGCCACCCTTTGAGCTACACTCATAGCTGCCACTCTCCTGGGCTGGGTACAGGCTACTGCCCGCTTAGGCCCGGGCAAACCTCTCACCATGTCCACACACCACTGTGGGATCTGGAGATTGAAGCACAAGTTGCAAAATTTTCAGTTAAAATCATCTGATAAAAATCACTTCTGGGCAACACTGTGCCATCATACTGGATATAATGGTACTTCAAAAGCTTTCACCACACATTACACAAGCTTTTAGTGTCTGACTTATAAGATACTGTCTAATTAATTGCATTACAGACCTGTGTTGTCTTCCCAGAACCAGTTTCACCAACAAGGACAAAGCTCTGATGACGTGTGATGATATCGCTGAAGCTCTCCTTGTACTCCCACACTGGAAGCTGTAACCGCTTCTTCAGGATCTCGTAGAAGCGCGGCGTGTGCGGCAGGTTGGTGAATGGGTTGATCTGCTGTTGCATTGCCATCTGCTTGATGGGCGCCAGGCATGGTACAGGTGCCGTGCTGTTAGACGGGACACTAGGAGGCTTCGAGTCTCTGTCCCGGTCTCTGTCCCTGTCCCGGTCCCTATCTCGATCCCTGTCCCTGGAGCGATCCTCCCGGTCTCTGTCCCGGTCCCGGTCTCTCCTGTCAACAACAGGGCAGGGCATTGTTAGAAACATTTCCAATGTGAAGGAAATTATTGTGAAGCTGTGTTGTGATTTCTGCTTTTACTGCTGTCGAAATTGCAAAGGATAAATATTTGTTTAGCCTGACTCACATCACGTGGGGTGAATGGCAGAGAAAGAGAACTTAGCCATGTTTACGACTTGCAAGTGTTCACATCAGACAGCTCCCTATGGATGTATGAATAATGATGATGGATGTTGACCTGAACACTATTTGCAAGTCTAAAACTAGTAATTATGGTGAGTCCTATCAGATATAACACTATGCGTATTATCTATAAAGTAGAATTGAAGATAATGGATTATTGAGGCAGGTACTGATAATGATAACTGACAGTTTGCACAGCACTTAATGTTACAATTTTTTTATTCTATTATTATTATTTTTTATTCAAATCATGACTGTGATATACTGACATATTTTACTGTTGACTTTTGACAGCCATTTTAGAGGTGTTATGCAATATTTGGCCAACTTTAGGGCAAGGCTGGACAAAAAAAAAAAAAAAAAAAAAAAATCAGTAAAATGCAATATATATATATATATAAACAGATCCCAAGCTAACGTTACCCTCCAAAATAACAAGACTGAATGAACCCCTGTTTATAATGGTTTTATCTAAAAGTGAACAGGATAATATGAAAGCAGTGTGCATTTCAGGACTGTTTTATCAGATAGCGTTTGTGTAACGCTACCTAACGAAACTGGTAAATAAATGAAGTGAGTTACTGAAAGATATAAGAGCCGGTTAGTACGCATGTATAACTGTAACATTACGGTTTGTTTGGCGCTCATAACGTTACCATTATTTAGCAAAGCACTAATGTTATACCAACAACCAAATCTCCATCTTTTAATATTTTTAGCTAGGGTTAGTCATTATAAGTTAGCTAGCTACGGTTGTTAGCAACTCGCTAAGTGAGCGTTAGCCACACATACACGTGCCTCAATCGAAAAGGTAACGTTTGTTAGCTAGAGCCGTCCTCAGCAGCTAACCTACATTAACTCAATAACACAATACAGCTAAACGACATACATTTATAACCCTGTATCAGATGGATACTCGGGTGCCGTTAAACTGTGGCTGAGACAGAGCTACAGCGTTAACGGCTGAGGTTATATTGTCTCGGTTCTTCATCCATGGTGGCTATTAGCCAAATAACTAGCATCGGCTAACAGCTAGCTAGCACCTAACTGGTTAAAGCAGACATGTTAACTTTGGAGCTTCACTTACCCTTCAGACCTCTTCTTACTAGAGGAGTAGTCATCGCCCAAGTCCAAGCGATGTCTTTTGGACATCTTTAGGAGATAATATAGCTTATATTGAATCTATTAACGCGGACTCAATTCTACCGGGTAATAACTCCAGATTCCTGTGCTTGTGTTTTCTTCTTTTCATTAATTTTACAGCGGCGGTGCGGATCACATTACCGCCACCTGCTGGTCTGGAGTGTGTAGTGGCGTTATAACGCACTGCAGGGCTGGATGAGCACAAGCTGCAGAGTGAGAGGAGTTTCTCTGGCAAATTATTTGTGATGATTTTATTAAAAATGTGCAGGATTATGCACCACTGCAGCACAATATTAACTACGGTGATAGGGCCCTAAATATAACATAAAACCAGTAATGTCCTGAAAGAGTTTTGTGCTATTATAAATGAATGAATGAAGCAAGCAAGCTCATTTTCAAAGCAGTTACATTGTGTTGACATTTCATTTCATGCACAATTTGTACGGAGTTGCTTTGGTTATTTCTTCACACATGACAGGGGCAGAAACAGCTAATCATCAGTCAATTTGCTGATTTTTTTTTTTTTTTTTTTTGGTTAATAAAATGTCACAAAGTAGTGAAAAAAAGTCCAACCCAAAATTCAGAGGTGACGTCTTCAACTTGTGTTAAACCCACAGTCCAGTTATATATAATATATCCAATAAAGCATAAGATGAAAAGCAGCAAATCCAATTTTCTTTAGAAATCTCAGATCAGAAATTTGGGGGTGTTTTTACCCAATGAATGACTCAGCTATGAAAAGTTAATTTTTCTGTTGACTGACTGTTTCAGCACTATCTTGAAGAGGTAAAGCAGCACAGGACCATGAAAAAACAGATATAATAGGATATAATAGTTTATCATTCCCACACTCACCATAGTGACATTTCTGAAAGGTTGCACATGTATATAATGATATATTAAACATTCACTGCATTGCCTCCAATCTCAAGATGTCAAGGAAACTACTGTGTGGGGTCTGTTTTTACCTTGAAATTACTGGATTGCTTGAAAGAAAAAAAGAAAATCTAGGGGAAACTATTCCAATAAACCAAACAACTACAATATTTACATAAAAAATGTCGTGCCTGCTGTTGCTCATTAGAAAAAAATAGTGCCTGCATGAATCTGCACACAACAAGGTCTGTGGATTATCTTGAGTAACCTGAACGTGATTTTTGGAAAGAGACATTGTTGTTGAGTTTTTCAGATGTAATTTTTTGGCGCTCTGAGCACCACAAGCAAGTGCCATTCATTTTCAATATATTCCAGAGAAAGCAGACATCACTACAGCTGATATCTCCAACACTCTGCAGCTCACAGCAAAAACAACTCAGAGCAATAAAAAACCACCACAGGTATGAGGAGAAATATGTATTTTTGATTTGGGGATGAACTGTCCCTTTAAGGATGAGGAATTTTTGTCTAAAGCAAAGGCATAATTCTCAGCACAATAACCACATGCTTCATTTTCATTTTCAGGCACATTTCATAACCAAATGATTAAATCAGGATCAGCTGCACGCCTGGAGCAAACAGTGAGAACTTGCCTAACACCAGCCTGAATGCGTCTTAATGTGGGGGAAAAAAAGCGCAGAGCTTTGCTCCACCCTCAGCAAACAACGCCTCCTGACGCGCTTATACAACACTTTTATGAAACATTTTGCATCTTGACACGTCTTCACCATCAGCACTGAGCTGCGCATCAACAACAACGAGGACTTTATTTTGTTTGTTTATGGTGAGCATGACGCGTCTGCACGGGTAGGTGGACTTACTCATGTAGCTGTGTCTCAAGTCTGTGTTCATTAACTTCAGCTGCAGAGCAACATACTGCGACATTATATGTCTCCAGTGAGAGAGCAGCTTGTGCCATTCATAAAGCTTATTATTCTTTTACAGAGTTAATATTCTGGGCAATTAATGTTGAGTGCATTTGTGTTAAATAGGTCAATATGGTAAAGGAATCTGATCTGAAACACATCACCCTTTGTAAGAGCCGCATTACAAGTAGAGCTGAAAAGTAGTCAGTCTAATACTGTGGAATTTTTGAGGAAATGGTCCCTAACTTCTGTCTGCTTTTTACTTTCCAAACTAACCTACATTTAAGTGGATAAAGAGGCACTAAGTGAATTTGCTTAAGTGCATTTTAGTGTGCCAGAGTGCATGTTTCATGTCTTTAGCCTGCTTTAGCTGAATAATTCCCCTTTTTGCAACTTTAAAATGTTAAAATATTGTACTTTTCACTTTGTTATTATTATTTTACAGCTGTAGTTTATTTGCATAACAGGAATTCTATACATAAAACACAAGATGATGTTAAATTTGAGCATCTTAAACCACTTCTTAATGAATTAGTAACAAGAGTCCCATGATGTAAAACCAAAAAACAGGAGTACTTAAACACTTTTTTGGACCTCTGTGTAAAGTAATGCAGGAGTTTCACCTGCTTGTATTTTTTATAATGTGTAGTTACTACTTTTATTCAAAGGATCCAGCACAGCTTCCCTGTACATATGCAAAACATATCATGATTGTGTAAATATGACGCACTTCCCCAATAATTTTAATATCTTTCAGGTCAACAAGTATGATGGTAGCAACACTGTTGGCTCTGCTGGCTTTCTGTCAACAATGTGCCTCAGCCGACAGTGAAGCTCCACCAGAGGTCTCTCAGTACAATGGCACCCTGTATGCAGCATGCAAAATGAGACCCAGCACCACACTACCTGACGGTCTGCCCAAAGTGTACGGCCAGGTGCTGTTCAAGCAGGAATATCCTCAGGAAAAACTCAAAGTCCTCATTCGCATCAATGGCTTCCCCACAGACAGTGATCCAGAGCCCAGGGCGGTGCACATCCATCAGTACGGGGACCTGAGCCGGGGGTGTGACTCCACCGGCGGCCACTACAATCCACATGGTGTGCACCACCCCAACCACCCTGGAGACTTTGGTAACTTTGAGCCCCAGGAAGGAAAAATCAATACGATGATAGAGTCCGAGGCAACGCTGTTCAGAGGGCTGTCTGTGATTGGGAGAGCAGTGGTGATCCATGAGAAGGTGGACGACTTGGGGCGTGGTGGAGACGCAGGGAGCCTGCTGCATGGGAACGCAGGCCGCAGGCTTGGCTGCTGCATCATTGGGATATCCTCCCCTAACCTGTGGAATACCCACTATAAGCTGTTTAACAGGCGGCTGAGGAGGAATTAGTCTGATGGTCAACATACAGGATTTGCCTCTGTCTTGATTCATTGTGTCCACTGTGTTTCTTGTCTGATACAAAAAAAATCAATGACTTAATCAAACCCCCCTTTTCCAAACATTCAAGAGAAGAACTGCTGCAGCTTCATGTAAGAGTATTCCCAAAATACTAAGAATAAAGTACAATAACGCAGACATGTTTTTTCCATGATTGCAGCAGGGTTGGTTTGTTTGGTGCACCACTTCAGTCCAGACTAAATATCTCAACAATTGAAATCTGGTGCAGAAATGCTGCCCACACAATGAAATCCAATTACTTTTCATCTAGCACCACCAGCAGGTCACAGTTTTCCATTTATCCTGTCAAATATCTACACACAGATTCATTTTGTTTTTATGTCTTGCTGTCAGAGTTGTCAGGAATAAACAGAGATCAACTCCAAATATATGCACAGTCTGGGCCTCTTCACATCATAAATAGTCTCCAGAGGATGAATCCTACCCCTTTTGGTGATCATGTGACTTTTCTGATTCCAACTTCCCACCAAACCTCAGCTGTACTTCTGTTTTACCCATAGCACGCTAACATGCTAAGCTAAGCTAATGAATGTGGTAAACACTACCACACCCTGCATGACATCTGCACAGCATTACCATATAAAGCTTCCGAGCTCATTTTGGATTCAGGTTTTCCCAGACAGTCACTGCACGCTAACCTAAAGTTACAACAATCCAGTAGTTGAAAACCTTTTATTTTGCAGAAATAAATCCATTTTGTACATTTGTTTTGCACACGTGTACACACATATGGCTCTATGTCATTTCTATCTGATGAGGTAATAATATTTTGTTCTCCACAAAAACACAAACAAGACATCAGTGCTGGTAATCTACATATTGTGCCTTCATTGTGTTACACACTAATAAACTCTGTAAGTGTACTCTGTAATAAAACATTTGTATTCTTGTACATTTTCGATTATGTGCTTTGAAGACATCTGTCATGGGATTAAACAAGAGCCAGGTTTAATTAAAATAAATAAATAGTATATTATCATGCAGCATTTTCTATAGCTTTGATATTGTTTTCATTGTTAAAATAAAAAGCTGGCATAAGGGTGTTTAGCAAAAAAATCAAAATGCCCCAAATTGTAAAATTTACAACAATAATAAGAGATGAAACTGGAAATGTCTGTATTGTGTTTGAGGAAATAAAATAAAGCTGCTGCTTAGTAAAAAAAGATCGTTCATCACAGCTGGATGTCTGTTTTTGGATGTAGTGATCAAAAAGATACAATGGAGTACTTCAGCGCGGAGGGGTGAAGTGTGGACGGAGGTAGAAAGATAAAGGAGACTGTCTTTCTGTGCATGGTCAACTGCTGTTGCACTTTTTCTGTCGTCATTTTGAATTCCATATGAAACCCTAAATCAGTGTTTGACCAGAGTTAACAGCTGATTTTATTCTCCTTCACTGCTGAGTACAATTCTCAGTCAAAGCGAGAGTTCCCACGACTAAAGTAAATGATCAAAGATGGAAGTTTTGTGTGTCAAAGGCAGAAAAATCAAAATCATTCCACTTTTTTTTTTTTTTGCCACTTTTTATCACCATAGATCACAGTTTCCCTTCCTCTGATACATCATGTCAACATTAACGTTATGTAAAGCTTCAAACTCTTGTGCCAAGAGTTTGGGAATAAGTGAAAATAGTGTCGTGTTGAGGTCTGCCCTCAAACACCTGGATTACGTTTGGATTTATTGGCCTGTGAGTCAGGCCGCAGCCACACTAATGCTCTTCAGGCGGAATAGCTGCAACTCTGTGCCAAAGCCTGTTGCAAGATTCTGTGGGAAAACAATCCTAAGTGGATTGCAGGCTTTTATAACACCATAACACTGTTCAACAACCACATCTGGGTTGCATGTCGGACCACCACCGCACAGTGTTTTGGTCATGTTACCAGGGGTTACCCCATCGTTATCCCTCAAACTGCCTACTGTTGCTGGCGGTTATGTTCAGGGTTTGACATTCTTTGGGCCATGTATGAATTCAAGACTCTCAAAATGGATCAAGTAAAGAAACAAATTAGATAATGAGTCGCTAATACTTGTCAATTAACACGTTTTTTCTGAGGCGTGTGATGAGTCATTCCTACTACTTTTACTTACTTTAAAATCCTCCATATTTCTTGGATTTACAGTAAGTAAGGGATTATCAACACACCAGCAGTCAATCATAACTCAACAGTGTCACTTTCTCCTGTTTTTTTCTGCATTATTCATACAAATCACATTACAAATGCATCATTCCTTCTTATCATTCTGAGGATTTCTCCTGGTGCTCTGCAGCATGTGAGCAGCTCATGGAAGACTTCACTTTTCCTCACTGGCATTAACATCTGTCCCATCTGACAGCTCCGTGTCCCGGTCTGACTGCACGTCCTCCTGCTCTTCGCCAGACCTTGCAGCAGCAGCAGCAGCAGCAGTGAATATTGTGTTATCGATGTTTTCCTCTGTTTGAATATGCTCCGTTTCAACAGTTTCCACCTCTTCAGCGCACTTATCTGACTCATCCTTTGTTCCCACGGCATCAGAGGGGTCAGAGTTCTCTAAAGTCTGCTGCGAGTGGCAGAGGTCTGACGGATGGTGTGTGGGAGAGGAGTCGCTCGCACACTCCTCTTCTTCCGACCGCTGACTCGTGAGAGCCGTTAAATTTGCAGTGACCTGTGATTGGCTGGTGTCTGGTGTTTCTGTCTGAGGGCTCACCGGCTCTGCCTCAGCTGACTGCTGCGAGAGGTTCGGCTGGTCGGTCTCCTCGCAGGATGGCGACTCCTCATGAAGCTCCTCTGACACAGATGGTGGTCCACTCTCTTGGACTGGAACATCCGTGGAGCTCTGCTGGTCGACGGCTATTTGTCCTGACCCAGTGTCACCTGTAGGGATACAAGATTTAAGTAAGATAATCTCAGCAACACACAAAATGATAGATGGTGTACACTGACAGAGGTTTATGAATATTCACCTTCCCGTCCAGGAGACTCCGTTAATTCAGCCTGCTGAGTGTTCAGGATGAAGGTGTCTTTCCCTCCTATTGTGACAGAACATGATTCAAAGTAAGCCTTTTTAAAAGCTCATCTGTGTGTCACTACTTAAAACTATTGGACTGCATAGAAATGGAACAGACGTGAGAAGTAATTAGAAGAAGACGAAGTTCAAGGGTTAAAAAGTCGTGAGAGGAAGTGAGAGGAACATACTTCCATATATTCCCAGAGACACATTATAAGTCAGGCCTCCAGGTAGCAAGAAGCAAAAAGAAGAAGAAAGAATGTAAATCATTGTTAACAGTAAGCTTCAATGACACACAATAGTCTCGGTGTATTCAGAGACTTGTGATCACCTGGCAGGCTCCACAATCCAGACATTTCTAATGTTTTTAGTTTCTTCTCCAGCTCTGCTACTCGATTTCCCAGAATCCTAAAGACAAAAGACACACAAACAATGAAATCTGCACATTCTGTCCAGCATCCAAGTTATCAGAGAGTCTACAGAGAGAGTGTGAGGTATGAGATGGAGTACTTGTTGATTTGGTTGGTGCTGAATCACCATGTTCTTCTCGTGGATGGTTTCCAGCAGAGCTGTGGCCAGTGACTTGAGGTCGGAGATGGACTGAGGAGTCACAGGCAAACTGCAGCCGTTCTCTTCAGACAGTAACAGTTCCTTCACTGCACACACACAAAGATAGTTACCGTTTAACGCTTTGAAACCTGAGCAAATTGGCTTGGCTTCTTTCAACAACATGGGAAGAAGGCAATGAGCAATGAAAGAAGAAAATACCCCGAAAAATTGCAAGAAATTAGTGAAAAGACAAAATTTAAAAAAAAAAAAGGAAAATTAAAAATAAACAAACAAATAAAGAAATTTCCTGGAAAAAGTGTCAAAATTATAATCATTCTGTAACATAATTTAAAAAAATGTAATAATAATGATCAGAAATGTAGCTTTTTAATATTTTCCCTAGCTTTTAAAAAAACCTTTTTTTTGTTGGCAATTTCCAAAACATTTCTTTCAATGTTGTCTTTTTACCCATGTTTTTGAAAGAAATTGAATTTTTACTAATGTGCATTGTCCCCGACAAATAAATAAACTAAACTAGACACCATGTGCTGTCTGCAAAATAAAGGGTTATGAAATTGTCTTCACTGCTTCTGTAAATGTTTACATGGCACTTTGTGAGATTCTACATACTGAAATGTGAGGGGTGTTTAAATAATGAACCTTCTGACCTTGTTTAGCAGAGAGCACCCCGGTCAGAGCACTACTGTTGGGTTTCCCATTGATCTTAGAGGATTTCCTACAGTCCAGGGCGCTCTGAAACCAGAGGAAAACATCATCAATTAAAGGGTTTGTGTTTTATAAGATGTGCAAAATGTAAACTGTAAACTAAAAAATATAACTGTTAAAGAAATAAACATGACAAAAAAAGAAATGTAGCTACCTTGTACTTCACCAGGTTTGTTTTGAGCAGGCTGATTTCTTCTTGTAGCTGACAGAACCGGTCGTGCAAATACCTGAAAGATGATTTCAAAAAGAAACCTGTCACTGAATCATTAAACTTCACCAGTTCTGTTTACATAGGAAAGAAACCTTTACAGTCATTACTCAACAAAGGTAATTTAAATATTCATATTATTTCATTTAACTAATCAAATAGTAGCAGTGTTTCAACAGCATGCTAGACTTGTTCCTCAGACTGGATGAACTGCTGCAGATACTCTAATATTCTCTAACACAGAGAGGCACCAGTAAAATGTCTGTAAGGAGGAGTAACACACCTGTTCTCCATGCAAAGTGCATCTATGTCTAAAATGCGTATCTCGTCGTTGCCCACGATGTGGTTCATTTCCAGATTGAGACGATGAGCCTTCTGCTGGAACACGTCGCGCTCCGCTCGTACGTCCTGGAGCTCGTCTGTGAGCGACTTCACGCTGTGCTCCAGGACCTCGTTCTGCAGACACACAAACACAACGTGTAAGTAGAATATTTCATCCACTATCAAACACAAACTATCAAGCACAATTACAGCTGAAACGATTTAGCGATTAACACATCATTCATTGGCAAATATCTGATCATTGTTTAAGTCATTTTTCATGCAAAAATGACAAACACTTAATGGTGCCAGCTTCTAAAATGTGAGGACTTGTTGCCTTTCCTTCAAATTATTTAATTCACTTTTTAACAAATTTAAAACTTAACTTCAACTTAAACTTAAAGGACATTTTCCCCATAATACTTTAACACTTTTACTGAAGTTATATTTTCAATGCAGGACTTTTAATGGAGTAGTTTTTACAATGCAGAATTAAAACTTTCACTTAAAGATACACTACGTAACTTTCTGCTGCTGGGGTCTCTCATTATAGAAATCGAAACAGTAACAAAAGACAAAGCAATGCAGTTTCTCTCAGTTAGAGATCCTTCAATATTCATTTTTCAGGAGGTTTTTATTAGGAGCTGTATTATCCACAGAGGGCTCTTCCTCTCCAACACAAACTGGCCAGTTGACTAAAACCTGTAAAAACACTGAGTAAAGTAGTTTCACATTAAAAGTGTTTCTCATATGCTGTTCAGCACATTGCAGGTGAGCCAATGTGCATGTTATCTGTGATGACTTAAGGATCCAGCCCTTCCAGGGTTTTTTTTTTTTTTTTTTTTTCTTTCACCAGGAGCTGAATTATTTGCAGAGGCCTTCTCCTCTCCAAAACAAACAGTCTCAGTGATTTAAATCAGTTAAATAACTGAATAAAGCAGTTTTTTACATTAAAAATCACTGTTTCTCTGACGCTGTTGGGCACAGCAGGGGCTGGAGCCGAGCTAACGCCAACATTTGCTTAACTCACTTCACTGACAGCTTAAAATCCAGACGTCCAGCGACTTACATCCTTCGTCCATTTAAGACAGAGTTAAAATCGACCAAGATCTAATAAACATATTGTAAAAATGTGGCTTCAAACTGGATAAAGAGTCAATTTATTACAGCTCCTGGCACACAGTGCACATTTCTCTGGGTCTGAACGCTGTTAGAAACATTTGGTATAATTTAAGTACACAACTTAACAAAGCATACAACATTTGTCTGGTCGTTTTTAGATATTTTAATGCCAGACAGTTACATAAATAAAGGATCTGGATACTTCCTCCACCACTTAATGTATGTTGTTTGATGAAGCTATCAGCTGACGTTTACCTGAATAGCTGAATTAAAGCATTTAAAGACTGGAAGCAGCTTGATGTTCTCACCTGCTCTCTGGCTCTTTCTAACTGTTTGACCAGATCCTCTCGTTCATGAGCAGGAAAGTGTCGAGCGCCGACCTCCTCGTCTCCCAGCCTCTGTTTGGTGATGGTCATTCGTAGGAGCTGTTGGACAGAGAGCAGCAATATGTTGATCTGCTATATTTCATCCCATTCTGATTTCTTTCCAGTCAAATTGAACGCTACTAAAACACAAAGAGAAACAAGCATTCATTATATCTTAATTTGATTTTATTCCAGCTCACAGTGTAGTGCAGTGTGTCATGTACCTTGTTATCGCCTTGAGCTTCCACCAGTCGTTGTTTCAGCTCCTTCACTTCCTCAGAAAGCTGACTGCTCTTCTCTCTGGAGTCTCTCAGTAGCTGGGCTAAGTTCACCTGGAGAAGACATGAACACCAGGTCACATGGGGTGGATCCCACATGCTTAATTCAGCTGCCGTATGAATAAATCCACAACTGACATTTAAGGCTGTGCAGAACAAGAATTTCAAGTAAGTATTCCTTCGTCTTGTAACGTAAAATGATGAAGGGGCAGCTGTGGTGAAGAAATATCCACACATGCACATAAATGTGTCCTTCTTGCCAAAATAAAATTAGAGGGTTTATACTGTATGTACACTGGCAGAAACGAGTGATGAGTGATGTGCAAAGAAGTCACTCACTTGATTCCTTTTCTCAGGCGGCAGAGAGAGATCTCCATCCTATTAAAAAGGAAACAGTCAAATTTAATAGTGGACAATGACAACACTATATAATATAACTCTCATGGGGCATCCTTAGTTCAGCTCACAATGAGTTCTCTGTACTTCTTCTTGAGCCCTTGGTGTCGCTCACGGAGCTGGTTGGCCATCAGCTTGTACTGATCCCTCTCCTGCTGGCAGGTGTCCAGCTCTTTCGACAGAATCAGAAGCGCTTCTTTCTTGCTCTCCAACTTCCTCTTACAGACGAGGAACTGCATGTAAGACAACATGTTTTACAAGAGAGAGAGAAAGAGTCATTGTGAGGTGAATATTAAGTAATACAGACTGGGTGGGCAGTGCCATCCTCCAAAAGCCAGAATCTTAATACTATATTAAAGGAGATGTAAGTGACACTCAGAGCATATTGATGAAGCAGAGTCAGAGCTGGGAATGCCTGCACATGGTGCTCAACATAGAGGTGCCTGAGGTGCCCCCTCATCCCGATTGATGGTGTCCCTGGCCCGCCTCCTGATCTCTAGGGCCTCCTTGATCCAACGTTTGAACTTGCTGCTTTCCGATCCGATGACTTTTGCGTTGTCCCAGTCCATGACGTGATTATTTCTTTTGCAATGATCTCATATGGCTAATTTTAGATTCACCTGCTCTGCTTTTTCTTTTTGTGATCTTGTGAGCCTGTCGTTTTGGGGACTCCGGGACACTACCAGCTGATAAAGACACGTCATAACGCACGTCAGATGACGCCTCTGAAGAAGACTGAGGTGACAGTCGAAACATGTCAAGGTAAACTACATCTCCTCAAAACCTCATTGTCAAGTAAAAAGAAACTTTCTACACTTGATCTGCCGCATCAGTCAGGGAAGCATTATAAGCAGTAACAGTCATACCTGCCCAGTGCAGAGTGGCAGTAATAAGCAAGCCACACACACGGACTCATATGCACTAACACGCAAGTGCAGCTGAACAATCTTCCGCAACAAAGAACAGACAAACTGATATTACAACACACACAGATGTAGCGTGACTTTATTGTCTGTGCAGGACAATATGACTCCACTATATCTTTACTAAGCAAATAGTGACTTGCTGCTACATTAATGCTCTGAATCTGCATACAGCTCTTCAACTGGTCATTGGAGAAAATATTGAAGCAGTGGGTTCAAAATAGGGCTGCAACTAATGATTATTTTCAATGTCGACTAATCTGTCGATTATTTCTTCGATTAGTCAACTAATCATTTTATCGAAAGATGTGTTAAAATGTTGAAAAATGTCGGTCTGTCTCTCCCAAAACTATGTCATCTACTGTCACGCCAAAGGGTTTTAGTTCACCGTCATGGGAGAATGTGTAAGCTGCCAATATTTGAGCGTAAGAAGCTGCAGTAAGAATATTTTGGGGTACTTTTTTTTATATGAAAAATGACTCAAACCGATTAGTCGACTGCTAAAATAGTCACCGATTATTTTAGCAGTCGATCAGTCATCGATTAGTCGACTAATCGTGGCAGCCCTAGTGCAAAATGGAACACACTTCATATCACAATAACCACATGAGCCGCTCTGATATCTATCACTGTGACATATTTGTTAAGGTAGGAAAATCACATTTTTAGGTCTGCAAATCTTCATTAGAAATGCATGATAATATCGGCACATTATAGATATCAGCCAATATCAGTTTTAAAGTGAACTAGGAGAATCGACCAACATGACTTTTCTTATCTTGTACAATGAATGAATATTATATACATTTAATGGCACTGTATTTCATGTCTCCATCTGCTGGTGGGCCATCACGATATGAGTGCATGCATAATATTGTGTTAATTCCACCACAGAAGAGACTTGATAATCACTAAAATTAGACAGGCAAAAGAAGTGGCTATATTGATATCAGTATCTGTTTTCTGCCAAATGAGTTGTTACATATCTGCATACTGGATATCAGCAACAATTCCAATACCGTGCATCTCAAATTTTCATTATCAATTAATCCGTTGGATATGCTTTTGATTAACTGCCTATTAAATGGTGTAAAACAATGAAAAATGCCCAACACATTTTCCCGGAAACTCAAAGACATTCAATTTGCAATGATATAAATGAGATTATCACATTCAAATTAAATTTCTGGGGCTGTTTTCAATTAATTTTTTGAGACCCACACTTGTGAAAGTGGTGATACAGAATCACCAGGTGGAGAAATGACTTAAAATTTATACAACAAAGTTTCACGACATAACAACCTGTACAAAACACATGTAACATACTAGCAATAATAATAATAACAATAATAATATTTACTGTCCATGTGTGGAAATTTGCCTTTGGTTTTACTCATTGGTTAAAACACATCACAGTAATATAACAATAACAGACGTGACTCCAGTGCAAATGGTGGTTTTGAATCCAGCACAGTTATTGCATTTGGTATGAAAGACTTTTTGTAAATGTTCTTAGTTGTTGCAGCAACTAAAGAGAACATCCGGAGGGCAAACTTGTGAATTCTTTTAAAAGGGGATGAACAAGATCAGCCACAATCTGTACAGCTTTTTGTCTCACCTGTGTTTTATCTAATTTACTTTTATTTAACCAGGACGTCCCACTGAGACTGATTTTTTTTTACAAGGGAGACCTGGCCAAGGCGGCATCCAATTAAAACACATTTAAAATGCAGCAAATACAACATATGACACAAAATCCACATTAAAACAACAACTACTCAAACATAGTGGCCTCTCAAGAAAAAGCAAGCACATGTCTCTGTCACCACATTCTTCATGATGCCCTTAAATTCATCATTACGTTATAAAAACACCAAAGATGTGATGGACATGAACTCAATCATGAGCTGTCACCAAACAGTAGTGACTGTGACGGATAATGTGTAATAACCGGAGCAAAGTCAATATACACCTGCAGCGTGGTGCATGTAGTTGCACTCATCATCTGTGAATGGCACCGTGCTCTGCAGGCACAAGGAAAGCATTTACTTCCTTGTCTGCAGTCTGAGACAAACCTGCTGAGATTTAATCCTCTTTACTGTATTTACACTAAACATCTTTAAGTGTGTGTGGCTGCGAACAGGAGGAGACACGCTGCATTTAAACGGAAACGACACAATGTATCCCTGATGTGACAGTGTGGTGCACAAACACGAGTGGAGGTTATAATGTAGTGAGTATATTTTTTTATCCCACTCTCCTTCCTGCGTGTGTCCGGTCTCACCTCGTTGATCAGCCCCTGCCAGTCACTCTCGCTCCTCCTGCTCGGCTCCATGTCGCTCCGCACTGCAGGGTAATATTTATGAATAATGACGCAAGGTGAGTTTCAGACAAGCATCACCATGTTGTGATCAGACTCAGAGACATTTCGCATCATCAAAACGGATTAGGTGATCGAGGAATGCGAGCTGCATCACTTCCGTCCGGGCCCGACGTCAGAGAAGCGTCACGACGCATTTGGACAGCCTCGGAAAAGTGGACACCTTCTCTCTACACTGAGATCTGAAGTGTTACATAAACTTATATGAAATTAGGAAATTAGTAATCATGTAAATAAATACAGACAAAAATATATAACATTTATTTACTTATTCACCGTTTCTACAATCAGAATCAAAATGCATTTTCTTGTCATTGTATTATTAAAAAACTTCAGCCATCCAGTCTGCACAATTCAATAATAAATCATAATCAATACATGAGTATAATAGGTAAAAACTACACATATGTTTCTGAATATTGCAGTTAGAATGTTGTATATTTCTTTTATGAATACTGCACATTTAGTGTAGTAATCATACCTATAAAGAAAGTTTCATCCTGTGTATTTGAATTTGTTTTAAGACCTTATTGCTGTGGGAAAAAGTTGTGTTTTTTCCAAGGTCATTAATTAATCTTTTAGGTTAAAAATGTATAATATAGGCTGTCACAATAACCTGCCATACTATAATAAAGAGCAGGATTTAATAACATTTCATAGTAATGAGCTAAATTGTAAAAATGTTTTGGATTAGGTTATTTAAGTTTATGGTTATATTATACATTTTGTCTGAATTTATTTAGGTCGTTATTTATTTCATACTACCTTGTTTGTATCAAATAACGCAAACTTTGGGTCCCCACATTTTGTGCATTTTGTGGCACAAGTTATTTGAATTCGATGCTCATGTACTGTCAGGGCACAATGACAAACCCCTCATAGCCAGCGCACAAATAGGCCTCTCTTCTGTCTTCTTCAAAGATTAATGGCGCATCAAATGCAGTACAAATCAGTCATAATCATTCCTTCAAAATGAACATGATTTATTACAAGTTCTATTTTTTCTAAAGCATCTGATTGACAAAAATAAATGTGGTACATGCAAAGGCTTGGGAAGTATTCTAGTTGATCTATTCATGTTTGTTTTGCACTCTCAGTTGACTTTCATGTGCAAAATAGATGTTTCATAAATTTACAAAACTTAACTCTTGTAGATAAATATAACTGGTTTGTTTAGGGACTTCACAGCAGCCATTTGACCTTTGACCCCTTATTCTGGGACATTCTGGGATTAGGGTGAGGGCGGAGGTGTTTTTTGCCTTTTGTCTTTGAGCGTGACTGTATAAATTTCACACAGATTAAAGAAGATGCTCTCGTCTCATAGTGTGCACGAGGAAAAAAACAGGCTGTAACATGCAGCACTTCATGAAATAATTTATGACAGAGAATGCAATACTTCTGTTTGCATGTGACATAGTGTCTAAGAACGTGGCGAAAGCACAGAAATCCAGATTGTTTAGTGAATATCTGTCGCTGTTGGTATTATATAATGGACAGAAAATATATGAAGGCTACTTGGCGGCAGTGTTTGAGTCTACAAAGTCTGGAGAGCAGGTGGGGAGAGATTTGAGAAGAGTTTATTTCTGGAGGATTTTAAAGTGGGGTCAATCATATCACCTCTCAGCAGTGAATGACAATAATAACAGATGATTAAGACATATCCTCAAGGGTGTAGGCGTGACTTTAACATTGGATGGGACATATATGAAACAGGGGGTATACGGGTCATCTCCCAGACAATTCTGAGCACCAAATACTTAACGTCCTGCATGCTGGGGAATGTTTATGCACCAATGTGTGTCTTTTCTGCATCAATTTCTGGTGTGAATGTCTTAAATGTTGTCAAAAGTCAGTTTTTATTATTGGAGACAAATGCACGTTCTAAATATTGAGGGGGTTTTGTCCCCTGCGCCCTCCTGAAATCTACACCTATGCATATCCTTGTTCTCTTGAATAAACCATATGATTGCATTATTTGTCCTCTGTTGCTGAAAGAAAATGCTGTCTCAGACGTCACATGCTGACAGCACTATCAATTTCAAACATGCTGCCTGAGGCACTTTGTCTCTGCTTCATGGACGCATTTCGCAGCCTTTGCATCTGACAGGAATGGAGGGAGGACAGTGAAACAGAAGAATACGATACATGTGGTTAAATGTTATTTAATGCATTTCCACAAACTCAGTCTTATGCAGGACATGAGGACAGACAGAAGGACAATAATGTTTTCTGCCTTCAGCGCAAACAATAACATATTGCTTATGCTCGTTAGCATTTTGTAACATTAAGATGTTTGACCACGGGGTACTTTACACATCATGCTACTGTTATGTATGTGAAAAATGTTTATATTCCAAGCCATAATTAAATCTGTACAATACATGGAAAATAACAAAAGATCAGTATCTTAAAGAAAAGAGCACATATTTGTGTCTTAAGACCATGTAAGTGTCATTTTAAGTCACATAGCAGCACACACTTAACCTCGTGATTGTAATTCAGAGCAACACTAAGTATTATACACTTTGCATAGGAATCAGGAGTAAATTATATTTAGTTCTGACACTAATCAGGCACTCTGTTAATACAGTAGCTTGTTATAAATGCTGTGCAATTAGGCTGAAGCTCATAATACTAAGCTAATACATTCAGCTGTATTTCAGGGACAAACATCTTGAAGAAAACGTCTGTTTCATGCACATTTGAATCACATTAAGGAAGACGTAACATTTTCTGGGATGACTTGACTTCAGATTCCAGCCGTCTCAAACAAATCACAGGGCATTTTAGGGTGACTGTGGACATTTTGTAGGGGTGGGCGGATCGATACCAAAATATCAGTGCTACAGATACTAAGTTTTCATTTTGAAGATCGATTCTAGCATCAATAGGATTGATACCAAAATAAGGATCAGTTTCCCTCTTCTACGTTGTACCCATTAGTATTCCAGGAGCAAAACTGTCTACGTCAACAACATCACATAACATATCCATCGTGCACACTCAGCGCACAGCCTGACTAGTTTAATTCAACACATAACTGCAGTGACGGCCAGACGAAAGAGGAAACTGGAATTACTGCCTCGCGGTTCTATGCCGCTACAATTAGTCAAGTTGCAGCTTACATGCACGAGTTCCTTAGTTATGACAGAACATTATGATGTCACAGTGATGTTGACCTTTGACCTTTTAGACATATAATGTCACCACTTCCTCATTTTTTCCTATTGGACAATTGAGTGAATTTGGTTTATGAATTCTTGAGTTACAGCAAAAAAAAAAATGTTTTGAGGTCACAGTGACCTTTGACCACCAACATACTATCAGACCATCTTTGAGTTCAAGCGGACGTTTGTGCCGAAATTTAATAAATTCCCTAAAGGTGTTCTTGAGACATCTTGTTCACGAGAAGAAAGTCATGAGAAAGAGAACGTTGAGCTGCAACAGAAAAGAATCCAGACACCTGACACAAAGACACAGTTTAATGGCAAAGTCCTTTCAGAGAGGCTCAGGAAATAAATCTCCAGGTTCACTGTAGTCAAATTAACATTTTAGTCAAATCGGATCTTTAGCATTGGTTAACATTATATTTTCAAACTGTAATTGTTCATCTTTGGTTGTCAATAATCATGACACACTGCCCTCTCTTACATGAAAGTCCATTAGCTGCTTTTAACAATAAAAAGTATCCGTACTGGTATCAGTTTCAGCTGTTCTGGCCCTGTATTTTTTTTTTTTTAATTTTGTGGTATCGCCCACCCCTAACATTTTGCTTGCAGTGGTGGATCCCATCTCAAGGATGTCCAGGCTATATGGGAGCCATGGCTGAAATGGACCCCCCTTGGCTTGGTCATTGCTTGTTTGACAGAATTATGATAAAGCCATCACCTCTTACTGTAATATCTAGTATGCCGTAAAATTATCTTCATGCTGTTTTCATTTCAACATTTGCCATTTGTTTTATATTTCACTCAGCCTTCAGTTTGACAGTAACGACTTGGGACCAATCAAACCTCCATATTTGCTGTAAATGCATATGAGCTGCAGAAACTTGCCTAAGATGTTTGTCTCAAACCAAGAATGATATATCTAGTTGCATTAGGAAGATATGCAGAATTTGAGTCTCTTTTGTAGCATAAACACAAATACTGATCTAAGTGACCAACTCCTGCTGTGATTAGTCATAGTTTTGCGAGGCATTATAAGCTTAAATCTACAATGATATTCTCAAAAACCATCGATTTGCCCTTGAAGCTGGAGGAGAAGATGAAATTCCTGCGGTCAGTGGTCATTACAGTAAAGGTCCGGGGCGACTGCACGTAAATGTCCTTGAACTTGTGGAATGTTTTGGTCTCGGTATCCCAGAGGTAGATCTGTGTGAAAGAATAATCGCTGCCAAGAGCAAGGTAGTGCCTGTCTGTGAAGGTGAAAGGCTGGAGGATCATTGCTCCCCGAGAAGGCAGAGCCTGCACCTCAGTGAACTGCTTATTGGCCCACTTGAGGACTTTAGAGTCACCGATGTAGCACGTCATGGCCAGATACAACTCATTCTCCACCCGGAAAGCTTTGACTGCCACCACGTCGTCGACATTCGGGATTTCACTGTGAAATATGAACTTCAGGGTGCTCTTGTTCCACAGGTAGATGACAGGCGGCTGAGACCGACTGGTCAAGATGAGGTAAGACTTCCCCTCAGACTCGACATACTCAGCATCTGTATCACGAAACCACTCATGGAGAAACTGGTAGGAGTAGAAACCTGTTTCATTGCGGTCCGGTTGGTCGGTCCACTTGTACAGTGTCGACAAACCCGCCTTGGAGCTGTCCACGATTACAAAGTACCACTCTCCATCCATTCGGAAGACTTCGATATCATTTGGCTTCGAGATGTTGAAGACCTCAATTGTTTGAAACTTTGTAAATTTGTTTTGTCGATCGTCAAACTTGTAGATATGGGAGCCTCCGAAGAGCTGGGTGACAATTATCAAGACATGGCTGTCGATCAGAACTGACCTGCATCCAACAACAGACTTCCCTGTGAAGATAAAGAAGTTAGAGGTGACACAACACAGAAAATGTCAATAATTTCATAATAGAGTTATCTAAAGGCCTAAACACACCAAAACTACATCAGAGAACTAGTGGTGACAGTGGCTGACGTTTGCGTTGCCTCACGTTGCCTGTGTCACGGCCAATAAGCTATACTTGAACGCACCAAAAAGACGACAGCCAATGGCCAACTAGCACATATGTGTAGTGCCTGCATGAGAGGAAATAACTCTCCATACCAGCAGGTGGTGGTAGTCTGTATTCAAAAAGGGAAACCGGAGGACTGAATTCAAGGTGCTAGTTAGCCAGTTAACATATTAACACACAACCTGATGTTAAAAAAACAAAAGATATTTACTGTGCGCTAGCGAACGATAACACAAACAGTTATGAGACGTTTCTGTTAAAGAGCTCAATGCAAAAAAATTCTTACCCCATATAACAACTTTGTTTTAATCTCACTCCCTCTTGACTTTGTTTGCTTTCCTCACTTCCATTTCTCTTCTCATCACTAGGCTGACCTGCCCGTCAGAGTTATTCATTCACCGACAGGCGCCACTGGTTTCGACGCCAATTAAACATGCTAAATCAGCCGAAAAACAACCTTCAAGAACTGACTAGCGCCAACCAAGCGTCAACCCCTGGGGCTAAAAAAATGGAGTCAACAGTGAAGTGCCATAAACTGCGGTCTTTAAATGGACACTTGAGGTTGGCCAGTCATTCCCCATAGACCATAGAAGATGATGGCCAAGGTGCCAAACTATAGGTTTCGGGGTTTCAGGAGTCCACAAACCAGTGCAAGATGTCATGTTTTACAGTCTATTGTGCCAACAGTGAAGGAAACACCACAAAAACTAGGGCGACGGACACTTGCAAATGGCCCAAACCTGACCAACAGCCAACAGTCAGCTTGGTGTGCTGTGCAGCTTGGTATTTTCAGCTGTGCATCAATATACACTGGGTGTTGTCATTAGTTTTAACAGCACCAGGATGGTGTTTGTAGGATCGACACAAAATAAACTACAGTGCCCAGAGCAAAATGTGTTTTCATGTGTATAATAGACTCTGTAGGGCTATAAGAAAAATGCACACGCTGTATTAATCAAAACTTGTTCATGGGATCAATTCATCATTGGTTTTGGTCTGTTCATGAAATTATCAGACTGTAAGAAAAATACAGAATATCATCGTATTAATCCTGAAAGGAAAAAGATTTTGAGTTAGTGTTGTCAAACCTGTTATATTGTCAAATTTCCTGAAGTTCATTTCAATGTGATCCCACTCCATGATCACACAGCTGTTGGAGTTGGGGGCAGCCATCGCCACATAGATGTCCTCTTTGAAAAAGAAAATGTCCGCTGACATGGACTGAATGGGAATGGACTGATGACGCACAAAATCTGTGAGAAGCGGACAGAAACAGAAACGACCAGTCTGCTGACAAAGTGATGGAGTCGACATTTAAAACCTCACTGCTTCACATTTTTTATATAAGTGTATAATTTACACTTTCAAATGTGTCCACTGCCAAATAACATGATTTTTAGGTGATTCTGAAACGTTTTTAAATTAATCTGTCACAGCAGAGATGGAGCGTGTGTTTTTTTAAGTATAATCCAGAGATATGTTCTTCCTAAAATTCATGTGACCCTGAAAATACTGCTTACATGTGCTCAAACTATACAACAACATTAGAGAGTGTCAAAACTATCACAGTATTGTGAAACCCCCTTGATCTCCAGAGGGTTAATGACACACATCTGGGTGCACTCGCTAGCCTCTTCCAATGTGTGTTCACTGAATGCTAAGAAGGGGTCTTATCTTGTCTCTGTATCAAGGAAGGATCCTTGACTTTGAGAAGCACCATCTGCCTCCCCTGCAGTTTGCACCAAGCGTGCAGTTTGAGCGATGTGGCTCTTCCAAAAAATGCTTTCGGCTTTATTACAGCACCATGTGTGGTCAGTCAGCTAACTAGCACATGTTTGCATGTTCATACTAAACTAAGATGGTGAACATGGTTTAAATATTACGCCTGCTAGATATCAGCATGTGAGCATCAGTGTGGACACGTTTGTATGCTGACGTTTGCATTTCGCTCAAAGACACAGATGTGTGTCTGAGTGCAGCCTCACAGAGCTGCTGGCATAGCTATAGATGTTTGCGCCTACATGTACATGCATACGTGTGAGTGCTTTAAGAGACACACATGTTTCCAGGCCTGCAGTGTGCTTGTTTGTTTTTGAGTGCATGGTAGTGTCCCGTTGAATTATTGAACAGTTTTATTGATCTCTTTCTTTCTTTTTTTAACATGGCATCCGTAGCTGTGCCTGTGCCTATTCACAACTGCCTTTGATAGTGTGCTCTTCGTTTTACCTGTGGAGATGCACTCGCCCGGTGGAATAGGAAGGTCGTTGAGCCGCTTGCCCTTCATGTCACTGGGGCCTGCGCAGAAGACATCTGATACTGTGGCGTTTGTGTTTTTCAGCCACATCATCAGCCACTTGTTCTCACAGATGCACTGGAAAGAGTTGCCTCGGAGATCCCTAATGTACAACATGACAAAATCAGCTTGGACACATTTACTGAACACAGTAACACATGCAATGTATCGTATATTGATAGGAGGGGAAAAAAATGAAATGTTTTAGATGCCACATAGACTCAAAACAGTGCAGTCAGCCTAAATCTTTCTGTAGCCTTTGTGACAAAACAAAGTAAAATTCAAACTTATACTACTTAATGATGGACAAAATAATAATCCTACATGCTGCAGGATTTTTGCTTGAATTTGAACTTAAAATGAGCAACAGTAATTGGTATGACTTGACAATTAAAGGTCCAGTGTGTAGGATTTAGGGGCATCTATTGGCAGAATTAGACACAATATAATAAGCATGTTTTCTTAAGTGTACATACACCTTAAAATAAGAATCGTTATGTTTTTGTTACATTAGAATAAGCCGTTTATATATACATAGGAAGTGCATCTGCGCCCTGACTACTATGTTGCACCACCATGTTTCTACAGTAGCCCAGAATGGACAAACCAAACACTGTTTCTAGATGTTATAATAAGGCCATTCACGTTTTCACGTCAGCTACCATAATTAGCAGCCCCTCCATGACAACCAGCATCAAAGAAACCCTAATTTGTAATGTGAAACTACTTTTGTCAGTGTTTCTAACAGTTTAAATCTCCAAATCCATTTGTTTTGGAGAGTAAGAGACTTCTGTGGATTATTTGGCTCCTGGAGCAGTGTCAGTGTCGAAGAAACACTGATTTGTAATGTGAAACTGCTATATTCAGTTTTTATTTTCACCTTAATTACGGTCCATTTGTTTTGGAGAGGAAGAGACCTCAGCGGATAATTCAGCTCACCGTTAAAACCTTGTTAACGATGAACACTAATGGAATTCTGACTAGAAGTTCGTGCTTGATGCATGGGATAAATTTCAGCTGGTTGCAATCGTCAATCTTCACCACTAGATGCCACAATAATCTACTTAATATTCCTTGAAGAATTGCAGAATCTCTTAACACTGGGTGATTGTTTGATGCATACATAAATAATCAGCTGCAGTTTATGTTACAAAAAGGGTTTTCTTACAATCATTCACCGACAGGCACTTATGCATCGTTGTGAGGACAATAATGTTATTAAAAATGATTTAATAAACTGACATTTTTAGCTGTAAATAGAAGTCACCATCAAACTATGATGCACTACAGAGGAGGAGAAATACAGAAACTTAACATTTGTGCTGTTCTTGTGGGGGTTAATGCAGCCAAACACAAAATGAAGCCTGAGTCAGCTTCACTTAGGAACGCAGTATGGAATAAGACAACACACACACACACACACACACACACACACACTGCTGACACCACAAGTGCTTACTCACAGTTCCAGCAACGAATCCAAGTCGAAAAAGAGATCTCTTGGCAGAAACCTCATCTTGTTATTGGCAAGCGATCTAAACCAGAGACACGACGAGACCAGAGAAATGACATCACATCATTGTCACTCCTGAGCCCGTCTGAGTTTTAACATCAATCCTTGTCTGTAGTAATAAAGTGTTGGTGCTGCAGATGGTGTTTGGATGGCAGCAGACTTACAGATGAGTCAAATCTCGCAGACCACGGAAGGCATTTTTGGTGATCGTTTCTATCTTGTTCCCTTCAATGAATCTGTTCAATGAGATAAACATAAGTAAAAGAAATACAGCAGTGCATAATATCATCATGTCAGATAGGTTTTTTTATATGAATAAATGGTGTAGCTATTGATACAGGAGAGGTAATGTACAGGGTTTTGGAGATTGAGATGGGTGGATTGAGGGGTGTGGCTGGAGAAGGAGAAATGATCTGCAGTTGTATTTACAGCATGATGTCATACAGCCTTTCAACATCTTTATTAATTGTCTACTGTTTTGCATTTAATTGTGAATATAATTAATTGATAAAGGAAATCACAAAATAACAAACAAACATGAGGAAAGCAGTAAGTCTGTCGACATATACTCACAAATATTCTAAATGTGGGAGGCCAGAGAAAGCATCATCTTTGATTGTTGTCAAAGAATTTGCATTTAGAAGTCTGCAAAGGAAAAACATTGAGTAAACTGAAAATTAAAACTTCCCTCATTGGCACTTCAACTCCAAATTTACCATGAGAGACAGAGAGAAAAGTTTGCATTACTGATAACCCATCTACTTTTTTGTTTGTGTGTCTGCAATGTCAATTTTTAATCACCAATCAATCAGTGACAGTTTCACATGACAAAAATTGCACTTACAGCAGCTGCAGAGAGGGCATGAGTGAAAACATTCCCTCTGTGATTTCAGAAATAGATCCATTTACCATGCTCCTGTTGGAAGAAAACAAAAGTCTTACTCGGGCTGGGGCATTTTAACACCCTGTACCAGACACACCGAGAGCCAACTCTGCAGGGAAGCACCCAGCAGCAAGCAAATTATCTCCTTGAACGCAACACTGATTGCTTTCTTCCTCACTATATAGATAATCCACAAACACGATGTGTTACTCACAGTGAGTTGATCTCACTCGGTATAGTCCGGGGGATCTGTGAGGTACCGACGCAGATGATGGTCTCCTTGGTGCAGGTGCATCCTGAAGGGCATTTGAAATTCCTCTTAGATTCAGCCGCTCCACAAATACACAGAAGCGCCAAACCGGCCAGTAGCCACTGCTGTGTGGATGTCATGTTGCTTCTCGAGCATTAATAATAGTAAATGAGGTCGTGGTCGGTGCTGGCAGCAGCTTTTACCCGCCTGGGCGACATCAGAATGCAGCACAAGTGGAAAACCCTGACACAGGCTGATACGGCTGCAGCTGCGTCCCGGAAGGCTGCTTCGAGTATCGGGCAAGGGGGGAAAAACAAAAGCGTCGAGTTGTCAGTAATCACAATGGTAATTTGTTGAGAAGAAAGACGCTTAAGATTAGAGTGAATGTGTATTTAGTTAGGGACTGTTCTTTATTTATCAGAGGAGGGGGGATGACTTTGTTTTCTTGTTTTATTTTGACCCTCCCTGAAGCTACAAATATTTTTCCTTGAGCCTCCTTCCACCAAAAAAGAGTCATTAGTTTTTTAAAACTTAACCTTTGATGTTTAAAACTTAAAAAATTAAAGTTAAAGATGAAATCCTGAAGTTGAAAAAAAAACTGTGTTTTTAACTCTTTGTCATGGTTAGTTGGTGCAAACTGTTTATTTTGGCAAATTTTTAAATGAGATGAAGAATAAAGCGATTTTGAGAAAATTGACCTTTCGCGAAGTCCCGCCTCTGGATGCAGACTGGCCAATCATAACGTAGCATCAGGCGGCTCAGACCAGGGTCTGACAACAACACAGCTGTGCTCCATTGACTCTAATGCAGTCGTTCCAGATTTCCTTCATTTTCAGGCTGGTTTTGGATTTGGAGCTAAATGTTGTGTCTGGGGCACGTCGTGTATTAATGATACTCGTTACCTGGAGAGGTTGGAAAAAGATATACGTTTCTTCCCTGTTCCAAAACCAAAATCAAACCCTGAAAAGTGTAGGGTTAGCTAGTTAGCTACTGAAGATATAGCCTACTGAATGTATACACATGCTGCTTTTGCTTTTTAATGATTATAACACTTCACTTTTATACTGTGATCTGTAGCCTATAGTTCGGCTTTAGCTTCTAACTATCTTTGTCTTTTTAACCTGTTGTTGCTGCTGAGTCAGTTTGACATCCTGGATATATCCTTCAAACACAGACTGTAGACCCCTCTGTCTGCTTCTCTCTGGAGTCACTGTTTCATTTTTCCAAAAATATGATAATATTTCTTCAGGGAGTGCAGTTAGTTACAGTGTGGCCTCCATGTTTACTCTGACGGCTTGTCGGACCACCACAAAGAGGCGGAGCAGAGAAACAACTCAGCAGTATATCTGACAGTGCTGTACACAGGAAGGAATGTTTAAAGTGCTAGTCAAGGTGGAGAATCAATACAAAATGGCACTAAAGCACAAAAATGCTCGGTGGTTATTTCCGCATCACCGAGAGCATTATTATTAAACACATATTTAAAATGTGCATGCACTTTCAGACTCAATCACGTGACACACTCAGCATACCAGAGCACTTTGACTTCGCTAGTACCATAAGGAGAGTGCATTAACAAGTAATGCTGTCTGTAGGCCATAAATTATGTCATCATTACTCTCTCTAATGCATGTTCACAAATAATCCTCCCAGTTGACAAATATTCTCCTCTAATCAATTTTCCAGCTCGGTTTGATTGAGATAGATGTAACTGATGAATGTCTGAGTTAAGAGCTCTGCACTGTGAACACAGACACACACACACAGAGTGGTGGTCTATGTGTGTGCTGGTACATGATTACACCACTAGAGGGAACCTGCTGATAACCAAAAAGTTAAAGTCTCAAGAAGATAAAGATTTATTTTACCAAAAGGGGCAAAGTAATGCGCTGTGTTTTGATTTTTTTTTTTTTTTTTTTTTTATGTTATTACATCTGTTGGAATTACTCTGATGAAATATAATTTTGCTTGTAGAAAAACGAGAGAGAATTTTCAGTGCAATCTGTGCATTGGTTTAAGCTTATTCATTCTTGTGTCTTTCTTCAGTTGAATTTTTAAATCCAACACAAAGGAGCTTCAAAATACATGATTTGGGAGAATTAGAGATGTTCTCTCAGTTACTTTCTCTCTGGAAGATACCTCTCTATTTCTCTCTTTTTTTTTCCACAACTTCACACACACATTCATTAATGCACATTTAACCTCTTATGTACAGAGCTTTGAAAGCTACTTTAAAGGTAAAGTTTTGCAAACTATCAACTACTTCACAGTGGAAGAAGTTGTACTGCAGCAAAGCCACCCTTGGGAGAAATCTAATTTGGTTAACTAAAGCTATATAGAAAAAGTACATCAAACTATTTTGTAAAAAATGATCAAATCAACAATGTACATATGATACAAAATTTTAACCAAACACTCGCTCAAATGAGCTAAACCAAAAAAATAAACAAAATACCGACTATTCATGGGAAAGGGGAAAGCGGGATCAATGACTTAGCCAGGTAACTCCTAAAATAGCATGCAACAACTTCTCTGATCATTTGTTCATAAAAAATAATAATCAATACTTATACTTACTTAGATTAATTGAGGTCAAACGGTTCAGTTAATATACAGAAACAATAGTAAATAAAAAAAATCATTCCTCTGCTTTTATGCCCAAGATTGTTTGTAGTTCCAATGGTCAACTAAAGAAATAGCAAAAAAAAAAGTATTTTGACTATTTAAATCTCAAATATGAATGTAAATGAATTCCAATGTACAACAGAAGTGTCCTTGCCACAGCGGCTATAGGCTCAATTCAGGCTCATGGCCCCTTGCTGCATGTTGTCCCCCATCTCTCCCCTTTTCCGACTGTCCTGTCATTAAAGGCAAAAAGTCCCCTAAAAATAGTCTTGGAAAAAAAAAGTTTATATGTAGTTTACTGCTTCCCAACACTGCTTGTATAATGTGTAACAAAAGCAGAATAACACTGAGAACAACTCTGCACACAAATGTATTTATTCAGAAGTGTAACTGAAATAAAAATTGTTAAAACATACCTGAATGCTTCTTTCTTTCCCTTTTCAGATTATTTTCTTGCAGTTATTTTGTTTTTAAGTATTGGTGTTTGCAGTTTTGCAACTGTAAATGTGTGACATCAACCAAGCAATTACATGTTTTATGTAGTAAACTGATGATGATGAGGAGGAGCGGAAGGAGGAGGAGGAGGATACTTTTATCATGAGATTAAGTCTGATTTTTTTTTTTTTTATCTTACAGCAACTCTATTCAAGGAGAAAGATTTAAGACAGGAAACAAAGTTATATATATTCATCAACAATCGAGACCCTTTAACGTGCATTTGATCATGATTAAGCTCCATGTTTAGTTTTATTATTGACTGCTGCACAATTGAATGCTCCACTCTAACCTTACTAAAACTGGGACTCTGTGTCATTCATTTGATTGCAGCAATCCATGTTCGCTGTTCAGGACATGACTGGGGTCAGAGACAGTGTTGTTGGCAAGCCTTTATATGCTTGTTGTTTCACTCAATTTGGTTTTGTAACCCACAATCATGGCCCCAAATTGACATTACATTTGCTCTTAATACCACATAGTACCATTGTTCATAGAAAGAAGTATCGACCGAACAATAAGGTTGTTAGATGTCGCAGCAGGCCCTAACAAGGTGCTGACCTTTGCTGGAGGACCAGTAGTTTATGAGCGTGAGTGAAACCAAATACCCATTGCCAGAAGGGGGCAACCGTACGTGTCTGCCATTGCTGGCATAATTCATGGCAGCTCTACATCTAGCATTGCTGTTTTTAGGCTAGAGTATCTCTGAAACACTCAGGACACGTGCAAGATGAAACCAGATGATGCCACAGCAAACATCTCTTCGCCATTTCTTTCTAGACGACCGTCAACGTTTTTACATTTAGTCTCTGTAGAATACGAACTGAGCTCATGTTAGGCTCAGCCATTTGTGTCTCATGAACATGAGGAGATGTGTGTTACTCATCGTGACCTCTGACACAGTGAATGTCATATTATTACATTCTGACCATGTTTAGGATGTCTGCACAACTTTATGAACACAGTAAAGGGAACTTGTTTTTGGTTACTCACAGATCAAACAACATCACGTGAAAGAAGTTATTCATATTCCTTTAGTCTGTCGTCAGATCAAAGAATCAAAAGGGGTTTCATAAAAATGAATCCTCAAGTGCTGTAACTCTGTTTACCTTATGCACTGTCTATTGGAGCTGCATCATATAAATGATTTATAACTGATATACAAGTAATATTCGTATGGCTTTAAAAAAAACTATTTGATTGTATTTCCCACCTTTGCTGAGCAACAGTTTTGTGTGAAAGGAATTAAAGACCCGTCCCATATAGACACCTGTCCCAAATATAGGCCTGTTGATTTTAGTGATTTACGCAAATAACAGCCCGGGCTATTCATTGAAGTTTTACGTTAGTTAGTTATGAAAAATATTACCATGAATTAATTTAGTGACTGCTCCTGGGAGAGCACTAGGATCTGTTGTCGACAGCTTTTGAATATGTGAATATCTTGGGTATTATGATGCCAGGCCCAGTGCCAGTGTCTCCCCTATATTAGATTATGCTTCAGGGATATGGGGATTCAAACAATGTATAATAGCACGCTTTCTTTTAGGTGTGAATATGTTTGCTCCTCCTCTGGCTGTTCAGGGTGATATGGGCTGGATTCTTGGATCAGTGACGTACAATTGTGAAATTACTGTTGATTACTACATTTGTCTTTGGAATGAATCGTACAATTCGTAACGAGCTACAGAGCTTCATGCTGATTTTGCAGAAAATTGAATTACAACGTACTGTATGTAAAGGAATAATTTATCATGCAGCATGAACACAATTAGAAGAAAGTTACTGGCTAGATTCAGGGGCGTAAATACAGACAGTGGAGGCAGTGTGGGTTTACTGGGGCCCATCGGGTCTAGTAACAATCTAGAACAAAATTATATGTTATTATATGTTTACAGAAACTATAAAACTATAATAAAAACAACCTTCAGTTTGATGAATAATACAGTCATATACAGATTTGCAGTGATGATAATATGTATGTTGATGTTGTCCAATGTCAAGTCTGAATTTGATCATGTGATGATACTATGAAATATACGGTAGCTGCTTTGACGCACCGGCACTAGATTTAATTAAATGTCTATTTAAAATCTAGAAATGTTTTGGTGCATTGATAATGTCAGAATGGATGGTTGTTTAATTTTAATGCTTATACAGTGTCTAACCCTGTTTCTAACGCTTGGAAAAAACACAGCAGGACGGTTTATTTGTTTATTATTTCTAGTTCCAGCTCCCCTGGTTTCTGAGTAGGAGGTAGCAGTGGTAGGTTTCTGGTTTCTGCCGTCTTTATCTTCTGAGGAGGCTGAGGGCGACATCTTTCGGTCAATGCTGAGGATGTCTCTCAGTCAGCGCTCTCCTGTTTGCATGTTGTATGCTGGGGCAGCGGGTTAAGTGAAGCGAATGTCGACGGACTCAATAAACTGTCCCACAAGGCCAATAAAGTTTTGGGGGAGGAGGTGGACTCTCTGGTGGTGGTGTCAGAGAAGGGATGCTGACAGTTGTGCGTCATCTTGGACAATGTCTCCCACCCACTCCATGATGGGCTGTTAAAACACTGGAGTACATTCAGTGCTCGAGTCATTCCCCTGAGATACACCACAGAGCACCACAGGAAGTCGTTCCTGCCTGTGGCCTTCAAACTTTCCAACTCCTCCCTCAGAGTGTGAGACAGTCTTGGTGCTTCTCAAAGTCAAGGAAGAATCTTATTGTAATGTATTGCTTCTTCAGCCTTGTGATTTTCATAAACTGTTCAACTTATCCTTCAGTAAAAGTGACCTTGATACTCGCAGCGATCATTAATCCTCCTTAAGTGAATTGTCATGATCGCTGGTGTAGGGTAACGCTCTAATCCCCCTACATCCAGTGAACTAGCGCACATTTGACACTTTCAAATCCAAAGACGACCTTTTGCCCTTTGAACCATGAAACCCTTGAGGTTTGGGAGGCGTAACCTGGAGCAGTGCAGAGTCTGGCTGCTGGTGACTGCCTCACAGCAGGTGTTCAAGCTCTCAAACTTCTCCAGTTCCCACTCAGGAGCTGCAGGAGGCTCAGGAGTCGGTATCAGAGAGTCGCCAGCACTGCGAGATGGCACGATCAGACAGGAAACACCAAGATATAAAGTTGGAGTTATGCATATGTTCAACAAGTCTCTGCTCGTGATATATTACAAAATCAGAGCAATCTGTCATGTTTCCATTTTAGTGTTTTCATAATCATTGCAATAAAGTAAAATGATCATTTTAGTTTGATTTGATTTGACTTTATTGTCAGAAATTTGTCATGCGTCCCAGGACGTTGTTTCATCTATGTTTCACATAAATACAATAATACAAAACTCATTACCGGTGGTATATGGTTACAACAGGCCCCAGTGTGCGCAGTTATGACGCGCCCTAAGGCACATTAATTACTAGCCCCTGCTCGTTACATTCAGTGTTCGACCCAGGCTACTTAGAAGCCATACTCTGATTTAATAGGCTGCCAGACTGAGGAACAAATGAGTTGTTCAGCCTGTTCAGTCGAGCCTGTGGGATTCTAAATCCTCTTCAATATAGTGACCTTTTGACCCCTTGTCATGGCTGCTTCAATCCATGAAATGGAAATATTATGAACATAATTTGTGCATCTTTTTTATACATGTTTTCTCAAAGTTCAGCCTGGCATACAGTGTTTTGAAAACTGTTGAATATTCACGAGAATTTAAAATAATGTTTTGTGGGCTTGAACAATATTTGACTGCACAGCATGAGTTTGTAATGAACAGTGATAGTAACTAATGTACTAAAGTGCGCTATGTACAATTTGCTTGTACCTTTCTTAAGTACATCCATTTCATGCTACTAATATACTTCTATGTCACTACAAGCCAGAGATAAATATCGTACTTTTACTCTTTACTTTGCAAGTAAGTTATTTTATAAATTGATATTTTACATGCAAACAATAACATCACATTAAAAATAATATAAACAATGCATTGTTGCAGATGAAACTATCCAACAGAGTATATGGAATAGTTAAAACACTCTGAATGAAGGGCTAGTGATGGACAGAGGAGGGACCAGGTCAGAAGTCACTAGTAAGTCTCAAGTCCTAAATCAAGACTGGCAAGTCCCAAGTCCTAAACTCTGAGTTCTGAGACTGAAACAAGTCATAATATGTTCCTCACTGAATGTAATGCCACTTCGGTAACAGAGTTGAAATGTATTAAATTTACAAAAATCATGACTGCTTTTGCACATTTGTATTTATTACCTTAAGTTTGTTAAAACAAGTGTGACTGAACTTAATAAAAAAAGGTAGTGCTGACATTGAACTTCATAGCTTATATCACTATTGACCAGTATCACAACTGTCCTGTTTTGTTGTATTTAAATGATCTCATATTGGAAAAATGTCAAAAACTTTCTCTTCCCATATTTGTAAGACATTTTATCTAAGAGTTAAAGTGACATACTATGTTGTTACCTGTTTTATGTTTCATATCTAAATGAAATAAAAAAGATTATTGTTAATGTTAGTTGATTCAAGAAGGGAAAGGAATTGATTCATGGCACACTCTTTAAATAACATACTTTTTTGTCTTTGGGCTTAGGGGAAGGCATCAAGAATTTTCAAGTCAAAATGTTCGAGTTCGAGTAAGAGTCATTGGTGATGTTAGTAAAGTCCAAGTCAAGATGCAAGTCTCGACTGACTTGCTGGCTTTCCATAATCATAAGTGCTACTATTGCTGCTGCTGTCACTAATATCATAATAATAACTATAGTTATAGTAAATCCAGTTTAGTTTTAATAACTTTAACTATATGAGAATGCTGTTATTTAATAGTGGAAATCCTGTTTCAGACAATCAAGTGGTTTTACGGTAATTCCTAGAATTTAAAATATGATGGTATAACAAAAGTGTTAATTAGATACTGTTTGTTTAATGAAATATTACATTAGTTGTTCTACCTGGTTTTGTCTAAATTTTAAGACAAAATTACATAATTTGTTTGAAATAGGCTTTTAATTTTTACTTTTTTTGACTTTATGTACTAATACACCTGCCGAATGCACAATAAACCTACTTTCTAAGAGACAGGGTTGAATATCCCATCTCCTACTTTGACTTTTACACTTTCCATTTTGTGATCACTTTAATTTAAAGATGTGTACAATCTGATCCGCTCATATTTGTTGGTAGGAATCTGGCTCATCAGAGCTTTCGTTGCTGCTCTGTGGATTAAATTAATTATAACTTTTTATGATTAAATATTGCAGAAATCTACAGCTACTACACATTTACCAGGGTTTATCAAACATTTACAAGCAGCCCATGTGGACCCACGTCTGCTCTGTGAGTGGCCAAACAACTGTCCGACCAACGCTTGTCAACTCTGGAAATCTGTCACTGTAAAATCAACACTTGTTAACGCTGGAAGATTTGCTGTGTAACCGCTCAACTTATCCTTCACACTGGCACGGTTATTTTTAGAGCAGGTATACATATTGTGTGTATTCTGTATCAACATCTGAAGAGCCTAAAGGTGCGAGCAAGGGTTGAGAAGATCTTCACACGGACTGTTTGTGGCGTTGATTAATGGTGCTCATGATTTAACACCTGCTGTTTTAATGTAGCCACTGTAAGAAACTGATCTCAACATGCTTGCGTGAGCGGTGTCCCCATTTTAAATAGCTGCCTAAATTTATCAGCTTTGTGGAGGTCAGTTCAACCTATGTGTGTGTGTGTGTGTTCATGTTTTGGCACAGAAAGAGAAAAACAGATCTTTGACAGCTCTGACTTTGAGGAAACACAGACCACACATGAACTGTTTATCCAACTGAGATCTATCATGAAACTACATCCACTTTTATTAATAGTAAAGGAGGTGGCTGTACAATAATTTCTTGAATATTTATGGAACTGTGGTTAATTTTCATTTGTTTTATCTATTAAAATTCAAACATATGGCTGAGAGGAGTGACTACAAACTGATTAAAAGATTTCACAGGCGTCATGCACTGCTCTGTCATCTGATAGCAATTATAGCTTTAATTTATTGATGTGAAACCGAAGCTTGAGCCGTGACCTTTACTGCTGTTTGTCTTTGCAAGGCAGCAGCGCAACCGATACAAAGTATTCAGATCCTTGACTGAGGTAAAGGTACCAATACACTAATGTAAAATTACTCCATTACATTATTGGAGTCCATACATCTAGCAAAAATATATTGAAATATCAAAATAAAAGTACCTGTTCTGCCAAAAACCCAGCTCCAGTGAGTGACATGGCGTCTAGAGTCTGGCCTCATTGCTCCCTGCAGATATGTTTACATGAGATATTAGGGAGTGATTATTTAATACCCCCCCTTAGCCTGAGCCTGCAGGTGGATGCTGGGGTGGAGGTGGGGCTGAAATAGCTCCTGATGCAGGGCAGCAGCAGCATAGACAATGCTAAGGGAGAGCTGGGTGGCAAATTGGGAGGGTGTGTTTTGTAACTGACATATGGGGTGTGACGTATGACGTGTGTGTATGAATCAGCGCAGCTCAAGTTGACTGCCCGAACTAGCTCGCAGGCGTCGCTCCATTTGTTCCTTTCAGAGCTCAACAATAAGAATTAAGAGCAGGTAAATGCCATGTGGGGCTACAAATCTATATCTGTATCTATTTGTATAGGGTCAAGTAAAAATTGACTTTGGGCGAGTAGATTTCTGACCCATGTGGTCAGACTTTAATGGACTTTTCTCTCTAATCTTTGCATTTTTTTGTGTACTCTGAAATGAGACTCTGCCTTTTCATCAGGGGCTACATGCCTAAAGGTTTAGCACTGTATTAATCTTTGCAATGTGTTTTATTTTAAAAGCATAGTCTATAAAGTAACTCTTGAATGAATGCAGCAGAATAAAAAGTATTATATTTCCCTCTGAAAAGTGGAGTAGAAGTAGCCTAAAATATACTAATAACATACTCAAGCACCTCGAACTTGTACCTAAGCACAGTACTTGAGTAAATGTACTCATAAAACAGATTATTTCTAAGAGGCTGCACCACATTAATGACTCCAAGAGTAAAAGTGGGATTTGAGGGTGACAAAGGCTTTATACTGGTGGCCTCTGTCCTTGATATTGCTGTCAGTGTGCCCTCCACATGCAGCAACTGTTGGCCCAACCCCTCCCTGCTGCATACCACCAATCTGGGGCCCTGTCCAGAAACAACACTTGTGTCTTCAACACTTAGACAGAGCTCTAATAACTAGATCATTACTCTGCGAGTTAACAATATTCAGTATTGTCTCAAAGCAAACTAAACTAAAATCATTGCTGAACACTTAAGTCTTTGGTTACTTTTGGTCCATGAGTCCCACATGGCCCAGTGGTGGGAGTGGATTAAATTCAAGTGACACAAATCTGAGACTACATCTACAAATGACTGGATGAACGTGTAGTAAATTCTTTGAGCTGACTGGCACCAGCTGGTGGGGAATATTTTTCTCCATCAAGGAAAGGCAGCTGTTTCAGTGAGAGGGCAGAGGACTGATGGCATTCTCAGGTCCACAAATACTATTAGTGCCAATATTTACCAGCTTAGTACATTATCCATTGAATGTTGTTCCAGTGTTCTTTGCACAACAGAATCACTGCACCACTAGATCACAGCCCTGTACACTAACAGTGTGACCTGTGTGCAGCGTTTGTCCATTTGTTGTTCTATCTTTATGTGTACGTTGATTTCTTCTTTGTCTTTGTTTAGCTTTGTGTCTGGGCTGTGTAAGTGTTCCTGCACATTAACCCTTGACGCCATGTAAATATACTGAAAGCTAGTGAGAACGGGAGTCGGATTTGTTAGGTTTTAAACACACTTGGCCAATAAAGTTGAATCTTAAGATCCTGATATGAGGAAAGCCTCGGTTGAGGATGTCAGACTCTGAATAGAACATGTTTGGCCTTTATAAAGCTCTTTTAAAGTCAAACTTTAAAAACATTTAACAGTATGTTGTTTAAAATAGCCTTCAAATGCCAGCCCAGTTGCCAGGAGAAAGTGTTGGCTTTGTACAGTTCTGCATACCATTCCTTACATTTGTATGTTTCATGTGTATCACATCAAATTCCTAAAGTTACATAATATATGAGCTGAATTTCTCAGTGAGAGGTGGCGGGCCACTTTTTGAGACCAACAAACAACAAAACTGATTGTGATTTACTGAGTCATTGCTGTGTTTCAAGCACCTTTTTGGACACCAAACATGGGCACTTGTAGTGATCCGTTGCTGTTTATCCACTGGATATAGTGCCACAAAACATGGCAAAGACATCGCTGCTTTTCCAGCGGGGATTGTGCCCCTTAAACTAGGTTTTTTACACCAAAGCATGACCTTTTCCTAACAATAACCAATTGATTTTTGTACCTAAATCTAAAAACATGTTAACTGCAGTGTTGTTGAAATGTAACATTTTAACGTATCTGCCACATAATGTGCAAATGTAACGTTTCCATGGTTTGCAGAAATGTACAATGCCGACATTTCTTCTGGCAGTTGGGTTGGAAATACACAGCAATTTATCAGAAGATAAATTACTGCAAAACTTCAATTAAAAGCACAGTCCCAGTTAGACGCCCAAATAAAGGCCTGTCTCAATTAGAGGCCTGGTCTGGTTGCAAAGCAGTTCGTTTTTCTTATGGAAGCTCTTTAGACTGAGTAAGTCTGAAACGGAGTTGTTGGCTATCTTAAATTTTGTGTCGATTCATCGATTACCTGGTAAGTTATTCATATTTGCTGTGCTGTCTGTTGGGGCTAGATCAAATGAATAATTCATGATTGATTGGTTTTCTGAAGCCTAAGTTTTTACACATGTAATATTCATACTTCTTTAAACAATTTGATTATATGGCCCATCTTTGCTGAACAACAGTTTTGTATGAAAGAAATTAAAGGCCTGTCCCAAATACAGGCCTGTTGATTTCAGTGATTTAAGCAAATAATAGCCCGGGCTATTACTGAAGTTTTACGGTAGGCTATGTAATTTATGGCTATATTTAACTGAGTAGCTTTTGCTTTGGTTGTAATTAGAAGAGTAAAGCCAGTATTTTTTCTTTTACCTAAAGTCTCCATTTTACCTCAATTAAAATAAATATAACTCCCCATAGAATTTATAAATATTAAGCATGTTTATCTGAGGTAAAATTACAGTTTTCCTCAACTGCTTAAGAGCTTCTTTTTTAAAAAAAAAAACAAAAAAAAACAAACAAACATAACATTAAGAGCTAACATCAGACCATTTCATACTGTACAGCACTTCCTTTGTCCTGTAGAAGGCTGTAGCTCAATCAAAAAGTTTGACTCATATGGCAAAAGCACACAAAGACTTTAGTCAGTGTCGAGAGATTCTCATTTTGCAGTAATAAAGTCAAATATCTTACAAAACTAATGCCATAGAAATGCAACATTCATCCACAGGCACTTTATTTAAAGTTAAATGATCACACTATAAACTCATATGGTGATTCCTCTCCCTGCAGTGTTTTGGGCTATGCAACAGATTCTCAGAAAGTGTGCTCGAGTAGTTTTAAGAAACTCGTGGAGGGGAGCTGTTCTTCCAGGAAAGGTGCTGAATCTTGGCACTTTTGGAGGTGAACATCATACGGCCTCGTGCGTCATGCGCACAGCTCCAAAATGTCTGATTGTAAACGCTCCTCAGCCTGGCCACACTGAGATTCACACCAGAGAGAAATCATCGTGGGATTTTCCCTGGGACTCCCCCCATCTCTCTCTCTCTCTCTCTCTCTCTCTCTCTCTCTCTCTCTCTCCCTTTCTCCCTCCCACCCTCCTCTCTCCGTCCTCCTCGTCCCTCCAGCCTGCAGAGTTTTCCGTCCTGTGTCGGTATAACATCGTAAACGAGGACCACCTGACGGTAAGACCGGACTAAATGGAAGCAGCGGAGGAAACTCTCACTTACCGAGATGACACCTTACTTCACAGGAAGCTGCTCCCAGAGGACAAGCATAAGAACAACACGGACAGTAAGGGCCACGCAGTCGAGACAAAAAGCGAAGAGTCCAACTATGTGGATTTGGACATGAAACCGGAGGGCGTAAAAACGGTGAAAGTGTCTTTCACTGGCGAGGGAAACCAGCTGTCTCTTATAAAGCATGGGGAGCATGAAGAGAAGGGTAAAATCATTTCAGAGGACTTTGTTGAAGAGCAGTTACAGGACAAGCGGGACACCGACCCCGGGCCTGTTTCGGGTGAGCCTCCTGTGGAAACTCTGACCAAACTTCCCAACACCGATCAGGACTCAGAGAATGAGGAGCAGCGCCAGGCCGAGCTCGACCGGAGTGACTGCAGTGAACATGTGTGCAGTGAGGGCGATGAGCTCCAGTACACGGACATGTATCTGAACAGCAAGACGGAGTCTGATGATGGCACCAGCGCGGTGCTGTCCGACCACTGCGGCTCCGACACCGTGGAGGACGAGTCCCACTATATCACGACGCACGAAATCCAGCTGACCGAGCTCGACCACGACGTAGATTACGACCTTGGGCGAGGGACCTGCTGGGATTTTGAAGACGACAACCTGGTTTATTCATTTGTGGATTACGCGTCTTTTGAAAGTGATGACACGCAGGAGGGGACTTTGATACTGGAGGGCAGGAGCCAAGCAAAAGTGCAGTCTAATCTTGGTGGAGCGGTTGTCAGCACCGAGCAGGAGGATAGTGATCTTTGTGACTCCGACAAGTGCGCCAGCTCAGATGAAAGTATGTGCAAAAACCACAGCGGAGACGTTAATGCGGGGAAAATTCATTTATCAATAAAAACATCCTCCAGAGCGGTGAACGAACCTGTCAACATCTTTGACAACAGCACCCGTGGCTACACCAAACACTTTGGAGACGGGAGCCACTTCTCTTTTGTGAGCTCTGGCGCCAGAGTGGGGCCCTTGTGCGACAGAGCCCAATATTTCATCCCTGCTCCGGGGCGTCAGCACCTTGCATCCAAACTGAGACGGAAAGATATTAATGAGTATTCCAGCGGAGCGTCCAGCTCCATCAGTGAGCTGGACGACGCTGACAAAGAGGTGCGTAATTTAACCGCCAAGTCTTTCCGGAGCTTGGCGTGTCCATACTTTGATGCCATTAATCTTAGCACTTCTAGTGAGTCCTCCATGTCGGAATATGGGCTAAATAACTGGTCCGCTTATGTAGACTGGAATTATGGAAACATATCAAGGGGAAGAGAGCGGCGCGTAATTGCGCACAAGACTTCGAGCGCAACCTTGGAAATGAATAGGACTGTGGACAATAAGAGGCATGGTAAGTCTGTTACCAGCACGAAAGCTCCACAAGCCAAAATGTACGCACTGAACAAGATAACAACTTCTCAGCGATCATCCTCTTCTAGCCAAAAGATCGAACTAAAAGATCCTGTTCAGTCAAAGCAGCGTGGAGTCACGCTAAATTTTCGCTGTGTTGAGGCGCCTGAAGGCGCCAGACGTCCAAAATGCTCCAGGAAAGCGCGACCCAATGAGGTCACTGGAACTGTGTTGGCCAGGTCAGGTTGTGAGATGCATCAGGCAGATAGCTCGGGGGATCCACACAAAAGAGCAGTTTTCGCATCAAGTTTATTGAAAAATGTAATTTCCAAAAAGATGCAGTTCGAACAGGAGCGCAAAATGGAGAGGGGTGAAATTTGTGACACATACCCAGCGCTCTCCCCGAGTTCTCAGCTCAAAGATCCAGACGGGATGAAAGACAGGAGTCAAGGAAGAGGATTGCAAAGACAGACATCAGACACAGGCTCAGGTCTGACTGTCAATTCTGCTGATGATCAGCACCTGGAGGGCAGCAGACACAGTTACTGTGAGCCAGCAGAGGAGCAGAAAAGCAACAAAGCACCAGATGACTCAGAAAAGGAGCCTCAGAAAGCATCTCTCAGCCACAGCCAAAGCAGTGCGTTTAACTCACTGAAAGAAGAGGAGCCAGAACCTGCAAAGGAGCCTGAACCCACACCTGTAGCTGACACTCAGACCACAACAAAAGAAGGATTAGACACCAGCAGCATGTTAACAAAACTGCTTTTTGTTCCAAGCTGCCAGCGCCTTTCAAAAGAGCAGGATTTTACAGAAGACCAGGCACCTGTCGCAGACGCACCTGCAGGTCCACAGAAATGTGAAAAAGAGTTCAAAACAGGCAACAATGGAAACATAGTGGGCAAAGAAGAAACCGAGAAGTGGGGAAAACCCCCTGAGATAAAAATACGCCTGAGGAGTGTGAAGGAAAATAAAGGCTGTACACTGAATATCGCCAGCCTGTTAACCCCTAAAATAAGTTTCAACTCTGTGAACACATACAGGGCAGCAGGTGAGGCCAAATGCCACATTTTGTCTGCTGCAGATAAAATCCCAAACTTCACTGTTAGAGACATAAGAGACACCAAATGCAAGTTTCAAACACCAATATATCAGGTCAGAGATGTCCGTAAACTGGTGAAAAGCTCATATCGCTTTGTTTCATTGGAAAATAGCGAGAGTAAATGTTCTTCAGCAGCTGAAAAGCCTGAGGCACCAAGAGAGCCGATTAAGCATGTATCACCATCTCCCATTGTGATTAAATGTCACTCTGTAAAAACAAATGTTAAACAACAAGCAGCTGAGGCGTCACAGAAACAACCAGAGGCTGGCATAACACCTGAAACATCTCAAAGTGAAAACACACCATCACACTGCACAACCAGTAGGGCGCCATTTGTTGTATCCAAGCAGCTACACCCTGAGCAGTCAGAAAATCAGCCAAATATTGAAACCAAGGTGACAAAACAGAGGCAGGAGAAGTTTGTAGGAGACACGTCTGAAAGGAGAAATGAGCCAAAAATACCCAAACAGGCTGCGTTAGAGAAGCTCAAAGCTGCGGTCAAAACAATGGAGCAGCTTTATGTTTTTGATAGAAATGAATGGAAGCGCAAAACTCAACCCCCACAACCAATCACAGGCAGCCATGTGTTGTCGCTTATTGCTAGTGAGGAGCAAGGAGCAGAGGAGCAGGAGACTCCTCAGCCACAGGAAGAGAAGGGAGCTCAGACTATCATACATGTTCCATATAACGACGACACGTTTAAAACACAATCACAGCAAAGTAAAACGTTCAGTAACAAAAGCGTCCTTCACTTTGGCAATAAGGCCCGTGTCAGCGTGTCAGTTAACAACCCCATCCCCCAAAGCTCTGCGCCACAAACATCATCAACCATGAAAAGCTCCACGACGCCGGTGGCTCCGCTGTCGGTGAAAATAGAGCCCCCGAAACACGGCCAGGTGGAGCAGGGAAAGGTCAAAATCATTCCCACTAATCCCACTGTCACACAGGCCTGCTCAGACTCTGAGAACTATTTAACCATACCGGGGCTCGGGTACACCAATGAGATCAAACTGCTGAATCGAGAGCCAGTTTCAAGGGAGGTGAGTTCAAACCAAATCAGAACAGGTGACAGGAAGACACCTGAGCAGAAAAGGTCTCCGTTAATCATGGAGTACCCGGCCTCAAGCATCTACCATCACTCAGGGGCCCCAACGGGGCCTCCAGCACAGCCGCAGGTGTTGTGTTTCTCTCCATCTGTCCCGACTGTGTCACCCACACCATCTGCCGGAGAGGGAGTCCCACAGACCCAGCGCAAGATGCTTTTGGACCCCACCACAGGACATTATTACCTGGTGGACACTCCCATACAGGCCACCACAAAGAGACTATTTGACCCTGAGACAGGCCAGTATGTGGATGTACCCATGCCCCAATCTCCCGTGGCACCTGTGACCCCCGTGACCCCTGTGCCTCTCTCTTTGTCCCCCCTGGCCCTGAGCCCAGGAGCGTACGCCCCCACCTACATGATCTACCCAGGCTTCATCCCCTCACCCACTCTGCCAGCCCAGGCGGTGTTGCCTCAGTCGCCTTGTCTCTCTGAGGATGCAGGTGGAGAAAAGATTAAAAACGCCAGAAGCCCCAAGCCGGAAACGAATGCAGCAGGCGCAGAGAGTGCGTATTACAGCGCAACAGGTGAGGCTCCACAAGGGTCGCTGCAGCTTCCTGTAAGTTTGGGACATGTGACCGCCAGAGGAGGTGCGGCGAGCTCCGACAGGAAGCCAGTTATCAGCATCACAACGCAACAAGGTCCAAGAATCATCGCACCACCTTCCTTTGATGGAACAACAATGAGCTTTGTAGTGGAGCATCGGTGACCAAGGAAACATCTCATCACACATGTAAGTTAGCACGTCCCTTTGATTCCTACAGCCCCTCTTCTTTTTACTATGACAGAATGTAAATGTGCTTTTATTCATTAAACAACTGAATACATTTCATTGGAACCAGATCAAATATCTAATACAAAGTTTTAAAGGTACACCATGCAGGAATTGTCAGTTATTTTTATTGACAATATTGCCAGCGAAAGTGAAAGCCAAGCACAGATTCACTCTCATTTGCGATATTTGTGTTATTTCTGCACCATGTTCATAGCTTCCTCTTGGTATGTGTGCTGCTTACTGGCACCTGGCAAAATAAGAACAGGCAGAGGGCAGAGTCTCTGCAGATGAACACACCCCCCACACACTTCTAGTGGGCCATAAGTGATGATTGAGAGGGTACATACATGCATTGTTTTTTAGGAAAATCCTGAATAGTATGCCTTTAATGTTTCACACGAGATTGCTGTCAACGTCACGTAAACTAACTGACTAACTGACTGCACAAAAACTGTTGTGTGTATTGCAAGTTTGTTTTAGATCAGCCACATAAATCATGAAGTGCAAAGTGGTGGAGGGAGTGTTAAATACATGTACTGTCATTCAATTAAGATTTAAATGTTAATATTTCTTAATGACTGGTTGCATATGATCATACAATTGTAACCATAAAGGTACAGATGCAGCGCCCTGACTATTTTTTTATTCACACACTTTATAAACCCATCCAGCTTTCAAGCAAACATGGATAAAACATCCTCCTGTCTGTACCATGGCAGCATACAGACACCTTTGAGCTAATGTCTCCAAATCTAGCAAAAAATGTTAGGTCATTTTGAGGTTTTGAGATGAAGCAAAATAAGAAGAATATAGAATAAAAATGAATTGAATTTCTGGAAAAAGTGTAATCTTAACTCAGGATTCGTGGATGTGGTACAGGATGGTAAGTGAACCTTGAGCTAAGCTTATTTTTTCAAACTAAAATAAAATAATTAAATGCAATTTTTAAGGAATACTGCACACATAAAATTATCATTTGTGTGTCATGCCGTGTTACTTTGAATTCATGAAGCAAACTGGTTTTCTCACATCTCCATGGAAAATGGCAAACACATTGATGTATTGATCGATTGGGAACCAGGTTTAACTACAGGAAAACTGTATCAAAACATCTGTTACAAACTCTTGCAAAACTTTTGCAGTATAATCTAAGCCTCTGTGATGCAGTGGTATGCTCCGCACTTCCTAAACACATGTATTTTTGTTAAAACCTCAGTATCCAAAACTGAACTGAAAATGAAACTTGTCCATGCTCTCTTCAAAGCCAGACTTAATTAAAAAAAAGCTTGTATTTTGGAAGTACTAAATATACAGCAGCATCAGTGAGACTTGGATTATACTGCATGCGTTGTGTGAGAGTGAGAGTAAATCAATATGATTGCTATTTTTCGTGGAGGCATGCAAGAAAAACCAAGTGTGCTTCACAATTCAAGGAAACACAGCATGACTAATTGATTTAAAAATGCCCATTTTGTGGATGAGGTATTCCTTTAATTAAAGAACTGAGAAAATTAGCTATTTTCTAATGCTAAAATGAAAATAATATATATATATATATATATATATATCAAATATATGCATGAAAATCTAAACTAAACTAGCTGTAAAAAGCTACTTGTACTTGATGGTTGTCATTAGTTATTTTCCACTGCTGTTAATAAATAATCCATGCCCTAAATTGGCTCTGAGGTTTATGGAGTTTGATATTTTGAGGTTGTTGATGCTGTACCATGCTCTCATCTCTGCTGTCATTGTGCAGCAGCGTGACACTCACACAGTTACGTGGCCCTGCGTAAAGGTCCTGATGTAGCTACATGAGTTTTTATCTTTTTTTTGCTTGTAAATGTGGCCATAGCAGCAGTCCAGCTCGGGGCCGCTTCAGCAGTGGCATTTCAGTGTTAATAGACATGCAGTAGCTTCATGACAGGTAACTTGACTCCACTGAGCATGCTTGGAGATTGGATTTTCGGCCTCAGCCCGGAGCGAGTCGGCTGAGTTCCCTTTTCTCTGCATTACACATCGTCGGGCTATTTTAATAGTGTGAGACGAGTTTGTTTACATGGTTTATTCTCAGGGTTGGAGAGTGTCACAGGAAAGTATTCCAGTCAGTGACACCTTACATCAAGTTATTCTAGAAATGCCTTGATTACTCAGATAACGTTACAGTTCATTAATGTGTTCGTTCCTTGTTCATGACATTTCATGAAAACTGTCTCCTGGCTGGATGAGTTGGAAAAATCCCTCCTGCATTTTTATATTAACGATCAGTCCACAGTTGAAGTAGGCGTACAAAAGAATAAACTAAATGTAGCTTTAAAGCTCAGCTCACACACATAACAAAAATAAAGCCCTTTAATCTTTATCTAGCAGACAAGGGATTTATTTGAGAACTTTTTCTAACTTACACGTTTAAGTAAAAGCATAGTGAGGTCTTGAGTGTCCAGGAAATTGTTTCTAGTACCACACATTGAATATAAGTCACCCATGAGTTGCACCAAGTTTGTAAGCGTTACTGTTAGAAAACCTAAATAAATAAAACCAAAATGTTCCAAATGTAGCCTACCAAAGTCAATATGTCAGGCTAAACCTTTCAGGGTTAGCTTAACATCCATCAGCTCCAGCTTGACCTTTAGCTGCACTGTGTCGACCTCTGCCATGATCTGGGCTTGATGCTAGCTTGTTAGCATGCTAACACCTTTGCATCACATTATCAAGCGTGATTGCATCAGCATCCTTGTCTAAGAGTTTTACCAGTTGTAGATTTCTCCCACTATACCATATGTTAGCTGATATATTTTAATATTACTTTGGAAACTTATGAACTTTGGAAACCAAACTTTTTCCTGTTACAAGAAGAGGTAGCCTACGTCGAATGCTGACATCATGTTTAAAATTAAATCCACACACCTACCACACTGACTACATTTAGTATTCCAGAAAAATATTTTGTGTATAAGCTCCAGATCCAGGTTTAAGTCAAAAGGTCTTTCTCACGGCAAACATTTCGACTTGTTATAGACGGAAAAGCACAGGTGCCCCTGATAACTGTAATTAAGTGTCACAGTAAGCCAATAACCTGCGTGCATAGTGCAAGTAACTGAAACACCAATGTGAAATCAGAATCAGCATCAGAATTAGCTTTAATGGCCAAGTAAGCGTATACGCTGCATGTAGCCTATACTCGACGAATTTAGAAATAGATATACAGTTAAAGTAAGGACATCAAAGTTGAAGAGGACTATAAACATTTGACTTCTATGTACAGATATAAATATACGTATATATTAAAAGTATATATAGGCTTTATATAAAGAACAACAACATATGAAATTGTAAACAGTAATACAATAGCGCAATGGTACAGAGGGTGCTGGAATAAATATGGAATGATTGACGCAACAGGTTGCTTTAATACAACTGTTATTCATGCTATTAATAACACAGCATACTTTTCTCACTAGGAAATGAGTTACTATTACATTTTAAAGATAATGAAAATTAAAATGGAATTGAAAGAGTATATTCTTTACGCATATGATTATTTGGGTATATTTCTGTAGACTGGCTGCAGCACTTTAAGAATAATAATGTTCTCTGTTTTTCCAACCCAATTGCCAGAAAACAGGCTTGGGAATTGTGTGTTTCTGCCCACCACGTATTAGTTAGATGTTATTATATTGTGGATACGTTGAAACTTTACATTTTAATAATGCTGTGGTTAAGGTGCGGATAGGTTTAAGCACAAAAACCACTTGGTTAGGGTGAGGAAAAGATCATGTTTTGGTTGAAAATATCCAATTTTGGGGGGCACAATCCCAGCGCGTACAGCAGCAATAGATCGCGTTTGGTGCCAGTATACTGGCAGGAAAACCAGCCATGTCTCGACAAAAAACAACCGCTTTTTGTTCCTAAAAAGCCGCTGGAAAAACAGCCATGGGGTCACAACAAAAAAACTCATGTTGTGCCCAAAACACTACTGGAAACACAGCAATGACTCGCTAAATCACAACCAGTTTGTTGTTAGTTGGTCTTGACCCGTGGTCTGCAGCTTGGCAGGCGTCTCACCGAGTGACACATCATCCACCATCGCCTCCACCTCCAGATGACAAAGTCAGCTCATATATCACTGTGACTTTGCAAACATTGATATGATGCGTATGAAACATGCAAATGTAACATATTGGTGATTTCGCACACGTACGATGCTGTCATTTCCTTCTGCCGACTGGGCTGGGTCTCCTGCTTCCTAATTTGCTTGTCATTTTTGGGAAGTTCTTTAATGATCCAGCTGGAGATGAAGGCGTGAATGAGTTTTTCTAAATGAACGAACAGACAGGCCAGAAAAAAGACAGAATCCTCTCTCTCTTTACACTGTTAAATGCTGCAGCTCCTAAAACAAAAACTTAAAATTCATTCTCAGTTTCTCATACGCTCATATACACACACTTACAACCACAGTCCATTCTCAGCTAATGTGTCAGGGCAATAATACAACTGCATGAGCATGAGGGATACATGTCAGCTGGGTGCGTGGCAGGCAGGGGCCTAGCACGGGGTTGAGTAGTGGTGTGAAGAGGAACAAGTGTGTGTGTGTGTGTGTGTGTGAGTGGTGCTGGTGGCGGCGGGGGTGTTTGGTGGGGGCATGGCTGGGATAGTGATGCAGGAGGAAAAGGTCAGGCAATGTAAAGTATTTGTTGTGCTGATGCAGGGAGAGGACAGCTGCTCGGAGAGATCAGATGCTGCTGCAGCTCCAGCTTGGAAGCGAGTCTGCGGGGCTGAGATGGGGTCAACTTTTTATAGCCCCCTCCCCCTCCGCTTTTTCCTAAATGGGGAGAAGGAGGAGGAGAGCTCCTCCGACCTCCAGCACTCCTACGTAAACAAATCGAGCAGCGTGCCCCCGGCAGTGAACTGGCTGAATCTGGTCAGCTGGTTCAGAACCAGGAACTACAGGCTTAGAAGTGGACAATGGTTTAGGACAGACAAAACTAAACAAAATTTTTTCTCCTCTAACATCTCACCTTGTTTTCATTGAATCCATCACATTAACACCCTCTTTATGTCTCCTTTTATGCCACCAGACACCTCCACCGAAGAATCTGCCTTCATTCACCGTTAAGTGCAGTTATCGCCACTGCCACCTGTGAGCTACCCCCCAGGACAACTTCCACCGACAGCAATTTCTATCCCCACTCTGTTGTGTTGTATCCTTGCAGCAGACGTTACTGTAATCTGTATGCATTGCAGCACTTTGTAGTGCAAAGCCACATTAAGCCACGTCCTCTGGCTGATGCTCTGCCATGTTGCTATATGAATCTGCTTTGTAATACTTTCCATTCAGCTGCTGTCTAGAATTTTTGAAATGCTGCTTGAGCCCCGCAACATGTCTATTCAAAAGGAAACGAGGCAGGCCTTCTGTTACAGTTCAGTGTTAATCATTCATTCATTATCATGAATTTAATGTTACCATGTCTTAAAGAGAGACTATGTAACTTTTGAAAGAAAATAAAACACTTTCTTTTTTAAGGGATGAAAAGTTGAACTCATAAACAATAAAATACAACCTTACTGAGGAAAAACACTCAGGGGATTTGCTGCTAAGACCTCTGTTGGTCTGTTATGACCATATTAGCTGATATCATAGCTGATAGATATTTCTGTGTAACTGACGTCAGTTTTGCTGACTTTACACCCCCAGTCGTGCTGCTGTTACACTCCATTTTAGGACGTCAAAGATAAATGTTTCAGTGGTTTAGCCCAGTGGCCCAATGAGGTTCTGCAACAGAAAAATCATTAAATCCCAAAAATACTTTCCGCATAAACCGCCATTACTAAAGAGACATTGATAAAACTCCCACTTCCTGAAGAGTTTTAATGCATCTCAGATAAAGCTTGGGGCTACATTCAAAGACGCATGGAGTTGTGTCCAAAAAGCCGTCTGTGGTAGCAACCAAAAAATCCCCCGGTGGGCAGCGTTGGGTATCAGGAGGCCAGAAGGACTGGAGCTCCTGTGGTCACAGATGCAAAAACTGTCAGATGACTCTGGAGGGCGAGGCAGGGTTTAGCCCTGACTGTTTTCAACTCCTGAACTGGACTGACACATCCTTCATAGAGGAGGCAGAGCTGGAAGGCCCTGGGGAAAGCCTTGTCCAGTTCATTAGTGAAGGTCATTGACGTAGTCAAAAAAACTCAACAGTGACAAGATGCCAGGGTTGGATAAGATTTGCAGGTTGAAGGTTCTGGACATCTTGAACAATGTGCCTATTTAATGTCATATGGGGGTCAGGGTCAGTGCCTGTGGGCTGGTAGACCAGGTTGGTGGTTTCTGTTTAAAAAAGCGGGAACCAGAGGGTGTGCTCTGATTATTAGGGTAACACAGTCCTCAACTGTCCCGGGAAAACTTATACCAGGGCACTGGAAAGGAGGCTCAGACCGAACCTTTGGTCCAGGAAGAGATACTGGAGGGCTCATGGGAGTTTGCACATCCAGTCTACTTGTATTTTGGGGATTTGTACTCATGACTATTTCCCCTGGGGTACTGTATCGTGCATTGCTGTGTGAGTATGGGGTACCAGGGACATTATTATGAGGCGTTTGATCCTTTTATAACTACAGTGAGAGCTGTGTGAACATTTGGGCTCTCAGCAGGCACTGGGCTATGCCAGTTTTGTGCCACGTCATGAATTCAGTCTGTGATGATTTTCATGGACATAATTTCTAGGCACAGTTTAGATGTGGAGAGTGTCTGTTATGTTGGCCTGAGGATTGCATCTCTGCTTTTCAGTTGATGATGTGATCCTGCTGGCTGTGTCAGACCATGACTTCCAGTGGGCAGTCGGATAATTTATTGCCAGGTGTAAAGCAGCAGAGATGAGCGTCAGCAATTCCAAGTCTGATGCCATGGTGAGTCATAGCCTTAAATGAAGGACTTTAAGCATCTTGGGGATGCCTTGAAAGAAGAGTTCGGGTAAGATGGAGCTGGATATTGGCAGGCAGATTGGTGTCATGTCAGCAGTAATGCAGATGCTGCGCCAGACTGTTGTGGTGAAGAGAAAGCTGAGCCTGAAGGTGACGTCCTCCATTCACCAGTTGATCTACGTTCCAACCCTCATCTTTAGTCGTTACCTTTGGTTAATGACTGAAAGAATAATATGGCACACACAAGCCACCAAAATGAGTTTCCTTCACAGGGTGGCTGGGAGCACCCTTAAGGCCCAGACACACAAAACCCACATCAAAGAATTGGTGGTGACGAAGTGTGTTGCCTCATGTCTCGTCTGTTTCGGACAAAAAATAGTACCTAAACACACCTCAAAGACTACAGACCACAGCCAACGTTTGTTCTGCAACTGCATGAAAGGAAATAACTCTCCATACCAGCAGGCAGTGGTTGTCATCCAAAAAGGGAAACTAACACTGGCAATTAAGACGCTAGTTAGCACATTAATAACACAACCTGATGTTGAAAGAACAAAGCATTACACGAACAACTACGATTGGCTTGGTGTGTCAGGGCCCTCAGGGAGGGTGATACGCTCAGACATCTGAATGACCTTGGAGTAGGAGTGCTGCTCCTTCGTGTTGAAAGGAGTAAGCTGAGGTGGTCTGGGAGTATGATTTGGATGCCTACAACACCTGCGGAGGTATTCCCGACACGGGATACACTGCAGGGTTTACATATCTGGCCTAGGACTGCCTCAAGTTCCACCAGGAAAATTATGGGCTGCTTAGCTTGCCACCACCCTGACCCAAACCCAGATGGATGGATGGACTGATAGAAGCAACCTACAGAGCACTCTAAGATATTGGGAAATGAAGGGGAATTTAATGTGAATCATCCTGTAATTGCTGCTTGTGGCCACAGTGGCCGCTGTTAATCAAAAGTTACACAGTCTTGCTTTAATTCGCACATTAAGATCATTTCTTACGGTTAATACAACCTGTTTTATTTTACACTGTTTTCTGAGGACAGGGACCATTTTTCGGCACTGAATTTTGTTTTAATAAAAGCAGATTCATGGGTGATGTTGAATCAACCCAAGTTCAGTCAGAGGAATTCAAATTATTGAAATTAAAACAATATATTATATATATATGAAGATGTCCCGAGTAAATCGTAAATACCTGACATTGCTATGTGTCATATTAGTGCTCTCCAACACTAGTTTTTCCACGTTTACAATAACATTTCTATATTTGTTAGGAGTCGGTGGCTCATGTTCTACTTGAAGTATGTTTAACCTCTGTGTTGTGCCTCACAAAATGCTGCTAATACCTTTGAAGTGGTGTATGCTTGTGTTTTAAAAGCACTTTCTTCTCATGTAAGACAAAGGGAAAAAAAACACACCAAGTGTGTTGCTCAGATGAAGCAGAGCTGGGTCTCTGGTTTAACAGTGTACTTAGGTCAGTAATTCCTAAGTACTGTTGGGCCTAAAGAGTCAGAGCCAGCAGAGATATTTAGGGGATAACTTCCTCTATTGGCTTTGGTTTATTTTACACGTTTGTGTAGCGCGATGGGAGCTGGTGCATCTGAATGTGTTCGTGTTCGTGGCTGTGAGTCATGTATGGCATTTCAGTATTCTGTGAGCGTACAACAAGGAGTCATGTTACTTCACTGTAGACGGGAGCGCACAGGCCGCACATGTGTTGGGTGTGTCTTTACACTTTACACACAGCAATGTCAGGTTCTGTTTTCTAACCTCTTTGACCTCTCTAGTTCAGATATGTATGAATTCATTAAAATGACATAACAGCTGCTAACATCCATTTACTGCTCTCTCTCTAAAGTTATTTTTTTTATGTCCTGTTTCCTTTTGAATGTGCAGCGGGGCATCATAGGTCATTGTGTTATACTTGACTCAGTTATACCAGCATCACGTGTAGAGATAATGCAAACTGTAGATTGCTAATTTTAGCATGTTTCAAATCTGAACACACATTAAAGGTATTTGGAGCTGCTGGTCAGTCTATGTACCTTAATTCTGTAAAATACATGTTATTATGCCTCTGTGGCGAACAGACTTTATATAAATTGCCCTATGAGTTGATTTCATTATAAGAAATATGAATTCATGCAGTGATCTGAAAGACTTGTTGTTGACTGCAGTAGATCGGATATGATGTTAGAACGTTTAATGCATTTTGAGGTGAAATGTGACTTAAATTTGTACGTTTAATTCATAACACATTGTACTTCTTAATGATAGTGTTTTAAAGATAATTTTAAATTGATGTGCCCCTGAGGCAGTTGAGAGCAGTGCAAACAGTAATTTATTTAGAAGTTATGAATCTGTTGTACAGAAATTACTTTTTTAAAAAGTTGAGCCAAAGAAAAAACAAACAAACCAGGAACTATAAACAACTCAAAATTGAGAGATATGATTTACTACCTCCTGCCAAAGAGTTTTAAAAGTATGTGTTTGATCAGCAACACATATTTCTCTGATTTTATATGATTCATTAAAACACATTTACATATCATTTTGAAACCCTGTGTAGCAGAACATATCTAAGACCGATATTATATTTTCTAAGCTTTAGCAAACCAGCTATTTTAATGTTGTCATAAACGCAAAATTCATAAAAAAAAAAAGTTCTCCCACATGCATTTATTAGTTTCTTGTAAGACCTTTTTCTGTGAATAATAATAATAATGTACTTAATGCACTTGGACTGTCACTCTTTTGTCACCAGCACTGACAGCAATGAATGGCTGCAAACACTGGTGATAGCAGGAGTACTGCCATATGGACTTTTTAATTGTAAAATGAAACACTGTTGATTGTTTCTGCTGAATTTTGCCCAAAGATGCACTGTATCATAAATAATATAATTTGTTTTAAAAACATTCTTCCAGATGTCCTTCAACAAACCTGCTGACTTTGAGGTTAAATATATGAAACTGTATCAAAGCTTGTTTTTGTATAAAGAAAAGAAGGTCAACAGAAGGTGAGATGGTCCGAGATAAGTGTATTTATGAATGTACAAAGAGAAAGGGCACATATTCGAATGACACGCCTTCATGGCCCGACTGTCATATAGTGGCATTGTATATATTTTACGCCTGATGTCAACTGTGACTGCCCCAGAAAAAGACAGAGGTCAGGATGACAGCAGAGAGACGCCTTGAAAGGAGAAGTGAGTGCTGCGTTTGCACTTGTGAGCTTGAAAGTAATGAACATGATGAATGAGTGTAATGTAGACTGACAAGCCTTCATATGTTTGGAATAAATTCAAAATCAAGCTGCTGAACATGTTTGCGTCCATGAATTTAAATCACTTCAAGGTATAGTTGTGTTTGGATTTAATACTGATGTCTGTATTTAATGTGACCACTCAAAAACATGTTGGAGAAATCAAAATGTAAATATGTATTTAAATCACTCTTTATATTTGTGTTACAGCTCAGATTCAGGACTGTGAGAATAGTAATGGAAAAAAAAAATAGATGCTTTATACTGATCCACTCCTTTTAAGGGTTTATAAAATTAATGGCTCAATAATGATTTTAAAAATGGATTAATGTCAAAATCAGCTATAAACCCATATAGGAACACTTTAAGGAAGCCATGTTGTGAAAAATACCTTAAGCTGGTCAAACTTGATGAACTGAAGAGCTAAAGGGGATTTTATTTATTTATTTATTTATGTATTTGATTTATTTATTTGCATCTTAGCAACCCAAAACTTCTTTTTATTGGTGATTTTAAATAGATTTTTAATATATTAATACATTATTTATGGATCATGAATAAAGCAATTATAGTTTTAAATTATAAACCCTTTATAAATAGTGCATTTATTACAAAGTGGTACCAAAACAGTGAATAATTTGATTAAATTTATTTCAAGAAAATGAAGCAGTTTGCAGTTTGATAAAGCTCCACTGGTAAAAACATACACAAAATAAATAAATGACAAGGGTCAAAGGGAATCAAGCAGATTTATGCCAAGAGAAAAACACATTTGGCATCTGCCAGCGTGCAAGGTTAGCTTTCTGGTGACACTGAAACATCACCCGGGCCGAGGCTTAAGTTTAACCTGACAGTTTGCTGCTGTGTTTACTCGGTTGCCGTGGATGCAGCGAGACTGGCAGACACTGGTTTGCCCCCAGCTGCTCTCGGTGGTTTCTAAAGAATCTACATTAAGGCCCAGTTGTTGTATTTGGATGCCAGGAGGGGCTCTGATGTCACAGCTGTGACACAAGAAAAGTCAAGATTTATGGCCTCACCTGGATCAACAAGTGTGTGTTACATGTGGGCCACTGAGGTACATTTTGTCTCCTTGGACACAGCTATCAATACAAATATTGGTTTCCTTACAAGAGTGACGCCAACAAAACATACCTGCTAATGTGGAAAATCTTATCTTAAATCCGCTGTAATCTTACAGGTTCAAATGTTGGAGTTTTCCATTTTGAAATCATCAGATTGCCAGACAGAAATTCTCACTTGAAACCATCAGGAGGCAAGAACTTCCACACTGGGAGCACTGGTTGTGAGGCAGTGCTTTTAGCTAAAGCTAATGTCAGCATGCTAACAGTCCTATCACACTGTGTTTATCAGATACAATGTTTATGATGTCCACCACCTTAATTTAGCACAGGGATACTCAGCTTGGCCACTTTTGCAAAATGACAGGAGGTCAGTCAGCAGCCCTGGACATGTAGCTACACAGGGATGTTTCCAGGATTCGAGGACATTTGAGGCTTAGCCAGCTGCTTTTACAGCTTGCAGCCTGCAGTCATTTCAATGAGGGGAAGGTGGTGGAAGGGAAGCACTTTCAATCATGGTGGTTCTGGTAGTAAGCAGTTGATGCCCATGTGAACACACAGATTTTTCTCTGCTTTGCAGACTTCACAATGTTGAACTTCTAGTGCCAGGCGCCTGGCTTTGAACAATCAAATAAAAGTGGGTGACATCATGGAAGCAAAAAGACGACAAGACAGTGGAACTGATAGTCGTGTCTGAATACCCAGAGCTGTACAACACAGCGCTAGCAATTTATAAGGACAATCAGAATAAAAACTGGGCCTGCAATAACATTTCAAGGAGTGCCAACGCAGAAGCTAAGCAATGTAGCCTACTGATGTGGCAGGGGACAGCAGCAAAACGTATTTCAGTCTCCACGAAGAGTCCCACCTAAAAAGATCTACAACAGTTTAATTCTACACCATATTGAGAGTATTTTAGGTGCTTTACCTTTATGTCAGACTGCCCATTACGATAGGGCTTCAGTTTCCCATCTCTAGTCTAATCAAAGCTACTAGACTACATTAACAAAAGCTGCAATCCTGGCTCACTGAATGAGGAAGCTTCTTGTGTACCACTGCCTCAACACAGTAAAATAAAAAAAATACCTGATGGAGCTTCTGTGTTCAGCCATGTTAAATCACTGTTTTTCTCAATGAGGTCTGGCTTTGAAGAGAGCGATATAATGGCTTCATTTCCCTGTCGGAAATAGTTGCCTGATGGCAAGGTAGAGCAGTGAAAAGCAGCGATATAGCATACACTTTGATTAATTTCTTTTAAGGTTGTACTTCTTTAAGTGGCTAAAACATCCTACATTTTACTGCTTAGCTTATGTATCAAACTCCTGCCTGCTTCCACAATCTGGGGGTGAGCCAGCTGACATTTACTGTATGTAATACTCTGTACACTGACTATGGATACGTACCTCATACAAGCCCACTTTAAAAGATCAGAATTATCCCTTTAGGGGCCCCAGAAGTCCCAGGTTCACTTTGTGGCAAGTACCTTGTGGTGATGTTCTTAAAGGTGCAGTAAGGATTTAGCATCAGTGTTTAGTTTGTCCATTCTGGGCTACTGTAGAAAAATTTAGTAATCCCACTACCTAATGCAGATTTTCAGATATAAATTTGTAGTCACTTGAGTGTCTTTCTTCAACTTTACACTATTTTCACAGGCCAATGGTAATTAAACTGCCTCTGACATATAAAATTGATGGAGGGCCCCTTTAAAGGCAAAATTTAAACAGTCCCACAGCTTAATTTTGCCACAGGGCACCCAGAGGATTAATGTGGACCTATATCTTGTACAACTGGTCATACACACTGCATTGCTTTATCTGAATCCATAAGCCAAGTCCAACGGCAAAGTGTTTCCACTGTACATTTATTGTCAGCCAATTACAAATCTAACAAAGTCCTGAACAGGGACACACAAGTTCAGAGTAGCTCAAACGTCTTAAAACGACCTAAATGCTTTAAGACAAACAGACCAATTACAGCCACGTACAAAAAATATATTCAAGTGTTGATGGATCCACTTCTGGAGATTTGATTTTCACCTCAAATCTCGCAAGTACAAAGTAGAAACGACGCGCATACATCGTTTCCATAGGAACAATTAGAAATCACCAGCATAATTATGAAAAATGGAATGAATTGATATAACTCTGCTAAATAAGTTATTTCAAGTGTGTGAACAGTGATACAGTGGCATAAAACAATAAATTACTCCTCCTTAGTAAACACATTTAATTAAAAAACAAAGGACTATGACAGGAAGGAGCGTATCTGTTCATGGGGGAGAGTTAACCCACTGTCTCCAGTGTGATATTTACATGTACGTCGTTACTGTAACTGTGTTTGGATCGTTACAGTGGTGCTATTCATGCTGAGTTCCCATCAAATAAAATATACATCCTGTGTGTGCCCATCATAAATACATTGCCCGAGGATATCCGTAAAAAGACAATGCAAGAATTCCTGAATTCAAACAAAATGTCAATTTAAAATGACTCAAATACTCGCAGGAATGTAAACATTGCATTGTGTTGTTTAAAAAAAACAAAACCATCCACCACTTTTCTCTCTTGCATACTTTCACAGCATGAGGCTGAGGTGTGTTAGCTGTCCCTGAATGTCATAAACCCTCCTTTAGTGACAAATTTGCTCCTGGATAGTTCATGGTGTCTCCTCTACCAGCTGGAGTCAAAAACCTTCTTGCACATGTTCGAGTTCTCCTGGTGAAGAGGGAATTCAGAGCCGGGGACGAGCTGCTTCTTGCTCTTATGCGACATGACGCTCTTCCCTGATGACACGCTCTCGTACCTGGTCATGTATTCACTGAAAGCAGAACATCAATAACAGACAGTTAGGTTTTCGTATGAGATGATTCAACTCCAAAATCCCAAAGAGCACTGAAATCATTTCTTCACAATACCTGACGGGGAAAGTTGTTTTGTCCATCTGCATGCACACCAGGAAGGGATATTCGGAAAACTGGACAGTGGTGATGAAGTCCAGCGCTGCCTCTGTTTCGAAGCTGACCTCCACGCCTGCTCTCATGAAGTCCATGTCCACTGTAACGTTGCCAGTGACCACCATCGCTCCCCTGAAAAGTGAAGATGTCCGACAGACAAATAACAGTGTGTTAAAGTCATAATTGGCCATTATCATAATAAAGTATAATTTTATTTAATTAAAGTTCAAATAAAAATTACAATATTTCACATGGTAAACATAAAAACAAAAAATACATCCAGCTTGCCAATATGTGTGTTCATCATGTAGAAAAGCACATGCCTGAGTTATACAAGAATTTATACAAGTGACGTCTAGTCGACAGGATCCTACATTTCCATGCTTCCCATTCATTGTCCATGTAAGCAGCCATGCAACGCATTCTAGTAGAGCTGCGTTGCATTTTGAGAGACCCATACTTTGACCCACGCTTATGGACATTAAGTAAATGGCGACGTAGATGGTGAGGTGGAAGCCTGACTGTAGAAACTGTCAAATATTTTGGCTTTGGTCCGTACATACATTTTTAGTATGGATCCCAAATACTATTTTGTAAACGAAACCCCTGGTGCAATCGCCACCTCTGGAAACTCCCAAAAAACTTTCAAACTAAGCATCATCAATCTAAAATGAAGTCAGATTCAGCAACCGCATGGCTTATTTCTCACCTAAAATGTTTTCAGAAACACATTATGGTGAACCTGTTTTTGCAACATACAGGAAGTCAGGAGCAGACAGCCCACATGCCTATTGGCACGCCCATCAAACATCCAATACTGGAAAGCGGTGCTTGCATTCAAAGAGATGAAAACTGTATTGTAAGAGGCCATTATTTTCTATATCAGGACATTTTAAAGTGCAGCATGGTACAATTAATGCTGTTTTAAAAGAATTTTTAACCACCATTTAACACTTTATAGCACCTTTCCAGTCTTCCAACCACTCAAAGTTCGTTTCACACTATGAGTCACATTCACCCATTCACACACTTGGGACCAAGGCTACCGTATGAGGTGTCACCTGCTACACAGCTTTAACACACTCACACAGCCACGCAGCCACGTCACAAATGTTCTCATTTCACAGCTAAACGGTACTCTGAAATATGTTTCTGAAAACATTTCAGGCGACGCAGTGACAGAACCTTGACTCATGTTTGATCAACAACTGCGTTTGACAGTGTGAAGCAGTTCACAAGCAGCGACTGATGTATTGACAGCTACTCTCACTGAAAAAGGCTTGTGATTGGCCAAAGTCTCCCGTCACGGGCTAGATTTTCTAAAGCCTGAAAACAGAATGGAGCAGAGCTGCAGAAGTCTAGTGTTCTTTTAGACAACTTGAATTACAATATGCGATGCCTAAATGAAACTTGAGCTAACGGTTGAGGCTGGTTACTTGAACCTGTGTGCGAAAAAAAACTCTGCTATTCTCTTTAGCCTTATCATGCCTACTGCGGCATATGGTCCTTGTCTGTGACCATGTATTTGAATCATACAGATTGTATCAAAAGCACAGTGAAGCTCAGACTCTAACGGGTACAGTTCAACTACCGTGTAACAACTTCCCCTTTCAAATCAAAGCGTGTGCCAGCCGCACTCACATCCAACCTCTGTAACTTTGCCCGTGGAGACATGCCTTGGCAAAGATGCCAGTGTGGTTTGTTCTGCTTCTATAGATAGCCTGCCAGTCTATTATCAGAGTGGAAGAGGTACAACTATGCTGATCCATTCACCTGCCTCTGCCATTCCCCCTGCACACACGGGTCAAATCAAGATGTGACCCCTAACAGTGGTCCAGACTTGGGAAGAAAATCCCCAAACAGAATAAAAAAGCTCTTTAATCTGTTTTTTGAAACATACTTTTGTTTCTTAGGATGCTGTAAAAAAGGCAATAATGATTTCTGCACCTTAACTTAGATCCTCATTAAACTCACATTTCCGTTTCTATCTTTTGTAAGTCATCTAAGGTAGTGTACACAAAGAGCTGTACTACTGCACCAATGCAAACTAATGCAAATTATAAAGCAATAAGGAAGATTAATGTTAAAAAAAATGATGCCGTACTAGGACAAAACCTGAGTTTCAGTCCAGATATCAGTGTTTTTTTTTTCTGATGGCTTACCTTTCTATATAAAGTAAAAATAGTCTTTTCTGCAATGAACTTTTTCCATTCATCAAAACAATCTTAAAACGCATTAAAAATCTGAGAATACCTGACCAAAATAACAAGCAAACAGGATGAAGAGTGGGACCAAACTCTCAGTGTCATGTTTTGGTGCTTGAGTTTAGGTTACAGTTATGGACAAAATGTGTTTGGTACTTAAAAAGCACTGAGGTGCTCATGTAGCCCTGCCTTGGCCAGGCAAACCACACCGTATTTGAATGTTAAAAACCAGCGGCATTGCTCTTTAAACCCCATTTCATCACCAGATGCCGCGAGCTAACCGATACCAGCATGATGACGAGCTCCATTTTCGGCAGCTACTGTTGCGCGTGGACTGTAATGTTTTTAAAATAGAGAACCAGACAGAGCTGACATCACATCCACACAAACCCAGAAATGAGACAGACGTGAAGCACAATACTGGAACGTGTCCAACATGCCGGTGGAACAAATGAATCAGACAACACTTATAGACCCTCTAAAGTTCACATGAATCCAACATCAATAGAAATCTATTTGCAGTGTGGTGACACGGCTCGAACGTCTAAAACAACTTTCCTTTCAGTCACAAAGGTTGTTTCTAAGAATTGTCTGCCTATCACAGAGGCCTTTGCCCTGCAAGTGTACATGTCATACAGTACTCCACAAACAGTCAGATAATTTATCACCCCAAGGCTGTACTGGAGGCTGTGACCTATATACACACTACATAACAGTATGTAAGAGCTCTGCTGATGCCCTGATTCAGCTACAGGACAAAAACACCTGCAACAGTTGTTTTATTGCATTGTCGGTGGACTGTACCTGTTGTTGACGCTGGTCTTGGACTCCCTGTACCACAGACTGATCTCCATGCCTCCAGAGATGTCAATGGCTAACCCACCCTGAAACTCCGCATTGGCCTTCAGACCGGACTGCAGCTGGATCACCTGGAGGGTCAAAAAAACATGAGAGATTTGGTTATGTCTGACTCCTCTGATAATTGATGTGTCTTTTATTAAAGATCACGTGTAAAATGGGCATGAGGGAGATGCAGCAAAGGAAGGTGGACCCCATCCAAGGCCTCAGTCTACATGAGGCACACGGGCTAACAGTTGAGCTAGACATCACCCTCATTTTGAGCTACAACTTGCAAATCTGACATTGTGCAGCTCATCATCTGGCATCAAATACCAGCTGTTAAAGTCATTTACCAAGGACCTGAAATCAACTACCTACCTGTCACTACCAGCTGCATGCATGACTCATAACTTCTGTCAGCCACTCTCAACACTAAGATGAAGTATACTACCATATCAATGGAATAATTCAACCACAAAATGGCAATTTGTATATCAATTAGTTATGCCATGCTACCTTGAATCCATGTAGAAGACATTCTTTGAGAGTGTGAGAGTTTTTAAACCAATGATTTGGGACAGTTTTGCTGTTGTTGGTGTTCTCCAATCAATCAATAAATCAATATGTGCCATGTTTTTCCCAAACTCAAGGACACACTGCATGACTGATACTAAAGTATTCCTCTCTCGTGTGAATGGGGCATTGATGTGGGACACACTTGTAGCTGCTTACCTCAGAATGATCAGTCAGCAGGATGAGGCCCTTCACAACATTCATGGGCTCCCCGGTCATGGAGAACATTTTGGACATGAGGTCACTGTAACCCTTGAAGAAGGTGACGGGTCGCAGCTGAACGTCAAACAGCAGCGCTGACATCCCGGCAAATGACTCCAGGTCCTCCTCTCCCTCGTCTGGTGTGGCAGCAATCAGTGACTCCAGACCCTGAGCCTCAATTGCCACCTGGAAGAAAATCCAAATTAGTCTTAGTTAGTAATTTGATAATGATTTGTTCTGATATTTCACATATACTTCATGACAATTTAATGTATTTCAGAAGGAATATGGAGTATGTAATACATTAAAAAAGAGGAAGTGAAACAGCATAAAAACATTAAATACAAAGATCTAAATTCCTGTTCCTTTACATATTACTCTAATTAATTTCAGATTTATCATGTGGTTTCCTTACCTGCAGTCCATGTAGCGTTGCTCCTTTACTAGCACCATAAATATTCATGTTGCTCCTCCTCAGGATCCCAGAGCCAGAGTACAGGATGTCCAAACTGTATGTGGAGGTCACATCGGCAGACTCTGTAGGAAGAGGACGAGGAAGTGCTCAGTCAGCGTGCATATAACTGTTGAGATGTTATTTATCTTACTGCTAAAAAGTAAATGATAGCGAGACTCAAAATTAGTTTTAAGTCTAGCGTGCATAACCAGCTACGCCAAAGGTCTGTGATAAACTTGATTGACATTTTTCTTCATGTCATGTCAGATTCTAAATCTTGTAATAGTATACTGTGCATTTCTTTAAGGCTTCAGAGATGAGGGGTTCATTACTTACGCGCCATGAATCCTGAGTATGCAGACGATGACCCAACCTTTGAGAAACGGTCATAGTTGTGGGAAACTGTGTCTCTCATAGCTTGTCGTAAAACTTTGCTGAAAAATAAAATATATATATATATATGTATTAATTTTAAAGAAGTGGCTGCAATATGAGTTGGTAAAATGTCTGTTCGGTTACACAAATTGTTCTTCCTCCCATAACACACCTGGCAGGCATCTCAAAGCGCAGGATGTCCTGGATCTTGGACAGCATGTACTTGTTCATTTCATGAGGCAGGTTTCCAATAGACAGCAGCAGATTCTTCACCTCCATGTACGACGGGTTGCTGCTGAGGATGACGTCAGCGGCGGCAGCCCTCACGTTTTTCTCATAGATCCTTCGATTCTGGTGGTAAACCCTGTTCACTGTCAGCTTCACCTACAAATGAGATATTTGATTTCAGTTATATGCTAATTAGCTCCGTACAGCAGTAACACTCATTTACAGCAGCTGTAATGAATATGTGTGGCGCACCTCGTCGGTCATGAGGCTGACGTCGTATCTCTGCAGGGCAGTGAGGGCGATGGTGCTGAAAGCTCCCACCTCTGACTCTGCATATTTGGTAAAGATGGGAATGGCCTCGGGAAGCAGAGAGTTCTTCAGAGCCAGGAGATACATCTGGACCTCGGACTCCACCTGCGTGCTGTCAGGGCCGCCTAAAATCAGCTTCTTCACCTTCACCACTGTCTGAGAGGTGCATACACAACAAAGGATCAACAGTCAGCTCAGTCAATGGATTAGTTTGCAGACTATAACACAAAGGAAACATTTTCATAGCTGTACACAGACATTAGTTCATCATTTAGCATCTTCTTGGAAGCTCACCGGTAAGTTGCATCCGCCTTTCTGACACAGCTTGTGGACGAGGGCTCCCATAATGATCACCACTGACTCTTTAATGTCTGTGCTGCCGATCTTTCCCTTTGAAATATCCTGAAAAAGAAACAATCCTCATTGAAATTCGCCACAAACTTTAGATTTGCTTTACAGTGTGGAAACTTTAGGGACATCTATTGGCAGAAGGTACATATAGTTATATCATTCATAACTATCTTTTCAATAATGTATAAACATCTGATAATATGAATCGCTACCTTAGAATGAGCCGTTTATATCTGCATATGGAGTGGACCCTCTCCCACCAAGTCCACCATGTTGTTTCTACAGTGGCCCAGAATGGACAAACCAAACACTTGCTCCTGATATGGCCATTTGCATTTTTGTTTTCATATCAGCCACCGTAGTTTCTTCTACACACTTTTCAACCTCACCGCTAGATGCCACTAAATCCTACCCACTGGACCTTTAAGTATAGTGTGACGTGGTTTTCAAGACTTACTTTTTAGGCTAAGTTTTAAATTTTAAGACATATGATTTAAAGTATAATCATATTTTTATAGGCAGAGAGCAATATATTATATATAAGGCAACTTCTGATTTATGGAGAGACCACTGGTAATGTGTTTGTTTTTTCTAAAACCAACTTAGAAAGAAGGTGGTACTCCATGGTAAAAAATAAAATAAAATAAAAATAATTCACCAAAATAATCAAGAAATTAGGAAATTTTTGTTGTTTTTTTCCCCACTAGAGTGCCATCTACTGTATTTCCTGAATTTAGTTCATTTTTTGGAGCAGAACTGAAATGCAATGCAGGTGAATCACACCTTTTCCTCCTCACATCAGAACTTGTATTTCCTTTCATGAGCAAGAAAAGGTGTCAATCTATTACTGACAACATGACGCTCACCAGCAGAGCCTGGAGCATTCTCTCATTGGGATGTGAAGCAAAGCCACATGCGTAGAGAAACCTCTCCTGCAGAACCAAACCTTTGGCATCGGTGAAGTTAAGGAATTGGAGCATGGCATCCAGAGATGCAGCGGTCTGGGAGGAGGTCACAGCATCCACCACCTGAGGTCTGACAGCAGCGAGAAGGAGGTAAATAATATGATGGTGAGTTTATAAAGTTGGACTTATTTAAAGAAACGGCAGAGTGATGACGTCAGTAAGTAAACTGAGATGTAGGAAGAGAAGGAGGAGCCCGTTTACAGAGATGTCTTGCTGGCGCTCTTCAGCACTTTGAGGATCTCGTCCTTGGACGCCTTCCTAATGCTCTGGATCAGGGCCAGGAAGCTGCGAGGAGCCGTGGCTTTGGACAGGCTCTCCGGCTCCAGCTGCTTCTTTTGAGTCTGCCAATTTTCAAAAAGCTGAGAGGGAGAACACAGGGGACAGGGGATTAAAAGAGAGATCATTTTCTGTCAATAAGAACGGTACAAAAATATAGAATATCTGTTTACTAATACGGGGTTATTTAGGAATCGCTTTGCACATAATGACTTGTACAACTTTGGCCTGCATACTCTGAAGGAGGTCTGCAGGGACCTAACATTAGTTGTGCCAATTCAATAAATGTCTAAAATGCAGCAGCAGTGTGGTCATATTTATGCGCCTGCATAAGAAATATTAAATTTGCAAGGGTTCTTTTTGAATATGGCGAAAACATAAAGAAAAACTGTGGCGTGACAGTGAACAGATACTCACTGATGGACAGCCCTTGCACTGAGATTTGACCTTCTCTGCAATGATACCAACAGCTGCCATTTTGGCATCGATTGACTTTACAACACCAGCCACATCTTTCCCAGCAGCCTCCAGTGGTCCGGCCTCCTTCCCTACATATGTGAGGGTTTGCCTGGAAAGCAAGAAAAGTAAAATTTAAAATGTACCAGCACCAGAAATGGCAGCACGCATTCATTCTTTCTTTGAGAGATAATTAACTGATGTTTGACCAGCTTTGCATCATAACAATGTTGGTAGTATGTGTAAATGAACTGAGGTAAACTTCCCTCCATGTTGCCAGCACTCAGACCTCCCTGCTCAACTCTCAGCTCATATTTGCCAGTGGACTTTTGCTGGTTCTCGGGCTGTTGCCCAAACTACAGATTGTACTTCTGCATATTGCGTCAAGGCCATTAAATAAAGGCCAGGACACGCTCTCTGACCCCATGTGAGTTATGGGGTATGAACATGCGCGATGTAACTGGAGCTTCAATGTTGGAGAGTTACTGCAGACAGCACTAGAAAAAAAGGGATGGTGTCCGCTCAGGCGCTCTTAGGGTGCACTCTTTTGAGCCTCTGTCAGTGTGCTTGGCCTGACAGAACATTTTGGGTACGCACAAATTGAGGGAATAGAAAGTGTTTGTTTTTTAATTGCAGAATTCCAATTCTTACCCATATCTTGATTTTTCATGTAAACTATATTCTGACACAAGGCCAATTGCCGATGCTATTTAAGCCTATGGGATTTTTCGATGTTAAACACGGACCTTTGTCAGGGATCTAACCAAAAATTCTTCAAAGAACCCACTGACTTTAAAACAGGGAAACCAAGAGTGCAAAAATGCTGACTCATTTCTACTGAACCTTTCGGCAACTGCAGACCAGACGTCTCTTTTTATCCCCCTTGATTTTCGTATGCTCAACTCCATGGACACAAAGAGTATAGAAGCGGATTGAGAGAGACACCAAATTCAGATCAAATGGTAAAACTAAGCAGTGCTGATCAAATATAAAACTACTGTTACTGTGTTGCCTTTTTCTCACCTAAAATGTCTTCGTAAACATGTTTTAGTGCACTGTTTGGCTGCTTGGCTGAAAATGCTGAGATGTGTTGCCTATTACCCTTTGACTATAATCATCTTTCTGGTAGTGAAATACTTCTTTAAGACACTTACCTGGACACAACTTTAGCTGCAGCAGATGTGCGGGCGTTGACAGCCAGTGAGTGTAGTTCTTCAGCCACGGCCGAGCGGATGAAACCATCTTCAAGTGTGAATGTTGTAACAGAACTAGACTTCCTACTCACACCCAGCACCTGAAGAAGGGCCACATCAATGTGTAAATTATTAGCGATTCAGTAACGTTCATATTTTAGCACGGTGAGCTCATCTGGACGCCGACGTACCTGACTGTGTGTGGTGAATCCGGTCTCTGCGGTCTTACACGTCTCCAGGAGCTTGGTTCTTGTCACTTCGACCTTTTTCTGCCTTGTACAAGACTGTGCACCTTCCAGACACGTCGTTCTGCACCCAGACATTAAGTTTGTTCACATTAGCTACACGTAAATACATATTTAAAACGTGAATAAATAAGAAAGGAGCATTATCATGTCATTACCTCAATAACTTTCCCAGTGTGGGGCTGCATTTGAAGTAAGCTGGCCAGCCCTCTTTTAAGGTTCTTGATGGTTGCAGGTTCGGCCCAGTAGGAATAAAATGCTTTTGCCTACAGAGAAAGTGACGTTTTAAAGAGAATGTCATGCTTTGGAACAATGGATACTGAGGCATTCAGTCCAGCTGATAAAAAGGGAAGTGACCCACAGCGCTGTACATGCTGCGACTCACAAAGGCTGTCAGGGTGTCAGTTTTCCTGCGCACACTCGTGTAGACAAATGCATGGTCATGACATCAGACACATTACATGCAGCAATAAGATATTCTCTGAAGTGCAGATCAAAAACAAAACCAGGATACTTTGGTATTAACACTTTAAATGTTTAAAAAGAGTCGCTCTCAGCCTCTAAATATATCCTGAACACGCATCAGCACGCAGCTGACCAGCATGACAGATAAGTCGGTCTTATGTTTACCAATGTTGCAGATATCATATTAAAATAATGGAACCAAAGCTCAGTCAAATGGGCTTCGTTAATCTTGGGAAATATCATATCACACCACAGTTTAGTTTTCCAACGAGGCTTCAGTTTGACTCAATAATGGACTCTGCCCCTGAGTGGAGAAAGCAGCCTATTACATCATCCTACAGTGTCTCCTATACAGTATGTAACTTATTTGCGGCACTCAACCACAATATCAGTGAGCACCACCATAAATAGACCGTCCACTGCTACTCTGTGTATTTTTCCTGCTGCAGTCTGCCATCAGTATAAACACCCTCACAACACCAGGGGAGACACTGACCTATCCTGTTTCACACCGTCTGGCTTTAACTCCACATTGAACCAGAATTCATCCTAAAAATATCATTTAAGGTAAGATTTGTTTTTTTTTCAGCTGGTGTCTGACAGTTACACAACCGTGACAGATACTTCTCAGGGTCAGATATAATATGCACATACGGCATGCTGATGAAGTATCTCTGTACACCACTGAAGTCCTGGCATTGTGTGAAACCAAGAGGAACAAGATCATTTCTGTTTACTGGACTTAATTGGTATCACTTCACAATAAATGGTTCATAAGTAACCAGCTGTTTTATTAATCAGCATCTTAAGCATGTTATATTATTGTAACCAATCCACATGAGTTCGGCGCATAACGCTCACCAACCTAACTTCCTTTTTTTGTTGTGTAGATGCACAAGTGTGTCAAGAATGTCTCAAATTTCCCCCCCAAAAAATACTGCTAAAGATCGTGCAAGGCTATTTCTTGATGTTCTGCACAAAAGAGGGGGTAATTGCTCTGCGCCGCATACAACATTGTGGCGGAACACAAATAAAAGTCATCGATTGAAAAATACTTTTCCACTTCAAAACAAACCAGGTGAATGGCTTTTTTACAGAATCAAACAAAAAAGGAAAAAGAAATAACAAATCACTTATTTAGTTCTCACTTGCTCGCACAATTTCTTCGCAAAACAACACTTTAAAACATTCCAGATCCTCTGCTGTCCTTTTCCAATGTTAAGGCGTCATACGGTCCAATTAGTCAAAGGAGTCTATCATTAGTAAATGATTCATAAACCATCAATAGAGTCTTTAGTTACAGTTTATGAACCCTTTAAAAAATGGTACCCAAGCCTTTACTGTATGAACCAACAGATAATCCAAAAAAACATGGAACATTGTGTAAAGCAGTGGTTCCCAACTGGTGGGTCGCTGTCCTAAAGTGGCTTGCAAACTTGTCAAGTTTCTTAAAATCACAATTTATTTTGATATATGGTGAATTATTGGCACAGAGCTTTTATTTTGAAGTGCAGTTTCCTGCTGTAGAGTGAGAGAACAGACAGCTACTTGATAGAAACAGCAAACTAGCTCAACGACACAGACAAACGCAAGTATGACACTGAATATATTAAACTGTGTGGACCTTGAACTAATGGCTAAGGAGGAGTATGGACCCCATGGCTGGACCAGTTGGGAACAACTTTACTCTTGCGAGGGGTTTTCTTCTACGTACAATCGCTTGTCATGATAATAATATTTTTGACTTTTCAAGGTCAGAAAAAATGATCGAGGTCATGTCTGTTTATCGTATGATACTGCCTTTGGTGTTGAATGAAGCTTTACAGTCATTTCTAGTCAAATTAAAAGTCCATTACTCTTTAAAGGGTGCGCATGCATTATTATGCAACTACATTATCAGGATATCAGTTGCAAAAAATGGTCTTACACTCACAATAATACCAATTATTGCCATTATTTCTGGGACAGTATCAGTACCAACAAAAGTAGTTATTGGGAGAGGCCTAATGTACAGTCATTACAGGGGTCATATGAGTCTTCTCCTGAGCCTTTAAATGAGATATTGACCAATCAGCCTGCCATTATTCCTCTGATGGCAATGATACATTATTGGATTGCACACAGTGATAATGATCCGATAACAGTGAATGAGTTTGGCTTGAATTCAAACATCTCACAGCCAGTAAGATGACAGCATGACTCTTATCCACCAACGTGGAGCCGTTCCACAAGCCATGCTTATTCGTTTGTTCATTCATTGACCCTCTGAACCTGCTGACCTTTGCCTGCACACACATCTGCCTGGTATTTCCCCTGCCAGCATCATCACTCCAGCACAGCGAAAGTCAGCTCTATAAACAGGGGAGCGCCGGAAGCACAATACTGACTGTCTAACATTACGTTTGTAAGCATCTCTTGCATGTATGAGATCATGAATTGTCTGGAAATAAAAATTCATATAATACTGAGAAACTGCTCCTGTTGTTAACTGCCTGGAGAGATAAACTATGGTAATGTTTAATATAATATTCATTCTTTATACTAAAAGTTTTATTTTGACGGTATGTCAAAATAAGGATTAAAAACCTAATAGACTGAGGCTGTGCAGATAATATCACAATATTAATCTAATTTTTAGTTTTTTAAATTGAGCTCTTACTATTTCCTTTGTTTTATTCATTATGATATTTGTGTATGATTATTTTATATTTCAATAACTGTACAGCACTTTGTTCAACTGAGGTTGTTTTTAAATGTGCTTTATAAATAAAGTTTGACTTGACTTGACTTGACAATGAGTGGTGTAGCCTGGCAGATACTACTTTCTTTATATTGTTTACTACCAAGGATCTAAACTTCTGCAATGTAATCAACTGAAGAATTGCTGCCTGAAAAGAATTAAATGAGCAAGGAGTGAGGAAAGGTCCTTGACAAGTGCCGAGCAGTGGCGCCCCCAGGGTGGGGCCATGGCCTGGTGCAAAAAATTGGAGTTCAACAGCACTGTCTTTAAGAGGATTGCAAAAGTAGGGGTATCTTGTGAAACTAGACAACTTAAGGCATCCATTGGTGCCAATCATGGCGGCATAAGCCTTTTAAAGCCACACAGGTTAGGGGCTGTGGTGCTGCAGCAAAGGTAGTGTTATCTTGTGAAACTAGACAACCTAAGATCTATTCTCTGCTGGTACCAATCATGTCATGCTAACTTGTTGGTTAGCATGACAAATCTAGGCTTAATTTTGGTGAAAGAACAAATGGCATGGCCATTTTTACAGGGGTCCTTTGAATGCTTACTTCAAGATATCTGAATGAAAATGGGTGCTATGGGTGCCCACGAGTCTCCCTGAACTTGAGAAAGCTTGTCCCGAGTAAATGTTTGTTCCTTACAATCACTGTATTCTTTCAGATTAATGCAATATATATTTGTTTTTTAAGGAAAGGGGCCACCAGCCTATTTGAAGAACAATGAATCAACTAACATGTAGAGATACAGATTAGAAGAGGATTGTTTGGAGCTCAAATGTCAACTTTACCAGTTTAGTCTGTGCACATCGGATAATTGGTTATATTATTGGTGGCACTGGTGCCCAAAGTAATGACGCTAATGCTCTTACCTTTCCATTTCTCAGATGCAACATAAAAGGTTTGGTCAGAGCTGCTAGCTTGGTCTTCCCCAAAACACTCTCTGTAGTGGATCCATGCAGGACGTTTTCTTCTCTGGTCGACTGGACACAGGCTCGATCCTCACGTTTGAGATCTAAATACAGTAAAAGAGATTTACTAATGTGAGTGAAGACTTCACATGTTGTTTGTGCATTGTCAACTGAGGACTGGGAAATAGACGGACTTTGCTACAAGTTTTATCCAAAGTGTATTTGTGGTCAGAAATACTATAATAAATAAAACTAAAATGTCCTGTCTCAACATGTGACGGAAGCCACATACCGCCAGTTGAATCAGTTGGTCGTCTTTGTTGCTCGGATCTCTCCACACCAGGTTGACGTCCACATCACTTGAAATCCTGTAGCCAGCACTGCCCTCTTTTGACCCCCTGGTCCTGTCCACCAGCACCTCAGTGGTGTAGCTGAATTTGTACAGCTGGTTGTTGTTCAGCCGGGGTCCAGCAGCAGCACCTGAGGAAACACAGGAGACACAGCTGCTGAGCAAACGCATGTGAAACAGTGAGAGTAAGACTCTCTGCTGTCATCATATATATGAAGACACTGCAGGTCTGTTAATGTACTGTAGACTCAAAGGAACCTGCTACTGGTGTTTTCACGTGAAATTTACATTTGCCTATTAAAGACTTTTAGAATGGCAAATAGATTTTTCTAACCCTTAATAACACAATTTGCAGCAAAATTTTTATAGTTAACTGAAACTAAAACTAGGTGTGCAAAAACATTTTAGTTGACTGAAATAGAAACAAAAACGAAAACCAGCTGAAACAATATTGAGTGCTTGAAAAAATAAAAATATATAGGAAATGTCTTTAGTTTTAATTAATTTTGTCAAATCTGCTGGTCGAATTCAACAAGCATGAAGAGGTGTTGGTGCATCTGTTTATTGAGACTGGTTTGTCTAAATGACTGAGTAAACTGCCTCCACAAAGTGTTGTGTTCGTGTTGTAATGCCTATTCTGAACCTCTGAAATCTTGCCCCTAAAAAACACCCCAACATTATAATAAAAAAAAAACATAAAACTAAGACTGACACTATTCAAAGCTGAACTAAAACCTTGCATTTTCGAACAATAAAACCTAAACTGAAGCAAGTAAAGTCACTCTGACAACTAACAACTATGTTGGACTGAAAACAAAACGATTAAAAATGAAATAAAAAGCTCTAAAATCTTACATTTGAGTGCTGAGCAATGACTGTGTTGTCATAAAATTACATGTGAGAAACAGTGAGTAAACATGGTATTTTGATACCGATAATGTAATTTTAAAAGCTTCTTACATTTAAAAAGTTGCTGTTTTGGAGTATGTGATCATATCTCAGACAACAAAGACAAAGACAACATTTACAATGTTATGACATACAGTCCCATATCCCAGAACTGATGTAATATCTATATATATGTCCAGCCCTAATCAATTTTGATAATAAAGAATACTGAAAGCCTCTTTTAAAGACTTTTTAAAGCAAAATAATTCACAAACATCAAACAGGTTGCCTCAATTTTTCCAGGTATCTTTTACTTGGGGTCTCATAACCTCTGAACTGCTGTGTTTTTAGCTCCCAAACACACTTCAGGTATCAACTGCTCTTTCCTTTCTTAAATTTTTTGTCTCCTTTCCAGACGTAGGCTATATGAGTATCTGTGGCTCGTGCTGTGGTGATTCAATCAGGGGCCATTCAACAAGGTGTGTTCACCCTGAGAACAGATAAAAACCCTCTCACTGCTCTATTAACGACCAGCTTCTAGTCGGATATGACATTAGGTCACCGTGGAAAGACAGACTGACGTGTCAGTACTTGATTTCATCACCGGCTGCTGAGGGAAGTGGAGCTGGGATTCAACAAATAAAAAGTTTGGGTCTTTTGTCAACAGAAGCAACATGACAGAAGTGGCGTGTTTTCTTGTTTTGTAATGTTGGGTTTTATGTGTCTTTCTCCTTTTATCAATCAGTGATGTCACACAGCAGCACTATGTGAAGATACTCCACTGACAATGAATAGAAGAGTGTCATTATGGTCTCTGCGTGATCACAGTGTTATTTCCTGCCAATATCAATCAATTTTGGGGATTTTAAAGTCTCTGTAGCACACTAAAATGAGGCTTAGATCATCACTAATATTTCAGCTCTATGAAGAAGCCTGCAGAACACAGCAAGGTGTCACTCTGAGCTACAAATAAATTCTATTGTCCCAAATAAATTCATTCAACCTTTAGAATATAATCTTCTAAACACGAGTCCTGCTGGGCCCAAACATCACACCACCACAAACTATCTCAACTCGCAGAAAACATCCCATCAACTCACCTTTGGCAGCAGCTGAGACAGAGGAGGTTGCACAAAGCAACAGCACAACTAGAGTTAACATCGCGCGTCCTCTCTCTGGAGCCAGAAGATCCAAAACCCAGAGTCAGTGGCTGAAGTGGCACCGAGGGGCCAAAAAGAAAGGCAAAGCAAGTCCGAGCTTCTATTATGTTTTATCGGAGGGGAGGGCAGACTCCAAACTCCACGCTCAAGTACTAAGTACGAGATAACCGGCAAATGATTAACCTGAGGAGCAGTGATTTGGACAGGAACTTCTGCCATTGATAGACGCAGCCAGGAGCTCCCCTTTTTGAATCTGCGTCTGCGCGCGGCCATGTGATCAATTCATCAAGAGAAATGGGATTATCTGATTGATTCATTTGATCAAAGGACAAATGAGTCTTGCTGTCTGGAGTTTAAGTTTCCAGTGTACTGCATGCACTGACTTGTTACCAAACAGTAGAGTTACTGTTGCAGGAAAATAATCAATTAATTAGCGCAAAGATATTGATTAAGAGCATTAATATTTACCAGGAGGCGGCAGAGAGACGTCCTCATCTTAGACACCTTTCACCCAGTTTGTTTTTGGGATGAACAGTCGCTACTTTGTCGATGTGTGTGTTGGAGGAAATGGGCCGTCTGTTAGTGAAACCAGCCCTCTGGCTCAAGTTACAGCATCTCTATGGATCCAAAGTGTGGCAAACCTCAGCAGAGGGCCAGCTGTGTGAAATACTGAACATGGGGTGTTTTTAAAGTGAAGAAAACAGTTTAGATCAGGGATAGGTTTTGAGTTAAGTTGCTGATTTCAGAGTTTATTTATGTGAAAATGCCAGTGTTGCAGCTGATTATAAAACTGCAACCTCAGCCTGTAAAATGGAATTTGGGGGTCATACACTTAATTTCCCGCATTTAAGTGAATATCCTCGCACCTAATTGTGCCGCATCCATTTGTGGTGTAAATGCCAAAACAACAGTCCTCTGCTTCAAATGCACATTGAAAAAACTGAGGTGGGCACGTCCCCCATTAAAAACTTGAGGTTACAAACAGGAAATATGGGGTCAAGAGGTCACTGAGGTAAGACAGAGCCAGACTGTTAATGGATTCATGAGTTAACAATGACATTAAAAAAATCAGCCCTGAAAATAAGTGGGAGTCAATGAAAAGGAGCTAAAATGGGAGTAATATGTACAGTGTTGCTGTCTCCAAATTTATAGTGGAAAAATTAAGGAGTAAATCTGTCATCAGGGAGCCCAACATTTTTACAGAAGGGATTAGGACAGTTTTTTATCATTAACACAAGCATGATAAATCAAATATCAGGATAATAAAAGGTACTTAGTTTACTCTCTCACACACACAATTGAATGAATGAGACACACACAGAGTCCAGTCCTGACTCACTATGTGTTATATTAAAAACTCAAGTCATTTAGCAATAAGCACGATTTAAAGCATTCTGGCATCAAACTGTTGAGGGTGTGAATGTGTTTGAAAGAAGGATTGATTACATCAGTAGGAGTGAATCTGCTGGTTTTCTCTGTTGAGTCTAAAAGAGGACTTGTAGTAACACTGAGGCATCTGGACAAAGGTCAGATTGTTGGTTTGCAATCAGTCCCTGATAACGCCGCAAATACCTACGCTTTCTAAATTGCAAATTATCAGGGTTGTGTCGAAAGAAACGTGTGTGTGTTTAACCTACTGATCTTTGTTGTTCTCTCTGTGAATGAGATCTATTTTAAGAGAAAAACAGCAATACGTCCTGACGGCTCCGCCTTGGTCTAATCAACAGATGACAATTAGGGAACTGAAAACAGTCAGAGACGACACATGGCAGCAGAGAGACGAAGCCCCGCTCTGACAAACAAAACTAACCTTTGTTTCATTTGTTTACCATATTTGTTTTCCAGTCACTTTTCAGACAGTTTACAACCATGTCTGTGAAAACATGGATGCTTCACATATCTTCCCTTCCCAGCAGAAGATCTATGCAGTCAATCCCAAGATGGGCCCAAGATTCAAGTCACGAATTCAGTATCTGACCAAATGTCCCACCTTCTGTTCCCGAGATATGATGTTGAGTAATGCCCAGAAAAGTGTTTCTGCGGAACATCATGATGTCACAGTGAAACTGACCTTTGACCTTTTGGATATAAAATGTCGTCACTTTAGATTTTTATCCTTTCAGACATTGTGTCACATTTTGTCATAATTGGCGTATGAATTCTTGAGTTATGGCCAAAAACATGTTTTGTAAGGTCACAGGACCTTTGACCACCAAAATCTAATCAGCTCATTCTGTCCAAGTCCAAGTCCTTGCTGATTAAGTTTGAGTGAGTTTGTGTGTGTGTGTGTGTGTAAGGGAAATGGCACATTGTTGTCCGTGGTTAATTAAGGGCTGTTATCACTGTTCTTCTGATCATTTTTTTTTGTCCTGACTGAAGAGATTGTAGCATCCTCTCCACCTCTTCCTCTGGTCATGGCTTCTGGATTCGTCCACCCCCAAAGTGCATGTTCAGGTTCAAAGCTGAACAAGAGACCTTTATCACAGCAGAAATTTTGACATGTGCCTGTAGGAAAAACAAAGGTTTTAATAGTAAAAATTAAACAATGGCTGGATTCCATTGAGGTGCTCCAGTGTTTAGGATTTAGTGGCTTCTAGTGGTGAAGCTGCAGACTGCAACCAACTGACGTGTGCCACTTGTGTGACAAGCATGTAGAAAACATCAGTGGGATACAAAAGCAAATGGCCTTATCTAATCAGATATCTTATCAGTGTTTGGTTCGTCCTTTCTGGGAAGGCCCCCGGGAAGTGTGTCAGACTTTGAGAACAAACTATGTAACAACAACTTCCGGGTCAATCATGAAAAAAGAAAGTTTTTCCCAAAAACTTACATTAGCAAAGAGACGTCAATGGATACATTTTTTTGTGCATCACAACCCTGGTGATATTACTCGATTCACGATCAGAATGTGATTCATTTGGTCCAATAACCTTTCAAAAGTCTAGAAGAGCCACATGATGAATTCATTCTATCCCCATCCAAGTTAACGTGAGGCTAAAATGCAAGTTGGCCACTCCGCAGGTTGGAGTCTTGCTCGTTCTATGGACCCAGTGATGCAGAAGATCGGGGTAATTTCACACCTGGGAGGTTGAATCTTTTTGTCTTAATGCGCCACTGAACAACTTTCATAGGAATGTTCAGGGGCGTTCAGAGTTCTCTATACATCCATGACTCTGGGCTACTGTAGAACAACATGGTGGACGCAGTGGAAGAGACCTGATCAATGTTTGGATATAAAGACTCATTCTCTGGTAATGAAATCACGATTCTTAGTTTTGGGTGATTATACATGAATGAAAACACAGTTACTAATATTATATTCCATTACTGTCAACAGATGCCCCTAAATCCAACACACTGGACGTTTCAGTCAAAGGTCAAAAACACAGCCAGAAATAAAGTGAGTTGCTTTCCTTGTGTGGGAAAGGTCACTATTATGTTGCAAGAGGTCAACGGATTTAATTTTTTTGCTTTGACCTGCAGGAGCTCAACTGAGGATGGTAATATGTATTATAAACAAACACTAGATGGTGCTTGAGTAATTTTATTTATTATTTTACCAATAACTGACATATTGTGTTGTAATGAATGTAGTCTAATAACTGTGCATGACTCGTTCTGGGGGCAAACTGTATGTGTCTTTATTTTATTTCAATTTTAAAAAGTATTAACAGTATGTATACGCAGACAAACGTTTACAAAGACCAACATTTATTCAGATATATATTTACAACTTGTCCACATTCAGTTATTTACAAGAATCAGGAGTACACATTAAACCAAAGTTATAATCAGAAGTAGAAATCACAAGTATGGCACTGAGTAGTAAGAAAGAGTGTGATCAGTCAACAACAATCATATGAAGCTTTTAGTGGAAAAAACAGGATATCTGACCTGGCTGCAGATGTTTAAGAGCTCAAAATGCAGGAATGCATTTGATAAAAAATATCTCTTGTGTAAGGATGTTGAGTTCATCAAGGCTGCTGGAGATCTGACTGCAAAGAAAACGCTCTGTGAAATATACTGCAGGTTAACACCACCTCTACATGGCTGCTGTTACTTTTCATGCTGCACAGTTCTATTAAAGGTTGATGTAAATGATATGCTTCCGCTTAATGTCGAGGAAGGAAAAACACAGAAGCTGTATGTCAGTTCTCAAGTTTGCATTTAAAATAATGCTGGTGAGAGACCTTCAAGTAATGTGTGTGTGTGCAGGCTATAAATCATTTCTACGTTCAGTTATGTGCCACCAACCGAGCGGTACCAGCATGCCATTCGTGATGAAGCCTTGGAAATAGCTTGTATCCTAATTTTCCAGTGAAAACTTACAGATCAAAACAGAAAAAAAAACCAACACAACAAACAAAGGTTCAATTAATTCCATCAAAGAAACACAACGATTAAAAAATACAGGAAAACTGACTGAATGAACACTGACAATAAGGTAATGTGCAAGGAACGGCACGACACTCGTAACGTGCTGAAAAACCTGTCAAACAGCTTTGGGAAAATAAAAATCTGACATTATGGAGCACCATCAGGGTACAAATGCAGTTTTTAAGGAAAAGTGCCCCCTTCAGTGGCTGCTGCGTGAGTAAAATAACAGTCCATTATGACAGAAACTGCAACGAGCCTCATCGCTCGTGTGTGAAGATTAAAGTGCTTAAGGCTGAGCTTTGATTTGGATGCCACATCTCCTGCTCTCTCTTAAATGTCACTGCAAAAACTCTTCACAAACTGCGACTCTGCAAAGCCCACAACATCAACTGTATCCCTTCATGACATTACATGTTACTATATCCACCTCAGCCCCACAAAACTCTGCTCACAAACTGCATGTGTCTGTATAATATGAGCACAGATAGAAATAAATCTTAAGTGAATTCTCCTTCGCTTTAAGTAGATTCAGTTAAACATTCAACAAAGTGCTAACCAGCCGATTCACTCTTAACTAAGGACTATTTTACAAATATTTTTTGTTTTTAAAATACTTAACATTAATGAAATACATTTAGGAGAGCCAATGTCCTACCAGTAGACAATAGGCATGCAGTGCATTTCCAGAATCACTTTGCTCTTTGTACACAACCCCTTACATGCAGTGTTAAAAACTGCAGCTGTGAGACATATAAAACCAAGGCCCTTTCCTGAAAGAAGCACTACCTCTGATAATCAAATCTGCCAGCTATTCTACAAGTTATAATCCCCTTAGCGCCTCATTCACAGGCTTACAAACACTCTGAACTGGGACTTCACCATCATAGATGCTTATACTGTGAAGCATTTGTTTCATTTGTACTGTATGGGAGCAACAATACATCTTAGAGGTTGTGCTTCATTCAAAAACAGGGCCACAAATAACTCTAAAAATAACTCTACATTTACTATTTACATGTGAATGAGACTCTTCGTTCGGGACACATTAGCGGATTAATTTATTTCCCTTCATTGCTGGCGTCCAAACTGCAGAGTCCTGTGGAAAATTAAAAAACACTTAAGACAGTCCATGAGGGGAAAATCCATAGAATCAATCAATATGAATATATGCTGAATCGTTAACAGTAGAATCTAATAGTGCTTACCTGGTACATCCTTCTTGCCTTTGGAGATTCTGTGGAGGTCTTAGGTAAACAAGCTGCACAAAAACAAGAGGGAGATTTAAGAACTGTAATAAAACCAAGACATTAAATGCACGACTAAACAACAAGACATGTGAGCTGTTCTGTGAGGCTGTGGTTAGGTAGAGCAGCTGTGTTTTGAGCTACATCAGCCACATGCAAGGTGCAAGGGCGCTGATGGAGGCCACAAGACACACATCCGTCTCACAGTGAAACTTGCTCTGAGTGCTACAAAATGTTGCTGCAGTTTTGGGGGAAACACAGTGAACAAACGCAAATGTGAACGTGATCGCATTTGTGGCAGCAGTTGACAGTTTACAGCAGTTAAAAAATAGGTATATCAAATATAAAATGTGGTTTATCAATCTTGCATCTTTCTTTTGAGCATGTTATGTAGTATAATTATTTAAGAAATGTCTTATGTTTTTTAAAAGATTTTGCATACTTCCTGCCATACTCCAAAGTACCCCTTTGGATACCCAAACCCTCATTTGAGAAACACTGATTTAAAGGTACATTGTGCAGGACTTAGTGACATCTAGTGTTGAGGCTGCAGACTCCAACCAACTAAAACTTCTCCCATGTGCTAAGCGTGTAGGAGAACTACAGTGGCCCGTGTGAAAACACGAGTGGCCCTATCTAGAGCCAGTGTTTGGTTTGTCTGTTCTGGGCTACATAACAACATGGCGAACTCCGTATGTAGTGACTTTGTGCTAAATGCTGCTATATGCATGCTAACAAGCTCACAATGAAGTGCAGGGGTAGGCTGTGGTTTTTATATTTGACAGTTTAATTTTCATTCATCATTGTTGTGGGCCTTAAGTGACATTTTCCAGATGTGTAAATGTGTAGCTTATTATGTGCTGAATAAAAAAAAATGCTGTAACATCTCGTCAACTATGTGCATCACACGTCTACGGCCTGGTGCCTTTTCCTGAAGATCGCTGAATCTTATTAATAGTTTGCTAATCTTGAGTCTCCTTTGCAAGGCTAGCTATTGATTCTAAATTCAAAAGAGAAAACATCTCGGAGTAAGATAGAGAATTACATAGTGAGTGGACAGATTTGTTTGCTTTTATCACTAAGGCTGCAAAGTTTAAGCACCAAATAATCATAAATAGCCCACTGCAGAGTAGCTACTTTGTTGTAAAGCATATCAGTAAATGCTAATTTAGACAAATTAGGAATGGTGACAGGCTAATGTAGATTAAATAGTCTGTGTAGCCATCACTATGAGACACAAATATGTATTGTATAACATTGTTTGGGGCCAAAAGAAGCTCTTGTGATAATAAATGTTGCTGACGTTTGGTTTAATGTGTCAGCGTGCTAACATTTGCTTCTTAGCAGTAAAAAACAAAGTCGGCAGAGGATGGCTAGAATGTTATAAATCAGCAGATGATTAACTGACGTTTGAAGTACAGGACCAAGCACATTCGGCACCCTAGGCAAGCTTCCCCTGGCACCCTAGACAGCTGCCTATGTGGCCTTTAGAAAGATCCACCACTGAACAATTCGACATTTCATTCAAAACCACAAATGTCAACCTCATACCCTAGAGGAGTGTCTCGCAACTTTCTATGTCATGGCCCCTTTCAGAAGCTGTAAAAAAGCATGTCCCTTCACCCTAAAATTCCTTTTTTTATGATTCGTTTACAATAATTGGGGAAACAGGAGCCATTTTGATTTTTAGTGAAGTAAAGGTCATGATGATAGCATCAATAAATTCTTTGTTTATTTTCCCTACATAAATCACATTCATTCAATTTTGTGTCACTCCATTCTTTTCCCCTGGTCATCTATGACCCAGCTGCAGTGGCTCTGTGCCCCCACAGGGGGGGCGCGTGAACCACTGCCCTCCAGCAAAAGTCAGGAAACATTAATGTTGGGACCAAATTTCTGCTAATCCATCCAGCAGCTGTGGATATTTCACTCTGGCAAAAAATGTTAAAGCTCCTGCATCTATGGAGCTAAAGCAATTATTAATTAAAATATTGATCAATGTCACACTACTAAATTGTTTTTCTTAGCCTGAATGAATGTGTGCATGAATGAACAAACTGTTGCCACCTACCAACTCTCTCTCACAGCTTCAATGTCGCTCACGAGATTCTGCGCTAAACAGATGCCAAAAATCTGCAACAAAACACAATATTGTACATTAGGTGAATCAGAGTTTGACAGAGATCAGGTAATAAACCAAACTGCTCACAGCTTTCCTCACCTGTAGTAATGCAATCCCAATAAAGATGCCTGCCACCACCGTCAGGTTGTCTTGAAGCCACTTCTCAAACTGAGGAACGCATCCTTTGATATAGATGAAAGTCCGCTGCTCAGAGTCCTGACAGAACAAATAAAAAACATCACAAATCTGTATAATAGCCTGACGGGAAGGTGCAGATGAAATATGTTGGTTTTTGTTTATCCTTTAAAAAAGTGTTGAATCTTAGCGACTGCAGGCGATGATGTTGGGATTTATTTACTTTGTGGGAAACAACAGTTATTTTTAATGACAGCACATGATTCTGATTTCATCCTGTGGTCCCCGCAAAAGCCCTTTACAATAAAATCCCGGCGGACTAATGTTGCCTGGTTGTTAACACACACTCAGCCGCTTGTTTTTCTATTCTGACTCTTGTAAAAAAAAAAAAAAAAGTTCACTTTGGCTTTTCCCTCACATTTAAAGACAAGAAAACAAACACAGCCTTTTCCTTACATTATGCTACCATGGAGAAAGGCCAAAGCTAATGATGGGGGAGGGGGTTCAATACCCAGTGCATTGCTGCAGCATGAGTAATACCACACGGCCCAAAGTGCTGATGGGGAGCCAGCTGCTGTATTCTGAAGACTGTGGAGTTTGGAAACACACTGAAAGAGGAATATTGTGCCCAGGGTGGAGTAACTGATGACCTCATGCAGTCAAATAAACCTGCCAGAGGCAAAATGAGCAAGAGCAGTTTCTAATCTTCAAAGTTTTATAGCTCCAGCTTAGTTTTAGATGAGGGTCTCACTCTGTGTTATAAATGTACGGTTCTGTTAAGTCACTCACCGTTTTGGCTCGGATGTCGTAGCCACACTGAGTGTTGATGACGTCCTCCTGTAATGAGAACATGGGTCATGCTTACACATTTTTAAAAGGTAAAGTAAAAGACATGAATGTATACTGTAACATTCTGGGAGGATGTAAAAACAGTAAAGCTGTTTGTTTTCAGCCTGGACTTCATTTTAATATTTGCCACTCAGATGAAAATAAACACTGCTGTCCAGTGTATTACTGGAGAGCTCCCAGAGAACTATACCTACGCAGACCTGAGCTGTAGACACGAAAGACGCGGTTTTGTCACAGGAAACAATATGACAGCCAGCTGGTAACAAACAATCTTGAATTACAGTTAAACAGTACACTAAAATATGTTTGTGAAAACATTTTAGGTGAGAAATAGGCAGCAGTTACAGAATCTTGGTTCATATTTGATCAGCAGTGTCTAGTTTTACCGTTTGATTTGAGCTTTTTCAACCGTTGTTTTTACAATACAGAAAACAGTATGGTGCCCGCTTCTTGTCCACAGCGCTGCCTAGTTTTACTGTTTGCAGCAGAAATGCAGGACGGATTTGTGGAATATTCACACAATGCTTTTCCGCGTTTAAACCACACACACAGGCGCGGTACGGATGCGGTGCGGAATTTCATGTTGTTGTGTTCCAAGTCCGCGCAGTGTGAACGGGTGTGGGTGAACATTGACGAGAGTAGCAGCAGCAGCGAGCTAGAGAGCTAGCAAGCGCCAGCATCAACTTTCTTTAGCAATTACCACTGTCACCGCAGCCACCAAGCTGGACAATGGACTGCCAGACGTTGTCCTTTAATTATCTGTTCATAAAATCCCGTCTTTTATCAAAAAGGACGGGGTGTTGTGATGGTCCTGCCTGACTGGATTTCGGACTCTCCTGGGTCTGCGCGATGTCACTACAAACAAACAATTTCATTGGCCCAGCTGTGTAGTTCTGCTGGCAAATTCCACAGGGGTCAAAGTCTGGGTAGAAACTTTTTTCACTGCACCAAAGTTCCACCCTGGTGTGCAAACTTCCATAAGAACCCATGAAATCAACTTTTATATTTTTCTGCAAGAGTAATCCGCGCGGATATTCGCCCTCAATGAGAATGGACTTTTAGTTTGAGAGGGAGACACAGAGACTGAAATCTGCTTCTATACTCTTTGTGTTGGCAGTGTCGGGAATACAAATTCTGGTGGTACAATTTGTAGTTAAAACAACAACCCAGTCTTCACGAAGTGTGTTGGCCTCTAAAGCCAATTTTCATGGTGGCTAAACAGTGAAATTACAACTTCTGGGTCCATTGTGATGCCACTGAGGCCCCAAAAATCTTTTCCAATAGACTTACACTGTGCAAGAGACATCTGCAAATCATAGATACATTTTTTAGGTGTCAAAACCCCTGTAAAATGACTAGTTTACTACCTGAATTTGATCCATTACGTTCCATAAAATTTCACAAATCTAATAGAGCTGCATGATTACATCATTTTATCACAATTCAAGTTAGTGGGGGACTTATCCAGAAGTTAGCTTGCATAAGTCTCTAGTGTGCTTACTCTGTGGAAGATCTGGGTAAATTTACACCAGAGAAGTCAGACTCTTTTGGCATCATGCACCACTAAACTTTCACAGGAATGAACAGGGCCCCACCTTCAACACTGCGTCGAGTTCTCTTTATACATCTGTGCCAAAGCCCACAAATTACAAAACGCATCATGCGGTGGATTTTTACTGGCTTTTTTTGAGCTGAGAAATGAGCAGGGACATCTCGGCACTGGCAAGATGGAGGGAAGTTTACTGTAGTCCATTTAAACCTACTACCCACATTGTTGTGATACAAAGGTGGTTGGAAATTTGCAAAGAAGCCCTTTAAGTTTAAGAGGAGGACAATAGTTGGTTTTGGTCTTTTTCTGTATCTTATTCTTTAAATTCTGTCATTTTAATTTTAATGTGAAAACCTGTGACTTGGACTTGCTTCAAAAGACATAAAAAACACTTTTGCACAGTAACTCTAAGTGTTTTTATTCTGAATCATGTGTTAAACTCCAATCTACATTCAGGCTAATTATTGAGTGTTGCTCTTAAAGACGCTGACCTTGGTGGAACAGCATTGCCGTGGGTCAGCAAATAGAGAATGACTCTTGTGCAACTTTCATTTTTACAGTGAAGCACTGTCACTTGTCTGCACAGACAGCAGCAGTTTGAGCATTTTTCTGCCAAAAAAACAAGCCTTGGTGGAGATAACCCCTCCCAGTCGCCTTTAGACTTTGCTGTACTGGCAGAGCCTCAGAGGACTAAACACTGAAGCCTCGACGTCCTGTTGGAAACCAGCCATGACAGTTGACCACGTCAGCCAGCCTTCTGGAGGACGCAGATAACCAAGCAACGTGTCACAGGGAGGACACTCGCAATTTCCCCTCAAACTAAAGGTTTCAGCATGTTAGAAAACGACACACTCAATTTGTTCAACGACTCAAAAACACCAAATTACACCCAGGCTTGTTATGTTTTACCGTAACTGGGAATAAATTGGCCGTGCATTAGAAAAACCCAGTGTGCGGTGAGTTTTTTGCGGTGACATACCGCTGGATCTTTGGTGCAGCAGGAAAAGGGCACTCCACATTTCTCACGACTCGGGTTGGAATCAGTGCAGTTGAAGTAGATGTTTAAATTCCAGTCGTCCGCTCCGAAAGCTCCACAACACTCCCACTACAAGGTTAAAAACACACACAAAAAGAACTCCTATATGTCAACACATGTCCCACAGAAATGGTAAAAACAACACTGAGCTGAAGTGAAGAAACCTAGCGCTCACATATTCCTGGGTGAAGTCTATCAGGTTCTGCAGATCAATGTCGTCTCTGTAGGCCCGAATGTTGTTGTTAATGAAAAAATTGAGCTGGTCCTTGATCCAGTCTTTGAAGACAAAGGCCAGGACTCCTGCAGTCAGCTCCAGGAAGAAGATGATACCCAGGAACACGGAGAACTGAAACACATTTAGCAAATATTATCATGAGACCACCAAGACTGGAAAAGTCTTTGAGGGGAAAGATTTTCTTAATTCTTCACAATGTGTTTGATGAGGCGACGTACAAATTTGAGCAAGAAAGAGTTTTCCCGCAGCGCTCCGATGCACCCAGCAAATCCGAGGATGAACATCACACCGCCCACCACCAAGAAGAGCCAGACGGGGTCAAAGCCCCCCAGGTCTGTGATGGACGAGATGTTGGAGAGAACACCCTGGAGAAACAGAGTCAGGGGTTAGCTTGTAGTATGCACTCTCACAAGGTCCCAACTTCAAATGTGATGAGCTCAGTGGACTGACAGAAAATTAACTGCCAACTAGTTTGATAATCACTTAAAGGAATAGTCTGACATTTTGGGGAAAACGCTTATTCACATTGTTGCCGGGAATCAGAGGAGAAGATCGATACCACTCTCACTTCTGTGCGATTAATATGGAGGTGGAGCCAGCAGCGTAGTTTAGCATGAAGACTGAAATCAGGGGGAAACTGCCAGCCTGCCTCGGTCCAAAGGCAACAACATCCATATAAATAATGAAGTGTAAAATGACACATTGTGGTGTTATGGAGGTTATAAGCTGGATAGGGGAGGCTGGGGTTGGTTGGCGCACAGCTACTTTCTGGTCCTTTGAAGTCACAGAATTAAAACATGTATCATAAAAATGTTTGCCTTCTTCGCCTGCGCTCATCTACTATGTTAAAACATCAGAAAGACAAACTTTTTGGTGAGGGTGACACTTCAGTTTTAAAGAATCAAAAGCAAAAAGTGGTCTGTGGACTAAATTTATTCTAATTTATGTTACTTGTTAGATAGAGATACTGGAAAAGTGTTTGGCTCAGTATTAACAAAGTCAGGTCGGTTTGCGCATATAGTACGGTTCCTTTAGGCTAGTGTGAAAGTTGTCAATCAAACCCTGGTGCGAATCAAACAACAGCACAGAGACAACTCAAAAAGGTAGGTCATGGTCCGCTTCGAAACAAATGTGGTGGAGTTTGTTTAAGGTGTGAAAGAAAACAAACCAACCACAAGATTCTATGATAGCAGATATGTGTTTTTTTTCCTCTGGTGTGAACCAAATGAACTAAACCTCAAGTGTGAAAGCACCCTTATCTCTGGTTAATGGATACAGGGGACAGCTACAATTTTATATAAGATTTAAAAGTCTGTGATGGATGATTGTAGCTGGTTAACTTAATTTCATCACAAAGTTGGGCCCAATGTTAACAGTTTATGAACCCTGAATCATTGAATATTTGCATAAATGTCCAAATCTGATTCGACTGACATAACTCTGAGTCTAGTACAGTCCTACATTAAACATATTCATTTATAGCTGAGACCTTAACCATACTTTTGATGCTGGTTGGAACATTCTAACATTGTTTATGCCAGAGAAATACGACAGGGAATGAAAAGTGTGCCAACCAAGTCCAGTCTCCCCCATTTCTTGGTGGACGTAGTGACTAACTTATCCATAAAACAGCAAATTTTTATTTTTACACATCAGTTTGTGTACACATTAAAATGAAGAGGTGTAATGTGTTAATGTGTGTGCTTTAGCGGAGCGGTTCCCAACTGGTCCAGCCAAACAGTCCAGATTTCTCCTTAGCCATTAATTCAAGGTCCACACAGTTTAATATATTCAGTGTCATACTTGCGTTTGGCCATATCATTGAGCTAGTTTGCCATCTCTGTCAAGTAGCTGTACGTTAGTCACTCACTCTACAGCAGGAAATGGCACTTCATGATAAAAGTGCTGTGCTGGACATTCACTGTACTCTAAAATAATGTGTTTCTTACAAACTTGACACGTTCATGACCCACTTGCGGTCCACTGGACCACGACCCACCAGTTGGGAACCACAGCTTCAGACGTGCTGGTTGGTGGATTTTGTTACTTTTGGACAGAGCCAAGTTAGCTGTTTTCCCCTGTTTCCTTTGTGCTACCCTAAGCTAAAAGACTGCTGATTCTACTTGACACACAGGCATGTGAGAGGCGTCAATCTTCTCATCTGACTCTTCACAAGGAAAAATATTAGCCTGTTTTCCAAAATAGTACACAATGACTTTAATCATAATTAATTTATTTTAATTATACCAAATATTCTCCAGTTCCAACTTTTGCACATGAGACAATTTGCACTTTTCTCTGTTTTATATCATTGTAAACAGAATCTTTTTGGGGTTTTACTGTTGGTCAAACGAAAGACGACATAACTGTGATTAAAATTTGTATTGACCAAACAATTATTCGAGTCATCCAGACAATAAGCATCAGATCAATAAATAATAAAAACACTTGTTAGCTGCAGCTACATGTGAATAATGAAGCACTGATCCAAGACATGATCTTGATCTTTAAAGGTTCTTCAGTGAAAGTCAAGACACATTTAAAGTCACTGGACTCTGTCCGTCCCCCTTTTACACCCCAGTGCTGAATCTACACAATGAATGAATCTGTGAAATGCATCAGATCCTTTCCTCTGTCCATTGTTCAGAGGGCCGTCCCACCGGAAAGCATGACATTCCTTTCTGATTCAGTAAAGCCACTGCTGTTATATCACACAGTCAGATGGGTGTAAACGACAGGAGGTGAATGTAATTGATCCACTAAGTATATGTATCATCTGCAGGTGTCCATGAGTGAAAAGATTCACACAATAATTGATTCAGGTAATAGTTACACAGACACATAAGCATTAAAATCACCTTTTCGCTCCATGCCCACAACCCAATGCCGAGGAAGGCCACTCCGAGGAACTATGAGACGGACAAAGAAGAAAGAGACAGGAGAGCAGGATTATTTTTGCTGTGACTGCACCATGTAGTCATCACACACACAGCGGAGGCACAGGAGAGAAACCACTGAGAGATTTTTCCTGGCAGTGATCCATTAACTAAATATTTCTCATGTCAGTCTGCAGTATCAGCAGGAGACTCCCACATGAGAAAGCATCTTCTAACAGCCTGAACGCATTATGACTGCACACGTTTCCACCTACGGAGTAAAAGTTCAAAGCCACATTTCAGGAACTTTAAGTCATGAATCAAGGCATTAGTAACATTGGAAATAACTGTAACCCCTAATATTTTACAGTATGCTCGTATCTCTTGGTTAAGTTGTAAAATGTATCATAATGACGCTGACTTTGTGGCTCTTATTGATCTAAAACTCTTGAATGTTGGAACATATTCACATGGCAATGCTCTTTTAACAACTGAACAAACTCCATCTGCTGAAGAAGACCATGAGATCTGGTTAAAAGCTCTGGAACGTGGACATCAATCATTTGATTTGGTCTTAAAATGTTCTTCCATATAAGATTAATAGCAATTTATAACCATAATAAAAATCCACTAGACCCACTTAGACTTCCTAAACAGCTACTAAAGCGAAATTAACAAATAACGCTGCTCTTCAAAGAGCTGCTCTGAACTCGGGACATTTTATTTACAGACTGGATCCCAGTTTAGGATCCCCTCCTCCATAAATAGACACAAAGCATTTCACAAATGGACTTGTCAAGTGATGATTTGTGGAACAGTTGCAGAGGAAGAAGGAGGAACAGATGCTTTTTACACAGCCAACTTCCTCTGATGATATATGAACGGTGAAAGGATCAGAGAGGTCGCTGACTGCAGCCTGAGATCCTGCGGGGCCTGACAGGTGGCCTTCCTCTTCATCACTCTGAGGTCTGCGAGGGGCCAGGAACATATTGTCTCCACTTATGGTGCAACTTTTAAAAAAAGGGATAGGCGACATGACGACATGTACTGCGAGACAATAAAACTCTGTTAAATGTCGAACATTTTTTATACTGTGACAGGTCTAGTTTTGATGTTACTGGGCATTTACCAGGGTCCTGACCTCCCAATCCATCCACTCCGGTGGTTCTGTCTGATATTAGGGAAGCTGGGCACATGAGTCAGTGGGCCTTTTTTCCACAGAAGTCATCTTGACATTGCAAACAATGGACAGAACTGCTGTTTGGCAATATTGGATATACATGATTCGTGATTTTTACATCAAAATGTGAAGTGTCAGGTATTTAATTTCCTGCATTAACCCAAAACTGACAGTCCCATCTGGTTATCTCATCCATTAACAATTTTTCAATTTATATTTGCTGTATCACGACACATAGACATGCAACAATTAGTTGATTCACTTATTCAATCAACAGAAAATTAACCAGCAACAGTTTTGATACCATTGCAATCAATTATGAAACAAAAGTGCAAAACATTTTCTGGTTTAATCTTCTCAAATGTGATGATTTAACGCTTTTCTTTTAGCCTTATCATTGTAAATTGAACATCTTTGATTGCATGTTAAACAAAAAAATGCAATTTTGGCTATTTTCTGATGTTAGGACATGACAATTAATTAAGAAAATAATTAACAGATTTATCAATAATGAAGAAAATAATGATGTTTAGCTGTGATCTAGTAGGAGTGGGAGTCACAATGCAACATTACTGCAATTTTAAACATTTTCCATAGTATAGCAGTGACATATATTGTGATTTATTACCTTTTTTCAACTGCAAATTATGTCACCAAAGAAACACTTTGTGAAAATCTGTTTTAATCTAATAAGACTATGTGTTTATCTCTGCCTGGTTATCTCACTTCACTCATTTTTACTGCAGCAAAATGTGTCTGAGGAGAAAAGCAATTGATTTTTATTGTTCTTGGCTTTTAATTTGTATTTGCAATATTAATAATTTATATGATAAAAAATCAATGCTTGGCGTCCATGTATGATCACGACTCTATGCTGTATTGATTTTTTCCCCTAACCCTGCACATTATTTAAGGAGATAAAGAGATTAATGTTTAGTCTATAACACATCAGAATATGGTAGAAAATGCTCATCAGAATTTCCCCAAACCCCCAAATTATTGTTATTATCATTTTAATTTCACATTCATTCACTATAATGTGAGACCCGGGTTAGCAGTGAATTCTCATCAGATGTCTGGCATTTTTAATCAACTAATCAATTCCAGTTTTCTGTCAATTGATTAAACAATTAAACACCTCCAACCCCGCCTTCCAGATTTAGTATTAATGAATGACAATAGTAAAGCCTACCCCTAATCACAGGTGTCACAGTGGGGGAAAAGTGGGACTGATTACCCAGAGCCGTAATGAAAGGGGGGCCTTGAAAAGCCTGGAAGGAAACATTTGGTATTTTTGCTTTTTGTTTTGTTTTGTTTTTTTCCTGAGTAATTAGTGGCATTAGTGAAATTGGCTTTAATACATTGGCTGAAAGACTGAACTTTGTATTGAAAAATAATGGAGCCTTTCTGAGGCCCGTCTCCCCCCTTAGAGGTGCACAATAGTTAAGTCCACCCCTACCCTGTTCCTTGCTTGTTATGCTACTGGAGCACCACTGTACACTGTCATGACCTTTCCTAAAAAAGGGGAAATTGGAGTTCCAAAAAAAGATAGAAAGAGAAAAAAGGGAAAGCAAACTGACTTTAGAAAAATAAATAAATAAATACAAATAAATACAACAGATGATCAAGAGAGGAAGGGCGGAGGGCCCTCAGAGACTGCTTATGCATAGGGCCAAGAATCTGGTGCTACGCCCCTGTCCCTAATCAGCCCTTTAAGAAGTATGCCTTATCCTACTTCTTTGTTTCAGAATAAAAGAAAAAAAAAAGCAGCTCTCCGAGGCCAATCTCCTCATTTAAGGCTCAAAATAGTTTAGTCCGCCCCTGCCGTTCCTCTCCCAAAGAGCATGCCTACTTCATGCCTTTACCCCTTACCCCCCAAAAAGGGAAATTGGGGTTCCAGAAGGGAAAAGAAAGAAGACAAACCGACTTTGTAAAAAAATATTTCATAGGGTGTATGAAAGAGACATGAATCAAAAGAGGAAGGGCGGGGGGCCCACAGTGCTTATGCATTAGGCCCAGACTTTGGTGCTACGCCCCTGTCCCTAATAACCCTTTAAAAAACACGCCACATCATAATTCTTTGTTCCATAATAAAAAAAAAACAGTGGAGGCTCTCCTAGGCCCCTCTCCACCCTTAGAGTTGCAAAATGGTTTAGTCACCCCGTGCTATGCGTCTCTAAATCCAGCTTGAACCAAGTGATGCTCGTTGTACTGCTGAAAAAAGGGAAAATTGGGGTTCCAAAAAAAGAAAACAAAAGAAAGAAAGGGAACTAGCTTTATAAATATGTATTTCAAAAGGTGTGTGAAAGTGACATGGATCAAGAGAGGAAGGCGGGGGGCCCACCAAAACTGCTTGTGCATATGGCCCAGACTCTGGTGATCCACCCCTGTCCCTGAGAACCCTTTAAAAAAACATGCTTTGTCCTCCTTCTTTGTTTCAGAATAAATAAAAAAATAGTGTGGGCTCTCTGAGGCCAATCTCCCCCTTTAAAGGCACAAAATGGTTTAGTCCGCCCCTGCGCTACTCGTCTCTAAATGCAGCTAGAGTCAAGTGATGCTCATTGTGCTGTTGAAAAAAGGGGAAATTGGGGATCCAAAAAAGAAAAGAAAGACAGGGAACTAGCTTTATAAATATATATATTTATTTCAAAAGGTATGTGAGAGGGACATGGATCAAGAGAGGAAGGCGGGGGGGCCACCGAAACTCCTTATACATAGGGCCCAGACTCTGGTGCTACGCCCCTGTCCCTGATAACCCTTTACAAACAGGCCTTATCCTACTTCTTTGTCTCAAAAATATCACACGACCTGTTAAAAATAGTAACTGGAGGCCCAAAGTGGGACGCCCAGAGGTCCTTAATGGGGTTACTGGTGTGTGTTAAGCCCAGGAGGTGTTTGCTTTCCCTCATTTCACTCAGCACATGATGATAAGGGACAAAGACACAGCTGCCACTGACACTACCATCAAATGTCCTCGCATGTAAACAGAGTTATGGCATTAACAGTGAGGAAAGCCCTTCACCAGAGCTCCCTCACACTGATGCTGTCTACACAAAAACAAAAGCTGTCAGCGCGAGCAAGTTCGCGCAGGAGCAGCGGGCTGATTGCAGGGGATGAAATCATCCGTGTCTCCTAAATGAAAAAGCAACGGGAGGAAAGCAAAACGGCTCTCAGCGGAATTACGAGCCAAAGCTGTTGTTGATGGAGAACAAAAACATGTCATGTCAGTGTGTGTTAAGCTGAGGACGCAGGGCCTGAGGTCCTAACACAGCAAACAGACGGGACTTACCCAGAATATGATATTGAATCCGAAGATGAAATACTTGATGCAGCAGCTCACTTCATGAGCCTTGAAATGCTTTCCTGACATCATCTTGGGATGGATGTTTGTGTTCAACGCCGCCCGCAGAGGGAAATGATCACATCTATGGTCCTCTTATGTTTGACAGCCTGGTTGTGGAAACACCTTTTTTTTTATTTGTTAAGGCTCGACAAACGCGCCGTCAGTTGTGTCAGCGCCTGATAATAAACATCCTCCTGGATATCCGCGGACAAAAGGCGCAGCTGGAGCCGCAGATCTGCCGCTGTGTCCGCAAACACCGCACTTTATTCCCGGTACGGATCTCCAAAGGTATAACGGAGAAATAAATCCATTGAAGTCAACCAGATTAAAACCGATGGTCTTCTATCTGACCCATAATCTAGACATGGCTGTTATGTGATAGGCACCGGTGAGAGCCAATGAGAGTCTTCAGTGGTCAGAGGGGGCGGGACTTCCTCCAGCAGAGGGCGTCACTGCCCTCGCATGACCGTGAGTTATAGTGTGCCATAATATTTAATCACTTAGAGTATAATTTATTCATCGCAGACTAATTTATTTGGTTTATAACAGAAATTAGGACTGTGAAATTAAAGCTTATTAGACCTGTTGGGCTACGGGACCGGTGTGGCCAATATTAAATAAATCAAGTTGACATGGGTTAATGGAATAAATAATCAGATGTAAACATGTAAAACAATAATTAAAATTAACCCTGATATTTAATCCTGCCTCTTTTCATTATAGCAGACTTTATTTTGGTTGATTTTATTTTTATTTTTTTTGTTTTAAAATGTCTTTTATTTTCCAGTCTTTGTGTCTCAAATCACCACCACCTTTAAATTAATTTTTCAAATCAGTTAATTCATGTTTTAAATCGTCTTTTAATGTCCTTTTATATTGAATTGCCTTGTCTGTTTTATGTTCATTCTGTCTATTTTCATGTGTGCTTACAATGCCCTTACTGTACTGCACTTAATGCTGCATTTCTTGTACAAAAGTTAATATATAAGTACAGTTTTTCTTAAAAACACTTATTTCATAAAGGGATATAAAAGAAAAAAGAAAAAAATAATAACATTGAAAATAAGAATAAAAAATGGAAAAAAAAATAAATGGAAAAAAAAAAACCCCAACAACTTTTGGTTGCCTGTAGACTAAAAAAAATCTGCAATAATAAATTGTAAAAAAAAAAAAAAAAAAAAATACAATAAAAATAAGCAGGATAAAATAACAAAGGCTATTCCACATTTTTTGTCTATATTAAATCATATCATTTTATAATGTTGTAGGTATTTATATAATATTGATTGTAGAAAACAAGGGTCGCTCACTCTGGTTCCACATCGCATTTCTTTTATTTTGATGTCGTTTCAGTCTTTGGGCCTTCTTCATGATCAACAAAATCAAGTCTGCAGCCAGTGATCAGCACCTCATTATAATTCTTAGTTTCCTTTTATATCTTAAATTTATATAGGCCTAATATTAAACATTTTTATGACAAAATAAGTCTGCCCAAAGAGATGGAATTGTGACACAGACATTATGTATCTAATTCATGGTGCTCAGCAGTGATTATATTACTATACTGTACCATGATACTTCTTTGTTTTACATTCTCTTGTAGAGCATCTCAGGCTTGTTAAAAAAATCCATTTCTTAGAATTTAGATTATATATTCACCATGATGTGCAGAATGAACCCCAGCATATAATTAAAGCAGCTTTCTGTTTTACATTTGTTCATAGGGTCTATGCTACGATTTATAGACATCATTAAATGCATCCAGTTACTATTCTTTGCCCAGTCCTTGTGTGAGTCAGTATGCATGGGACCACACAAAGTGCCAGTGTATCTCAGTGTATCTATCATGTATTGATCTGTCTGACATACAGTATTACTACTGCTGATGGCTGCTTGTTTCTGCCTGTGAGTTGTTGTATGGTCTGAGTAGACTGTGAAACTAAATTGTGCCTCTGGGATAAATAAAGTTGTCTGAACTGTACTAAACTTCCTGTTCTATAAATGATCCAGGGATATTTTTACATATGTTTTGGGACTGTCCTCTCACTGCTACTCTCTGGAGATTTGTTAATGATTCATCATCAAATTTGACTGGGTTTGAGCCACGACCCAAATCAATCTTTGTCTTCTAAAGGGCAATTCATCCTTTACTCTTAATGGATGCAGGCTGCTGTTTACAGGCTTCACAGCTGCAAAGAAGATACACTTACAAACGAGGTACACACCGAGTCTCTCTTTGAGTGAGTTCATACTGGATTTTGACCTTTTTGCAAAGTTAATATATACAATAGATAAGATGACTGTACCCTAGGATAATAAGGACATTGGTGTATATCATAGCAGCCCTTGATACTCTATAGACGTACATGCTTTAACCTCAGCAGCCAGCATACACACACTACTGATTCATTTGTCCACTGTATGCCCAAAAATCTGTATATCTAACACTCTGGTCAGTCTGCTGTGCAGGACCGTGGTGATTCTGGATATTAATTCAATCACTTTAATCAGTTACTTTAATTTTCCTGCACTAAAGATAGAAGTATTTTTGGAGTCTGTCAATGCCGAGAGAAATAAAATAATGGAGATGTGGAGAAACTTTGCCCCCTGGTGGAAAAACAGTGTGTCATCTGCTTCACTGTAACTCAATACATGAGACAAAAAGCTACAGCATGTTAAATTAAACATGAAAGAATATTTTTGATACAATAATATTGTGAGTGATCTGTAAAAAAAATAAAATAAAATAAACACTGGCAGTCATTTTGAATATTGGCTTGGTTTATTGCATAAAATAAAATAAGTACTAATCTATTACAAATATTTGTTTACAAAACAGGATAAATTATGAAAATAAATATTTCTGTGCAGTTCGTCTGTATTGTCAATGCAGGCAGAGAAAAATTGAGATTATATACACATGAAAGTCTACTAACAAAAGAAAAAAAATGAGACTTGACTCATCCTTATGAGATCATAATCACACCTCATGCCAAGACAAACATCATAATGCAGAGGGCAGCATTAAACAGGCTGTACTGTTCACACCAATGGCTGTATCAGAGGGTGATTCATACACACAGTCCGCCGTGGACTGAAAATGGAAAGTATTATTGGGCACTACAACAGCTTTTTTTTTTTATCACATTGTCAGCACTGACTCCAAAATTCCTCCTGGAGATAAAACTAAAAAAACAAAACAGCTTGGCAATACAAAGGTAGTAATCATGCAATATCAAAAACCACTCACCCTTTCATTTTGGCTGCACTTCACTTAGAAAAATATTGTTTTTGGATTCAACAAAATATTTCAGCATCTCACAAAAATAGCTTCTTTTTTTCCTTTTTTCTAAATCATGATCCTTCATTTGACCCTGCGTGCGTGCGCGGGTCGGCGTTCCCAGGAGCCTCTGTATGAGGACGGGAGTCAAATAATAATCGTTAACACAGCTTGAGGCAGTTTTTAAAAACAACTTTTAAAACAATGGTTTGTGGTGAAGAGAAACAAAAAGCTTTGGTGATCCTTGTCGTTTAGGGTTAGTGTTTTGCAACACCCAGCGTACTTCCCTTTTTATGTTCTACAGAATTTCTATTCAGTCCTGCCAAAAGAACACTGATAAGTTAGACGAGGTTTTCAGGTCAGAGCTAATAAAGCCTAATCTGACCCACATCTTAACCAAAACCTTATTCCCATTTATGCAACGTAATCATTACACTGCATTTCCCCTTTTTAGAGCAAACAATTTCCAATACATTACACAAGAACACAATGTACCTTCATTTGCTTCTGTGCTCCGTTATACTGTTTGATTAAGGCTTTTGCACAGTTTTCAATAATATGTAGCACAAAGTCTAAAATACTGAGCCTGGAATAAATAACCCTGAAGAGAAGTTTAAGAGCTGAGACATCCGGTAAAACAAACAACAAACAAACGGAAAAAAAAAAAATCTGCCGTGAAATGTTTAGTATGCGAAGATGTTCATGAAGCAAAGTTTTGAGTATTGTTATTATCATCGCAATGTGCATTTAGCCAACGGCTTTGAGAACCATCTTCATTTTGTGCAAAACATATAATTATCTCCTTGAATAATCGATCATATTTCAATACATTTTGATTTCACATTCTTTTTTTTTTTTTTACTTTGGGTTTTTGGCCAATGTCGAAGGGTACCTGTTCACTCAGTAAAATATGAATGATATGCTTTTCCTTGGAAAATAACTACATACTGTATAACATTGTTAGTTAACACAACTAATACAGAAGTATATTAAACACATTTCTCTTATACTACCTTGTAAAATTACAATAGCATGCTGGAAGCAGAACATAATACACCCAGAATCATTTTGTGTGTGTGCGGCTCAATCCCAGGATAAATGTTGGCATTGTACATTGAACAACATGTGGGCAGTTTTAGGCACAAAAACCATTTGGTTATGGTTGGTATAAGATCATGTTTTGGCTTAAAATACATGCTGTTTGTGGCAGTATCTCTGCTGGAAAAACCACTGCTTTTCATGCCTAAAAAGCCGCAAGAAAAACAGCGACGGGTTGCTACAAAACACCCACATTTGGTGCCTAAAAAGGGTGCAACATACTGTAGGTGACACCCCATCCACCTCCAGATGACAAAGTCAGCTAATACACTATCTCACTTTAGAAACGTTGACACAGCATGTATGAAATGTAACCTGTTCGTGGTTCGCAGAAATGTCCAATGCCAACATTTCTTCCGGCGACTGGCCTGCGTGTTTCTGGCATTTCAAATACAAAACACCCGTCCACAAAGAGGGCAGGCACGACAGCCTGAATCCATTATGCATTTAAAAACACATAAGGCTCGGTGTGAAATACTTGTAACACTTCTGTGGCATCTTATGAACCAGCTTGTCGATTCACTGAGCATAGTTAGATCGGCTAAGCAATATAATATGAAGCTTTAATGCATTATGCATTAATCACAGTCAGTGAATCCAGTGCTTTATTGTTTCTAAATATGATTTCATAATGGCCAGACTGCACCTATGAGATGCTATACTTATGTTTATAAAGGCAATACAACGCTTTATAATGAGGTTTTCCGAGTTACTACAAAATGTACAAAACCTTCTTCTCATTAAAGAAGCCTGAAATGCATAATACTAATACTGACATGATCTCATAAACAAAGCCTGAGAGTATGTTTTTAACACTGTTAAGGTTTCTTGGCTTTGATACTGTGTTGTTTGAAAAGTCACCCTTTCATCGTCATGTTAGACTAATTTTGTAACATCTTTTGTTCTTTGACAGAGTTGCATAAATACTGTTGTGTAATGACACCAGACAGGGATGGAAAAAGGACAACGTAAATCCTCACAGTTGGCCACAACGTGCATCACCTACATCACCTGGTCACAAGTGGCTGCAGAGATGCCATATTGTTCGGACACGTCCTGCTGAGAAGTGTTAAAGCACGACCAGCAGAGCAGCAGACGTGAGTCCCCTTATGTGACCTTGATGGCAGTCTTCTTGTGGAGGAAGAGGAAGGAAATGTAGGGCACGCCGATGAAGGCCCATTTCTCATTGGGCCAGAACATGATGACCGGTCCTCGCTCCGGGGCCTCGGTCGCGACATCGAAGTAGGCAAAGCAAACGCAGCCCAAGTAGGAAGCCAGGCAAATGAGGATGTGCCTGTAACAGCAAGAGGAGCTTGGATGAATGAGTGAACTGCCTGAGAAATAGGTCGCTAAATATATCGGGTGCTGCCTACAGAGCTTTATCAGAGCTTTTTTTTATCTGTTATTGAGTCTCTAAAAATTCATTTTCTTAGAGGAATACATCACCCGCAAAAATACCATTTGTATGTAGAGTTAGTCACAGCATGAATTAGTTGATATAACTTTGCTTTTTGTGGGTTTTCCATTAACCATAGAGACATGCGAGCAAAACAAACATCCTTCATGAATTGATCTAAACAGGGACTGCGTTTAACAACAGCAAAACTATATCAAAACATCTGTTTGCTTCATTTCATAAGGAACGTTTGCCTTTTTTGGATTCTACGTTCACATGCAAGAAAAACAAAGATTTCTTAATAAATTCAAGGTAAAATGGTGAGTAATTGATATACATACGGTCATTTGCTGTGAAGTATTCATTTAAATATAGACAGAAATGACTTGATAAAAGATTTTTGTAGTGTAACAGCAGAAGTTTTGACAATAGTAACTTCACTTATAATGTCAAAAGAGTAGCCATTATTCTGACCCTTATAATCGCCCACACTACAGTAAGTTTTCTGAGTCTTCTTTGAGCTTACCAAGCACAGTGTAAGTAGGGAAAGTTGACAGATGACCACATCTCACAGAATATCCTGTCACTGATCCAACAAAGCAGAGCCAGTGCCCACCAGATCCCTGAGACCAGACCCAACTTGAACACACGTGGGTTTTCACACCTGCGATGACGAAACAGAGCACTGAGAAACGTGTACAACTGTGAAAACACACACAGGTTCACACAAGTTTTGACAGCTGAGAAATAATCAAACTTACAGATAATGTCTAACGTAGTATGTTTTTCATACTTACCTATTAGCATTACCATCCAAGAACATACAGTGTATATTTTATGTCATTATTTGTGCTTAGTCTGGTGTATGCAAATCTCAGTGTGTATGATCTGTCTAAGCAAAAACAAAACCCCCCAAAAATCCCAAAATAAGACATTTTTTGGCATCTTTGATGGGTAAGTCTCGAAGTGAAAGAGAAGCAATTTATGCAGTCTAAAAGTGTGTGACAATAAACGAAATAAAACGTGTCAATATATCTGCGAGCATTTCAGAGACTGAGACAAATTGTTGCTAATAGTTTAGCCTTCTGCTTACTGGAGCCAAACACTCAAGGCTGTGGCTTCATGTCCACGTTTATGTAGCGTTAGAGCCTCGGATCACAGTTTGTCCTCCACCTCACTCCCCACCGCTACAGCTTGCAGTGAGGAGAGCAGGCAGCACCTCTGGAGTTGGAGCCGCCAGTCAGTGGCTGCAGCAACCTGAACCCCAGCGCCATGGGACTGGACAACCCCGACTCCCTTGGCCACCTGCCCGGTGTGTCACCCAGCGCTGGGGGGTTTGCGCTAGCTGAATTCAAGCTGCTACAGACACCGTCCGAGAGTCCATCTCTTGAGCTGCGGCCTGCTCTCCTCCCGTGGAAACACTCCACATCAGCTAACGTTAGCGTGCTAATTCTTGTCTCATTTGTTGTCTGATTAACAGGGAGAAAGAGCAGAGGGAGGAGGATCTGAGCGAATGTGTTGCATCCGACTCTACACTGCAATAAGACCAAATAAAGCAATGCATGTAAAACACTGGGTTACTGAATGAAGTGCGTGCATATGCCCAAGGTCGTCTGGTAGGACAGAGAGGAGGAGAAGGATGTAATTTTGAATTATGCTGGGGTTTCTTTCTGCCTACTTGAGCTTTAAGACTTCAAAAACAGCAATAATTTACGACCATAGGGTGAGGATGTCTCTCTCAGAATACACTGGGCACTGTGTCCAGTTTTGGCGTTGCGCAAATCCCCCCTGCTTGTTATGAGGTTTTGTAATGATTTTACTGTCTGTGATGTCCACTCTTAGCTAGGGTGCTATAGTTACAACTGAAATATGTTCATACCAGGAAGTCAAATTATATGTTAGCACATTTATTTTTAGATGAGGGGATTATCTTCTCTTTCTTTTTGGAGCCTGTCAGAACTGTCCGAGGCATCCTGGTCTCTGCACACATATCTCAGAGTGGACACTCCACTGACCTACAGAGACATGTGCTAATCCAACGTGCGGCTGATAAAACTATTCTTAGTCGTGTCCTCCTTAGACATACCAGTTAGAGCCCTGCTGCTGGCTGAGGCCAAAACAAAGACAGGGGCAAGGAGGCCTGACCGAACTGTGCTGATGATGCAACTGTTTAGTCACTGTGAGACAGTGTGTCACCTTCCCTTAGGAATGGGCATTTCATGAAGTCATAGTATTTTACGAGCCTTAAATTTGAGTTGCCATTGTTTCAAGGTGAAAGGAATGTTGCAATGACGCAAACATTTTGCATAAAGTATGACAACATGGTAAGATTTCAGTAAACAAGAAGCATCTCTCAGCTGCAGAGGCCATGGAAACTGCTGGTCTACAGTGAGTGAGCGGCCGTGACGTCTCTGTGACAGTGGAAAGAACAGTAAAGACATTTTGCCATTTTAAAGCTAACTTCTGGAACTTTTTATCACCTTATAAAGTTGTTAATGCAAATGTATTAGCCAACAGTTGCTTTGCATTAAGATGAATGAGTTCAACATTCACTCTCATTTAAAGCACTTGGTTTTAGTCTCACTTGCCACTCCCACTATGTTTTGCATTTGACAATTAACAAGTATAACATCTGTTTTAAAATTGTCATCTTCTTCATTTTAAAAGCATCAAAATCAGGATAAATAGTGTCATTTGTAAAAACAAAAATGGCGGTAATACCTAGGTGTAACAATCCATCGATCTGCATCGATATATCGATTCAAAGATATATCATCGATGCAAAGTGAAAACATTGCTCCATATCACTATCTTTGGCTTACGCCTCCATTTTGAAATTCTGTCATGCCATCAAACAGCAGCAGGCAGACAATGGCAAGCAGCCAAGAGATAAACATAACGTTATTAACTTGAAAATTAATTAGCAGTGTGGAAATATTTTCAATTTCAGAGAAAATACGGGTGAACAGAGAAAGCATAATGCTGTGTGTAAACAATGCTGTTATGAGATAAAACATGAAGCACCTGCCTAGGCTGCTTTTATTAAACAATGTTTAGCTGAAATAACGTGTTTGCAGGCTAAAGGTCAACCATGCTGCTCAGTTGAGAGATTATAAGAGATGAGTAAGAAAAATCATAAATAGTACGTGCAATTTATGAAGTTACGAGTAGAGCTGCTAGGCTGATTTATGCAATGTAAAAGTGCTCAACCTGATAAAAGGTAACAAGCAAAAAACAACACTTTTGTCACCTTTACAGCTATTATTAAGGTGAATGTTATACTGGGTTCGGTTTGGGTTCAAATGAAAACATTTCTTCCACAGTGTTTTCTGGCAGAAAGCCCTCAAGGCTGACTTACTCCATGAGCTGTTCTTTGTGTGTTAATGGAGTCAATTTAAAGTAAACTTAACTGCACTTCTCTTTTATGGCCAAAAGCAAAAAAAGGACCAGGTTTGGCAGGTACTTCTGTAACTGACTGTGTTGAATGTGCACATGATATCGTCTCTTATTGATCGCAGGCTCCTATATCACATTGACTCAAAATGGTATTGTGGCACTTTCTAACATCTGCAAATATCACATAGTTGTCCAAAGAATCAATATAATACTGTATGATGATTAAACTGGTGATTTACACTCTGGTAATACCACACATCACACTGCTGAGCTTTATCACTACAAGTAAAATTCCTTCACAATCCCACAATGGCCACTATCACATTACATGTCGTCAACTGATCCTTTGTTTACATAGAAAATATTGATGAGTGCCGTTTCAATGCTTAAATGAAGCTCAATAGTTGTAGAGAAAAGTCATACAGTCAGTGAGGTGTCTCGGAAATGTTGGCAAACGTTGGATATGGTTTTGTAACTCAAATTGACCACCATAAGCAACACTATGGCAGCAAAACCTCTGAGTACAGTGTGCGTCATGACAAAGATTGTGTTTTGTCTTCTTTCAAAAGATACAGCCCCACATTATGTGAAGAAAGTCAATGAATGAATCAAACTGGAAACATGTCAGTATATGTTACATAATTGGACCATAGAGGGGGCAGATATAAATGGTGTCATGGCTGCTCATCAGCAACAGGAAGTACAAAAATAGATGACCAATGATACGACTTTCCAGAGGGAAATAGGCCATTAAACTGCCATCAATATTCTATTATATTGTTAAGTGTTTCGATCGGTTATATTCACATGAGAGCTGTGCATTGGGGACTGCACTAAGCCAGCTATAGGCTCGGTTACTGCCTTTACATACAGTGCAACTGCCGTAAGACAAATCCATCGCCACACAGCTGGATATCTGGTGCCTATCAGCTCAAACAGAAGCATGTCAGATAAGACACATGACATGAAACAAGGACTTCTCCTTAAAGACGTGAGGGCTCATGAGTGTGATAGAGAGTCTGACTCTGGGAGGCGGTGATAAGTAAAGGAAAGGACAGTCTGTCTATCTGGGGTGGAGTACTGCTGAGATGCTTCTCTCACTCAGGGGAAAAGAAAGGAAGAGGCTCCATAGGATCAGCAGAACTGATATTTCTCAACGACGCCGGTGGTCTTCATTCATTGGTTTTAATAATATAAATGCTTAGCTTCCATTTGAGATGCCAGTACTCTATTAAACAACGAGTAGTACAATGAACAATGGATAATAACAAATCATGTTGTATTGCTGATACATACATACATGAGTCTGAGCCGACAGGAAACAAGCCGCCAGACTGGCTGTAAACAAGCTGGATTATCTTAACATCTTTATTGTGAGGTAAAACTGAACGTGAGCATCCCTTCGTTGTTGGTAATTATCCCTCAGTGCACTGGGAAAGCGTGTCTACGCACAGCTGTACGGTTGATCAAGCTGCAACAGGGAGGCTGTCTGTAAACTACAACGGGTGTTTACAACAAACAGTTTGGGTACATTTCTCGGTTTCCGTTCACGAACATTTTGCCAAGATTCCTACATGGATGTATTTATACGTCACAGTAAAAATACAGACAGAATGGTAAAGAAGAGACAGTGGAAGAGAGAGATAGCTTTAAAGCACCCCTATTTTAACTTTCAAAACTGGTTCAAATATGTTGTCTTTACAAATATGCTTTACTTCCAAATATGTTCAAAATGATCTTCTGACTATACTTGCACTTCTCACCCTATCAAACTTTTAGTGAGGTCAACGCGTTCAAACTTGATGAGTTTCAATGTTGGGCAACACTCTGATTGGATAGTCTGCCTGCAGATATTTTACAGAGTATTTGTAACATTTCAGCAGCTTTTAGTTGAGACTCAACAATCTCACTGCTTCTCTTTATTATTTTCCAAAGGCCTACTCCTCCTCCTCCATTACGTCCTCTGTACGTCTATGATAGACGTAGGCGTTGGCATGGTAACGTTCGCTACACAGAAGAGGAGAGCGAGTGTAACGTTACACCCGAGACAGTCAAACACAACCCCGGAGTTTTAAAACTCAACCGGAGTCAGTGATGACTGATGAGTTTTAGAATAAGGTTACAGTGCTAACGTTAGATAGTAGCGTTAACGTTACTAGTAGGTAGGAACGCACAAGGAAGATAACGTTAATGTATCAGAGGCTACACGACAGTAGGCTAACGTTAGCCATTAGCAACTGGATACTGTGTTGTCTGTGAAGAGATGTTATGTGAGTGGTTACGTCAGTCGGAGGCCTCCACGTGATTGGTCAGAGTTTTCTTAGAACCATATGAGTATGGTATAATTATGAGTTTTTATCTCTGGTGGAATTCACTTACATTTTAGTGTACCATCAGCTTATTAATAGCATTTTAACCTAAACAAATGAGCTGTGAGCTGTGTCTTGTCGAAGTAAATTGAAAAGCTATATGACTGGACCATGTGGGGATTTAATTTGAGAGGACAGACACAGGAAGAGGCCGCGCTCAGCAGTCAGACAGGAGTCACGTTAATTTCCAGGGCTGGTACCTGCGGTTATTCCACAGGCTAGTTAATAACATGTCGGGCAGGAAATCCAAAGTGTGGGATCATTTTGAGAAGGTGAAGGACGAACCCAAGGTGATATGTAAACTCATCTTCACTGGTCGACTACAAACATGACGTATCATCTGAAACATGGAAGTAGCTACTTGCCCATTAGCCACTTAGCACAATCATTACTGCTTTGCCGACAGCGTCATTAACAGGCGGCTCGCTCAGTGTGTGACGTGCACTTGTAGATAAAATATAGGCCTATATTAATGAAGGTTCATTAGTACGCTTTGTATTTCTCTGTAATGTAGCACAGTGTTAACATTGTTACTGATACTATTCTTTCTCACACCTTCAACTCAAACCATTGTGTTGCCCCGCCCAGAATATAGAATTCAATAATGAAATTAATATTGTAAACTTTATATTAATTTATTGTAAACTTAGCTCTCTTATGCACAGAACCATTTTTCAGACATAATCACTTTGGTTTGTTTCACTACTCTCCTTCATGAACAGCTTAGCTATTACAGCACAACTATGACTGGTATTTTTGCTTTGGCAGTAATATTTGTGATGAATGTCCTATACACAGGACAAGCTGTTCTTGTTCAACTGGAAGTGACTTGGCCGACAGCCATACTGTAAAAAAAAAAAAAAAAAAGCAAACAACAAATAAGTCTGTCGTTTCTGAGGGCAAAAGTCCGTCGGCCAGGGCCACAGGAATGCTCTCCCCACTTAGCAGAACAAAAACAAGCAGCCTCAACAGATGACTGGCACTTTCAGTAATGTGAGAAATAACTAACAGGTTGAACAATGGATGACTTAAGGTTTCAAGACTGACGGTGGTGAGTAAGGGATGTGGGAAACGGAAACAGCAGAGCAGCCCCACACTGCTTTGACGGAAGAAGGCAACACACACACACACACACACACACACACACACACACACACACACACACCACACATACATACAGAGGGGCACGAGTGGCTTGTTGTATGTTTTCAGGAACATTCTTTCACACCATAAGGTCCTATAATAAGCCTGGAACAGACAGCGTGTCATACGACAATGTAAGCACACAGGGCCAGAGGTGACATGTTAATGTACTGTCGACTGCAGCAGCTACATCTTTGCATTGTTTCCCTGGACACAATCCAGGTAATGACTTCCATTACAGATTTCACTGAATGGACAACACTGAACCACTGACATGGTCATTGATATCTGCTGCTGCATTGTCGGCAGATTATTTAAGCCCCTAAGGAGATCGCCAACCTTCAGATGAGTCCGCACCTTCAACATTCTTCTCATATCAAATATTAGGAGCTACTTTGTGACTTAAATGCCGCTGCATCACATTGACCTGCCCACACTCACCTCTGCTGTTTCTTCACTAACCTTTTAAGCTCTGTAATGAGCAGCACGGTGCAGGGGATGCCCAGAGTCATCAATGACAATGAGTTGACGACAGGTTTAACAAAGGCCAGCCCGGTGGTGATCCCTGACAAGATGCCAATGACCACTTTGAACCTTGTCCTAAAATTGAAAGAGCAAAACATATTAGACAAACAAAAGTTGCAGCAATGTTGCACTCTGAGCAGAGTTGTGAAACTCAGAGAGAACATCTGAAAGCTGTTCCCAGAAAGCACTGTAACATTCAGATAATAAACAAGAATCACTCAGCTATGGGGGGTGGGGGGGGATTTTTAAGTGACAGCCTGAAGTGAAAGAGCAGCCATGACGGCTCTGTGAGAATGGAAAGAGAAGTAAAGACATGTGATGCAGCTTTTACTGGTGTCAGCTATCTCAGACAGGCCTATTATTAAACAGGCAGTCACAGCAGTGGGGACACGTCATGTGACAAAACAATGTCCTACAGTGGGCCACACTGATACTGTGTGTCTACCTGACATACAACATAAAAGGGGCGTCTGCCTTGAAATTAATTTCATGTGAAAAGAGACAGGAAAAAAAAAAGTAGAAACCACAGTGATTTCTTTTGTTCGATTGTAAAAGCATCTCTTATTTTGTGTAACACAAACAGTAATGCATTACACACCTCCAGCAGTGTGTACACAAAGTTACAGTACACTCTTAGAAATAAAGGTGCTAACTAGAACCATCGACGGTTCTTTGGCTTGTCCTGATAGCAGAATCCTTTTTGGTTCCTGGTAGAGCCTTTTATCATGGCTCCACCTGGGAACACTTAGAGGGATCTACATAGGACCCAACATTATGGTTTTACTTGGAACCATCTGTGAAAGGTTTCACCCCGAACCCCCGATGATACCCCTCCTCTGTCAGCATGGAATGGGTTCCGCTTGGTTCCTGCCCCTAATTTTGAATTGTCCCGAGAATTTTGACCAAAAATAATTTGGTTCGGAAACCGAAAATTTGGGTCTTAGCTGGAACTAAAAAGCAACAGATTTTTCTTAACCAGAAGTATTTTACAGGTTGGAAAAAGAGGATGAAGAAGGCAACGACAGAGAAGTCAAATTGGAAATTGTTGGGGGAAAAAAAGAGCATGCAGTGGTTTCATTAATAGTTTTTTTTGGATAAGAAATAAAACAAATATCTGTAATGACAGAACAAAATCTTGCAGGTTATCAATGCGATCTCGTGCTGTTCACTTCTGTTGTGCGTTGTGTAACGCCCTCTGTGGATGACACATCTTTGATTACAAAGATTCTGCTCAACACTGGTGGAAACATGGGCTGGAATCGATGGTAAAGTATGGCATTGATGGTATCAACTATGGCAGAACCCAAGTAAAGTGAGTCGATGAAGGGGATTCCACATACATCTGCATTTAAAAATATAACTTAAAACATGGGTAATGATTTGAATATTTGAAGGTAACGATCTCTTTACACAACAATGCTTTTAAAAAATCCCTTCGTCTCCTACAGTTGTATCTCACTTTCACTATACTACACTGCCCCCACAATCTCTAGAGGTACTGCTCTGTTTTGACCGTATCCCTAAGCTTTCAGAAAACATGCACAAATATGGACGAAATGATTGCAGAGTACAGAAAAAAGGCTCCGTCTGTCTCCACCAATTGAGCACAAATGAGCCATTAGCACAAAGAAACCTTGAAGAACCCTTTCTTTGATAAAGAGTTCTTGAGAAGCAAGTGGCTCTGGGTAAAACCTCAGCCCTTCAGGAAGAACCCTTTTGAAACCCTTATTTTGACAGTGTAATTAACGTACCGATCCCTCCTGAACATCCTGGGTAGGTATCTCTTGGGAAACCACATGGCAATGGCACACATAAGCACCCATAAGATGGCTAACTCGTCCAGCATCTGTCCTAGGAAACTGAGGGTGGCGTGAAAATACGTCGACCCAATACCTGAAAGAAAGACATAAAGAAAAGCACAAATGTTTGTCAGAAGAGCGATATCATCTTTAGTTCAGCTCAGTGTGTTAACGAGGCCACAATAATGAGGTTGTGTCAAAGGTGATTAATGTTAAATCCTATAGTGTCCATTTGGAGGTTAAGTCAAAGAGTTATATTACTTAAGACTGGACAGTTTGCAACAGGAGATAAAAACCTTGTGGTCCACTATGAGCAGTCAAAACTGTGTACTGTCCAGTGAACAGCTGAAATGTCCCTGCTTCCATAGATCAAACAGGAAAAGTCGCCAATGTCACCTCTAAATGAGACCAGTTTAAACAGATTACAAGTGCCAAAAACAAAAGCAGCTTAAGAAACGCGCCGCTCTAAACAAAGAGCGACACAGGAATAAATAAGTTAATTACAAATAGTTACTGGGAAATCTGCGTTACTGTTACTGGGAGTTTTGAAATTCAGTGGACGGATGGATCAGTCAGTGCCCCTCTGTTATCACGGTCCAACAGACCTTCTGTTATCACAATAATCTGTTGTCATAACAGGAGATTCCTACAGTTCAACGGACTTCTTATCCAAATGGGGGTGTTGCTCCCAGTCAGAAGTTGCTAATCATGACAACCTGTCAGCATGCTCGCATATCACTGGCAGTCAAAACAGAGACCACCTTAACTTTCTCATGGAGATAGAGCCGAAACGATTATTCAATTAACCAATCAGCGATCTACAGAACATTAATCAGCAACTACTACAAACATTAATCTGATCTAACCTCCCAAATGTGTATATAAGCTAGTTCATTCTGTCCTCTATGATGGTAGATTAAATATTTCGGGATTGTGGACAAAAAGAGGCATGTGAACACAGCTGAGGCCAAAACCGAAGGCAGCGAGGTGATGTTTTCCTACTGGAACCTATGGGGTTGTTTTTCTGCTGCAGTCAAAGGTCGTCCCGACTACAGAGACAGTGGAGATGAAACCATGTGCCCCCTTGTCAGCTGCGTTTTTGAAGTTTTACAGCCTCCAGATTCTTTACAACGGTCACAGTAAGAGCTGCTAAGCCACATATATGAGCATTTGTGGTGTGGAACAGAAATGTATGATTATTTTGATGGCTGGATTGAAAGGCAGCAGGTGTTGAACAGGAGACATGGGTCTACTCTGACATGAAAAGACAAGATTAACACAAAGCTACACAGTCCAGAATGAGAAGACGTGACCCATTTCACATCTGACCCCTAGTTCAAGCTCAGTTATGCAAATCCCATTCAACAGCTACTCAGTTATCATCCAGTAAAGTCACCTCTCTGTAACATTGGGAGGTCTGTTGGGATATCTGTGCTGACAGTGCAGCCGGGGTGTTTTCATAACAGCTGTAAGGGAACAAGACACTGTAATCTCTTTAGGACTGTTCTGTTATTTACATACAGTAGCACCATTTAGGGCTGACATACTGTGTCAAATCAAATAAAATCTAGGCAATAGGCATATTCATCCCGCCAATGAATAAGCCCAGTCATGATTAAATGTTTTTCTAAGAGGGTAAAGTGATTCAGGGCAACCTAAAGCCATGGCTGAGGACAGCTGACAGAGGCCACAGCTGAGGAAACCTACATCCTCCTAACAGTGCTGTTGTTGCAGTTTAAGAATGTGGGGCCCTACATACAACTCATATGTGTTGTACAATGTATAACTCGTGTACAGCTCTTTAGTTGTACTCAAATGTCCTTTTTTTGTAAATGCACCAATAGCCGATGAAGGTATTTTTCAACAATATCGCAATATTTGATCTTTTCCAAATCGCCCGGCCCTATATTGTTGGAAAATACTTACAAAATGCCTCTTTTAATAACCAGAGCCCAAGGTGACATATTTTAATAGCTTGTTTTGTCAAACTAACAGTCCCAAACCCCAAATATTCAGTTTACTGTCACAGAAGACTCCAAGAACTGGAAGATGTTCACATTTGAGAGGCTGAAACCAGTGAATTTTTTGCATTAAAAATGAAGTCCAGTGTGTAGGAATCAGGGGCATCTGATGGCAAAGGTGGTATATAATATTCTTAACTATGTTTTCATTAGTTTATAATCATATAAAAACAAGAATTGTTGTGGTTGTTACCTTATAACGAGCTGTGTAAATCTACATAAAGGAGCGTGGCCTCTTCCATGGAGTACATGTTGTTCTACAGCAGCGCAGAACAGAGAAACCCAACACTAACCCCTTTACACAGAGATGATGCTACGGGGCCACTACAAAGTCCCTTCTTCACGTCTCCTTTGCAGTTTTACACAGAACTAAATGATGGCGGCATCATGTCGCTCCAGTGTGTGATTTTAGATAACATGCCGGCAGCATGGAATCAAAAGAGGCGTGACATGTGACACAACTGTGTCAGCCTCTAGTGTCATACATGTTGGCAGCGCTTTATAAAGAATAACAACGGCATAACATGGCGATAACAATCATTTACTGTCCGTTTTACATGGCGGCCTATCTCGTCTATTGCCCGGAGGGTATGAGCAACAGAACTTCATTGTTTTTCCAATGTGCGGACATTTCGAGTTGCTGTTCCTCTTCAAGTTAGCTGCCAACTGCATCTAGCTACTTTTTAAATCTCCCGTGGTAGGTTGCAAGCATAATTGTCAAAACATCACACCCGCGACCTGATTCCATCCTACTGGCTGTCCCTTTTATATAGACATCGTTTTGGCACTGCTATGACCACCACCGCCAGCATAAAGGCGAGACAACTCTGTCCCCCAATTCTCAAACCTTTTCTAGAGAATGTCAAGGCGCCATAACAGTGTGAAATTCCCACTTTGAAGAAGCAGTGTAAAAGGAGCAACTAGCTCTATATAAGGCCACTCACATTGGCCACTGTAGTTCTCTTACATGCTTGGAAGATGGGAGAAGTTTCAGTTCTGCAACTTCACCACTAGATGCCACTAAATCCTACACACTGGACCTTTAAAGAGTTCAGTGTTAATTTTCTGTCAAGCTAATTAATGGGCTTATTGTTTCAGCAGTAGTGTATCTTCTCATATCAGATTCTATTACAGTTATACACTACAGCAGCTTGGAGGATGTTTTTATGCTCCAATAAAAGATGCACGAGATGACACGTTACACTGTACAAACTGTATTAATAACTGGTTATGTGATTTGTTAGCTGAGGGATGTTGAAGTGAAATTGAGATGATGAATGTCACCCACAAAGCTGAACAGAAACACAGAAGGTCAAAAGGTCATCGCACAACTTACCAACCACAACTAGCAGAATCCATATGAGGTAAATCCCACTGTTGAAATGTGTTGCATATTGGCGGAACAAGCACATTAATATGGGCGGCAAAACAAAAAACAAAAAGTTGCTGATCTGAAATGATAAACAAAGGAAAAGCTATGAGCAAAAAAATACATCACAGTTGAGCCGATCGTGCAGCTCAATGACATCATGCTTGTCAAAAAAAGTTGATCAGTGCGCGAGCCTCGCTGGCCTTCAACAAAGTTGGCAGCCAGTGGAAATGAAGACAAGCAACATTTGTACCCTGATGCTAACATTACACATCAAGATGCTGAAGCTGAGAAGCAGCCCAAACTGCCCAAAGTCAGTTTAACTCACAGCTAGCTACAGGCTAACCTGAGAATAAGAAAGCAGTGCAGTACAAAGAAAAACAAAGGCAGAGAAGCTGAGGTCCAGTTAGCTGTGACTGTACACATCACTGTATTATGCAAAAACAAAAAAAACAGCACACATCGTTAGCTAACGTTCAAACCGACCGTGTTGTAAAATTCAGCGATGCTGGGGTAAATTAGGTAATTGCCTTCACACCAGTCCACCTCGGAGCTGCCAGCCTGCAACTGGTCCCAAAAAATCAGATTAACGTTACTCATGTCTGGACTAGTCCTGTCGGATGGACAGTGCAGAGCAGACAACACTCAAAAGAAAAGAAAAAAAAAAAAAACACCACTCGAGGAAAAGTCACTGTCTGTCGGCTCGCTGCTCACACGCTAGATGTGGACGTGTTGAGACCCGACACGACTATGTGCTAAACTACAGAAATCGTCCCTGAGCTGCATTTTAAATCCTCTGTCCTTCCACAAAGCCTCCTGCTTGTCGTGACGCTCCGCGCTGTGCATTGACAGCTGCTCCGTCTGAGGCCAGAGAGTGTGCAAGCGCCGCGAGAGGCTTCACTCCTTCACTGCTTCCGGCTTCGGTGTCACGTGACCCAGCAGCGAGATGTGCCTGTATACATCTCGCGGGAACGCGCACCGACGACAAATTGCACTTTGCGTTTCCATTTTGTGATGCACCTCTGCTTAACTTGATTTTTTCCGCATCTGTCAGCTCCTTTACCGATTTATAGCCTTAACACCCAACATGAGTGTTTACAATATGATACTCTAACTAAAAATTAAGCAATCTGACAGTATACTACATTATTAAATAAGCTTCATTCCAACCAGCAACAACATTAAAATGCTGCATGTATGTCTGTGCATCTATAGTGATAATCAGACAATGTGATAAGCTAATAATGCACCAAAATATTATATATATATTATATATTATATTGTATAAAGGCATCCTGATCAGATGCCTGAACCACTTCAACTGACCCCTTTCGACGCTAAGGAGCACCGGCTCTACCCTGAGCTCCCCCCAGATGTCCGAGTTCTCAGCCCAGCCCAGCCACCCCACAGAGGAAACTCATTTCGGCTGCTAGTATCCACGATCTCATTCTTTTGGTCACTACCCAGACCAGCGGTGTTTCTGGTACGTCCCACTGGTAGGAGGCCCTGGGCAGACCCAGAACATGCTGGAGGGATTACATATCTCATCTGGCCCGGGAACGCCTTGGGGTCCCCCAGGAGGAGCTGGAAAGTGTTGCTGGGGAGACGGACGTCTGGGGTGCTCTGCTCGGCCTGCTGCCCCCGCAACCCGGCCTCGGATAAGCACTTGAAAATGGATGGATGGATGCACCACTAGCAGGGGTCTCCATCATTTTTACTCTTAATTTTGATCGGCCCCACTTAAAATACCAAAAGTAGTAGCAAGTTTAGCTGACAATCAGCTTTATTTGAGCTTTAGATGAAAGATACATTCTACGGGTGCCAGAGGAGGCCAGATGAGGAGGCCAGACTCTCTCTGAGTTGTATGTGGGGCTTCTCTCCAGCTTTGAGGAACATGGTGGTCTTTGGCTCATGGCGGCCCTCGATGGTGTCTATGGCAGTGGCAATGCTCTCAGCAACTGCCCTAAGCACCTGGTCGTGGTGCCAGCGATAGCACCCATCTCTGAGAGCTTTTGTGCAGCTGCTCAGGAGATGTTCCAGGGTGTTTCATTTTTGCCCCAGATGTGGAGGTTAGCAGGATTTAGTAGGACATCATAAACAGCTTGGACTAAAAACCTGGTGCGATGGAAGTCTGCTTTCCAGATGTTGAGCCAGGTGATCCTCCGTTGCAGCACATTTTCCCATTGTTCTACTCTTCTCATTCTCTCCTTCTCCCCTGGGGGTATATTATCAATTATATTATTATTTCATGCACAGAATACAGCACAAAGTGCTTTACAATTCAGCGGCAGAGACAAACAGCAAAGAGATAAAACCATACAATTATACAACACCTGTTTAATAAGAAATAAGAAGAAAACATACATTTAAATAATAAAAATAATGAATCAATTAGGGTATATTGAAATGATTTTGAAATGCCATTTAAACTGTCCACTTAGCCATCAAGTAAAGAGTGTTTCATATACTTGGGGCATAGTCGCTAAAAGTAGCATCTCCAAATGTTTCACAGTGACATTAGGAACAGTTAAAATACCAGCAGTGGAGAATCTCAGGGTTCATGGAGGGACATAAAATTATGGGGAGTCTATGACATAAGAGGAGACAAGGCCATTAAAAGCCTTGAAAACCAATAGACGGATTTTACAATCAACTCTAGAAGATACTGGGAGTCAGTGTAGGTTATGTAAAACAGGAGTAATGTGGTCTTTCTTTTTAGTTTTTTCTCTTAAGGTGCAGCAATAGAGGATTTAGGGTGCTTTACTAGCAGAAATAGAATATAGTAGCCAATCTGCAATCTCACCACTAGATGTCACTAAGTCCTACACACTTGTCCTTTAAGTTGGAAATACTTCTGTCATGACTGTACACACAGGTGTACGCTGTTATTGCCTATTTTCACAACAGACATTCTGATTTGTCAGAGCAGGAAAAACAGAGGTATTACTAATAACACTTATGATGTCTCTATTCTGTTCAAGTGTTCCAGTACGTCACAACAACAGCATAAACAATACCAGGACCTGAAGAAGCTAAATGGAATTCAGGCATCATTCATTTTACTATTTTCAGATGTGTCTTTTTCCTACTGTGACATGTCACATTTTTTGTCAGGTAGCGCGTGATGACTCATCAAGCTTACTGGGAGTGAAACAAAGCCAAATATAATACTGTTGAACTGCAAAACAAGTCTGTGTTGTTTTGTGCTGATAATCAAGGAAATTGTTCAGTTGTTTTTTCCTTCAAGAGACTTAAGTAATTAGACTGCATTAGTTCTAAAGTCTTCGGAAATTTACGGTGACATATCCTTCAGGAATGTGGTGTTATTAACAGGAACTGCAGCATTTTCTGTGATGAAAACATGCAGAGATCCAGATCGCTTATTATTGTAGTTAAGTGAACTGGTGGTTTATAGTTTTGAAGAGGATTTGTCTATAACGTGCAAAGAATTTTTATCTGTCTGAAGAGGGATGGTATTTATCTTTCAATCGCAGCTCCTGATCTACTCTCTCTGGCACCCTCTGGCCGACGCAAGCTTAGCGACTTCATAATGCCCTCTGTGCTGGTGTTACATATATATATATGCTTACATGGTCATGACGCATAACTATAAATTATTATAATTAATTAGTTAATGTGTTAGCTTGCTTTGACTTTGTACAATTCTTCACCTTTCCATCTCATATGTAGGGGTTACCAAATAGACAAAACAATTGAATGAAGAAATACATATTTTGAGCAACAAAAAAAATCTGTTCACAATTAAATTAAATTAAATTGTATTCATTTATTTTAATTTTTATTCTATTTTATTTTATTCTTATTTATTTATTTTTATTCTACTTTATTATTATTATTATTTTTAATTTAATCATTTATTCTGCGTGTCAGTGTGTGTGTGAGATAAATTTGTTTAATAACCTTCAGGTTGAGCCTGTTAAGAAAACTACGAGGCAGTTATCGCGAGAACATTTCAGGCCTATGTGAGACCACGAAGCGGATATCCGGTCTCTTTCCCGTGGCGGACCGTCGTAGGGCCGGTTTAGCAAAATGAAGGTACAATGTTTCCCTTAACATAAATCTGTATTGAAAGCTATTTTAGATAAAATACTTGTGTGTGGTTGATGCCATGATTGTAAACTTTAAAGCGGACTAATTTAACGTAGCGGTCGCGGCTGTAGCACCCAGGATGAGTTTTGATTGTGATGAGTGTCGGCGCTTACGATGCTTTCGGCTAGTGAGCTGTAGAAACATGGCGGCACACTGAGAGAAATGTGCACCGAGTGTAAGCTCGGTTAAGAGCAATAAAGAGTTTCCAAACTTCTGTAGCTTACGTTACATGAATATGTCGTGTGGGTCGTTTATAACGTTTACTCTCAAACTGGTCGTTTTAATGCTAGCAGTGTTTAGAGGGCTAACGCTAGCTAGCCGACAGAGAGGCGATCAGGCCTCCAAGCCACTCATTCTACTTCTGTTTTAACTTCAGCTCAGATGAGCTTACTATGATTATTGTAACTGTATTGTCTTATATATCCTAATGTCAGGCCCACACTAGTGACATCTCTTACCGCGTCACAGTTATACACAGCTAATGTTACGTGCTATACCGACCTGCGTGAGGACTTTTGGTGACCTGTCATAACCCATGTGGAGCCCAGCATGACCGTGTACCTGTACTAACAACTATCTTGCAACTTTATTTCAGCTGAACATCTCATTCCCCGCTACTGGCTGCCAGAAGCTGATTGAAGTTGATGATGAGCGCAAGCTGAGAACTTTCTATGAGAAGCGTATGGCCACTGAGGTGCCTGCTGACCCTCTGGGAGATGAGTGGAAGGTAAAGTGATGCTTGATCTCCTTGGACCTCATTCTGCTTTGGCAGAACATTGTAGTGCAGAGTGTATAGGTCAGTCTGACTAGGTGAAAATTAGGGATGTAACTGTACACAGAAGTTATAGTTTGGTGCAGGTTCTGTACCCTACCTGAGCAGATAAAACAAACACACAAGGATAGATTTCCTTCCATGTATTTAAGTGTCAGTGACAGATGAAGGTCTTTTGCCCACCGGCAACTTTGGCAAACTACTTTCATTACCAGAATAAGGAACATTTCTTTATTTTGCTGTATAGACACTGAAATGCTTTTTCCAAAAGCTACAGGACACAATGGGCTACAGAACTGCAAAAAAAGTAAATGAACATGTGCATTAGGATGAGTGTTTCAAATCTCTCCACCTGGCTATATGCTAAAGCAAATGGCAGTTTTATCCCATTATGCTTCTACGTTTAAAGGCTTCCTGAAAGCAACTTGGATAAGGAGTTTAGCTTGGTTTGTTTTTCCTCATCCTGTTGAGAAGCACATCTGGGTGATGTGGTGTGTTTGCATGTTGGGTGTGTTTTCATTCACGTACCCTTCAAATGACATAGCAACACTGACACACTGTCCTTGTCTTACACACAGCTCTCTGTTACTGTTGTAGCTGACTGGTAACCCACAGATGGGCTATAAAGCTTCAGCATCTTATTAAAAAGTGACTTGCTCCATAATCTGACTGACTTGCACACCCATCAGTTGTTCTGGTAACCTCAGATCCTGTTGTTAATGGTGTACAGCTTGAAGTTTAGGGTAGATCTTGTTCCCACAATGTGCATCATATACCGTGTATTCTGCAAGCACCCGATCATGACCGTTTAGTATAAATCCTCAAACTGTTATAGTTCAAGGATATTATGCTGTAGAGTGTATATTTCAGCATGAGTAGGTGAAAATGTGTTTTATAGTTATCATATATAATGTGGCACACCAGTAGACCCTTTCTGACTGATCTATAGTCATTAAGGGGGGACAGCGTGTTGCTAAAGTAACTGTGGAGCTGCTTACCAGATGCGACCAGGTCCAGGATCAGTGGATGGTTGAACTGCAATGCTCTCTCACTGTCAGTGTTATTCTTTTGCGAAAGCATCTACCAGTCACCTGAAATTGAAAAGCGGAGAGGTAACGTGTTTTCTCTTTCTGCAGGGTTATGTGGTGCGCATCAGCGGAGGCAACGACAAGCAGGGCTTCCCCATGAAACAGGGTGTGCTGACCCACGGCCGTGTGCGCCTGCTGCTCAGCAAGGGCCACTCCTGCTACCGTCCCCGCAGGACTGGCGAGCGCAAGCGCAAGTCTGTGCGTGGTTGCATCGTTGATGCCAATCTCAGCGTGCTCAACTTGGTCATCGTCAAGAAAGGTAGTTTGTTCAGTCTGCGCTCATGTAGACCATTATGTGGAAATTAATTGGATATTAAAACAAACAGTTAACAAGTAATCCAACAGAAGTCTTGATGGCCACACAACACAAGCTTAATTAGAGTTGTCTCTGAATGTCACTGTCAGAAACATTTATGGCACACCAGTAGACCCTTTTTGATTGGTCTGTAGTCATTAAGGGGGGACAGCGTGTTGCCAGAGTAACTGTGGAGCTGCTTACCAGATGCGACCAGATCCTGGACGAGTGGATGGTTGAACTGCAATGCTCTCTCATTGTCTTGTGTACACCAGCATCAGAATGACCTTAAGTTTTTTTTTTTTTGTTTTTTTTTTTTTGTGAGCTTCTGTAAAAAATCTCATTATAGAACTAATTAACCTTGATTTGTGTCTCAAACTATGCCGTGGTGGGTAATTGGAGGGAATCATGTCTTAAAAGTCCCCAGAGGCCTTTGATTTTATGTTTATAGCATCTGGTTACCCTGAATATGACTAAATAGAGCAGTGTGTTTATTTGACATTGTTGTTTTTTGTAGGACATTGAATGTGGCACTCTGAGAAACTTTAGTGTGACCAGTTTTCCACAGAGTGAAGAGTAATCCTTGTCATTTTGGTACTTTGGGCTGCAGACAGCTGCCCCCTTTCTCTGGGGAACAAAGCCCTCTGTACCCTTTTCATTTCAATGTTTTTGTTGTTTATAGTGATAGTTGGAAATCCTGCAGGTGTAGATTAAGATGTAGGCAGTGCAGTTTGCAGGTGAATCCGCTTGAGCGTTTGACTAATCTCCTGATTTGGATATTCTCAGGCGAGAAGGAAATTCCCGGGCTGACCGACAGCACCGTCCCTCGCCGTCTTGGTCCCAAGAGGGCCAGCAAGATCCGCAAGCTCTTCAATCTGTCTAAGGAGGATGACGTGAGGCAGTATGTTGTGAGGAGACCCCTGACTAAAGAAGGTAAGACTACAACTGTATTGTCAGTTTTCACTTAAGCCTGCATGTGTTCTTTGGATCACTGAATGAAGGTTTTCATTAGGTATCAGTTTGACTTTCACTGAAGCTTGAGATTATGGGCCGCATGATGTCCGTGCCAGTTAAGAGTTACTTCAAATTGAGATAAAATTAAGCCTGTGTAGACCGTCAGTCTCAACATTAAAACCACTGACAGATGAAGTGAATAACACCTAAGTTGTACAATGCAGTCTTTTGCTGGGAATCCTTGGTTTCTGGCATTGTGATGTGGATTCCACTTGACATGCACCACCCACCCAAGCGCCACTGCAGACAGAGTATACCCCTGATAGCAATGGTAGTCTCCCCCTTGGAAATCAATGCACCATGCCATACTCCAAAATCTGCTTAGGAGTGACCCAAGGAATGTGAAAGAGCTCAGGGAGTTGACTTGGCTGCTAAAGTCCCCAGATCCCAATCAGATTGAGTGTCTGCTTAATGTGCCAGTACCCCACCTCTCCATCTTGCAACCCACAGAACTCAAAGGATCTGCCACTAACGCTCTGAAGCAAGACATCACAGGACACCCCTAGAGGTCCTGTGTCTATGCCTCAACAGGCCAGAGACCCCATTGGGTATCAGACTTGGCTCTGACATGTTAAGGCATGGACACAGGACCTCTGGGGTGTTGGCACATCTTACGGATGCTTGATCGGATTGGAATGTGGGGAATGTGGAGGCCAGGTTGATGCGTCGAACTCTGTCACATTCCTTGGGCCATTCCTGAGCGTTTTTGTGGTGTGGCATGGTGCATTGTCCTGCTGTGGGGACCCACTGCCATCAGACAATGACATTGCCATTAGGGGGTGTACTTGGTCTGCAGTGGTGTTCATGTGGACCCAAGGCTTCACAGCAGAACATTGCATTGTAACAAAGTTATTAAAGTTATTCACTTAAATTGTTAAATTTGGTGGCTCATCACTGTCTATATAAGATTGTGACTAAAATATTACTTGGAAATACTTACGATAATGATGAAAGCATGGTTAAGCGTTAAATGCAACTTGGCTAATAATACAAGTCTTAGTATTTAAGCTTGTTGTCTATGAATTTTAAATACAGTTGACTGATTGTAAAACTCAATTCTCAAAAGAACCACTGTTGCACTTTACAGCATTATCCTTCTTAACAGGTTTATACATGTCATTACACTTGTTAACATTCTCTGTATCGTGTTATCCTGTGTATGGCTGAGGAGCAGTAGGAAAATGTTCTGTAGTCCTATGATTTAAGTTTCTTTGCTGGATAAAACTTTGCCAGAAAACCAAGTACATTAATCTTAATTCCTGCTCCTCAGCCTTTAAGTGTGTCTTGGTGGGCTTTCTTTATTTAAAAAAATGCAAAATACACATGAGAACTCAAGACAAGATGGGAAGTTGACATTTTGAATTAAAAAAACTGGTTTGTAGAACAAAACTATGAACCTCTAAACTCTAAGTAAACATTAAGTACGCCTAAAAAATAATTGTCTAGAGTGAGCCTGTAGCTGCTCAATATATTTCCATATTAAATACCCCTTCATTGTTAATTACCTCACTTTGGGTTAATTGGCAAGACTTAATTAACTTTGACAAATTCACTCACACTAATTGAAAAAGCCTGATGTTCACCAACAGAGATGAGCTCATGAGCCACTCTGGTGATAATTAAACACTGACATGCCCATTCATTAGATTAGGAATATTTTTCATATCTTAAAATATTGGTTGTGATGGGAAGTTTTTATGGCAAGCTTCACCTGCAAGTTGTTTGATTTTTAGCCAGTTTAAATCTGACTCAGCACCATTCATGTATAGCTGTCATGAATGAACAAAGTCTGACAGAAGCTTTTCTTGGCAGTCAGTCCTTTGCATTGGCACATGCATCTATAAAACCACTTCAGCTGTTAAGTAAAGGTGGCCGACCTTCATAACCCCACCTGTCTTTTATATGGATTGTCGATATTAACTGCATCTCCTCTTTTTGTAGGCAAGAAGCCCAGAACTAAGGCTCCCAGGATCCAGAGACTGGTGACGCCCCGTGTGCTGCAGCACAAGCGACGCCGCATCGCCCTCAAGAGACAGCGCACCCTGAAGAACAAGGAGGAGGCCTCTGAGTACGCCAAGCTGCTGGCCAAGAGGATGAAGGTAATGTTTCGGTTTTGTGTTATTATTTACTGCGATTAGCCATAAAGAACTAAAGACCTAAACTTTTTCCTCTTAATCAGATTAATAAATGACTGAAATGAACATTTTAGATACTGTGTCAGGGTGAATTTGGCCTAAAAAGTTCTAAAGATCCTAACTTTAGGGGCACAGGAATTAATTGATCCTTAGATGTATTGCAATGTGGATGATTTGGCAAAGATTTACAAATGTCAGTTGATTATCTAAGTGTAATTAATGTTGACAGAACAAGAGAGGTGAAACACAGCCGCAAGGGCAATACAGCACCTGGCCAGTCCAAAGTTAACTTGTAATTTATGTTCACAAACCGCAGGGGCTGCAAGCTTGTTTTAATATCTAAATAATTACATTTGCGGGACAAACATGAAGCATCTTGCAAATACTATTTACGGCTGACCAACACACGCTGCAGCATTAACCAACTTTAAACACCTCTACGAAGAAGGAAATAACTCTGCTCAGTCCGTTTAAGCTCAGAACGTCTTCGCCCGGCCTGCTCAGCGATTTGGTTTTTCCCAGAGCTTAGAGTGCAGCAGAGAAGCTCATTTTAGCGAGTCATTGCCCTCTGAATTGTAATCGAACCATGAGGTGCCTGGAGATTCCCACCCCACCAAACATTGGGCAGAGATAAAATGCATCATATTTCGATGGGAACTTTTCAGTTGTGGTGATAAAAATTGATGAGTTTAAACATTGTACTGAAGTAAAGATTACATCACCGTACAGTAATGCATCTTATCAGTGGCTGTCAATTTAATTGATTTGTGCAGCTATTCTAGGAATTTTAAGATTCAGTCGAACTTAATTTCAATTTATTTCAGTTTTAGTTTACATTTGTGTTATGATTAGATCATGTTTTGCAGATTATTAGATAATATATCAACAATATGCACTAATAAGTACATGCAGAGTGAATGAGTCAAAGTATAGTCCTGTTTTTCATTACCACTTAATTCATTACATCTTTTAAGAGAAGCCTTAAGCAGTCAAATCACTGCAGTCACTGGCATCAGATTGTGTTAAGAATGAACAGTGAGGAATAACTCAGGAGTTGAGTAAGATTGAGAAAGCTTGTGTGACATGGGACAGTTGGCCTGTAAGCAAATTACTGGTTCTGGGATGTGCTGAAACATTTCACTGACACACATTTGTTCCTGCCAACAGGAGGCCAAGGAGAAGCGCCAGGAACAGATCGCCAAGAGGCGCCGCCTTTCTTCTCTGAGAGCATCCACATCCAAGTCAGAGTCCAGCCAAAAGTGAAATCACAAAGTCAAATAAAGTCATGTTTTGCTGAAAAATTACCCCATGTCATGCAGTTATTTTTTCAGTACCTTTTAGACAATAGACTGAATATTTGTGAAATGTGATCGCAGGTTTGCCAGTTGAATTATGGCAGACAATTATGACTAGAAATAATGGTCAACCACTAGATAAGTGGTTGCTGTCCGAGCTAAACCTCTGTTCAGTTACTGTCAGAAATAAGTGTTTAAAGATGCTGCATATTTACTGGTGTATTACTATATTGAAGTCTTTAAAAACAGTCATGATATATTTAACATTTTATTTATAGGTGGCTAAGCTTGGTCTAGAAATTGGTGCAGTTTGAACAGCTGGTCAGCATCTACTATAAGGGAGCTTTGCAATGTCGCAAAGAAAACAGGAATGTGAAGTAACACAAGTGTCTTGTTTTATAGTAACTACATGTTTAATTGTCTCAGGTTCAGCATTTCTCAGGTTTTGACTTGCTGTCCACATGAAGGCATCACAGGGTGCTTGTCTGCCTGAACAGCTGCTAGAAAGACGACAAAACTACATAGACGAATGTTCAGCTTATTTTAATATTCAGTTGCACCTTTCTGGAGCTGTGGGACAAATTCATCATACAAACATCAAATACATACAGTAATCAACGACTAACACATCCTTTAACATTACACCCGTTGTCAAACGCAGGCGTCTTGTTTGGCCGCCTCACTCGGAAGGTGGGCTTATGTTGTGGGCGAAACTGGACCACGTCTTTGTGTGTTGAGGTCTCTGCAGCATTGAGACAACTTCTGTCCTGATGGAGTTGCTGGTGTTGAGGTGGCGGGCAGCTTAAGTTGTACATCTGGGAGATGAAGAACACGGCAGATACAAGCTGACGCTGCAGGTACTGAGGCAACACCTGGACGCTCCAGGCCAAGGTCAGCCAGCTGGTGTGGAGGTCCTGAATCAGAGCTGGAGACCTGGACAAGTTTTCTATCACCTGTTGAGAGAAGGTCAGAAGGGACCGTTTAGCCAAGGTCTGATTTATTTAATACATCCTTTGAACTCAAATTTTTAAAGTGGTACAATAGGCTTTTTTCATGTATGAAAAACTGTCACATATCTTCATCAACACGTTGTGACTGCAATGGAACATAATTGTTATGCCAAAACTAGAGAGTACTTGATTGAGTTAAATCTTGCAGTTATTTGTACACAACTATATTATTCCTTAGACATAGCTCCATTATTTAGTCAGTATCATTATGCATAATTTCATGTTTGCAATAACCATGCATGCTCCTGAGGTGGAGGGCGCTTGAGACTCAACCATGCTCCCAGCTCTTGTTAAAGAAATAGTTCGACATTTTGAAAAATGTGCCTATTAGCTCTTGCAGTTGAGTTGGATGAGAAGATGTGTAATGCTGAAGTCTTGTTATCAGTGTGAGGTTGCCAGGCAACCAGTGGAAACTCCAGAAGGGAAAAAACCCACATTACATGGCTTTATTTACAATACACTCACTTAACGTCAAAGATCTACTGCAGAGCTCCTCCTGTCTCTCCCTGTTTCAGTCTTCACGCTAAAGATAACTGGCTGCACCTTCATATTTAAACTTCAACTCTACTCACAACACACCTGAACAGACTGCATCCTATTGTAGGTCCTCCTACACAGCTTGACGGCGAATGAAACCAGTCGCACGGGGTATCTTCTCCTGAGTGTGGCTGCCTCAAAGCCCTCCACCAGGTGAGCCTCTTCTTCTACATGTAGCAAGAAAATAAAGTCAAGTATAAGTCTGGGTAACTTCTACTTTTTTCACTAGGACAAACTTGTCACAGTTTACCTTTATCTTCTTCAGTGGGAGGAAGCACACGGTCCATCAGACTCTCTGACACGATCAGAGCGGAGTCCAGACCAACACTGGCCACACTGATGGCTCTCTCCAGCAGTGACTGGTCGGCCTGGGCTTCAGTCTGCTGTATCCCGCCTGTCAGCCACAAGACCGTGTGCTCCACACAGTCTACAGTTCCATTAGCTGCGATGCTAACCACACCCCGGATCTCATGCATTTTGTCCTTGGCAGAGGCAACAAGCTGGGTGAAACAGACAAAGGCAGGAGAGATGATTGTAGCTTCTTGAGAAGCATTCATGACACTTATAAAGGTTTGAAAAGGTTACCTGCTCTGTTGGTGTGTGAATCACTGGGAAAGAAGTCTCGAGCCAGTCAAGACTTCTACATGCAACATCATTTGCAATCGAAACTGTGGAAATATTATAGACAGTGAAGCCATTACTGAAGGTTTTCGCATTTCTACAATAACATCATTTAGTAGAGATGTTCACCCTCTAACTCAAATACCATCTGCATCATCTTTTTCTCCAAAGATTATCCGAAACATTATCTATTAGCACTTACATTTAAGTACATATAAATGACTCACTGTGTTATATACATGTTGTTAATGCAGGAAACATTTAATTCTATTACCTTTAAAGATAAAGATAAGCTGTCTTTATTTTGTCTACCCTTTTGTCTAGTAACTGTATCAGATGTACCGTATGGCACAGAAAAGGTTTCCGTAAGGAAAAAATAAATATCTATGTGATAAATGATGGTGTTGTTTGACTTCAAAATCACTATAGTTTTCAGTCAATTAGTTATTATAAAAATTGTTAAAACATTTCTTCAGGAGTCTGTCCTGAGATTTCCAGCCCAGTCGCTGAAGAAAATGTTGGCATTGTATGTTTCTGCAAACTGTGAATATGTTACATTTGCATATTTGATACATATCATATCAACTAATCTAAAGTGACACAATGAGAGATGGATGCCAAGCTGCAGACCACTGTCAAGATCAACAAAACTGGTTGTTTATTAGCGAGTCATTGCTGTGTTTTCTGCAACTTTTCAGCCCCCAAACGTGAGTATTTTTTTAACGACTTGTTGCTGTTTTTCCAGAAGTGACTGTGCAACAAAAAGCAGTTTCATACACCAAGACATTGTTGTGTTTTCAGTGGGGACTGTGCCCCCAAAACCGGGTATTTTAAGCCAAAACATGATCTTTTCCTAACTATAACCATGTGGTTTTTGTGCCTAAACCTAACCACACATTATCCACATTACTGTAGAAACTAAGTTTGTCTGCTTCATGATAATATGTAAACGTATCCATGGTTAGCAGAAATGTATCATGCCAACTTCTTTTTCTGGGTTGGTTTTTCTGCTCTGGCTCACTGACCTTGGAAAGCTTGCCCTGTGATAGAGCCCCAATAAACCTTAATGTCCATTAGACCTTAGGACAATTAATCAATGATTATATTAGCTGTTCAACAGAAAATTAATCAACAGCTTTGATAACTGAGTAGGAAAAAGACAAAGCATTCACAGGTTAAAACTTCTGAAATGTGAGTTTTCTGCTCTTGTCTCGTTTTTAATGATTAAAAATTGAATATATTTGGATTTTGAACCAATTGTTGGACCAAATAATCATGACATCATCACCTTAGTCCCCGAGAACTTGTGTCAGGCGCTTTTTGATTTGTTAAATTCTGACATTATTCTAATAAACAAATTAATAACAATAACCATTAGTTGCAGCCCTGATGTCAAATCACTGGCTGTTTCCTGTCATATAGTTCACAACTACATCCAAAGTATATCATAAATCTAAGTACACAGTATGTTGGCCCTTACTGTACTTACTCTGGGGCTCCAGTTTAACGATGACAGGTGAGACTACAGCTGTCACGCTGCTCTCCAGCACCTCACACACAGACCTCAGGTGTGGGTGGCTGCATTTAGTGTCACAGTACAGCTCTGACAGCTTGGTACAGGCTGAGTGAACTATGGGCAGCTTGGCCAGTCTGGCAGCTGCAGTCGGCACCTTCTGCAGGAAAACAGCACAGAGACAAAAAGCTTTACCTGTTGTCCCACAATGTGTAATTTTGTCATTTAATACGTGAAATATCTTCCAAAGTTGCCATTTAAAATCCTAAAAAATGAGGCACTAATATATATCTAATAATCTGTGAACTGAATGTTACAAATTATTTACGACAAAAACACATTTTTAGAGACTTTCATAAACTACAAAGACAAATTAGGCTTTTACCAAGTGTTGATGCCCTGTCATGCAGGTAAGGAGGGTCAAACTTGGCCTACCTGGACTGAACTCACCTGGTTGTTGTTCAGCGGCATATTTCACACACTTCAACAGAAAGGGAAAATGAAATCAGTTAATATTTCACATTTTAAATTCTTTAACATAATCTGTTGAGGCATATGTGTAACAAAATACAAAACTCACCCTGCAAAGTGCTGCTTCGTGGGAGAAACCTGTCGCTCACATCACGTGCTCATTGACAATTAGCGCTCACCTGTGCTGGACTGCTCTGAAGCTCTCCAGGTATTCTCGCGATATGTCAACTCAGCTGTGACGAGACGATAAAACGGAGATGCTTTAATTCAGTCAAAGCGCTTTTTACTCTATTTTTGTCCTTTCTGGTAGGCTACGAGACAAATACACCACTTAAATTAAAAGTTATGATTATAATAAAATGTTTCAATAATATATATATGTTTAAAATCTAATGTAATCATCATCATCATCATGTTAAGGAATGTTCAGAAGCTTTGTTTCCTAATTTATTCTGCATATGTATGATTATCTGTACACAAATGTCATATTTTAATTGCAGAAGTGTTGCACTGACTGAAAGACTCTTTAGACAAGGCTCGTAATTCCTTTTACTTTTTAATTAACTCAAAGTGCCTTCAGTAATTCACTATTTTCCCTATAATTAGTAACAAATTACACGTTTTCCCCCCAGAAAACATCCCACATTGTTAGGAAATTAAGAGTTAATAGGGCAGAGTTAAGTATTTGGGCTATTAATGTAGTAACATTTGAATTTTTTATTGTGCTCATTAATCGCTTGACATACTCACATTTATTGAACCCGTGTGTTTGACTAGTGTGGGACTTGTATTGATGGATATGTAGTTTAGATACCAGACTTGGCAAGAGGCTCTTTTAAGATTTGTAATATTGCATTTGATTATTAATCAAAGTAATGGTCGCTGTGAGTAGGATTTGAACCTACGCGGGGAAACCCCATTGGATTTCGAGTCCAACGCCTTAACCACTCGGCCATCACAGCTTTGTAAGCCTCTCCAAACAAGGTGTCCAAAACCAAAATTCATTCGGATTGAAGATTCTTAATTTTTGTGTTATTTTGTGTGGTTGGATACAGGCTGATCTCTGACCTGCGTTCAGCGAATGAAAGATGAAGATGCCAAGTCACACAAACCGAGGTCAGCCTGGGAGTCTTTTGATAACTGATAACACAGGAACAAATCAATAGTTTCCTACACCAAGCAACACTCAGCAGAACACAGAAGTGAGCCTGCTGTGTGTTTTCTTTCCAGACCTTTGAGAAGTGATACCACAAATGCTGATTCTGATGTCTGGAAGAATGCTGGAGGCCTCGGTGGAAAACAAGGGGTCAAGTAAATCTTCCTTGAGGCATTACTGCTGCTGCTGGTCTGAAACACAGCTGCGACACCAGGGAGGCAAAGTCCTCTCTAGTCTCAGTGACCAGGAGGCTTTTAAAGATAAAGGTGCAGGTATAATGCCACTTCGGGTCATTCAAGTCAGAGAATGGCATATTGCAGTCTTATTTGTGTGTCTATGCAAGTATCTGCCAGGTAGATTAAATGTCAGCAGGCCCACAGACAATTGCATCACAGTGTTTTGATGCGCTGCAGGATCGACGCCACATAATAAGAAACATCTGTCATGGATTAAGGAGGCTCCTGCTTCCCAACAGGTTCATTTGCCGTATGTCTATACGCACTCAGATTAAACAAACACTGAGCACTGAAGTGGCAAACACCGTGGCTGATTAACACTCACAAGCCATTACACCACTACACCCGCACTGTGTAATTACAGGAGACAGTGACGGCTGGTAATCACCGTGAAGGCTTATGCAGGGGATTGAGTCAAGGCAAAGATGCTCGTGGCGCACCCAGCTCTGTAGTGATGAGCAGCACGGAGGTGATTTTCCGTTAGAGGACATTAAGAGCGATGTGTTGTTTTTTTGTGTGCTCCAGTACAATGGTTCCTACAGGCGAGCACGCTCTGAGCCACGAGGTTCTGTCCGTGGTGCTGATGCTGCGCTGTTGTCGTGGCTGACTGCCGCCGCCGCAGCATCTCGGAGCGCAGCCGCGTCTCCTGCACACAACGTGCCCAGAAAATGTTTCTTCTGTTCATCGGCATGCGTCAGGGAGGGCGTGTGAGTGTGAGAGTGTGTGTGTGTCTCCAAGTTTTTGTGCGGCAGCGGTAGTCACAAGGTTTGGGACTGCTGCCCGCCGCACCAAAAAAATGCGAGACACAAGAGAAGCACGTGTAGTGGGTGGTCCTCAGCACACTGCCTTCACGTGGCTCTAGCGAGCGCAGAGCCCAGCCGTCAGTCCAGTGTGGCAACTACAGGAGACAACATCAGCATGGCTGTGGAGATGGAACCCTCGGAGTAAGTGCGCTTTTCTTTGGGGTTTTTGGGGTAAACAGCAAGTTTTTAGAGATAATTTCATGCTGAAAACAGAAAAATAATAATGATAAAACCAACTCTGTTTCTACTTGAAGAAAACAGTGTGTCTTAGATGTAAGAGAGGTGTGTGGATCTGTTATGGACACTTGATTGTGCATTACGCGTTAAGATGACAGATTGCATCTCTTGTTTGGTGTCATTAATTTCGCTGCAATGTTTGCATCTTTCTAAAAGTTCCTCCTTACAATAAAATGTGACTTCTGAGGATGTGACATGCATGTCTGGTGTTTGATTTAAAGAACTGCGCAACTATATTAAAGACTCTAAGTGTAACATGTGTCCTCACATGACGCTGATGTTATTTATTGTCTGCGTCTGGTTTGGTCACCCATGTGCGTTTTGCCCAGTCTGCCTCTGAACCTCCCACACAATCACTGCTACAGGCTTTCTTTATCAAAACACTGTATATATTGTGGTCATATATATGTGGTCACTGTCGCCTCTGTGAGCCTGCTTATGGTCGCTTTGAGACATTTAATCTAATGTTCTTGGTGATGATGCTCAGAGAGAGGCGGGTCCGGGATGCTTTGCAGTGCGTTTCACCCACATGTGCCTGTTGATTTAATAGGCTCTCCACCCCTGGCAAGGATGTGGGTGTGTCCTTTTTTGGTCAGATGCTCAGTGTGGGGAAACAGTGGGGATGGAGTACACGTTGTTGCCGAATATTATGATAATCACCCAGTCACCAGGCATTGCCACTGATTCATGTCTCTGGTGAGAATCACACTTAAAGTCCTGCAGTGTGGCGCCTGATGGAGTGACAACAGAACGGAAATGGGATGCAAGAGAGTTGTGGCAAAGCTCAGCAGATGGCTGTGAAGTGGGGCAAAAGTCCACGTGAAGCAGGATCCCTGCTCCTTGTCTTGTTTTGACTGGAAGGGCTGATATTATGACAGTTGAGCCAGACGATCTATGGCCGTACGTGTGACAGCATCAGAAAATAAAGCAGTGTTTCAGCGTCCAGTTTATCACTCGGTGTCATTAGAGTGTGACAGAAGTGACAAACACTGGCATCCTGTGAAAGATAAAGATATGCCAGAAAAAGAAAGCATCTCGCACCGACAGAATCACTTCTGCAGAGAAGTGTTAATGGCGTTGCTTGTGCACAAAGTGCAACTTGTAATTTAAAGGAGCTTTAATGTCATTCAGAGCATTAATGTAGCAGGAAACTGCTATTTGTTATGTAAAGATATAGTGGAGTATTGACGTCCTGAGCAAAGAGCTTCTCTGTTTGTTGCTGTGGTAGATGGTCTGACCGTGTGTGCACATTGGTGCTGCTGCTCTGCAATGTGCTCATACGGCAGTTACAGCTGATAACACCATCCCTATCCACGCTTTGTCATGGAAGTGCAGCGCCATATCCCCTCCTTCCCCCAAGGTTAACACCACCCGCTCTGTCAGCAGCATCTTTCCCATGGTTAGCATCGTTAGCTGCCAGCTCAGCCAGCTCCACGATGAGGACTGGGTGCAGGGAATCTGAATCAGACTCTGAATGTTGTACACAGCTCCTTTAACCCTCATAGAAAAATTGCAGTTGCTGTATGACTTCGCCCAGCACTTCAAAGGATACTACAGAAGGCCTATGGGCTTTGTAGGTAGGATTATCAGTCAGCATGTGGTCGTAACATGAACCTCTCTTTTCCAGCGTGATCCGCCTGATAATGCAGTACCTCAAGGAGAACAACCTCTACCGAACGCTGACCACCTTACAGGAGGAAACCACCGTCTCGCTCAACACGGTGGAAAGCATCGACAGCTTCATCGCCGACATAAAGAACGGCCACTGGGACTCCGTCCTGCTGGCCATCGAGTCTCTCAAGCTGCCAGACAACACGCTTATTGACCTTTATGAGCAAGTGAGCTTTTGCATTTATCGGCTAATTAACTCCTCTTGGCTTGAGTTTGTAATCGGCAGCATGTGATGAACACTGCTGTCCTCAACAGGTCGTGATGGAGCTCATTGAAATGAGGGAGGTGGGAGCAGCTCGCTCACTCCTCAGACAAACCGACCCCATGATCATGCTGAAGCAGACGCAGCCGGAGAGGTACATGCATTTGGAGAACCTGCTGACGTGCTCCTACTTTGACCCTCGTGAGGTGAGATGATAGAGATTTTTTTCCCCATTACACAACTGTATCTGTAAGTTGTTTATAAAATGACATCCTTTCTGTCTTGCTGCAGGCATACCCGAAAGGCAGCAGCAAGGAGAAGAGACGCAGGGCGATAGCAGAGGCGCTGGTGAGAGAGGTCAGCGTGGTGCCCCCCTCTCGCCTCATGGGGCTCCTGGAGCAAGTTGGCGTGAGTATACTGATCAATATCCCTCTCAGTACTCCCTCTAATTATATATCAAGGGAAGCCAATCAATATCCATAGTGCTCTTTGATTGTGAATCAAAGATCCAAAACTATCTTCGTCATTTCTCATCCCTTGAACTGCTGAATGAGGCTCTTAAAGGCCCTGAAAACTTTTTATTCAGTTGTAATTATTAGTGATGATGATGATGTACACAAACAAACACTGTCCTGCCCAAGCTTTGGTTAAATGATAGGAGAGAGTTTTTATTAAGTGGGTGGGGTTCAGTTAGGAAAAGATGATGTCACATACTTCTGGATAACAGTTTTTTTTTAATTGAAAATGTGTGAAAATGCCACAATTTGAGAAGGTCTCAAAAGTCAAAATATTGCCAAAACACTTTTATGCTTGACTAAGATTGAAAAGTATTAATAAAGCAAATGAATATTAGTGAAATGAAGGAAGATGGAAACTCACTTTAGTTGGCTGTTGCTGATTTTCAGGAAATTATGTCGAAATCTGCACGAGATTTGCATGAAAACTCGACTAACATCAATCAAATCTGATCAAACTACACCCACACAGTACTGATGAAACACATTAGCTGACATTTTGAGTGTTGAGCTCTTCAATAGATAATAACTAAGGAGTTTTTTCAACCATAATTTGTGCTTATTTAGTCGTGAATAATTAATCTTACGGAGAATGCTTTGGAGTTTAAGTGACAGCAGCAGACGGGATATTAGTCCCATACCATCAATTTTATTGGCCTTTATGTCTATGTAATTATTTATCATAAAGGTCCTTTGGGTATTAAAAAATAAGATATGCTCAATTTTTTGAGTAGCTGATTGTATGCCAAGAGTTTTATATCCTCAGTATTATATCCTCACCTGCACTGAAACAGTAATATTTCAACAAACTGTCAAACTTTGCAGTGAAATATGTCCCACTGATTTTTGGATATTTTTAGTATTTAAACACAGAATGTGGTACATTTTTCCAGGGAAAGATTCCCACCTTGGCTGTGCAGGTACCAGTATTGCCAGTATGGTAGAATTGGTCTGTTTTTTCAGAGCCCATCATGCAATATACTTTGTTAAATACTGTAAATTATCTGTGAATGTTGATAGTGTTGCTGTTGGATACAAGATGTTATTGTGCTAAATTCATATAAAGTAAAGTACGTAGCTACCGTGAGGTCACACTTCAGTTTGTGGACTCCCGTTCTGAAGCCTCGAGGGGGTGATAGCAAACTCTCTCTGCTGCCTTCCCTTCACTAAAATGAGCGGAGGCAGCAAGTTACTGCGCAGCGGTGTGAAAGCAGCTTATATTAGTTGTCATGAATGTTGACATTTAGCCATAGAGACCAAAACCGTTTTTTGCACTCGGCTGTAAACATGTTTATTTCTGCTGTAAAGTTGGGCATTTTAACATGAGGGTCTATGGGGATTGACTGGCTTCTGGAGCCAGCCTCAAGTGGCCATTCAGGGAACTGCAGTGTTTGGCACCTTCGTACAACTTATCCACATTATAAATTATTTGAAATATATTCAACTTGGCATTTCTTAGTATTCTTGGTGTTGTTGAGATCTTGTAATAGGAAGTAAAATAGTGTTTTCTGTTGATTGATCCACAGTCTATGAGAATACAGGGTTATCCAGGTCATCTCTCACCCGACACGACCATCGACACATCTGCCAGCAAGGACAGACATGTGGAGAAGGAGAGCTTCCCAACACAGCTGTACCGCCACATCAAGGTAAATCACCACCAGAAATTTTACTACATTCAGTATAATACACACTACACTCTTTATAACTCTTTGTGCATTTAAAGTCTGGTTTGGTCATTGTGAAAGTTGGGGAGAGCAAGTATCAGATTGTTGTGGTTGTAAACAGTGCATTTACAGTAATAAGACATTTATTTTTTATTGATGAGTCACTTCCAAATATAGACTAGCACACACACACACACACACACACACACACACACACACACACACACACACACACACACACACACACACACACACACAAACACACACACACACAGAGCTAATTGCTTTACTCACCTGAAGGCACTTGTCTTAGTCCCTGGCTGTGCTCTCATCACTCGCATCCAGATGGAGCTGCCTGAGTTGCTCGTCCTTGCGTTTCTCTGCCCAAGGTTGAAAGTTTTTGAGCGGTCAGCCGACGCAACTTCAGACTGCAGCATGGTGGAAAAACTTAACACCTCCCTGAGGCAGCCTGATATTAGCTTACATCTTATATATCTCAGTGCACCTGGACTCAGGCAGCAAACCAAGTAGATGATCACGTTTTGTCTGTCTACAGTTTGGGCGACGGTCACATGTGGAGTGTGCCCGCTTCTCTCCTGATGGCAAGTACTTAATCACTGGATCGGTGGACGGGTTCATCGAGGTCTGGAACTTTAACACTGGAAAACTTAGCAAGGTAAGTTATAATTCATATCATGACACTTAAAAATGGTGAGACTTAGTATTTTCTTTGTATTTCTACTTTATTTTTGGACTTTATTTTAGATAGTTTTGGAAACTAATACCTGTTCATGCTTTGTAACTGGATGTTATTATTATTTTTTTTTTAGCATTTTCGTAATCTATTTTTATGTTGTTTGTATTTATTGATGTTTTAATGCTGCCCTGTTGGCCAAAAAGAGATTTTAAACGTTTACCCACAGAAATAAAGCTCTTATTCAATCCATTTATTTGGTTAATTGAATTGTTTTTCTGTTCTGCGTGTGTGTGTGTGTGTGTGTGTGTGTGTGTGTGTGTGTGTGTGTGTGTGTGTGTGATGAATTAGGATTTAAAGTACCAGGCTCAGGACAGCTTCATGATGATGGATGATGCTGTGCTGTGTATGTGCTTCAGTCAGGACACAGATCTTCTGGCAACCGGAGCTCAGAATGGCAAAATAAAGGTTTGGATCTGCTGTCTTACAATACTGTCATTTGATATTATGCTGCATATTTGTCAACATAAGAAGCCAATCATTGTGTCCTAACTAAAACATGTGGTGTTATTAGCTGAGTTAATAATGATATTTAGGTGGTCGTCTCATTACTTCTTCTCTCCCAAAAATGTGTGCTGTTGGCGAAGGTGTGGAAGATCCAGAGCGGCTTGTGCCTGCGCAGGTTCGAGCATGCTCACGACAAAGGTGTGACCTGTCTGAGCTTCTCCAAGGACAACAATCAGATCCTCAGTGCTTCCTTTAACCAGACCATCAGGTGGGATGTAGCATAATTCACATTTGCAGAGCCAACACTATATTAGGATATGTGGTAACATTATTTATATAAGATAAACTTGTAAACACACTGTGCACACCTACACCGATCAACCAAAACATTAAAAGCAACGACGGGTGAAGTGAATAACACTGATCATCTTGTTACAATCCAATGTTCTGCTGGGAAACCGTGGGTCTTGGAAGTCGTATGGATGCCACCTGATGTGCACCACCAGCCCAAGTACACCCCGCATTGCAACAACACTGATCAGCCAAAACATTAAGACCACTGGCGGGTAAAGTGATTAACACAGATCATCTCATTACAATGATGTCCTGTCTAATGTACCATGCTGCACTGCAAAAACTGTTCAGAAATGGCCTGAGGAACGTGACAAAGAGCTCAAGGCAACAACCTGGCCACAAAATTTCCCATATCTCAATCCGATCAAGTATTCGTAGAGGTACCAGAACGTTCCAAGGACGCTCCAAAAGAGTGGGATCGGGGGAATTTGAAGGCCAGGTTGATGCCTTGAGCTCTTCGTCACATTCCTCCGGGCCATTTGTGATCAGTTTTTGTAGTGTGGCATAGTGCGTTGTCCTGCTGGAGGACCACTGCCATCAGGAAGGGCTGTTGCCATGAGGGAGGGGTACTTGGTCCGCAGCAGTGTTTGGGTGGGTGGAGCACTTCAGAATGCCAGTGCCCAAGGTTTCCCATCAGGACATCATTGTGATGAGATGATCTATGTTAATCACTTTAGCCGCCAGTGGTCTTAATGTTTTGGCTGATCAGTGTACACTCTGTGTGGAAGACAGAACTTTGCAAATGTTAAAAATTCTGACAATGAATTAGGCTGTAAACACTGAGATTAGGGAAAGTCCTATTGAAATATGGGGGAATTGAATGTCACAAACAGGTGGATTAAAGTACTTCAATACCTTTTATACTGAATTCAATTTGAGCTTTTAAAAGCAAAGTAAATACCTGAATTCACAAAACAAATCTACTGATCTGATCTATTGTATCAATAGAGCAACAAGAGAAACAAAACAAAAACATGGCGGGAGCCTTTTTCAATATCTTGATTCTTGTTCTGGCAGAATTTTGCTTGTCTGCAGTGGGAGGCAGAGAGAGTTCTCACTGACCTCAGACATGATTCACAAAAGTTTCAAAGGCACACACATAAATATGAGTTAGGCTGGAAGGCAGTTTGTTCTTTTTACATCCCACGATGGATTAGCAAAACACTGCCATAACAAGCCATATAGACGATAACAGAACTGGCAAACAGAGAAGCACATGGAAAAAGAATTTGGTAAAAAAAAAATCTTTTAATTTGACCCTTAAAAAACTTAAATGTTACATTGATTACATTTGTTTCTCTCTCCAACCCTTGAATGGTTTATTAAAGCATATTTCAAATTGTAATACGTTGCAAATTAAGTTATACCTCAACTGACTGAGCATCTCAGTCCTCAACTGAAATACGTCAGGGCCAAAAAATTCCCTGGGTGCACTGAGGGGTTCAGAACCTGTTCAGGAGGCTTCCCTCCAAGAAAATAGCGGAGAGACTGAAGACATGTGGCCTGAAGATGTAAATATATACCATATGACTCTTGACTATATATGACTCTTCTTTTACTTAGTTAGTTGAAAAGAAAAGCAGAATGACTGTAATAAACATTAGTGAAAAAGCTGGTGTATCGAAGACTTAAATGGACATATCGCCCATTTGGGAGATGCTCATAATTAAAAACTGTGTGGTCAGTAGAGAAAGCGCCATTATGAGCCACATTATCAGATTAAAAAGTCTGCTTTTTATCATGCATCACTTATTACAGGTTTCCTATTTTCGGGAACACTTCAGTTCAGCCCCATAACTCCAACAGACATCAGCAGTTGATGCCTGGTGTCACATGTTGCTTGCATGAGTAGAGCACCTGAATGTAAATAAGTTGGGGCAAGAACGTCAGTCTTTCACTTCCTCTGTCTCTATCTCTCAAACACACACACACACACACACCGAATCCCCTTCATAGTTGAGGAGTTGAATATCTATTTCTGACTCCTGGGGGATGTGGGCTGAGCCTCTCTGCCGTGTTGGAAGCACATGTGCCGTGTGGGTGTAACAGAGAGGGAGACCATGTGCTCAGGCACAAAGCTGCAACGTGTTTCTCCCCTCGCAAATTCCACGAGATGGGAGTCTGAATTGTTTACAAAATCATCCTCTCCGAGACGAAGTGAATCAGTGAGCATTGGGCGTTTTGTCATGGTTTAGCTAATCTGCACCCAGTCATTCCACAGGAGCTAAAAATAACTCAGCTCAGCAACACGTTTCGTCTGCAGAATCCACTCTTGAGCTGCATAAACTTGTTTGATTTTTTAATGAGTCAGAGCTGCTGTTTTATTTGTATTAGGATTTTAACAGCTTTAATGTCAGTGTGTTTTCAACATGCAAATGTCATTTTTCAGAATCCATGAACTGAGGTCAGGCAAGACACTAAAGGAGTTAAATGGCCATTCATCGTTTGTAAATGATGCAGCTTTCACTCAAAATGGAAATCACATCATCAGCGCCTCATCTGACGGCACAGTTAAGGTACAATGACCAAATTATATGGCTATTATTCATGTCTGCGCTGCATTGGTATTATGTGACTGGGAGAAGTGACAGCCAGTGGGATTATTTCATATTTATGTGCATATTTTAGATTTGGAACACAAAATCCTGCGAATGCATCCACACTTTGAAGTCTCTGTCCCAGACATCAGAAGTCCCCGTCAACAATGTGATCCCTCTGCCCCAAAATCCAGAGCAGTTTGTGATTTGTAACCACTCCAACACAGTGGTCGTCATGAACATGCACGGTCAGGTGAGAAATCCAACGTATTCATTATATTTAGATGGTTAATATTGCCTTTTCAAATTTCAGTTGTCATTAAAATTGTTTACTATTACAGTGCTTTCAAAAACTCATGGTAAATACTGTCCTTGTGTGAAACGTGGGTTTGTTTGGCACCATGAAAACATGGTGAAGGGCGATGACAGCGCTGCAGAAATATTTCAGCCTTACTGTTTACAGAGTGGGTGTGCAGCAGGCAAACCCAGCGATGCTACCGGTCCCTTGTCCTCATCTACAATGACACAGACACACAGCAAGCATTTCAGAGACAGGCTGCTGACGCATCAATATAAAATAAAACTTGGAGAAACTATTTCAGTGTGTGTATCAGTACTTTCTGAACATTTTCAACACATTTTAACAATACAGCAATAATATTAACGGTGATAATTATGGTCACTTGAAATGGTATGAAAATCTCTAAATATATTTATACATATTATTGATATTCAGTGTTTAAAACAAATACAAAATTACTGTACAGCCATGCTTGCAAATCTGTGAAGCTGTACTTTAGCACAGCAATGCTAACAGTGACAATGCTAACATACAGATTTTCAACAGTTTCATCATTTAGCTATGTTAGCGCACTAATTAACATTAGCTAATTAGCTTTAAACACAAAACAAAGTTGCAGTAGATGGGAACTTCATTAGTTTGGGAGGTATTTGGTCATAAACTAAAGTGTTGGACAGATTTTTGGCCCGATGACAGAGCTGCATGAAAATGTAGGGACATCACGTTGATTGGCGGAGTCAATTGTTGACCCAGGGCCATCATACAGAATGTTGTTTTCAGCGCAACAACCACTTGTCAAAATTAGAACCTGCTAACTTTTACTGTTCCTCTTGAGACATACCTTTACTTAATTTCATGGCAGTACATTTAGTAGTGTTGAAACATTTCACACAAGGCCTAAAATGTGGCCTCATGGCAGTATAGTGAAGAAGTCGAGCTTCACTGAAATCTGTGGGGTTTGTCCTCTGGGCACAAAATATCATGGCAATCCATCCAATAGCTGTTCAGAATTTTCAGTTTGGACCAAAGTGGTGGACCAAATGACAGACTGACTGATATTTGCTATTTTTATGCCTCGTTTTTACACAGCTCTGTGTATGTATGCAAGTCAACTGGAAATACATTCATTCCTATGAGAGCCTACCCGATCTCTGATGTGTTTGCTTACTACCTCCAATTTTTTTGCGGTTCGGAATTTGCCTCGAATATGTTGATAAAACGGAACTTTAGCGTCAGATTTCGGAAGTTAGCACAAAAACAAATTAGCTAACAGATTGATAATTGTAATAGGCTACTAGCCTGTAAATCCAGACTCAAATCTAGAGAGAGTTTGACGTATTCATCGCACTAAGCCCCATTTGTTTGCTGACCAGTGGGGCTAAATGATATATTATGCTTTTGCCGTATCTTGTCGGCAAAACGGCAAAAACGTCCTTCCTGGAAACGAAGGCTTCTAGGGCAGCCTTCTGTTCCTCTTTCAAGGAAAAAGATCTTAGCGTTTCTTCCAAAGCTAAACTGAATGGACGTGGTCCCTCGGCAGCTGCCATCTTAGCTGTTTACTTTTAGACTCCTACAGCGCAGCGCTGTCGTCATCATGTTACGCCCGCTAAGAGCCCACCTCTGTCAGATAGACTGATCTGATTGATCCGATTGGTGATTCAGCGGGCTCTGCTTGTCGGGGCCAGTTCCCGTGCAGTGCAAATTCGAATTTGCTAGGGGCGAGACATCTGGATTTCCAGGTTAATAGGCTACAGCTCTTTTGATAAATTTTTTTCTACGTGAGAAGTTGGACGGCATGTTTAGCTAGCTAACATTGGCAGCATGCCAGCTGACGTATTTTACAAAACTGTCCAGCTTTCACACTTATTTGGCCCCATGCATTATTGCTCTTGTTTTTATTACTGTTGTGCTCCATGAGAATATTCCACAATATCAGACAGCGAAAAAAACTCAAAAATAACTTTTCTGCCATTTTGGCAGCGGGATTTCTATCCATCCATAAAGAGCTGCATTTCCTCGCATTGACCAGTAGGGGTGTGCTCTTTATCCTGTACGGATATGGGGACACATAACAAAACTGTGTAGATACAATGAGGTATTAGAGCCGATAGCATGGCAAATAAAAAACAAGCACACTTTGAAACTCCCTTAACAAATTACAGTGTTTTTCCACAATTATTGTCTATTTTATTTGTAGTTTCAGTAATGATACCCAAACGCTACCTAAAGATCTTTGTAAAGGCCTCTTGTCTTTTCCCCTTCCTCCTCAGACGGTGAAGACCTTCAGCTCAGACAAAAAGGAGAGGGCCGACTTTGTGTGCTGCACCGTGTCACCCCGCGGGGAGTGGATTTACTGTGTGGGAGAAGACTTAGTGCTGTACTGCTTCAACTATACGACAGGAAGGCTGCAGAAAACGCTGACCGTAAGCTCTGCTGATAATATTCACTCATTATCAAAGTCTGTGAGACGACGCAGCTCGTCCACGCTGGGCTGCACGTGTTTTTTAATCTCAATATTTTTTGTCTCACTTGATACTCCGACTGCGTCACTGCTGCTGTGTAGCAGTTCCTGCAGGGGGCTAAGAGGGTAACAGTGAGGCTTATGGGAAACTGAGAACGTGTGGTGATCTGTTCCTCTGCGCCCACAGGTTCACGAGAAGGATGTAATTGGCATCGCTCACCACCCACATGAGAATCTGATTGCCACATACAGCGAGGACGGCCTCCTGAGGCTATGGAAACCTTGAGCTGGCTTCCTGCATCGTGATATGGAGGACCCAGAAAGCCTTACACATGGTTATAAAGCATGTCATTCATTTCTGTGTGATAAAAAAAGATGGATTGACAAAACAAATGGAATTAATCCCTCGGTAATGAATCATCACCATTAAGGTCCATTAAGTCGTCTGGAGCTTTAGGTCAAATCACATGATCTTCATCTGCAGATGTATTTTTCCAGGTTTAATGAAATTGCAGATGTTAAATTTCAGTTTTTCTGAGCACTTTAAGGACTTCTTTTCAATGTTGGCACAACAACCCAGGTTCACAATGGAAAACAGTGAAATGAAAAATGGGAGAACTCCATCTGGTGATGAATAATTTGATCAAAAGCACCACAACAGCTGCTTAATGGACCCTGTGGTGAAGCTGTTTCCTAGACTGCTATTTCTGTGGTCAAAACTGAATCTGGAACGACAGCATTCATTTTTTTTTTAATTGAAGTTTGGCCATTTCTGCCAGTAATTTCAAATTAGATTACACAGTGGTTAAAAGCCAAGATAATACATTTCTCTTGAAATTGAAGATAAAGCCATCAATATTCTTTATTTTCTCATTGTCAATAAATGTGGTACTGTGGTACTCAGCCCAAAGTCATTTGGTTCTTACTGAAGATGTTAATCAAAAGCAAAATAATTTCCAGCTGGGCACTGTGATTTTTAGCAAATGTTACACACAAGTAAATAATGCATTTGTTGGGGACCAGTTTCAGCTAGTCACTAATACGTATTTTGTGCTGTAGTGACAACCCAATGTCAGAATAAATGTTGGAATCGTATGTTTCTGCAAACCCCAGATCAGTGGTGGGTAGAGCACTGCAAATCCTTACTCAAATAAAAGTACTGCCTTGAAAAAATAACTTGAGTAAATTACCATTAGAGAAACCCACCCAAAGAGCCAATACAAAAATAATTAAATAAAGTCAAATAACATCAAAGATAAATATTACACATGAAATAGTAACATATCGGTAGCTAACTTACTTACAGGTGCTTATGGAGGTTCGAAGAAGAGTTTTTTTAAGTGGAGATCTCAGTGTTTATTGGGAGTAACAGCAAGCACTTCATCATGTAAATATCGCCTTTTTTAAATTTTGGTATATAAAGTGTGGCCAGATGTAGTTGGTGGCTGGGTTTTGTTCCATCATCGCATCATGGTCAAAAGACAGATGGTGCTTCTTTTTCTTCCAGGCAACTGGAAACTTGGTATCTGCAGCATAGGTGGCTCACTAAATCCCTGCATTTAGAGCAGATCCATTCATTCATTCATTTTCCGTAACTGCTTATCCTGTTAGGGGTCGCGGGGGGGCTGGAGTCTATCCCAGCTGATATTGGGCGAGAGGCGGGGTTCACCCTGGACAGGTCACCAGACTATCACAGGGCTGACACACAGAGACAGACAACCATTCACGCTCACATTCACACCTATGGACAATTTAGAGTCACCAATTAACCTGCATGTCAAAACACAGCTTGGCTATGATTAGGAAAACATGATGTCTTGGCTTACAATACCTGGTTTGGTCACTACAAACACAGCTGGACATATCCCAAATCCACCATTCCCTCCTCCCGACAAGATGCTCAGCTCATATACAGGTACACATATACATGTACAAATATAACATATCTATGGTTTGCAGAAATGTACAATACCAACATTTTGCCACTGGGCTGCTTTATGTGAGATGGACTCACAATAAAGTCAGAACCCATTTACACTGTATTACAGCATAATTTGTTGACAGTAAGAAAAATATAGAATATCGCTAACTGTCTATTTTTAAATTTGTTTTATTTATAGATTAATTTGTGAGGTCTTTGCTTTATAAACCATTGCAGCACTATCTAGGTCCTCCATGCTGTACACACACACACACACACACACACACACACACACACTCTCTTCCTCATGGATCCAACATCACCAGTGCAGTTTGAATCCCCATTTTCATCTCTTCTGTCTTTATTAGACATGAAAATGCATGATGGTGAACTGTCGTGGAAATACTTACAATAAAAACCGCCTCTTGTTTGGGCATAAACAAACAATATCAGGTATATGATTTGTCTGCTTTGGTTAACAATAATACTTTTGTAACTCAGATGATTCAGATGATTTGTTTTGTCCTCTGTGTTCCCTGCATGCTACCTCAGTACACTGTCTAAATGTGGCTCTAAAATAATTTTAGTAGTCCTTTAAAAATATGCATGATAACTAATGATTAACTTCATTGGAGCTCCAGTGACACAATCTGTAACCTGTGTGTATATAATAAATGTTCTTAACGTGGTCACATTATTGTCAGTTTGTTGCACTGACTGTAATCGGTGTTCCTGTGCATCAGTATGCCTGCAAGAAACAGAGCTACTAAACCAGTATTTATTATTTGTACTACGGTATTGGTACTTCCTGTCATCTGTCTCTGTACTGTCATCCATATATCACTGTTGAAAACTAATGTGTGGTCATCAACTCTATTTTGTATATTCATTGTTGTATATAATACTGCCAGTATTGTCAGAAATGGTTATCAATAAAATCCAAAAATCTTTACAGCTGACGGTGTGGGTGCCATTTTGTCCATCCCTTTATTACCACAGTGTACCATCTTCTGATGGCTACTTCCAGCAGGATAACGCACCATGTCACAAAGCTCAGATTGTCTCAAACTGGTTTCTTGAACATGACAATGAGTTCACTGTGCTCCAATGGCCTCCACAGTCACCAGATCTCAATCCAACAGAGCACCTTTATGATGCGGTGGAACAGAAGATTCACATCATTGATGTGCAGCTGACAAATCTGCAGCAACTGTGTAATGCTATCATGACAATATGGACCAGAATCTCTGAGGAATGTTTCCAGCTACTTGTTGAATCTGTGCCACGAAGAATTAAGGCAGGTCTGAAGGCAAAAGGGCTCCAACCCTGTACTAGCAAAACATTTTGGGGTGATTGTTCTACAACTGCAGTAGCTCTTAACCTTTAAGAAAGCCATTATTATCTTTGTACAAAATAAAATGCAGTTCAACTAGAAAATGCAGACTGTTGGTACAAAAGGACAGAGGAGTTATTGCAGTTTTAAGCTTTTGCTTTTACTTTAAGACCATAATCAGGAGGTCACACCAAAAGCTTTTTATTCCCGAGTAACTCTATTCTTGAATATTTTGAATACCAGTGGATTGCCACGTGACAAAGTAACTATCACACACACACCAAGTAATACAACATATTAGAGAGACCATCAAACTGCATTTAATTAGAAAACATGAGCATAAACAAGTAGATGATTGGTCCGTACACACATACAGTCAGTCAAGAACCTGACAACATTTATTGGAGTTGAGCTCCTCTGATATTATGAGTACTCATAAATTTGCATCCACTTTAAGAACAACTGTGAAACAATTTAAGGAATCTCCCTTCTGGTGAGCATAGTTGTGTTTTACAATAACCAAAACAAAAAAACAAAACAACCACTCTACATCATCAAGTAGCTTTAAGTTAAGTTACGATAAGGCTTTCAAACAGGCAGACACTTCTATGAGGTATCAGGTGTGCCGATTTTAAGTCCCTCCATAACCTCCCACTGACCCATTTGGCATTTACAATTATTAAAAAAAAAAAGACACTTAATTTCTTGTCAGCAAAAACTAATCGACAAGTTTATCGTGCTACTATGATTAAATTTAGAATCGTAAAATCCACATTGAATTATTCTTCAAAGTATTCTAAAACAACATGCTTGAAATCAAGAACATTTAAAACCTTGAAAAAATAACCAAGACATTAATCACTTTTTTTTGTAAAACTTGGGTGCAACTTGGCACTTAACAGTTCTTTAAGGGAGGGAAAACATTTGTTATGAAGGCCTGTGATAAGAAGCAGACTCATCGAGTTATCTTGATAACTATCTGCTATGTAGAACCCCAAACCACATAAAAACACCCACTCTGAGTTTGAGTTATCAAGATAACCTGCTTCTTGGAAACCCCCCTGATCTGCTATTTTTCTTCTTCTTCTTGTTCATCTTTGACGTCTTGTTTCTGAACACCGACCCTGCCATTAATATGCAGTCATTTTCACATCAAACTGTAGTTATGCACAAGATGTTCCACTTTCCACACAAGGTTCCAAAAACACAAATGCGGCGTTGCCACAGGCGACTGATTGCAGCTCAGAAATATTGAAGTAGACTTAAATATTAGTTTGAATATTCTACATTAGTGGCTTGAAGCTTAATACTGCCATGCCTGAATCGTTGTCACCAGTACTCCCAGCTCACGCCACATTTTTAACATTGTTAAGAAATGTCTGAGAAATAGCCCTTTAAAGGGTTAAACAGCATAAATGTTTCAACTCAAGGCTCAATGCACCTCTGCTCTCCACCACCATCTTAAGATTGGGTCTTTACACACGCACACACGCACACACATCGGACTGAACAAGTCATCAACAAGTGGTTCACAACAACAACTGATTTAGTAACACTATAAAAAAGGTTATTTTCATATTAATATTGGCATCCGTTTCATTGTAAATGCATAAAAAGCAGGCAGTCTTTGTTTCAGAGAACAGTTTGTCTGAAGCGTCTGTGATACCCCTCATCTCTACTCACAGTGTGATTGAAAAAAATAAAAAATAAAATAAAATAAGGTCCCAGAGATGAAGAGGAATCCCATTCACCCGGATCCAAGTTTAATCCTGGAACTACACGATACTCTACTCCATCCAAAGAGAATTTTAGTAATAAATCAAGAAGGCATTGGGACACTGATTCAGTTTGACAGAAAACGCAGTTATGAGAAGTAAATTAAATAAATGTGCACAAACTTCCAAAAAAGGTGCTTCGCTGTAGAGATGGTCTTCTGGAATAACAACAGGCCGGTTGTTATTTAAGACGTCTGACACTGAACACCACCCGTGCTGGCGTAGTCGTCTTCATCCATGTAGTAGTACTGATGATGGTGGTGTCTTCTTCTGTTCTCAAGGTCACAGTCCTCCAGGTCGGCGTAGATGTAGAGGTCATCGTCCATACTGTCGGGCTGCTCTGCAGCCAGCTTTTCTGGGAGGTAGCCTTCCAGCAACTTTAGCTTGTCCTTGGAAAGGAAGTTAGCTTGAGGGAACACCACCTAAAAGAAAACAAGCACAAACAATTTGATTGAAACAACCATGTAAAAGTTCAGCTGTGTCTGTTAAATATTTGGTGTTCATTTGTAAAAAAAGATTAGGGGTGTAACTGTGCGTGTATATGTCCCAAACTGCTCAGTAAACAATGTTCAGTATGCCCTCTGATCCAAATAATTACTCTCTAATAGTTTTACCTGGAAGGTTTGGCAGCGCACTACTTATTGTCTATCAGCTGTGGCGTGCTAGTTTGCCTAAACCTGTTAGTCAAGCTCTATGATTTGTGTCAGACTGAATGCCAACATTGTTAAACATTGTAATCGGCAATATCTAGATACATCTAGATATAGATTCAGACTGTGTCAAAGCTATAACTGATGCATAGAAGTGTTTATCACTGTGGACTTGTGTCTCTGTCATGGAGCAGCCAAAATTAATTGCAGGGTGTCCGACACATTCACTTAATTGTGGCGGCCTGCTACAATAGCAGCACATGTTCAGGACTGTGCATTAGGAGTGCTGTGGAGTATATATACTGTTCATTATTCAGAGCTCCACACTCTTGGAGTGCAGACAGTACTCTGGGCACAGATGGAGCAGCAGAACCCAAGGCACAGGGAAAATGAAACTTAACTGTTCGTTACGTCATATAGAAATACAACACTCTATTTCTTAGAACAACAGTGCTCTCATTTTAATGCTGCACATCTTTTTTCCAACCTACTTTAGAGGAAACTGGGGAGATATTGCATTCATGAGAATGAGGCAGAGAAGGTTACAGTGACACTGACCTCTGACCTATGACTACAAAAAACTAATCATATCATCGTTGAGTCTAAGTGGACATTTGTGCCAAATTTGAAGAAACTCCCTTGGGACGGATGTATGTATGCATGGATGGATGGACAACCCATACACATAATGCCTGTGGCGCAGAGGCATAAAAAAAAAAAAAAAATTGTTTTCTGCTTTTTTGGTAGAGTAAAAGGAAACAGAAGAAATAAAGTGAATATGGAAAAACGTCTTACCGAGAAGTGAATAATAAGGCGTCCCTTCTCAAACGGTCTGCGATACATGGGCATCCCTTCATTCAAGACGCACTTGGTGTCACCAGGCTTGATCAGTTCCCCTGTCATGGAAAAAACAGGGGTCACCTCAGATATGAAAAACTGTATACATGACAGCTATATTTAACAGGCTAAACTCATCTGAAACAATCTTACCTATACCTGTTGAACATACAGGGTGTTGCACAACCATTAACTTTTTTTCTCAGTTAAAACAAATGAGTCAAAATGAGTTTATGGTTTACTTTTTATAGGTTTCACAGTAAATACCACCTTGAAATACATAAATAATCAATATATAAGAAATATACATTAAACAAGGCATTTTTTCCCCGGTGATAAAGTCATTTTTATTCATCATTATTTTTCTTCTAGAAATTGCATAAAAAACAAATTCATTAAGTTATTTCTGACAGTACAGAAAAAAAGAGGCACTCCAAAATAGTTTAGTTTTTAGAAGCACATGAGTTCAACTAATTTAAAAGACCATTAACATGAGGGCTGTAATTTACACATTTTATCATCATGTCTGTGGAGCAACAATACAGCGAGTGTCTATACAGTGAAGAGCAGTGTGGAGTGCACAGCAAAAACACTACTGAAACAAATCAACTCCAGAAATGCTCTCAGGACTCAGCAGTGCTCATTCAGCTGCACATTTTTGTGTGAAAGATATTGGGTACAGTGACTAACTGATGTCTGTGATATGCAAATATTTCTACATGTGAAAAGGACGCTTTCTTCGTCCCAAATACTGGTATCTTCCAAAGGAGGGGAAGCTTGGCCCTCAACTAACAGACACACAGTAAGGGTAGCTGGGCATGTAATGATTTAGTTCACCTGGATGTGAGGTGATGAGCAGAGTTCTGTTGTCCAGTGTCTGAACAGGCTTCTTGAAACCACACAAAGCTTCAACCAGCTGTAAGTCCATCGACATGATCAAGTCCTCTCCTTTTCTGATGACATCAAGTTGAGGAAAAAAAGCAGAGGTGAATTACTGGGTGGACTTTTATAAAAAGTAAAACAAAGAAACATAAACAACATGTTCAACTATAAACAGGATGCAAAGTTAAATTGGAGTAATAATTTTCATTTCTACTGACATCTGCCGACCAGAATTGGTTTTTCTATTTTGGCTCATCAGAACTTCCAGGATGTTGTGATTGCATCAATTAACGCAAATTCAATCAATCCCTGTTTATTCTGTGAGACTTTGCAATTATGTCCAATCACAACAACTTTTCTGCAAGTTTCACTGATCATCATAGTCAACACACTGACTTGATTTCTGGTTGGGAAGATGCAGACGTGCGACACAAATGTCTCCCACTGACTGACAGAAATTACTGCTATACGCTGACGTTCTGCACACAAGTGAGGGTTAACTGTTTTGCAATGTGCACAGTGTTGTGGTGAAACAAATGAAAGTCATTGACCAACACTATTCTACCCCTAAACACACCTGGAAAATGGCCAAGAGGCACTGATGACAGATGAGACAAATCACCATAACTGAAGCTGTTGCATCCACAGCTATCACAAGTGCAAGAATCAAGATGAATTAGATGGTGGTAAGGTTGGTGAAGTATTAATCACAAAATGATAGAGACGTGTTTGCCTGTTTGCGTGACAAACTATGTGTGACGACGGAAGTAGTTGAGGATAAATTTCTCAAAAAAAGTTTTTGGCAATAGTTGTTAGAGCACTCATAACTGGGGTTTTATTCTCACTGGAACAAGTTGCCTTTGATTTTTAGTTATGTATGCGAAAAAGAAACTATGTTTTGCAATTTTCACTTGCTCAAGTAATTTCATTGCAAAAAAAGAAAAAGAAAAAAGCCTAAAAACATAGACACATGCATCACAGTCTTTTAGAAAAGCTGCTGTGAAATCCTGGAGGGACTGGCTTATGAACCACTTTCGTACTCAATAACAGGTTATATATTCCCCTACATATATCATATTATCCCTACACACCAGATAATAGAAATCATATTACCTGGTGAAACATGGATGTTCTCTCTGGTCCAAGACAATGATGATATCACCTGGCTCAATTCCTGGTTCCTGGTCTCCCTCTCCATGGAAAACAATCTTCTGGCCATCTCTCATTCCTGTGGCAGAAAAGTGACCATGTGATGTATGTGCAACATTTGTTTTTCTAGGTCACTCTTCAGACAGTCACAGATACGTTTAGATAAACTCTCTCTTCGCTCTCACCTTTGTCGATGTGCACCTCCAAAATCTTCTTCTGGCGCAGGATCTTTCGACCCCCGCACGCTTTGCAGCGGTCCTTGTGGCTGATTCTCTGCCCTTGGCCCTGACAGCTGTGGCACACTGTGGACACTTGCTGCACCATACCTGGCACTAGCTGGTGCATGCGGACCTGCATGCCTGTGCCGTGGCAAGACATGCACATCTGTGCAGCTCCTTTCCGACTCCCACGACCTGCCAAGAAAATCAAACCATCAGCACACTGGACTACAAAGATGAAGGCTATTTTTGCTTCAGGTTTGGCTTGTTATATAAACTGTGGTAACCTGCTGAGCGAGGACGGGATTACATTTACAAGACTGATGGGTTTTGTTATTTGACAAAGAGCCTTTTCATTGCCTGGCTGGGTGTGAATGTGCTGAAATGCCTGCTTAGATTACTTAACAAGTTCAGTGATGGCCACTAACAAGAGCACATGAAACGTAACTAACCAAAGACGTACCTTCACATCTCTCACAAATAATATTCTTCTGGAGGGCGAGTTTTCTTGTTGCTCCATTATAAAGATCTTCCAGCGTCACTGTTATCTGATGAACTATGTTCTTCCCTGGAAGGAGACAAATCACAAATTTTAGCAATGCTGTTTCTTGGAATAAAGTTCGAATTGGGTAAGATGTCATCAACTCCTTGTATCAAATTCCTTTATTTATTACACAATACACATATTTAATATATTACAAAATATGCTTCGAGGCTATAACCAGAAGTAATTCCAAACTAGAGTGAGACAGCATGAACTAAGATGAATTGGGGGAGTTTGTCCTTATTCACTATGAGGGTCCAAAGGACAGAGGGATGTCGTTTGATGTAAATCCCTCTGAGGCAAATTGTGATTTGGGCTTTGTAAATAAAAATCGAATTTGTAGATTAGAACAAATCAAAACAAAGACATATAATAATGAAGGTTTGTTTGATTTGAAATGTAAATTAAAATGTGTAATGCACTTTTTAATATTTAGAAATAAGATGATTAACAAGTATAAAACTGAGTTATGAACACTACTATGTTTATATAATTTTTTCTTTGAGACTTTTGGGTATATATAATGTACATGCATTTTGTTTTGCTTGTTTCTTTCATTTTAATTGTATAAATCTAAAGGGAACAGTACCAAACAAGTAATGTAAAAAGGGTAGATGCAATAAAATAATTTCAGCTGACAACTTTTTGGGCAGCATAGACTTGATTTGATTTGTACTGCTTCAAAAGTAACGACATACATTTGTTTATTTATTACTTTTTCTTATTGGTATGTGTGACAGCCACGCCTCTTGTGGCTGTTGGGCTGGTGGCGTCTCTTTCTTTTTGTATTACAGATTCCCAGCAGGAGGCGTGTCCGTTGTTAGTTGCTGGGAACACCTGGGCCCGGTGTTCCCCGCACTGTAAGAGCACATCTCATTTGCTCTGCGAACAGAAGGAGAGCGAGGACAAAAGGGGAACTCTGCTCTCTTCTCTCCACGCTCCTTATTTTGCTTATTTGCTTTTTCACCTTACAACACACCATTCACTAATTTGACAAGCATGCATACACACTAACATTACTCATTAATAACTGCCACACCTCATACCATTCTTTGATATGTTGGATTTGGATCAGTTAAAATAAATTATGATCTTCTAGCTTTTATTTCTTGTGTCATCTCCCATTATTTTGTTCTGGCTTTGAGCCAGCCGTGACAAATGCAAGTTTTATTAGTTGGAAAATGACCGAAACAAACTAAACAAGCCTATTTCTGACACCAATCCTAAATTCCAAGTAAAAAAGGAATGTGAAGTTAAATGTTTACCTCTCTATTTCAGGCTGCGAATAGTTTGTAGCTAAACCGCACAGTCACAAACAGGATAAAAATGATGTACGATCAGTTAAGACGCATCCTCAAAAACATTGGTCATGCTTTCTAGACAGCCCTGTGTTTTGACTGTGATGTGACTGCAGGAGAAATGAGGAGGAGATTCATTAGGGCATGAACAATTATTGTTTTGTTCCCATTAAACAAACAGCTGCAGAAAGAAAACTCATAGGCCTACGTCATACACGTTGCAAAGTAAAGCTTACAGCCCAACTGATACAGGATTTTAAGTCGGATACAAATATCAATATTTGGATGTTTAAAAAATTTGATAACAAGCTGCCAATGTGGATAATAAACATCTTGGAGGAGGGTCCCTTAAATTTGCTTTTTTAACAATTGCGACCAAGATATTGTTCAAACTTCATATCATCTTAAATCAGTGATTACTTTTGTACCTTTTCGCTCTCTGTGCATCCGACTACCTCCTCCAAAAAATAAGTCAAAGATGTCCATGGGTGATGCAAAGCCCCCGCCACCGCCGCCAGTCCCTCCTTCCTTTATAGCCTTTTCACCTCCACGGTCATAGACCTCTCTCTTCTTGGCATCTGACAAAACCTCATAAGCCTGTGAGATCTGCTTGAACTACAAGGTAAAGAAACAAAAATACGTAGGTCATTAAAGAGGGTCAGAAACATTTCTGGCAATATGCAGCTGCTTAAAAGATTAAAATTAAACTCTTTGAACTTGTGCACAAACTAATGACTGATGTCTGATAATGACTGAAGTCTTCAAATTATTTTATATGGCCTCCGCAGAAAATAACAGATAAATCTAACATTTTCATGAATCTACCAAACAATCAAAAACAGATTTAACAATAACCACACACCCCCTGTTTAGTCTAAGCCATTACATCATTTCATTTTTTGATATCTATTTTGATTCCATCAAAAATTTCCATGCAAGTTAAATTACATGCAAATATATTAAAATACAGCTGCAAACATTTGAGTTCATTCAGGCACTTACCTTCTCTCCTTCTGTGGGATTTTTGTCAGGGTGATATTTCAAAGCTAGTTTGCGGTAGGCCCTTTTCAGTTCATCGGGAGTAGCAGTAGGTTTCACACCCAGTGTATCATAGTAGCCTGTTTCCTTAACCATGTTTGACTTTGATGGATGACCTTGAAAAAGTAAAAGAAAGGTGAGACACAAGCAGTATGTCAATATTCAGTTCTAGTTCAGCTCTTTAAATCTCTCAGAATCTACCAGAATGTCTACCAACATTTAGTCTCTAAACTGTGAGAAAGTAGGAGAGAAGTTCCTTTAATACATGCAATAACAAAGTGTATCATCATGTGGCTTAACTGTGAGATTGGCCTTTATGCTGTTGGGTTGTAAAAATGTTAGGCATGGGCATGGCTTTAAAAAGGGCTAGATTTGGATATGCTCTTTCCATTATTTGAAAAAATAGTGTAGAAATGTCTAAATATTCTGTCTCCCTCATACATACATATAATACATATTTTTATAGTGCAATCCAATACAACAAAACTGTTGAATATAGCCTCAAAAATAAGCATTTAGTTGAATCAAAATCTCTCTGATTTATCATTACAAGCTTCCTGAATGTATGATTAGTTGACTATTGTAGTTGATTGCATTATATTATACAGATGTAATTAATTACTGACAACTCAGTGTGCATCAACAATGAAGTATATGCTTACAGTACGCTTATATGAAAATTTCTAATGCACTAAATGTCAGAGTCACACTTTTCAGGGTTCACCGATGCACAGACATCTAATGACACCATGAAAATGTTAGTGTGTCAAGATTTTATACTACTACTCATTATGTATTGGGAAAAATTTAACCAGATACGAGGCAGTGATGAGGGTCACCAGTTATATACACATGTATGTGTAGATCTACTGTAAACTTCACTGTAGTTTGGGCAAACCCAGTTAAAACTAATACAATATAATGCGACAGCCCTGCAATAAATCCGACTTCAATCAAAGCTGCAGTTAACGCTTTAGAAAATATTGTTTTAAAAAGGTGCTTTTTCAAATGTATGGCCATTTTCAAGGCTGTAAAGTTATGGCTAAGTTAGGAAAAAAGTCAATACAGCTTAGTATTGTGATATTTTTGTGTGGCAATATCATATCATCACACAGTGCCAAGTATTGTTTTTTCTTTCTTATATAAATTATCAATATTACAAATACAAATTAAACTTTATATAGCTAACTTTAATTATATAATCAGTTGATTTTCAGTTCACTACATACATTTTGCTGCAAAAAAATGACTTAAGTAAGAACAGACTTAAAACTTTTTCTTATTACATAACTTAACACAGATGTTGACAAAGTTTTACAGGTAATAAATTGCAATATATCGCAATATATTATATCACAATACACAGCATATCGCAACACATTTAAAACTGCAATAATATTGTGTTGTGACAGCATTGTATCACAAAGTCTCTGGAGATTCCCATCCCTAAATTATAATATACCATAGTCTATTCTTGCTGATATAACTTGCAGGACAAAATATATTTCTCAATGTAACAGTGCAGTCTCCACAACGACCACTAAGTTAAATCAATACCTCCCTGAAACAGCTCAGTGTACTAAATTAATAGTCTTATAAATCAATTAATGAGATCATTTGTTTATCCTAGAAAAGGTGCAGCAGTTTCTCTTTCCATTTCGAGGAAAAGGAATGTTATGTAGTTGTGATGTTGATTACCAATACATCATGTGATATGGATGACGGTTATTTGTAATCGACTATTTTGCCTTGTATTTGGACCATGAGCCTGACATGAAGTGTTCAGATTACACAGTAGACAGTGGAAAAGTAAACGCCTACAAAGAGCTTCAGATAAAACCTAAGTCACTTTTACACGTCATGCTTCTTCTGATAATTAGTGTTACATGTTTCTTAAAATTAGAGGATTCAGGGGCTAAAAACCACGAACAATGTGACCACCACAGGCTTATTTTTGGCTGACAAAAGTATTAATTAATGCTAGTTTATTAGCAACTACCTGTCATCCTGCCCATGATAAAGACAGCGGCGAGGTTTCGTATCAGTCAGGCCCGACGTACTTTAGCTATCGGTTACTCAACGTTAGCCCAGCCAATGATATCATGGCTAATGCTAACACGCTAGCTCTAGGCACTTTTTCTAACGATACGCTACAAACATTCAATGTCACGCCGGTAAACACTGACAATGTAGTTACAAGTATTATTTTCCAACCTTGTACGAAGCCTGTAGTTTGAATCCAGATCACACCTCAGTTCACAGACTCTTCGAGAAGCTTCTGACCCGCCTCGACACAAAATCCGACTCTGTGACGTCAATGTCCTGCGACGAAATGCGTCACCACAACAAAGCGCGTGCTGCGCAGCGGCTACAGTGTTTGACTCTGTCGGAAATCAAAGTCTGTAGCTACATAAGATGATAAAATGCCAATTTGCTGGCTTATCAGCGAGGAGCGCAAACATAAACCTATTCGACTGCCTCACCTGCAGACAGTTGTCCTGGGTCGAGGTCCAGAGACGACTATTAAAGACAAAAAATGCTCGCGGCAGCAAGGTAACGATATATTTGTGTTTAGATACACTAATTAGCTGCGTTAGCATTTAGCTGACAACACCAACAAAATGAAAGACAAGAAAATGCCATTAAGTTGATACACAAATGTCACCTAATCAAACATGAATTCGAAGTAACGTTAACTGGCAATTGCCACACGAACTGTGTAGCCTGAGTCAGGGGCGTAAACATAAACAGGGAGGCAGTGTAGGGGCACTGGGGCCTGTGGGTGCCACCTGGAAAATATGCCCATGTTCAGAGAACTCACATTAAATCAAAAGTAGTGCGATTTTTTTCTATACCTGCCCTCAAAACCGCAAAGCCATCTGCACCATGGTTTTCTGTTTCTGTGAAACAGTATCAATGTATAACAAAATCATATGCTTATTCTACATAAACTACAAAGAAATATAGTCTAACTAAACTAACAGTTTCCTTTTTTCTTTAATAGTTTTTGTCATATATCAATATCAATGTCAAGTCTCTGTTTAATCATGTAATGAGACGATAGGATTTACAGTAGCTAGTTTAAGACTGAGAAGCTGGGCACATCTGCATGTAGATATGACATAAAAGCAACAGTAAGATACACTGTTGTTAAAATTTATATACACCTAAAACTCTGTGTGTGTGCTTCATAACTTGTAATCAGGGCACACTGGGGCCCATCATAATAGCGTGCACTGGGGCCCATAGTAACTACCCTTTGTCACTGGCTTGAGGTATATAACAAAATGAATATGAACATTGAACATTAAAAAAAGTCTCTTTATATTTAGAAGATGTGCATCCAGTCTGATCACTTACAATTCCAGTGCGCTCAAAAGCAGAAGTTATATTCGTATATTGCATGTATTTTGTACTTAACACATACTGTAGATGTTTTCCAGATAATAAATATAACCTTAAACGCAACACTTGTTGTCACTCCCATTTTTCGGGAGTTAAAATAACAAAGTTCCATGCACAAAAATGGTTTATATCTCATAAAGTTGTTGCAAAAAAATGTTAAAATCCATGAGCGTGAGAACTTCTCCTTTACCAAAGATAGTCCATCCACCTCACAGGTGTGTCATATTAAGATGCTGAATAAACAACAGTGCAATAATTACATAGCAGGTGTGCCCTGGGCTGGTCACATTGAAAGGCCACTCAAAATTATGCAGTTTTATCACACAACCTGTCACACAACCTGTCACATAGGTTTCTAGGGAGTGTGCCACTGGCACCCTGACTGACTGCAGAAATGTCCAGCAGAGCTGTGACCTGTGAATTAGTACATTTAACCAACGTCATAATCGCAGACCATGTGTAACCATAGCTTAGGACCTCTACATCCAGCATCTTCATCTGCATGATTATCTGAAACCAGCCACCCAGAAGTTGATGCAACAGATATTTTACCCACCAAAGAATTTCTATACAAACTGACAGAAGTTATCTAAGACATGCTCATCTACATGCTTGTCATCCTCAGCAGGGTCGTGACCTGACTGCAGTTCGGAATCAGAAATGACTTAAGTGGGCAAACGCTCACCTTCAGTGTCTGACATTTTGGAGAAGTGTTCTCTTCCATATTGATCTTGTGTGACGAAAAAACATATCTGTGGCCCTAGTATTGTGAGGTCTTAAGTGTTTAATAAATTTATGCACTAAATTTGACACAAACAAGCCTTTAATGGGCAGCGGAAAAAGTCTTAGATCTTCCACTTGTAAAAAATGGGAGCAAAAACAAAGGTGTTGCATTTATATATATTCTTAGTGTAGCCATGTTATTTTGTATGAAGATAAATACGTTGTGCGCACAAGATAATTTTCACAATTCTAAATTTAATTTGTCTAAATGACCAATTCCCCTCATACTTTTTTTTATATTGTGTACAGTTTTATTAAAAACATGTCTTTAGATTTGTTTTATATGTGTGCTCATTTTTCATATGTAAGTTAAAATCTTTTTAAGTATTGAAAACAAACTTTAATCTGTGTAAATGTTATCCTCTCTCACCCAGTTGAATTGAAAGCAGAATGCAACAAAGGTTATGTCAAAGTTAAACAGGTAAGAAACATAAAGAACATTGTTATCAGTGAAGGATTCATGAAGCAATTGTTACACTGAGATTTGTTAATTACTGTAATCTAACGCTGTTTAACACTTTGCGTCTCATCTCTCGTCTTTGTTCCAAAGCTGGGCTTGAATCCGACCTCCGTAGACTCAGTGGTGGTGGGTAAGGACAGTGAGGTCAAAATGAAGCCTGGGCAGAAGCTTCACATTGTCAATCAGCTCTACCCATACACTGTACTGTTCAAGGAGGATCCCACTGGGGATCAGGGCAGTGGCACCAAAAGACCCCGCGAGTCAGCTTCAGAGGACAGAGAGAGCCGCAGAGAGGCTCCAAATGTGAAAGCAGCCAAACAGACAGAACAGGTCTCTGTGTCAGTCAGTCAGGGAGAAGCCACAAAAACCAGTGTAAGAGAGCAAAGAAAGTGTGTGTGCACAGATTAAAACTTTGTTTATACATTTGTTTTCTCTTGTGTGGTTATTAGTATGTTTTATTAAAATACATGTTGCCTCACATTTCTTGCAGGAAAGTTTTGGACATTGGAGCCAAGGTCTGAAGGTCTCAATGCAAGACCCAAAGATGCAGGTAGGTGTTCTTAAAGAAATAAATACAGATTTACAGTTGTTGTGATGCTAACTGATCTGGATCCTAGCTGAGAATATTAAAAAATCACGGTCTCCTTCTCTGTAGGTGTACAAGGATGATAAAGTAGTGGTAATCAAAGATAAATACCCCAAAGCTCGCTACCACTGGCTGGTCCTCCCGTGGCAAACCATTTCCAGCCTGAAGGCTTTACGTAACGAGCACTGCGACCTGGTGAAACACATGCAGGAAGTTGCTGACCAGATGATTCAGCAGTGCCCAGATGCTACCTCGCTTCGCTTCCGCACAGGGTACCATGCCATCCCCAGTATGAGGTCAGTATTCAGTGCTGGAGATGTGCCATCACACTGAACAATCATAATGGTGTTTCAGCATTTAATATAAAATTCTGTATGTTTTACATCACTGCCAGGTATTTTCTAAAGCACACATGGGTTTTTAACATACTGACATATTTCCCTCTCATCTTAAAGACAGCCATTAGTTTCAGTTCAGGCTAGTAGGTGTATATGAAACAAAATAATCTAAGCTCAAAGGTCCACATTATGTTCACTGCTGCCTTCGATCGATCCCCGAGCATTTCATCATTTTTTCACCCTGCACTTAACGTCTTTACTATTTGTCTTTTTTGTCTGTACTCTGAATTTGTGTTTTACTTTATTCCCTGTTTGCTTTTAATGGATTTAAAGCACTGTAAATTGTCTTTATGTGTAAAATGTGCTTTACAAATACATCATGCTTCACTCTGCCTTACACAGTACAGCCAAAGCCCCATAGTCACGTCATGTACTGTAGTGTTAGAGGCAATTTAGAAACCTTTATTTCTACCCAGAGCTTAGTGCTTCTTCATCTCTGTCTGTGTTGTGACTTTAAACTTTACTGCCACTAACTGCGCATGGTGCTAACTCCATAAACAACTAGAAACAACAGCAACAGTGCTGACAAAGCTAATGTTGTTGACTAAAGGGGAACCGGAGTGTAGGTGCTGCGGCTTCTGGGAAGACTCCATCCGAATATCAGTGGTAACCTGCACATGATTGCAGTGTGAAGCCGGGGGATACACACATGCACTAACATGCACAGTTGGAACGGTGTCCCACAAAATCACCACAGAGAAGCTCTGATTACAACACACACAGAGGTGACTTCATTCACTGCTCAGGATGCCATTACTTCACTGTATAGAAATTAGTTTTTTGAAGAAAAACAACAACAACAAAAAAACTCTACAATACGTTTTTGTAAACATTTTTATTGCAGACCATAAGTAAATACCACAAGGTATGGTGTGCAATTTAATAAGCCTGTGTTGGATCATTTGCTTTAGACAGAAATCAGAAACCCTGATACATCAGTCTTTAAAGATCTGAAAAATGGTATTCAAACATGTATGAAAAGCATTGGTATGGTCCTTTTTAAATGCAAAAAACTGTGGTACCCCAAAGTTCACGAGGAGGAGGATCAGCACCTGTTTAATGTATACACATAAAAAATGAACACACTTTGTGCATTCTCTTTCACAGTCACGTACACCTCCATGTGATCAGCCAAGACTTCGACTCTCCTTGTTTAAAGAACAAAAAGCACTGGAACTCATTCACAACTGACTATTTCATGGACTCTCACGGTGAGAGCTTATTACATTTTTTGTCAGTATGAGTCGTTAGCTAGAAGTACCTCAGTAGTACATTGTGCTCATTACTGCAAATAAGCTTTTCATCTGTCCATTTTGTCATCTGCAGATGTCATTCAGATGCTCGAAGCAAACGGAAGGGTCACTGTCAAAGAAGGAACCAGCGAGCTCTTGAAACTACCTCTCCGTTGTCACGTGTGTCGCCGAGAGCTTCCTACTATACCCGCTCTGAAGGAGCACCTCAAGTCTCACTTTCCCAGCTAAGACAGTGACTGAAGGGAAAACATGTGTCAGATGTTTATGGTTCAGCATAGGACTGTAGTGTGATGGGCATTATTTTTGCCTGTTAATTTTGATTTACGGTTTTATAAGACTTGTTATGACGCGACCAGAACGCGACGTCCATCTGGAGCTTTAGTTGCATTTTCAACATGTCACATGTTAGCAGGTTTAAGATGCACTTATGTTGGATTTCATCTGGGTTTTTCTGCCACACACTGCATCTTTTGTGTCCACATTTTCAAACACTATGTTGTATTAAATGTTTTTCTAAGAAGTGAATGCTGGATTTGTCTCATTTAAGACTGTAGCGTGTCTTCCCCAATAGTGCAACACCCACTAGTAACTGTATTTGCATTTTATTTAAATTTTAGAGCTTGTATGGAGTGTTACTGGAAGATGTAAGAATTATGTTAGACTATTTAATGTGTTTTCTCTTTGTCCTGGAACTAGACTGCTGCCAAAAAAGAACACTAGTTTGTTTTAAATGAAGCGTTAACACCACCTTTTAACATGTCTGAAAAGAGGACACTGGGAAAACCCTCATCAAGTAGTTCACACTGGACTATATTGGTTTTAAAAGTATTTTAAAAGTGCAAGATTTTAAAAGCAGGAGTAGCAGGTGGCTCTGGAGATTACCCATCTTATTCTGTGATGCACTTAACTAAACAATGGCTTTGTAGGAGCATGAAATGAAGTTCTGGGGTCTGATGTGAAGCTTTGAAAACAGCACAAGTATTTAAGGCAGTCGGATGAGTTGGAAAATTACCCCACACCTGAAGAAAATACAGTGCCAGAGGGAGGTGTCATGCTGCTGAAATTACGACAATTGTGAGCTTGACAGAGCTCGAGTCTGTATTAAATATTAAAAGGAGGAGAGTGAGTAGCCCCTGTCCGCTCATATCCTACCCACACACTCATTATTACTTACTGTTGCTGATAGACTTCTCTGCACTGTGTGGGTGCTCGCAGACAGTGCTTGATTGACAACTCCCTCATTCCCCACTAAGTTTTGTTACAACTGTTAGGATGGGACAACTTGTACCTTTATCATTTTGAAGGCGTTGTGTAATTCCCAGCATGGCTCTGCTTAATTTAAAACTGGACAGAGGTCTAATGATCCAGAGTAAGTGGAAACATCCGTCAGGCTTTGCAGGGCCTGGAAGAGTGCAGCATGACAGGGTGTCTTGCAGGGCCTTAAAAAGTCTTAAACTCAATGGTACAACAGTAAGTCTGGCACCTGTGGACCTCCATGCTGCAGACACCCTGCATGAACTGTTGATGTTGTCGCCATCTAGTGTTTATATAAAGGGAGGGATGCATGTACACTTCCCTTTGATTTGCACTTTACATCCTGGCCCTGCGTTAAAACTTGAATTATACGTTGTGAAATTAAAGTTCACCGCACTTCATAACAAAACACATTTCCAATAGAAAAAGTCGAGGCTGGCCCGTACGGGGATCGAACCCGCGACCTTGGCGTTATTAGCACCACGCTCTAACCAACTGAGCTAACCGGCCATGCTTCAGAGTGAAAATATGACAGTATTTATCCACGATGATATGCACTCAAGACCTGTATTAAGTTGTCTTAAGTTTTATTTTTCCCTTTGTTGAGTACTGTGCTAAATGGCTGATTTAACTATTAGTTTAAAACTATATATTGTGCTGTAGCTGGTACTATGTTTTGGTTTATGTATGATATATGGCCTTTGCTTTGTTTGTACATTAATTATTTTTTACAAAGTAGGTTGAACTACCTTTCCTTAGACGTTTTAGTGAACCAAACTACTACTAAAGTATTGCTATTGTGACCATTGGGGGTATTTTTATTACTAAAGTTACTGTGTTATTTATGAATGTGCGCATTATTTATATTTAAGTAATAATAGATTTAGCATTATTGAGTTACTGGTAATTTATTAAATCAGCGTCATTTATAGTACTCTGCATATTGTTTCATTTGTATTTTCATGTGCAGTGTTTAAGTGGAGTCACTGTGTTCCCTTGTTATGAGCTGTTTGGTTCCCTCCTGCCCTTGTTTTGTGGGGACAAGTGTGAGTGATACACAACAGATAGCCTCATGCTGAAATGTGAAGAGAAGTTGCTGTACTCTGAAGTTCAGATGTCTACTGTCTGGTAAAATTTATACAAAGAGGACGAAACAAAGTGTTGTAGCCTGCCTATTACCCACAGCCAACCAACAATCAAGAAAAGAGGGTCACAGTTTCTTGCAAAGCTATTCTGTATTTTCCTCGAACATGTAATGGAGAGATTGGAAAATATGAAATATACTGAAATAAAACTGAAAAACTGAAATATACTTAAGTTACTTTCCACTACTGCCCATGTCAGAATGATTACATAAAAACACACCTGTACCCAACACCATGATTTTATTATTCTTTTAATTTATCTCAAAACAAAGTAGATGCTTAGGTTACACCATCATCCCAGTAATAATCACGCACACAATAAAACAATCAACTGCAGGTATCATTATAATGCCAAAATCAACATTCAGAAGCGATGGGCAAGAGCAAAATGTGTCATCCTGAAGTCCTCAGACAGGTCATTTAATACTATTATAGTTCGTAGTGGGAAACACAGAGCTACACAGACGCATGTCATCATCTCCTTAGATGCAACTCCCTCTCATCCTCATCAGGCACCATCAGATTGTCCACTGAGTGATGAGCATCGTCTCCTATATCCTGGAAGAAATACTCCTCGCTTTCACAGCTCTGAGTTCCGTTCACACACTCCGGGGTTTTGATTTGCTCCAGCTCGGCGCTGTCGCTGGCATTGCTGTCCTCCGCGCTGTTGCTGGCGTCACTGCTGTCACTGGCCTCACTGGTCTCGTTGCTTTCACTGCTGGTGCTCTCACTGCTGTTACTGGCATTCATGCCAATGATTTCAGTGGTGTCTGCGCTGTCGCTGGTGGTGTCACTGCTGACGCTGGTGGGATTCTCCACCAGCGTCAGGTGGTCTGGATGACCTGTGACCTCTGTGCTGCTGTTGTCCTCTGTGCTCAGGTCGTTGATGACGCTCGCAAACACTCGACCCTGATGAAGAGAACATGCAGGCCATCGTGTTACTCAACTTTAATCTCGGTTGAAGTGATAAAAAGCTAAAGTTTAAAACCAAGTGAGTGGTCAAAATATTTATCCCACCTTTCGAACATTCTCCTCGCTGCCCATGCTGTCATCTCTGGTTTCCTCCACGGAGTCAGACTGTGGAAATACAGTGAATAAAATGAGCTAAGCAGAGACCAGAAGGATGCTGTGCCATATAACAGGTGTGGCAAAACACTTAAGACTTAATTGTTCTTACCACATCATCCTCATCTGATTGACTGTTACTCTCCTCTGAAGTCTGTTTGTGAAAAAGAAACATACAGTTTTAGAAAACAACATCTTATTTCCGCAATTTCCTTTATCTTTTCTTTCACTTTAGTTATATTTTTTGCAATAGAGTTGGCACAAGTACTAATACTACTACAACTCTTAAAGGAACAGTGTGTAACATTTAGGGGGATTTAGTGACATCTAGTGGTGCAGACTGCAGATTGCAATTAGCCGAAACCTTCCCAGCTAACATTCTTTCAGTGTTCATTTTTGCAGGGGTTTCTTTGTCTCGAAAACAACAGCATTAGCTCATAAAAACAGTAAAAACACTTTAAAAAAAATCAGTGTTTTTCTGACGCTCTCGTAGCGGAGGGGCTTCTAACTACACACATCAAAATGACATAAAAACTTTATGTTCACTTGACACAAAAACTCATCCCTTGTAAGCCTGATATATATATTTTTTAATTTGAGTCAACAATTTTGAGTTAATTTGACTAAAATTCATAAAGCTGATTTTGCCTAATTAGTTTCAAGCCAATCAACAACACTATCATTGTGCACTTAACATATTGTGGCGTCTTGGGGCTAAATGGGCGGAGTTTCCCAGCATGCCGTTAGACAATGTGTTTGAGACCACAAGTCAAAGAAAACTGTGTTTAAATGTGTTCTAAATCACTCGTTACCCATTACACAGTGATTAACCTTTATGTATTTCACAATGGTTCCAATGGGTTACAGTTAATGTTAGGAGTTGAGGCTTATACACAGTTAGTCACATCCCGCCTGTGTGAATATTCGTCTTACATTAAGTTGTGCTTAAGTAAAATAAAGTGCACTTCCTAGTTCAGAGTTTATTTCTGTACCTTATTCTACCAAGCAAGAAACCTAAACTTGCCATAATATGTCTTTATGGTTCAATGAAATAAAAAGTGTTATAAAATGTGTACTCAATTAAACAATAAAAAAGGTATATTCAAAACTGTTATGTTACTGTAATGTACTTTATTAAAAGTTCTGAGTGCATGCTGTTTCCAAAAAAATTTAAGTTGCGTGAAGGAATTGGAATTTACAGTGTATCCAGAGACAATGTTTGGTTTGTCCATTTTAGGCTACTGTTGAAATATGGCAGTGCAACATGGCGATGGCAAATGGCTCTTTCCAAGGTAATGAACACACAATTCTGATTTTCATTATACACTAAAGAAAACATACTTATTATACTCAATTTCTGCCAATATATCTCCCTATATTCTACACACTGTACCTTTAGAATATAATGAATTTAAGGTCACATATTTACAGAATGATGTCAGATTAATTAGATGAGAAGATTGACAAATCAAATGAACTTACTTGATTTGAGCTATTTTCTTCGGAGCTCTGCAACAGAAAAAGGAATACATTCCCATTTAGGTGGAAATCAGCACTCAAAAGAGATGCAAAGAGTCATCTGCATTGATAAATAAAAATAATCTCTCTGCTGGAGCAAATGTCTGCAGTACCTGAGCCTCCGAGGTGTCATTTTCAGCTGATTGTGAAGCAGACAAACTTTCAGTCTGGAGAAGAAAAATGAAGAGAGCACAAACCACGATATATTTAATTATACATAATAACTGCGACACAAACAGTAATCACATTCAAACTGCTGCTATAACTGGATCCAGTAAAGTAAACAATAGTGTCTGAAATGGAAATGCGTCTTGAGGTCTGGAGCATCTTCGAGTAACCGCACCTTTTGTTAGGCTTTCTGCTGACCTTGTGAACACAACCTGCCTGCAGTCAAGTGATTAACGTGTAAAGAGCATTGAGCTCCTGCAATGTAACACCGGCAGTCAAATGAGATAAACAGGAGATGACTGATTTCAGCTTGCACTCACCGAGTTAGAATCATCCTCATCTGATTGACTGTTGCTTTCCTCTGAAGTCTGTTCATGGAAAAGAAACACACTGTGTTAGAACATAATGCAGTGTTTTATTTCCACAATGCAGAGCACAGCAACACAGCCTCGAAAGCCTGGTGGGGATCATGCGTTTGGCTGTGTGTGTACGTGAGTGTGTGTATCTATCTGTCCACAGCTAATCTCGCATACTACTGGAACAATCAGCCTAATATTTTGTGTGCATATTCTATTCTCAAGGATCTCTTGTGGTTGCTGTGATTCACAATTGTTGAGTTGCCCAGAGTGGCAGTAATCAGCTTGGGCAGCTTTCACTCTACATTAATAAACTCTACTAGGTTTATAAATGTAAATACATACTAGACTTTCATGCACTAAGAACACATTTTTCTTATGTATCTGTATTTTTTCTCTCACTTCATTTCTTTTTTGTTACAATTATATTCATTATTATTAGAGTTCGCACTTCCACTGCTACTACTACTCTTAAAATGTGATGAATTTGAGGTTGTGAACCCTTCAATAGTTTACTGATGGCAATAAAGTAAAAGACAGAGAGTGATGATACAACTCACCTTGTCCTCTGATGTGGATTCTGATGATTCTGAGCTCAGACTCTGAAAAGACACACATTTGATATGGTGAATTTAGACATATTCACAGTACACTGTTGGAATAATTTGATCAAAATGATTTGAGTTGTGTAGATCACAGAAAATGAACTTACTTGATTTGAGCTATTCTGTTCAGAGCTCTGCAACAGACAAAAGAATACATAACCATTAAGATAAAAATCAGCAGCTAAAAGGGATGCAAAAAGTCATCTGCGTTAGAAAATAATAATCATGTCACAGTACCTGAACCTCTGAGGTGTCATTTTCAGCTGACTGTGAAACAGACAAACTTTCAGTCTGGAAAAACAAAGAGCACAAACCACAATATGTTTAATTATACATAATAACTGCAACACCGACAATCATCACATTCAAGCTGTTGCTGCAACTGGATCCAGACGTACAGTAAAGTAAACAACAGTGTCTGAGGTCTGGAGAATCTCTGCGTAACCGCACCTATTGTGAGGTTTTCCGCAACCTGCCTGCAGTCAGATGATTAATGTGTGAAGAGTGTTGAGCTCCTGCGCTGTGACACCAGGAGTCAAACGAGATATCGCTTTAGCTTTTAGTTGCACTCACCGAGTTTGAGTCGAGCTCATTTGATTCCAAAACAGCGCTGTATGAAATCTGTCGGAAAGAAATCATATTTTGAGGTCATATTTTACACAATGGTGGTTTCAATTGCTCACATTTACAGGCATGCTATAGCCTATGGTTGCAACTGTAAGAGTCAATGACAGTATTAAAAAAATAAAAATTCATCTGTAGAAACAAGCAAACATTTTAAAGATGTTGCTAAATGTGTATAAAATTGCTAAAAGATTAAATTGAAAAGCCTTAATTATAAGTTAATTGTTAATTAAATGAAACACAATTGTTTTATTTTCTGTTTTTTATACTTACTGGGTTGGCGAGAACTGCTCCAATGAGGCAAAACATGATTATGGTACCCTTCATTCTGTAACAGACGTGCAGTATGTGATTAATATTGTTGTAAATTTGATTAAATTCAATTTAAAATACCTCGTCCCTCAAGGAAAATTTGACATAAAGTGGTTAGCGACAATGAAACATAAACCTATTGATAACATTTCTTTAATCAATAATCTAAAACATATAGATAGTTGCTTTAAACTGCTAAACATGCAAAGAAAAAGTTGATAGAAACTAACAATACAACTTAAATGCTCTTGACAGCAATGAAAGTTTGGAATAATGCAAGAAATATATGATCAGTTACCTTATTGTCTGTTGGATTCAGAGCTGGTGTGAGAAATGCTGTCAGTGTTCCTTGTTCAGTGGATGTAGCAGCAAACTGTCCTGAGCCACGTATGGAAGCCGGTGGTTGAGGCAGTGAGAGCACGATGTGTGGATTTGCTGTAGGAACAACTGTATATAAGCAAACCTTAATTACAACAGTTGCATCACTTCCTTCCGGCCGTCTTTCAACTGTGGACATGCGAAGGTGGATTTGTTTCTGGAGAGCGAGCTCAAAACAAACACACACACTGGCACGATAATGCTCACACCACACACACCACAAACACACGCACACGCACTCACACACAGTTGGGCTCATTCAGTCGCTTCGTGTCCTCCACCCTCTCTCACGTCCTCAGTGAAATATAGTTTAGCCTACTAAACCATAGGATTTGTGGCCTGTTGAGAAAACAAGCTCACCCACTCAGAGAGGAAAGGACGGCTAGACGGAGTCATGCTTGTTTCCGGTGAAGTGCATGTTTTTTTCTGTGCTGTCTCGTCAACCACTAGTTTGATTTTTTTTAATATATTTATATAGATTTTATTGTTGTCTAATAATTAATTTCAAGAGGCAGGTGAGAGGCAGTACCTTGATCAAAGGTAGATTGAAAATACTTTTTTAAGAAAGGAGGAAATTATCTTTTTAATAAGGAGGCTCAAACCAGTCATATACGCACATTAAGACAAAAACACTGATACAATTATTATCAAAAGAGCCATTTTTGGCCAAAAAAAGAAAAACAATACTATATATATCTAAAGCCACAAAACATATTTGAGCCCCATTATAGAGGTAACACAGCCTTTTAAGTTGAATTCAGCCTATCAGCATTACTGATATGTCTAAATGATCATTTACTGATATGTTTAGCACAATGTGGCTATTCTGCAGTGGGCTATTTTTGATTATTTGGTACTTTAACTTTGCAGCATTGCTAATAAAAGCAAATATATATGTCTTTGCACTATTAAATTCTCTTTTTTCCCCTGAGACTTTTCCCTTTTTGTATGCAGCCATCGCTAGTGATGTTTTTAGAAGAAAAGGCGCCAGGCCACATCACGCACATTTTCATTGACGAAATGTTAGAACATTTTTTAAAATCGCTGTGTAGACTGTAGGCGGCCCGGTGGTGTGGTGTTTAGCACTGTCGCCTCACAGCAAGAGGGTTCCTGCTTTGATCCCAAGAGGGACCTTCTGTGTGGAGTTTGCATGTTCTCCCGTGTCAGTGTGGGTTTTCTCCAGGTACTCCAGCTTCCTCCCACAGTCCAAAGACATGCAGGTTAATTGGTGACTCTAAATTGCTCGTAGGTGTGAATGTGAGTGTGAATGGTTGTGTGTCTCTATGTGTCAGCCCTGTGATAGTCTGGTGACCTGTCCAGGGTGAACCCCGCCTCTCACCCAGTGTCAGCTGGGATAGGCTCCAGCCCCCCCGCGACCCTCAAGAGGATAAATGGTTACGAAAATGAATGGATGGATGGATGGATGGATGGATGGATGGATGGATGTATAGACTGTATGAGAGTTATTTATTTCCACATAATTGTCCGTCAAAGCCACAGGAAGCCACTGGAGAGGGGCCAAAGAGATGCACTGATCATTTTGGCTAATCTCTGAAAGCAGCCCAGTCACCACAAGAAAATGTTCTGCAAACCAGTTAATCTGTATGTCTCATCTGTAGTATATCCACACTTCTAAAGTGACATAGTACATGAGCTGACTTTGTCACTGTAAGGTGGAGAGAATGGTAGATGGTGTGACACCTACGTGAGACGGCTGCCAAGCTGCAGACTACTATTTGAGACTGCTTGGTTTTTGGCGGCCTTTCCGCCTACGTTTTTGGCACTGAACTTGAATGTTTTGTTTTTTTTCACAGCACCTGGGTGTTTTTAGCAGCACGCTGTAGTGTTTCCCGGCACTGTTTGAGCCACAAAGCCTGGGTGTTTTTCAGCGACCCATGCCTTTTGCTTTTCCAGGGCATTTCTGTCACCAAATGTGGGTGTTTTAGGCCAAACATGATCTTTTGCTAACCATAATCAAGTGGTTTTTGTGCCTAAACCTAACCACACCTTCACCACAAATGTAAGATTTCAATGTATCTGCTACAAAGTCGTTAACATACCTGTGATTTGCAGAAATGTACGATACAAACATTCTTTTCTGGCAGTTGGGTTGCTATAAACACATATCGGCATATGAATGCAGATAATTTTTTGAAAGCTAATATGAAGCTAGGTTGTTGTCGGGTGATAGCCGATGGGTTCTGGAATTGCATTTTGGCCAAAGCCTCACAACACGGACTGTTTACATGCCATTTAAACATGGTTCATCAATACTACTCAGACTACAAACAGATTACAAACGTAAACCAGAACACTTCCGATACCAAAATCTCGTCCCGTCGCCCACAGATTCTACGTACATATGCGGATATCCGTTTACAGAGATTATGCAACCTGTTGTCCTCAGTGTTACGTGATGTTGTTGGAAACAAGACGTGTTCTTGGAAGTAGGACATGTACAGTAGGACACCTAAATAAAGACTTCTATGTTTCCTCCCTGAGGCTCATAATTGCTTCCTGGATATCCATATATGGTCAGGCCTAAAATAAGATTACAGATTCTTTGTTTAACCTCACTCTGCATTTCAACCGTGCAAAAGAAACATGTAATTAGACTGGATGTTCACCAGTCTGGAGCTGTTTGCCAAAACCACAGCTACCAGAGAGCGGAGAGGACGATTGATGCTTGTTGTGGCTCACAGACCGGCAGTCAACAGTGTCTGCCTTGAGGTTACATACGTTTTTATGATGTATCCAACATGTCAGCCAGACATGTGATGCATCAAGGTTATTGATTTGCTAATGTGATATGCGATTTTACAACAAGACAGACTAGTAATAGAGCAGTGGACTCAAATCTGATCCTCAACGGCCAGAGTGATGCAGGTTTTTGTTGCTCCCTGGTGTTTAGTGAGCAGCAGCTGAGCCAATAATGAATCATGAACTAATCAAGGAGGAACAGAAGCCTGCAGGACAGTGGCAATTCAGGGACAGCATAACCGAAAATAACTCTAGTACTTGCCTCCAATTTCAAAGTTATTTACATGACTGTTTTCATTTTCATGCTGCTTCTGCTCCATCACATTTCAAGGGTAAATATTATACTTTGCACTCCACTACCCTAAATTGCTTTAGCAAAAAATATAATTAACAAATAAATTCTGATTCATTATTATAGATTAAGAGCCTCGGCAGTATGAAAAATAGTTAAGATTAGCCTGAACTTTACCAGCTGAATGATTGAAGTCATGCTGAATGTATCAATAGTTAAAAATCCAGTTATATAATATTATGTTGAGATGGGTTATTCTGCATGATGAGTACTTTTTGCTTCAAATACATCTGTACTTTAAATAAGTAAAATTTAGAATGCAGGACATTTACTAGTAACAGAGTATTTCTACCCTGTTGGATTGGCACGAAAAGATCTGAGTACTTCTTCCACTGTAGAGAATTTTACGAAATTCAGTTTCAGTGTTCACAGCGACTGACAACCTCACCTGAAATGTCTAGTGTGCAGGATTTAATGGCCTCTAGTGGTGAGGTTGCAGTTTGCAGCCAGGTTAAACTTCACTTAAAGCGTGCCAAGCATGAAAGAGAACTACGGTGGCCTACACAAAAACACATATGGCTATAATAATAAGGCCAGTTTTTAGTTTGTCTGTCCTGGGCTACTGTAGAAACAACACTTTAAGGTAATTAAAACACAACAATTCTTGTTTTTTATTTTCCTGACTTCAGTCATATCACATGATTCATAAGCAGATAGAGTCTTCCCAGTTATCACATAACTGTAAGTGCTCAGAATAAAATGTAAATTTCTAACACCTAAATTTCCATTACAGCTGCTGATGACCATCACCTGATTTGTTTAAAAGCTCCAGAGCAGACACTGAATGGCTCTTTTGGCGAATCTGCAATGTCAAATGAGAAGAGTGCATTACAATAAGAACACTTTGATAAAAAGACAAATCTTGCAAAAGTGAATAAAAATATCTCTTCAAGTCTCCCTGCTGTCATGAGCAATGGATAAAAATACTTGAAATAAAATGGTGACAGATATTTGTCATGTTGTTAATCAACATGTTTGAATAACACTTAGTGGCCTGAGCAGCACAGGCCTGTGGCAGAGTGACATCTAGTGGCCAAAAGTATGTATTAGCTCTGTCCTAAAACTGTGCTTCATGTGACAAGTTTCACGAGTTTGGTTTGGTTTTATTCTGTCATAAGCAACCTACACATGATACAGTTGTTCCAGTATTTAATAAGACAAAAGAAGAAAAGCAAAACAAAAAAAATACAATTCAACATGAGACCTGGACATTAAATTAAATGTAGGTAGAGCCTTAGGCGTAGATTTTAAACCTGGGGCACCAGCAACATGTCTCCCTCAGTTATTTACAAAATGTGCATTTTTCATTCCAATGAAAACATAAAAATTGTAGTTTTATTTTGACAAAATTAAAGACATTTTCGACATAAATTAATGCAGAAAAGACAAAAACTGGTGCATAAACAATTCACCAGGATGCAGGAAATTAAGTTTTTGAAGCTCAGAGGTTGCATATGTGTTCAGGGACAAGATCATATGTGCATGATTGCTTGCACTACAGGACCTATCATAAAAGCATGCACTGGGGCCCGTCGCAACAACCCTACACCACTACATGTGTTCTCCCCAATGTTGAAACAAAACTTTTGCTCTTGGTTATCAGGAGCAAAGCTGATACAGAAAACTTAATATTTCATTACATATACTTCTGTTCTAAGTCAAATATCATCCTGTGTTTGAATTTGTCATGTATATATGTTTTACATGTATATTCTAAATAACAAACCTGGATTTGTATAGACTGTCAGATTTTATTTTTTAACTTTCTTCCTCACTCTGTGTATGTGTCCCAAAAACAGAGTCAATAAATGATATATGCAATGTGTAAAAGTAAGTAAATAATAAGAATAAAAATAACCCAAAGGAAACAAGGTACCTAACTGAAGTTCAAAGCAGGATCTATTTCTCTCCCTCTTTGTATCTCTGTAGCCCAAAGACCCTCCCAAAGTAAAAAAAAAAAAAAAGTGTTGGCACCATAGACCCAGAAAAAAACTGTGTGTGAGTGTGTGTGTGTGTGTGTGTGTGTGTGAGTAGCATGCCAGTTTGTGTGGACAGTGTGAGCGCTGTCTCGAATACAAAAGGACACCTTCACAGGTTCAACACAGGCAAAGATTCTCATTTCTCTTGCTACTGCCAGCCTCAGGTAAAAATCTAATTACTGTCTTTTTTCATTGTTTTGAAGGGTGGTTTGTTAATGATCAATAGAGGTGCATTGACTAACTGATTTGCAGTCAGACTTGTTGTGTGTTGTATGCAGTGACCACTGGCTTGGTTATGCTGTAGCCTCATTTGTGACAGCCAAAACTTTATGTTGATGCTTAATGGTGACATTTATGCCTTAATTATTTCTGTGCATGTGAAGAGATACTGTCACTATTATTATACTGTCTACTTTGTGATGTACTAACTAATATACTGCACATAATATTTTGAATGTTGGTTACTTGTAGTTGTGTATAATCTACATATCAAGATGTACTTTTTTATAGTTTATGTATTTTAAGAAAAACCTCAAAGAAATCAAATAATTTGAATTAAATAATGTGAGTGATGACAACCATCATGTAATATACATAGGTGTTACGTTAAATATGAAAAGTTAATATGTGTCTTTACCAACATTACCACAATAAGATCACATAAAACTGTGTGATTTATCAGTTTTAGTGAATTTTCATACACACACTCCCCGTTGACAACTATTTGGGCTTTAGTGGGCCGAACCGGAGAGCTATTGTTCCCCTGGACAGGCCCACTGGTGTCTGTTTTGTTTCCGTCCCGAGAGACAAAAAGTTTGTGGACTTAGTCAACTTTTTCCAGTCTGGTAGCTTCTGATGTTTACTTAGGCTCTGAATGTGACTTTTGAGAGAGAGGCGCATCTCAGAGGCCTGTAACCTTGACAACGGTGGAGGCCAATCGCGCCGCTCTGCTTGTCATGAAAGTGTTGGCAGCACACAAATGCACTCATTTGTTTTAACTTTGAAGGCTTTGCCAAGTTCATGTCTTTGTTGTGACCCGTTAGAAGTCAGATTGTAATGTAGTCATTTGCTTAGAATATGTTTTGTTAAATCGGGTTATCTAATTTTCATCTCTGCAGGGATTCACGATAATGTAAAGTAGCACATGTAATTAAATTTGGGCTAGATGTAAGCCTGATGTTTTAAGTATTCATTTAAATGTTTCAGGTATGAGGGCCTGCTTGGTATTCCTTTGCTTCCTGGCAGCAACATTTGCCCTGTCTGTGAGTAATATTTTTCTTAATTTGACATCGAATTTCACCATGAGAGAAGTGACAAACAAAAGATGTGATATTTTTTTATTGCAATTTGGGCATTAAAGGAACAGTGTGTGGGATTTAGCGACACCTAGTGGTGAGGATTGCAGATCACAACCAGCAGAAACTTCTCCAATTGCTGAGCGTGAACTCCCGGTCAGAATTCCTTCAGTGTTGATGGTTCAGTAGGTTTTTACCAGGAGCCAAATTATCCACAGGGGTCTCCTCCTCTCCAAAACAAGCGAATCATGTGATTAAAACCAGTAGAAAACAATGAATAAAGCAGTTTCACGTTACAAATCATTTTCTCCAATGCTGTTCAGTCATTGTAGACAGGCATTAGCCAGCACTTACCTTTTCTCCAATAACTTAAGATCGTTCAGGAGGTTTTTACTGGGAGCCGAATAATCCCGAGAGGTCTCCTCCTCTCCAAAACAAACAGACTGAGTGATTTAAACTGGTAAAAACACTGAATAAAGCAGTTTCACATTGTTTCCACGACGGCCAACATGAAAACGTGAATGGCTCTATCTGAAGTCAGTGTTTAGTTTGTCTGTTCTGGGCTACTGTAGAAAGATAGCAGCATGGCGGAACCCGTGGACGAGGACCCTCCCTGTGTAGATATAAACGGCTCATTAAGGTGACGAAAATATGGCCGTTCTTATTTTTCTGGTGATTATACACTAAAGAAAACATACTTATATTATTACATTATTTTTTATTACTGCCAATATAGCGTCCTAAATCCTACACACTGGACCTTTAACTGAATGGATGTTCATGTAATTAATTATCCCCATTATATTTAGGTAAAGAGTAAACCTCATGGAAAACACCATGGATTGCACAAGACTTCACATACAGCCAAAGAAAAGGTAGAGCAAGACTCTACAATGATGTTTTAAATATGTATTTGAAACATAAAATGATTTAATGTTGTGAAATTCACATTTTCCCTTTCTCCAAAATAAGGACGTTATCACAGAGGAGGCCAACAAGCCACAGATCTTACCCACTTTAGTCACGTTTGAGGCCAGCAGCCAGGAGCAGGAAGATGAAGAACTGAGCTCCCAAGACAATGCTAATGCTAACAAGGAGGAGGGAGAGTTCGAGGTGTCTGAGAGGAACGACAAAACGACTGCAGTCCTGCTGAGCGAGGAGGAGCTGGTGGACCTCCTGAAGAAGGAAGCAGAAGAAGAGCAGGAAGCAGAAGAGAGATTGCTAGAGGAAGAAGAAGAAGTGGAGTTGGACAAAGGCAAGGCGGAGTCTGGTGAGGCTGTGGAGACCACCGAGGACAAGGAGGTGGAGGAGAGGAAGATGGATGACAAACTAGAAGTGGAGGGAGATGATAAAAAGGTGACAGATGAGGAGGAAGAAGGAGTGAAGGAAGATATGCTGGAGAAAGAGGAGGAAGAAGAGGTGGAAAATATGTCACTCAAGGAAAAGACGGAAAAGTCAGTTGAAAAAATAGCAGACAAAGAGGTACAAGGGGCATTTCTGGAGGAGATAGATGGGAGCACAGAGTCAGAGATCCCAGCTGATCTTGACTACGCTGCCGATAGTGGCATCTTACAACCTCTCCAGATTGTATCCGCTAAAATAAAACCTCATCCTGATGACACACTGCCTGATTCAAAACCAGATGTCAAAGAGAAGGAAGACAGTGAGAAAGAACTGCCCATCATCACAGATGACTATGAACAAGACGTTCAAAACACTGAGGCAGTGGACAGTGAGGAGGAGTCCGATCAAGACAGAGACTCACAGGCAATATCTAAAGATGTCGATAAGAAAGAACCTGAAGCAAACGTGGACCCTCATGAACCAAAAAGCACTACGGAGTTCGAGTCAGGTTCCCGACCGGCTGGAAAGGAGGAGGAGAGGAGTAAGAATGAGAGTGGCAGTCACACCAAGGGAAAGACAAGGAAGCAAAAGAAGAACAAGAGGGCGAGGAAGCACTCTCCACAGAGCGAGGAAACACAGTCTGGACAGGAACAGACCCAACAGGATCCTCAGGTGTCTGAGGGCAGCAGCATTGACAATACAGTCCAAAAGGCAAAGAGGAGAAGGGCAGGAAAATGGGTAATGCATACTTTTGTAAAACTCTGATGTAAACCTGTGCACAACAATACCAGATGCTCAGAGCAACTGTGCAAAGAGCTGTTTAGGGAGGCGGTCAAATGGTAGATAGCACAGGACTTCCACCCTGGTGACTGGTGTTTGTGTCCTGTGTGAAACCTATACTGCTTGTAATTACCAGGTGGCCGGAAACAAGACTCCAATGTTGCTCCATATCTTCTGCATGTATAAACAGGCAACTGTTGCTCATATCAGCTAAAAGTTAGATGTCAGTGTTGTGTGTCTACAGAGCGATTCTGGTCCCTCCCAAGTGGCCAAAACATCTGTTATTGCTGGTTTTCATGAGGGGACAGTGACATTTACTTTGCTGTTGTGCTGCAATCTGATAAACAAATTTATTATTCTCAAGAAATTACATTTTCACATCTCTTTTCCAGGGTCCTTTGGTAGGAATGAATCCAGTGCAGATAAGAGCCACGGTGGATCTCTACCCCAGTTCCAGACCCCCTCTTGGTGGAGGCGTCCATCACCCAGAAGCCCCTGCTGGTTGGTTAATTCAGCTTTCACCATACTGACTAATGCACTATCCCAACAGCCCACACGGGAATCTGCTGACTTGATCATTTAGCTAGAACTTCCGCATGAATAGTGTCAGTCTGCTTCACGGTCACTACCAAAACACAGCTCTGCGGGCTTAAGGAGTGAATGATGGAGATCAAGTTGAATTTAATCGCTGTGCAAACTCAAATGGTGGAGGAATGTAGGGGATGGTGTGTAGTGGGTATAGCTCATCAGTTAGCACACTGTAAAATAAAACCAAACCAGTTCTGAGAATGACTCTTCATATCATTGGTTTTAAAATTCTTGTGCTTGTCTGTTCTCCTAGATCCATGTGACAGCTTCCCCTGCAAACGTGGAAAGACCTGTAAACTTGACGCAGACAATAAGCCAGGCTGTGTGTGCCAAGAGCCGTCTGAATGCCCTCCCAGTGTGAACGACTTTGATCATGTAAGTATGGACGATCTGTTAAAGGCTAAACTGGGATGGTGTATAACAGCTGCTATATCACATTTGATTGTTGCTCTTGTTGAACTCCTGTAGGTTTGTGGGACAAACAACAAAACATATGCTACGTCATGTGAACTCTTTGCTACTAAATGCAAGCTGGAGGGCACCAAGAGAGGACACAGACTTCATCTGGACTACACTGGGCCATGCAAAAGTGAGTGTTAAGCCTTGTGCAGAGTATATGCTTTAAACAACAACATTATTTGATGATCTTTCTCTGTTTCTCTCTCAGTAATACCTCCTTGTGTGGACACTGAGCTGGTCCAGTTTCCTCTACGAATGAGAGACTGGTTGAAAAATGTGCTGCTGCAGCTCTATGAACATGACTCCATGACCCCTGGCTTCCTCACGCCTAAACAGCGTTTTAGAGTAAGATGTACTGTTCAAATAATTACGTTTTGATAAACTGTGATCCTTAAAAAGAACTATATATTTTAGTCTTAATCTTAAAAACCACAACTACCATAGCACAGCAATTTATTGTGTTCTTTGTATCTAAAAATGAGTCTATGGATGTGTCAGTAAAAAAGTCACTTAGTACATTTGGGAAAAGGAAAGATTATGCATAATGTTATGTATTCTGTAGGTGAAGAAAATTTTTGAGAGTGAGCGGCGCCTTCATGCTGGTGATCACTCCGTTGAGCTGCTTGCGCAGGACTTTGAGAAGAACTACAACATGTACATCTATCCAGTTCATTGGCAATTTGCACAACTGGACCAGCACCCTTCTGACAGGTAGAGTTTATTCAGTCCAGTCTCCAGAAGAAAGTGTCCGCTTCTGCAAACTATTCATACATCGCATTTGTATGTTTTATTCGCCAACATTTCTAAAGTGACATAGCATATAAGCTGACTTTGTCAAGGTAAGGTGGAGGGGATTGTGGATGGTATGACACCTAGGTTAGTTGGCTGTCAAGCTACGGACCACTGTTCAAGACCAGTGAATGACAATACTGGTTGTTTTTGGCGACCCTTTGCTGTGTTTCCACTGGTGTTTGTGGCACCAAACCTGGGTGTTTTTTTAGTGACACATCAGGGCGTTTCCTAGCAGTGTGTGAGCCACCGAACCTGGATGTATTTCATCGCCCTGTCCCTGTTTTTCCAGCAGCTTTTGTGCCACAAAATTGAGTGTTTTAAGCCCAACTATGATCTTTTCCGAACCATTAACAAATGGTTTCTGTGCCTTAAAGCCACTACAAGGAACTTTTAAATGGATATGCAAAAGTCTCTCGTTTCTGCTGATGTCTGTGCGTGACCTACAACAACAAATGAGACCATCGGTGTGAAGATAAGCTATTTCTATATAGTGTATATCCATACCTTTAGGAAACTGTCTCCAGGTCCGCCCCAGGTCGTTTCCGGGACGAAATGATTTACGTCAATCTGATGGCACACGTCATCTTACCTAGTTGCTTACATTTATAGTGACTTATAAATAGTCGCTATTCCTCCTCCTCGACCCAACGTCCGCGGGGAGTTAAAATAGCAGCAATCATCGGGTAAAAGTTCTGTGAAAGAACTGGACTCACCAACAGTCAGCCACGTCTCAGTCACACAGAGAAAATCCAATCCTCAGGAAGTCAGGAAATCCTTCAGGATAAACATTTTGTTCGCTAGCAATCTAGCATTTACCAGCCCAATCCTGGCAGGAGCCAGCGGGTCCACGGCGTTAGCTGTCTGGGGAGCCACACACAGAGGCCGCAGGTTGTGCAGATTCACCATGCGCCAGCGGGGACGAGGAGAGCAGGGGCTGCAGGGCTGGAACACCTCATCCGGGCCGATGACAGGTACCAGCCAGGCGTTGACAGGGTCCAGGGAGTGCCGAGAAATAAAGAGGCCGTGAAAGTGCTCGCCAAACAGGCCTTCAGCCTTACCAGCCGACCCCTTCCCTGTACCCCGGTGGCGGTGGCGCTTACGCCGGAGAGGGGGAGCTGAGGTGCGGCAGAGGTGAGCTGGGATCCCCGATAGGAGCAGGGGCAAAGTTTCCCATCTTGTTGTTTCATTCATCCCCAAAACAAACACATGCGCGAGCCAGTAAGCGTCTTTACGACAATACGCGCTAGAGCTCATGGGAAATGTAGGCTTCATTTCGGCAAAACACTACCACTTTTGTCCACAGGGTCGCCAAAATCAACTCAAAATGAAAGTTCCTTGTAGGGGCTTTAACCTAACCACACCTTAACCGCAGCATTTTTGAGAAATTTAAACTTTTAATGTATCAAATAACATACAAAAAATATATATAAATGTAATGTATCAGTGGTTTGCAAAGGCGCACCATGGCAACATTTTTCAGGCAAATGAGTTGTTTTATTCTCCTAAAAGTAAACTTTTTTTTTTTTCTCAACCTTGATATTTTGTTTAGAAATGATCATAGAGTAGGGAGTTTCACTAGTATATGTTTAGAAGCCAATACTACACTGAAGTCACTAAAACCAGTATTTTTGCCTATATGGTGTTAACTATCATGGCAATAGTTAATACCATAAGCAAAAACACTGGTAGGATTGGCGGATGTCAAAGTTTTAACAGAACCACTACCACCAAGATGATGTATCATAAAACCCATCTATGAGTCTAAATATAATGCAAACATACTGTACTGTGTATATATTAAATGCTCAGTTATCAAATGTTGATGTTCACCTGTCCCATGCAGAGTCTTGTCCCACTCAGAGCTGGCTCCACTGCGAGTCCCTCTGGTGCCGATGGAGCACTGCACCTCCCGCTTCTTCCAAGAGTGTGACGCTGACAAGGACAAGCAGGTGTCCTTTAAAGAGTGGACTTCCTGCTTTGGTATCAAGAATGGTAAGAGCTACCAACAGCATGTCACCACCATGCTGTGGTGTAACTCTACCCTGAACATTTTTCCTCAACATTAATGACAGCTTTAGAATTTACACTTTGGCTCTGATGATTTTCCAGTCAACTATTTAGGCACATTTTCTTTACATGTGTCACTCTCATGTGTTTCTTTTTAGGTTTTAAAAACTCTTTTCCTCACAACAGTGTAATGCCTGAGAATACATATTCAGTTCCAGACACAACATTACACACTGACACAACTGATTTCCTGAATCGATTTGATTCCTACTCACAATTTTGTCTTAATTTTGGACTGATATTGATACTGAGTGATTTTGAATTATTGTATTTTTAATGTTGTTTCATGAGTGGACCCCAGGAAGACTAGCAACCACTTTGTGGAAGCTAATGGGGATCCAAATAAAGAATAAAGGTCCTGACTTAATTCAATTTTCTATTCAATTAGATGCAAAATCAATTCAGGAAGAGATATTTCAGTTACAATACCAATTTTGCTAGAATATGAAAGAGATTCCCAGAACAACTAATGCTGTAAATTATACAAGCAATTATTTTAAAAAGACTAAATTCAGAACAGGAATTGAATATTTGATAAATCTAGTCCCGGGGCCAGTTTAATGCTGTTGAGATTAACATGGTTAAAGTTTAAGCATCGGCTGGAAAAGGCATACAGTATATTACAAGACAGATCTTTAATTTTATGAATTGCTATCAGATCATTCAAAGGAAGATTGATTTGAATTGGTTATAGTGATTTTATAACCCTAGCTCTAGTGTATATTGCAATTACTTTGTGTAACGCAGCCAGTTTATCCATGATTTATTTTTACGTTTGCTATAATACTCCCATGATTCCAACTATCCGTTCTCTCCACAGATGATATGGATGCCAACCTGCTATTCTGAGCTCCATGTCCTTCCTCATCTACAACAGAAGCTTATTAAAGCTGCTCCAACAGTGCAGCTGGAGACAGAAGCCTCCATGAACCTCTGTAACATAAGGAACTCATACTGATGAAAGAAATTCATTTTTACCTCCTGCTATAGAGGGCAAGTGTTGATGGTCATCGCTGTTATTTTGTGTCAGCTTGAATCTGTGTTCTGTAATTTAGACTACGCTGCTAGAATGATTTTATTAGGATATAAAAAGGTGTTATTTTTTAGCTGGTTTTTATCCAGAAACTGTTTTCTAATGCATTCCAACCTGGGGAAAAGTTTACATCAGCTCATTAGTGGAGGAGGTCTTGTAAATGGGGCTTTGAGAGAACTGCGGTTTGTATGTTAGAGTGATTTAGTGCAGAATTCCTCCTTAAATCAAAGTTAAGTACACTTATGTTACAGTAGAGATGTAAAACAATAACTGTGTGTCTTATCTTAGTTTGCAAATGCTGTAAATGTTTGTCTTTGCTTCCTACATTTCATTGTAGCTCTAATTAAAGCTTTATGGACAGCAGTGGACTTCACAATATCATGACGTAGAATAGCTCTGTGCACCCTCTCATTAACGACGACTTTCTTTACAGCCCTGAAATAAAAGTTGCATCATTCGGCGGATAAACATAAACATCAGTTTACGCTTTAATATCATGTTTTATTTGTTGGTCAGTTTCCCTGATGCCAACATGACATGAAAACATGACCTCTGCAACAATGGTTTGGAGAATGCAAGTCACTGTTACCAGGTTAAGGTTCGCCACATAATCCCGAATAATGGCCATCTGTAAGGTAACAAAGCAAAAAATAGCAAGCAGCACGGTCATGATGATTACAGTGACTTGTTGTTTTGAGATAAAGCGCTGGACTGTGATTGGACCTCTCATGGTGATGGCTGAATGTGCCGCTTTCTATATAAGCAAAGACAGAAGCAGCTCTTCACTTGTCGTCTGTCTGCTGTGACTGAGATAAAACATGTTCTGCTTACTGTGGGTTATCCTCCAGACCCTGGCTGTTGTGGTGGAGGGTGGTGTGTCTTCAGGGAGTGCTGAGGCACTCGCCAATGGGGGAGTGAATAATAATGGAGCAGCAGCTGGCAACAGTGCCAACACGGGGGCTCAAAATGGGGTCCCGCTAAATGGTGAACCCCTCGTGGGACGCTTAGTCCAACTTGGTGGCTCGTTTTTCCTCCAGCCAGTCGGGAACCAAGTAGGTCAGCAGCTTATTCCCATCGGAGCTCTCCAGCAAGGTGGAACCTTTGCTGTGGTGCAGGCAGGTGCAGCCAATGTGAACCCACAAGTGACTCATGGTGCCAGGGGTGGGCCGGTCACACTGTTTGCTGTGCTGCCACAGGTGAATGCTGGAGGAAACCAACAGGGTGCCCTGTTGACTCCTGGCCAGGTGCAGCTGATCTCAGTGGCTGGGCTGAGCAACCAGCAGCAGCAGCAGCCAGGCACAGCTGGTGGGAGGGCGGCCAGCAGAGTGAGGTTTCAGCGTTCAGTGGCAGCTCGCCTCAGGAGGACACAGTCTCCGGTGATGAAGGCGGTGGAAGCTGAGGAGGTGGAAGAGAACTCTGGGATGGAGATGGAGATGGAGATGGAGGAGAAGCAAGCAAAATGAGACCACACAGCAGATGACTCATGATTTACTACACCTTGATCCTGTCACACTAGCTGTTCACACTTGAATGTTATTAATCACTGTCATCGTAATTAATGAGCAATAAATGATGGAAGTCAACTGCTGAATCTTTGTGGAGTCTTTATTCAAATAAACCAATAAACTAAATACTTGATTTCACATATGTGGAGCCCAAATTATGTAAAGTTGAGTTGAGCAAAATCCTGAACATTGTCATGGGTGTGGCTCCTGTGATGGCAGTTATTTTTGTATATGAGACAATATGCACAAATCTCTATTTACAGTACGCTGCTCGCAACATGGTGATTTAAGTCTCTAAATATGAAAGACATCTTAAACACATTACTCACATCATGGCGGAATTCCCAGAGTAGCTTATTTTGGTGTATAAAGCCTCTGACATAATGAAAAGTCTCTATAAATTAATGAATCATGCATATAAAACACGCGTATTTCCATGATTACATTAGGAAATATAATTCGTGTTTCAATAACTGCAAACAGGAATAAAAAGCCGCTCAACGTGAACTGCATGACAGTGTGTAATTAGCACAGAGCTCCAGACCAGACTTCCACAGAGACTGTTTACCTGGTCTGCTGCGGGCTGCCCAGTCAGCAGCAGCAAAAAAAAAAAAAACACCCTTCCCCAGACAGCCTCAGTATGTGAGAGCATACCCAGCCAACCACACTGGGAATACATGTAATAGCTCTAAACATCATGTGCTGAGGAAACATGACAGACAAATAATCTGCTCCTGTCTGTTTGTGACATCAGAGGTTTTAACAAATTAAAAAGAGGTCTGGCAGCTCGTGGTCGTCACTGTTGGGCTGTTGAGGAGTTATTTTAAGGCCTGGTATTGCGTAAAAATCATTTTGAGACAAATATAAACTGAGCACAAATTACAGTGAAGCCTCCCTCCAGACATGCCCGGGGCAAGTACAGTACTTTGCGCTTAAACACAGCAGCAGGAAGCGTGACATTTCCTAAGATGTCATTCTGACTTGGGTGTTTTTCAGAGCTCACAAACCATCTGCTCATAAACAGTGTGCTGCTTGAGAGGTAAATGTTTAATGACATTTAAGAGCACACGCTGCTTTTTCATGGTTTCTCTATAAAAGACCTTGATGATGATGTCAGTTGTTTGCCTCCTGTGATCACAACCCGCAACATTTAGATGGTTCATGCTGTTTTTTAGCTTCCAGAAACGTCCGCAAACCCTCCCCAAGACACTGAATCACTCTGTTGTTGTTTGTGGTCGCTCAGCTGCTTATCGAGAACAATGTTAGAGGTTTGAATAGGCTGAAGTGCCTTTGAAAAAAAAAGGCAGCTCACCGTTACATTTCTTTAAAATCTTGAAGAAAAAGAAGATGTCATATCACACACGAGTTCCCGTGACACATAGGTGACAAATATAGTTCATGAACAAATCAGAGTTCTCCTCTCTAATTGGCTCGCAATAATCTCTAGGACTGATAAAAGGTGCTCAAAATTCAGAGAGCAACTATAGTCCTGCTTGGCACATAACATTTTGAAGAAGAGCAGAAAACATAAGGTATGTATTGTTTTTTTTAAAATACTGGGATTATAATTAATGTGTCTGAAAACAAATAAATAGTCAGTAAAAAATCATGCATATATAACAAAAATAAATTAAATTAGATTTTACAATATAAAATGTGTGTTTTCTCATGTTTTTACAGGTTTCAGGCTGCACAATGAAGCTTCTCCTCCTCACAACATTTGTAGCAACTGTCTGCTATGTGAGTACAGCCTGTCTGTCTGTCTGTCTGTCTGTCTGTCTGTCTTCCATGCAAAGCAATGCAATTTAACACCTGGTCTCTTTTTTACTCACTGCAGGTTAATGCAGGCAAGGTAAGAAACATTCACTGATGAAATATTAGTACAATAATGCAAAATTAGATGATTGTTAATAACAAATGGTCCTTCTCTCTCTTCATACAGAGACAGAGGATGTTGGCGGCTATGAATGCAATGAATGGAGGAATGATGGGAGGCATGGGAGGCATGGGAGGTATGGGAGGTATGATGGCAAACGGAGGCATAAACCCTGGGATGATGGCTGGAGGCCTGAACCCACCCATGGTTGCTGGTGGTGGGGCTGGTTTCATCGGGCAGCCGCAGTTTGCTCAGGTGAGTCTGTCAGGTTGTAAAACAGGAAGGAAAATGACACAACAGGTTTCAACAGTGTGTTTTTTCCTCTTACCTGCAGTGCTATTTATCAATCTAGATTGTTTTGGTGTGTTTCACTGCACAGAAGGAAGTGTGCATCTGCTCATGGAACAGCTCAGAGGTGCTACGTGAGCTAGCAACAGATGCACGCTTCCTTTTGCACGGTGATACACTTGATGGGTTTAGTTCGATAGAAAGGAAATATTTCCTGCATGAAACTACTCACACGAAGGTTTTGGATTATCTTGAGTAACCTGGTTATGATTTCTGGAAAGAGACATTGCTGTTGAGTTTTTCAAATGCCATCTAGTTCTATAATATGATGAGAAGGCAGACATCTCTACGGCCTATATCTCCAACTCTGGGCAACTCACATCAAAACTATCCAAAGGGATAAATAGCAGTGCAGGTAAGGGGACAAATATGTGTTTTTGAATTTGGGGTGGACTGTCCCTTTAAACTGTTAAGTAAAATATGTTTCCATTAACTGTATGTGTGTGTTGGGTGTAAAAACAAGCCTGTAAACAATTAGAAAAACATTAATAATCCCCATAAAATTAGCAGTACGTGCATGGTATCACAATAAATTTGGTTGTTTTCATGAACTCAAAGTGCACCACAAGATGGCGCTCTCCTGTTGTCTCACTTGTTGGTTTCTGATGTTTTTATCATTAAAATACTTCATCATTTGGCTTAGTTAGGGTTCTAACCCCGAAGGGGTAGAACCCTTCTAAAATTGTGCCGGTTTATTATTTATTATTATTATTATTATTATTATTTTTTGTTGTCTGCCGCTTGAGCCTAAATTCCCGTGAGCTGGAATATGCCAGAAAGTCGGGGTTTGGACCATGGATTGGAAATGATGTGCATCAACTTCTATTAAAGTATGAGCCAAATCGACCACATGGTGGCGCTGTAATTAAGGCTCAAAGATGACTTTTTGGGGAGGCCACGCCCCTCACCCCATAAGTCTGATTGACTTGAAACTTGACACACAGGTCCAGCTCAATGTGCTCTACAAAAAAGCCTCAAGAACCCCTAAGCTCCGCCTAACTATTTTTTGCTAATTTGCATAATTTGAAAAACAGTAAAACGAATAGAGTTTTGGCATATTTGAACCTATCAACACCAAACTTGGTATGAGGCATCAGGGGACTGAGCCACTCATTTCTGTTTAAAATGAGCCAGATTGGTCAAAAAACATGGCCGCCACGGAGCAATGAATCTTTGCTTTGGGCGGAGCTTAGAATTGATTGGCCATAACGCCCACACCCTTTGACCTATCATCACCAAACTTGGTGGGTAGGTCCACAATGAGACTGGGAAGCTGCCTACCAAAGCATTTTGAGCTCAGCCTATAGGGGGCGCTATAAATGCCACACATCTGTATCTCAAAGACCATTGAATGGAATTTCACCAAATTTGGTAGGCATGCTCTAGGGGTGGCTATTAACTAATATCTTGAGTGCCATGTTGATAGGTGAAAGTGGGCGTGGCCTGTTACTTTTTATTACTTTGTGACCAGCTGGAAGGACCTAGAGACATGAACTTGGTACATGGACTATAAATGACATCCAAATACTGCTCAACAAATTTGGTCCCGATCGGCCACATGGGGGCGCTATAACATAGAGTGTAAAGTTTGAAAGGCTCTGCCCGCCGCACCACAAGTGCTATTGACTTGAAACTTTACACACACATTCTCCTGATAGTCCTCTACAAAAAAGCCTCTTGCACCATGAACGCTGCCCTTACAGTTTTGCTAATTTGAATAATGTTAAAAACAGTAAAATGAATAGGCTTTTGTAATAGTTATTGCTATCAACACCAAACTTGGTATGAGGCATCGGGGGACTGAGACGCTCATTTCTGTTACAAATGAGCAAGATCGGACAAAAAACATGGCCGCCATCAAGCAAAGTATCCTTGAAAAGGGCGGGGCTTAGCCAATATCGGCTGTAAAACCTTAACCGTTTTTCCGATCGTCACCAAACTTGGTATATATCATCAGAAGGGGACCAAGAACACACCCAAAAAAAGATTTTGAGATTAGCACACAGGGGGTGGCCGGTTTGGGGCGGAACAGGTTAGAACCCGCTGATTGCCGCTTGCGGCTATATTTCTAAGTGTAATTAGCTAAACTGCAATGGCTGTTTAGCCAGTTAATGCCTAATATGATTTATTATCTTTCTTATTAACACTTTTACAGTAAACAACAATAACCCTGACATAAACAAACACATTTGTTTACTCTTTCTCGGCCTCACAAAGTTTGTTCCTGGAGTTCCTGCTTATGCTGCACCGGCCCCTGTTCCCCAAGTGTACGCTGTCCCTGCAGTCGGTGGGGTAAGTGTGCACATACTGTAGTGGTGCTAACAACACAATTCAACATCATTTGATATTGTTCCAGGTTTCCACACACAAGCACTGATGTATGTCTTTGTTGTGTACTGGCAGTTTCCTTATATGGCAGCTCCTCAAGTGGCACAAATGGCTCCTCAGCAGCCTCTGATGGTAACCACTCACCTCTGACTCACCCTGACTCTCAGTCCACAACACCCTTTCATCACAAGTCACATTGTAGAGGTTTAACATATCCGTCAATCACTAAATCTTGCGGCTTTTTAGGGGATCACGGGTGGTGCAATGCAGCAGCAGCCTCCTCTTCAGCCTGATCCACTCAGAAGATTCAGGGTAACTAAACTGTATTTACAGCTACTGCATGTGGACAATGATGAAAGCTACACTGGCTAACTGATGTTCTTTGACTCTGCAGCGTCAGATTATGAAACAGGACAACCCCTTGAAGACCACTGTGGATACTCAGGTAAGATTATTTAATTTACAAGCAAAGGGACGGATTTCAGTGTGTTTTTTCGTCTAGCTGTGAATCATCTTTAACGTCTCATTTTCCCCAGATTCCAGCTCCTACTGGAACAACAACAACTCCTCCTCCCTGTGATGATCATCATGACGATTATTAAGATGATAATCTCAATGAATGAATGAATCAAACATGCAATAATGATCACTGTGATAATAAAACTTGAATGATGTGATTTTGTCTCGCCAATCACCGATGACTGTGGAAGCTGTGTGTGTGTTATGTATTATTTTAAAACCAACTTTAGTCTGAATCTTGTCAACTATGCAATGAAAATAAATTATACTTGAAATTAAAGTTTGTTTCATCGAGCCCTGTGTATGCACATATCAGACAGTTCTCACCAGTAAACTGTGGTCATAACTGCAATTTAAAGTGGATCTCTGCCGCCACCTAAAGGATAATTAGTATAAAACACGCACAATAAAACAGCATGAAATCACTCTTATAAAGGAGATAGAATAAAAGACTTAATTCTATAAAGCACACAGTTAATTAAGATGTGAGCCGTGCTGCTGTGACATGAAAAACCTGTCACATGTAGGCCTCTTCGATAGAGGATGTGTTTTGACATGTCACAGCAGGAGCAGCACAGGTGTAAATTATTGTCACACTCAGAAAGGAGCCCCCGGAGCTAATGTTATCAGTAACACCTCTGCTTTTCCTGCTACAACAAGTCGAAGTACCTGCTGTGAGAAAAAGCCTGTTGGTCACATTTCAGGTTCAAAAAGAAAGGCATGTGTTAGCTCCGCTTTAATTCTCATATTAACCTGATGAAGTAGAACCAAGAACAAAAAACCTTAAAGACATTAAAAGTTAATTGGTGCAAATTATTTGAACTAATGAACAAGCTGTCAAACTTCTGGGCGGACTCACAAAACAATTTTTCCAGTTTTTTTGCAGTGTTTCCACAACATGACTCAGTCATCTATCAAAGGAATACTCAACCCCGTGAATCAGTTACTCACCCCGTAGTACCCTGAATACAATAAGAAAACTTTTTTTTCCCCACATGCCTCCACGGTGAATGGAGAGTATAAAAAATGCAAAAATCCTTGATAAATTGGAGAAAAAGGGGTCCACATTTAACAGCAGAACTCTCACACAATTTGTGCAGTATAATCCAAGTCCGATTCATCCAGCTGTTTGCTCAGTACTTCCCAAACACATGCATTTCTACTATAACCTTACTATTTAAAAAACATCTTTATAAAGTCTCGTGCACAGACGAGGAGTGTTGAAAGCACAAGCACAGTTCAAGCACACACGCTTGCCCAGGCTCACTACTTGTAGGCAGGGGTGTTTTAAATATTGAGAAATGAGACTTGGATGATACTGCAGGAGTTGTGCGAGAGTTTGTAAACAGGTGTTTTGATATAGTTTTGCTGGAATCAAAGAAGTAATTCACTGCTAGAAAGATGGTCTTTTCATAAAACTGAGCTGTCGATGCAGTAGACAGAATAAAATACTTTTGAAATTGGTGTTACAAAAGAAAAGGAACATGGCATTTTCTTTTGCTCAAGAATTATAGAACAACCACCAGAATGCCCTGCATCTCACTACAATAAATGCTCCAGCTGGTGGCTGATGTAATGTGAGCTTGGCCGTTTTTCCACAGGAAACAATATGGCGGCTGACTGGTAACAAACAATCTTGACTACAGTTGATTAGTAAGCTAAAATAAGTTTCTGAAAAGAAAAGGCAAGAAATGGGCGACACAGTAAGAAAATCTTGGTTCATATTTCATCTGTACTTCTTAGTTTTACTGTTTGATGTCACTGTGCATTCCAGTACCCATACTACCATGCTATATAATATGCAAGAAAAAGATTTAGTATGTCCCAATACATATGTTAAATGCAGCCAAAAACACCACAATGTTCTGCTACATCCGGTCCAATTTTGCAGTCTGCAAGCCAGCATGATTTTCTGGCTATTCCAACCCACAATCCTCTGTGCAGTGGACGATACCTCACGTTGACTGCCCAGCAATGAGATGACAACTTGACAGCTGATTGGCCAAGAGGGTCAAAGTACAGGGTGTAATGTTAAGAGACAGTGGTATGTCCTGATTGTGTGCATACTGTATGCAACAGTACAGACCTTTTAAAGGCAGCTGCAGTACCTATTAAAAGTAAAAAGGAAAAGTATGCTCTGTTTCCGGTTTTGCTTTTACAAAACAGGAAACAATTTAGCATCCACTTCCTGTTTACAAACTCTTATATTATAGCGAAACAGTGCACTAAACTATGTTTCTAACAATATGTTAGGTGAGAAATGGGCAATGCAGAAACAGAATTTGATCAGCATCGTTCACTGCTGAGGCATGTGAGATAAACAAAATTTCCCTCGTGAATTCAGCATAACACGGAGTGACTAACTGCTGATCATTTTGTGGATAAGTGCTCCTTTAATACCCATGATTTACCAACACCAGTCAGCGCACGATGAACAACTTGTGACAAATGTCTGTTTGTCAGCTCCCAGCTCCTGTTTGTCTTTTTTTTTTCTCATGACATGCCAAAAAAATCCTGTTCGTCTAAACGTGTGTAATTACAACCTGAAGCAAAACACTTGAACATAAACTTTACTTAAGAGATCATATAAGAAGTGCGTTATGTACACAGGTCTCCCGAAGCTGAAAGTCACTGGCCTGTTGAAGCAAAACTGTCATTGTGAAGCTGGCGTGTAATGTTTGTAGAAAACATGTTTAATTTAGATACTTTAGAGGATTGTTAACAATTTAACGCAGAGCATGTCACGCTGTTTAAAGACATGACTTACTCTTAATGACATACTTACCTGTCTTGTGTTGCAAGTGTCTGAGTCTGATGCCATGAGAAATGTCTGTCATACTGACCACATATTGTCTGGAGGGGTTGGCGGTGGACTATGACAGCAAACACGGACAGAATTTAAAAGGGATATGGACACACAGGGAGGCAGGCACACAGAAAGGGAAAGCAGAGCCAGAGAAACGGTGAGAAGAGTTTCTAACGCTCGGTGTTTCAGTGAAAGCTCTCTGTCTGACATAGTGATCTATATGGATTTTTTAAAAAACATTTCTTATGTTTTTACAGACTGTAAGACATGATGAAGCTGCAGACTGCCCTTCTGTTGGTCTGTCTATTCAAGACAAGCTTTGCTCTTCCAGTGAGTAGAATCTCTTGCTACAGAATATATTTCTCATATCATTTTAAATGGCAGAGATAAAGAGCTATTTTTTGTGTTTTTCAGGTACAGATTGGAATCATCGCAAGCAACAGCAATGAGGTAAATATATCTGTTAAAACTTTTATGTTTGTTGCTTGCTAAGTCAAAATCTGTTGTCATTTAGGGATAATATTACCAAATTTAATACAACCTTTTATGTGTTCAGCTCCTACGACTGAATGGACTAACTTTTGCAACACTTGGACAAACACAGGTACTGGAAGCACATTTTTATCTTTTACATTTTATTATCTGCATCCCTTTGTCTGATTAAAAAGTTGACTTGTGTGTACCAAAAAAAAAAAAATTCTCAACTGACCCTAATCCCTTCATCTCCAGGCGTCTTCACTAATACCCCAGTATGTGCTGCAGCAGCAGCAGCCCGAGGTGCTGCTCACCCCACAGGTGGTGAACTTGAACCCGCAAGTGAGCGGTCCGTTCGGTCCCCAGGGGCCTCAGCTGTTTCTCCCCAACCAGGGCAACCAGCTGACGCCTGTGATCCTCCCCAACGGCCAGCAAGAGCAGCTTGGACCTCCACAGGATCCCAACAATCCTACTATCCCTCAGCAGGCCCAAAACCCTGTTCAGGTATTAAGCAGCATGGAGAATACTGGTAGAGTGTGGTGTGATTATGTTGTGTTAACACTGCAGCTGCTGCCGCTCACAGTCATATAATGAAATCAGTAACTGTTTTAAATTGTCTTTAGATGTTTCCAAACTTCCAGTATCCATCCTATGGATATCCTCAGTTTCCCAGGCAGCAGGTATGAAGGAAAACATACTGACCCATGTGCAAACGTTATTCTCCATGAAGATGCCGACTGCTGATTTAAACTAATTTCATCATCCACAGGGCTTCCCTTACTTTTTGCCTCCTTACGGCTACCCCCAGCAGAGGACCACTGCCGTGCTGCAGCCGAACAACGGTCAGCAAAAGCTGGAGAGAACCACACAGAGACCACAGCTCCCTCTGCAGGTGAGACATGCACAATGACATGTACAGAAAAGAAGGCTTCTCTGTGCTTATGCATTAAATAGCAAATGTTAACATTAAAACAATACACCGTCTAAATAAAGATGCCTTTATAAAACACCAGCGGAGAAGTGCTCAGTGCATAATGCATATTGGCCGCACATTGACTAAACAATTAGAAATAAAGGGGAAAAAAGAGCCCAAATTCTTTACTGTGTCTGTCAGCTTCCCTTCGCCAATTTGAATCATGGTTAAAAACAGATGCAGCAGATTCTAATGACTAAAGACGAGACTTAATGATAATAACATAGCTGCAGGTGTTGAGTCAGGTGCGGTGGCTGTGATGCAAAGTCGACTGTCTGCCCTGCTGACCACACGCTATTGAAATCATGTCACCGCAGTCACATTTTAGTGTTACATAAGTGTTGTATGATACCCCTCTGCTGCTTATATGTTTTATTAATCATTACTGTCATTTGTTTATTTGTAGTGATCTAACTTATTTCTTGTTAGTTTTGTGCAGATGATGCGTGAGGTTCAGTGTGGGTGTGGTTTACTTACATATGTTATGTATTTTTGCTGTTGTTTTATATTAATTTGTTTGTTGTTTATTTTATCTCATGTATTAATGTCTATTAATGTAATAGTTTTGTGTGTGATAACTGCATTTAAAACAAGTATTTGAATGGGTTTTCCCTCAAAATATAAAATTTAAATAAAATCTATGTAAGTGTGAGATGTAGGACTTAATTTCCTCTTAGTTGAGGGACTTATTTAAGGGTGTTGCACAGTTCAGTTCAGGACTAGATGTTAGAATCCCTTTAAACACACTACTTGCCGTCTGGGTGTTTCTGAGTGGGAGCCAAAGGGTTAAGGTTAGATGGATACAAAAGTAGGAAAGCGCATATGTATATGGAAAAGGAGCATAGGAGAGACATGGACAAGGACTCAACTCTCCCCTGCTGGACTGGGCTGCACAACAGAATCCTTCAAGAATCCCTTAAAATGATTCTTAATTAAGGAAAATCTTAAGGGATTATACAGCGATAAAATTCTGCAGTTTCCATAGGAACTGTTTGTTTGCTTGCAGTCATGCTTATGATACCTAAGGTCTTTTGTTCAACTGTTAAAGGATTCTGTACATATAACACCAAGATAAGGCGAAAACCTTAAGTATCAACATTTTGAGGAACCTTAAGGAGAAGACTTTTGGTGCAGTTTTCTTGTTTGTAATCTAATTTTCCTGCATATCTTCCCATTTCAGCAGGGCTCCCAGCCTAAGGTACAAACAGAAAGAGTGAGTACACAGCATAACTTCTTAATTTTCATAATTTCACCACTAAACAAAAGAGAGTTTGCACCGGTTGTGTCTAATTGCTGTGTTTTTGTAACTTCCTATCTCCATCAGACCTGGCCGATGGGGACGCAGAAAGAGACGACCACAATTCCTCCTGATCCTCGTGGCGACACATCTGGCCCAGGAGTTGATGAGGTATCATTTTATACAGTGACACTCAACCCTTAAAGCTTCCATGCATTCATGTCCAAGCATGCACACATAAGAAATACATGTCACTGTCATTTATCTGTGCAGGATTTCAACTGTTTTGTTTAATGTTTCTCCAGGGTCGCTCCAACTTCCCCTTCCTGTTCGAGCCTTAGATTTCACCTGGGAAGTCACGAGGGGATCACTCAAAAATGCATTCATGTGTGTTTGGCCAAGTCGCTCATTCGTCTGCAAAATGTACTGACCGTTCTTATAAATGCAATTATTTGTACTCATTTCTTTTTTATATTACACTGAAATGGTTGCTCCTCACTCTCACAACAGGTCAAATAAATAAACAACATAAAATGATTTGTTGAAGACTTTTATTGTGTCACACAGAAATTATGCTTTTACCCAGAAAATGTACAATGACATGAGTGATTTATCCAAATGTATCACAGGAAATAACACCACAATCCACTTCAAAGTTGGTCGATCAATCTTGTAGTTGTTGGTGTCCTCCTGTGGAAAGTGTGAGATTAGAACATTTGTCAGCAGCAGTTATTTCATAGATAATAAGGTAATAAAACTTAATCAGTATCACTCCATTTACACTCACCTTTTACAGTTGTCAGTAGTCGTCTTCAAAAATGTCTTCACCTCGAACAAGCTCACCAGGTTTCACCTTGGAAATAAAATACAATGTCCTTTGTATTTTTCCAAATAATGTGCATAATATCCCAGTTGAATATATACCATAAAATTATAGGTCTATTACTGGTGATTAAATGACTGCACATACCATTAAAATAGCCTTGAATAACAGTTGCATGGTAGTGGAAATAGGAAACAACAACTTTGCTTTTTGGTGACAAATATTGTAGAAAATGGATTCAGACATTTACATGGTGCCATATGCTTATAAATCACATGTACTTACGGGCTTCATAACCCCAAACTCGATGGATACCTTGTTCTTCAAATGTAGAAAGAGAAATATTGATCAGCATTGAAGATACATCTATTAAAAAAATCATATCATATGCAGTAAACATCAAGGAGATTACCGGCTCCATGGTTTTGTAGATGAGCTTCACATATTGCTGCGATTGAGATGGAGAGAGACAAAAATCTAAATGCTGCTGTCTTAAAATTAAGTCAAAGATCAAACCAACAAACTATAAAATCGCAAACAAACCAGCCAAAGCCCAAAATAAAGTCTTTTTTTTAAAAAAAAAAATATTTTACTGAAATCAAAGTGTACCCTAGGTTCGCGTCTTCCTCCCCTCCTCTTTTCCTCCGGGCGAGGTCCTTCTTCACCATCCCGTGGCTGTACATGTTAGTCATTAGCATTCATTAATTCAGATTTTTTAACTGTGATCAAACTTAATAGTGAAATCGATACTTCAGTCACTTACCCTCATCATCCGAAACACGGTCTCCCCCTGCAAGATTTTGAGAATCAGCGCACTGGTAATATTTCACAGGATGGTGTAATTCAGAAAATAAAAATGAAATCAAGTCACTAAATCACATTGTTTACCTCCTTCAGGGGCACAGCAGAGGTGCTCTATGGATGAAAGTCACACGATAAGATGAAAAATTTAATATTCAGTGAGGCCTGTCATGTCAAACTTACAGTACACTGTGTATGCCTTCTTATCTTACCTGAAACGTCACGCCGTCAACCTGAAAAGGAATTAATAACCAAAGAAAATCTGAGTTTTTAACAACTGGCCTGGTGAATTTGAATGTGTATAAATCACATTTGGAGATGACAGCAGGCCTACCTTGAACACAGAAGAAAGCTCCTACAACAATAAAGAAATAATAATAGTCATGTTTTGTCATGAAGCAAAATAACACTGATGTTTCAGTTCAGTAGTAAAGATTTTAAACCAGCCTTCAAACGCAGGCATCAAATTTAGTACAGCTATATTGTCATTGTGAACTTACCATTGGTCTCCTGTTGGGCCTCCTGTCTCCTGAAGGTCCTCTGAGTCTCCCAGCAGGAGGGACTCCACGCTCACCAGACATGAAATCAGGACCCTGTGTCAATCACAGATAAAGTGCTGTGTAAAGTAAATGTCTAATAAACAGTCAGGTGTCGGTGTAGTATGGTATGTTGTAGCTTTTTGTAACTGAGTCAAAGTTAAAATTCATATAATTTCAAAATATCAGACAAAATATCACTGGCAGACCTCCAGATTTTCCTCAGTTGAAACCATTAATTCCTTTAGCTCCCTTCATGTTGTCATTTTGGGGTTTATTCTATATCCTAGTTTAGTGCCTGCATTTTAGTTACCCCTATATTAAAGCTGTTAAGCATGGAAGCATTTTATTCATCTACAAGTACTTTTCTAAACAGAACCTACAAGACTGTAAGTAGAGAAAACAGGAAGTCTGGTGCCCTCTAAAGTTCAAACATATACATATCCAGCCTCCTAGAAATTTTGTTCACGTAAAACTACTCAGAAACTGCAAATAAGTTCTGAGAGAAATGTAATGCTGAGCAAATAATATTGCTCATTAACGTATCTTGCAAGTCTAACATTTAACTGAAATCCTGATCTTTCCCTTAGCTTAACCAAAGTGATTTTGTTGCCTTAACCTAAGACAGGAGTCTGAACAGGAAGCCAAGTGTTTGAAGTCAAGGTCCCGCTCGCAATTCTCCCCAATCACCTCCAACTGAAGACTGAGCAGTACAGCATTTCGTCACCGGTTTGAAACATTGTTTCTGAACCTAATCGAAGCTGCTGCAGCAACATAATTTAAAAAGCAGTTTAGCAACATAGAAACTTACCTCCTAAGAGACGGGTTTCACATATCAACACCTGTAAAGTTAACTGGCAACCTTACTTAGGCAACAAGACTGGGAAGTCCCTGCGCCTTAAGAGTTCATACTACTGTTTGTGGAATAAAAAAACTAAACTCTCAGACACACAACACATAAAAGTACAACTAGTTCAACTAGTCCTTTAATGAGACTCAAAAACAAATCAGAGCTTCATGTAAATACTCTTTGAGAGGGTCGCCCATCAGTCTGCGGGGATTTCCTGGTCTTCAAGCTTGCTGGTCTGGGAGCCAAGGGGGCATCTCAAGAAGCCACCCCAAACATGAGAAGATACCACTTATTATCCCCAGCCACCAAGTCACCACAACTATTTAACAACTACACGACTTGAAACAACATGTACCCACGGGTGGCCAGCGTCCCAGTCAGACCCGTGTTCTTGGGCCTCTGTCACCGGCTTCTTGCCGTCACCCAGCTGCACAACAGGTAATGCAATGAGAAAAACTTCACAGATGGAAAAAACACCTCTGTACCTGTGTGTCTATGCATGGCTATTCGGTATTACCTTAGGGTCCGCATCCTGCTGAGCGGCGACTGCTGACAAAAGTAAAGCTGCAATACACAAGTGATGCATTGTGTCTGAAGAACCTGCAAGAAAATATTAGATGTTAATGCGTTAAAACAAACCAGACATTTCCCAGCAAGTTTTCTGTATAGTACACTCACCTGTGCTGTGTAGGTATATGTTTGGCCCCTTGTGCATTGATACTTATAGCAGTCATCGGACGTTAAGAAACACCACATATTTCTCCAAACTTAGTCACGCCTAATTATGTGCAAACTGCCATTACCCCACACGTTGTTTGTTAATAATTTCTTAATTGACTATGATCCCTGTTTGTAGCAACAGAGCATGACGATAGCACGTGATGACCAGTAGCGATGATTAATTACATTTAAATAAAACTGGAAATAGAAAACCTCTTTAGATTGCTTTAAATGCACCTTCTGTACGTACCTCTATGTGTAGAGGCGAGAATAGCAGCAACTAATTTCCAAAACAAAAGGAGCCAAGAACGCATGCTTCACTGGGTGTTGCCTGTTACCTGCCAAAGCCACTAAGTCAGCTGATTTGTAATTTTAAGACCAGGTGTTGGGTGTTCCCATGTGTGACATCTGTTTCCGGATTTGCCAATGCAGAAGGGTGGAGAATAAAGAACCAGCATAGCAGTGGTAATAAAAATGCTCTCTGACTTAAACTGATACTTAGATCTCAATCTCAGGCAAACCCAATGGACTGTGGCATATTCTTTACGATGTGAACTATTTAATGAAACATGCACCCCGTGTGTGGTTTCCCTCTCTGATCATTAGCCACACCTCGGCATGTGAAGCGGAAGATTTCCTAACATCTGCAATTTCCCAGCAATGCTGTCTGCTAATGAGATGGCGTCCACTCCTTTAACTGTATATAAGAAAAGCACAACGTTCAGAGCAGCACTACAACAACCCCCTAAACCATCAGCAAGACTGTCTGCTGAAGCTGTGAAGACTTGAAGGTGATTAGACGAATCTTCTGTTCTTGTCTCTCATGTGTGAGGTTGGTGGTGATTTTGCTGATACCAATAAGGACTTTATAATTTCTTTTCAACAGGTGTAACCATGCTGAGGGTAGCGCTTTTGCTTGGATGCCTCCTGAGCCTCGCTCTGGCTCTTCCTGTAAGTGTAACATACTCGATACCAGTGTTCTGACATCACTTTAACTGTGACAGCATAACGCCGGTGATATACGACTTGTGGATTTTTCACAGATGGAGCGCAAACGACTTGCCCGGTCTTACTCTGGTGATAGCTCTGACTCGAATTCCAATGAGGTAAGTGCTTTCTCTGTGCTCTACAATTCAACATTCAACATATCTGAATGTCAGTAACTGTAAAAATCCTCTTATTTGTATTTGACAATGAATGTTTCCGATTTTCTTGAAGGTTTACAGGCCACGGTATCCCACCTACTACTACCAACAGCCTAGTGCTCAAGACTGGCTCAACTTCTTGAAACTGTGGGCTAGATTAGTCAATCAACGAAATACTACTCCCACTAAAGCACCTGCCAAACCAACTACAGCTAAACCTACTACTGCTAAACCTACTACTGCCAAACCAACTACAGCTAAACCTACTACTGCTAAACCTACTACTGCCAAACCAACTACAGCTAAACCTACTACTGCCAAACCAACTACAGCTAAACCAACTACAGCTAAACCTACTACTGCTAAACCTACTACTGCCAAACCAACTACAGCTAAACCAACTACAGCTAAACCTACTACTGCTAAACCTACTACTGCCAAACCAACTACAGCTAAACCTACTACTGCCAAACCAACTACAGCTAAACCTACTACAGCTAAACCTACTACTGCCAAACCAACTACAGCTAAACCAACTACAGCTAAACCTACTACTGCCAAACCAACTACTGCCAAACCTACTACTGCCAAACCTACTACAGCTAAACCTACTACTGCCAAACCAACTACAGCTAAACCAACTACAGCTAAACCTACTACTGCCAAACCAACTACTGCCAAACCAACTACAGCTAAACCTACTACTGCTAAACCTACTACTGCTAAACCTACACTACTGCTAAACCTACTACTGCCAAACCAACTACTGCTAAACCTACCACTGCTAAACCTACTACAGCTAAACCTACCACTGCTAAACCTACTACTGCCAAACCTACTACTGCCAAACCAACTACTGCTAAACCTACTACAACTGCTCAACCCACTACTAAAGCTTAGTAACACCTGGAATTTACCCAGAGATCAATGAGTGAATGAAAACTAGCACTGAATGACATACATTTGTTTTATATCCCCTTTGTTTTGTGTCAGATTGTCATGACAACCATTTTTCACACATCATTTTAGTTCAGTCAAACCTGTGGATAAAAAAAAACACTTCAGTCTCTGTAGTATCCGCCAAATAAACTCCATGAATGCAAGACGTGCACCAGATGTGTTTGTTTTTCTTAATGTTCATATGTTTGAGAAGCTTTAATGAGGCTGCACAGGAAGGTGTGTATCCTATAAGTTATTAGATATCTGTGTTATATTAATGGAGCTTAAAACAGAGCTCTTGCATCACATCAAGTCTCAACACGGTCACAGTTTCCCAACAGCTGTGAGTGTCTGACTCTTGTGGCGGCTGTGGTCAGAAGGAGCCACCACATTAACACAGTTTCATCAGATAGCACGCCATTAATAGAAATACAAAATCACAGCCCACCTTGACAGCTGATTGGATGGCTGAGGGGTAAAAATGTCTTTAAAAAGTGGACCTGGACTGATAGAGGACCACTGCAAAATTAGACACCCCTCTGTGGCTGTTATTAAAACCCTTAATGTTTGACTCAAGGTAAGATCATTTCCTTGTTCTTGTTGTTTTTTGTGTGTGTTAAATCAGTAGCTGAACTCAAGCCCTTTTTGTATTTTTCTCCCCAAAGGATCTCACCTGTCTCAGCCATGAAACTGCTGGCTCTGATTTTGTGCTTCACAGCATTGTGTTCCTCCGTCCCTGTAAGTATCGCAAGCCAACAGTGACAACAATCTTCAAATCCGTCTCTGAGTCACATGTTCTTTTAATTGCCGTGTGGGTGTTAGTGGTTTTGTTTTAAATACTTAATGTGGTTAAATTGAGGCTTATAAAGTTTTGATGCGAGATCATTTGTATCTTAAGGTGTCTGAGGAGAGGATACGTGTTAAACGCTCAGATGACAGCGATGAGGTCAGTACATCTGAACGTGTGCTCTGACCCACTGCCAAAATAATCACACACACTCCAGTATACATCTCTGTATGAATTCATTTCTTCATTGTATTCTTTATTTCCAGATGAATCAGAACTACATGCAGCCTCAGTACCAGCAAATTCAGATCCCCATTCCAGTGCCATATCCACAGCCTTTTGCTTTCCCTATACCTATCATCCCACCTATCCAGCCTGTCATCCCACCTGTCATCCCACCTATTGTCCCACCTGTCATCCCACCTATCCCGCCTGTCATCCCACCTGTCATCCCACCTATTGTCCCACCTGTCATCCCACCTATCCCGCCTGTCATCCCACCTGTCATCCCACCTATTGTCCCACCTGTCATCCCACCGATCCCACCTGTCATCCCACCGATCCCACCTATCATCCCTCCAATCGGAAAATGAGGCCTGCACATGACACAACCTGCCGACTGGGGAAACCTAACTTTAGTGTGCACTATGAACATTGTCTTAAGATGTAATAAATGATTATTAAAGCAAAGTGTGAATAAATGAAAGACTTCTATGTGTTTTGTTTTTCACTTCAGAAGATTTTATGATGAGTTTATAGTTGCTGATAAAATAAGAGTATTGGATTGTTTTGATATGTCTTTTCACAAAGTGCACAGAAAACCTTGTAAGGGCCCCAATGACAGTGACCAAAAGGGCCTAAACTATGCATTGGAGGGATATATTTATCATTTTATTGTTGAGAAGGTTGAAAAGCTTAAATTACAAGCCAAAATCTACAGGTCACAGTGTACGCTTGTGAACTGCATCTCGTTGCCGTCACCATCAAAAACAACAAGTTTTGGTATTTGTGTGTTTTTTTTGGTACCAATGTTCTTATGTTTTATCTATAAATTTGCACTAACGGGTTCGCTCTGCAATTTCGTTGTACAATGTACAATGACAATAAAGATCAATTCTATTCTATTCTATTCTATTCTATTCTATTCTATTCTAAGTTAAAGTGCCAAGTTCAGGTTTTTGGCTCAGAATATGAGAAAAGGTTAACGGCCTTTTTACCATCTTTACCAAGAGTGTCTTTCTATTAGTTTGGTGCTACAGTATTTACATTGAATCATTCAACATAACGTTTGCCGACCTTTGTTATCTCTGCCATTACAGATAAATTTAATGAAGCTAAGCTCCAGAAGTTAACGTTACAGTAGCTTAACTAGAGCCCTTTGGACAACAGCTAACAATGATGTACGATCACAAAAGTACAAAACTAGAACAAAATAGGCTAATGAACTCCCAGCAAACAAGCTGACATGATGAACAACGCAGCTAGGAGCGAACGTTAGGCTAACAAATGTTAGCTAGAGATGTTAAAGATAACTTTATATTTTCTTCCAGCAAAGTGACAATATCTTGCCTCAAACAAGATGTTGACTTACCTTAAAGCAGATGTCGACATCATTGTTAATCTTATTCATGTTGAGTTGATGTTGTTGTCTAACGTTACCGCACAACTTTATCCGAAGGAGACACTTTTCTTGGTTGAGATGTGGTTTAGGAAAGGGTAAAAAATACACCTCGTCGCCCAGCCTCTCAGGATACCTTGTGTCGGAGTTGCCCTGTGCATTTTTAAACTTCAAATCTCTGAAAAAGCTCATAAAACCGAACAAAACTGACTTTCTGTAATGCATTTCAATGAACGTCCAGGCAAGAATGTCCGAGTGTATGGGAATGGCTATATGCACTGTGATTGGCTCATCGCGTTTGAGGGTGGCACTTAGCCATAGGTCAATTGCTGCCCCTCCACGAAAATAATTGGAGACCGACGTTACTGTCTTTAAGAGGCTGTGGTGCGCTAGTTATTTTTAAGCACAAAGGTCTTGGTGGTGTCTTGTGAAACTAGCCAACACAGACAATCCACTGGTACAAACAATGGAGGCCAACACATTCTCACTCTGACCTAAATATGATGTGCAAGGTAGCCTGGATGGGTCTGTTGTTGACGTTCTGGGATGCTGTTTCAGCTTCAGTTACATGCATTTTGTCTTTTCAAAATACGCTTCCATTTTCCCAGGAAAGGTACAGTGCAGTTTGCCTGCAGGTTTTGAAAAAAAGAACAAGGTTTGGCTTTACAATCTTACGGGAAGTGGACACCTGAAAGTTGGTGATTGTTGGACCACCCCTGCCACTCACCCTACTTGGACTTTTCACCCCTATAACCTAAGTTGTTGTCCCCCGACGCCATTAGGTGCGGTTACACACTGATGGTACCCAGTTGTGTATCATGGCAGTGTGAAAGGACAGCTTTTTTTGTTGGTGTCTGATGCAGAAGTCACTGCCCAAATGCTGGTATTCAACAATTTTGGAATGAGACTGGGTTGTGTAGGCATAGCTTGTCAGAAAGAGGCTACATAATGCTCTAAATCTTTGCTTAATTTTGGCGAGCGAACAATTGGCATGGCCATTTTCAAAGCGGTCCCTTGATGGGTTCTGTGGGTATCCATGTCTACCCTAAACTTGAGAGGGCTTGTTCCCAGTAAATGTTTTGTTAGTTACAATCAATATACTCCTTCTTCAGCTATATATCCGTCTTAATTTGAGAAACAATGAATCACCTAACATGTACAGATACACAACACATTAAAACAGGATTGTTGTGGAACTCAAAATGTTAACTGTACTGGTTTAGTCTACCCACATCAGATGATTAGTAATATTAAATGTACAATAAAAAAACAAATTATAGCAGTATGTGATTCCATAATTCTCCATAATGAAGTAGTTTACAACTATTTATATACTTCAACAGCATGAAAGAGTTCCTGAAATTCAGTTAGTCAGCTGGTTTTGGTTGCCACCCCAAGATTTTCAGAGGCCCAGCGGTGACTAAGAAAACACTTATGAGCAAAACAGAGTTATGAGCAAGACTTCGCCTTAGAATGGGAAACATACTCTGCGTTAGAAAGACTTTATCTATTTATATTTAGTTATTTGGATACTGTTCACACTTGCAGTTTTGTGCTTTCTTAGATAAGAAGAGACAGTTAAGGGACAATGACTATTCTTGTGGTACTACCACCTTGTAACGCCCATACTGGGCAAAACATATTACGATTGTGATGCATATACAACAACTTCCTTACTTATTATCAATGAGCTGTAGGTTATTGACTTTTAGTTTAGTTGAGTGATTGACCTAGTAGTTGTAGAAAATGATCAAGCAGAATATGGCATTAATAAGTGCTTTATAATGTCTAATAAAGAGTCAATATGTTACAAAGATGCATGCTGATAAGCAACTAGTCATTGGTGACTATGTGTACCTTAATATACAGTGTTAATGAAAATTAAAATGCATAAATTCCTAATTAGGACACTGAGCACCTTTTTTTCATTTCGTGATGACTCCTATGGTATGAAAGACTTGTGCCAGGTTGTGAAAGGGGGCATTTTGTAATGGCATGGAGCATTGTGGTGTTTCTTTGTTCTGCAACAGAGTGGTTTACAGCCCATACCAGGATGGTGTAATTTGTCGTTCCACCTTATTCACCATTCCTCAGACCCACAGAGAAATTGTTTTCTTCCTGTTTTCCTCACCACTAGCCGCAAGATCAGATGACCCTCTTGGATGCAATACATACTTGATGTCTGGACAGATCTTCAGAAAATTGCCTGGGATGGATCAGTCTTGACAAAGAATTATTTCCCAAATGTATTATTGCAAGACCTTACATAAGGTGTGATGTTAATGACAGCCTGTGGCCAGATGCAGTTGACTGGGTTGACTTGCAATGCTGTATTTCTGTCTGTAGCAATCCTCTACAAATATGTCTAGTGAACATGTATCTTGTATTGCATCACTGGAAATACTTAAAGGGCCAGTGGAGTTAAGGGAATATAATGCAATAGTATAATCATTTGAAAATAAGAATTGTTGTGTTCTCCTTGCCTTAAAATGAGCTGTTTTTGGCAAACCAAAACCTGGCTCCAGTAGATCCTTTTAGGGCCAGCGTCACAATGACGTCAGTTAATTTATGTGATAAAACGAAAGGAGTGGAAGGAGGGGATCATCAAAAATGCTTCCATGAGCAGCGCACACTTCATATCAGGTTAGGGAACAAGTATTTCCTGTTGTAGGGACAAAAAACGTCATGTGTATTAAGGGTTATCATGTCCACCTCACCAGAAACTGAGGGGGATTAAGAGTAATATTTTTAGTTTTTAGCGCATTAGCTAATGTTAGCTTTGATAGCTGGAGAGTGAGTGACCCAACATGGCGTGTTTGTTAATTCAGTCCGAAGCTCTACACTAAAATGAGAGCCCTGGTGGTCAAAGAAACGGAGCGTTATATTTCTATATAAATTAACCGATGGGAGTAACAAAGGAAGTAGGAAGCAGTGAAAGTGTGCGTAAGGAAGTAGGTGGATGGGTCAAACAAACACAGGACTTTACTCCATGAGACTGGTGTTGGTGATGCGTGTGAAACCAAGTAAACTTTGTCTTATTTTGAGGTATATCATCACCGTATTTCTTTTCCTAAACTTAACCCACATAACTTTAGTTTTCAAAACCTGACCAACGTAAATTTACATTAAGTATGTCACATGATGATGTCCAACAGTTTTTCTTTTCCTAATTTTTTATTTATTTAATTTTATATACTTTAATAATCCCAGAGGGGAGATTTAATTTTTCACTCTGTTGTCAATTACACACAGGTCCGAACACACACATGCACAAACTCAACCTATACGTGCACTAATGGAGAGATGTCAGACCTGACTTACGTAACTTTACGTTAAGTATGTCACATGATGATGCCCAACAGTATTTTTTCTTACTAGTATCCAGGTAATTTTACATTAAGTACCTAACATGACAACAATGACCATGTTTCTTTTCCTAAACCTAACCTACCTAACTTTACTCTCCCTTCTAACATACCTAACTTTACTTGCCTTAACCTAACCTACAAAACCTTATGTTAAGTATGTAACATTAAAATGCCCAACCGTTATTCTATTCCGAAATCGAACCTACATAATTTTGCATTATGTTTGTAACTTTATGTTAAGTATGGAATGTGAAGAAACTATTTTTCTTTTATTTGCATTATCGTAAGATATATGAACTGTTGTATGAGAACATTAACATTCTGTAACATTAACTGTAAGACAGCACAATCCATAAAATAAATAACTGTAGTATTTTTAATGTGATGGAATCTTCATGCAAAATAAATAAATCAAAGACAGCAGTGATATTTATTGCACTGACCCTGAGATTTGTGTCTCGTATTTTGGTTGCACTAGTGCATTTTGGATGTGAGATTAGACTTGTGTGCTTATTAAAAGAACTGAAGATGTTACGTGTGGGCACAGAATAGGACCCAGAAGCGGAGGCAGGGCAGGTTTAACAATGATTTATTGACACAGATGATCTCAAAAAGGGTCCAAATGTGCAAAAAGTCCAAAACAAAGGTGCGCGAGAGTGCTGGGCAGAGTGGTGGGCAACAGGGAGGCACTGGAAAAAAGAGGGAGGAGAGGCAAAGTTAAACACAAGTGTCGCAGGGATTCACAAGTAGATATCACAACTTTACCAACTGGAGAGACGAGCCTAGTAGGTACCGCGTTGGAATGCAGGATACTCTGGCGCTGAGGAGTGTTTCTGCAGGCCTTAAGAAGGAGGCTGATGATCTGAGCAGACACAGGTGTGTTCAATCACTCCTCAGCGCAGCAGGGGGAAGGGTGCCTCAGGAGGAACAGAGACAAGTTACCCACAACCAACACAAAACCCAGAAGCAGAATACCAAAATAAAAGTCCAAAAACACAAACCACCACAGAAGAAAAAAAAACCCACACTGTAAATAAATGCCACATTACTCAGGTGTGGTTTTAACCCCTGATCATTAATCAAGCGGGAAGTTAACCAGCCCCTTTGAAGTGAAGACTGGGGTGAGACAAAGCTGCATGTTGTCTCCAACAATATTCTTGATGGTCATTAACTGCCTTAGACACACCCTGAACATCAGGTGGCCTGATAAGATCTCAAACGCCAGCCCGTGGGAGAAAACAAATCAGAATCCCATTAGCCAGGATGCGAAGACGAGAAAGTGGGGGTGGATTGGACACACCTTACGCAAACCAGCCGATACCATCACAAGACAAGCACTGGACTGGAATCCACAGGGCAAGAGGAAAGTGGGGACACCAAAACAGACCTGGAGAAGATCAGTCGAGAGTGAGGCAAAGACAACTGGACAGACACGGGCTGAAGAAAACTGCCAAAAACAGAGTCCGTTGGCGGGGTGTGATTGCAGCCCTATGCTCCACCTAGGAGCTTACAGGAATAAGTCAAGATCATTAATCAAATCTTGACATGTGGAAGTGGAAGATTTCTTAGTGTTTACAGTTTCCCAACAATGCTATATGTCAATGAGGTGACAGCCGCTCCTGTAAGTATATAAGAAAGGCTCAACATTCAGAGCACAACAACCTCCTCCACCATCTGTGAGACACTCTGCTCAAGACTAAAAGGTGATTATATTTATATATTTATATATGGTTTCTGTATTTTCTGTGTGAGGATGGTGATGATTTTGCTGTTGTTAATTAAGTTTTTATTATTTCCTTTTCAACAGGTGTGATCACTGTAACCATGCTGAAGGTAGCACTTGTGCTTGGATGCCTCCTGAGCCTCGCTCTGGCTCATCCTGTAAGTGTAACACTGTAATACTCGATACCAGTGTTCTGACACCACTTTAACTGTGATAGTATAATGTTGGTAATATCAAACTTGTGGATTTACTACAGATGGAGCACACACGACTTGCTCGGTCTAGCTCCGACTCTAACTCGGGGTCCAGTGAGGTGAGTGCTTTCTCTGTCCTCTACAATTCAGCATTCAGCACGCCAGAAAGTCAGTCAGTGTTAAATTCCTTAGAGACTTATGCCTATTTGACAACGAATGTTTCTGATGTTCTTGAAGGCTGCCCGGCCACAGCCTGTGATGCCGCCAAACTTTTGGCAAGATCTTCTTAGCATCCTCAATAAACTAATAACTCCACCTCCTGCTACTACTAAAAAGTAAAATCTGAAATGTAATCAGAGATCTGACTCAAAGTCCAATGAGGTGAGTGCTTTCTCTCTCCTCTACAATTCAGCATTCAGCATGCCTGAAAGTCAGTCAGTGTTAAATTCCTTAGAGACTCCTCTGCTGTACAGCTGACATTGGATGCCTTTGTTTTTGTTGAAGGGTCCCACAATCAACCACGGTGACGACTACCACGGCTGCAGTGGATTTCCTACAATGGCTCAGAGACTTTCTTACCATGCTGAAAAAATGACCTGCTACAACTACTAGTGCAGCTTCTACTACAAAATAAAATCTAAAATGTAACCAATCAATAAGTAAATGAAAACCAGTATTGCATGTCATATGTTTCATTCTAATTGAATCTAAAATGTGGATCAAAGACACTTTAATAAATACAATTCAAAATGGGAAACAAGGAACAAAAATGTTGGGTTTTCTTCAAATTCAAATGTATGAAACATTGTGAAGAAAGATGTGTATCTGTATTCTTAGGTAGGTAGGTAGGTAGGTAGGTAGGTAGGTAGATAGATAGATAGATAGATAGATAGATAGATAGATAGATAGATCATTTCAACACCTTCAGTGTTTCCAAACACCTCTGAGTGTCTGTCTGAGCCTTGTGGGGACTGTGGTCAGAATGAGCCACCACTGTTTCATCATATTGTATTTGTACAGCACACACTGTACCTCAGGCTGCCACTTAGTCTGTGACTCAATATATCAGATGTCAGCTTGGCATTTTTACTTGTTATTAATATTAGTGCAGTTTTAAAAATGACGAAAGTTTAAAAAGTGCTGCTCATTTTGTGCTATAAATTTATGTTGTTGTTTTCTGGCAACTTTATATTTATTGACCATTTCTGACAAAAGAAGGTGTTGACATGGGCAACATTATACTTGTGCATGAAAAGGGTAATTGACATTCTAGTCTGACAGATGTGGCCGACTATGGAGGATTTTCCTTAGAAAAAACAATCAAACAAGTTAAGTAAAGTAAATCCCCCTGAATCATCACGTATTAATAAAATTAAAAAACAAAAGGAAAACAAAACTTTTCCTAAATTTGAAAAGCTGAAGGAAAATACACATTTGCAGTCTTTTGTTTTCAGGAAGGACATTTTTGCTGGGTGCAGCCGTGACAAGGTTTTGTTCTGTCTGCGGCACAGCATCAAACCACGACAGGAGTGCTTCAGAAAATCAGCATTTCATCTGCCCAATTTTTGTAGACTTGCAGATTTTCTTGATTTGGTAATTTTTCCTCGATATTTCTGCTTTTACCAAAAATAATTACATTGGCCGTTTAGTTAAATTGTGCTGAGCCATTGTTAAAATAGCTCTGAAATGAATCATATCATTTGATCCAGGAGTGGTTTCCATCTCTGATCAGTAGCCACACCTTGAAATATGGAGAAAGAGGATTTCCCAGCAATTCTGAATGCTAATGAGGTGACATGTGCTCCTGTAACTGTATATAAGAAAAGCCCAACATTCAGAGCAGCACTATAACAACCTCCTCGAACCATCTGCAAGACACTCTGCTCAAGACTAAAAGGTGATTTTATATGAATATAATGATTATGTGTGAGGATGGTGGTGATTTTGCTGTTGTTCATGAAGTCTTTATTATTTCCTTTTCAACAGGTGTGATGACTGTAACCATGCTGAAGGTAGCACTTGTGCTTGGATGCCTCCTGAGCCTCGCTCTGGCTCATCCTGTAAGTGTAACACTGTCATACTCAATACCAGTGTTCTGACACCACTTTAACTGTGATAGTATAATGTTGGTAATATCAGACTTGTTGATTTACTACAGGTGGAGCGCAAACGAGTTGCTCGGTCTAGCTCTAACTCTGGCTCGTATTCTCATGAGGTGAACGCTCCCACTTTCCTCTTCAGTTCAACATTCAACACACCTGAATGTCAGTGACTGTAAAAATCATTTGAAATCCTCTTTTGTGTATTTGACAATGAATGTTTCTGATTTTCTCAAAGGTTTTCAGACCAGTGCCTAGGCCAGTGCCACGTCCAGTGCCAGTGCCTAGGCCAGTGCCAGTGCCAGTGCCAGTGCCTAGGCCAGTGCCAGTGCCAGTGCCAATACCTGTGCCAGTGCCGGCCCCGGCCCCCCCTGCCCCCCTGCCCCTCCAGCCATCCCGGCGTTTGTCAAGAACCTTCTTGATGCCCTCACCAAACTGGTAGCCCCCCCTGCCCCTCCGGCACCGCCGGCACCGCCGGCCCCTCCAGCCCCCCCAGCACCCCCAGCACCCCCGGCCATCCCGGATTTGATCAATGACATTTTTGATTTCTTTACCAGCCTAGCAGCTCCACCTACTCCTCCTAAAAAGTAAAATCTGAAATGTAACCAGAGATTCAGGAGTACAGAAAAAGACTGTTTGGTTTTCTCTTTTCAAATTGTAATGATGCTATCTTAACCATGATGTTGTTACACTCATCATTGTAGTTCACTCAAACATGCGGATCCAAATCACTTCATTCTCTGTACTATCTGCACAATAAACTTCATAAATAGAAAACATGGACCAGATGTGTTTGTGTTTGTTTGTCAAACATTCATGAAGCTGTATAGGAAGGTGTGTATCATACAAATGATTAGATATGTACATCACAATAAAGCAGCATAAAACAGAGCTCAGGAATCACATCCAGTTTCAACAGCAGCACAGAAGGAAAACAAAGTTTGAATAAGTAATTGGATGTAGATTGTTTAATAATGTTTTATAACATGTCTTGTCTGTTTTAATTGTTCCTACTTTGTTGTGCTGTAGCCTGCAGACAAAGTTAATACCATACATGTCCAGTTATGAACAAGCCTCCATCAAAATTAGGCAAGGCATGTATTGTTATTATCTCATGGGACACCTCTGAAACACGCTGCAGCACATCTGCTGGAATTACAGGAATGATCCAGAATGACCACAGTGAGCTTTAACAGCCGCCTGGCAGAGATCTGCACTCTACTGAGTGCACTTTTCTAGTTCCATCTGTTTTCTGATTTGCCGTTACTGAAGGGCGGAGATAGAGACTGAACCTACACACCAGCAGTGATATAAACGTTCTGACAAAACTAAAACTGATAATGAGACTGGCGTAAACAATCCAATGAACTATATGCATTCTGTTCGCCTGAAAGTCAGTCAGTGTTAAATTCCTTAGAGACTCCTTTGCTGTACAGCTGACATTGGATGCCTTTGTTTTTGTTGAAGGGTCCCACAATCAAGCCAACCACGGTGACTACTACCACAGCTGCAACAGATTTCCTACAATGGCTCAGAGACTTTCTTAACAACCTGAAAAAGTGACATGATACAACTACTAGTGCAGCTTCTACTACACAATAAAATCTAAAATGTAACCGATCAATAAGTAAATGAAAACCAGCATTGGACGTCATAGGTTTCATTGTAATTGAATCAAACGTGTGGATCAAAGACACTTTAATAAATACACTTCAAAATGGAAAACAAGGAACAAAAATGTTGGGTTTTCTTCAAATTCAAATGTATGAAACATTAATGGAGATGTGAAGAAAGATGTGTATCTGTATTCTTAGGTAGGTAGGTAGGTAGATAGATTAGTCCCGTTCACACTGCCAGATTTTTCGTGAATGTTGGGCCGTTTTGCTGGCAAGCTGCGAGCGTTTATACATACAGAGCCGGACTGGCGAGTTGATCCGAGGTGCCCAAGTTTCCACCTCGTAGGGTACTCATGTTGGTGGAACCCTTTTAGTTTAAACAGACCAAGGCCGCCTTCCGCAACAGGAGGGGCTGTTGAAGACTTGTGGGAGGAGCTGTTGATGACACTGCACATGTGACCCACTGGCGGTGGATAAACAGGAAACAGCTGATAGCAGGAATGAGCAGCTAGTAGCAAGAGGGAAATGCAAACCTGACAAACACTGTAAAGATGAGCAACTGAGGAGACAAGGAATTGCGCGCCCTCCTTGACTTTGCAAAAGAAGAGGCCATTAACCGTCAGATGATGGGGAGGGTGAAGAACAGGCCGACTTACAAGAGAACCGAGAGAGTACTGTTTACGCCACACGCTGAGCTACACGTTTTGTTACTTGCTCATGCTCCCCCCCCCCCATTGCCCTGACAAAGGCACATTCTGTATAAACAAAAGTAGGTAGGCAGCATTTTGCTGCACTCCCTGATTTTGTTTTTATACTGCCAATGCTGAAAAAGACTGATTGGGCTTTCCTGCACATTTGCACAACTCCCATCTAAAATTGGCTATAGATAGATAGATAGATAGATAGATAGATAGATAGATAGATAGACAGACAGACAGACAGACAGATAGATAGATAGATAGATAGATAGATAATTTCAACACCTCTGAGTGTCTGTCTGAGCCTTGTGAGGACTGTGGTCAGAATGAGCCACCACTGTTTCATCATATTGTATTTGTACAGCACACACTGTACCTCAGGTTGCCACTTAGTCTGTGAATCAATATATCAGATGTCAGCTTGGCATTTTTACTTATCATTAATGTTATTAGTACAGTTTTAAAAATGACAAAATTTTAAAAAGTGATGATCATTTCATACTATAAATTCATGTTGTTGTTTTCTGGCAACTTTACATTTATTGACCATTTCTGGCAAAAGAAGGTGTTGACATGGGCAACATTATACTTGTGCATGAAAAGGGTAATTGACATTGTAGTCTGACAGATGTGGCCGACTATGGAGGATTTTCCTTAGAAAAAAAACAAACAAACAAGTACAGTAAAGTAAATTCCCCTGAATCATCACGTATTAATAAAATTAAAAAACAAAAGGAAAACAAAACTTTTCCTGAATTTGAAAAGCTGAAGGAAAATACACATTTGCAGTCTTTTGTTTTCAGGAAGGACATTTTTGCTGGGTGCAGCTGTGACAAGGTTTTGTTCTGTCTGCGGCACAGCATCAAACCACGACAGGAGTGCTTCAGAAAATCAGCATTTCATCTGCCCAATTTTTGCAGATTTTGTTGATTTGGTAATTTTTCCTTGATATTTCTGCTTTTACCAAAAGTAATTACGTTGGCCGTTTAGTTAAATTGTGCTGAGCCATTTTTAAAATATCTCTGAAATGAATCACATCATTTGATCCAGGAGTGGTTTCCATCTCTGATCAGTAGCCACACCTTGAAATATGGAGAAAGAGGATTTCCCAACAATTCTGAATGCTAATGAGGTGACATGTGCTCCTGTAACTGTATATAAGAAAAGCCCAACATTCAGAGCAGCACTATAACAACCTCCTTGACCATCTTTGAGACACTCTGCTCAAGACTAAAAGGTGATTATATGAATATAATGATTATGTGTGAGGATGGTGGTGATTTTGCTGTTGTTAATTAAGTCTTTATTATTTCCTTTTCAACAGGTGTGATGACTGTAACCATGCTGAAGGTAGCACTTGTGCTTGGATGCCTCCTGAGCCTCGCTCTGGCTCATCCTGTAAGTGTAACACTGTCATACTCGATACCAGTTCTGACACCACTTTAACTGTGACAGTATAATGCTGGTAATATCAAACTTGTGGATTTTCCACAGATGGAGCGCAAACGAGTTGCTCGGTCTAGCTCTAATTCAAGGTCCAGTGAGGTGAGTGCTCTTACTATCCCTCAACATACAACACACCCGAATGTCAATGACTGTAAAAACCATTTAACATCCTCTTTTGTGTATTTGACAATGAATGTTTCTGATTTTCTTGAAGGCTGCCCGGCCACAGCCCTCGCCAGTGCCTGCGTCTGTGCCGACCCCAGCCCTGCCTGTCAAGGAAATTCTTGATCTCATCTTTAAACTCATAACTCAAACTGCTCCTCCTAAAAAGTAAAATCTGAAATGTAAGCAGAGATTGATGAGTACAGAAAAAAACAGTATTTAATGAGACAGATGTTTGACATCAGCTTTGTTTTGTGTCAGTTTGTCAAGTCAACTGTTTTTTCTTCTCTTTTCAAATTGTAATGATGCTATCTTAACCATGATGTTGTTACACTCATCACTGTAGTTCACTCAAACATGTGGATCCAAATCACTTCATTCTCTGTACTATCTGCACAATAAACTTCATAAATAGAAAACGTGGACCAGATGTGTTTGTGTTTCCTTGTCAAACATTAATGAAACTGTATGTGTATCATACAAATGATTAGATATGTACATCATAATAAAGCAGCATAAAACAGAGCTCAGGAATCACATCCAGTTTCACCACCTTCACTGTTTCCCAACACCTGTGAGTGTCTGACTCTTTGGAGGACTGTGGTCAGAGGAGCCACCACATGAACAGGTTTCATCAGATTATATTTGTACAGCACGTTAGGTTGTTGTTTACTCTCCATCAAACAGGATAAAATCAAGTGTGGCAGGTAAAGCTGACTTTTTTCAGTTATTAGTCCATATAAAGGTCTGTCAATTAATGTCTTTTCTCTCTGAATGAAGTCGTGGATGTAGAGGGGTAAATTATTCAAAGGCTGTTGCATCAGGAGAGGGCGATAAGACCTCGTTTGGATGTCCTATCGTTCACGGAGGAGTATCTCTATGAACAATACCATTTTAGCTCACACTCGATGATTTATCTGAACAATTTCCTCCGCCCATATCAAACATCACACATTGTGGATTTGCATTATCATCAGAGAAAATTTTATGCATTGCCCTTTGATTCTCCGTTTCCTTTATAACATTGGGGACATTGAACACATCAGTAAGGCAACAGTTTGTCAGGCCGTAAGAAAATTGATGCTGGCTCATCAAAGAGGAATTCCACAGAACTGCAGGTTTGTCACTGTTAATAAGAAATGAGTCTACGTGGATACATGGTGCAATTATTTGTGAGTACTTTATACAGTTAAGGATTCCCCGATGTAATTGGCTGCATTGATGAGACTCCCATCCCCATCACAGCACCATCCAAGAATGGAGACTATTTGAATCGTAAGTCAATTTCACATCATCAATGCGCAGGTAAGATGAGGCGGAGTATGTACTGTCTCTGAAAAGTTTCACTTCAAGACTGCAGATTAGGGGTGTGACGATACACTCAGCTCACGAGACGAGACGAGACATGATATTGGGTTCACGAGAACGAGACGAGACGAGATTTTAAGAAAACTACAATGACAAAATACATGACTGGACCAACAGACTTTTATTTAATCAAGTTGCACATGCATTTTGAAATGTTTTATTATAACTCTTTACATGCATGATGTAAGCATGAGCTTTTAATAAACTTCTTCCACAAATTGAAACTAAAACTTATAAAAGTTAAAATAAAATAAAGAAAATTAAATATTTCTTGCTTTTTTTTTCAAGTGCAAACAATATTATGTGCAAAACCAAATCAAAGTTCTACTCTGTCAATACAGAGTGCAAATAGTGCAAACAGAGCCTGACCAAGTATGTCATTAACAACACGCTGCAACTACACAGCCATGTTCTTTTAACTGTCAATAAACTTCTTCTTCCACAAATTGAAACTAGAACTAAAATTTATAAAAGTTAAAATAAAACAATAATAAAAATTAATAAAATTAAATATTTCCTCCTTTTTTTTTTCAAGTGCAAACAATATTATGGGCAAAACCAAATCAAAGTTCTACTCTGTCAATACAGAGTGCAAATAGTGCAAACAGAGCCTGACCAAGTATGTCTCTGACAACTTGCTGCAACTACACAGCCATGTTCTTTTTTAAGAATATTAGCATGTCCACATTCACGTTAGTGGCAGCCCTAGTCACTAGGCGAATTGATACAATGTAAAATGCCATAGGCTGGCGCTAATAACGTTAGCGTGTTGTGTGCTTGGAAAACATGTTTAGTATAAGACAGTTGTTTTGTCGGTGACTGTTGTGAGTTGCAATGGAGCCAAATTATGCACCGTTACCTTTGTTACATGTTGCTGGTCAGTCCTTCGGTGATTCTCTCGTAAGTCGGCCCGTTCTTCACCGTCCCCGTCATCTGACGGTTAATGGCCTCTTCATTTGCGAGGGCAAGGAGGGCGCGCAATTCCTTGTCTCCTCAGTTGCTCATCTTTACAGTGTCTGCCAGGGTTGCGTTTCCCTCTTTCTACTAGCTGCTCACTAATTCCCGCTATCAGCTGTTTCCTGTTTATCCACCACCAGTGAGTCACATGTGCAGCGTCATCAACAGCCCGCCCGTTGTGGAAGGCCGCCTCAGTCTTTTTAAACTAAAAGGGTTCCACCCATATGAGTACCCTACGAGGCGGAAACCTTGGATCAACTCACCAATCCGGCTCTGTGTGTCTAAACGCTCGCTGCTTGCAAAACGGCCCAACATTTGCGGAAAATCTGGCAGTGTAAAAGGGGCTATTGAGCACAGAGGCCTAAGCATGTCAGGTCATAACAACTGAATCAAATTTTGTGGAATTGTAATACTCAACATTACAATTGTACATTTGACTTGTCACATACATTACTGCTGTATAATTGACCCTGTTACATGAGGACACATGGTTCTGTCACATGAACTGTGAGGCTGTGCAATCCATGCAATAAATGAGTGCATTCATTTTGAGTGTGACTGAATCTTCATACTAAATAGATAAATAAAAGATACCTTTTAAAGACAGCAGTGATATATATTGCACTGCTGTCTGTTGTTAGTGTTGTTTAACTTTGTTTTGTAATGAGTGATAAAGTGTTACTGCTGGGAATGTTGTCAGTGTTGTGGTACAAGAGCTGATCCTGAGACTTATATCTAGTGTTCTGGTTGCACTGGTGCATTTTGGATGTGAGATCAACGGCTGTGCTGATTAAATCAACTGAAGAAAAAACAATACACTGTAACTGAATGCCACATACCATATAATCCAGGTTTGGTTTTTAATCCCTGATCATTATCAAACCTTGACATGTGGAAATGGAAGATTTCCTAATATTTACAGTTTCACAACATTGTTGTATGTCAATGAGGTGACAGCCGCTCCTGTAAGTATATATAAGAAAGGCTCAACATTCAGAGCGCAACAACCTCCTCCACCATCTGTGAGACACTCTGCTCAAGACTAAAAGGTGATTATATTGATATATATATGGTTTCTGTATTTTCTGTGTGAGGATGGTGGTGATTTTGCTGTTGTTATTGAAGTCTTTATTATTTCCTTTTCAACAGGTGTGATGACTGTAACCATGCTGAAGGTAGCACTTGTGCTTGGATGCCTCCTGAGCCTCGCTCTGGCTCATCCTGTAAGTGTAACACTGTCATACTCGATACCAGTGTTCTGACACCACTTTAACTGTGATAGTATAATGTTGGTAATATCAAACTTGTGGATTTTTCCACAGAAGGAGCACACACGACTTGCTTGGCTTCGCTCTAACTCGGGGTCCAATGAGGTGAGTGCTCTTACTATCCCTCAACATGAATGTCAATGACTGTAAAAAAATTTAACATCCTCTTTTGTGTGTTTGACAACGAATGTTTCTGATTTTCTTGAAGGTTGCCCGGCCACAGCCCTCGCACGAGCAGGTGCCTGTGCCGAGCCCTGCCCTGTTTCTCAAGGAAATTCTTGATCTCCTCACCAATGCCTTTGCTGAAACTGCTCCTCCTAAAAAGTAAAATCTGAAATGTAAGCAGAGATTGATGAGTACAGAAAAAAAACAGTATTTAATGAGACAGATGTTTGACATCAACTTTGTTTTGTGTCAGTTTGTCAAGTCAACTGTTTTTTCTTTTCTTTTCAAATTGTAATGATGCTATCTTAACCATGATGTTGTTACACTCATCATTGTAGTTCACTCAAACATGCGGATCCAAATCACTTCATTCTCTGTACTATCTGCACAATAAACTTCATAAATAGAAAACGTGGACCAGATGTGTTTGTGTTTGTTTGTCAAACATTAATGAAGCTGTATAGGAAGGTGTGTATCATACAAATGATTAGATATACATCATAATAAAGCAGCATAAAACAGAGCTCAGGAATCACATCCAGTTTCAACACCTTCCCTGTTTCCCAACACCTGTGAGTGTCTGACTTTTGGAGGACTGTGGTCAGAAGGAGCCACCACATGAACAGTTTACATCAGATTATATTTGTACAGCACGTTAGGTTGTTGTTTACTCTCCATCAAACAGGATAAAATCAAGTGTGGCAGGTAAAGCTGACTTTTTTCAGTCATTAGTCCATATAAAGGTCTGTCAGTTAATGTCTTTTTATGAGCTGCAACTTGTTTTGAATGTTTGAATCAGTAATTGATGTAAGATTATTCACTGATGTTTTCTAACATGTCCCATGTAGTGTTCAGTGTTTGCCACAAAACGTACAGTTAATCACAGTAAGTAAGCGCACACTGCTGTCCCTTTTCCCTCCCTTGTAGATGTGCCAGGGGTGCTGCATTACTTAACGAGGTGCAGTGCACCTGGCATGGAGGAGGTGCTTACGAGCCCCTGTGCCAGCAGCAGGGAGAGAGGCCTCTGGTGGAGACTGCTGGTCCTGCTGCCTCTCAGCCTGGGATTTTTATTGTCTTGTTTGCTTGTTTCACTTGTAGCAAGTGTTTGAGTATAGAGGTCATCTCTTTGGTTACATTATTCATGGTTTCAGCGAGGTTAGTTAGCTGTCTTGATACGCAGGTCAGGGTTGGGGTGCTGCCTGTCAGCTTGGGATTTTTATTGTCTTATTTGCTTGTTCTACCTGTAATAAATATCATGGATTTAACAAAAAAAACAAAAAAAACAAAAAGTCACACGGAGCCTACAATCACAAAATAATAAATAAAAGGGAATAATGATCATTTAAAATATAGCCAAGTGTTACTGTAAAATGTCAGTGAAATTGAGTGGTTCAGTAAAAGAGAAAGAATGAGAAAATGAGATAAATTGGAAAGGTGTTACAGTCTACATGTATTTGGTATGAAAATGAGTTGCCAAGGCATGTTTCAACAGTCTGAAAGATGTACTGTAATGGAGCGAATATTCACTGGTAAATTATTCCAGTCAGAAGGTGCTTTAAACATAAAAGCTTTTTTTGATGTGGACTTTGAAACATTAGGTACTAAAAAGAAAAGCTGTACAGTATGTCTTCAGTGATGAGCGGAGGAAAAAGGAACCAAATGCTGTTTTAAATAAAAAGGATAGTTGAAATTAACACATTTGAAGATAAATTGCAACCAGTGAATCTATCTTCTGATATGAGGTGTGGGCAAGTCAAGAAGTTCATACATTGTGCAGTGGTCAGTTGTGAATGAGCAGTTAAGAATAAATCTACACAATCTATTATAAACTACAGCAAGAGGAGCAAGAGAGGTATTAGAAGCAATGCAATACACAGAATCAGCATAATCCATTATTGGCACTATAAGTTGAAGAGCAATCTTTTTTCTGACCATAAGTGGGAAACAGTTCTGGAACGATAAAGAGACCAAGACTATAATTCATTTTATGTACAATGTGATTAATATGGTAGTTAAAAGAAAGCTCAGAGTCAAGGTATAGGCCCAGGTATTGGGTGTGGCCAACTTTCTGCAATGTAGTGCCATCCAGATAGGAAATACACATGAATGTTTTTGCATTTGGATTTGATGTTCTGTCGAGTGCTAAAAATCATAGTATGTGATTTAGTTTTATTGAGGAGTAACTTATTAACTGCAAGCCAGTGTTGTAAGTTATCAAAATCAGACTTAAGTCTGCTTCAATCTGTACTATAATTGTATTGATGTGTATATATATATATACCGTATCATCAGCATAAAGCTGAAAAACACTTACAAATAAAGGGAAGATCATTAATAAATATGGAGAAAAGAAATGGACTGAGCGTTGATCCTTGAGGCACACCATACTGTTGAGCTAAAGTGTCAGATTTGTTTCCATTAATAACAACACATTGTTTTCTATTGTGAAGGTATGAGTTGAACCAGAGTAATGCAGTGCGTAAAGGCCAATAGCGTGAAGTTTATCCAGAAGAATGTAATGATTAACCAAGTCAAAAGCCTTTGTCAAATCAATGAAAACCACTCAAGGTGCCAAAGATCGGATCAACTTTAGTGTCAAAATAAGCCATTAAATACTGTTTAACTTGATGGATGGTATCGTGCAGAGACTTCATTTGGATTGGATCCATTGTTTGATCAGTTGTTGGCAATTTGATTTCCTTAAAGATATGAGGAGTAAATCTGTCCCTTAGTCAAGCCAGTCACATTTGTTAGGTTAGTCCTACTAATTTGATAAATGAAACTTAATATCAAGCAATGCATAGCCACAGGTTGAAGATGAAAAAATAGGAAGCAGACCATGACTCAGACCGGCTCACTCATGCTGCGGCCATCTTGATGATTAAATGAACTGAAGAAACTGTGAATGCCACATACCATATAATCCAGGTTTGGTTTTTAATCCCTGATCATCAATCAAACCTTGACATGTGGAAGTAGAAGATTTCCTAATATTTACAGTTTCCCAACAATGCTGTATGTCAATGAGGTGAAAGCCGCTCCTGTATATATAAGAAAGGCTCAACATTCAGAGCACAACAACCTCCTCCACCATCTGTGAGACACTCTGCTCAAGACTAAAAGGTGATTATATTGATATATATATGGTTTCTGTATTTTCTGTGTGAGGATGGTGGTGATTTTGCTGTTGTTATTGAAGTCTTTATTATTTCCTTTTCAACAGGTGTGATCACTGTAACCATGCTGAAGGTAGCACTTGTGCTTGGATGCCTCCTGAGCCTCGCTCTGGCTCATCCTGTAAGTGTAACACTGTCATACTTGATACCAGTGTTCTGACACCACTTTAACTGTGATAGTATAATGTTGGTAATATCAAACTTGTGGATTTTCCACAGATGGAGCACACACGACTTGCTCGATCTAGCTCCAACTCTAACTCGGGGTCCAATGAGGTGAGTGCTTTCTCTCTCCTCTACAATTCAGCATTCAGCACGTTAATAACTGTAAAAATCATTTAACATCCTATTATGCCTATTTGACAACGAATGTTTCTGATGTTCTTGAAGGCTGCCCGGCCACAGCCTGTGACGCTGCCAAACTTTTGGCAAGATCTTCTTAGCATCCTCAATAAACTAATAACTCCACCTCCTGCTACTACTAAAAAGTAAAATCTGAAATGTCATCAGAAATCTGACTCAAAGTCCAATGAGGTGAGTGCTTTCTCTCTCCTCTACAATTCAGCATTCAGCATGCCTGAAAGTCAGTCAGTGTTAAATTCCTTAGAGACTCCTCTGCTGTACAGCTGACATTGGATGCCTTTGTTTTTCTTGAAGGGTCCCACAATCAAGCCAACCACGGTGACTACTACCACGGCTGCAGTGGATTTCCTACAATGGCTCAGAGACTTTCTTACCATGCTGAAAAAATGACCTGCTACAACTACTAGTGCAGCTTCTACTACAAAATAAAATCTAAAATGTAACCAATCAATAAGTGAATGAAAACCAGTATTGCATGACACAGCTCTTGTTTTGTGTCAATGTATTACGAAGAACCAACAATTATTTCTTTCGTTTCCTTCTAATTGAATCTAACATGTGTATCAAAGACAATTCTGAATAAACTTCAAAATTGGAAAACACAGAGCAAAGATGTTGGGTGTTCTTAAAATGCATACCTAAGAAACATTAATGGAGATGTGTAGAAAAGTGTGTATCTGTATTCTTAGGTAGGTAGATAGATAGATAGTTGAACAGGCGGATTGTTTGAGCACCTTCAGTGTTTCCAAACACCTCTGAGTGTCTGTCTGAGCCTTGTGAGGACTGTGGTCAGAATGAGCCACCACTGTTTCATCATATTGTATTTGTACAGCACACACTGTACCTCAGGTTGCCACTTAGTCTGTGAATTAATATATATTTATTAACTGCTGCTTGTTTTAAATAATAACATTTGTTGTATTTGCATCCCGTAAGATCATAAAGCCAGACCCTGTTCTTTTTTCCTAAACCTAACCATGTGCATTCGTTGTTGGAGGAAAGAAAACATCAATATGTTGTACTGACGTGGTGTGTTTATTTTGACAGAGACAGTAAGAGAACCTAACCTATGTAACTTTCCTTTCCTTCCTAACCTTCCTAACTTCACTTGCCCAAACCTTAACTACCAAACTTTACGTTAAGTACGTAACATGAAAACATCCAACCATTATTCTATTCCTAAAACCTAACCTACATTATTTTGTTTAGCTATATTTGTAACTTTTTGTTAAGTATGTCATTTTTGTAAAAAAATTTTTAATGTGCATTATGTTAGGATGTAATATTAACCATTGTTTGAGTGTAACCGGTGGACTCTAGTGATGTCTGCGTTGTGTAGATACAAAGAGGCCCAGACCCTGGATATCTTCAGAGGCGATCTGTCTCCGTTCATTCCTCTCCTGACAACAGGTGAAAAAAACAAATCCTCTGTCATACACAACCATACAAACTCCAGCCTCTACACAAATTAAGCCACACATAATCTGCATCAGCAAGGGGAAAGGCAAGACGGGAGACACCCCTTTATAGATGGGGTGCCCCCAAAGGTGAACGTAGGGTACAAAAACTGGGTATCAAACGTTCCACATGTTAGATAGGAATTGTGCAAATTTGCAGGAAAGCCCAAGAAGTCTTTTTCAGCATTGGCACTAAAAAAACAAAATCGGAGAGTATGGCAAAATGCTACCTACCTACTTTTGTTTATACAGAATGCGCCTTTTCGGGGCAGCAAGTAACAAAACGTATAGCTCAGCATGTGACGTATACAGTGACATGGGAGGGAAGCCGCAGCTGGTCAGTCCTTTGGTGATTCTCTCGTAAGTCGGCCCGTTCTTCACCGTCCCCGTCATCTGACGGTTAATGGCCTCTTCATTTGCGAGGGCAAGGAGGGCGCGCAACTCCTTGTCTCCTGAGTTGCTCATCTTTACAGTGTCTGCCAGGGTTGCGTTTCCCTCTTGCTACTAGCTGCTCACTAACTCCCGCTATCAGCTGTTTCCTGTTTATCCACCACCAGTGGGTCACATGTGCGGCGTCATCAACAGCCCGTTCAGTTGTGGAAGGCCGCCTCGGTCTTTTTAAACTAAAAGGGTTCCACCCATATGAGTACCCTACGAGGCGGAAACCTTGGATCAACTCACCAGTCCGGCTCTGTGTGTCTAAACGCTCGCTGCTTGCAAAACGGCCCAACATTTGCGGAAAATCTGGCAGTGTAAAAGGGCTATTGAGCACAGAGGCCTAAGCATGTCAGGTCATAACAACTGAATCAAATTTTGTGGAATTGTAATACTCAACATTACAATTGTACATTGGACCTGTCACACACATTACTGCTGTATAATTGACCCTGTTACATGAGGACACATGGCTCTGTCACATGAACTGTGAGGCTGTGCAATCCATGCAATAAATGAGTGCATTCATTTTGAGTGTGACTGAATCTTCCTACTAATAGATAATAAAAGATACCTTTTAAAGACAGCAGTGATATATATTGCACTGCTGTCTGTTGTTAGTGTTGTTTAACTTTGTTGTGTAATGAGTGATAAAGTGTGACTGCTGGGAATGTTGTCAGTGTTGTGGTACAAGAGCTGATCCTGAGACTTATATCTAGTGTTCTGGTTGCACTGGTGCATTTTGGATGTGAGATCAACTGCTGTGCTGATTAAACCAACTGAAGAAAAAGCAATACACTGTAACCAAATGCCACATACCATATAATCCAGGTTTGGTTTTTAATCCCTGATCATTATCAAGCCTTGACATGTGGAAATGGAAGATTTCCTAATATTTACAGTTTCCCAACAATGCTGTATGTCAATGAGGTGACAGCCGCTCCTGTAAGTATATATAGAAAGGCTCAACATGCAGAGCACAACAACCTCCTCCACCATCTGTGAGACACTCTGCTCAAGACTAAAAGGTGATTATATTGATATATATGGTTTCTGTATTTTCTGTGTGAGGATGGTGGTGATTTTGCTGTTGTTATTGAAGTCTTTATTATTTCCTTTTCAACAGGTGTGATGACTGTAACCATGCTGAAGGTAACACTTGTGCTTGGATGCCTCCTGAGCCTCGCTCTGGCTCATCCTGTAAGTGTAAACACTGTCACGATACCAGTGTTCTGACACCACTTTAACTGTGATAGTATAATGTTGGTAATATCAAACTTGTGGATTTTTCCACAGAAGGAGCACACACGACTTGCTCGGTCTAGCTCCAACTCGGGGTCCAGTGAGGTGAGTGCTCTTACTATCCCTCAACATGAATGTCAATGACTGTAAAAAAAAATTTAACATCCTCTTTTGTGTGTTTGACAACGAATGTTTCTGATTTTCTTGAAGGTTGCCCGGCCACAGCCCTCGCACGAGCAGGTGCCTGTGCCGAGCTCAGCCCTGTTTCTCAAGGAAATTCTTGATCTTCTCACCAATGCCTTTGCTGAAACTGCTCCTCCCTAAAAAGTAAAAATCTGAAATGTAAGCAGAGATTGATGAGTACAGAAAAAAACAGTATTTAATGAGACAGATGTTTGACATCAGCTTTGTTTTGTGTCAGTTTGTCAAGTCAACTGTTTTTTCTTTTCTTTTCAAATTGTAATGATGCTATCTTAACCATGATGTTGTTACACTCATCATTGTAGTTCACTCAAACATGCGGATCCAAATCACTTCATTCTCTGTACTATGCACAATAAACTTCATAAATAGAAAACGTGGACCAGATGTGTTTGTGTTTGTTTGTCAAACATTAATGAAGCTGTATAGGAAGGTGTGTATCATACAAATGATTACATATGTACATCATAATAAAGCAGCATAAAACAGAGCTCAGGAATCACATCCAGTTTCACCACCTTCACTGTTTCCCAACACCTGTGAGTGTCTGACTCTTTGGAGGACTGTGGTCAGAAGGAGCCACCACATGAACAGGTTTCATCAGATTATATTTGTACAGCACGTTAGGTTGTTGTTTACTCTCCATCAAACAGGATAAAATCAAGTGTGGCAGGTAAAGCTGACTTTTTCAGTCATTAGTCCATATAAAGGTCTGTCAATTAATGTCTTTTTATGAGCTGCAACTTGCTTTGAATGATAAAATCAAAAAAAGTTTGAATCAGTAATTGGGATGTAAGATTATTCACTGATGTTTTATAACATGTCCCATGTAGTGTTCAGTGTTTGCCACAAAACGTACAGTTAATCACAGTAACTAAGCGCACACTGCAGTCCCTTTTCCCTCCCTTGTAGATGTGCCCAGGGGTGCTGCATTACTTAACGAGGTGCAGTGCACCTGGCATGGAGGAGGTGCTTACGAGGCCCTGTGCCAGCAGCAGAGGAGAGAGGCCTCTGGTGTGGAGACTGCTGGTCCTGCTGCCTCTCAGCCTGGGATTTTTATTGTCTTGTTTGCTTGTTCTACCTGTAATAAATCTCATGGATTTGAGTGTTTTTTGAAGTTTTAATGTGGTTATTTTGGGTCAGTGTTGGAGTTTTGTTCGCCCCATAGCGCCACCTAAGGGTAGGGCTTAACACTTCGGCAGTGACTTGTGGCATCAGACAGGGACGAAAAAAGCCTTGCTTTAACGTAAGCATAATACACTGCTGGTCACTGTTATAGTTTAAGGCCCTCAGTTTCCCAGCTTTCACCTGGAAGAGCGGTGTTTGCGTCCCGTAAGATCATAAGCCAGACCCTGTTCTTTTTTCCTAAACCTAACCATGTGCGTTCGTTGTTAGAGGAAAGAAAACATCAATATGCAGCGTTGTATTGACGTAGTGTGTTTATTTTGACAGAGACAGTACGAGAACCTAACCTACGTAACTTTACTTTCCTTCCTAACCTTCCTAACTTCACTTGCCCACCTTAACTACCACTTTACGTTAAGTATGTAACATGAAAACATCCAACCATTATTCTATTCCTAAGCTAACCTACATTATTTTGTTTAGCTATGTTTGTAACTTTTTTTAAAAAATTTTTTTAATGTGCATTATGTTAGGATGTAATATTAACCATTGTTTGAGTGTAACCAGTGGACTCTAGTGATGTCTGCGTTGTGTAGATACAAAGAGGCCCAGACCCTGGATATCTTCAGAGGTGATCTATCTCCGTTCATTCCTCTCCTGACAACAGGTGAAAAAAACAAAATCCTCTGTCATACACAACCATACAAACTCCAGCCTCTACACAAATTAAGCCACACAAGACTATGTCACCATAATCTGCATCAGCAAAAGGGGAGAGGCAAGGCGGGAGACACCCCTTTATAGATGGGGTGCCCACAAAGGTGAACGTAGGGTACAAAAACTGGTATCAAACGTTCCACATGTTAGATAGGAATTGTGCAAATTTGCAGGAAAGCCCAATAAGTCTTTTCAGCATTGGCACTATAAAAACAAAATCGGAGAGGCAAAATGCTACCTACCTACTTTTGTTTATACAGAATGCGCCTTTTTGGGGCAGCAAGTAACAAAACGTATAGCTCAGCATGTGACGTATACAGTGACATGGGAGGGAAGCCGCGGCTGGTCAGTCCTTCGGTGATTCTCTCGTAAGTTGGCCCGTTCTTCACCGTCCCCGTCATCTGACGGTTAATGGCCTCTTCATTTGCGAGGGCAAGGAGGGCGCGCAACTCCTTGTCTCCTGAGTTGCTCATCTTTACAGTGTCTGCCAGGGTTGCGTTTCCCTCTTGCTACTAGCTGCTCGCTAATTCCCGCTATCAGCTGTTTCCTGTTTATCCACCACCAGTGGGTCACATGTGCAGCGTCATCAACAGCCCGTCCCATTGTGGAAGGCCGCCTCAGTCTTTTTAAACTAAAAGGGTTCCACCCATATGAGTACCCTACGAGGCGGAAACCTTGGATCAACTCACCAGTCCGGCTCTGTGTGTCTAAACGCTCGCTGCTTGCAAAACGGCCCAACATTTGCGGAAAATCTGGCAGTGTAAAAGGGGCTATTGAGCACAGAGGCCTAAGCATGTCAGGTCATAACAACTGAATCAAATTTTGTGGAATTGTAATACTCAACATTACAATTGTACATTGGACCTGTCACACACATTACTGCTGTATAATTGACCCTGTTACATGAGGACACATGGCTCTGTCACATGAACTGTGAGGCTGTGCAATCCATGCAATAAATGAGTGCATTCATTTTGAGTGTGACTGAATCTTCCTACTAAATAGATAAATAAAAGATACCTTTTAAAGACAGCAGTGATATATATTGCACTGCTGTCTGTTAGTGTTGTTTAACTTTGTTTTGTAATGAGTGATAAAGTGTTACTGCTGGGAATGTTGTCAGTGTTGTGGTACAAGAGCTGATCCTGAGACTTCTATCTAGTGTTCTGGTTGCACTGGTGCATTTTGGATGTGAGATCAACTGCTGTGCTGATTAAACCAACTGAAGAAAAAACAATACACTGTAACCAAATGCCACATACCATATAATCCAGGTTTGGTTTTTAATCCCTGATCATTATCAAACCTTGACATGTGGAAATGGAAGATTTCCTAATATTTACAGTTTCCCAACAATGCTGTATGTCAATGAGGTGACAGCCGCTCCTGTAAGTATATAAGAAAGGCTCAACATTCAGAGCACAACAACCTCCTCCACCATCTGTGAGACACTCTGCTCAAGACTAAAAGGTGATTATATTTATATATATGGTTTCTGTATTTTCTGTGTGAGGATGGTGATGATTTTGCTGTTGTTATTGAAGTCTTTATTATTTCCTTTTCAACAGGTGTGATGACTGTAACCATGCTGAAGGTAGCACTTGTGCTTGGATGCCTCCTGAGCCTCGCTCTGGCTCATCCTGTAAGTGTAACACTGTCATACTTGATACCAGTGTTCTGACACCACTTTAACTGTGATAGTATAATGTTGGTAATATCAAACTTGTGGATTTTTCCACAGAAGGAGCATACACGACTTGCTCGGTCTAGCTCCAACTCGGGTTCCAGTGAGGTGAGTGCTCTTACTATCCCTCAACATGAATGTCAATGACTGTAAAAAAATTTAACATCCTCTTTTGTGTGTTTGACAACGAATGTTTCTGATTTTCTTGAAGGTTGCCCGGCCACAGCCCTCGCACGAGCAGGTGCCTGTGCCGAGCCCTGCCCTGTTTCTCAAGGAAATTCTTGATCTCCTCACCAATGCCTTTGCTGAAACTGCTCCTCCTAAAAAGTAAAATCTGAAATGTAAGCAGAGATTGATGAGTACAGAAAAAAACAGTATTTAATGAGACAGATGTTTGACATCAACTTTGTTTTGTGTCAGTTTGTCAAGTCAACTGTTTTTTCTTCTCTTTTCAAATTGTAATGATGCTATCTTAACCATGATGTTGTTACACTCATCATTGTAGTTCACTCAAACATGTGGATCCAAATCACTTCATTCTCTGTACTATCTGCACAATAAACTTCATAAATAGAAAACGTGGACCAGATGTGTTTGTGTTTGTTTGTCAAACATTAATGAAACTGTATGTGTATCATACAAATGAATAGATATGTACATCATAATAAAGCAGCATAAAACAGAGCTCAGGAATCACATCCAGTTTCAACACCTTCACTGTTTCCCAACACCTGTGAGTGTCTGACTCTTTGGAGGACTGTGGTCAGAAGGAGCCACCACATGAACAGGTTTCATCAGATTATATTTGTACAGCACGTTAGGTTGTTGTTTACTCTCCATCAAACAGGATAAAATCAAGTGTGGCAGGTAAAGCTGACTTTTTCAGTCATTAGTCCATATAAAGGTCTGTCAGTTAATGTCTTTTCTATGAGCTTTGCTTTGAATGATTGATGTTTTCTAACATGTCCCATGTAGTGTTCAGTGTTTGCCACAAAACGTACAGTTAATCACAGTAAGTAAGCACACACTGCTGTCCCTTTCCCTCCCTTGTAGATGTGCCCAGGGGTGCTGCATTACTTAACGAGGTGCAGTGCACCTGGCATGGAGGAGGTGCTTACGAGCCCCTGTGCCAGCAGCAGAGGAGAGAGGCCTGGTGTGGAGACTGCTGGTCCTGCTGCCTCTCAGCCTGGGATTTTTATTGTCTTGTTTGCTTGTTTCACTTGTAGCAAGTATTTGAGTATAGAGGTCATCTCTTTGGTTACATTATTCATGGTTTCAGCGAGGTTAGTTAGCTGTCTTCATACGCAGGTCAGGGTTGGGGTGCTGCCTGTCAGCTTGGGATTTTTATTGTCTTATTTGCTTGTTCTACCTGTAATAAATCTCATGGATTTAACAAAAAACACTAAACAAACAACAACAAAAAGTCACACAGAGCCTACAATCACAACATAATAAATAAAAGGCAATAATGATCATTTAAAATATAGCCAAGCGTTACTGTAAAATGCCAAATGTCAGTGAAATTGAGTGGTTCAGTAAAGAGAGAAGAATTAGAAATGAGATAAAATTGGAAATGAGATAAAACTGGAAAGGTGTTACAGTCTACATGTACAGTTGGTATGAAAATGAGTTGCCAAGGCATGTTTCAACAGTCTGAAAGAAGTACTGTAATGGAGCCAATATTAACTGGTAAATTTTAAACATAAAAGCTTTTTTTGATGTGGACTTTGAAACATTAGGTACTAAAAAGAAAAGCTGTACAGTATGTCTTCAGTGATGAGCGGAGGAAAAAGGAACCAAATGCTGTTTTAAATAAAAAGGATAGTTGAAATTAACACATTTGAAGATAAATTGCAACCAGTGAATCTATCTTCTTATATGAGGTGTGGGCAAGTCAAGAAGTTCATACATTTTGCAGTGGTCAGTTGTGAATGAGCAGTTAAGAATAAATCTACACAATCTATTATAAACTACAGCAAGAGGAGCAAGAGAGGTATTAGAAGCAATGCAATACACAGAATCAGCATAATCCATTATTGGCACTATAAGTTGAAGAGCAATCTTTTTTTCTGACCATAAGTGGGAAATAGTGTCTGGAACGGATAAAGAGACCAAGACTATAATTCATTCTATGTACAATGTGATTAATATGGTAGTTAAAAGAAAGCTCAGAGTCAAGGTATAGGCCCAGGTATTGGGTGTGGCCAACTTTCTGCAATGTAGTGCCATCCAGACAGGAAATACCACATGAATGTGTTTTGCATTTGGATTTGATGTTCTGTCGAGTGCTAAAAATCATAGTATGTGATTTAGTTTTATTGAGGAGTAACTTATTAACTGCAAGCCAGTGTTGTAAGTTATTAAAATCAGACTGTAAGTCTGCTTCAATCTGTACTATAATTGTATTAGATGTGTATATATAACCGTATCATCAGCATAAAGCTGAACAGAACACTTACAAATAAAGGGAAGATCATTAATAAATATGGAGAAAAGAAATGGGCCGAGCGTTGATCCTTGAGGCACACCATACTGTTGAGTTAAAGTGTCAGATTTGTTTCCATTAATAACAACACATTGTTTTCTATTGTGAAGGTATGAGTTGAACCAGAGTAATGCAGTGCGTGAAAGGCCAATAGCGTGAAGTTTATCCAGAAGAATGTAATGATTAACCAAGTCAAAAGCCTTTGGCACCTTGAGTGGTTTTCATTGATTTGACAAAGATCGGATCAACTTTAGTGTCAAAGTAAGCCATTAAATACTGTTTAACTTGATGGATGGTATCGTGCAGAGACTTCATTTGGATTGGATCCATTGTTTGATCAGTTGTTGGCAATTTGATTTCCTTAAAGATATGAGGAGTAAATCTGTCCCTTAGTCAAGCCAGTCACACGCCTTGTTAGGTTAGTCCTACTAATTTGATAAATGAAACTTAATATCGAGCAATGCATAGCCACAGGTTGAAGATGAAAAAATAGGAAGCAGACCATGACTCAGACCGGCTCACTCATGCTGCGGCCATCTTGATGATTAAATGAACTGAAGAAACTGTAACTGAATGCCACATACCATATAATCCAGGTTTGGTTTTTAATCCCTGATCATCAATCAAACCTTGACATGTTGAAGTAGAAAATTTCCTAATATTTACAGTTTCCCAACATTGTTGTATGTCAATGAGGTGACAGCCGCTCCTGTAAGTATATATAAGAAAGGCTCAACATTCAGAGCACAACAACCTCCTCCACCATCTGTGAGACACTCTGCTCAAGACTAAAAGGTGATTATATTTATATATTTATATATGGTTTCTGTATTTTCTGTGTGAGGATGGTGGTGATTTTGCTGTTGTTCATGAAGTCTTTATTATTTCCTTTTCAACAGGTGTGATGACTGTAACCATGCTGAAGGTAGCACTTGTGCTTGGATGCCTCCTGAGCCTCGCTCTGGCTCATCCTGTAAGTGTAACACTGTCATACTCGATACCAGTGTTCTGACACCACTTTACTTGTGATAGTATAATGTTGGCAATATCAAACTTGTGGATTTACTACAGATGGAGCACACACGACTTGCTCGATCTAGCTCCAACTCTAACTCGGGGTCCAATGAGGTGAGTGCTTTCTCTCTCCTCTACAATTCAGCATTCAGCACGCCTGAATGTTAATAACTGTAAAAATCATTTAACATCCTATTATGCCTATTTGACAACAATGTTTCTGATGTTCTTGAAGGCTGCCCGGCCACAGCCTGTGATGCCGCCAAACTTTTGGCAAGATCTTCTTAGCATCCTCAATAAACTAATAACTCCACCTCCTGCTACTACTAAAAAGTAAAATCTGAAATGGAATCAGAGATCTGACTCAAAGTCCAATGAGGTGAGTGCTTTCTCTCTCCTCTACAATTCAGCATTCAGCATGCCTGAAAGTCAGTCAGTGTTAAATTCCTTAGAGACTCCTCTGCTGTACAGCTGACATTGGATGCCTTTGTTTTTGTTGAAGGGTCCCACAATCAAGCCAACCACGGTGACTACTACCACGGCTGCAGTGGATTTCCTACAATGGCTCAGAGACTTTCTTACCATGCTGAAAAAATGACCTGCTACAACTACTAGTGCAGCTTCTACTACAAAATAAAATCTAAAATGTAACCAATCAATAAGTGAATGAAAACCAGTATTGCATGACACAGCTTTTGTTTTGTGTCAATGTATTACGAAGAACCAACAATTATTTCTTTCGTTTCATTCTAATTGAATCTAACATGTGTATCAAAGACAATTTATTCTGAATAAACTTCAAAATTGGAAAACACAGAGCAAAGATGTTGGGTTTTCTTAAAATGCATATGTAAGAAATATTAATGGGGATGTGTAGAAAAGTGTGTATCTGTATTCTTAGGTAGGTAGATAGATAGATAGTTGAACAGACGGATTGTTTGAGCACCTTCAGTGTTTCCAAACACCTCTGAGTGTCTGTCTGAGCCTTGTGAGGACTGTGGTCAGAATGAGCCACCACTGTTTCATCATATTGTATTTGTACAGCACACACTGTACCTCAGGTTGCCACTTAGTCTGTGAATTAATATATATTTATTAACTGCTGCTTGTTTTAAATAATAACATTGGTTAAATGTAATGGGAAGTGTTTAATTAGTTGCTGGATATCAGCTGATCATTTTTACTATGTTGTTAATATTATTGATGCTACATTACAAATGACGGTCATTGCGTATTATAAATTTATGTTGTCACAACTTTATATTTTCCTAAATTTGAAAAGCTGAAGGAAAATACACACGCCTTTTGTTTTCAGGAAGGACATTTTTGCTGGGTGCAATTGTGACAAGGTTTTGTTCTGTCTGCTGCACAGCATCAAACCACGACAGAAGTGTTTCAGAAAAAGGAACGCCTTGCTTGCCCAATTTTGTTTTTAGTTTCCACTTTGTTTTCCTGTAGCCTACAGACAAAGTTAAGTCCAGTTACGAATGAGCCTCCATCAAAATTAGGCAAGGCATGTATTGTTATTATCTCATGGGACACCTCTGAAACACGCTGCAGCACATCTGCTGGAATTACAGGAATGATCCAGAATGACCACAGTGAGCTTTAACAGCCGCCTGGCAGAGATCTGCACTCTACTGAGTGCACTTTTCTAGTTCCATCTGTTTTCTGATTTGCCGTTACTGAAGGGCGGAGATAGAGACTGAACCTACACACCAGCAGTGATATAAATGTTCTGACAAAACTAAAACTGATAATAAGATGGATGTAAACAATCCAGTGCAGTGGACTATATGATTTCTGTTATGAGCTATTGTTAAAATAGCTCTGAAATGAATCACATCATTTGATCCAGGAGTGGTTTCCATCTCTGATCAGTAGCCACACCTTGAAATATGGAGAAAGAGGATTTCCCAACAATTCTGAATGCTAATGGTGACATGTGCTCCTGTAACTGTATATAAGAAAAGCCCAACATTCAGAGCAGCACTATAACAACCTCCTCGACCATCTTTGAGACACTCTGCTCAAGACTAAAAGGTGATTATATGAATATAATGATTATGTGTGAGAATGGTGATGATTTTGCTGTTGTTAATGAAGTCTTTATTATTTCCTTTTCAACAGGTGTGATGACTGTAAGCATGCTGAAGGTAGCACTTGTGCTTGGATGCCTCCTGAGCCTCGCTCTGGCTCATCCTGTAAGTGTAACACTGTCATACTTATACCAGTGTTCTGACACCACTTTAACTGTGATAGTATAATGTTGGCAATATCAAACTTGTGGATTTTTCACAGATGGAGCGCAAACGAGTTGCTCGGTCTAGCTCCAACTCTGACTCGAGGTCCAATGAGGTGAGTGCTCTTACTGTCCCTCAACATTCAACACACCTGAATGTCAATGACTGTAAAAAGCATTCAACATCCTTTTTTGTGTATCTGACAATGAATGTTTCTGATTTTCTTGAAGGTTTATAGACCACAGCCGGTGCCAGTGCCTGCACCAGTGCCAGTGCCTGCCCCTGTGCCAATTCCAGTGCCAGTGCCAGTGCCTGCACCAGTGCCAGTGCCAGTGCCTCCCGTTGTCCAGAACATCATTGATTACTTCACCAATCTATTAGCTCCGCTTATTCCTTCTAAAAAGTAAAATCTGAAATGTAAGCAGAGATTGATGAGTACAGAAAAAAACAATATTTAATGAGACAGATGTTTGACATCAACTTTGTTTTGTGTCAGTTTGTCATGTCAACTGTTTTTCTTCTCTTTTCAAATTGTAATGATGCTATCTTAACCATGATGTTTTTACACTCATCACTGTAGTTCACTCAAACATGTGGATCCAAATCACTTCATTCTCTGTACTATCTGCATAATAAACTTCATAAATAGAAAACGTGGACCAGATGTGTTTGTTTTTCTTTAAATCCATGTGTATGAGAAGTATTTCTGAATGCACCAATCTCATCATCTTTCTCATTGTCTAAAATAAGCCAACAGAACTTGCTAGCTCATACTAGCTAATGTCTGTGGAGAACTGATTTGCCTGCAGCTAAGTCCAGCCCACCAAAAAACATCACACTGATTACTAACAGTAAAAGTGTCTATAATTGTGAAGGATTTTGTTGTGTTACAGCCTTTGGTCATGGTCAGTAAAGGAAATGGATGATAGTTATGCTTAAGGTCAGCAGACTGCCTGAAAGAGGCGTCGAGGTCAGGCCACTTGACCTTCAGTTATCTTCCAGCTGTGGAAGACAGAGTACCGACATTTCTGTCTAGATTAGGCGATTGTGGAGTCATAAAATCGTGCCATGACTTGGCCGACAGATATGACACACACGATGGTGCACACCAATTACTCCCATCGTCTCATCTTTCATAACGTGTGTGATGACATCGGGTTATTCTTGTCCAGTTTTTATGACTATTACTATTATTTCAGTCACTGTGGCTGTTCATGTGCCAGCTGAAGTGTTCTTGTAGTAACATAAAAAGTGCCACTAGATGGCAGGAGCTACATTTCAAGTGCCATATGCAAACTATGACATACACTGATCCTCCACAACAAGTTCCTGCAAATGTTTCACAATAAAAGCCTGTTTAGAAAATGAAGGCATTCTCTCAACCGAAGTTATCAGGAGCTTTTAATTTGAAACAGATACAGGAAGTGTTGAGTTTGAAATGACGGCGCGATGCATTAACTTTATCAAGGCAAAGTGGAGATGGGATGAAAAGTGAAAATATAAAGATATCTAAGTAAAAATAAAGAACGGCCTGTTTCTAATGTGGTCTGTTTCAAATGAAGCTGGTAGCCTCTACAGTTGTGGTGAGTAAAAGCCACGCCTCTTTTAAATTTTATTACTTTATTTTGTCCCATATGAGGAAGTAACATTCTTTGCTAGCTTGATGCTAATGGCAGTACTCACAAGCATTTTTCCTTCTTTACTCTGTGTGGTACCATTCCTAGAGGAAATATCAAAAACTCTGGGTTGTTGTTACAGTACAGTTGTCTATGGCAACAGATCGCTTGACGGGAGAAATCCTGAATGACAAAAAGAAAATCAAACATGCCAGACTTTCTGTCGGGATGTCGTGAGGTGTACCAGACATGGCGTTGTTTGTCGTTAATTATGACACACTCCACTAGATGAAACAATGGGTTGTTGTGCATGATAATCCATCGCTTAATTTCCAAGCCAACACCGTACGACGCTGCGTTGGGCTATAATCGGGCTGATAACGTGTAGTGTTTACCTGGCATAAGGATGACTAGTTGGCTCCGTTGCCATCGCTCCCAAGGTTAAGGGGAAGCACTGGGAGATTGCCCTGTGCTCCAGGCTCAACAGATGAGTCTCTTTTTTGATATGTGCATTTTGTAAGAAACAGTTGTTTCGGTTTAGAGAGCCAGTTTGAGCGTGCTTGTTGTTTAAAGTTAGTAACCAACTAGTCCATACCCACTGAGTGCACAGTTGCCCCATGTACAGTTTCACAGGTGTGTGTTTGGGATACAGGTCATAGGAAATTGCTGATTAAATAGTCAGCTGAACCCATTAAGAAGAGCAATGTATTTTTTTTGTGAATTTGATAGTACAACTGCTTTATTGAAAGTACAGTAGTACCATTGCCAATAGTGGGATAATTAGTGAGCTAAAACTGTGCATTAGTAGTTGAGGCAGCACATTGAAAGGTACATAGTTAAAGTGTATTTATGTTGCATTGACTTAAAAGTGGGGCGCACTGGTAGAAGACTGACTAACTGACAGAAAGATACACTGACAGTTTCCATGATTATGTACAGCATACGCCACGCCCTCCACAATATTCATTGCCTTATAGAAGTTCAGTTTTAGTAAGTTTTCCAACTTTTGCCAAGAGGGAACTTTAGATATTGGTCCCTAGATTATGTTCACTGAGTTTCATGCAGATCAGTCAAACTTCCTAGGAAGTCTCCTGAGGTCTACTTTAGCTATTAAATCATCAGCCCTGAAATTTTTTCAACAATAATATGTTTTACAGACTCTAATCATTACCATTAATCATGGTGCAGTATATACTTATATTATAAGATGGTACATCTTAAAGTGCCCATTGTCTAAACTGCATATTAAGACCAAGGGGCTTAAACTCCCTACATGCCTCTCAAGGTGTAAACTTTTGCAGGTTTTTATCACACCTCACCCCCACTGAAGGGGATTGTCCAGATGATAACACTGGTGTAAACTGCCAATATCTTTTTTGCCAGTGTGCGGTCAATTGTTTTTAGGAAGTGTGGACAAACAACATAAAGCTGTGTACATGAATCACGTCCAGTGAAAACCACTTCATTGTTTCCCAACAGCTGTGGGATTAGTGTTAAATCCTGCATGGACAGTGGACAACAAGTTTTTAGGATTATCCTTCCGCATACATCATTTCATCACGTTTTGTACCTTTGGCACAAACACAAAATCAAAACAGCTTTGACAGCTGATTGGATGACAGGTGGCAGGGTCTTTTCTTTAAAAAGTGCACTTGGACGTGACAAGACCTCAAACCAAAACTCACCACTGGACTCTGTGTTTGGCGTTTGTTGTCAACATCACTTTCAGATTTGAAGGTAAGATCTTCCTCTCTATTCGTAGTTCCTACTGTATGACTGAATTTACAGTTTAATTTTCTACCTTTTCTGTTTCTGCTCTAGGGAAGACTCTAGTGTTTTTCAGCTATGAAACTGCTGGTCCTCGCTCTATGCTTCATTGCCTTAAGTTACGCCTTTCCTGTAAGTGCTCATGTTGGCTATGCACATTTTGTTTAAGGCTTTCATCATCCTTTCCATTCAGACAAGAAAAAGCAAGTAACTTGAATTCATGCAACAGCTGGTGACATGAGATTCTTCTCTCTTATAGGTCTCTGAAGAAGAGAACGATCGAGTCAAACGCTCAGGGAGTAATGAGGTGCAAAAGATTTTCTCACCCATGAATTAATTCATTCATATAAACTTATTACTTTTCACAAACTGCTTCATATTTGTATGTGTTTGTGTTTTTCCTCCCAGATGGGCCATTTCATGCTTCAGTATCTGTCTCAGTATCAGTCTCAGTATCCAGCAGTTTACCCAGGCTATCAACCCAGCAATCCCATTTCTGCATTCCTGCAGTTTCTGTTGTCAAGTCTTGCCAGTTTAATTCCTCTTCCTCCGATAGCAGGAAAGTGAGGCAACAAATTGGAAGACAAACAAAAGCTGGATTTAAGATAATGCTATTGGTAGTTTTCTCATGTTTGGCTTTTTTTTCTTGAGTGACTGAAATGGAATAAACAAATCATTGAAAATAAATGAAGGAATGATCAAAATATGATATGTCTTTTGCTCTTGTTTATTTTTCCGAGGCATAACTCTAACTCTACTTTAACAGGCTTGCAGCAATTATAACACAATAGAAGGATCTCTTTCTGTTTGTGGTCAAGTTATTGATCATCATATTTTCATTGTGTGTAGTTTTTACAATAAGCAGGGTGTAGCTCCTACTGTTTCATATATGACACACAATAGAAGAATCAACGACAACTGCTTACCAACAGAGCTGAGCTGTCCACCACTCTGCTCACAGTGTCTAGACAAGTTTACCATTTAAAAACTGACTCACTCCGACCTCGTCACATATCGACATTTGGTCATGGATTTTGCATGTCCACATACGACGTGCAAAGTACACTGGGTGCGTTGGTTGTTGGTGTTCTGGGACACTATGTCAAGTTCGGCTGTTACATGCATTGTCTTCTTTCAAAGAATACTTCTGTTTTCACAGGAAATTTAACGTTTTCGTACAGTCTCTTTCAAAATAAACACACTATGTCCGTACAACACCACAACATTTTTTTTTTTGTGCAACAAACATACATGGTTGTGTTTAGCAGTTTGGCTTTATAATCTTACACACACTCTCTCGGGTGAAAGTCGATGTTTGTTGGACCCATCCACCACCCGTCGGACTTGGACTCGGACATTTGGCACCTTAACTTTCATCCTTGTCCTGCTGCATTTCCCCGTGATGCAGCTGGATGCTGTTGAGCTATAACCGCAACTGGCGTTAAAGGACGCCTTTTCTCGTTGGTTTGTGACACCACAAGTCACTGTCCAAGCGCCGGATCTCAGCACTTTGGAATGAGACCGGGCTTGCAGCTCTTGAGCAGAAAACATGTTGGCATACAGTCACCACAGCTTCTTTAACTTACAGAAAAATAACTTTTCGCAGATTTAACAGTATTTCCCAACTTCATGACTATCATGTGACACATTGAATTTCAGTGATAAATGATAGTTGGTAGCAGTGACAACAGCAAAATGCTGGAATACAGCAATAACCTCTTGCAAGTGGTGAGAAATGACCTGATCCCTGTAGTGTCCTAGGCCACACAAGGAATAAAGACCAAATATAACACAAAATACAGCAGACCTCAGTTTCTTTAGGGAGGTCTGCAAGACCTCCAGACTTGCCCCGGGCCTTTGTGGGCTCTCAGCAGTATCTGGTGTACTTAACCTGGTGAAACAATACTTGTTTGGTACAGTATGATTCATGAATATAAACTGAAATAGAAATAGAAACAGAGACGGAGGGCATACACTCCCTGATTTTGTTTTGTCCCCACCAAATCCCTAAATGTGCAACGGTGAGCTGGCAGAAATAAAAACCACCCTCTGACGTTAGAGCTGAATGCAACTGAGATGACTCACACACAGGAACAAACAGGAACAACACAATTCATCAATACATAAATGTCAAGTATAATAATCCTTTAATCCCTAACCATCTATTGCACAATTATAGTTACAGTTAATCATCAATCATTACTACATGTATAACTATAATCATGATCATATGAATCATGACAGCTTAAAATCACATCATACCTATTATTGTTATTATTATTATTATTATCATCATTATTAATAAATGAGTCTTTGTTATCAAGATACTTGCAGATAAAAACAGGTAATTAATATATTTGTCTATGTTTTTTATTATTCCACACTCTCACTGGTTGATTTTGACTAAATTTTTTTTTTTTTTTTTTTTTAATGTCAACAATGTGACAATATTAGTTTAAGAAAATCATATATGAAACAGGGAGTTGGGTGTCCACTGCCAGAATTTTTTTTTAGCATGAAACACTCCTGCACCTTTCTCACACTCTTCTGCATTTTGCTGACTTGTTATGCACCAGTTTGTGCCTTTTCTGTATCATTTTGTGGCATGTAAATGTCCTTAAATCTGTCAAAATAAAGTCCACATGCACATCTTCGAAATAAGAGAAACTCGTCCCCATACAAAAATCTAGCGGGACATTCAGAAAGGTAAGGACAGATTTCACATGTAGTAGTAACAATACAGACATGTCAAGATAAGATCTTTGCATTTCTGCAGCAGTAATTTGCAGTGGTGTCCACTGTTTCTCTTAAGATGCAGGTACTTTGGAGTAAAGATTGTTGCTCTAGTCGTGGTCATGATATTCGTCTCTGGCTCTTTGGTAAATCAGTCTGTACTCTACAAGAATTTATGACAAGGACGGAAGGACACCGGAAGTCTTACAGTATGTTTTAAAATGTTTTGCTCAATTTTAAATGCCAAAGCTACCCACATGATGGAGAGATGACCAAATGAGGAGCTCAGTATTTAGTTTGGTTGCAATGAATCAGGCCTGAATACTTTTTAACTGCCATTTTTAACCAACCTTAGATGGGATAAATAGAGATTGAAACAAATACATATGGACATAAAAGATAAGTTCTTGCAAACCTTCAAACATTTAAGACATACTATAGTGTTACTATGGTGCATTTTTGTAACAACAATTAAAACACCAGATAAAAAAAGACAAACCATGGATGTAATGTTTTGGTGTTCTGTAACTGCACATTGTTCTGATTACCATACAGCTGCATGGAGAAAACAATATCGCCTCTACGCAGGCAGGTGTTAAACTCAGCTACTACCACACCAGGGTTCAGGCACAGACAAGCACAGCCACAGCAACACAACTGCAGGAAATAAATATATTTCACAAATGTGCAATGTCACAATAATGACTCAGGCGTGTTGTCTGACCCTATGAGATTCTACCCGGAAATTCACTGAGCACAAAAATGTGAAAACGCCCTGATAATCAGCAGGTGATGTCGGATGTGTTAACCTCCAGGCCGGTTTGGTTCTATTTGAATTCGGGTCTACATGTGCACTGCTTCTGCACATATACACTTAATTTTTCACAGTGAAAATCTATGAAAAATAAAATCTTCGATACTCTCTGTTGAGGTATTAACTGAATCTGTCCCTGCTTCACAGCGCTCTGCCAAACTGTGTCAGCAGCTGTTCCTGGGGTTGCACTGAAATTAGTTTCTTGTAGAATTGGGTTTTGAGAATTCTTCACCTCGATTTCACAGCAGGGATGGCAACAACATCATTTGAATTTTTATTGTTTGTTTTATCAAAGGCGCACAATTGAGTCAGTTTTCTAATGACAAGAGATGAGTTTCCTCTGATAGGCGACGTGAAGCTGCACATTGTTTGTCATGTAAGTGAACAAAGTCATTTCCTCGCTGAGAGACACATTTGATATTTGATAGAGTGCTTCCTCTGGAATAATAGAGACAGACCTGGGTAGCGGTTCCAACAGACGTGTTCAGAGTAGACGACCAGAAACGAGAAACTTAGGGAAAGTTAAATTTTATGAACAAAAAAAGAGAAACAAACAGGAAAATATGCACATTGTTTGAGTTGTACATGCTTTCTCAAAACATATCAGCAATTCAAGTGTTCCTAACTTAGAGTAAAATCCTTTTAACCAGATTTAAAAAAAAAAAAAAAAAAAAAAAGGAAAAATGAAATGTCGTGGAGCCTACATGACACCTACAAACTGCGTCCGCCACCAGTGCAATTTAAAAAGAGGATGTGTTTGCCGTCCTTCTACAGGGTTTGGTAAAAGTTTAATTTACCAACTGGCTCCGATGATTGGGAAAAAGATGGGACTCAGTGAAAACCCAGTGGCTATTGTTGTTTCTCCGCTAGTTGCTGTCATGGAGGAGCAGGTCAGGGAAGCGACCAAGCTGGGAGTCACAGCCATGCAACTCGGAGTCCACAGTGAGGAGGAAATCCACAAAGACGGCAACACCCTTTCCCAGACATCATCACAGCTCATCTCCGCTGCACTTGCTGGTCTGTTTCCAGTGGCGTTGTGCTAGCCTACGTCACACGTGTCGTTTACTCTGATTGGTTTTCCATTTTTCCGTGAAGAGGCACTTTGAGTGACAGCCATTGATACCGCCCCTCGGGAATAGAGGAAATGTACACTCTGTGTCCAGACCCGTTCGTGTTTTGCGAATTGGGTCTGGCAACGGCTAGCAACCCTTACCCTAACCCTAACCTTAACTGCCTGTCTCTCAACCTAGCATTTAATGGCTTGCCTAACACCAACTTAGCATTTTCTTAAGGGCTTTCACTTCCAGACCAAGCAGCGAATGGGGCTAATTGTAAAGTTATGGTGAGAGAGTCATATAACCGGTGGGCAGGTCACATGGCAATTCCAGCCCCAGCTATACCCACTTGAATTTCTTGCCCGATTCAGTGTGTTGTATCAATGTCGGAGCTGTAAGTGAAAGATGTTCATTCCATTAGAAGAGAAACTGAAGTGAGGAAAGTGAATAAGCAGAATGTAAGCGCTAGTTGGCCATTGGCTGTAGTCATTGTGGTGTGTTCAAGTGCAACCTTTCGTCTGAGACACAGGCGACCTGAGGCGACGCAATAGTCAGCCATAATAAATCATGATCAAAGACCAAACTAACAACGAGGCAGCCATCAGATTAATTGACAAGATTTGTTACAAAGCCCTGTTTGAATCTGTATAATTATCTAACCACTGTTAACAATGAGCTTGTAGCCTGTAGGTCTCTGAAAACTAATTTCCCCTGGTAGCCTCATCAGAGCAGATAGAAGAGATTATTAAACTAGAAGTTTACCAAAAAAAGCATGATGATGGAGCTAGTTGTCTGTGAAGTTTTAATAGCAGTCTTGGTCCTCACACTTTTTCCCATTATTGGGAAAATAAAACCTTTTTCAAATCTCTAGATCGTTGGAGATAAAATCTCTGGATGACACTTGCAACAGGTTGTAAAATTTAATGACAGCTACAGAGGAAAGACGAAAGAGGTCCACCATGAGTAAACAAGATGATTACAGTATTTGGATAAGGATTGAGCAAGTATTGTTTTGCAGGTGGAAAAATGGCTCCTGGCAACAAATATTACAGTTTCGCAAGTGCAAAGCGTTTCAACAACATTTCGATCTTCACAAGACTTTGATAACAAGTATTTGAAATTCTTTTCTAAACATAACCGAGAGCGTGTTGATATTCTGCGTTTGATTCAGACTCAAAGACTTATCTTTTGTCTTTAGACCAAAGGAAATAGGTGTGTGTGTGTGTGTGTGTGTGTGTGTGTGTGTGTGTGTGTGTACATGATCAGCTGTACAAATTGGGCTTAGTGGTTGATTCAGCTGAACATGTGTTAGTAAATACTTTAAGTCTACGAGGATTATAAACAGGATGTGTCTAGTTGTGTAATGAAATCGCGCTCACGCCTTTTTTGGTTTTGTCTCCGGAGGCTGCCGCGACACCAACCACATCTGACATGAAGTAACACACCTTTAAAGTGCTAGAGCAACAGTGTGGGCACACCGAGGCTGTTTAAAAGCTAAAGGAGTTTCCTGAAGGCACCAGCTTGTATGGTAGCAGTAGCGAACACAAGGCTTCATATTTTATTGATTATAGCTGTTTACATTTTCACTGCACTGTGGTACACAGCCATTTCTAACCATCGAGGGATCTGATTTCCAGTTTGGAGTTCAAGATGAAGTTTTTTCTTCTGCTGGTTTTCTACTTTATAAATTTTCCTGCAGCTGTAAGTACCAGAAAATCTTTTCTTGTTCAGTCTTTTGGATTTTCAGCTGATAGAAAAGCAGTTAATGTGATGGTTTTTTTGCAGAGTTGCTATCACAGCAGTGATTCAGACAGTGATGAGGTAAGAATGTATTCGCATCGCTCTAGCAGCGAGTCTGATAGTGATGAGGTAAGAGTTAAATTAAATGCTATCATTTATCAGCTATAGTGAGATTATAGCAAAACAGCTTTGACTCTTTAAATGTTTTATTGTTTTTTATTTTGTCTTGCAGAAGAGCATTAATCTGCGGCCGGGGTATCGACCGCATCGTCCCTGGTCTTGGCTGTTTCCTGGTCTGTGGCCACGACCCCCACTACCACCACCACATCCTGCCCCACGTCCACCTCCGTGGCCACGTCCACGTCCACATCCACGTCCACGTCCACGTCCATGCCCACCTCCACGCCCACGTCCACCTCCACGCCCACGTCCACCTCCACCACCGAAACCAACCACAAAACCACCCACAACAACCCCGAAACCGACCACAACCCCAAAACCGACCACAACCCCGAAACCCACTACAACTCCAAAACCCACTACAACCCCAAAACCGACTACAACCCCAAAACCAACCACAACCCCAAAACCGACCACAAACCCAAAACCAACCACAACTCCAAAACCGACTACAACCCCAAAACCGACCACAACCCCAAAACCCACTACAACCCCAAAACCGGCCACAACCCCAAAACCAACCACAACTCCAAAACCCACTACAACCCCAAAACCGACCACAACCCCAAAACCCACTACAACTCCAAAACCCACTACAACCCCAAAACCGACCACAACTCCAAAACCAACTACAACCCCAAAACCAACCACAACCCCAAAACCGACCACAACTCCAAAACCAACTACAACCCCAAAACCGACCACAACCCCAAAACCAACTACAACCCCAAAACCGACCACAACCCCAAAACCGACTACGACCCCAAAACCAACTACAACCCCAAAACCAACTACAACCCCAAAAACCGACTACGACCCTAAAACCAACTCCAGCCCCGGGGAGCACAGTAGTTACCACCACCGAGAGCCCGCGAGGAGACAACGGTTAAACTGTACTGATCCAAGAACAGGAAAAACGGACTGAGTTGATTTGGTTTGCAGAGTGTGTGTGTTTTGCACTGATATATGTCGGTAGTGTTTTATCCTGTTGAAGTTTGACACAGTTTGGACCTCTTTTTGTTGGCATGTTTTAACATCTCAGTATTGGTTCACAACCTTTTCACATTCTCATATATTTCCCAGTTGATTTCTTTCACGTTTTGCACTTTCATATAATTCAAATCCACATAAAGTGTTTCTCAGCTCTTTTTATGCTGCAGTCCATAAAAACCTAAAGAATGTTTTGATATATTGTGATGTGGCAGTCTGTCAGGGTGTGATGATGACTTCTGTCGGAGGTTGGTCTTTCTCGGACAGCGGTGGAGACACCTGTGGGAAGATGCTGACGACACTCCGCTGTAATATCCACTCAGTGGGCGCACACATCACCATCCACGGATCAACGTAGCTTAAGAAAGGGATGAGTGCTGAGCCTTTAATACCCGACTCTTTGCTTCATCATTGAAGTCTGTCACACTGTGCTTTTATCATGACTCAGCCCATTCATCACACTGCGCTGCTAGCTCTTTGCTCCATGTATTCACAGACACTTTACTCTACGACTACATTAACAGTCTCACAAAAATATGCATCTGTTTGTTAATGTACATTTTAATCAGTTCTTTTTGGTGCCAAAATGGTGGGTTTTTCACAGATACTCATAATGAATGTAATCTTATTCCAGGTTTTTGTTTGTTAATGTTAATTCATGCTGTGTTGCAATTTTTGTTTAGTAATGTAAACCAGCCAAACAACAGGCAGAGGTTGGTGTAAATCAGAACTTTTAAATCAAGCACTGAATAATTACTTCTTCGTGTTGTCTAATTTGTATTTGGTGGGGCTTTGGAAAAATAAAATTGAATCTGAAGATACATGTTGAGTTGGCGTTTTTATTCTGTCAGTCGGTCAGCTGGCTCTGTTGATATTTAAATATATTTTTATGCAGTGGCTAGCACTATCATCCAGGTTCAAATCTGCCAGTCGTGGCCCGTCTGTGTGGAGGTTGCGTGTTATCCTCAGTCAGCACTGGTTTTCTCCAGCTTCTTCCCACAGTCCAAAGACATGCAGGTTAATTGGTGACCTTAAATTGCCTGTTGGTGTGAATGTGAGAGTGAATGGTTGTCTGTCTCTATGTGTCAGCCCTGTGACAGTCTGGTGACCTGTCTAGTGTGTTCCCTGCCTCTTGCCTAATGTCAGCGGGGATAGACTCCAGCCCCCCTGCAACTCTGTACCAAGGGTTATGGGTAATGAATGAAGGTGAACGAAGAAGGTAATGTGTTGAGCACTTTCTGTAAAGACACCCCATGAGAACGAATTATGATCTGGAGTTGTTATTCCACCCTGGTTCTCTTTGGTGGTTTTCTTGCCAAACCAACTCATCTCATCACTCAGCACGTATAATGTTCAGCGATAAATTACTTCTGCTATGAATCCTTGGCTGTTTTAGTTAGCGGTATTGGTAAAACAACAGAAATGTTTTATATGACCATGAGCTACTTTTAATGTGGTACCAGTTAGTTGATTGTTAATTTGGTGACCATAAATACTGCAGCCTAGACTCATTTACACTGCAACATCGAAGCTAAAGTACATATTTTATACATATTTATTGTAAGTTATAGTCAACATCTGTCAGAAGCATGTCCAGATTCATAGTATTTCCAAGGCATTTTAATGCATAAATATTGTATATTGATATTTTATTGACCACCAGAGGTGAAATTCACGTGTTACAGAAGTACAAGAGACAGTCTGAAGAGGAAGGAAACTGATAAAGATAAATAAATGACAATCAAAAAGCTATGCTCATGATCTACATTACAATATGTCTCAGGCCATGTATGTGACATGACTTGAGTATTGTGTGCAAAGCTGTCCAAATATGAGTAAAGTGTATATATTCTACATACTGTACAATATCAAATAACAGTAATTCAGAATTCTGACATTTGCAAAAGACATAATAGTAAGGTGTGTTTTATAGTGAGTCAAGCCTCGTATAGCTATGAATAAGCGTAAGAGTGCATCTGTCTGTTATTATTGACCATGTACTATATGGTTACCTGTCCAGGGTGTCACCTTGTTTCACAGTGCATTTTGGCATGGGCTCCAGAAACACCTGTACTCACTAGATAGACTCTATATTAAGGTATTCTGGTTGTTTCTGCCCACCACACTGGAACCTCCAGCTGTTACAGTATGCACAGCTATTCTTGGATGAAATTTAGATCCTGTACTGACAGTAAAAAGCCTCCAGCTTTAGTCTGCCCCCTTGTGCGCTTGTGTGTACTTGCAGTCCCTGACTGCATCCAGCTGAGAAGACATTCAGTAAATGTTTAAACACTCCACTTAGTGAGTCAAGTCAAGACACTTTTATCTCTGTAGCCAAGAACCACAGATTTGCCTCAGGGGGCACTGCAATCTGTGCTTTCAACCCTTGCTTAGGGAAGAACCCTCAAAAATACCTTTAAATGGGAAAAAAGGAAGAAACTTTAAGAAGAGAAACTAAGGAGGGATCCCTATTCCAGGATGGACAGACATGCAGTAGATGCTGAGTGTTTATAGGATAGTCCATAGACCAGCGTAATAAAATGAGAATTTAGGCAATTCATGTGACAAATGATGTGTAGAATATCAACATATATGAAAACGATGGATCCAGGATCATGCAAGCAGCCTCCAGGTGTCAGTGCCACAGGTTGGCCCAGTCTTCCATGTCTGGGTATCAGGAGTGGCATTTTTCAATCGGTACACAAGTGTATACAAATATAAGTATTCAACACAAAATCTGACAGAAATTGAAAATTCTTTGATGATAACATGTAAAATCTCAGACTGTTGTATTCATGTAGTAGTGTTCATTTCCATCATCAAAGGTCATGCCTTAACTGTAATATATTCTAAAAATCCACCTTAAGTGCTCTTCAAATGGACACTTGTGGGTTTAGCAACTTTGATACAAGCAGCAACCTCAAGGGCTGAAAAGTGAAGCCAACGCATCAGTGCTAAAAATTGCAGTTCCTTGAATGGCCACCAGAGGCTGGCTCCAATCCCCATCAACTCCCATGTTAAAAATGCCCAACATCATAGTAGAAATAAAAATGTTTACAGTCTGGTCCAAAAAAAAATAGTTGAAAAAAAAGTTTTCTTCACACTCATGAAAACTGTACAGAGGCTGGATTTTTATATAACTCACTCGTTTACATTTTATAAAGGCTTAAAGTTATGAATATTATAGGTCGGGCTGCTTTAAGTGACAGGCGTCTGCACGCGTCACTATAGTCTGTGAGTCAGATCCACCCCTTGCCCCTCCGCAGCTGCACCCTCCCATCCAAATATGGTCACTACTTGCTCCAAAAAACCAAGATGGCAACAGCCGAAATGCCAAACCGAGGTTTCAAAATGGGAGTCCACAAACCGATGGGTTTACACGGTTTTACATTTTTGCAGTCAGTGTGTAGTATTGTAATAACTGTAATTATTTATTTACTATTAAACCCACTGAAAGTTGTCTAATGTGTCTGGCATCAGATTCACAATATGAAAAAACATCTTTACAGTTTGTACAGCCAGTGGCTTCTTTTGATTGGTTGTTTCAGCTTGTGGCTCTGGGATAAAGATGCTGCCCCACAATGTGAATTTGACGCCTGATGGTCCGTAACTGAAACCCACTTTGTACCATTCCCTTATTCATCTTTTCTCTCAGTGTCGTTGGACATTACACATATTTGTTGTCACCATAATTACATCAGTGAGACACTGACACATCAGCCGCACCCACAGGTGCTCCGAGTAACAGGAAAACCTCAAATCCTGGGTGCTTGTGTGTGTGTTTATTCATTTCTGTAGACATTACAGCATCATAAGTCGAGGAAAACAGGCAGTTTAGGACATTAAGTGGATTTTCTTTGGCCTCCACCTCATTGCTTCATTCACAGACGATTAGGCTGAATTTGTCTGTTTTTTTTTCTCTCTCATGTGATTGGTCGTTTCACACTGTGAGCAGTGCATAAGTTAATGCCCCCCTCTTGTAGTGTTTCACTGAATTTACTCTAAGTGCTCTAAGTGGACACTACTTGACATCTTACACTGATCGTGTGGGAACCATTTTTTTTGGAAATGATTATCTTAATCCTATTATCATGTTTTACCATAGTGGTGTCTGCAGTGCCGGTGAGTAGGGCCTTTTATATTATAGTTTAAAATCATTTATTGAAATGTTATTTTCTGAGTTTGAACATTTGGCTCATCTTCTGTGAAATCTGCTGTGACAATGATCATTTTGGGATTTTTCTTCTCAGGTCTGTCCTTATGCCCATGCTACCCCGCTTCCACAGGGAGGAGCTGCTGAAGCTCAAGGACTTGCTAAAGCCACTAACCAGCTGCCTGATGCTCAGACGCCGGCCCCGCTTTCCCCCAACGTAGGGCAACCACAGCCTGAGGTCTACCCGCAGCCAGGTCCCCAGGCTGGCCCCCAGTTCATGCTCCCGGCACAACACTACATTTGGTCTGCACTAGGGGGCAGTCCGGTGATCATCCCTCTGCAGCCCGGCGTCTACGGAGCTCAGCCTGCAAACCAGCCGGCGCTCCCACAGCAGCCTCTGGTAGGACATAAAGAGAAAGAACATCTGGAGACAAAACAATATATTCAACAATGTATTTGTTATCTGTTTGACCACAAATACTTAAGATACTGAATTTGAATGCAACTCATCTTAACTTTGTTTGTTCTTTTTTAGATCTACCCTTCTTATAGATACTTCCCCCATTTCTCATCACCCTATAGCAATCAACTGGTAAGATACAATTTTGATTTTGTGTTTGAGACTGATCTTTTCTATCTGAACGCTACTAAATGTGCTGTGCTATGTAGATGCAAGAATATTTTCCAAGCACTTCCCAGCTTGAAAGGTTTCACCTTGGGGGATGATAACATATTTCTTCAGCACATGTTTTGTGCTGTCAACATACATATGGGAAGCCTGAAACTGCCATTATAGACAGTGTTATGGAAATAACGACATCTGTACTCTGCCGCAATCTGTCACTTGATTTATGACCCTGAGAAGGAATCTTGGATGCTGTTTTGCCTTTAGCATGTTTTCCTGCCACGAGTGATATTAGAGCTGTAATACTTTGTGTCTAACTGTCTGATGTTTGAAATAAAAGAGGGTTCGAAATGCAGATTTTGACAAGTATGAAAAGGTAGATCTCATTTTTCTCTCCTCCAGTACTCCCCATACGGATTTCCAGTGATTCAGAAACCACCTCTCCCACAAACTCCAGCAGCTCAGCCTCAGAACTATGACGTGTTACCTGTGCAAACACCTGGAGCCGGTCCAGCAGAGGCACCTCAGCCAGTGCAGCAGCAGCAGCAGCAGGTGTCCCTACCTGTATACACTTGTATACACAAACAGTAATGCTCATCAGCCCAGTCGCCAGAGGAAAATGTTGGCATTGTATATTTTGCAAACCATGTCACATTGACATGTTTTCCACATATATATCTATGTTTCGTATTTGAGCTGACTTTGTCATCTGGAGGTGGAGGGGATGGTGGATGATGTGACACTGAGGAAAGATACCTGAGACCAACAAGTGACTGTTTCAAAAGCAACTTTTTAGGCGCCAAACATGGGTGTTTTTTAGCAACCCAGCACTGTTTTTCTACCAGGGATAGTGCCATGATGAGTGGTTGTTTTTCACTGAGACATTGCAGCATTTTCTGCTGGAATAGTGTCCCACAAAGCAGATGTTTTTTACTGAGTCATTGAGATTGTGCCCTCCAAGCTGTATATTTTAAGCTAGAATATTGATCTTCCCTTAACCATAGCTAAGTGTTTTTGTGCCTAACCCTAACCACACATTAACCATAACATATTTGAAACATTAAGTTTCAGTGTATCTGCTACATAATAACATGCAAATGTAGGTATCCATGGTTTGCAGAAACTTACAATGCCATTTTTTCTTTTTCTGGCAACGGGGTTGTGTTTTTATTTTATTGTGTTTCAAAATATGACAAAAAAAAGTCAAAGTTAAAGCTGTGTTAGACTGTTTGTTTTTAATCCACAGAGTCCCCAAATTGTGTACCTGCTCCAGCAAGCCAAGGTGAATGCAAAATAAACTCAGGATTAATGCCAGTCTAGTTTAATAATCTTCTTTCTGATTGTGTTTTATTTGATATTTGCTGTCATCTTCTACCAGGGCTCTGCACTTGGCAGCCTGAGCTCAGAGGAACTCCAGGTAACAAGCCAAGATTTGTATCTGTCTCTCAGCTTGTTTGAACAACCTGCTCAGTGAACTCAGTGATCCCACTGATGATCCGACGCTCTCAGACTACTTCTCATCTCCTCTCTGTTTCAGATGGCAGCCAAAGTGGGTCAACTGGGAGTGTACCTGACCAGTGTGCTCACAAACTCACCGGCAGGAGGCATTCTGCCTGTGAACCAGGCTGCCGGGCTCGCAAACTCGGAGCAGCAAGGCATCAAGCCGACTGCGGGGACCCCAGCTGGAATCCAACAGACACCAGGGCCAGCCATCTCTGGACCACAGGCAAACACTAACAGCGGCCCTGTAGGTTTGGAGAAAGCAGCACAGGTCACTGCCCAAACACCTGTTCAAGCCAAACTCCAACCCACACAGGGTAACCATGTCTGAGACTGCAGCCACAGGCAGAGATGACTCAGAACATACTGAGCAAAAACACATTACTGATGAAGTCTGACTAACAAATGAAGTTTCTCATGCATTATCATTTATCATAGCAATTTTGAACATTGTATTACCATTTTTTGATCTTGTCAAATAAAGCTGATCCCCCTTTTCAAATACTATGTCTCTATTGCTTGTTTTCATGATTTTAGTGTAAATATATTCTAATGTTAAATGTGTATTAACAGGTTTTGTGGCCAACTGATTTTGAAGACAAGCTTTAAACATAACATTGATATAATATCCCCTTTTACGTTGATGAACACACCAGCACACACAGAGTAATATTCATTTGAAGTTTTGTTTGTGTCCTCCAATCAATAAAATCCCAATATTCACTTTAGTGGTAGCAAGGTTTTTAGTCTCCTGCAGAGAAGAAGGAGAGAAACATCCCTCTTTCGCTGCTAATTTCCCCACTATATTCACCAGCTAGTTGCAAACTGTGTCTGTCTGCTGCACAGGTAGTGAGCACTGATTTCCTAGTGATTATAAGTTGAAAACATCCGTCTGTTGTGGCCGAAAATGAAGCTGATGACAGTGGTGAAACTGAACGAAAACAGCAGTAGAGTTGAAAGTGACAGTTGAATTGGAGGATTATTTTCTGTGGGTTCATCGCTCCAAGCCACACGTAAAAATATTAAGTGTAGCAGCTTTAATATATTCAGTTCCATCCATGCACATGCCATTAAACCGGCACTGTGACTTTCTTACACGTGATTTTCTCAGCAACACCCTGCTCATGTTCGTACAGTGTCACACAGTCAAAACTGCCCTACAGCAGTCTGTCCTATAACTACAAGGCACATGTCAAAAAAACACACATACACTTTATTGGTCTTTAAATTTTAATCTTGTTTTGTAAAGTTGAGGTAGATTCCACACATACTCTCTGTGTGAACCTGTTGTAATGTCTCCTGTTTAGGAATTACAGTTTCAGTGAACTCAAACGCCTTGACTGGTACTTACTGAGTTTATTTTGTGCTCAGTAACACCATAATCTAACAGGTTGTCCCATCATAGGCTTTGGCCACAAAGCAGCACTTATGTGTCCTGACCAAGTGGTAACCTCTAAAGCTGAAAAAAGAAGCCAACGCCCAAGTGCCAAAAGCTGCAGTTACACGAATGGCCACTTGAGGCTGACTCCGAGAGTTGGTCAGTCCCCGTAGACCACATGTTAAAATGCGCAATATTACAGCAGAAATAAACATGTTTACAGTCTGGTACAAAACACGATTTTGGTCTCTGTAGTGAATTTCCCTGTTCATGACAAATGGATGGGGTTTGAAATTTTACACAACCATGACGTGACCCCATGTCACAGAGTATAGGTGCTGCTATTTCAGTGTGTTTTCAGTTCATGAAAGTCAACTGGAGCATTTGGGTCATCTAAAAAAGTCTGGCTCAGACTTTGGTTGTACTTTTTATCCTTTAAGGAGTCAATAGTTCAGTTTTTCCAACACATTCTCACTCCGACCGCATCACATATCAACGTTTGGTCATGGACCCTCCACATTCAGAGACGAGGTGAGAGGCACCCTGGGTGCATTGGTTATTGTTGTTCTGGGACACCATGTTAAGTTCTGCCTGTTCTAAGATTGTCCTCTTTCAAAATTCTTCACTGTCTGATGCTGCAAGTCACTGCCCAAGTGCTGGATTTCAGCGACTTCGGAGTGAGACCGGGTTGGTTTTTATGGTAAGTACATTTTGTTTTTGTGGTTTCAAGCCTGTTGTTTTTAGGATCTGGGCAGCTAAGCTGCCAGGACACTGTTGTAATCTTAGTTCTTCTTCTTCTTCTTCTTCTTCTTCTTCTTCTACTTCTTCTTCTTCTTCTTCCGAGGAGATCATACTTCCCATTGGTGAAAACTCACCAAACTTTGCACAAAGGTCCAGTGTCATGCCAGATATTCTCAGCTGTAAACTCAAGCCAATAGTCCTGATGGTGCTACAGCAAACGTCTAAAGTTCAAAATTTTGAAAATTCCCAACGAATCAACCATACATGCTACAACTTCACAATTTTCATCAAACTGTAGCCCCGATACTGAAGAAACTTTTGTACATTTTAACGTATTAAAAATTATGAAGTTCATCACTCTGTTTTTTCAAAAGTGTAAAACTTATTAAACCTATCTCCTCCCAAAATTTTTGCTCAATTGACACCAAACTTGCTACAGAGCATCTTTAGACTGTCCTACAAAAAGTACATTTCTCAGATTTTTGATTTATCAAAAATTGAGCCTACAGCGCATCAAAATGTTTGACTGTAAATGGTACTGTAAACATATGCATGCAAATTCTTGCTAAATAAAAAAATGACAAAATTCTAGAGTCATGGTAGATGATGTGTGGCAAATTTCAGAACCTTATCTCAAAAACTGAATTTTTGACAGCATTTTGAATTTTGCTCTAATGTGAACAATTGGAGTCAATGTAAAAATGGTCATTTTAAACATCAGTTTTTCACTTATGGAGCAAATCAATCATTGTTACAAACAAATGACCAACATCATGCTGTCTAGATGCAATATGTGTATTTTCAGATTTCTGTCTTAATAACTAAATTTTTTTTATAGTGGTTTCAAATCTGCCTTTCCATGCATGGATGGCTGCTTTCCTACACAACAGTGAATGGCTTACTCAATTTGTGAAGCCACTGTTGAGTTGCTACTTGCCAATTAGCTCAGAGCGGTAGATGACCGTCTTAGGTTCCAGATATTGCTCAGAATTGCCTAAAAATGCCCGGACCCGACCCATCGCTGTGCAGCTGCTATAACTTCTCTTGTTTTTGCTGTCAAAATTTTGCATCATAAAAATAAACTGTAGCTGTAAATGCACCATACTAATGGAGCTAGCAGCTAGCTTTTGCGTTATTGCCACCCTCTCATCCAAATATGGTCACTTCTGTCTCCAAAAATCCAAGATGGCGACCACCAAAATCAAGGCTTCAAAACGGGATTCCACAAACTAATGGCTCACATCATAGTGGCTTTGTTCATTAATTTATACAGTCTATGGTCCCCAAAGGCTGACGTACAGGTGACTGCCTGAGTACAGTATTTTTCAAGCTAACTAAAACTACTAAATCAGTTAATATAAAAAGATGAGTCAAAATAAAAAAAAGTCTTAATAGGCCTCAAACATGTTGTTATTATCATGAAGGAGTTCAGAATTGGTACAACTGCAATATAATCATAATATTCATCATCAAATCACTTTCAGTTAGCACATGGAGGTCTGTCATAATGTGTGAAAATGAAAAAAGACCAACTAAATGAAAGACATCTGTTACAGCTACAGCATAATAATAAAGTGTTAGTTTCAAAAGCCTTACTTCACAACCTGTGGATGCATTGAACTCACAATCACGTGCACCCTGGTGCACTTTTGGGCTGATGTTGTAATGGTTCCCCTGAGTGAAAGGATCAAATGTGATTAATGTGCATTTGGAGCCAAAGATGTGTTACGAGATTTCTCACAGAGGTAAAGCTGCCAACTTTGTCATCATAAAAGTGTAACTCCTTGGCTTGTCACCAATACCTGTCATAGGTCTGCTCATGCTTTGTTTTGTCAGCAAATAAATAGGAGTAAATCTCTCTGTGGTGATCACACCCCTCCTCAACAATCCTCCAGCACTCGTGTGTGGCCAGAAAGGAAAGGTAATGCATCTAATATTCATATGGCATAGATTTTTAAAGTGATAATCTATCTTAATGCTCTTTCAAATGAATATTATCCAATTTAATGATTCAAAAAAAATCTCTGACAGCTTCATTAAACATGAAATTCCTGCTTGCTGCCTGCATCCTTGGGGTGGCTGTCTGTGCTCCAGTAAGCAAACTCTATTCCTAAAATATTTCTCCTCCTTAGTTCTCTCTCATATATTTTTCAGGACTGCACACTGTAAATATTTGACAGCACAATCTTAACCCAAGGTCCATGCAGCTGTTTTGGAGCTCCACATACTCGTGTAATTTTCCTGGAGCTGTAGATGTTCAAACTTTTTTTTCTGAGCAGTTAATCAACTTATTGTGCATGATGGCTACTGACAATGCTGCCAGTGAATAATACTGCATATAGCAATATAAGTTTTACAAAAATATTGATTTTACACTAACCTGGATTCCATTGATTCTGCAAGATATTCTCTCCTTCACAGCCGCAGATGTACATGGAGTTTGACATCCGTCACGCTCCGGCTCAGGTACAGTAAATCGCAGCTCGGGCCAGCGGGCGTAAATCATGAATTACACACAAAAACCACAGTAAAAGACACATTTTCAAACATCATTGAAGCTTTGCACACAGGTCTGCTATTATGTGTTTACCACTGATGATAATGTCTCTTTAGCCGAGCCTGCCAGAGGCACTTTTACTTTACTTTACTTTTTTTCTAACACTCATCTAAAAGTTGAAATAATCTTGTTTTTCACAGGCAGCTCAGGCTATTCCTCCTGGAGCCCCACTTGGGACTCTAGAAGTTGTAAGATATAATATATACTGTTTACACCCATTTTCAGTGAATTTTATTTAATAATCTCTCTTTTGTATGATAATCTTGACTCTTTTTATTCTCAGCTGCTCCCTGTTGATGCCCAGAGGCAGCCTGTTGGAGGACCAGTGAGTGACAGTATAGCTTTATTTGTGTGTTAGTATATGGCACTTTGCAGATTCTTAATCTCTGCAGTGAAAGCCTATATTACCATCTGAATGAAAGATAATTAACAGTATACACAGTCCAACAGAATGCAGTTTCAGAGACAATATATATATCACAAAGTGGAGCTGAATTATGGAAGTTTTTAAGAGCATGTGTGTGCCTGCATGTGTCACTAAAAGGTCCGTGGCTTCATCAAGCAGGAGGTCCTCCAGGCAAACGGCATTGACACCAAGGACGTGGTAAGTGTCGGCATATTTTCATCACTCTGTCAGAGGTTTTAAAAGATTTCATTGAACTTGTGATCTCTTCTCTTCCTGATCTGCGCCAGTTCTACCCCTTTGGTTTCGACCTGCCGGCTCCTGCTGCCCCTGTTGTTGTTGCTGATCCCGTTGCTCCTGCAGCTGCAGCTCCAGCCGCTCCTGCAGCTCCAGCCGCTCCTGCTGCCCCTGTAAGAATGACTACAGATTTTTATTTTGAGCCATTTAAATGTATTAAAGATCAGTAAGACTTGGTCATGTCATCAGTCAACCATATAAATGGTTTGATTAATTTCAATGTACAATAATAGCTTCAAATGACTGCAGCACAGGGGCGTAGATGTTGTTAACGTTTGGGGGTCAGCCCAAACTTAGGGGGCTCCGTTGGGCATGCTCCCCCTTGGAGATTTTGGCAGCCGTAGGGTAAGCACTATTTTTTCCACATCATTCAAGATAATATAATGCCTAAAAATCTGTACCTCATTTTGTGAAAATATGATAGTTGTCAAGGATAACAATCATCCCGTAGAGCCTACATCCTATTTTGTATCTAATTGTTCTCCAACTGTCTTCATCAGTCTGAAACTATAACACAACAAATGTTGAGGATGTTAATTTTCACTCCTGACACCCAAAAAGAGGCAGAAATTGTCTGGTACTATTTCTCTTTTCAGAAGTTATGTAACATAGGTAGGGTGGGAATTTGGCATAAACAACCCCCTTCATGCGCTGCCACTGTTGGGTAACTGAACTGAACTGAGGTGGTTTTGAGGGCAACAGGTTCATTCTAATAAATGAGCATTGCATCACAGAAACAGGCTATTTCTGCTGAGGTGTTGAGAAACAGCGACTCGTCAGCACACGATTCTCGCTCCTGATTGGCTCATCAGAAGCCTCTGTCATTTCAGGCTGCCAGACCCAAAGGAGATGATGATGATGATGACGATGACTAAACATTCAGAGTCAGCAGGATGTGAGACGGTAGGTACATAAAATACACATTCAATTATTTACTGTGCTACTGCATAGTTCAGACAGTAATGTTGGAAACAGAGTACCATCATATATTCTTTTCCTGTATGAGTGAGTGTCTTTGAACACATGAAAGTTTCCTCATCACAAAAGCAGTTAAAATGTACTTGCCTCCCTTCCCACTTCAGGTGAACAGTGCAACAAAGACCAGCAGCCTACACCGGTGAAAGATGACCAGCCAACGTTTCTGTTTCCCAGAGTATGAAAAAAAATGGTACAATGCTTTTGAAAGAATAAAATGGTGCTTTTGTGTTTCAAGGGAAGAAAACAGTGCTCTGCAGATGGTGCGATGCTTTTCTGTGGATAAAAAGTGGAAAAGGTGCTCTGTCTTGTAATAAAATATGGTGCTGTGCAATGAAATATGAGTGTTTTTTTTTCATTTTGATTCACTGTTTCCTTGATTCGTTTACTAAAACTATGCTTCATGTTAAAAAAAAAAGAGTTCATCCATTCTCCTCTGGTTCTTTGCTTCAAATAATTGAACATTACATTAATAAAAAATGCGCCTACATGGCTCGTAAAGTAAGTAAAGTAAATAATCATATTTAGCTTTTTGTAATAACATGAATAAAAATTCTATAATGGTGCTATGTAAATGTGCTGTTTGACCACTTATCTACAAGCTAAGTAACAAAAAACACAGGCAGACAGTAACATATAAAGATATGCACGTGACAACATGAAGAAGTTTTTCTTTTTCAGGATATTTAAAGGTCCCGTGTGTAAGAGTCAAAGGGATTTACTGGCATCTAGTGGTGAGGATTGCAGCAACCAGCTGATACTTCTCCTATCTGTATTACCTTCAGGAGGTTTTTACCTGGAGCAGCATTATCCACAGAGATCTTCTCCTCTCCAAAATAAATGGATTTAAACCAAAAAAGCAGTTTTATGTTCCAAATCAGTGTATCTCTGATGCTGTTTGGCATGTGGGACACAAGCGGTTCGCACACCATGCTAATGTCTGCTCACCTTTGTTCTCTGGTTAAGTTAAGATCCAGACATTCAGGAAGTATTTACACCACCCTGTCTCATTCTGAAGTTGTCGAACACTGGTGTTTGGGCAGTGACTGCCAGTGTCAGACACCCACGAAAAAAGCTGTTCTTTCACCTTAGCATAATACGTGGCTGTAATGGTGCCCGGCAGCATCAGGGGGAAACGCAGCTAGACAACAACGACTTTCACTCAGAAGGGCCAGTGAAAGAAAGTCAAACCATGTTAATTCTGTCTAATCCTCACCATGTTTTTGTTGCCTAAAACTAACCATGTGCGTGTGTTGACGAAACATAACCATGTGTGTTCGTTGTTGAAGGGGAAAAAAACGTAATTTGCAGTGCTGTACCGACGTAGTTAAACTGTACATTACCTGTGAAAATGGATGTGTATTTTAAAATCACACTAAGCATGTAACAGGCTGAAGTTGACATAGTGTCCCAGAACTTCAACAACAAACATACCAAGGTACCTTGTCGACGTGGTAAGTCCATGACCAAACACTGATATGTGACAAGGCTGATGAGTGAGAATGTGTTGTTTTACGAAGAGCCAAATTATCTGTAGATGTCTCTTCCTCTCCTTTTCCATTTCTGCTAGTACAACACATTCTCACTCCAACGTTTCCTACATGTGGATACAACACGCAAGGTGCCCTGGCTGCGTTGTTCATTGAAGTTCTGGGACGCCGTGTCAAGTCATGCCTGTTACATGCATTGTCTTCTTTCAAAATACACTTCTGTTTCCGTAGGAAATTTACAGTACACATACAGCCTCTTTCAAAACTAAGTTGGAACAACTCTGTTAATTGATGTTTTTTTCTCTTCAACAAACGCACATGGTTACATTTAGCTAACACACACACACATGGTTGGTTTTAGACAGCAAAAGCATGTGGAAAAGCAAACATTGGCCTCCCAGGTGAAAGTTGGTGGTTGTTGGACCCATCTACCACCCCTCCCACCCACCCTACTCCGACTTTTGCCACCTTAACTTTAGTTCTTGTCCCGCCATGTTTCCCCCTGATGCCACCAGGTGCCATTTAACTAAAACGATGACCGACTGCATATCATGCCAATGTAAAAAGGACAGCTTTTTATGTTGGTATCTGATGCTGATCAAGGGTCACTATATATCCTCCTAAATCCTACACACTGAGCCTTTGAATGTGAAATTCAATAAAGCAAAAGATGTGTTTTTTACACATTCAGTACTTGACGCTCAGTTGTCTGGAGAGACTTGTCTCAGCTGTTGTCATGATTTGGAAACATAACTAACATGCAGGCAACAAAAATACAAAATGACATTTATATAAGTAACAGAAATAATATTGCAGTTTTAGATACTGTTGCCACATTGCTGCAGTTGCTGCAGTAATAAAACTGTTGTGATGGCAGGATGAGGAGCGAGCAGAGTGAAGGTGCAGTGTGTGCTGCTCTAGACAGTGTAAACAAGCAGAGTCTGCTATTAAACAGAAAGTGGATTTGACCACTGGTCATTTAGTAAAGCTGAAGACTAGACACCTGTGCTGCACCTACTCATTGGGTAACGTCACTCCCGTCGGCCGTGATTGGCTCTCGGGTGAGCTGGTGCCCTATAAAAGTCCAAGTTACTCAGTGGAAGATACGGTCAACTGGCATCATCTCCAGCACTGAAGCACATCATCCTCTACAGCAGAAGGTGAGTTTGGAAGAACTTCAACATAAGTTCACGCATGCTTCCCCGACAGACTGCCAACCATTCATTCTGACTTTGACTTTTGTTAATGTCATGATGATTTGTGTCTGTAGGACTCGGATAATTTGCAAAAATGAAATTTGCCATCCTCTGCCTCTGTCTGGCTAGCACAGCCTCAGCTGCACCTGTGAGTTTTACGAAATAAGGTTCATTTTCTCAATGCAGTTTCATTTTGGTTAACTATTTCTGTTTCTTTATTTCCAGTCCATCTTCCATTACCTGCCTCATTACGCAGGTTCCAGGCCACAGGTTCCACCCTCACAGGTGATCTGTTTGGTTGTTACTATGCAAAAATGAATAATATGCAGTTACCTACTGAGCAAAAGCTCCTTTTGATACAGATATGAAGCACAGCAGAAATATTTCTATGTGAACTTCACCTTCTACTGACAATTTTGCATCCATTCAGGTGAGAAATCCCTTCCCAGCTGCCCAGTCTCTAACACCACCTGGACATCCTGGTGCTTACAGTGTGGAACTGGTATGTCTGACTCTGTCTTATCACATTTGCACACTTTCATTTCACTGACATTTTTTTATGCCCCTGTTGCGATTAGACAAATGCTTGCAGGCCACTTATGTTTACTTATGTTTTTCTTCCCCCTAAGATTTATCCACACAGATTTGCTGGTGGTGCAGGTGCACAGGTAAGCACACACACATTTTAAAGAAACATCTTCTCTTTTAAAAACAAAATGTGGTCAAAACACCACTTGACTGACTGACTGACTTTCCATTGATTTTTTTCTCTTTTCTCTCTTTCTGCAGCCATTTGGTTTCATGAAAATCTCCATTCCTCAGCCACCAGGCAGATCCAGTGTGGAAGTCGTAAGTGTTGTTGTTTTATCCCCTGTTCAGATAAATAGGCACCATGGAGACTGAAAACACTTCAATTATTGCTTGCAGAAGCATGTTTGATAGAATGAACAACTTCTTGGAACAAGATTTATCGATATGTTTGTGCTCTTTTGTTCTTAAATTTGCAGTACTACCCCTATGACTTCTCCCAGCAAAGGGTAAAGATTTTAAACTTTGAGATAATACATGATGCATGATGTAAATAGGAAATTATTTCTACAGTATATCATATTTCATGCTGCAGCACTAAATAAGGGTGTGTGCTTTTGTTCCAGATCTTAACAAACATTCCTCCCATGACAAACGCCCCTCATATGACAAATGTAAGACAAGATTAATTTCAAATGATGCATTTTACTGGGTCTTACTGTTTCATATATCATATTGTACTCACCACTTCTCTTTTTTTCCACAGGTGCTCCCATTTGATTATCCTCCTCAAAATATTCCCCAGCAAATGCCAAATGTAAGAGGAACACTACTACTGCTGCTGCTACTACTAATGATAACAACAATACGAAAAATTAATATTTCACATTGTGATTAATTCTGAGCATTTCCATCTGTTTTTCTTTTCTCAGATTCCCACATTTGATGCCAGTCCTCTCCCATCCCAGGATCCCCTGCAGCCTCTGCAGGACCAGCCCGCACAGACAAGCCAGGTACTTCAGTCAATTTGCATATTACTTTAAATGTGTCAAGGTTTAATAAGATTCATACTGCAGATTTACATACATATTAAAAAGGACTATCAATATGAATATATAGCAAATGTAATCTGTGGTGTGGAGTGTGTAAAATTAATACTTGCCTTATATTTCTTGTTTGTCCTTGCAGATGCCGGCGAAGGTGTGAAGTGAACGAGAAGCACAACAAGGAGGCAAAACTATTCCAACTTCCTTGATATTCAGAAATCTGCAACGGAACAAATGACGTTACATGACTGACTCTGTTTCTGCAACATGTGTATGACCATAAAATAACCACTTTTTATTAAGGATATTGTTGCAATAGTGAACTAAATTACAGCAAGATCATCTGCGTAGAGTGAAACATGTTTCTGAAGAATCTTTCTGCTTTACTTTATAGTCCTCATAGATTTTCACTGTTATTGAGTTAATCGAGTACTTTGTAATGCTGCATTTCCACAGTGTAAAACAAACGTGCTTCATTTGTGTTTTAACTAATTTGAACTTTTCCTGAGCTGTCATTTTCCTTAAGAATTAAAGTCTAAGTTTTCAAGCAACTTTAGTTTTTGTCTGTGATTATTGAAAGAGTTTCAATTTCAGTGGCATTATTTATGTGTGGTAATGTGACAAAACAGCTGTATTGCTGCAATTTACTTTTTTTGTCAGCATTGATTATTTTATAATCAAGTAATCATTTACTGCTGCTAATTAATTTTCTGCCAATCAACTACTTGCTTAATGGGCTAACAGTCTGTTACTCTTCATTTCCCCCCAACATTTTGCATTGTCAAGTGCTGTGAATCTCTCCAGACTGTCAAGGCAGCTATTGATTTCCATTCATTTAACTATATCAAACAAAACTTAATTTGCAAAAAAGTGCTAGAGATAATATATCCTTTACATTGAACATATCTCAGTGAATATATCCTCTCAATGTGCACATAATAGGCTTTCAAATGTGGGAAAGTGACTGCCCAACAGAATTGTATTCTTAAGATATGTTGCCCAAACATGGACATCATGAAAGGGAAAAGGATCGTGTGAATTTTAGTTTCAGTGCTGTTTTTTAACTCCCTAGAGGAGTTTTTAACCTCTTGTCATATTTTTTAATTCATGATGTCTGGGAAGAAGTTCATAATGAAATAAAAGTTGTTGGTCTCTATGAGGTTGTTTAAAATAGGCCTGTAAACACCAACAACCTTTATCATGACAATGTTACTTTATATAAATATGTTAGGTGCAAGAATGTTGTCAGCAGGATTTTACTGTAAAATAGTGAGTATTTTTAGCATGACAGTAGAAATGAAGATGTTTGTTTATTAAGTATATGAATAATGGACAAACATTGAAACTGAAATCAGTAAAGGCCCAATGATTGACCCCTGTGGAACCCCTCGGGGCAAAGGGCAAGGCAGTTATATTAATCAAAAAGGATCATGTGAATTTTGGTTTCAGTGCTGTTGTTTTACTAGAGGCCCTTTGACTGACCCCTGTTGAACCCCTAAGGGCAAAGGACGGGGCAGCTATCTTGATAAAAACTGACAAACTTTTGTTAGTGTTGGAATGGTAAGAGATCTAAGTGTATAAATGTCATGCCCATGAACACTCCTGTACTATGAAATAAGATTAAAGGAATCACTGGAGCCAACATGTACAGTACACGATCAGTATATGTATCTTACATACTACATAGACTACAGAACATCATAATTACAACATACAGTGAACATAATTTACCACAGTGGTTGAGCAAATTTTCCCTCAGTGAAATGTGACTGTGTTAAAAATAAATACCAAAGAGAGAAATATCCTCCTGATGTTCACTCCCCTGGGGATCAAAGCCTGTCGCAACATGACTTTACATTACCTCTTCAAAGACACTTAAAATACATGCAGGCGCCATCCTCTCATGCACGTCTCTTCCCCACAAGCTCTCCTTCCTGGAACACTGAATCATATAAATTCACAACTTCTACCCCCCCACAGCAGAGGAGATGTTGACAGCAGGTTTAATAGCCTTAATTTGAGTTGTCACAACTACAGTATGACGACCTTTGTGCAATACAGGTCTTCTATGAAGTTATACATACAAATACACAAACACAAAATAAGAGAGGTTATAATGGAGGAAGAGATGATATTATCTGCAGGTCTGGTTGGTTAATGAAAGATCTGGCAACGTGGATGGGGCAACAGAGCTTGTGTGGTTTTAAGTCTGAGCTGTTATATGTAGCCTATAAAACACACACCTACACATTCTAGTGAGATGCTGGCGCAGACAGCCATCAAAATAAAAGTTGGAAAGACACATACAGTCAATACTCTGATGCAGCCATATATTTCAGCTTTTCAAAATAAATGTTAAAGTAAAATATCTGACCTCACCTGACTCACATGTACTGCATTTTAGTGCCTCAGTGTTCGAGGAAAACTTTGGATTATTTATATGGTATGGAGTACTGTAGGACTACTAACACCAGTATGCAAACCAGCAGTTTGGTATATCTTATCTTACTATATGATGATGAAAACTCTGTCTGTGTGTCTGTTCCACGTTTTTCTCCTCACTGACTTGGTCAATCCATGTGAAATTTGGCACAGTGGTAGAGGGTCATGGGAGGATGCGAATGAAGCAGTATTACATCAATTGGCCAAAGGGGGGCGCTACAGCAACCGATTGAAATGCAAACTTTGAATGGGCATATCTCATGCTACGAATGTCGTAGAGACGTGAAACTTTGCACAGAGATGCCTCTCCTCATGAGGAACAAATTTGCCTTAAGAACCCATAACTTCTGGTTATATACAGATTTTCCGCCATTTAGAATTTTTTGAAAAATACTTCAAATCAAACTCTTCCTAGGAAGTTTGAGCGATCTGCATGAAACTCTGTGAGCATAATCTAGGGACCAATATCTAAAGTTCCCTCTTGGCAAAAGTTGGAAAACTTATTAAAACTGAGCTTCTATAAGGCAATGAATATTGCGGAGGGCGTGGCTCATCACATAAAGGTGTATAACATCTCAAGGGTTTCACCGATCACCACGCAACTTTGTAGGCATATGACCACACATAATCTGAGGGGACCCCTCCATTATTGACCCCATCAAACAAAATGGGGGTGCTAGAGAGCTAATTTCTTATCTAGGCCTAACTGCCATATGGATTTTTACCAAACTCGGTAGATATATAGAACAGGACGCCTCAAGGTGACTGGAGAAATTTAACTCTAATTGGCAACTGGGTGGCGCTATAACAACAGAAAAATGCTTAAAAAAAAGGCTGAGATGCAACCAATCGCTGTGGCTCCTCCTGTGGACGATTTTTTTTTCTAACTTCTGGTATGATTAAGTCATGGTATGGTATGCTTTACATAATCACAGAAAGTGTCAGTGTGTCATTCTGTCTGTCCCACGTTTTTCTACTCACTGACGTGGTCAATCTGTGTGAGACTGCACATAGGCATTGAGGATTGGTAAAGGTAGAAGGTGACAAAGCTACCAATGGGTATGGACTAGTCTTTTGTATTTTTATTGTTTTATTATTCTTTATTGAGAACACATTACATGATCAAAACCTGCTCAGAATGAGTTTGTACAGTAGTAAGAATCTGGGAGGCAATTTAGAAGTCAGGGTTTGTTGTTTACCATGTTCACCATCTTAGTTTATTGTGTTTGCATGCTAAAAATGACTAATTAGCACTCTATACAAATGTCAGCCTGCACAGACAATGATAGCTGAGAAGCCATAATCTGGGTCTACACCCATAAAAGAAGTAAAATCATCATGGAAACAGTCTGACATCAAACTCTAGTTAAAGACAAGGTTGGTTAAAGACCAAAGTTCCTTTGAGGCCAAGATGAGTCTTGTTCTGTATCTGTAGATCGTTGGCGTCTTGCCTCACCAGAATCCAATGTTGGTGAAGTCCCTGCCACGTCTAGGCAAGTCAGCCTTTGCATGATTACACCTTTAAGTTTTATTCACCCAATTAGCGATTTAGTAACAGTATGAGATGAAAATATTGTAAGACTTATATGAATATGGCTACAACCCGATGTTGGGCACTCCTTGACAAATCTGTGTGACGCACAACTGAGACACATTGTAACATGTGGAAAATGTTGTGAAACTGTCGCAGTTAGGTTTAGAAAAAGGATCATGTTTTGGGTTAAAATTAGTTTGTTTCAGAAGGATAATATGGTGTGACATAAATAAGTCATGTGAGTGATGTCATTGCAAAACAGCTGTACATGAATTTCACAACTTTAGAACAACACTGACTTTTGGTTCAACATGTTACACGCACTGTGGTCTGCTGAATTAAAGCCTGGTTTTGGGTAGAAAATCAGGAGTGGTGCACCGGGTTAAGGCTCTGTGTAGTTAGTTGTAAAGAAATCAAGTGCTCCTCGAGGATGGTGCAAATAGTCACATAAAGATAAAAAACGACTGGCCAGCTCACTCAGTGTAAAGATCCACAGCAGAGGCAGGTAATCCAAAAATGCATCTGAGGCCCCCTGACTGTAGTTAAAAGTCCTTTATTAATACATAGATAATAAAGTCAGCTTTTGTTTCACCCATCCACCTCCCTTCCCTCCTGCCCGTTGCAGACTTTCTCGCTCTTTATGCTGCAGCAGTTGCTCTCTGCTTCAAGTGTTGCCATGGATGGGTTTACAATGAAGTTAGTTGAAAGCGGTCTCATAAATATGCTAAAGGGTGCCATTGGCGTTGATATCACTCACAAAGAGTGTGACAAAGTGCCAGTTTATGACACCCTTGGAATAAAAACAGCTGGAAAATTGTATCTGAAAGCCTAAGTGTGCTGCGGATTCTTTGCTGAGGCAAAGCAAAATTTATTTAAGCTGGCAAAAGTCAGGCACTCCCGTTGGTACAGAAAGTAATCAGTTTATCATTACCCCTCTCACTGCCCTGTTTGTCAAGGCAGCAAACAAAGGAGCAATTGTGCTGAGTGCCAAATAACAACAGCAAAAGTTTCTGAGAGCTAATGATGAGATTTTTATCCGGTGTGTAGTGAAACTCATTAGCTCAGCAACTTGGAGGCAAGAATGTCTAGAATACAGTTTCACAGATTACAGGCTAAGTCCTTCATTATCTGACTCGGAACCACAAAGAATAAACACGAGAAACCTGCAATGTTCAAAATCACTGTGATATAAGACCACACCACCTAACACAAACACAGGGATCGGTGGAAACTCAGACACCACCAAAGTGCTTCCCACTGGCACACACCCACTGTAAATTTGAGTGTTAAATGAAGATGTCTGGAAACCTTGTGTTAAAAGGTCGTGTTGGAGACACAACAGCAAAACAAGGCCCGAGTACAACACATATAAAAGTGCTACATAACAAGTACACATCCTGTATTCAAAATCTAAGCACAGAGAGATTATCAACTAAATATACTTTAAAGTATCAAAAGAAAACGTACTCATGCTGCAGAGAAATTGGTAACACTGTAACACACTATAGTGTAGTTCAGAAGTTCCTCTTGAAGATAAGATAAAGATAAGACATACTTTATTGTCCCTGGAGGGGAATTTTGCTTTGCCAGTAGCACTGCACCCATCGGCAATTAACTTGAAGCAATGCATTGTCAAACATGACATGACAGTACAGTGGTACGCCACAGACATAATTAATACATGCAAGGACAATAAAAACAGCACATAACGAAAATAAAAACACAGGATAGCTCATAGTGTCACGAGATGAATTGGGGGGCGATGAGATGATTTATGGTTTATGAAAGAAGAAAAAAACAAAGACATTCTTTCTGCTATTCAAATCTATATTTATTTTTCAGTCTTTTCTTTAATCTTATTTTGTGGAAATGATAGATAACTTTACATCTGTAGGCCTCAAACAATAAAATGAATGAAACTGTGTGAGACATTTAGAGGGGAAATGTCTCTCTGGTGGAAATGCCAACAACTCAGACATCTAACATGTGACAAGAAACACCGGCTGCGTCTAGATACCCTATATAGTGAACTCAAAGTGTCCGACAATGCACCATGAAAAATAACGTACAACAGATGGTCACTCATCAAGCAGAATATCCCATCAAGCATTACGCCAAAGGAATGGACGGACTATTTTGGACTGACACTGAGATGGACAAGGGGAGAGAGAGCAACTTGATTACAACCTGCTGTAGATGTTTAACTTATAATGACACGTTGAAGTTTGTTTAACTAGTTTTTCTTTGCCATGTACTAAACTGACTATTTAATGTGTAGTCGTTGGTTCACAAAGAGGTAAAAATTAATTTTCCATAACCACTTACCCTGCTAGGGGTTGCAGGGGGGCTGGAGCTGACACTGGGCGAGAGGCGGGATACAGACAGACAACCATTCACACTCACATTCACACCTATGGACAATTTAGCGTCACCAATTAATGCATGTCTTTGTGACTGTGGGAGGAAGCCGGAGTACCCAGAGAAAACCCATGCTGACACGGGGAGAACATGCAAACTTCGCACAGAGGGCCTCCCCATCCTGGGTTTGAACCAGAAAAAAGAACCCTCTTGCTGTGAGGCGACACTGCCGCCCAGTTACTGTACAGAGTAGGGCTAAAAACGCTAGCTAATGTTAGCGAGCTGGGTCGCTACCAGCTCTAATTTTTGCTGTGATGTCATACTGTATTATGTCACACATTAAATTCACAAGTTATTACATGACTGACGGGTAAAACAAACTGAAACACAACAAAGATTAAACAGAGAATTACCGACATTAGTAGGACACACTTCTCTCTCTCCTCTTGCCTTCTGCCAGCGTAACAATATTAATATGTTTAATGTGAGCAGAGCACCGCACAAAGTACTTTGTCATTTTATCAATCAGTTTTTCTCAGCATAATTTCATGTTTTTATCACAAATATGCACATCAGTATTTGTTATAGATGCTTCACCAGCCGATGTTGATATGACATGTTTTATTTGTGTTACTAATATTCAATTGTGTAAATAACCTGAGTAGTGTCCGAAAGTGTTTTTTCACGTTGCAGGTGACAGGTACATAGTGAGTAGGGAGTAACGAATCAGTGAATGATTTCAGACACAGTCACTATCTACACACTGCTCTTTGTCACAAGCAAAAAAGTCTAGAAACCACCGTTTGAGACATCACATTGTATTTGATAAGCTTATTAAATGTTTTATTGTAAAACTTGTATCTGTAGTAGTGTATTTCACCTGAAATGCAGTTAAGTAAAAGAATAAACTATCGTAAAATGAGAATACTTAAACAAAGGAAAAGGAAAATGTGTACTTTCCATCACTGCTCAAGTGTCTACTAGTGTGTGTAGTAGAGTTTAGATAGTGTATCTCTTTGTCATTATCATTTTACTTTAATATTTAGAGCTTCAAACATTATGTCTAATAGCACTGAACTGCCTAAAGCAACAAGCACTTGCCTAATTCTTTTATATATTCCATGTTTCCCCCTCACATCTTCATAGTATTTTTAAATAGCCTACAAACTAAGTGGTGTCTCCCAGTCATTATCATTACGTGCTTATGTCAGCTTCATGCTGTCTTGTCTTTTTCTTTTGTTTGGTTTTAGGGCAATAACGAGAAGGGCATGTGTGCTAAGAATACTTGCACACAGCGTATAATTAAGCATAAGAGGGGCCTTAACCCTACATGCCTCTTTTTTCTTTTTTTTCAAAGTGTTAGAAGATTTCTTCAAACACATAACTCTGCGTGTTTTACTGGATATGATTGGCTGTCACAGGATGTTCCCGTGTATAAATGGCATCCATGTTAGAGATGAAGTAGATTGCTTTCCATCCCTGAGGAGACACAACTTCAGTTTCTCTCGCTGCACCGGGAAATAAAGGTGAGATGGACTTTTTATATGGAAACAAGATTACATTGTGTTAGGAACAAGGTCCTGCTGATGCGATAGGTTACGAAGTGAATTATCTTTACTTAATTTTAATTTCAGAAATGCTTTCTTTTATCTGGAAAAGGAAACAAAGGAAACAAGATTGTCTCTTCTTCTGTTTTTCAGTAGGAACAATCACGATGAAGCTGCTGGTGTTCGTAACGTGCCTGTTCACCACCACCTTGGCTGCTCCTGTAAGTCTTTCCTTAACATGATGTAAACATGTCATTAAGTCTACCAACTTGATCCCTTTTAAAGATTTTAACCACTGCTTTGCTTTAAGGAGGAAAAAGCACTAAGTCATTGTTGCTTCCTCATTCCTCTTGTTTGGTTTGCAGGTTGCGGAGAGCGAAAGCTATGAGGAAAAAGTAAGACATTTGCTTATCTGTGAGGTTTCTGTGTCCGTCTGTCTGCCGTGGCATGTCACACCATGTTTTAGTCATGTCATCAGATGTGTAGTGCGATAGGTGTCTGACGGAGAAGAGGATAATTGGCTTAATTGTGGCTCATGTCTGGAGATGTCTGGTATTTCCTCAGCAGGTTGCGGCACATGCTAATGAGGCCCTGAGGTGGATGGAGATGTACAGGCTATACCAGCAGCAGGTAGTGGGGGTCCATTTCAGTGTCACTGAACAAGTAAAAAAACACAAATATAAATCATTATCAGTTCAGATAGTTTGCCGTTAATCATTAATCTCTATTTTCCAGGGAGCTCTTGGAAACCCCTTCCTGCCTGCTGCTCCTGTAAGTTTATCTTGTTTGACTCTAACACGACTTTAAGATTTCTGCGAAAACTTAATATGAACAAAACTCTGGCATAATTACTGAAGTTTACTTACTCATGAATTATTCATTGGTTTAGGCTGATCCAGCTGCGGCAGAAGTGGTAAGCTCACATACAGGACTGCAGCGTCTAATCTGTCACAATGCAATATGCGCCTGAGCTGAAAATGTATTATTTATGCAGGTGAATGCAGCACCAGCCGCGCCAGCCGATGTTCCCCCTGCAGCTCCCGTGGCTGTTGGAGACGCATCAGAGGAGGAGACGGAGGTGAGCAGACATCTTCGTACTGAACTGCATTGAAATGTTGTTTACAGAGGCAAACGACCAATGGAGATGTCTCTTTGTTGGTATAAATGCCACTATGGGTACTCCTGCTGAAGGGACCAAACAAAAAAAGCTTGAGTGCATTTCTCGTGCTCTGAATTTCACTTGGGAGCTCTGCTTAAAAAAGAAAAAGACCTGCAGTGTTTCTGTTTCCTCCAAAACAAGTTCAAAACAAAATCACCAGTCATCATGTGTTGATCATTTTGCTGAGCTAAATATTTTTCACATCAGATATTTTGACTTGTCATATTTAAAGGAATACTTTATCCTTAATGAGACCATGTATATATTCAATTATTAATGCCATGATATATAAAATTCATGAGGAAGATTTTGTTTTTCTCACATGCCTCATGTAAACACGTAAACCAAGCAACCAAAAACTCAACACTGTTGATTACTTTAAGTCACTGGGGACAATGTTTACCAGAAGCACAACTATATCAAAACAGGCTTTTACAAACTCTCACACAGCTTATGCAATATAATTCAAGTCTCATTTATCCAATTGTGGGCTCAGTACTTCTGAAATATTTTGCAAATCCTTGCCCTGAGCTATCTCTGAATGGGACTGACAGTGAAAACAACACAAACATTGTCTCCAATGACTTCAATTAATCAACAATATTTGCAGTTTTGTCATTCTTTGTTCACTGTCAGCATCATGAATTCAAGGTAAAACAACATGACTAACTGATATATAAATGGTCACTTTGTGGATAAGGTATTCAGTTTAGAAAAACACACGTGTAACTACTATTATTTAATTTTACTTTTTGAGAAGACAGCTGTCAAATTCAGTTCTATTCAGTTTTATTAATAAAGCCCAGGGGGTTTTACAGCATATGACATCTCTCTGTCCTTGGACCCTCAAGGCGGATAAGGAAACACTTCCTCTTTATCGGGGGAAACAATGGTAGAAATCTCAGGAAGAGCAACTGAGGAAGGATCCCTCTCTCAGGACGGACAGACACTGATGTCGCACAGAACACATCGACATAATAAATTTACAGTAAGCCATAGTAGCCATAGTAAGACAAGATGATACATAAAAAGAGCAAGAGACAAATATGCTCTGCTCATGGGTGGATTAGTGAATGGGCCTATCAGGCACAGGCTCAAGGGCCGAAAGTGTCAGGGGCCTCTCTGGCTTTCACCTGCACACTTAACAGGTACCAAAGAGGAAAGGACTTAAAATGAAGACGGAAAGAGACACATACAGAAGATACAGAGATGCAAACTAACTGCAAAGAGACTCGAAACAAAGACAAAAATACACAAAATTACCACAAAGAGACATAAAAACACAAAAAGATGAATAATGACTAAAAAGAGAAACAAAACATCAACAAAAAAAGAGACTAACCACCTCCTATGGAAGAGAGGTGGTGAGGCCTATCATAAATCTGTGTCCGGGGACTCATTGTCTGATAACCTGCCCATGGCTCTGCTGGGCAAACAGATTAGTCAGGCCAGTAGTTGAAAATAAAATCCAGCAAAATGACCAAGACACAAGGTGAATCTTTTGTATTTGCATTGCTTTTTATCTCAGGGAAACAGATCACATTCAAATATTCTTTGTAATGTCCTTGGGGTAAACCTAAGAGGTATTACTCAGGTAGATCAAATCTGAAACAAGACTGAAGCAGCTGAGACATTCTGACCTGTAGCTGAATGGATAAAGCACTGGCTATAACATTACCTATTATGCAGCCAGTGGCAATTTTCATTGGACACTTCCTGCCTGGTAAATATCCACATCTTCTAAACTCCACCAGTTGTTACACAGGCTTTCGTTTAAAATGTGTACTCCCCAGAAACAAGGTTAGATTACTCAGGTGTCACTTGAGTAATTGTATATGCTTAACAAAGCTCCTTGGGAGACACAAAAGATTTAATACAACTTTTTTTTTCACACGCTGTGTAGCTCTCTCTGAACCGGCCTGTTTGTTTCAGTGGTTAACCAACTGTATCTCGAATTTCTCCACATCTAAGTCATTTTTGTTCCATCTCTCGGCACAGGATGGCGCAGCTGCCCCCAGAGCTGCAGCACCTGGTGCCCCTGCTGCCCCCTTAAACTCTGATGAGGCAGAGGAGGCCGAGGAGGTGGAGGCAGCTGAGGCTGAACCAGCTGTGGTCGAAGAAGCACCAGCAGATCCTGCAGCAGATCCCGCAGCAGAGCCCGCGGCAGACCCCGCGGCAGACCCCGCAGCAGATGTGGAACCAGCTGTGGTTGACGTGCCAGCAGACGCTGCACCAGTCGATGCAGCTGTTGTGGATGTGCCTCCTGTTGATGTGGTTCCTGTTGACACTGCCCCTGCAGCCCCTGAGGTGGCGTTTGATGTGGCTGCTGTTGATGCTGCAGACACCGGCGATGCCCCGCAGGCAGCTGAGATTGACACAACTGGAGTGGTAGCAGATGCTGCCGCAGTGTAGTTATCTTCCTCTTATTACCAGTTTAGGTGCTCCTCTGTTACCAGTTACCGGGATGGGTTTCGCTAAAGGATGAAAAAGCTGTGGCATATTGAGTAGAGACTGAGGAAAACAAACGAGGTGTGTTTGTAGTCAGAATTGGACAATTAAAAGATGTTGTTGTGTTCTTCTTTCCGTCTTTAATTAAAATACTTTTTGCAGTTATGTACTTCCAGTTAAGTTGGGATTGATTAGTCATGGCTATGCACACAAGCACCATAACTTATTGTGTGCACACTATAAAAATATATCTCCTCCAGGACTTCAAATCTCTGTGTGCCTTTTTCACAACAGACATTTGGACTTACTCCTACCTAAGTGTTCCAGTAAGCTATGACAGTGCCAGCATGGACAAAATCAGGACCCTGTAACTGAAGAAGCCAAATAAAATTCAGTCACCATGATGTTTATTATTTACTTGTATGATTTTCCTACTGTGACATGGCAAAATGCCTTCTGTGAAACAAAAATTATAGTATGAAATAAATGCAAAAACAACATTAATCTGAGAATCCTCCAGGCCGCAGGAAATCCTGGCCAACATTGCTGCTTTAAGAGGCTGTAGCCGGCTGAGTTTTAAGCTAGAGTGATGATACTGGTATCATTGTGAAACAAGAAGACCCAACTGTGCCAGCTTGCCAGCAAGTGGCTAAATAACACTTAAAAATTAGGCTAGATTTTGGCAGGGGAAAAACAGGCATGGCCATTTCCAAAGGGGTTCCTTGTACTCTCAGCCTAAGATATCTGAATGATATTGGGCTCTATGTTCTTGTTCTAAGTAAATCAGTCAGCTGTCTTGTCATAAATATAAAAACAAAAACCCCAACAAATGGCACATTCCTGTAATACTGACAATGTTACCTATCCATTTGAAGAGAAAAGAAAGTTTTATCATATTCCAAGGTGGCATGGCATACGCTTTTAAGTAAACTGACCTCAAACCTCTTTTTCTTGTATCATCTGGGTGACTGGCACAGCTCATCTTATCACTGATTTAGGCCAGTGTAAGCATATTGGCCGCACATTTATTTCATGCTTTGGTATAATTTCACATGCACACTTTTCTTTTCCTTTTCATCATTAAGATTTAAGACTCCATGTACATTTATGTTACACTTTATTGCTGAAGTGTTAGGTGGTTCCTGCTAACTGGCTAGTTCAGCTAGCAAAAATGGCGTGCAAAAAACACCTAGCAAAATCTAGCCAGTATTTTCATGGTTGATTAGAGTTCTGCACACATGAAGAGGTTGCGAAGCACTAATCTAGAGCATACAAAGCATACACAATGGTTCTCTATTGCAAGGTTGATAATTTGCTTTATTAGCAAAGCCTTTTAGCATGTGCGTGTTTGGGATTAAACAGGTTAATTCCAAAAACAGACACATGCGATAAACACGTTTTTATTGATTTTGGAGCAGTAGTACATTATAATCATGTTTCCATCAGAAAATTTGTGCCATTGCACCTATGAGGGCATGCTGTTTTGATTATGTGGTTTCACAGCTTGGGCTCATCAGGTGAGAAGATAAAACCTGTATTGTTATACTGCCCCAATCAACCTTAATTCACCCTATATCACTATGCAATTGCTCAACTTTCATAATGGCATAGTTTCAAATAGCCCATATTAAAAAACATAAGTAAATTCCTGAAATTCAGTTGTGGCTTTTAGCTGATTTGGTAGGCTATAGCTTTAGGGTCTTCAGTGGCCCCATCTGGCCATACCTATGGAAAATTACTGAGGGTGCCACTGGCTGCTATGGGAGCTAACATCATCACACATGAATAAAATTGGGTTTATAAAATCCTCACAAGTCTCAGCTCTCCAGTCATACCCAATTTATGCAATTCCAAGACTGTTTAGGGACCCCAGTCTGCAGAAATATTCAAATACAACAGGTGAAAGTAACACATTGATACTGCATGCAAAAAGACAGCATGATATTGCCCCAAACTGCATGGGATTAGCATAAAGTGAGCATGTCTGGGCTAAAACTGTCATGGTATCTAAAAAGTACTGGTGAGGAGTCCATTATTTTGCCTTTCCTTTCACTCCTATTGCTGCAAAAACACACAACACAACCATTCAGAGCTATCATAATTTATACTTGCTCCAAAATGATTCAATATAATATAAAACTTATTGCAATTCCAGAGATGTTTCCTGTACTGTCATAAAACAGCAAACACCACGTCAGCCAACAGGGAGTGCTACTGAACCATCGGATGTCTCCAGTGCACAGGGGAGGTGGAACTCCAGCTATTAGCATGCAGCGCTCAACACTGATAGAGGTTCAGATTTAATTTTCTCTCTCATGATTCTTATTCATGTAAAAGGAAGCAGATGCACCTGATCTGAAATCTGTAATACTCGGCACGATCTAATAGGATCAGAGCTGGATATGGCTGATAGTGCTGACTGAGCAGGAGATGCCTGCGTGTGTGTGTGTGTGTGTGTCCATGTGTGTGTGTGTGTGTGTGTGTGTGTGTGTGTGTGTGTGTGCGTGCGTGCAGGCAGACTAAATCCTCTGCTGTTCCGCAAGTGGTCAGGAAAATGATAGCCTGTCACAGATAAAAGAGGAAAAAAGGGTGGCAACACAAAATGGTCTTCAGTGTTCTGTGTCCTCACTAACAGGTTAACTGAAGGTTGTCCAAACTTCACTTAGACGAAATCTCTTCTCCCACTTGAGTGGCCAAATAGGGAGGATGAGTGAGTTTGCCTCTCCACTTCTCAGCCAACTCTAATCCACAAATCCTTATCAGGGTCACTGAGACTCTGTGACACAATAAGTTAGACTCAATGCTTATAGGTGACACTTGTGCGGCTACATTTTGATATTGTTTTAATAAGCAACTAATGATTCGAACAAGAAATGTGTTGCTGCTGCGAGTGGCCCGCTTATAGATCTTAAAAAAGCATACAAAGGATTCAACGGAAAATGGACTCCGCATGACATTAACAGGTGCAAAAGGTGAGTCACATGAAACTGAATGGATTATGATTTCTGCAAACTGTAGTTTCAGACTTTAGGCTCTTTTTTTCACAGCTTTCGACATGCCACACAAACAATTTCGCAGTATTTTAGCAATGCAATGCAAGTCTAATTTAATCACAGGACTTATGTGGAGCAATAAACATACTGCATGAAAGAGTTTGCAAATTTTATTTTCAGTTTTCCTGTATATCACCATTAAATGAGTGAAAGTGTGAGCTTATGATTTGATGCACTGTTTTGAAATAGCTGTCTTTCCATTTTGCTCTCCAACCTGAGAAGATTTTTGTCATGCTTATATGAAGGGTTTTGAGAACACAGTGTCACTGTTTAAACTTTTGATTCTAACAATGCATCAAAACCACAGAGACTATTCGATAACCATCTATGGCTGCATCTTACCTGATTACTTTCTTAATTGTTTGGTCTATAAAACATCAGAAATGGTCAAAACTCTGCATTACAAGTTCACAGAGACCAAGGTGACATCCTGAAATGTGATTTTGTCTAACCAACAGTATCAACACTGAGAGTATTCATATTTGGAGATATCGGCCATAGAGATGTCTGCCTTCTATCAAATATGATGTAACTACTAGATCACACTCAACTTGTGGTGCTCAAAGAGCCAAAAAAAAAAAAAAAAAAAATACATTGGAAAAACTCAACAGCAATTCTCTTTGAAGAAATCATGACCTGGTTACTCAAAGATATTCCACCAAACTACACCCACAAAAAATATCACCACACAGAAGGGAGCATGCATTTACTGCTTGCTCTCCTAGAAACACTGAGCTAGCTAACGTAACACCTCATCTGGGGAGGACGCCATAGATGTTTGCATCTTGCGCTGTCACAAACACTCTCATTCTCACTCCAACCTTGTCACATATTGACGTTTGGTCATGGACTTACCACGTCCAGAGACAATGTACAAGGTACCCTGGGTTTGTTTGCTCTGGGACACAGTGTCAAGTTCTGTCCATTACATGCATCATCTTCTTTCAAAATAAACTTCTGTTTTCATAGGAAGTTTACTGTTTACATACAGTCTCTTTCAAAATAAACGCACTACATCTGTACAACACTGCACACTCGACGTTTTGTTTCCTTCAACATGGTAACGTTTTGGAAAAAAGAACAGAGCTTGGCTTTATAATCTTACGGGACACAAATGACTTTAACCACCTTAATTTTCGTTCTCGTCCCACCGCATTTCCCTCTGATGCTGCTTATCACGCCAACGTTAAAGGATGCTTTTAATGTTGGCTTCTGACGCTGCAAGTCAATTCCCAAGCACCTCTGATATGGTTGGTGGGTGTAGTTCGACAGAAAGAAAATAGTTCCTACATGAAACTGCTCACAACAAGGTCTGTGGATTTATCTTGAGTAACCAGGTCATGATTTCTTGAAAGATACATTGCTGTTGAGTTTTTCAAATGTATTTTTTGGCACCACAAGCTGAGTGACGTCTAGTTCCTTTGTATTGGCGAGGCAGACATCCCTGTAGCCGATATCTTACACTCAGTAACTCACACCAAAACAATCAAGATTGATAAATGACACAACAGGTAAGAGGAAATATACATAGTTTTGATTCAGGCGTGAACTGTCCCTTTAAATGATGAACCAATCATCAAAAATTTCACTGATTAATTTTCTATTTATGGACTAATCATGTAGTCTAATAGCTTCAGCCGTACATAATTTGAGGGTCTGTTATCACACTGCCCGGACAAACCAAGTATTTAACCTTTTGTCACTTCTCATCATTACACAAAATCTCTTCTTGTGATTTATTTTTGCAGGGTAAACTGCAGATCTGCTGCCATGACCACTTCAACCACCCTCACCGTGCCACCTCACACTGTACCACAGCTCTCCACAGACAGTGAAGAGCACAGCGAGGATGACCTGTAAGCAAAAGACATGCTTCACATTATTTAAACAAAAGGGCATGTAAACCATTAATGAGAAAGTAAGTCCGTTAATTAACTATATGTGTAACATGCTGTGTCTCTTCCAGAAGTGCGCCTGAATTAAATCTTCTCAACATGAATAACAGCAATAACAATGAAGAGTAAGTACGATTATGGAGTCATGAAGAGATAAGTGAAGCCCTTGTAAAACACAGTTCCTCTTTGATCTTTAATAGGCCTTACTAGGCCTATTAAATGTATAAATTAATCCGTTCCCAGGGAGAAGAAGACAAAAAAAGAAAAGAATGAGAAGAAATAGTAATTATGTTATATTACAGACCTTTTAGCAAATGTTGCCTGGAAAGAATATTTCTCAGTATTCTCCATTGTATTGATGTGCATTACAGTGAGGAGAAAGAGAAGAAGGAAAAGGAAGAACAGGAGGCAAAAGAAAAAGAGGAGAAGGAAAAGGAGGACACAGAGGCAAAGGAAAAAGAGGAGAAGGAAAAGGAGGACACAGAGGCAAAGGAACAAGAGGAGAAGGAAAAGACGGATGAGGACGAACAGAAGGCAAAGGAAACAGAGGAGCAAGAGCAGAAGGACAAGGAAGAACAGGAGGCAAAGGAGAAAGAGGAGAAGGAGAAGAAGGAAAAGGAAGAGAAGGAGAAGAAGGAAAAGGAGGAGAAGGAAAAGAAGGAAAAGGAAGCGAAGTAAGTGTGTCAGTCAGAGCAACTTCCTCAAGACAACTTTTTCACTTTCAGATATTCAATTTACACATTTTTTTTCTTCCTTTTCACAGGGCCAAAGAAATTTTTGTCATTAATCCTGCCGGGAATTTGTATTACAACTGGCTGTTCGTCATCACACTACCAGTCATGTACAACTGGACCATGATTATTGCCAGGTGACTTCTGTAAATTACAGATTCCTTTTCAACATTGTAAATCACCTGCAGGTCAGATGGCCTCACGATTCCATTCAGCTCCATTAAATCATATCCTCGACCATATGTAGCTGTTACAAATCACAAAAATATAAGCAGCAGGCTGACTTCATGCAGAGAAGTAGCCTCATTCTTTCAAAAGCTAACAAGTTCTCTGACTTTGAACACACTGCAGTACTGAATGCTGTCGTAATCAGCTGCACAGTTCGATCTAGCGGGAAGGAGGCTTGACCTTTCGTTTACTAAACACACTCATTGCTGGTGGTCCTCTTCTGTGAACAGGGCTTGCTTTGAGGAGCTGCAGTACAACTACCTCATTTACTGGGTTATTCTGGACTACACCTCAGATGTAATCTACCTGGCCGATATGTTCTTCAGGACCAGAACAGGTGAGAGTCTGACCTGAGCCAAAATCTGTTCAAGGATAAGGCACACTGTTCAATCATATACCCACATGTACACTGATCAAAGTATTTGCAGTTACTATTGTCTCTGCTTCTCATTCTGCACAAAAACATCCTGTCTTGGTGTGTTTTCACTGTAAGTGATGGAGAACAAAAATCCACAACCCTTGTTGCAAAAATGCTTTCTAGAGCCAAAGAATCCGGTCTAGATGGTGTCCGGAGTTTCCCTTTCTCACATGTAACACACAACAGGAAACTGTCTGAGTCAGAGGCGTTCTCTCTAACACATTCACATGGAACATATGGAATCTTATGAGATGCGACGACTGCTCTCGTTGGTCAAAGTTGGTGTTTGTTAGACCCATCCACCACCACCCCCGCCCACCCTACTCAGACTTTCGTCACCTTAAGTTTCAGCCTGATGCCACCCAGCGCCATTGAACTATAATAGCAACCAGCCACATGTCATCCATCCATCCATCCATCCCTTTTCATCCGCTTATCTGGGGCCGGGTCGCAGGGGCAGCAGGCCAAGCAAAGCACCCCAGACATCCCTCTCCCCGGCAACATTTTCCAGCTCCTCCTGGGGGACCCCAGGGCGTTCCCAGGCCAGACGAGATATGTAATCCCTCCAGTGTGTTCTGGGTCTTTGCGCGAGCCTCATGAAAGAAGCATCATCAACATGTGCACTTGCTGTGAATTCTCCCACAACTTGCTCTCAAATGGACATTACACAGACGTTGCTCTAGGGAGCTGGCAGGGTAAAGTCTGTTTGGTGTCCGATCCAGCTTATTCGGATGTTAACATTCTCGCATACAGCTCCTTTGGGTAACTTCTGATCTAATAAGAGGTTAAAGCAGTCTGCCTTAAAGAAATCAAGTCACAGTGGTTTTAGCACAAACTTCTCTATTGGAAATATTGTACTAAAAAGACTGAAAAGTGTGTTTATGCACGTACAGTATCAAACACTGTGGATCTTGTCCCCCATCACTTCCACTGAAACTGCAGAAGGAAGGGATTATTTCACACGAAGAATGACTACAGCAACCAAAAACTATTTTACTGCACATATGGGCATGTGAGTGTTGTATTACGGTAGACTTGAAAAAATGTGAATCCATCCTTTAAGCATTTAAATACACATTTGTCTGTGTTGGACATATGTTTCATCATTTCACAAATATGGATGTCATTGGGTTTATTTTTGGGACACTGATCTACAGAAAATAAAGCCACAATATAAGAACAATCCTTTACAAGCTGATCATTATTTTGAACACAAAATCACTAAATCTTATGAGTACTGACATCTCTGTGATGAGATGAATATCTCATCACTGATGCAGCCAACTGCTCTAAAAGTTATAGTAATTTGAAAGGCAGTCATCTCTGTGTAATCAAGGTCTGATTATTCAATTCAATACAACTCATTTCAGACTTTCTTAAGGACATTACCCATGAGGGGTCCATACCATAGTAGAATACAATATAATACAATCATAATAAATAACAGGGATATTGTGATAAAAGGAAGTGTTTTGGATTTGATTTCAACCTTTCTTAGGCCTTTCACTCATGAGGAAAACCTTGTACAGAGTGTCTTTAATTTTCGATCTCTTGAATGCAGGTTACCTTGAGCAAGGCCTGATGGTGAAAGATAAGCAGCTGCTACTCGATCGCTACATCAGCAGCTTCCAGTTTCGTCTCGATTTCATCTCCATGCTGCCCACTGACTTCTTTTATTTCTACTTCGGCCTCGACTACCCAGAGATCCGTATCAACAAGCTGCTGAGAATCGGCCGCATGCTGGAGTTCTTCACGAGGACGGAGACTAAAACAAACTACCCCAACATCTTTCGAATCGGAAACTTTCATGTACATTCTCATTATCATCCACTGGAATGCTTGCTTCTACTTCTCATTCTCAAAATCCATTGGTTTTGGTGCTGACGACTGGGTTTACCCAGCTTTGGATGATCCTGATGAGCCTGCGTTTGGGGAGTTTGGCAGGAAGTATTCGTTTAGCCTCTACTGGTCCACACTGACCCTGACTACCATCGGAGAAACTCCACCGCCAGCCCTTGACTCAGAATTTCTCTTTCATGTGGTTGACTTTTTAGTGGGCGTTTTGATCTTTGCCACCATTGTAGGAAACATCGCCACCATGATCTCCAACATGAACGCTGCCCAAGCTCAGTTTCAGGCCCGGATTGACAACATCAAGCAGTACATGCAGGTACGTGGACCTCTCAAAAAACTTGCTCAAGTATGGGTAAGATAAACTATTCTTTGATTATATGTTGAATGTTTTCCTTTCATTCCCAGGTCCGAAAGGTCAGCAAGGATCTGGAACTGAGAGTCATCAAGTGGTTTGACTATTTGTGGAATAATGGCAAAGCACAAGATGAAAGAGAGGTGCTGAGGTATCTTCCAGACAAGCTAAAGGCTGAGATCGCCATCCAAGTCCACATGGAGACGCTCAAGAAAGTTCGTATCTTTGCAGATTGTGAGGCAGGCCTGCTGATCGAGCTGGTGCTCAAGCTGCGGCCACAGGTGTTCAGCCCCGGAGACTATATCTGCAAAAAGGGCGACATTGGCCGTGAGATGTATATCATCAAAGATGGAAATCTTGCAGTTGTTGCTGATGATGGAGTCACACAGTTTGTTGTGTTGAAAAGTGGCAGTTTTGGTGAGATCAGTATTCTTAATATTAAAGGCAGCAAAGCAGGCAACCGGCGAACAGCCAACATCCGCAGTATTGGATACTCAGACCTCTTCTGTCTGTCCAAGGATGACCTGATGGAGTCACTGGTGGAGTATCCAGATGCCAAAGGCATGCTCGAGGACAAAGGCCGGGAGATCCTGATGAAAGATAATCTGATAGACTTGGACCCAGCTAACATCAAGCCTGAGGCCAAGGAGCTGGAGGAGAAGGTCAACAAACTGTATGGCTCGATGGAGCTGATGCAGTTCAAGCTGAAGAGAATTCTGGGAAATTACAAGAGCGTTGAAAAGGCTCTGAGGCGTCGCATCGCAGATCTGGAGCACCTAACAGGAGAGGAGGTGGAAGATGAGGATGATGAGGAAGAAGAGGTGAAAAAGGAAGAGATGAAGGTGGAAGAGGAGAAAAAGGAAGAAGAGGAAAAAGGCGAGGAGAAAAAGGAAGATCAAGAAGAAGGTGAAGAGGGAAAGAAAGAAGAGGAAAAAGCTGAGAAGCGAAAGATGAAGAAGGAAAGGGCGAATAGGTAAAAGAAGAAGAGAAAAATAAACCCATAGTTTCCGTAAAACACTAAGCACTTTTCTAAGTAGCCACAATAGAATCTTTATCACGAAGGAATCTCTCTTTCTGGACTTGCTTTTTAATAAACTCAAAGACAATTAAAAACTGCAAAAGACAAAAAAAGAGAAACACTAGAGACTGGCTGAAGTATCGACTGGAACTCATTTTAACAAGGTGTTGCCACTGTGTATATATTATCAGATTAAAGACCATAATTCAATGGACAAATATTGCCAATGAAGATATTAACATTCAGCTCAAATAAAATACTGGCTTCTGTTGTCCTATTTATTGCGATTTTCATAACTAGATATGCACAAAGTCTTTTGCTACTCCCACCACTGCAGTATACGCTGCTTCCCACACAAGGATAATAAAGAGCAGCAATGTACAGGTAATCACATGGCATAGCTCTGGGGCTGAAGCCGTCTCTGCACAAAAGATTTTATCAACCGATAGACAGAAGGCAAGGCTATTTATTTCTATAACACATTTGTGCAGTGCTTCAAGGGTGGCAATTAAAAGTTACAAAGTGCATGAATTAGGAAATAAGACAGGCTCAAAATAATATTCAAGCATTATTAATCAATAGATGGTAAAACCAAGCAAGGAGAGCAGTGAACAGTTCAGCTTTAAGTTTAGATTTTGACCATGGTCAGATTGTGACAGTGCCTAAAATCACAGGGAAGGTTGTTATAGATATGTGTCACAAAGACCCAGCAAGTTTTTAGGGGGTTCAATATTATTTGGCCGTTGCCTACTATGTGATTTGTAGAACAGTAGCAGTGTTTTTACAATCAGTTCTCTGACTTACTCGTAACCAATGCAGACACTTCACAATGGGTCTGATATTTCTGTGTTTCCATATTTTTGGTTGGCACTCACACAATTACATTTTGGACAAGTTGTTAACAAGACTTTCACAATAGTCTAACCCAGTGGTTTCCGAAGGCTTTGGCGGCGACCCTCTAAAACAAAGCAATATCTGCTTGTGACACTTCATCAAAGTTATGGCCTTTGTGTGGAGCTGAAGTGTGAGCAGTTCAACCAAAGAACAAGTTTTCCTTCTCAGATTGCTGTTGGAAATTGTTTTCAGAGGCATGAGGAGGTAAAAAGCATCCAGTGTTTCACAAAGGAAATAACAATGGAAAGATGTTATCTGCGGTCTTCTAAAAATTTTATTGGTGCCTGTTGAAGGATGCTGACCCCTCGGTTTGGAACTACTAGTCTAACTCAGTGGTTCACTCACTCCTTACTTGTCAAATATTGACATTTGGTCAGTGGCCCCAAGCCACGATAATGAGCAGAGGTATGAGACCAAAAGCTGTATAGAATAATTGACATACCCACTGGTTTATGGACTGCCAATTTAAAGCTTGAAGTTTGGCCTTTCGGCTGTCACCATCTTTTTTTTTTTTTTTTTTTTGAGCCAGAATTGAAGATATTTGGATGAGAGGACTGAGCTGTGGAGGAGTGAGGAGTGGATCTGACGCATAGACTGTGGTGATGCCTCACAGACAGCCTGTCACTCAAGTGGCCTTGCCCGTAAATATGCGCAACTTTAAACCATAATAAAATGTAAATTGATGAATTAAATAACAGCGCACTCCCTGTACAGCTGTCATGAATAATTCAATTTGCTATAGGGTCCAAATCTGTTTCTTGTACCAGGCTGTACACATATTTATTCCTGATGTAAAGCTGGGCATTTTAACATAGGGGTCTATGTGGATTGACTCGCTTCTCGAGCCAGCCTCAAGTGGTCATTCGAGAAAGTGCAACCTCAGAGGTTGCTTCTTTATCAGACACAACGAGCGACTGCATTTTTTCACCCAACTCCCGTATAATAAAGAGCAATAAAGTCTGCATAGGGTGAATTGGAAAAGAGGTGAATGGGTCAAACATAGTCCAGACTTTCACCCAGGAGACTGCTGTTTGTGTCCCTTGTAGACCAAAAGTCAGTTGAGTTTTTAAAAACAATGTCATGCTAGTATGTTAGCATACTACGCTAAAGATGTACGTGATGTGGCGTAGGTGACGTATGTTACATATTACATTAGGTTTGTAACAAGGTCACCAAACCATTATGTTTTTTTCTAAACCTAACCACATGCTTTTGTCACCCAGACTTAAGGAAGTAAACCTAAAAATGAAGTTTTCTGCCACGTTGTAAGTTTATTTTAAAAACAGATGGATGCAGTTAACCAGCGGAAAATATATTTTTCTTGAAACTGACACACCATCCGTGACCATCGAAAACGCACCGGTATTTGACGAGTTGGAAATGAGCATGTTTTGAAGTCAGGACTCCTCCAAAGGGTCACAAGATAAATCTGAGAGATTGTAAGATGATTAATGTGAGAGAAAATCAAAAATAACAAAAACAGAGAGTTGTTATAAAAATGTTGTTTAACTATGAACTATTATTTGTTTATACTTTTAAGAAATAATGGATAATTTCACCTTTTAAGCCTCAGTCAGTTATTTGAGGGAAACCATCTGAGAGAACTAGAGGGGAAATCACTCACCTGAAACGTGACTAGAAGCTTCAACTACACAGCCTGCTTTCTAGTTTTGAGCCACAGTGCTTCAAAGCCAAGAAATAAAAACATCTGATTTCTTAAATTTAACAGTGTTTCTACTTCAAGGTAGAAGCTTTCATTCAGTGGAGAGGCCGAAAACCTACACATGTTGAAGATTATCAATCAAATGTGTGTATGAGTGTTTTGCGGGTAGGCGTTGCACTGTGCTCTACATCACTGAACATGTTTGATTTGATTCTGCTCAGTAAAAACGCAAAGAAAAAAAAAAACAATTTTCACATCAAAGGCTCACAAATCTTCCTCACTCGTCAGTGCTTTTTATGTACACACATCACCGCCACTTGTCACCTGTGAACAGAACTGAGCCGCTTACACTCAAAGCCTGCAGATGTCTGACGGAACAAAAATAAGCACCACATAACAGTGTGAGAGCAGCTAAGCATGTGACTATTGATCGTCTTTGTGCTGGTCTCTCAGCGCTGATGACTAGATGGCACCAGCACAGAATCACATTCACAAGCTCTAATGCATTAATCAAATCGCTGATAAAGCCCAACAAAGAAGAAAAGCAACCAATTTGCGATATCTGGCACACCTGAATGAGTCAGATTTGCTGGTGATTCATTGCCATTCCTGGAGGAGCTGCGTGCGTCACCCTGCCTACTCCTGTTATTTTCTCTGACTATATGATTGTGTGATGCATTGTGGGAGAAGCACGGTGTCTTTGTCTTCATTAATTAAGTGGCAGCAGATGGTTTGTTATACTGTACTGCACATATAGCACTTAAGCAATTAAGGAAGCGCCTTTCTATTCTTATCTATCCCGAAATGTCTCTCACCCTTTTTTAATTTGACTGAAAGTTTTTCTGAGTCACAAAACTTAACTGAACAAACTTGACATAAATCATTCTTTCAGTCTGATGAATGCCATCTGTGCCATCATCAGTGAAAGTAACTGCCATAATTTGCCATACAGGGGATCCTGTTCTGTTCCATTCGTGGGCAGTTTCATTCACAAAAATTGACTGTCATACTTAAAAGCTTCAAGTCCTGGTTTTGGGAATCGCAAAAATGTATTAGTTGTGGTAATGGGGGACCTGAAACTACACTAAAATAAGCTAATCGCAACAATTTTGTTTTTGCTCCCATTTTTCCCAGGTTTAAGTTGAACATCCACAACATTTTTACGCACACAAAAGACTCATTTCTCTCAATTTTGGTTACAAATTTGTTAATATTCACGTAAGCAAGCATGTCTCCTTTTCCAAGACAATGTATTACATATCACATTTAAGAGTGGATGTTTACTGTGACATGCCCAAAGCACACCTGTGCAGTAATGATGCTGGACAATCAGCATCCCGATATGCCACACCTGTCAGGTGGATGGATTATCTCTGGAAAGCAGAGATGTTCACTAACACCTATTTTAACGAATTTGCCTAAATCAAAAAGAAATGAGTCTTTTATGTGCATGGAAAAAGTCTGAGATTGATATTTTTGACCTCTGAAAAATGGGAGCAACAAAAGTGCTGCTTTTACATTTTTGTAAGAAGGCAAAGCTTTCAATTTACTGTTCCATCTATGTCCCAACTCAAACCTATGGTCATGAACTCTGGGTAGTGACTGAAAAAATGAGACTGCAGATACAACCGACCGAAATGAGTTTCCTCAGAAGGGTGGCTGGGCTCAGCCTTAGAGATCAAGAGCTTGGAATGGAGGGAGCTCCGAGTAGAGCTGCTGCTCCTTCGCTTCGAAAGGGTCAAGTTGAGGTGGTTGGGGCATCTGATGACCAGGATGCTTCCTGGGTGCCTCCCGTTAGATGTGTTCCAGGCATGTCCAACTGGTAGGAGGCCCCGGGACAGACCCAGAACATGCTGGAGGGATTGCATAACTCGTCTGGCCTGGGAACAGCTCAGGTCCCCCAGGGGGAGCTGGAAAGCGTTGCTGGGGAGAGATACATCTGAAATACCTACTGGCTTTGGGTAAGCAGTTGAAAATGGATGGATTAATGGACGGATGGATGGATGGATGTGTTTGCTGTGACAGACATAAAGAGTGAATGTCTGTCATGAAGTTAGCATGTATGTTGATATGAAGTGTCACTACATTTCATTTCTTATACATTTTAAAATGTAGAGATCAATTTCCCATCAACAGGTCTGATGCTTTAAATCTTTTGCTTCTATCAGGAACTGCACGGCACACTCTACATTGTATAAATATTAATGCCACATACACTATATTGTCATGAACTCAATTTTGATAGCCAATGAAAATGCCTTGGCAGACTGAGTGCAGTGAAGTGATGGAGCGCATGCCATTTATCCTGGGGAAATTGCTGCTGATTTCCCAGTGGAGACATTTCCCTGTGGGATTCAAAGCCTGGGGTATTCATCGTATTGACTAGAAGAGAGGAAGGAAAAAAAAGAAAAGCAGACATATTTTACATTAAAGGCATTCATTAAATACATGTAACCGAGCAGTAAAGCTATTTAGCTGTGTTAGCGTGCACTACATTCTCAGTGAAACTCAAATGAATGACCAAAATGCAAATTATCCACATATCTGATCACTACTAGTGAATTATTTGGAAGATGTGAATTATGTCAGTCTCATCTCCTGTAAACAGCATATTTGTCTTAAAGGACAAGGCTGGTTTTATTCCGTTTCACTAGTGTGCATCGTCATCTGTTAATACTTTCTATCTCTCAGCCCCAAAACCACTCATTCCTGCTGAAGATGTAAAGCTTTAAAATGGGTTTCTATTGTCCAGCCAAACCTTTTTAAGCTTTAGATTAATACACATTTGGCACTCTAATTGGTATTTACAACACTGCAAGACAGTGTCTCGTATGCGGGATTGACTCAAATTGATTACAGGGCGTGTTTACAACATAATAAAGAAACATTACACCCAGTGCAACAGTGTTTCTCATTTATGTGTTTTCAATAGTTTTTGGACGTCAGTGGAGGAACCAATTAGGCTATCAGGCTTAGTCTGTAGAAACAGTACTAGTTCAACACATTCTCACTCCGACTGCGTCACAAATCGATGTCTAGTCATGGAGTTTACACCCTGGGTACGTTGGTTGTTGACGTTCTGGGACGCCGTGTTAACTTCACCCTGTTACATGCCTTGTCTGTTTTCAACATACACTTCTGGTGTTACAGGAAATGTACAGTTTTTATACAGTCTCTTTCAAAATAAACGCACTATGTTGGCACATCACTGCAAATTGATGTTTCCTTCCTTCCTACAGTGGTTATGTTTAGCCAACACATGCACGTGGTTGGGTTTAGGCAACTAAAGCACGCAGTTAGGTTTAGGATGAAAGAACAGTGTTTGTCTTTACAATGGTACGAGATGGATGAAAGTCAGTGGTTGTTGAACCCATCCACCAACCCTCACCCACTAAACTCTTATTGTTGTCCCGCCATTCTCCCCCGTTGCCACCAGGCGCTGTTAAAGAATAACGGACCGGCTGAATATCATGCTGATGTGAAAGGCGCCTTCTTTTGTCAGTGTCTGACGCCGGAAGTCACTGACCAAGTGCCAGTTTTTGACAACTTTGGAGTAAGACTGGGTGGACTAATTAGGATAAATTAATTGTTGGTATCATCACCGTTATGCTTTCAAGAAGTCTTTCACTGCTGGACAGATTGTCTTTTCATAAAACTACATTGGCTGTCTCTGCAGTAGAAAGATTCAAGATTCAAATGAAGTATGTTTGAAATTGGTGCTATATATCCAGACAAACAGATGAAAAGGGCTGGAGCATTTGCCTTTGCTGAAGAGGTAGAAAACCTACAACTACCAGAATGCACTGCATCACACTGGACCAATAAGAGCTCCTTTTGGTGGGTGACATAATATGAGTTCATCCGTTTTCCACAGGAAACAAAATGGCGGCCAGCTTGTAACAATTTATCATGAATTACACCAAAAAGGTAAGCTAAAATATGTATCTGAAAACATATTAGGCAAGAAAAGGGCAATGTAATAACAGAATCTTGGTTTATATTTTAACAACACTGCTTATTTTAATCGGAGTATTTTCGGCCTACGTTTTTCCAATACAGTAATGCGCCCTCTATTTGTTCACAAATCCTCATATTACAGCCAAACAGTGCTCTAAAATGTGGCCCTGAAAACATTTTGGGTGAGTAATAGGCAATACAGTCACAGAATCTTTGTTTGTAATTGATCAGCACTGCCTAGTGACCCACAATAGGCAAACTATCCCTTTAAATATTTCAGGGTCAGTTGTTAGACTGATTGAAAAAAACATATCGACACACACAGAGGCATACTAACACAGGAGAATACACGGTTGAAGCTCAGCCACTTCTGCCTTATCTTTTCTCTTGCGAGGAGGTTTTTCTTCTGCTCTCCAAGGAAGTGTCAGAACCAGGGGCATAAATATCTGACTGGGGGAAGAGCAGATGCAATCGAGTTCTCCTGCATTTCCCTTCCCTGATCAATCAGCTCCAGCATCCCCCACATAAGAGCTTTAACCCCATTCTTCAAGCCCCTTCTCTCCTTATATAGGGAGCCTGGTTTGTGCATCACGCGTGCCTATAGGTTCCATATACCTGGTGTACAAAGTATCTGTGCAGGGCACCAAGACCATTTATATAAGCTGTCAGCATTTTCTAATTTCCACTGCTGTCTTCCCAGTCTGCCACCATTTGTCAAAAGACAGGCACTCCATGTCTTAAGAAATATTAACAAACAACTAAAACACTGGAAAATAATAAAACATTTTTAAGTGGCAGACAAGGTAGAAGATATCCTCGACACCCAGACACCAATCACAGTGTAGCAGATGATGACTCATTGATATTAAACATGCAAATGTATTCACAAGTAAAACAAGAGAGCTTTTTCTTGTTTGTTTTTTTTTTGATATATTCAAATTCTACTTGGGGATGCTGTCGAGCAGCCATCACTTAAGCTTTGCCTTGAAGGTAGGAAAGTTTGGTACCTCCTTAATAAAAGCAGGCAGTTTAGCCTATTTCATTGAACTCACGGCACCAGTAAACAGAGCTGAATCTCTGCCTGTCTTACTTTGATCTGTGACGAATCAAGTTTATTTCACCAGCATATTTATTTTGCCATTACCACAAGCGTTCCCTGACCTTAACTAAGCTGCAGTTTAAATACGTTTTTCAACAAGAAAACATCTGAAAAACTTTGGCACTGAATGTACTTTGGTTACATGCTAAACAAATTGTGAAATGATGTTCTTTTTATTAAGATGTACAGTGTAGATCACATTATTTTACTAAGATTTATTGGAATGACATGCATCAGTAAATTAAATGGCAACTACATATGTTGTATGTTGTGTTTCTTTTCCTAGTTTTATTTGGGAACTAGCTTGCACATTTTACCTGTTGCTAAAGGAAAGTTTGGAATACAGGAGTTAAATTTGTGGGGGGGGGGGTTTCATTGTGGTATCACTGCAGGATCGGTCTGAACACTTCTTCCACCGCCGTCTATCCTGTATAGGGCACTAAGATGCTGAAGCACTTATTGCCCTTTTGGGACTTCATTAGAGAAACTTCCTCTGCCTGAAATCCTGTCTTATCTCAGTTAAGGATGGCATTTAGGATTACAGAAAAATGTTTCCTAATTGATTTGAGGAAAAAAATCAGGAGAGGAATGTACTGTAGCTATTACAGAGCCAACTAACTTAAAGATATCCTTTATTAGGAATCCTAATAACGCAGTTGCGGCATTTCTTAACTTAGGATCCAAATGCAAACACAACCAGGAAACAGGGAATGGTTACAGGCAGTTTATTGTAATTTGAAGAAGTGGAGCTGCAGGCTTGAATAAAATGATGGCTGAGATGGGCAGGGAATGGCGAAGCAGAGCGGGCTGATTAGCTGAAGGCAGAGCAGTCTGTGTCCAGAGGCAGAAGACGAGAACAAGGCTGGACGTGGCAGGTTATGGTTGAGGCTGGTGTGGTGAACCTGAGGCACAGAGCAGAGTGTCAAAAAACTTAAAGTTGGCCCAGACGCCCAGACGAGGACACTGAACGATCTGGAACAGTCTGGATGTCTGAGCTGGGGTTTTATGCTGCAGTGGATTGACTGTAGATGTGGTTTAGGTGTGCAAGTTTAGCAGCTGCTGGCACTCAGGAGTAATGGGAAAGCCACAAGGCCACACCCAGCAAACACACTGAGACAGACTCAAAACAAACATTTGGAAGGGGAAACAAGAAACACAAAGCTGAACCCCCAACACCAGCACTATCATTAGGTCTGTATGGCAATGACATTTAAGATGGGGAACAACATGAACAACCAAATATAGTGATTGAAAGGCTAAGCTAGCTAGCCAATCACAAGTGAAAGCCATTGCGATTATGGCTAATCAAAGATACAGGCACGAGAGCACAAGCAGCCTGGTTGCCAGACGAAAATATTGGCGTTATATGTTTCTGCAAACCAGGGACGATTGCTCTGAGACAACAAGGGAGGCTGAACTTCCCCTAAAATTTCGTAGAAGAAATGGTCAAATATGCACTATTGAATTTACATTAAAAAAAAAATAATTTACATTGTATTAAACATGTACTAGGATGCGTTTAATATCATGACTATGATGTTCAAACGTGAGCTGTTTATCACCAATTTTCAAACGCGACCCTCCTGTCATACATTCTCGTGTCAGCACGGTGGACGCAGAGCTTCCATTCATCCCTATGAGACAGCGCTGAGCAGGTTTTTGTCATGCAGCAAAGTGAGATGATCATTGGATAAATGCGACAAATTCGTCACTTCCAGGGAGGCTCAGCTTCCCTGGGACCTAAAGAAGCAGTAGGCGGGAGAGGACGCTCGGTGTATACATGATGATCAGAGGAATTGTCTAAAAGGCTGAATCCCTTTGTGAGTGACAGCACTTCGCATTTCGAGCTCAGTCCCATGCTGATATTTGCGATTGGAGTGCCTTCCGGAGTTCCTTATTTCCATAAGCGATGTAGCTCATTTTACCGTTAAACCCATCTGAAAATCTCTGAGGTGTGTTTTGCTGTGGTTCTATGGCATGAGTGTGGTTGAAAAACGGCTTCAATTAAATGTTCCTTTTAGAAGTTACTGCCTCGCTCCACTATGACAAATTTTATGATGTAAACTTAAAGTGAGCTTCCCCTGTTTGAAAGACCAGCAGCCGCCACTGCTGCAAACCATGAGTATGTTAATTTTACACCTTTCATGATATCAATGTCAATCAGGCCTAGTCTGCCGGAGGGCCCCCTAGGTCCACCTTCTCTCATTCTCTCTCTCTCTCTGTCTCTGTCTCTCTTTCTCTTTCTGTCTCATTGTGTCATACGGATTACGTGTCTATTGCACGTCTGTCCGTCCTGGAAGAGGGATCCTTCCTCAGTTGCTCTTCCTGAGGTTTCTAACATTTTTTTCCCCGTTAAAGGTTTTTTTGGGGGAGTTTTTCCTTATATGCTGTGAGGGTCCTAAGGACAGAGAGATGTCGTATGCTGTGAAGCCCTGTGAGGAAAATTGTGAAAATTGATTGAATTGTTAATGTAAGCTGACTTTGCCATCTTGAGATTAATGGAATGATGGATGGTGTATCATCTAGGAGAGACGGTTACCAAGTTGCAGACTACCATTCGAACAACAAAATTGTTTTTGTTTAAGGCTCTAAACATGGGTGTTTCCCAGCAACCTGTCGGTGGTTTTCTACCAGCTTTTGGGCTCCAAACATGGGTGTTTGGGAGCAAATGATGCCACAAGTGGATGTTTTTTTACCAAGACACTGCTTTTTCAGCGGGGATTGTGCACAACCAAGTGGGTTTTGTACCTAGATATAACCATGTTAACCACAGCAAACATTGTTATTATGTATCTACTACATAGTAACGTGTAAATGTGACGTATCTGTGGTTTGCAGAAACATATAATGCTGACATTCCTGTGACGTTTGGTTGGAATCAAATTGTGAGTTATCGTTACAATTTCCTAAGATAGGAGGTCTTAGACAGGACAGGACACAGCCATGAATTTACTGGATTGCCCCTGTAAGGAAGACCAGATGCTTCCTGTCAATGAAACTTAAGTTAACATGACAAACAGTGGGGTGTTTTGCTGTAACGACGCCCCTGGTCCTAAAAACCCAGAGCAACAATCAGTTCATGGAAGCTTCACTCCTGCCACTCATTTAATGGAGCCGCATCGACAAAATCTGCCAATAACCTGCCGAGCCCTCTCCCCCAGCTCCCATGGGTCATAAAAACTAATGCTGCATGTGGAGAATGTGAAAGTATGACTGTGGTGAAAGTAACGTCCGCTGATTGAAGCAGGGGGGACAGACTTGGAGAAACTCTGCATTGAAAGAATGAAGGAGAGCCACTCCACTTTCTCCAATTACTACTGATATGCTAACATTTATGCATAAAACATATCTTGATATTCACATATAATTTCAGTGCTTTAAGCTTTCTTTTGGCTCCACATGACAGTTAGTCTCCAGTCCTCTCCTGCTTGCTCATGCAGGTGGCGTAGAGCATCTGCATGGAAAATACCTTAACACAAAACTGTCTGCCCTCTGATAGCCTCTAATGGATTAGTGTGTGACACAGCCTGTTGGTGGTCAATAGACACACTGTCTGCACAAAAAAAATTAGAGGACAATAAGCTACAAAGTAAAGCTTTCACATGGTATTCTTGTCAGGAACGTGATGTTCAGTTGTTAATGTCTGAGGTCAGGACTAATCAAGAAATATTTGGAGAGCAATGCTCTTTCATTAGCAAATGAATTGCTGTCCCTGGGTACGTTTTGGATTGATCAAAGCAAATAGCCCCGAGCCCTGAGCTCTGACACACCACAGAGGCAGCTGTGAAAAGAGCTGACGACAATGCTGCAGCTGAAGCTATATGTAACCGTTGCCCTGATATTTTCACAAGGATGTGCACTGGAAGACGTGCAAAAATGACATTTCATGTCAAAAAGATGTAATTACCAAACGACAATGAAGTCTGTACACGCGCGTAACAAAGCCTCCGCCAGACAATGAGCCTACAGCACCTCATTAAGCAGCCAGTCTCTAAATGATCAGAGGAGAGAACAGACAGGGGTCAAGACTGGACTCTGTGGAAATATGCCTCACATGCAAATGAAGCATTTTTTAACCTCGTCTTTTGTCTTGGTTGCCATGTTCTTTGACAGCTGTAACTGTAAATTAGATGCCGCTTAAAGAACATGTACACTATGCGCCTAATGGGACCCTGTGGTGTTTTGGTGTCATGTGCTTGAAGACTGAAGTTTTGCTTTTTGGCCTCAAAGTTGAATCATTGTGCTCTTTCCTCCCTCATCGCAGGAGCATCCTTTTACTCGTGTAGGATGCGTCAATACAACCATAGCATCATTGATTTAATTCTGGCAAGGGACTTTAGCTGTGTTGTCATTCCCCTCACTCTTCCCATGTTTGCAGTCTGCCAATAAAGACTGAAAATGATTGAATTAATTTCTTCAAAGCATTAATGTGGAACTATTTTTCAACCTAGACCCTATTTTTGCATGATTTTCTGTCTATATAGCCCCTTTCCTACTGAGGAAAAACCCACTTACACCCACCAGCATCTGGCTTTTGTATTTAATGGGAAATGTTACAAGTGGCTTTCACTCCTTGGCAGGCCAGCTGTTGGGAAATGTGCGGGGGACAACACTTTTCAAAGTGGGGGTCAAATGACTACACAAATCACAACGCAAAATTTCATACCTCCTGCAATTATTATCCAATTAATCATATTTCCACACGTATTTTGTAATTTTTTTTTGCTGAAACAGTGCCCTCCAAAAAATGATTAGAAAAAGTAAAATCAAACATTGACTAAAGAAATTACTGCAAGGTGTTACTACATCATAACTGAAAAAGTACCGCTTTAATCAAATATTGGTCAAACTCGGCACAGATCTGAAATGGTGTAAAGACGACATGGCTGTCAATTGTCAGTTTTTCAGTCATACGCAATTTATGTAAGGAACCCCAGTGTGCTTGAATAATTCTGAAAAATGGCAGTGTTCCATTTTCCCTCGCCAAAATTTTGTGTAAATTAGGAGCGTTATTTGACCCCTAATATCTTCACTGTAGTGCGATACAGCAGGTTTTATTTGCCAAAATTAGTCACTTCTCACCTTCATCTCTGCCTATAATACCTGCTGCCTCTTCACCAGACATTTGGCCTTTGCCTCTCTGCTCCTTTCATTTTCTTGTTCTGTCTGTACCCTGACTTTTCTTTTATGAGTCCCTGATTTTTGGTGAGGCATCTTGACTCAGACTGCAGTTCACCTCACATGTTGACATTAGTGGGCTTATGAGTTCTCTGCAGTGCCTGTCGGATGGACCGTACCACTTCACAATACCTGCGGGGATGGTGGGTGTATCAGATGGCACACTGAAATGTGTTGTCAGTGATTTAAGTCAGTAAGTAAATTGTTGTACTTGACTTGATTTCAAAGGTCAAGCATAGACCTTTTCATGTGGCGTTGGTCAGCTGTACCAGTACTGCTCCCTGGACAAATGACTCTCACCTTGTCATGGGTACTTATCAGCTTCAGTTCGGATCAACTTAGATTGGAAGTGATGAAAATATGACATCTGGGGGAAAACACTCATTTTAGCCCTTTTGCTGATGCAGTGCAAGACAAGCCACCATGTGAAGTTTTAGAGTCCTCACATTCCTTGCGGAGATCAGCGGGGGGAGCAGCTATCACACATAATGGCTGAGGGCACCTCAGACTAACATCCAAGAACACAAAACTGAAACCACAAAATATCTCCAACATGCTCATCCGTAGTGATCCAAGTGTCCTGCAGCCAAGTTGTTTTGAAAAACGTCATATGAACTCTGTTTTTAGCCTCACTGTAGCCATTAGGTGTGCTAGCCGCTCCCCCCGCCGATCTCACCGATCACATCAAGGGATGTGAGGACTCTAAAATTTCACCAGAGCCTCCATCGGCATGAGGATGAGTAGATAATGGCTGAATTTTCATTTCTGGGTGCACTATCCCTTTAAACATAAGTCTAAATTAATCAGCACCGTATTTGATAAAGAGACTGAAAAAGTAAGAGATTAAAAAACAGAAGGGACCAATATAACATTTTCAGTGGCCACCATGCTGCTTTCTACTGCATACTAATTTGTTTTCCAGCCCGTTTGTGATGTTGAACGTGACACACAGAGAAAAGCATGAATAGTGAATAGTTCATAGCATGGGAACTTAACTGTTAAATGGCCAGTAAACCTGTGGTTGACTTGAAACTGCTAAGTGGAAACTTACCTGAGATTAACATACAGAGTTTTACCTGTGAGAGCTGAGCACGTTAAAATAGATAGGTCATCGCACTCAAAGAAACCAGATGATGAAGTGGACATTGGTTTGTTGTTGCCCATAACGCGTCCAGAAAGTTCTCCTGGTTCACCCCTCAGAGCCTTAAATGTTACTTTTTTTATTGACGGAGCTCTGGAGGATTTTCCATGAGATAGAGCACGAGCGGGGTGTCCACACAAGATCACTTAACTCTGTTGTCCTTTGCTATGTATCCCAGACTTACAATTGGTTTTCCATGGGTGAATAAACCTGGCTATTACCCATCCTCCAGCTCCAAGTTGTTCATTAGAGCAGAAGACGTCACACACAGGTTACCATTACAAAAAGAACCCTACAGTGAAATGAAATGTTTTTCTGTACCTGTTTTGCATTTAAGTCTCACTAACTACATGTTTTGTTCTGAATCTTGTCGCAGGAAGGAAACGGTTGAAACACAACTGAGGGTCGGAGACGGGGGACGAGTGCCGCTAATAATTTGTTGTGTTGGAGAACAGAAAGTGCTTCTTACTCTTATCTAAAAGATTTTAAATGTCAAGGCTGAATATTTAGCCAATTTCAACAACGTGAAAAGGTGTGTGTGACTTCAAAAAGAGACTTTTTGTGAGCAAGACTTGGACAAAGCATAATGGAACATGCAAAAGGTACAGAAAAACTTTTAATTTCTCTTAAGGATCTGTTCTGTATGTGATAAGACACTCTTAATAACAATTTGAGCCTTAGGAGGCAAAAACAAGCACTTTCAGTTGCCAGAATTACATTGTAGCCTGTTTCTCTGCATTTTTTTGCTCAGTACTGGACGAGTTTCAAAACATGGGGGAATCAGGTCCAGGTTGAAAGAAAAACAAAGTTAACTTTTAAATTAGTGACATTACTGAGTGAATATTTAGAAAATGAATAAAAAGGTAGCACCAATTTTAATGTAAAACACTGACAGCTTTTCAAAATTGCTCAGGTCTGGACTTGTCAGTGTCAAGTTGTAAATGGTGTCAGTCTGTCGGTGTCAAGCAATCACATAGGTGTTTTTTCACACAGTATTTACAAAGCCTGGAACTCAGAGAGCTTGCAGATTGACTTAAATGACCTAATGGCTCATGATTCAAAGACCATCATTATCCTGATATTAAAACCAAATTAAAAAGAAATTACTTGTCAAGGATTAATTTGTATGCAACTCAATGTATTCTTGCGTGCATGCGACACACATGCATTATTTCAATCACAGTAATATCAAGACCAGTAAAGGCCGTAGAGAGAAGTCTGTGCCCTCTGTAAGTCTGTAAGTGCTAAACTATATCCTGTAGCTGCTGCTTTTTTTCTGTAATTGATTCCCCCCCCCTCATTTTCACCTTATGGGCCAATTTTTGCTGTGGAAGAAGTAGTTTCGATATTGCTAACACAGAGGTCTAAATGTTTTCTGAGTTCACACAACAAAAAGAGGCCACTGCAAACTTCAAACTGAGGCTGAATCACTTGATATCAGTTTTCATATTCACATGAATATCCATAAATGTATATGCACTGAAACACTGAATATGCATGCTCTATCTTCACACTGCAAACACTGTTGTATTATTAAACTGACTCCCCATCAGGATACTTTTGGCAGTATTTGCATATCCTCGAGGACCAAACTTCAAAACTGTCAGTGTCTCATATGAATTTCAATCAGCATTAACATGCAGCATTGCCCAGCAGAGCAAGAAACTCATTTGATTATGTAGACTGACCCTAACGCATAAAATCCCTTGTTTTAAATCACTGCAACATTAATCACTTGACAACATCTTGTAATGTTTTAGTGATTTCTCAATAAGGAGTAATTTAGGTTTTGTTCCTGCACTGCGTGACCCTCTCCATTACTCAAACATACCTTTAATGTTGAAAGCATTCGAGAATATCGCATGAACAGTGTGAATAAGAATAAAATGACTGGGTTATGTTTTGCAGCTTTTTATGTATCTGCATCTGTCTGTAAACAGTAACACATCTTCTTATACATATGACATTCAGAAGGCTGATCATAAGGGAAATGATGGAGTGGAGTGTATGTGGAGACCATTAGAGAGGAGAAAATGAAAAACTGAACAGACACAAACCATCTGGGGCAGTGCAAAAACAAGAAGGTGAATGTGCGAATTTGTACAACCGTATTCTCTTATTTGTTATTATAATGATGTTTGTCATCTAAGTAGTTTATTTGAGTTGATTTCTCATTAGCTCCATTTCTCATTCGTAATGAATACAGTAATGATTATAACAATAATTAAAGGTGCAAGCAGCAATGTATGGGCCCTCGCAGCTTCCTGCCAATGGGGGTGCTGGACGCCAGTTACCGTGGCTGTGCATATCTGCGATAGCTGGACACTGGCATGACTTTCTTTCCCCCTGGATCCCGCTCCGTGGCCTTTCTCTTGCAGAGGCGAATGTACTTGTCCCTCACGTTTTTCCACCTCTTGGTGCAGTCCGCCATGTCCACACTGATGTTTTGTGAAATCTCTTTCCACGAGTTAGCAGCCATTTGTGAGTCTTTCTAGTGGGCTGAGGAAGAGTTGTATAAATGTAACGTATCTGAGGACTTTTTCGATCAGCCTCTTCTCCATTTGGTCCATGTTTACAGAATGAAAAAGGAGCAGCCGGAAATGCGTAACAAGAAACACGTGGCCTACAAGCCGACCAATCAAAGGTGTTGTATTCTGCGTCGTCGCGACGCGTAGTTACAACTCTGGGGAGGTGAACGTCAGGCTACGGTGTAGGTGGAGCCTACGCCATAGCTTCGGCGTCGATTCAATGCAGAAGTATAAATAATATGTTAGAGAACCTGGTCTTGCACCAAAGTCGTCAAAATCAGGCACAAAAAAAGGCGTCCTTTAACCCCGGAAACGCGGCGGGACAAGGATAAAAATTAGAGTCTGACTGTGGTGGGCGGGCGGCAGAGTGGTGGATAGATCCAACAAACACTGAGCGGTATTAGTGTCCCATAAGATTCTATATCCAAGCCCTGTTCTTTTGTTGCCTAAACCCGACCTTGTGCGTTAGTTGAAGGAAAATAAACATCAATTTGCTATGTTGTACCGACGTAGTACGTTTATTTTGAAAGAGACTGCATGTAAACGTTAAATTTCCCATGACAACAGAAGTCTATTTTGAAAGAAGACAATGCACGTGTAGAGGTTGGAAAAACAAACAAAAAAAAAAGCCTCTCATTTAGTATGATGTCATACACATGCACCCCTTATTTTTTTTTTTTTCTTTCCTCTTTCTCTTTATTTTCATTTATTTTGGTTACATTCTAAGCTAGACTCCCATACAAGTCGTTTTGTTGTAATTCCATGTTGTGACAGTAGGTGGCACTGTGATACCAGGTTCAGTGAGAAAATACTAACTCAGCCCATCCTACTCCCATAGGAGATAGAATAAAATGGCGCTTGAGAAAGTTGCACACTGCTGAAACCGTGTTCGTTTCTTACTGTTCCACAGGTATGTAAAACGTGAAAAATACAACTTAAAACTTGGTCGGAATACTGCCTAGGCATTGGGTAAACATTGGTTATTTTTGATGAGGGTTAAAAGTGCTAGGAAACCAGGTTTTCAACCTAATTCATGTCTATGTTTATGTTATGTAGCAAGCTAACATTTTTAGCTATTGTTTTCACTGCGACAGCGTGCAGGGCAAATAGTCGGTTTGGAGGCATTTGAACTTTGAAACATGATTCTAATGAGTTTGTGGTGGTTTGTGGCGCCATAGTTGTTGTAATAATGCCACCATGTAATACTGGTTCATGCAATGGGGATATTGTGTCGTGTGAATGAAATAGACTACGTAGACATGTTGCTAAATGTGATTTTTGAATGTAGTTATAATGGTTTCATGATATTGATGTATGCAGCCACAGTATGCTGTTATTTCTTTTGTTATTATTTACATGAATTTGAGTTATAAGCTCAAGCATTTGTCTGATATTAAGGCTGATAATTCACCATTGAATGTGATATGAAATGCTTGACATTGTTACATAGGAGATAGAATAAAATGGCGCTTGAGAAAGTTGCACACTGCTGAAACCGTGTTCGTTTCTTACTGTTCCACAGTCATCCCTTGCTGTGTAGCAAAATAGCTACCGGCCCGAGTACCCCTAGGCTTGAGGCCGGTAACACATGTAACAGGCTGAAGTTGACAAGGTGTCCCATAACGGCAACAACCAACGCACCCAGGGTACCTTGCACATTGTATGTGGACTGCAAAGTCCATGTCCAGACATTAGTATGTGACAAGGTCGCAGTTAAAATGTGTTGACTTAGCTGTTTCCTACATGGAGTGTATTGGAAGGGGCATATTAAAAGTTGCGTACCACTTCTTGTCCCACTATGTGAGAACACGGTAATTATACATCAGTTGCTTTAAATTTCATGTAAATCAGATGATCTTTGACACAGAAGGTTGATTACCTGTTGTCAGTCAGTCCCGCCATGAGTCAGTATGGTCGTGTAGATGTCTTCAGGGCTGGATTCTTATCCAGTGTGTGAGATCTGGGGTGGATTTGCCCATATAAGATTAAGTTTGAACACAGTCTTCACAGGTTTTAAATTATTTCTGCCTATATTTTAGATGGATGTGGTCAGCTTGCAAGTAGCAGTACAAGTCTTGGTATGTCACATGTGCCTCCCAATTTCTGTAATTGTGGGTACATACCACAGTAGGTGCTTTGAAATTTTCTAGGAAGCCTTTACTGAGACATTTTTTCATACCAGAGCACGCAACCTGTAAAATATAAATTCTTTCACCAGCTCTGATGTGCGTGGACAGTGAGGTTAGCTTTTGAGCACCCAGCCCCTCAAAAACGTGATTCTTTCACCAAATAACAAACAGAGTGATTTCATATGAAAAGAACATTTCATCATGTCCCCGCACCACGTGGTGCTCGGTCCCTAAAATTGGGTGAGTGCTGGGGGAAGCATGCCTGGGGTGCTGAATGTGCTCTGGCACTGTCTAAACACCATAAATAACTTAAATTTCAGGAAGTGTGAAATGGAAAAAAAACTCTTTTTCTTCTGCTGTGAAAATATAATGGCCTTGCTGTGTTGTGCTACGGTATAATGCATCCACATGCCACCACAAATGAGACCATACAATAGACTGCAATCACTGCTTTCTTCTGCAGTGTAGCCTGGCGCAGTGGAGTGAAAATATCCTGTGACTGACCTCTCAGACTCAAAGGAAGCATAGCGTTACATGTTCTGCTGATTTAAGTATTAATTTCAACTTCTTTTGTGTGTATTTATTTGAGTGCTGATATAAAACCATAACAAGTTTTTAAGGAAAATCCCTCGATCATATTATAACTAGTATTTGAGAGAATGAAATGACTCTGGGCACCGGCTGCTGAGAGAAACAGCAGAAACAGCTTTACTGGACTGATTGGATTTGATCAGCCATAGAAGACATGTAAATGTACCCGTGTAGAGGTTACCACAGCACTGAGGGCTATAGAAGCAGATGAAGGAGGTTTATCCGATGTGAACAGCTGGATGTCTTCAGGGGACTTCAGCCTGTTAGTTGTGAATATTGATGTGACAGAAAGAGGGAGAGTCAGAGCCATTCGGATACAGGATTGTGCGTTTTTATTCTCTGGTGCACTGTGAGGCTGATTTAAGACCTCAATAAGACAAGCATTAAAACAGACACAAGATCTGACAGTGGTGGAAGCGCCAACAGAAGGAGGTGATGCTGAACTGTAAGGGGCTGAATAGAGTGCGCTCTTGTGCACACGCCGCCTGCAATATCTCAATATCCTGTTTGTGGTCTCTTTGAAAATGCTGCTGACACAAGATTATCTGAAGGGTTACGGGAGATAAAGGTAGACACTGTGCGCTGACTGATTATAACGTGAAGACAGACGACGTGGCTCATCTGTTATTCATGAAGTTTAAAACAGCAGCCACATGTATCAATCAATCTCTTTCACCATGTGTGCCACTTGTGCGTCACTGAGTGCGCACGGCAGCCCTGCCTGCTGCTGGTGGGCTGCTGGAGGAGGAGAGGCTGTGCGCTCACACCCACATTCAACAGGCACTGAAGGATACTTGTTACGTGTTTCACCGCGCTTTTATTAGTATAACTTTATTCTGAAAAGTGCGACACTCACTGTAGGGGTCCGGAAAGGAGAGGGGTATTTTTTTTTTTTTTAGGAATGGTGATGTGCTTAAGTTGCGCGCTATGGTGCACACACGCAAATTCTCTTTTACCACTCTGGCTTTGCACCTCAGCCAATAGATCAGACTACTGAAACAACCCAAACACTATATTCAGAGGAAAGGAGAAGAGGATGGCAGCTCCACATAACGGAACCAACGTAACGGCGAACTACACCAACCAGTTTGTGCAGCCACCGTGGCGCGTCGCTCTCTGGTCCATCGCCTACAGCTCCGTGCTGGCGGTGGCTGTGTTTGGAAACCTCATCGTGATCTGGATCATTCTTGCACACAAGCGTATGAGGACGGTGACGAACTATTTCCTCCTAAACTTGGCGTTTTCGGACGCGTCAATGGCCGCGTTTAACACTTTGATAAACTTTATCTACGCTGCACACGGGGAGTGGTACTTCGGCGAAGCGTACTGCAAATTCCACAACTTCTTCCCAGTCACATCCGTGTTTGCAAGCATCTACTCCATGACTGCGATAGCTGTGGACAGGTGGGCGCATGAAATGCTGCAAGAACAATATCTAAAGCATGATTTATAACGCTTAACTGTCCCCACGCCACTCACACCTCTTTCCCTATTGGTGATCACTTACATGTGGGTAAATGTATAACGTTTTAAAGCAGTAACAATGCTGATTAAGACTCTTATTATGTGCACCTCTGTGTAAATATTGTATGTACTGGGTTACATTTATAATCAGTATTAGTTTGTGTATTACAGAAAAAGAGAAGGGGGATTAAAGCCATTGAGCTGTGTTCCATTGTGATGCAGATTCAGCAAACTTTAAATCTCAGAGAAGAAATTGAATCAAGTCACATGCACAGAACAAGAGCGTAGGTTTTATTTCAGCATTAGGGAGGACACATGAAACGAGGTGGGGTGGTGGAGGTTAATTTCTTGCTTTCTGGAGAATGTTTATACAGCAATTTGTGCATTTTCTGCTTCAACTTCTGGTGTAAATATCTCTAATTTGATCAAACTCTGCTGCTTCTTTTATGTTTTTATTGTTGGGAGGGACAAATGCACTTGTTCTAAATACTTACACGGACAAGTCTCTCCTCCACCAGAAATCTACGCTTATAGAATATGTATATTTCAAGCTTATGTCGTGTAAATACAGAATCCTTGTCACCCAAACACTTTCCTCTCAAGTGCTTTATGCATGATGTTTTGGACATCTTCTGTCTGATCATTCCACTTGGCTACGTTCCACCAGCAGTGGCAGAAAATTGAATCCTGTGCTTTAAAACACAAACTCACATCAGTCACGCTTGAGGACAAAGTGCACTCCATTTGCAGACGCTCATGCAGTTAAAGTCATTTGGTGTTTTAGCTTGTGCCCTCATTTTCATAAGAACTTACTGATGGAGTCCCCATCACTTTCATCAGGAATTTAAATTCCGCTGAAGGCATCTCGTGGCATTATCTGAGTTTATGTTCCCTGCTGATTTAAGTATACATTTATTTCAGTTCCCAGTGGAGGGCTATAATTACTTGTTTGTGATTTGCATTATTATACTAGAAAGGCGGTTTCCCAGCAGGGTGATTGCCATCTCACCCACCACGGGCCTATTCCACATATTTATTTTTACGTTTCACTGCTAATGAATCGTGGATTGAAGCTGCTGTTTTGCAAAGAGTCTGCAATGCAGTGAATGACTCTTTGTATGCCAACACCCCAGAAGAGATCAGTCTTCCCTCCATACTTTCACGCTCTCTAATTCTCTTGTTTTTCTGTCTCATGTACTCGTATTTATCTTCTTTGCTCCCTCACACTTCTTTCTGTCTTTGTTCCTCCATCTCTCATCCTGCCCCTGTCGTTTCCAGTAACGTGGTGATGCAGTCATCACTATCAGCCGGGCTTTGATACTGATCAGTGGACCGTCATACGTCACAATGTTTGAATAAAGGGATTAGACTGATGAAGGAAGCAGCCACAGGCTGAACATAATGAAAACAAATGCACCTTGAAGCTGCATCCAGGCGCAGTGTGTGTCAGTAGCGATAGTGTACAAGTGTGACAGTGTGTTGTGTATTGTGTGAGGTGTTTTCCTCCCAGTACTTCTCCTTGACACACGAAGAGAGCAGTGCATTTCCCGAGGCCGTGCTCATTTTGGCTCCTCTACAGCAACCTCCATGGGTTTGTATTTTTGGTCCGCAGTGTCCATTTGATTCCGTCAACTGTGTACTGAGAAAGAGAACATCGGCATGACCTACATGATGTAGATGTAACCTCCGGTCATGCTTTTCGTAACCCCAGTATGGTGCTGTCTCCGCTCTGATGTCTTGAAATGGCATGAGGCCACAGTTCGTGATCATCTGTGAATTTGTCCTTCCTGTTGACTCTTTGTGCTGCCAAGTGTGTTTCCTAAGGCACTGGAGCAAAACAAACACAGGTTGCTGTGTGAAAGGTAACTGGCAAAGCCTTGGAGCTTTTTGTGATAACACGGCTGTTGCCTTTTCCCATTTCTCACCTTTATTTTCCTGTGTTGAAGCTGTGGATGTGTAGAATGTAGGCTTATCATTAGGTCCTCTGCAGTGATACAATCTTTAATGTCATGTGTGCAGGGAGAACTGGAGACGAGGCACACATCATTGAGGATAACAAGTGCTGTTTTCTGCAGGGTCGGTTCACTATAAACACATGCGAATATTGGTTTGGTTTTTTCAGTTTTTGAGACCTGCATCTGTCATATTTCATCTTCTACACCATTATGGTATGTAATGGAATTGTGTTTCAGACGACAAACGACATAACATTCAACAAAAGCAGTGTCACTTTAGAGACAATGTTCCTGTTACTCATGATGATCCACAGACTTTGTTATGAACAGTTAGCGACTTTTATGAAAATAGGTTTGTGTCATATTTGTTGAAACTGTCATTTTATTCTGAAAGAAGGACATGAGGTAGATAATCTGTGAAAAAAGTCCCTCCTCATCTTTTTACTGCTTCTAATGGCATTTAATCAGGAGAGACAGAAGAGTGAAGTAGAGATGATATTTAATACAGAATATGAGTGTGCAGATCAGCAGATGATTTGTGCTGATTAAGATTTAACAAGTCTTTGGCGCTTGAACACCAGAGGGAGATATTTTGTGACCGAGGGACATCTGAGCAGCAGCAGCAGGATAAATCCCCCCATGGAGTCTCGACGCTGGTGGTGGTGGTGGTGGTGGCTGCTGGCTGCTGAGGCGTATGAGGCTGATGAATCTGTAAAGACTAGGTGGTGATGGAGAGGTGGAGGGTGCACACAGCGGCAGCAAGCAGAACTACGGCAGAGAAAGAAGCATATTTAAAATGAGGAGCGATAAGATGATTGGCTGACAGAGAAGGTGCGTCAATGTGCTATTGGTTGATTGTAAATCAGTTGATGACACAGTTGACAGACCCAGACAATGATACCTAGAGAAAGTGAGTGAATGGCAGGGTGAGAAAGAAACTGACAGCTTGAGTATAAAAGTTTTGTCTTACTGACTGAACTTTCGCTGAAGCTTTATTTCCTAGAATCTAATGTGGCACACCGAAAAAGACTTTTATCATATTTGCTGAAACTGTCACTATATTCACACAGCACTAAATAACACAGATAATCTGTGAAAAGAAATTAAACTCTTTTGCCTTGCAGCACTTCCAAATGCATCACCGTACATGAATGAAAACAACCAATCAGAACCAAGGAGTCTCTTACGCAGCTGTCAGTCAAGTCAAGTTTGCTCCAGACACCAACACATTCTCACTCTGACCTTGTCACATATCGACGTTTGGACCCACCCAACACCCCTCCTGCCCACCCTACTTGGACTTCCCTACTTTAACTTTCATTCTTGTCTGGCCGCGTTTCCTCCTGATGCCACAGAGCACCATTGAACTATAAGAGCAACTGGCTACGTATCATGCCGACGTTAAAGAACAGCTTTATTTGTCGGCGTCTGACGCCACAAGTCACTGCCCAAGCTCCGGATTTTGGACAACTTTGGAGCGAGACTGTGAAAACAGTCAATCAAAACAAAGCACTGCCCACTTGCTGGACCAACTTTCTCATTTTACAGCTGAACAGTACACTAAAATGTGCTTCTGAAAACATTTAAGGCGAGAAATAGACAATGCAGCAACAGAATCTCGATTCAAATTTGACCAGCACAGCAGTTCACGAGCAGTGATTGACACGATTTATAGCTGTGTTTATAGCTGTGTGAGACTTCTCAGCTGTGATTTGCTGTTTTCATTCATGTGCGATAATGCCATTAGAAGCACTACAAGGCTGTAGAGTAGGCAGAGGAATAACCCCAGATTATTCATCTCATTTAGTGCTGTGTGAAAAGGTACCAACTGTAGCTTCTATGGAGCCACTTTCAGGGGCAGAAATAGTCTCTATGAAAACTACCGATAGTGTTGTCTGTGGAGTGTCCAGTGTAGTGAAGACATTGTTCCAGGGAGGAGGAGATGTTGTTGAAATCTTTAAAAGAATCATGTTTCAGTTTTCTCAACAGCACAATAGTCCATTCACTTTCATTGTGTTGTGATGATAGCATAGATATGGGAGTTGAATGTCCCAAAATCCAAACAAACAAACCAAAGCTATCTGCGTGGCTGGATACCATTAGCTGTGTTATTTGAACTCACCATTTAAGTGGGGTTTTTTTTTAAGATTCTGTGAAGTGAGGGTGGCTGAAACATTAAGCACACTCCTCTCCTCTGAGGACGTATGAGCCAACACTTGACATTTAGCCGTGCACATGTTGGGCCGCTCGCACTGGAAGTCTCATCTAAGGTAATCTCTGCTAGTTCAACACCAGGCGGTGATGAAGTGATTGTTTAGTTGGTGTTGTCACACCACAGTGACGCAGTTTCCAAACAATACGTTGTTGAAAGCTTCCATGCAGCTTAAGGCACACCAGGCGTCCAGGTTGAACACAAAAACATGAAATGATTTATGAATTTGCCGCTGTAATGTCTCTGTGATCATGCCCAGTCGAGGCTGAATATGCTTTGATGTGTGCGGTTGGATATCAAACAGGAGTGTGTGTGTGTGCATTTACTCATATTATTCAAGTGTTACTGGCGTTGCATTGTGGTTATTGTTCAGTGGCTACAAGTCTATTAGATCAACCAGCGTTGTGTGAGCTCATTGGATCCCAAATAACACAGACTGCTGTGGCCCTCACTTGATTGGGCATCTAACAATCTATTCACACGCTGCCAACCACAAGGGCCAGCAAGACATGCGGAATAAATGCCAAGCAATTACTGGTGAATAGATGGGGCATCTTTGTTGCTGTCCCTCAGAGAGTTCCAGTCACTGAGGTGACAGGACAAGACCCATTCTTTACCATCTGATGGAGATTGAATTAGCGCCTCTAAGCCTGCATTAGCGGCAATTGAAAATCATGTAGCATCCTGAGTCGGGTTCATGCTCAGCTCATAATCTGCTGCCAGTTCTGAGCGCTGCTCTGTGTGGTTCAAACGAAATCGTCACAGTTTATTGGATTGAGTCATCCATCAGTTTCCCTGAATCAAACACCACAGTGTAATTGGACATTTACAGGCTGCTAGGCAGAAAATCAAGTGTACTACTGTAGAAAAAAAAGTGAAAAAGCTTGAATCATCCATTGATTTTTAGGCCAGAAAATTCGATTCAGACTTAATCACACACAGCAGTGCTTCCCAAGATAAACCCAAGGGGTGGCTAGATAAAGTCTTTTACTTATCATACCATATCATTCTGCAATAATTTCCGATGGAATACTGTTTATTTTATCATCTTCAGGCCACTGGAAATCCTTTAGAATAACCAATCTAAGAAACTGAAACCTGTACAAGTAGATGTTACTTAATTTTAGTGAGTCTGGTCAACTTCCTGGTTAAATCAAGATTAAATCAATTAATCAGTGATTTATGTTGTTGAGGCTTTAAACACACTTGTGTCTTGTAACCTGCTGACCTCTGACCTTTAGGTACATGGCCATCATCCACCCCCTGAAGCCTCGTTTGTCGGCCAAGGCCACCACAGGAGTTATCATCTGTATCTGGAGTCTGGCCGTGGTCCTCGCCTTCCCTCTCTGCTACTTCTCCACCACCCGCACTCTGCCTCGCAGGACCCTCTGCTACGTGGCCTGGCCCCGAATGGCCGACGACCCGTTCATGTGAGAAATACTCTGTAACTTGCTTTAGTAGCTGGCTTTGATATCAGGCAGTCCTTTCTACGTAAGCTGAGCTTTATAGGGTGCCCAGTAGCTCAGTGGTTAGGGTGGGTGTCCCATATACAAAGGCATTGTCCTTGCTGCAGCGGCCATGGGTTCAGTTACAGCCTGCAGCCATTTGCTGCATGTCATCCCCTCTCATACTTAATCTGTCCTGTCAAATAAAGGCAAAAGCCAATAAATAATCTTTATAAAAACACTTACAATTTATACACAGGTGTAAGCGGCGCTGGCCTGTGATTGCATTACCTTTCTCCTGCAGCAGTTCTCTCCACCTGGGAAAGGTTACCCTGATGTTGACCCTCGTTTTTTGAATGCGCCGGTCACGTTGCCTTTTTGATTCCCTTTTGCGCTTTCTTTGGATTCCGTCTCCCATGATTCTGCACATGCATGATCCTGCATTATGCTCAAAGAGTGGGACTTTTTTATGCTGCAGTAGTGCAGGCTTTCAAATTTGCCGGGGTAGTAGCGAAGCGCCTCTTGCTCCTCTACTTTGGCTTCTCAGTCACGCAGCGCTGGCCTGGCTCTCAATGAAAAGATGGCAGAAAGTTATAGAACCCCCCCAAACAACTTACCCTCCCAATGTACAAACAAATTCGAAATTCTCCTTTTACGAGAATACTGTAAATCAGATTATTGGTGGAGGTAATAATACACCAATGATGACATATATATGAATGCAGACATTGATTTTTGCCAATACCAACTGAAAACGACACTCCGACACTCTCCATACACAGACTTCACCATGTCACCTGACTTCCTCAAATCCTCACTTGAGTAAACACACGTTGTTTTGCAGCATTTGCTGAATAACTGTTGCTGTTTCAGTTTGTATCAGTGTAGCATTTAATATGACTTACATGTGACACTGAGATCTACATTCATCTGGTGCAACAGGTATCATAAATATGAGGCTCAACCTGGATTGACAGTAGAATATAAAATCTACTGTGTATGAAATTATATATCAGTATTCTTTATAAATGTAAACAGTCATCTGCTTTTCCTTGTTTTTGTCCCCAGGTATCATATCATAGTTACAGTCCTAGTCTATGTGCTGCCCTTAGTGGTGATGGGCATCACTTACACCATCGTAGGGGTGACTCTGTGGGGAGGAGAGATCCCAGGAGACTCATCTGATAACTATCATGGACAGCTGAGGGCTAAAAGGAAGGTAAGCATTCATGAGCGGAAATAGTCCAACATCCATTCAAAGATTCAGATATGACCTGGGGCAGTCCAATTAGTAACTGTGAACATGATGATCTTTGAACGCCAGAAGTCAGAGAGCAGGAATAATGTAATTCTCTGCCACTGAGCAGCCTGTGGCTGCAGGTACTTATTATCTCACTTATGCAAAAACAGTAAAAGGAAGAGGGAATATGCCATTTTGACAGAGATCTGGGAGTCATCCAATTTTGTAATCTTTTTTTGAAAAACACGAAGGCATTCAAAAAGCATCTGCCAAAGCAGAACAATTACCCATCTATGCCTTTAGGATTTGGAATAAAACCTCTGTCTCTGTTAATTTAATTGCTTTGGTAAAAACATTTACTGTCTGATGGGGGAAATCTCCACCTCTAAATCTAATTAATTGTTAAGTGTATCCTGCTGAAAACAAGCTGGTGCAAACATGACATCATTGGTAGAAATAAGACAGCCATTACAGCAACATCCTTTGACTGATTTTACACAATTTTAAGCCTGTTATATCTTAAATGTTTTAATGAACCAAAAACAACTCGCTGTGCTTTCTGTTGTGGGAACTAATGGAACTAATATCTAGGGGTGTAAATCACAAGTTTCATCATGACACAATATTTTATCAATTCTTTGGTCAATGATGTGATTATGCTGTATCACAAAGTCCGCCACAATAGAATTTTGATTCATTCAATTAAGGAGCCGGTGATTGACATGAGATAATGAGAGATCAGTAGATAACCTAATTGTCTTTTTCTCGGCTGCTTACCATAATCTACCTGGCACTATGCTGCTAGAGCTGCTTGGATGGTAATGAAGGAGGTGCACTTGGACGGAAATGGTGGCACGGCAATGTAGCCTCATTAGGGCTGTCAAAATTGCTCAAAAATGACGTTTGAATATTCCTTCTAAATATAACTCATAAGTTTGAACCATTCGAATTTTTTTTTTTTTTTCGCATTATGTCCACAAGAGAGCAAACTAATACAAGGAAACATACTTGCGTGAGCCGCGAGTGAATGTGTCAAGCCGGGTGATGGAGACAACAGCTGGTAGCAGAACCGCTTGTCGACCAGCGTGGAGAAATGCTCCATCTCGCGCTGAGCTTCGCAGCACTGTGGCCTTTGCAGTGCATTCAGTGCAGTGACCCAGGCCAACGCCCACTCGCAAAGAGGACAGCTGCGGTACTGTTTTTTTTTTTTTCCTCCACAATTGAATATCAATTTTCTCATTCGAAGGTCCTTTTTTTTTCAAATTTGAATTTAAATTCGAATTTACCATAGTCGTTGACAGCCCTAATCCTCATACAGCGGTTACATATGATATCTTACAAATTAGCACTCCACAAATGGCATTTTCACGTTATGTACGTAACGTAAAGTTGTGTACTTAAGTTACATAGTTTAGGTTTAGGAACAGAAACCTGGTGACGTTTTACCTTAAAATAACTCTGAGTTCACTCGGTTTAACATGGTCCTGAATGTTGGTCTCTTGGGGGAAAGTCCTGTGTTTTTTTGACCATTCCATCTCCTCAACCTACCTCCTTACGCAGACTTTCACTCTTGATACTATTTCCTTCTTCCGTTGGTGCATTAGTCACATGAACGCAACCTTCCTGATTATGTTGGTTACATATGCATTGTGGTGTATAACTTTTTGTAGGTATATGTATAAACAGTGCATGAACTGCCTGGACACAGACGTGCCAATGGAATTTCAAAATAAAGGCGTAAATTAAATTATATGTATGGATGTTTTAAATTTGCATTGATAATACTGTATCATTTATTATTGGACTGATATTTTAGTTTAGATTAATGTATTGTTACACACCAACCTAATATCTCTGATTTAAAAATGAGTAAGTAACGAGTACATTTGTCAGACATGCAGTAGGAATTTATAGAAACCATTAACCTTGTTTTTCTCCACCAAAGTGAGAACACTGGGCTCTTTAAGAGATTAATCAAAAATAGGAATATTAAATTCAATCCCACTGGCGAGATTGAAAAGAAATATAAAGTTAATTAATCTCAACAGTAATAAAGTTCTCTAGTCGTGCTTTCAGTTTTAATTTTCTCTGTCAGGTAGAGGACAATTACAGATCTGTTCTGTACGACATCTATTGCACGTCTGTCCGTCCTGGAAGAGGGATCCCTCCTCAGTTGCTCTTCCTGAGGTTTCTACCATTTTTTTCCACCGTTAAAGGGTTTTTTTGGGGGGAGTTTTTCCTTATCCGCTGTGAGGGTCCAAAGGACAGAGGGATGTCGTATGTTGTAAAGCATTATTATGCGATGCTTACATTTAGAATTATGAACGTGAGCAACAGCATATTGTTCCAAACGAGGTTAATGACATTTGCTGTCTGTATGTGCGGCAGGTAGACACACTGCACTGTGAACGTTTCAGGGGACAAACCCTTGATTCCACAGAACACAACCTTTGTGGTTGTCACTTGTCCTCAATCAAGTCTTTATCCATGCGCACGGACAAGCACAAGCCCTGAACACCAACAGTGTCTTGAGGCACTGTGAGATTGTCCACGCTTTGGTACAAGTGTCAAACAACAGGGCCTTTATGTCTCAGGAGTGCATTCAAGATACCGTTTTACAATAAGACCGTTTACTTCTACAATTACCAAATATGAGAAAACACATCTTGCAGCAGACACTAACAGGGTGATAAAGGCAAATAAAGCACCCACTGCAGCATCGTCGGCAAATAAAATAATATAGTTGGCACAGGCATGGTCAGTTAATTCTAATAGACATTGTAATGGATGTCCATTCCTTTTTATTTCTTCACTGGACATTACTATGCCTCCCCTCTGTATGATTTCCCTGTGGCTGCCCGAGCACAAACGGAATCATTCTGCCTGTGACTACAGAGTCCAAACTTCTGCCTGTTTGCCTTTACATGCTTCCACCTTTTCCTAAGAATCAGTATCGGTTTCAACACAGTGATCGTTATTTCTAAGCCTCCCAGCAAGAAAATGGGTCTTTGGGGAGTCTTCTCCACATAAGTGAGAGGATCAATAAGTGAAAAGGAATATTTGTGTCTGGGCGTGTGGATGTTGTTTGTACACAGGAGTATTCAGGGTATACCCATCTGTTCCACTGTGATGTTTCACACTGTCATCATGGTAATTTAAGTGCAGAATTCACAAGCAGTTTGCTTTGAGTGTGTGTGCCTGTGTCTGTGTGTGTAAAGTCTGGATTTTGCAGACGAGATGCAGCATGTTTCTCTTTCAACCTCCAACCTGTCCTCATCGCTGGTTTACATGGCACAGTGTTTGTCTCTTGGGGATGAATGTCATGCAGGTTGAGAGTTTTGTGCTCACAGGCTCTGGTCAGAAAAGGTTACAGAAAGGAGAGAACAGCTCAGGGCAACACTGTCAAGCATCACAAAACAAGCTGGTTATACTGTACTCCACAAAAATACTGAATAAATACAATTAGGAAAACGTAAAAAAAAAAAACAAGGAGAAAAAAGCATGCGTGTAAAACCTTTTAGTTTTCAAAACATAACGTTTAAACAGCTGTGTCATGCCAAGATAGTCTGTCGTCAAGTATATACTGAATGCTTCGAGGATGCAGTGTGGCATTAATAATCCTCCGGGACTGTATCATGCTCATGCTTGTTTAACCCAAACAATGCATAATGCAACTACAGTTCAGATTGAGGTCAGAACACAGGTAGTAGTCTCGTCTGAGATGAGCCAGGGCTGCACAGAACTGATTACCACGGATCGCTGTACAATGCATTCCGGTTAGATTTGTGTCTGACTCCATCCATCATTTTTTGTTGAACTGGAAAGATTTTGATTGTATTTGTCAGATTTGAAAGATTATTGCTTTTAACAGAATACATTGTTTGGCCGATGATGAAGTATAGTATTCATAGCCTAAGGGTCCCTTCACACCTGCCCTGTTTGGTTCGTTTGCCCCCTAAGTGTGGTTTGTTTGGGCCAGTGTGAACACAGCAATCGCATCTGAAGCCAGACCAGGACCTTCTTGAACAGCTGGTCTTGGTCCGTTTACAGACGAACTCTGGTGCATTTTATTTGTGGTGAGAAAATGTACCAACCTCGATCTGAACCAACTGCAGTCACATGACACATTGTTTGGGTTAAACATGAGCATGTTACAGTCCTGGAGGATTATTAACATTCAGCACATCCAATGCATCAAAACATTGTTTTCTAGCTGGAGCCGCGCCTCGTTTTCAAACTGTACGGTTTGGCTAAAATGAACAATGACAGCAATGTTTACTTCCTGGATTTTACCCACTTGGAAATTCTGACCAATCAAGAGCAGCTTTCTCACGCAAGACATTTGATCTGGTCCGCTTGTAAATGCTGCTGTGAGAACATGAACCAACTCTAGGCAATTGAACAACTTTGTAATAAAATTAGTCCCTGATTCGGTCCAAAGCAAGTGAACTCGAGCTCTGAAAGCACCCTAAATACATGGGGGTGGCTGTGGCTTATAGGTAGAGCGGGTCATCCACTGATTGGCGGTCCGATCCCCGGCTCCTCCAGTCTGCATGTCAAAGTATCCTTGGGCAAGATACTGAACCCAGATTGTTCCTGATGGCTATTCCCTCGGTGTGTGAGTGTGTGAATGGTTACTGAGTAGCAGGTGGCACCTTATATGTCAACCTCAGCCACCACTGTGTAAGTGGGTGAATGTGACTTGTAGTGTAAAAGCTCTTTGAGCAGTCAGAAGACTAGAAAAGCACGATGCAAGTGCAGTCCATTTACCATCCATTTACATTCATATTACAGGTTATAAATTATACATAGTCTATTGTATATTAACATTAGCTGTTTTAATTATTCAACCCTCCAGTCCCCCTCTGACATTTGCTCGGAAACCTTATTTTTTGGTGATATTTAGAAATTTTAAAGCTGCTCCTAAATCAGGCCTAAAATACACAAATGGCAACCTTTTACGACACCTCGCCCTCTCAGACGAAACCCATTAAAATGACATTTTTTGATTCCCCTTCATTTTACATAAAAAAACCGAGATTTTTTCTATCAGCCTCAGTCAGGTTGGTTAGAGAGACCCAAGAATGGTAAAAAACAAAACAAAACAAAACAAAACAAAAACCAGATGGGGCCAATTTCCATGTTTGGGGCCCTGCTGTCTTCTCAATATAGTTCCTGGTTTGGCCACTTGAAGCACTATAGGCGCCTAACAGGGAGGTCAAACATCAAAAAACGGTTTTGCTGTGCTCATAAGGATGCGACAGTGTGGGCTGTATAAAAATATTGCAATATTAGTTAGTTTGTGTGTGTGTGTGTGTGTGTGTACATGGACTCAAAATACACAGTGTGTGTGTGTGTGTGTGTGTGTGTGTGTGTGTGTGTGTGTGTAATTGTATAGCTTAAAATTGGGTTACATTACTATTTTCTCCCTCTCTCTCTCTTGACAAGACTTGTGGTAAGTGGATTGTCAGGAATCTTAAAATAACATCTGCGTAGTTGTGAATCCCTGACTACATCTGACTTATCTTTAATGAAAGCTGTTGTCTTGTATTTCTTTCCTTTGTGTTTGATTGTAATGTTTTCAATCAGTTTGTGTAGTTTGAGGGGAGCAGGTCTGCTCAGCTGATTGTTATGCAGCAGCAAACTGATATGATGCTGAATTATATGAGAATTCATGTAAAATGAAGGATAAACCTTGAACAGAAATCTCAGATATCCTGTGAAGCATTTTAAGAGGAAACTCTATCTCAAAACAATTGGAAACTGCAAACAAACTGATATATGGGTCTGATAATATTTGAATAAATCAGACCTAACAGGATGCAAGTGTTTCTGTGACTTCCTGCACAGACTGCTGGAAACTGTCTAATTTGACCGTGGCTTTTTTCACCTTCCCCCACTGCTACCGCCTCATGTTGTCCACTTTCCAGGTGAGGTGCAGTTATCTCAAATGAGCCTCTTTAGACCAGGAAGTAGTCAAACTTAACTGATATATCCACTAGATCAGTGGCCCCCAACTGGTGGGTCGTGAGTCCATTCTGAATGGACAGCAAGTGACTCATATCAGATTTATAAAAACACACTTTATTTTTGTTTTCAGTGAATTACTGGCATAAATTTCACGGCATCAGTTAAAAGATTTGAAGAATTAAAGTTACAGTGCAGTGTAAGAATAAATATTTGATATAGTAAAAGGCAGTAGAAAACAGAAAAGTCTTCAACCTTAATTTTAAAGAAGTGAGAGTTGGTGCAGACCTGCAATTTTCTGAGAGTTTGTTCCAGATACGTGGTGCAGAAAAACTAAACCTTGCTCCTCCGTATTTAGTCTTGACTCTTGGGACACAAAGCAGACCTGTCCCAGAAGACCTGAGAGGTCTGAAATGGTTCACACTGTAGCAGAAGGCCAGAAGCCATTTAGTGCTTTGTAAACCAACAGTAGGACTTTGAAGTTGATTCTCTGACAGACAGGAAGCCAGTGTAAAGACCTCGTAATAGTAATGCTTATTAAGCATTCCAGAAAAAGCCAGAGGGGGGCATGAATGTCTGCACAACATTTCACGACAATATGTTAAATAGTTATTTATATATTTTGCTCACTGTGCTCACAGTGGTTAGTGTTGATGCATCACAGCAAGAGGGTTCCTGGTTCAGTCCGTATCAGCGTGGGTTTTTCTCCGCTTCTTCCCAGTCCAAAGACATGCAGGTTAATTGGTGACTGTAATTGTCCGTAGGTGTGAATGTGAGTGTGAATGGTTGTCTGTCTGTAATAGTCTGATGACCTGTCCAGGGTGTACCCTGCCTCTCGCCCAATGTCAGCTGGGATAGGCTCCAGCCCTCCTGCGACCCCTAACAGGATAAGCAATAACAGAAAATGAATCAATATTTTACTCAAAACCCAAAACGACAGTCTCATAGTGGTGCTACAGGAAATGTCAAATGACAATGATCACCAGTCATTGGGAAACATTGTCTAGGATCCATAAATGTCCGTCCCAAATGTAATGCTAATCTATCTGAACAGACATCAAAAAAGGACCTTCAACATCATATATGTCTCCAGTTCAGAGAAAGTAGATAGAAGATGTTTTATTCAACTTCATTAAGACCGAGACATGACAGAAAATTACATCCACCTCTATTGTATTGGGTTGGCAGCAGATTGTTAGTGTGGACTGGCCCTTTAAGGAAACATTAATACCTCATCCATGACCAAAACTTTCTGTATTGTGTACTGAACAGTAACGTCTTCAGCGGCATCTTCAAAATAAGCTCTAACCCACTGAAGGGACTGATGCAGTAATTTGTTTTTGCTGATGGAAGATAGGGGCAAGGGTCACCACAATGAAATGGATGAATGAACTGAAGCGAAGAGGGAGGAAGTGCGTGTTTTGTATAGACGTAACCCATGAGGAGTGTTATTTTCTTTTGAGTGTTTCACCCTAATGATGAATTTCCTGTGCAGTCATCACAGGTCTGTGAGGGGATAAAGCAATAAAAACCTCCATCTTTCTATCATGTCTCATCATCTTTATTGAGATACAGATAGTCTATTGTTTTGAGTTAATCCATTCTGCTGCAATAACCATGCCACAGGTGGTGTTTGTTAAGCTCTCTCCAGGGCTGTGCTTCGAAATGTCAGTCTCGAGTGCAGCAATAACGACCCGTCATAAGTCTGTCATACAGCTCTTTAAGACAATATGTGTTGGACTTGTGTTGTAAGTACCATCGATCGTCTGTCTTCCTTTGTGCTTGACGACAGAGTGCTGTGTCTGTGTGTGGGGGGTTGCTGGGGTGATGTAAGGCTCGGGATGGATTACGTCTACAAGATCAGATTTTTCCTGAAATGAAGTACAATAATGTTAAGCTGCAGTGTACGTGAGTGTGATGCTAACCTGCACAGAAAATGGGACATCTAATCTTGACTGGACAGGTGTCACCAGATCTGTCTTGACTGACAGAGACAAGTGCAGTTGTGCACGGCAAATTGCACAGGCTTGATCCATAATGGTAATCACAATAGACGCAATTTCCCAAGGGCCACTCACCATTCACCAAGGCACACGGTAACACAATGGGAGTTGGCTGCTTTCCTCTGAGGGTGAGTGCGGGCGTTAAGTACTGTGGCTACTGTCACGTAACTTTTCTTCACACCGGTTATTGTCTAAGACAAAAATTGAATTTCTGTCTTTTTCACATTCGTACAAAGGCTTCTGCTGGAACACTTAGGTGAAAGCCATTCTTGAATAAAGCCTTTTTACTCTATTCAGACCCCTCGATATTTTTCCAATCTTTCCTGATTAGGGGTTTAACTACAGACTATAAAGACCAACTCTGTTTCCTAAAAAGAGGGTCACTGCTGGTGTTGAAAAGTCCTTAAAAGCACTGAGCACTAAGTTTTACAGTATGAGCTTAAAATCGGGTTGTTTCAGGTATGCGGATAGTGCGGAAGGGAGGCTATTTTTTTTTTTTTTTTTTTTGTGGAGTGTAAATTAGCACCACCATCACTACTGCTAGCTTCAGTGGCTGGGAAGCTCATCATCTCTTAAGCAGATTTTACAAGAAAAATTCATCATGTTCAACTGATTAATCCATCTTCTCATTATACTCAACTTATCCAGGTCCTTCACATAATTATTTGTGTCATTAAGAATTGTTGTTATATAAAGCTTGCAAGTACTGAAAAATGTGATATGATGATTCATTCTCATAGTGCACCCTCGGAAAATGACATTTATGTATTCTGAATATGCTTTTGAAGAAGTATATTTGGCTCACAAGCAACATTTTTTGCCGTCCAGGAAGTGTTAAATTTCTGTATCGCACAGAAGTCTTCGGGACGAGATTGGGATGGGTGGTGGACATACAAAGCATGAGATCATTGATTCATATCCTGCTTCCTGTGTCTTCGTTTTAAGCCCAAAAAAGCATTTGGGTTACGGTTAAGGAAAGACCTTTTCAGCATTTAGCCAAAATCAGCAACCGAATGGCCATAAACCTGTTAATGAGGCTGAAGCCGCTACTAGTTAATATTGTAGGAAAACAAATGAAGCATTCTGTCAGTGAGTGTTCTGCAAATAACAGTTAAGCTGATATATTCTTTAGGGCTGTACCCAAGTATTTGGATATTCGAATATTTGTTTCTATGGGTAGGTATTCAATATTCTTTTTTTTTTTTTTTTTTTACATATTTTTTTGGTTGCTAAATGTAGTCTTTTTGTTGTTGGTAAATCAAAACTTTTAAATCCCATTGTTACAAATGTGAAAATATAGTATCCTACCAATGGAGCTTGTGTGCACGGCACGCTTGAACGCATCTGTCTGAGGCTGTGGATCAATGCCAAGTTTTACCACTTTATCACTATTCCCTCTAACTTTTAGCTGTCTTTTTCGTTATCTTTTGAATTTAATGTGAATTATGGAATCGTTTCTGTCAACGTTTGTTTCCCCCCTTTTGTACAATAAATTATTGTTTAAAGTTTCAACAAGTTTCTTTTGGAGTGTGTTTTGAAAACGACCACAGACTGTCACCTGCTCAGCGCATCAGTACCTTCGGATGCCATGACAGTAATAGCCAATAATGTCAAAATATCATTTACAGACCGATTCAACAGATGATCACTGCTGCCCGACCCGCAGGTGTATTTGCGGGTCCCGCAGGTTACGGGTCGACCCGCGCATCACTACTCAGCTCAGTCTATAAGGCTGCACACAACAGTAGACATTATAGTCTATTCAGGGCGGCAGAACCAGCAGCGTATCGGCTCTACAGTTCACAACACTGCTGATTAACCATTTTATTGCAGCACAGAGTGTCTGCCAGCAACCAATTACTTGCAGAGGCTTCCTACAACTTGTTTCAACGGTTCCAATTTAATCATAAGACAAATTAAACAGGATGATTAGCCAAGGTGAAAATTAAAAGAAAGCATAGAATAATGTACTGAAGGAGACTGTTGTGCCATCACATTTTTTTGTGGTTTGAGAGCAAAGATCCGGTCGCTGCTGTGCAAAACTCCGCAATACAATTAGGTCAGAAAAAACCCTGGAGGTAGACTGGGGAGGCAAATGTGTGCGTTTCCTTAATGACATCAACCACACATATTATGGCAGCATGATCTAATTTGTAGCATTTCATTGACTCAGTGTCATCCAGCGTTTGGAGAATATTTCTCTGAACTCTTTGTGTTTCCACCATTTCACTCCTCTGCGTAAGGAACTCTTAAGCCTCTTAAAAGTCCTCCTCTTTGCTCCTAACAGTTTTTCACCTTAGCTGCTCTTTAAAGGTCTAAGATGCTCTGTGAACCACTTTTATCTTAACAAGGATCTAGTCTTAACTTTAAGGGGAAATTCTAAGAAAACATCACAATTTTCCTAGAATTTTGTCACTAGGAGCAACTCTTTGTGCTTGGAAGCTTTGTGAATACAGCCCCAGACTTTCACCTGGGAGACCGTTGTTTGTGTCCCATTTGAAATAAAAAGTCACTTGAGTTGTTTTGATAACAATGTTGTGTGCTAGTATGTGTAGCACCCTAGGCCAGTGATGTATAATATTACATGACATTACATTAAATTAGTAACAAACATACTTATTAAGCCAAACCATGATGTTTTCTAAACCTAATCACGTGACTTTGTTGCCTAGACCTAAGGAGATAAACTTAAAAACACTTTCCTGCCTATGTTCTTTGACTGCACACCTTTAACAAGCAGAAACTGTACATTTCTTGTGGAAACAACATGCATTGTGTTGTGTTTATTTTGAAACACAACACAATGCATGTAACGAGCGTAAATTGACATGCCGTCCCTGAGCGACACTGGAGGGGTAGCTAGAGGGTCATAGCTTGATGTGTAGGGCCACTGACCAAGCTTCAATATTTAAAGAGTTGGCAACCTCATTATATGTATACAGTATATATTACATCTGTTTATTGTTCAGTGTTAACAGCGTATGAATTATATTACAGATAATACAGACTTTACAGACACAAACACACAAACAAAAACAAACTATAAAAACAATAGGTCACTTACAGTAAATATACAGTATAGTAAATGTTAAAGGTACAAAGCTGCTTTAGATAGCCTCTTATTTCGTTGTTACACTGTTGTGTTGCACAGAGGTTGTAGGCAGGCAGTCAGGGTTGATGGTGAGTGTACAGAAAACAAATGAAATATACTACAAGACTGAACATTTGCTAGATTCCTTCAGGGGGGAAATTTTTGCCAAACTCTGTTTATGAAAACAAATCAAGTACAAAAACCTATTTCCTTATTATGTGGGTGAAAAAAAACATAATCCGGGTTGGCATTATATCATATTATTATGTTTCTGTATTAATAGTATATCAATGTAATGTTCAGTGCACAGAGTTGCTTTGGGGGATTTTATTAATTGTTTTGTTTGTGAGGTGAAGACTCACCATCCTCTTGATTTGTTGTCTTTCTTTCCTCTTCACTTTGTTTTTTACTGAGTCAGTTTCTCTCTCCTTTAATCACTCAGTGGCATTTAGGCATGCAACTTGCTGAGGTTTGTTCTCATCGTACAGCATTTCAGATTGTTGGTGGGACTCATTCTGGCTTTGAGCTAACTAATGCATAGTCATTTACTGCATAAATGAAGAAGCATTAATCTAGTGCTGGGGCAAGCCCCGCAAGCACAGTTACAATCTGACTCAATATCCATTTTATGCATTCAAGAGCTTATTAGCATGTGAGTTTCATTACCTTTTTTTTCCCATAGCAAATCAGCATCAAACTAATATGTTTTCCTCAACTACTCCATCTGTTTCCCACTGCTTGTTCTAATGTACATGTGAAATGCTGTGGTAGTGAAGATTTTGACACTGAGGTACAGTGACTCAGTATATCTTTAGCTTCATACAAGATGTTCTTTCATTATTTTTATAACAGACATTTGGCTTTGTAATTGTTTTCCTTTGCAACATTAGCAACACTATGACCTGAAAGTCATGAATGACTAACATTTTAACTTAACACAAGTAAATACTAATATCTGCAGTCCTAATAGTTCATAAACGCCACTGCAAGGCATACATGAGGTGACCTTCAACACACCACCAAAGCTTCTTCAGTGGTGCGACATGTCACACTATGACGTCTAGGTACCTCTCCAGCATTGTTACATGCATTGTGTCATATGAAATAAACTATTTTCACAGGAAATGTACGGTTTTATTATAAACTTCCAATGTTGGTAAAAGAAAACCTTTCTGGTTTAGTTTTAAAATAAGTACAATTGTTACTAATGTAATTTAATGTCAAGTGACATACACCTCTCCTCCCGCTCTATGTGGATTTCCCTCCTCTTTGTGCTACAGCAGTTGCTCTGAGCATCAAAAATACGTCTCATACTGCTGCTAAAGGTGCCTTGGTGCATTGGTATTTGACACTGAGGGCCACCAACCAAATACTGGTATTGAACAAGTTGGGACTGAGACAGCATATCCCTGCCACCCTTCATCTTAAGTTGTAATAAGCCAAAATAACTAAATAATGATAAGCGTATCTGAGAAATAAAACGCCTTCTGTGAAGACAAGATGAACTAAAACATTAACCAAAATGTAAATATTTCCCTGACCTTAACCAAAGTGAGTATGTTGCTTCACCCACCATCCAACCCAAACAATGCCTTATAACTTGTGTGCAGTAGAAAATTTCCAGGGCACCCAGTGCTCAGTGGGTATAGCAAGCATCCTACATACAAAGGCAGTGTCCTTGCTGCAGCAGCTGTGGTTAGGATTCCAGGCCATAGCCCTTTGCTGCATGTCATCCTCTCTCTTTCTCTTCCCTTTTCACACTTGAGCTGTCTTGTCCAATGATGGCCAAAAGCCAAAAAAAAATCTTAAATAAAAAAGACTAGTTCAATTTCCAGTGACTTCAGAAACAACTGATATGTCCAGCCCCAAAAAGTCAATAAAAATATTGCTATTCTTTAAACAGCTCCTTAACATCATGAAACGGTTGCAGTTCCACTCCAAATTTAGGTTTAGGAAAAACATCATGGTTTGGCATTAAATAAGTACTGTCTTCATCAATATTACATGACGTATGTCACGTGAGAGATGTTACAGCATGCTATGCATACTAGCATACTAGGCTACATTAACATTTAAAGAAGTCGACAGTGATTTTCAGGATGCAAACACGGATCTCCAGGGTGAAAGTTCTGTGTGTGTTTGACCCATCCACCATGCCTCCCGGCCACTCTATAGGGGCTTCTCCGATATTTGTACAACATTACGCAGACTTTGCCACTGCTATGTCATGTCACTTCCTCCTCTTCTCCTGTTGTAACCACTACAGACAATGAAGTATGGGTCATACTGTCAGTGAGATTGGGCTGGTAGAAAAACATAATGCTTAATTGAATACTGCCATTGAATATAATCCAGGTGGCAGTTACATGTCCTTGGAAACAGCAGGGTAGTACACAGTATAAATGTGGTTTCTAGGAGACAGGGCTGGAACAACACATGACGACATGATGAACTCTGATTCTGATGGCTGAGTCCTGGCATCTGGATACTATGGTATCTCATCTGCTTCCCACTATGTGCTCTCCAGGTGTGATATTCTCCTTGCCGGCTGGCTTAAATGCGTGTTTGTCAATTTTCTGCCTATAGCTCCTAACAGCAAGGAACCAAGAGCAAGCACATCTAGTTTTAACCCTGACATTTAGTGAGAAAATGCCACTCTCATCTTTAGCTCCCTTCTCCGTGACATAGAATTGATATCAAATGGCCTTTAGATTACAGACCTGTTTCTGTGGGCTACTTTTGACCCTCCTATACAAGTGGGAGTGAATACACTTAAGATTCTACTCTCAAACCTGATGGAAGGGCTAAGACAATGGTAACCGCAGGGCTCAGCCAACTGCTTGCACTTGTCTCTCCTAGTTAACGTTGGTATCTTTTAACAAGAAAGATAAAACACCTGTGAACATTTGCCATGTCCAATTATAAGACACAGATGGAATTTATTCCACCCTGGGCATCTGTCACCCACTAGCTTTTTTCTGTCCTGTTATTGTACAAGAACATTGGCGTGGCCATTAAAATTACCTGATTGAAATCGATGGAGCTCGGTACAAATGTATTCTTCTCATATAGGAGGCTGCAGACTCACTGTGAGGAGCAGTTGTTCAGAGACTCTTGTCTTTGCATTCATCATTTGGGAGACTTTTGCTGTGGACCACTAGCGTGAATGCACACGTTTGCTTTCAGTAACTATGACTATGCAAGAAGCATAACCTTGAATGTGTTTCACTGCAAGGGCAGACAATAAAATCAGACAGGAACAAAGTGTCTGCCGCTTAATGCTTTAATACAGGGTCTGCACAGGAACCTCACCAGAGGGCTGTACCACAAAGTCAGTTCAACAGAGCAAGGCTTTCTCTGTGATAATCGCGCTGTGCGCGCTCACATAAAACGAGTCAAATTATACGTTTAGCAAGTCATTTGACTCTTAAAATTGATTGAGCCTGTGCCGTCCGCTTCTCCCTTTGAAGAATATAAAAAGGCGGTACAATAAAAAGCAACACTGTTGTGTCAATAAAGGTGAGAGAGGAGTGCTGTCAGAAAATTAGTAATCAATGTGGTAGCTGCACTTTTTACAGCTCTCAAACTTTTAAACTTGATGCAGCACATCTGAACATATATCCTCGCTTGCTCACGGACCGCATTTATGTCTGACACTGTCCCATAAAGGTGAATACATGGAAATTAGTTTTTGGGCAAATCAAAGTGATATAAATTTTTTGATCGAATATTATCTGTGATATATACCATTAAACTAATTCATTTCTTATCAGTGTTCTATCAGCTGTAATATACTAGTAGTGCATAAAAACATAATGCTAACTGATAATATTACGGTGGATTGGAGGTGGATTATATTGCATTTCCTGATCAATAACTAATAATTCATGCCAGGCCTACCTGTGATTTTATGAAGGGCATCTTTTACAGCCAGTGTGGACAAAAGGATCAGAGAACACTATAAACACAGTCAGTAGTTCAGTTACAGCAACAACAAGTGTGTGAATAAAATCAAGAAAATGTTCTTTCTCGGATTTTCTGCATCACTGATTTACTGTAGGTTCTCTTGGGGGTAATAACAGTGTGATTTATACAGTAAGTGCTACGGTAATTCGCACAGCTTTGTTTGGTGGCATTTATGTAACGTTACAGCTCAACAAGTTGGATAAAGTGCATTTATAATGTATTCCATCAGCTGACAATCTGTATGGCTCATATATTCACAATGATGTTAGAGTGACGCTACTCAAACGAACTGTATAAGTCACTTTTTAGCCGATTTCAAGCCTAAAGTCATAAAGAAAACTGGTTCCAACCAGTGTAGGCCTGCTGCCACACTGCCTGCATGACCAGTGCATGTGGTTTTTGGCAAAGAAGACTATGAAAATGGTCCTTTGATACTTGATATAGTATATTAACATAGAATTACAGTTTCAATGTCACGCATGAAATATATATGTATTTATTTTCAATATTTCCTGTTTCTGTTTCAAAATAAAAGCCCTCGACAACATTTCTGTGGACAGAATCCCTTCATTTGTTAATAAAAGGCTTTTTATTGTGAGATACTTGCGAGACTGTGTTGTTGAAAATGCCGTGGCTTGCAGTGCTTCATAAATGAGTGGAGTGTCAGGTTTTAATTGTGGAAATACAGTATAGCAGTATAGCGCGGCAAGCTGCAGCAGTTCAGTGATGTAGCCGTCACGCACTGCTCACACAGGCGGTGTGGCCCAGGAGCAAGTCACCATTGTGATCTAGCCAGGTTAGAAGTGAGCCGCCTTTGTCAGATGGAAAACTTTGACTTTGGACTCAACACACTTCACAAACCCACTAATCATGCTTTGTGGTACAGCATTCTGCTGCAGAGGTGGACTTGATATTCAGAGATTTAAGTACACATCCTGACTCTTTGTTAAGAACTCGTTAAAATTATTCTAGTGCTAATTGTCTCAAAGTAGTGTTAGTGTCACAGTCTGCTATGTCCTGATACTCTCAGACATTTTGGGAAGACTGGAGCGAGTCGTATGTGTAATAGACTATAGATTCATTTCAGCTGTCTACACTAGTTTGTCTTTGTTTTCACTCCAATCAATTTATTATCAAGGGGATCGAGTTTCTGGCTTCTGGAGTTTCTGTTTACTGTATTTTTTCCCTCCTGTGTCCCTGTGCTGCATTTCATTAACCCATCTACACACCTGCCCTGCATCAGCATCATTACACCTCCCCTGCTCCAGAGTTTTCCCCAGCTAATCAGCTTATTGTCTGTTATCCTGTCTAATCACATTATTCCCCTCACCTGAGCTTCTGCACCATTTTCTCCATCTGCACTTCATCCCCTCATCAGATAAGTTTGTATTTAAGTCTCACTCTTGGTTGGTTGGTTTTGTTCTATAATATCAGTCATGCTACTTCCTGCTCAGACCTTGAATGAAGGTTATTTATTTGACTTCCTGTTGCCTGCAGTCTCCTGCATTTGAGTCCAGCTGCTCCACACTACCTGCGAGTTACCTTGAATCACAATGAGTTGAACTGACTACATTTCCCTTCCTTCACAAAGCCTCTGAATAAGAAATGTGCAGTCATATGTGTGTGCTCAAGTTTCCTTTCTTTCCTCAAAGATGCACTACAGCTTGAATATTTGCAAAGTAAATGAGGAGATTGATGCCCCACTCGTGTCTGTACAGTAATCATGAAGCCACACCAGCAGCCAAATAGCATAACTAAAGAGGAAAAAATCTGTTTGCTTGGTTCTGTCCAAAAATAACGGCAAAGGCAAAAACCAAAGCTGTGATTTTACAGAGGGGTTTTAAGTACAGTGGTAGTTGATGAAGTGAGTGTACTGCTGATGAGGAGGTGAGTATACTCATCTCTATATCAGTGGCTTTTTGGCTGATAGGTGACAATACTGTAAACAGCCAGAAAGAGAGGTGGGTATACCCCATATACCTGCGTGTACTCTCCACTACAACTCTTTGAGGGACTATTTCCTGACCAGACAAACTTACTCCCTTGCCTAAAATCAGACAGAATTGTCAACTCATTACACTCCGTTTCTGTTTTGACATTGTGTCCACTCTGAAGGCCTAGACACACCAAATCATCAAAGAGCTAGCATAGACAAAAACCAACTGTTGCATCAGCTACAGCTAGAACGTATCTTGTGCACCTGCAGCAAGCAGCAGTAGTTTGTATTGGTCACCAAAAGAGGGAAACCAGAAGACCTGACGGATTCAAGATACTAGTTAGCCAGTTAGCACATTAACAACATTAGCTGATGGTGAAGGAACAAAGGATATTTACTGTGCACGAGTGAACAAAGTCACGAACCATCATGAAAGGTTTCTGCTCAATGACTAAAGCAAAACAATCCTAACTTATACTGTATAACAAGTTTGTTTTGATCTCAGTCCTCCTTGACCTTGGCTGTTTGTTTACCCTTATCACTCCCACTTGTCTTCTCATGTGCTGAGCTGATTTGCCAATCAGAGTGATTTCATTCACTGACTGACTCCCCTACTGATTCATCATGTTAAATCAGCTGAAAAAAAGCCAAGAGTTTTTAAGAGTGGAGTGGAGCGAAGAAAAATCCAACTATGATGCTGGCCGATATTGAGAAAACTGAGAAATCAGCCTTGCAGCGTCTGTCTCGTCTGTTGTTACTTAATGGATCAGCACTATTATTGTAGCTGGCAGATACACATAATCCGTCATGAATGTTGTCCAGGATTACGTAAAATCATACAGTGAACACAACTGTCCATGACGGCCATTATTTGTCAGCCAGGAAAGCTACCATTGCTTTAGTTCTGCACACCGCATTGCTGTTTGTTCTGTCTGCTGACAGTTACATGGTTGCTGCCGCTGCCTGACAGATTACAACAGTAAGTTTTAACTGTGTTAAGGGCTGCACTGGCTGAAATGGAGTGGACCAGCTCCTCACTGGTTCTTGACAACACTTGACAATAGTGTTAGTCTTGCCCATGACATTGAGCGGTTTATCAATCCCCCCGTGAAGCTCCTTGGTCATTTTTTTTTTTTATTTTAACTGAGAAACCACTGTTTGATGTCACGATGCCAGACAAATCAGTCAACTTGAACTTGAAAGAGAGGCACAGTAAGGTTGCCAGGCAACCAGCAGAAGACAGTGGCCCAGCCAAGAAATAGTTTTGCATATAACCTGCGGTAAAACCACTGCATGTCATTTCACGCCTGACTTACAGGTTAAACCAAAGAGATATAACATGGATGTGGTGGTGGTTCTCATACCTTTGGATTGAGCCTGACAAACTGCCCCCCTCTTTCAGTCTTTGTGCTAAGCTAAGCTAACCCACTGCTGGCTGTAACTGCATATTTAAGGAAGATCTGAAGGTGGTGTTAATCTTCTCATCTAAATCTGTAAGACGGGATAAGCATATTTCACAAAATGTCTTGTTATCTGCCAATGTTTGGGGTTAGCTTGTGGCTGGTTAGCAGCGTACAGTGAGATTATCTTCTTTGTCTCTTAAATGTCCATCTAATTTTTCATATTGGTGTGTGAGGTCTGCGAACATGTCAGTGACCACAAGTCTCCATAGGCCTCACAATTAATACAAGAAATACATATTTATATTACATGTTCTGTCAGAGTCTGTATATCAGCACAGTAGCACCAGTAATCCTGCTGCAGGACTCGTGGGTACAGTATGATTGCCATTATTATTCTTATTATATGACATTTTTTTTTCTCACTGTTTGTTCCGGTACCACTGGTCTTTGTAGTGCAGCAATCATGAAACATCAAAGTGGTAAAAAGCGATAAGACATCCTCCCTTTGAGGTCTGCTCTACTGTATGTAAATCTCATATATTTGTTCTTCACTCATGTCTTATTCTCTCTATTTATGTCGGATTTTCAAGTTCAATCCAAGTATGAAAACCATCAAAGGGTCCCTGAATGTGTATGCAGATCTGCAGCATATTAACTGGGTGCAACAGGTTTTCACAAGACTTGATCAAATTATACACCTTGCTCTGTTTTGCCCTTTTTTCATTTGCAGAGTTCGGTCAAAATTATGGCTGATGAATAGATTTACTTTTCCCGTTTTCCATTTAAATTTAATAAAGCCCAATGAGATTTACCTATTTATGCAAACTGCTTCATAAATCAACTTTGCCTTGCCTTTTTCTTGCCTTACTAATTGGCAAGAGTCAACATTATTTCTGGAGGACAAAATAAAGTTACACAAACTATTAGAAAAATCAAAGTCCTTTATCTTTCTTTTAGCACTTAAGCTCAAATAATGCAATCTTTCACTGGCATGTAATCTACGTTGGAATGAATTGTGGGTTTGCAAACAATGCAATCCTGTCCTCCAACGACCTAGAGGGTAACCTCTGCCAAAATAAATCATATTTAGTAACCTTGCTACATTAACCGTAAAGCCAAGCAGTGTTCAGCAAATTAAATAAACAACAATAAAGATCAAAAAAGGGCCATTTGTTTTGTTCAGTGTTACTCTACTTAAGTTGCTGGTCGGGTCCCTTGTTTCCATTCTGTTTTATTGGCAGACAGTTGCCGGATGTACGTGATGTGCAATCATATCATTCCCTCAGTTAGACCTTTCTTCTGTTGTTTGTCCTCTGGAAAATGACCTCGACATCAGAGACAAAGATAAAAAAAATGAGACAGAGAGAATTACCTAGCATCTTTTACTATCTATTTGTGTGGTCACAACACAAACAAACAAGTCAGTGTGTTTAGGACAAAGACCTCAGTTTTAATGTGAAATGTAATTTAGATACTTTTTAATCATAGCTATGTAGATGTGTCACAAAGCAATTCTTATTTCTTTCTGTCTACCTTAGGAGCCGTATATTTATTGAACATTAGACATGGAACAAGGACAGGGTGTGTGTGTGTGTGTGTGTGTGTGTGTGTGTGTGCGTGAGTGTGTGTGTGTTACTTGAATACTGCTCTATAAATACTATCCTGTAAACCTAACAATCTGGCCCTTCAGGTTAACCACATTAAACCACTATGTTTTTTTGTTTGTTTTGTTTTTCAATATTTTATTGTCTTATTGCTTTAATTTTCTAGCCCTGCAAAACTTAACAGTTGTCTATGTCATCCACTAAAGTGTGTCTGTGTTCTTTGAATTTTGCTGTGTGAAGCTTTATTGGCTGTATGTTTGTATGAAAGTAAAGAAAAGACTTTCTACAGTTTTTTTTGTATTCGAATCTGTTTTTATAAGCTCTGTGTTAGAGAGCATGATAGGAACAGATGGTGAGTGCTAAGTGGTTAAAAACAACCTACTTTCATTTCATCCGAATAAAATTATAAAGAATGGAACTTCACAGAAAAGTCTTTGGCAATAACATTTCTCAGTATCTTCATTTAGTAAAGTTGAGATGAGATATGCAGAATCTTCCTGAAAAACAGTGTATTTTTTTTTTTTAATTCACCAGTACAACTGGGCTGGACATCCACAAAAAGGTCTGGAGGATAAGATCAATGCAAAAAATAGTCAGCTGATTTAGGACATCTGTGCACAAACAGAGGGGTGCTCAAAGTGCCAGTGCCAGTGGTGTGCAGGTATCTCCTCTGCTGTCCTTTCTTGTTTGACTCATACAAACATAATCCCTCTCAATCATCACTTATGACCCTCTAAAAGTGTGTAGCTGTGTATTTTTCTGCTGAGACTCTGCCCTCTGTCTGTATCCTCTTATTTTATTGTTTTTCTGCTATGTTCAGGACGTTACGGGCACAGCGCAAAGGTGAGGTTGGAACTTTATTGAAAGGTAGCAACCAGGTGCTAGACTGTAAGCAGCACGCATACAACAGGGAGCAATGAAAAACAGGGACACGACAATGAAAAAGTGCAGATATATCAAGGGGAAACAACAAAGCTTGTTCCAAAACAAGAAAGAATCTGGGGTTGGATTTCCCTTTCGCTGGTGAAGTTGTTTATAATGCAGAGCAGCCACCACTCTGTCTAAGTCTTGGCAAGGTGCTTGAAACATCAATGAGTTTAAACTAGTACAAAAGATTTCCACACAAATAGACATATGAAGTGTTTCACTTTATTCTGAGCTTTAAGTTGTTCAGACCTTCATCACAGCATACATATATCAACAATGAACATGCAGGCATACTAAAAACTGGCACTACGCAACACATCTGTGCACTACCCTGGTAGTAGAAGCGTCACCTCTTGGTAATTATAGTCTAAATACTGAATCAAGTACTGTGAGGCATACAAATGACACCGTACCTGTTATAAAACACAAACACACAAAGGGTGGAACACAGTGAATACAGGAGAAATATACACAATCGGGAAGCATACTTTGATAATACAATGCCTCATCACTGTACAGTAAACAGGGCTTTGAGAGTGATCAGGCGAGAGCCATATTAATCAGAGATCCCCAGATCTACAACACAAACATCTCAAAACAAAAATAAAACAAAGGGCTATGGAGGGGTCCTGGAAGTCCTGCATAATAAACCTTTAAATAAAGAGAAGACGCATTGTGTTTTTTAATCGGCACCATGAATAAAGAGTGTCTTCTCGCAATCAAGTAGATGCCCTCAAGACGGCATCCTGCCATCTCCACCTTTATTGCGGATGCACATGTTGCTGTGCTGCAACATCAAATCAACACCTGTCACATCTAAACATGTAGCACGTTTTCCTTTTATTATTTGTCATTTTAATTGTTCACAAGGTGAGATATTTCTCGTGGTAGAACGGAGTATGCATGTACGTTCAAACCAAAAAGGACAGCAGGTCATGGAATAAACAAAAACAGCTCATTACACTTATTTCCACCATAAATAAGTGGACATCGTGACATTGTGTGTGAGCTGCTTGTTAATTTCATACTTCTCAAGGTAGCTATGTTTGACTGACAAGGCTACCTTGACTGACACATTTGACCATAGAGGAAAAAACATTGATTGTCTGAAAAACCTTCAGCTGAATTTCCCTGGATTTTCTTATTCCCTTCATTAAATGGATATAATGGAGAGTATTCCTGTTGTTGTGTAACCTGCAACCAAAATGAACATCATCGTGAATGTAATTTGTGAAAGGCATACTGAGAATCAGAATTCTGTAAAATATAATGATGTAAAAAAAACACGTAAAGAGTGAAAAACACAACCTATTTTATTACATTTAATCGACCAGACATAACAAATTGCGTTGGTAAGTTTTCAGGCAGTTTATCTTCAGTTATAGTTTTCACTGGAAATTTCAAAACAGGAGATAGAAATGTGTCTGCATTTCTTTGTATGAGCTGTGTTCTCAATGTGCTGCAGTTGACTTACAGTATAGTCCAGTTAATCAAGCCTTATTGTATACGTCCAGTTTTGTGATTTTAAACAGGCAAAACGTTCATATTTTGCCTTCTGGTTACTTCTTGTGACCACATTCTCAGGCTTTTAGGTCAGACCCTTAGTTCAGTGATCAGTGCATCTTTCACCAGTGTCCTTCAGCCACCCACTCAAAATATGAGGAGCTTCTTAATTATTAACAAGACTAAGAGGATAACACTTCAAATCTCCCCTTGATTTACAGAACTGAGCGTGAGCATCTCCACTGATGCAGGTCCTGTGCTCACCCACTGTGAAGAAATTAACCCGTCAGTCTCATTTCTGTGATGACATCCTGCTCATTAGAAAACATTCCCACCCACTGTTTGTTCACATTCTAACACCGTCTGATTTGCCTGATGAAGGTCTAGTTACATCGCAATAAATGTATTTATTTATTTATTATTTCCATTTTTATTTTTATTTTATTTTTGAAAGTTAGACAGTGTGCAGGAGTTTGTCTGCATCTAGTACAAGCACCTCATAGACCAACCTCTACTGAAAAAAACTTTCTTGGCCAATGGCTTTTCTCATTTTAGGTCTATTTCATAAGGCCCTATACAGACATTTTTGCTCTTATCCAACTGTAGTTGCCGACAGCGTTACAAACTGCCACAGTGTTTCATTACAGTGAAAGGTTTGCGCTTAAGTATGTGATGCAGATGTGCACTGACAAAGCATCAGTATTCAACATGTTCAGTTGTGGCCTGATATATCAATAACTGCTCTTGCCTGGTGTGTATCATATTTCCATAAAAGATGCCTCTGTGTGTCAGTCTGATATCGAGATCATTGACAAAGCGGCAGTGTTTGATGAGATTGGAATGAGAATAGGCTGAATATAAGGGACTTCTTTGTACATGCCACCCCTGCACTTGTGGTGTACCCAGGGAACAATTCTAGGTCCAGTATCACTTTCTGTCTACAGGCTGCCTTTGGGCCTCAAAACACAAATGAAATCTACATGTCTATGCTGATGATGCACATCTTGTGTTCAGCCTTCCGGCTTTGCCTCAGGCCATTTCTGGTAAATGACAGAAGACCAGGGGCCAGATATTAAACAAACATTACTAATTTATCAATGCTAATCAGTCAGAACTAATTTACTAATTTATCAGTATGTATCATAAATTAATTCCCTGTTTTCAATGTTTTAGCAAAATAGAGACAAATCTAGTCGCAGCAGCTCCGCACAGTTCAGGTGCACACATGGGTGTTTTGGATTTAAAGACATTCAAGGCTGAGCACTTTAGTACCTTAATTGCATTCAAAATACAAAAAAAAATAAATCCCAGTGTGAATTTAATTTATTTTATTTTTAGTAGCCTATCACTGCTGTGAAACCTGGGGATGAGCCACTGTAATGTATCTTTATAGAACAGTTTGTTTATCTCACAAAAATGCACAAACAATGGTTTGAATGATATCTAACAAATTAGTCAATGAAATTAATTTAATGTAGATTAGATTTAGGTAAGTAAAATTACGTACAGGTTAAGTAAGAAGGATCGTGATGACAATGTAATTTAAGATATCTTAAAGTTCACTTGTTTTCCCATGGTTCCTAAAACCAGTCCTCCGGGGGAAAGTCCTGTGTTTGACACATCCACCGCCCCCATCTGCCTCCTTAATGGACTTTCACTCTTTACACTAATTTCTTTCTTTACTCCCATCAGCACCTTGGTCATGTGATCACTGCCTTTCTGATGGGTTATATATAAGTAAGTGGCTCTTGATTATGAGGATTGAATACAAATTGTTGTACATTATTATTCACAGCTATACATTCAAACATTGCATAGGAACAGCCTGGACACAGTGCAACTCCCTGCTTTATTTTTCTGTCTTGTAATTCAAAAGCATCTGCATCTGCTCTCCATCTGTTTCATTATAAAACACTTTGTAATGTTGTAATGGTGATATATATTACAAACAATACATTTAAAACAACCAATTACCCTCAGAGTGCATATTTTAGTCTTCTATCTTCCCTTTCAGCTCTGATTGTGCACCAGTCAGGCTTTCTACTACTTTCATTCTCATTCTGCAACAGTTTGACGTGGCTGTCAAACTGAATGTTTGAACACTGTGCATGCAAACAGTAGATGTCTGTCACAGAGAATAATTATTGTAAACGAATAAACAAAAAAGCTCTTGTATTGTTCTAGTTGACAGAGTGAATTATACTAATACATTCTGCAAGATGTCCACACACTCAGTTCAGTTAAGAACTTTATAAATTGCAGCTGCACTATTGCCATTAACAATATTATATAATATGAGCACATGGCTTGAAATGTGTGCTTTGACATTGTCATTATCCCTCATGATAAAAAATCTACACAAGTCTTTGTGGAGCTCGCAGCTCTAAAGAGACTCCAATGTTTATACCACTGCATGAGCTCAGCTAAACCTCCTGCGCCTCACAGGATATACTTTTAATATTGTTTATGTAGCCATGTAAGGAAGAGACTATGGATTCTGTCTTTTTATCATGCTCAAAATCTTGGCCCCCATGACTGGATTTTACAATTAAAAATGTGGGCTAGGATGCTTCTTCTTATGCTGATGGACCAAGCTGGGCGTTACATCATTTTGTTATTGTTGTCTTTTGACTATAATGTTGCATGTGTATAATGCTTAATATGATAGGTGCCATGTAATGTAGTTTAGATAATCTTGAAGAAATGCTGTTTCTACTTCTTCCCTTTTGGATTGTTAAAAATGGCTCATAGCACAGGCACGATAACATTTGTTTGCTTGTTTAGGGCACCAACAACATTTAAAGACAGGGATGACGAGTTTGACTGCATGTTTAAAATTAGAGGGCACTTTGCAAATAATTTTATTGTATTGTAGTGCTTTAGGTATATGTCAAAACAGTGAGTCTAAGCAGAGACTGTGTTAAAGCAGATACATACTCTATATGCTTGAGAAGCCAGCCACATATAAAATATCCTGTGTTTACACATTAGTTATATGGATTATATTGAGTTGTCTGGCGGTCCAAATATGGCCTGTTTAAACAATACCCAAGAGCACTTAGCAAATATGTTTCTCCTCCTCAGGTTTATTTACATATTTAGCCTACTGGGGATCTCGTTTGCAATGATGGGATAGCTTAGCTTTAAAATAAGGCATTAACAAGAGAACTAAGAAAGCAAAGAATACAAGAAGTTCAACACTTGAACTTGAACTTGATCTTGCTGATATGAATTGTGTGTGTAACCAATGTCTGATAGCTTTTTCATCTGTGCTATAGACCAGTGGTAGACGTCACATACTAAACATAGTAAATGGTCACACAAGCCCCTTTTACACAGCCTCTTCAAGGCGGGAATGCTTTGCCATCATTCTGTATAAAAGGTATCATTGGTGAAGAGAAAGATCAGAGTTGTCTCGCCTTGAGCATTATGTGTGCAACCAGCCCATATAGACATCTGTGAAGCTGTGACACATAAAGGACTGTGTAACATTATAGATAGATGGCAAACACATTTTTTTGACTCTTTACCAGCAGTTGTGGTCAACAGCAGCTTGGAGAACAATGGCGTGCCATCCCTTACTATTGTAGAAGGCTGGCGTGTCTTTATGATGCCACCAGCACACATTGGATATTCCCATTTGACAAATCTGTCTATTGTCCTCTGAAGGTGTCCACCATTCAGTAGATCAACATATTGTTTAGAAAGGTCCCTCTCCAATGCTGCAGTAACTTGGCGTACCAACACACACATAGTCGTGACACTGATACAAAAAATACAGCTAATGGATTGATATTCATGTGGGGTAGCATACCACTCCAAAGCAATGGCGAGTGGAAGCCACGGTTCAAGAGGCTCTAGACAGTTTGTTGTCCTGCGTCTCAGGTGTGGCTCGAAGTTCCAACACAAAGTCAAGTGTTCCGCAACATGCAAAAATGACTCTGCCACTTATCTTCATCATTACAGTTGGGGACATTACATCAGAAAACAGGCCTGTGTGGTCTCTCTCTTTGTCCTCCACATCCAGTGACTGAAAGGAAACCAAACGTCACAGAATATTGGTACATATTTGGTCAGCACCGCTTAGTTTTACCGTTTGATCATGTTTTTTTTCAGCCTCCATTTTTACAATACCAGAAGAAGTATGGCGCCAGCTTCCTGTCCACAAATTCTCATATTACAGCTTAACAGGGCACTAAAACATACTTCTAAAGACATTTTAGGTGAGAGATGGGCAGCACAGTAACAGAATCTTGGTTTATATCTGATCAGCCCTGTGTAGTTTTACTGTTTTACCTGAGTTTGGTCTGATAGCGAAAGGGCAGGTTTTTTTCTCCTGATCCACATCTATAGTCTTTGTGGCTGTAGACGTGGGCATTCAAAAATGTGAAAGTACAATCTTTACTTGGGGAAAAACAGCCCTAGAGCCAGCGAAAATCTGCTGTGGATTTAAGCTGAGAGATAAGCAGGGAGATCAAGGTGCTGGTAAGATGGAAGGAAGTTCACCAAAGTTCATTTACAGATACTACACACATTGATATGATACAAATCTGGTTGAAAATCAGCAAAGTATCCCTTTAAAGACTTCATAGCCAAGCTGTTTGTTACCAGCTGGCAAAATCATGTAGTTGATAGTGGCTTAAAAAACATTCATGTAAGTTTTGCCATCCTTTAACCTCTGAGCTACGAACTTGGGAGCTGAAATGCAGTTTCACTTTTACATAACTGCAGACAGTTTTGACTGATTCAGTGCACATACTTTAAAATAAACACACTGGATTCCTCACCTTCCCCTCTGAACACCCCTCAGTGCTTTAATACACCACCGAGAGCGTGTCACATGCAACGGAAACATTTACACTGCACCCGTAACAAGGACTTTGCACTTCCCTTACAAGCCTGACTTGTATCGTCTTGAGAGAATCACAGCTTTCATTTACTGCCCACACTATCATCAAACAGACATAGTGACTGACTGCTTCACCACTGTTTAGCAGCCACCTAGCACGGTTTACATCTTATGTTATGCCATAAACTTCTTGAAACACGCACTCAAAACAAGGGGTGCCAGGATTTTTGTTTGGATTTCAGGAGGGACTCTGTTTTGTCTCCGGCGGTGTTCCTCTGCAGCCGGCCTCTGAGGAGCAACACAGTATTATGAATTGTGTTCCTGGTCATCAAACAGACAATACATCATTGACTTCACTTCCAGTTAGAAAAAGAGAGTGAAAGATTAATCCAAAGATAGATAGATGGAGGGATTAAATTACAAAGGGGCCTGCAAGTGAACGATATTATCTATGTAAATACTGGAAGCACTGTTTATTACCATTTGTCTTTCTCCTGTAACTTTTATTTCCAGTAAAATGCAGCCCTGTATCTCAGTAAGTGCATCCATATTGGACAATTCTGCACCTTTCAGTTTATGCCCAATGCCAACACAGGTGGTAGTGTGTCCTACATGGTGCAAGGTGAAAGTAAAGATGGTTACAAACCTTGCAAATAATGTTTGCATTTTTATTAACCATAATGATTTCCTGTACTTTAACAACACCCCAGGCAAGAAGTTAAATATTGAGGATGTTGTCTGGTTGGTAAAATAATGAAACCACTTTAACTAATGGCAACTCATTTTTCTAATGGTATTAAATTTATATGGCATTTTGAATGAGAGTTAATGGTGAAAGTCGTGGTCTAAAATTATCTTTATTAGCATATTGTATTTGTGATTATAATTAATTAAAAGGTTTACAGTCCTACAAAACATCCGGTAATTTTAACCTTGTTAATGGCGGGCAATAATATCAAACTATGAAAGCATTCTGAACATCTTAATTAGGGATTAAGAGATTAGTTTTAAGGCATCTGAGTCCTCTCCTGAGTTTTTGTTTAATTTAACTAACTTCATCATTCGTACAGTAAACGCAGCACTGTTTAGTGTCAGTAAAACCATATCTAAAAAGAAAATGTAGGCATTGTACTTTTCTGCAAACCACAAATTTGTTACATTTGCACCTTTCATTCATATTATATAAACATTTTTAAGTGATCTCATATAAGAGCTAAATTTTTCATCTGGAGGTGTAGAGGGCGGTGGATGGTGCGTCACTCAAGTGAGATACCTGCCAAGCAGCAGACCACTGCAGACTTCTGACCAACACACAACAAAACCGTTACTTGCTCCTCTGTTTCCCAGGGGCCATATTCACAAACATTCTGAGAACACTCTCCGAGAGCTCTTAACTCAGCCTAAACACTTTAGTAAGGAGTCCAGGCCAAGGAGTGATTTAGAAAAGTTCTCAGAGAAACTCTAAGCAAGGAAGGGACAGAAACTTTTACCCTAGTGAAGAGATGTGGTTGACCCTGTTGCTAGATATGACACATTCTTCAGATGTGATTGGTTGTCACAGACACACTCTCTTGTGAGCCTGCAAGGTGTGGACACCCAGTGGACATGAACTGCTGACTGTGAAAGTGTTATCATTATTAGTGTTATCATTTTATTTCTGGCATTGTAATGTTATTGTGTTGGGTGGGAAATGTGTGTGTGTATCTATAATGAGATCAACCCCAAATATCCCTGCACGATCTATTCTGTGGCACTTCATTAACTCACTGTCATCCAGTGTTTGGAGAATCTTTCTCCTGCCTCTTTATCTTTCTGACATTTTCTCCTCTGCTTAAGAAACTCTTAAGCTTCTTGAAAATCCCCTCCCTGCTCTTGACAGTTTTTCCCCTCAGGAGTTGAAGAGTAGTATGTGAAGAACTTTTATTTTTATCATTTTTACAGGGACCTAGTCTTAACTTTAAGGGGGAAGTGTCACAATTCTAAGAATTTTCTTTTCAGTAGGAGCAACTCATAGCACCAGGAAGCTTTGTGAATACGTCTTTTAGCCCCCAAACGAGGGTGTTTTTCAGTGGCCTGTTGCTGTTTTTCCAGCAGGGATAGTGTAAGGAAAAGCAATTGTTTTTTACTGAGACATCGCTGCATTTCCTGCCAGGATAGTGGCAGGTAAAGTGGGTATTTTAAGCCAAAATATAATCTTTTCCTAAACATAACCAACTGGTTTTTGTATCCGCTAACATATCTGCTAAATAATAACGTAATATAATGTGTCCATGTTTGGCAGAAATGTATAATGCCAACATTTTGTCAGGGGATTAGGTTGTTTTGGTGTGAGACAGACCCGCAACCCCAACTCTCTGGTTTCAGTTTGTAAAGACGGTACATTCCTTCAGAAAGCTTGACTATGCCTACACTGTTTATTTAAATGCCTAAAAACCACCCTGTTTTCCTTCAGTGTCTTAAATAATGTAATAGTTTCTGCAGATTTGTACTCAGTTGTTTTGCACCATGCTTTGTATACTCAGATGGCTCCTTCTTCAAACAAGACAACAATTTCAGTGATTATAACTGAGTATTTTTTCCTTCGTGTTGTTAGGTGTTTTGTGGTTTGCCTTGTGCTTTTGTTTTCTATTTCTCCTGGGAACCTCTTGAAAAGGAGATGATGAAAACTGAGGAATTAATCCTAATGCAATGAATTTAATTTGAGTTTAGACTTTGATGTGACATTGCTAACGTGCTTAAAAGGTTTTGGCATACATGGTCATGTGACGAAGCCCCCTATGAGTTTCGATTAGATACAAACATGCTATTAGATCAAAGGAACGACAATTTACTGCCCTGCTTTCCATTACAGCCTTACAGTGATGCATCACCTGGCTGTTGCCTTCAGTGTGATGTGACTGCCAAAAAACTGGCACTCAGAAATGGACTGAAATGACATGCTCGACATTCTACCCCCTAAATAAAATATATTAATAGTTTTAAAGATACTGCTGTTTTCTTTCCTGTGTAACTTTCCTGACTCACACACTGCCGTCTTTCGCTCTCTCCCTCACTGCTTCCAGGAATCCTAAGCACAGCCAACAGTGACAGCCTGTGAATGTTTCTCATCATCGTTCTCTCCTTCCTCTTGCAGGTGGTGAAGATGATGATCATAGTAGTGGTGACCTTTGCCCTCTGCTGGCTCCCCTTTCACGTCTACTTCATTGTGACGGGTCTCAACAAGCGTCTGAGCAGATGGAAGTACATCCAGCAGGTCTACCTGTCAGTGCTGTGGCTGGCAATGAGCTCCACCATGTACAACCCCATCATCTACTGCTGCCTCAACAGCAGGTGGGTAACAACAGCGTGGTGCTGACAATCTAAAAAAACTAAATATTTAATGTTGAATCTGGCCACTGTAGAAATTTTGTTTTGATCCAAAGCTCGTGATTTATTTGTTGACAATGTACGGTCCGATCATCAAGCCACAACCTGAGTGCTCACGCTATGCATGTAAAATACAATTGGCCTCTACGGACTGCTTCTGGACTGAAGTTTTGGGGCAGGTAAAAGTTTGTCTTCAAGCAGAGATACTGCTGAAAATAATGTAGAGAGAGACGTCCCAAGAAGAGCTTCAAGGTCCATTTCTGCAAAAACATATTTGTCCAAGTATTGATTCCCCCTCTCACTGTCTCCCTCTTTTTTAAAACACTCACACACACACACACACACACACACACACACACACACAAGGTAATGAGTTAGCAGCACCAACAAACCAGGCTGAGTACAAGCTACACTGCACAATTGATTGAGTGATTAAAAAGGCACTGACCTTGGGGAATCTGCTTCAGCTGTGCGAGAGCCTGACGACAGCCAGCCAAAATTTCTGATATGTGAGAAATTCATCTGAACATCTGACAGCCGGTCAGGAGCAGCTGATTGGTTTATGATAGGTCCTCGCTCCACCCCAGTACACTGCACGGCAAACAAGGCCCGCCGAAGCTGAAATTCAGTTTGACTCTAAAATGAGTTGCAGGGCTCAAAAATCAGGCTCAAATCACACAGTGCATGTCCAGGTTATCTATTTTTTACATAGCAAAATGAAAACTACAACGGACTAGAAAACATAACAAAGAAAAACTGAAATAAAAGAAATAAGGAAAGGAAAAGAGCTGCAAGACATACATACCCTCAGTATTAAAATATTTCAGGATGTCACATAGTCAGGTGTTAAAAGGCCTCGGGTAAAGAGTAGGCAAACACATTCAACAATTATTTATCTTTGAAATAGTCAATGAATGGACCCCATATGCTCAAAAATCTATTGGATGCTCCAAATTTGTACGGCCGTATTTTCTCCATTTGTATGATAATAAGCATTTCATTGAGCCAGTTCTGGAAGCTAGGGGATGTAGGTAATTTCCAGCTGGTTAGATCCATCTTCTTGGCAGCTACAGTCCAGAGCATCAATGCTAATTGTTCCTCAGATGTGTAGTTCAAAGTCATCCAGAGCATCCAAAGAGTGCCAGCTCTGGATCAGGGGGAATGTCTCCCACAGAACCACTGAAATATTTTGCACCACTAATTGTGTAGATGAAGACTGAGCTATAAAAGGTGCGTCGAAGAGCCTTCTGCAACTTTACATCTGTCGCATAGCGGAGACAAAGACGGATATATTTTGCTAAATTTGATTTTTGAATAGTGGAGTCTGTGAGTGACTGTATTGAGTCAGTCATCAGCACATGCTCAGTTTGAATGTGACCACAAAAGTGGAATTGATTTCGTTGTTACATCATCACATCACTGAGTGTAATTAAGTTCCATTATATGTTTTACTAGAGGATACAAGTCTGGCGTGATTTCATAATTTTAATATGGCATGGCAAAGTGACCAATTTAGCAAGATTAGTTGCTATTTTGTTTGTTTGTCTGTTTTGTTTCCTTACATTCTCTCCATTCATCCCTCTGGGTTTTTACTTTAACCATCGTCTTTGGGTTTATTAGAACACAAATGTACTGTAGTGTCTTTCAAATGATGAAATTATTTTTTAACAAGGGCAGCTAAAATTACTTTTTATAGACTGAATACGACAATGTGACTGTAAGAACTGCCTCTAGTGTAGTAGGGCTATCACATCCCTGAGTCTACTTATAAAAACAGATTTTATTCTTTAAAAAAAATACATATTGCTTCTCTCAAGCATCTGAAGCCTCTTTGGAGTATGAATGAATACAGCCTCAGTGCATTCAGAGAAGGATCCGCAGCCAGGCTCTCAAGTACTGTTGGTTCCCCGTTGAGTACTCTCACAGTAAATACTCCACTTCCACACCAACTGATGTGCTTCTCATCACTGCACAAACATTTAGACGTGCATCAGTAACTGGCTTTTTAAAAGCTTCAGGGACACCTCAGCACAATCTCTTCTCAGCTGAGGAGCCAACCTTTTGGTACAGCACTGTGTACAGTATATTCTGCTTCTGGTCTTATTAAAGGTCCTGTGTGTAGGATGTAGTGGCATCTAGGGGCGAGGTTGCAAAACTGCAACATGTGGCAAGCGTCAAGGAGAACAAGAGTGGCTGACACAAACATGCATATGGCCCTATCTGGAGCTAATGTTTGCTTTGTCCATTCTGATCTACTTTATGGAGGAGAACCATCTCTATATGTAGAAGAAAATGTCTCATTATAAGGTAATAAACACAAGAATTATTATTTTCAGGTGATTGAACACTACTAGAACATGGTTATAGATATTTTATAAAATGTCTGCCTGCCCCTAAACCTTACACACAGGACCTTTTAAATGAAAATATCTTTATCTTACCATTCCTCTCTCCCTCTCGATGTGGCACCAGATTCCGAGCTGGCTTCAAGAGAGCGTTTCGTTGGTGCCCATTCATCAAGGTATCCAGCTACGACGAGTTGGAGCTACGCTCTAAGCGGCTTCACCCGACGCGCCAGAGCAGCATGTACACGCTGTCTCGAATGGATACCACCGTCGTGGTGGTTTATGACCCCGCCGAGGGAGATGGCGGCGCCGGCAGTGGGTCTGGAAGGAAGCACTCCCTGTCAGCTAGGAAGAGGAGCTACATCACGTCTCGCCACTCGGAAGTCTCTGGATGCAACGGTGGCGATGCAAAAACGCAAAATGGAGGAGCTCCAAGCGCTCAGCCTGAGGAGTTTTCTTGAAGGGTGTTCTCACAGACTGACACACAGACATGTAAGAAAAGAATAAACACATAATACTCTGTACATACAAATGGTGCACAGGTCGTTGCTTAATTTAGGTGTAAAAACATTTTATCGAAGCAGTTACTTTAACATGCAAAGAATGACCAAGTGGACACAGAGATTATTAATATTTTAGCTGAATGGATAATATTAAAGATATCCTGGAGCGTGGATGGATCACTGAGTGGGCTTACTGGGCACAGATGTGAAGCTCAAGGGGTCAGTTTAGAGTGAATGTTATTAGCAGTTCTCATTTGAAACCCACACAGCTTAATCAAAAGTAGTGAAGTCTCCACTGTGGTGTTTTTGTTTGTGTTTGTTTGCCCCAGATCCTTTAATATTGGATACAGATTGTGACGCAAATATATTTTATTTTATGCTTGCTTATTTTCCCTACATAATACAGCTGACAGGATCAGGCTGTAATAAAGCAACTTAAATATGTTTCACAGCAATAGACATTGTGATATTATTTTGTATTATCTGTGGAGAGAGCTGTCCCAAAAAGTCCCAAAAAGTGTCAGCGGCACAATTCAAAAAGGATTGAGGTTTGTAAATATAAATTTGTAAGTCCTACAGGGCTCTTCCATCTACATGCCTTGGCCACGAGTGAAGTGTTTGTTAGATGTTTAGTCATCAACAGGAGAGGAATTTATCACATGTCGCAAACTGCAGCTTGGTGAAACAGGCCTCTGCTTTGGAAAAGATTTATACAACCCCCTAAGTTCAGGCTTTGTTCTCAACTAATAGCATAACCATAAAGTCAAGGTTAACCTGCAAAATAGCCTCTCAAAAAAATGTGATTTGATCTCTAACGACTGGGGCCGGGATGGGTGGTGCCCAGATAGAGGGGCCTTTACATGTCTGTGCCCCAGGAGCCCATTGTCTCATGATCCGTCCATGCTCAGGAGCACCCTTAACAACACATGAAGTGAACAATGCTGAACTTGTACACAGTGTTAAAATATGTCTATCACCACTTTTTTCCATGACCAAGACAAGACGATGACGAGGGGATACTGACATCATTAAAAACAAACTGTGACTAAATCACCACGCAATATTGTTGACTAAAAAGACAAAGACAGTTTTGAAGAAAGGACTTTACTTAAATCTTTTTCTTTTTTTCTTTTTTTAAATTACAAAATGTCACAAAGCTCAGCCCACTCTCCTTTCAGCGCCCATTAACCAGCTGCTCAGACAGGTCACATTGCAACAGAGAGCTCCACATCCAGCTCACAATCTGCAGTGACATTTTTCAGCATCTGGTCTATTTTCTCCATCAGCACTACACTGGCAGCACACAATGAGCACAGTCAACCTGTTGTCATTCCCAGGTCGTCAATACAGACGCTATGTCACACCTCTCAGTGTGTGATACACAGGGCACTCTTTAGCATGTCATTACAGCTGAAACACATTGTAACACATGGTTAATGTTGTGCAACAGTCGAGATTAGGTTTAGGTAACAAAACTGCTTGGTTAGGATTATACAAAACATGTTTGTAGTTAAAATGAGTAAGTTTGTTATGTGTAAATACGTCATTTCAGTTCCATCATTGCCCAACAACCATACGTACATAACGCTGCATTAAAACAATAGGATACACATCGGCGTCTACGCTGTGAAAGTCATGTTTTGTTTGATCTACCAATCTACCTCCCCTCTCTCCCATCCCATACAGCCTTTCTCGTTGAGTACTGCCACAGATGGGTTTACATTGGAGTTGGTTGAGAGCCTGGTGGCCGGGCTCATAGACACATTAAAGGGTGTCTTTGGCATCAATATCACACAGTGAGGGGCATGATAAAGTGTCAGTATTTGAAAATTGCAGAATCAGAATGGGCTGGTACAGTAGGGACTTGGGACGTGGACTGTTCCCACCAAATTAGTGTGTGTATGCAGTTTTTAAATGCTGGAAATCCCATTGAAAAATAATTTCTGGTGTGTCACATTCAACGCGACTGCTAGAAAACAAGTTTTCAAACTGTAAAAAGCAGTATGGATGCCATTTATAATGTTGTGTTTTTATATCTCTTACTTATGCAGTCTCTCTTTAGAAATTGGTGCCAACTACAGTTTAAAAAAAAACAAAAAAACGTTTGGGCGCTGCTTGGATGGAAACAGATGAAATATGTGGCAGCCCATCATTACATCACACCAGCAAAGGGGCTAAAATTAGCGCATCTACCCAGGTGTTGAATTTCCGTCACTGCTGATCAAAGTCAATCAGAGCTTGAACCAATAAATATAGTAATTTGTTAAATACAAATGCTAGATGTTAGCAGGTGTTAGTGGGTTTCTTTGTCCAGTGGAAAAGGTGCTTTACTTATGTTGGAATTAACAGTGACAACAACAAGGCTTTGTTCAGTAACATCTTCTAGAATATCAGAGCAGAACATCTTCCAGATCTGGATATATTCCTTTAAATTATACCATCCAACCACTAGAACAGAGTTCATCTGTAAAGCTGCACTCTCAATCATTCAACCTGTATTTATCATCAGATAGTGATAAGATAATATCTTATGTGAAATAGCCAGTGTTTGACTAAAATGACAAAATTATTGGTTTTGGATTGACCAGACTGAGTGGAATGTTTAATATAATCTGATGACTTTATAAGATTAAAATACCCCGACTTAAAGTCAACAAAAACCAGACTAAAACAGTATCAGGTTGACTAAATATGATTTGAAAAAAAACTGACAATTGACGCAAGACTAAGACCAAGACTACTTTTTTTTAATGTTAAAAAGCAGACAAAGTTAACAGTTCTAATACAGTATTATCATCTAAATTCAAAGTGCTACGCCTTAAGTTTTCTCCTTATCCAGTAAGGGTCCCTCTGCAATAATGAAACACTAAGTACCTGTTTCATTACAGAACATTCAGCTCTGACTGAGATTAGCATTTAAACATAGTCAGTACATTGCACACTGTTTCGTCAAGGTCTGGGTCTCACAGTTCAAATGATTGACAATGAAATTAATCAGTTCCGCTTGTCGTTTTGCTGCTCTGAGTGAGAGATCATCTCACAGTGGAGATAATCTGAAAACACGCCATGGTGATTGTAATTCTGTAAGTATGTCATAGTTTCATTTCCATCCGTAAGTATTAACTACAAACTTTATGTGACGCAGAGAATTTACTCTACAACTATTTACCCCTGAAGCTATGAATGAGCGGCAGCCGAAAGTCGCCGATGGAATGGCTGTTGATTAAACTCCATTTGGCTCTATATGTGGCTTTGAGTTTGGCTCTGCAAGAACTGAAATGGAGTTTGGCTTTCAGTTGTGTAATGGTTGGACATGCTGTGCCTCTAACTGGCATTAAGCCAGAGGCAAAATCCAGCGTACATTTGCGCACGCCAATAAACAGGCTGCTGGAGAATGGACAGACTGAAAGCAAACAAACCAATGAGGGCCTCGTGGGTCGATGGCTGTCATTTTATAAAGCTGCACATTGAAGCGCAGCCTTTGTTCTACTGTATAGTGGTCTTTTAAATGCCTTCATACAAAGCAAAAAAGTTCTATCTCACACAGGCCCCACTCTCTGCTGGACTGTATACTCTATACTCTCCTCCAATCATAAGCAAGCATGTGCTCACTGAAATTTGCATTAATGTAGCCGGCCAATCAGGATGTGCTTACCTGTATACATACGGAGCCTGCAGTATATAAGGCAGCAGTCTACCATCCTTTTTAACTTCAATTTGCCTACCGATCATCTCTTTTCATGGATGGAGTCACCGTTTCAGAAGCTTTATCACTGCCTCGGCACACACCATGCAGAGAGCGGTGCTGGTGCCACCAGCCTGTGAGGCTTGCTGGGCGCTTCCCAAGTTAAGATGCCAGCAGCGGTGGGATCATTTCAGATGTTCAACCTGAGGCTTTTCTGCAATGAGAGTGAGCTGGAGCTTGAGATGCATAACCCTCAGACCCTACTCCAACTGCCAAAATTCTGCTGCTGCCTTCGGCCATCCCCACTGAGAACAACAACTTTGTTTGCTGATGATGGTTACAACATTTTATCGATGTCCCGCAGGAGTCCACAGCCGACATCTCTCTGCTGAGACTCGCCACAGCGGGTTGTGTTGGCCCCCGAGCATACAGGCAGGTTGGCGGGAACCCTCTGACTGTGGGCCATGCACAGTCAAAGACATCTGTATGGTAGTGTCGTGGTTTATGCCCTGCCTCTTCATACAGTTCTATCTCTTGGACGTGTCAGGCTCCTCTTGAGGGTCTGTGCTCGCTGGAATGACACAGGACTGTTGAAAAGGATTGGGTGTATGTCATGTGTGTTGCGCCTGACTTCTCCTTCCTTAAACCTATGTGTACCAACGCTCCTCGATGACCAGGAAATGTGATATGCAGGGTGTCTACTGCTTGTCTTTCAACCCCTGTGGATTAGGCTAAAGCTCCACCCAGTTCGGTTGCTTCCCACCTGGGCAGGCTGGGGCCTCCAGGTTCTCCACTGTAGCAACCAAGATTACAGAGAAGTAGACGGGAAGCAGTGAGTAACTTTTAGCCAGTCAGGATCAGTATGTGTCGATGTTATGCTGCGACAGGACGTTAATTCATAGGGCTTCACCCGCTCTATCCAGAAAGTCCATCAGAGGGCCGAGCCTGTGAAAGAGAGAACAAAGGTTACCATATGGTAACCCTAGTTCTATTAAGACGGGCAGAGCCCTGTACTTAGGGGCCTTGTCACTCCTATGCCGCTCGCTGAAGACAGTGTAGGGTAGCAGACAGCAGTGTGTGCTGCCTTATATACTGTGGGGTCTGTATGTATTCACGTAGGCAAATCCTGATTGACTGACTACATTTATGCAGATTTATTGATTGCAGTAGAGTATCCATAGAGCAGTGGTTCCCAACAGTTTGCTGTCTCTGTCAAGTATCTGTCCGTTAGCCAATGACTTTACAGAAAGAAATAGCACTTCAAAATAAAAGCTCTGTGCAGGAAATTCACCATAGCTCAAAATTAAGCATGTTTTTAACAAACCTGACATGTTCGCAAGTAACTTGGTGGTCCACTCAAAATGGATCCACGACCCACTTTTGGACTGTGACCCACCATTTGGGAACCACTTCCACAGAGTCCAGTAGAAGGCTTTGCCTGCACTAATAACGTTCATTTTTGCCTTTTGCAGCATGCTGTTATCCTGAGTTACATATTTATTTAACTCCCCTGCTTGTGTGCGGATAAAGTGTTGAGACTGCCCCAGCAAATGGCACATTAGGTTTACAATACGATAAGTGGAATCATACTGTGAAAGGATTATATGCTGTAAACCATTAGACCAGTGTATCCCCTCTCACTCTGTGCACATCAACACACAGACATGACTCACGGCTGGGAACTAAGCGTAATAATAGTTTAGTTTGACTGCTTTATCATTAGCCTAGCATTTTATTGTGTTACTTTTTCACCAAACATACGTTCTTAAAAGATGCTGCAAAATATTTAAAAAGATATATTTATATATATATATAAAGTGTCCTATTAGTTGCAGTAAAGGTTTGACAGTGATGGGGAGTTATTATCCATGTTTAACAAGTGGTAAAAGGTTCTAGGAAATTGACTCTGTCATGTGTGGAACGAAATGACATCTTAATTATTATTACCAACAGTTCTGAATGTTTGAAGACTTCATGAAAGTATTTACTTAAGAATGTGAAGAAAAACAAGTTGTGCATTTCAGTGTCATGTATTTTTGAGCTGTCGTCTGATAATTATATTGAAGTTGGTTAAATATTTGTATGTACTGCTAATCGATCTATTTTCATGTTTCTCTGTATAGATGTATGTGTTTTGTACGAATGTACAGTACAATGTGTGCCTCTATCTGTGTCAAGTGGTGACCATATTATTTGTTGTGTCTTTCAAGGATTATTAGTTCATTTCAACCTGAGCCTCATGTCTTAGCTCTGATGTCACAGAGTGCCCAAGGGATGATGTTTTTCTGTAGGCTGACATGGAAGTTGGCATCGCACTGATTCCCTCTTAAAAAGCCAAGGAGATTCTTTAATGGATTTTGGATTACTGTCGAAAATAAGCTCTGTGACAAACATTTATGATACACCACTTTCATGATTATTGAAGTCTAAATGCAATCACCAGAAGTAAAAAGCTAACATTAGACAGCACAGGAGAGCCAGCTCCTCAGGTCAACACTCAGAAGGGACATTCTCTCGAGGTCAGCAATGTTCTCATCTTGGCTAGAGAAGAAAGATGGTTTGAAAGAGGCCATCTACATCAAACTGGAATGCCCATCATTAAACAGAGGAGGTGACCTACGACACCACTTATCACCCACCTACAATGCAGTCTTGGGATCCCTCCCAAGACGACTTCACACCCATTCACACCTGGTTCCATCTAACCCTAATGACACATATGATGGCCAGGCGGGTCAACGACTCACATGTGACAAGTCCATTAGAACTGAAGAAGCCCCTTGGATGAGAGGCAAAATGTCTTTTCAAGAAACGCAAGCAAGTCCAGTTGCCTATGATATAGCACTTATGATTACCATGACCTGGATGACTGAGAATCTTCACCGAAACATTAGGCTATCAAAAAAAAACCTTTTAGTCACTTGTTAGCAACCAGCTTTGTAAGACGTAGAAGTTTCAAAGTTCATGAGTTGAGGTATTTATTGATGTATTCTATGTCGTAGAATAAAACTCTTAAGCTTGTGTTAACCACAGACCTTTTGTCAGGTATCTAACCAAAAACCCGTCAAAAAAATCGATTTTGAGACGAGGGAACCATGTGTAGTAAAATGCTAACTCGTTTCCTGGTTTTAGGACTCATTCCTGGGGCACTCTATTACCTCACTACCTTATGTCCCCTTTATTTTGCCAGAAGAACTACTTTCACCGCTCTAATTCAAAAACAAAACTCAGGTTGAAATAAACTACTGTACTATCCTTTAAACTACTATTATAATACTATAATTGCTGGCAAATGACAATAATTTTAGTAATTTAAGATGAGGAATTGTAAGAACTCTTTGTTATTGATGATACTAAGTGACTTTACAATTCTATATCATATTTCTTACAATGAGACCTCCAAAAGGTTTTTTGTTTTTTTATTGCTTGGTCAGTGCTGATGTATTTGCTAAATGTTGCTTCACTGCAATGGTCTTATTTACTTTCTTTTCATGAGTGTTTACAAGTGACATGACATGCTTACGATGAAATGTAGCTGTGACTTGTTGCAAACGCAGTCAATTTTAATGAGGGGGGAAAAAAATCAGCGACTGAGCAATAGTGTTTTGTTTTTTGTTTGTTGTCAAACAATGCAGGCCACGGTAATAATCCGCAACTTTTAAATATCCCAATTTTCTGTCATACAGCATCAGAGATTTGACCCCATGGAAGCAAACTGCATTCATGAAAGAGAGATGTAGACGTACTTTCAGTTCCTCGACCACTCCTCATAATAATATGTAAGCATTTTGATGTTTATTACATCATCTTTATCTTGTTATCACAATGTTGTTGCCATAGCGACCTCTTCCCAGCCTGTTAAACATTTCACATATGCTGTTGTAAATACGTGTGAACAGGAAGCTCTTACATTGAAAAACCCACAGCCATACAGATACTGGGAGCGGTTGCACAAAACATCTTAGTTCTCTCCTTAAGTATGACACTTAAGGCTTAATTTCTCCTTAGCTGAGGGACACAGTTGCACAGAATCACTTAAAAGGTGTCCTTCAGAAAAACATTAACTCATTTACTGCATTGAAGGAGATTTTCCAATAGTACAATTTCCATGGAGGTTGTTTGTTTGCTTGGACTCACTTGTGATGCATGTTATCGTCTGACAAAGTTGACTGATAGTTAGATGGTGGAAAAAATGGCAGAAGAAAAGAAGCCAGAAGAGGAAAAGATTATACCTCTGGAGGAATGCATTGATAGAAAACACATACTACAAAGTAAATTTGATCTACAAATACCAGAAAACAGGAAATGATTGTAGGAAGAAATTGCAACGAAAATTAATTCAGTTAAAGCTAGAGTGTAAAATCAAAAGCCTATCTATCTTGGTCTCCTGGTCGCAGAACGCTCTAATCGGGGTGTGTTAGTTTTTTCATTTATTACCTTAAACTCTGCAGTTGAGATAGAGTCAGACATACCTGGTTTTTTTTTGTTTTGTTGTTTTTCTTTTTTACCTTGTTTTGGTTGCGAAGGTCTTTTGTGCAACAATCTAGAGATTCCTAAAGTATAAGACAAAAACAAGGGTAAAACCATAAATACATAAGTGAAAATTTTAATAATTTATTTTGAAGAAACCTGAAAATCTTAACCTAAGGTATTTTATGCAACCCCTCCCAGATCTTATATTAGCCATTATTGTCTTGGTATGAGCAGCAAAAATCTTGTTGCTGACAAGACAAAAACAATGCACTCCTAAGGAAAAGAAACTGTTTCATTTCCACAATTAAAAACACACCAAAAAATGTACGTATAATCTTAAAGATGAATCTCTCTGTAGACATGGTCACTGTACAGCACAGACTGTACTTCTGTCATTCTGTTCATTTCAGTCAGCAGCAGAACAACAACCCTTGCTTATTAATTTTTTGGTTTAGAAGCTGCTGTCAGGCCATTGAAATGCAGTACAATGACCACTCATCACCAAAAGAGTCACCAAAATTGAGATTAACTCAAATGTTGCGGATTATAACATTCAACTGACCTTAATTTAAGTGTCAACATGTGTTGTTGTCTCTGTCTTGCTATAAAAATTGGTTAATAAATTAAAATTCATACTGTAAAACAGAGTGTGAACACTGGAGCAGAGTCAGTATCAGTAACGAAACATCCACTTTGAGTCAAGGATGAACTGATTAGACTTTGGTGATTGAAGGTCATGGTCACTGTGACCTTGCATTCGTGTCATTCTCGTGAACGCAGTATCTCAAGAAGGCCTTGAGGGAGTTTCCTCAGATTTGGCACAAGCTTCCACTTGGGCTCAAGAATCTACTGATTAGAATTTGGTGGTTAAAGGTCAAAGGTCAAGGTCACTGTGACCTCTGAAAACATGTTTTTGGTCATAACTTCAGAATCTTTATGTTAATTGTGACAAAATTTCACACAAATGTCTAATAGGATAAAATGATGAGGTGATTATTGCACAGATGAGGAAAAATAGACCAGTGACGCAAAAGTAGATCTGAGTAGAGTGGTGCCCGCACAAGCAAGCACGGCTTCTGTGTTCAGTGTAGCAGCTTCAATCAATTATAATGGTCCCATGTCCCGTGTATTTTGATCGTGTGTCAATGCACTGATCTCATACTAGTAATTTGTTAATTACCTTTAAAGCAGTTTCACAATTCTTCGTCTTTGCCACTTTAAAGCAGTGGTCTATACAGCCAGTTGCACTTTGTATCCACTGGTAACACCTGTTTTAGAGCTGCGAAGAAGAACTGATTTCCAATAAACAGTGCAACATTACCAGTTAGCAAAATTCAAAACAAGATCATAAAACCAAGTTCTAAGGCATTCATCTTCTGTATATTTGTTCATGATTTACAAATGGTTTAACCTGAGCAATGCCATATAACGATAGCAATCGTTTCTTTACAGGGTTAGTAGCAACTGCTAATTGGGGCCCAAGCACCACGCAGTGCGAGGACCCTATTGAAATGCAAGGTAGATTATTCTTCCTCCAAATGAACTGCCTTTTTGGGGACTTAAAATACTCGAAAAGTCATGAAACTTTGCACACACATCACATCTGGTGAAAAATTTGATATTTTAAGCAGCTCATGCTCAGGCACAAAAAAATGGCTTAGTACACCCCCTACAATATTTCAGCAAAGCAGCCCACGAAGCATCTGTCACCTACATGTACAAAACTTGGCAGGCACATGAAACACTCCAAGACATACAAAAAAGCTTCTTGGACCCATGCTCTAAACTGAACGGGAAGTCTGCCATTTTGAATTCACTATCCAATTTTGGCTCACTTTTGGCTATTTCTGGGGGTCGTACTTGAGCGAACTCCTCCGTTTCAGAACGTTTTGTTGCAGTTCTAAGCAGAACCAAACTAAACATTGGCTCATGTGAGCTGGTAAAATGGCTGCTGTCTCATTTGCCTTTCTTCTCAAACAATATAACAACATGGCTGTCCAAACAAGAGTTGCTTTGAGGATTGTGCGCTTTAGCTTCCATATGTGCCTCGTCCTCAGAGTGACAAGTGAATGCTTTGGCAGACAGATGTGCACGTAACCAGGCAACAAACAGCCACCTTTGAGATTACTTGATTACTTCAATCATCAGCAGATGACAATGATGTTCTGTCTGTGAACAAATTATCTGTGACATCAGCCCTGGTTGGTTAAATCAGAAGCTCGAGGTTTAATTACTGGGGGTTGAAATACGGTAGATGTTGTGGGAAAAGCCACCAAGGGAAGCTGACGCACATGATGAATGCTAAGAGACAGAGAGTGGATGCAGCAAAAGATCAAAAGATAAATTACTATATGTCATACACTATGACTGATAGTAATGGCTGAGGGTTTATTTTTCTTTTTTTAAGTATAACTTGATCTGGAAGAGCAGCGGGAAGATGTCCTTTTTGTAAATGTAAAGAATCATAAAAAGGGGATGTTCAGACCTCATCAGATTCAGATTCTATTTGTCAAACTAATAGCAGATGTCAGAGTATGGAGCTGGATTATTAATTTCTCAAGCACATAAAACCTGAGGTTGTTCAATTATTCATCAAGGTTGTATTAAACTATTATTTTACTCTACAGTGGTGAGCACTGCTTAATAAGGCAATAGGTATGCAGCAGCTCGTCTCTGCTACTCAACACTGCTTTATAGTGCAGTCTGGTCTCTGACAATGCGTTTGTCCGGTTCGCACTTGATTATATAATTATATGACAAAGTATAACAGAGCATTAAATATATTCATATCACCAGATCATGGCTCGATCACATGTAAGGCAGTGACATACAATTTTTTTATCCAATCAATTGATTCCCAGTGTTGAAGACCAGTAAACACTGAATCTACACGCTGTTGAGTTGAAAACTCACTGCACATGTTTTTGACTCAAGGTCCTGTCTCTAAAGAGGAAGTGCTTTTTCACTCTAAGTAGAAGTGTGGATCTGCACCACTAAATAAGGCAATTGTTACTCAGCAATCCATGTCTACTGCACATGGAGGAGTGCCAGTCTGCTGGTCTGTGTCAGACCACTTGGCAGGTCAGTCATTTTTAGAACAGCCTCTTACCCACCACAGCGCTGGAGAAGGGAAGTGGCATAAAGCTGTCAATTCCCTTGGCACTGTTGCTTCCAATGTACACACTTTAAGGTCTGGTAGTTGAAATCATTTACTGCTTCTGCCCTTCTCAAACGAAAACACATTTTACTGTCGTTGCCACTGATTTTATGTTAACAGAACACAGCAGGGAGCAGGTTCAGCGATTGATAAGATAAGATAATGCTTTATTTGTCCCACAGCAGGGACTCTGCAGCAGCAAAGAGGAGAGGGCAGAACAAGAAGCATCAGTAAAAACAGAAAGCAAAATATCATAAACCAGTGAACAGTAAAATGAAAAATATTGTAGTAGACAGACAGAATGGTCAGATTCACTTTATTGCACATGGGAAATAGAGCTTCTTTTTATATGACGTCATATATTTGTGTGCTGCCCAGGTGAAGGTCAGGCCACTGGAGGAAAAAGCCTACCAACACTGCACAAATGCCCGTGATCAGCGCCGTTAAGAGCTGCTCCCATCGATCATACTGGGGAAAAACAAGGGCCACTTTATGTCCGGAAAATAGAAAAATGGGGGACCCCGAGGCGTTCCAAGGCCAGACGAGATATAGAGCAGCGGCTCTACTCAAAGCTTCCACCAGATGTCCAAGCTCCTTACCCTATCTCTGAGGCTGAGCCCAGCCACCCTTCTAAGGAAACTCATTTCAGCCGCTCGTATCCACAACCTCATTCTCTCGATCATTACTCAGAGCTCATGACCATAGGTGAGGGTTGGGACGTAGATGGACCAGTAACTCGAAACTTGCATGTCACAGAAGATACCGCACCAAACCGCTGATCCATCTCATGCTCAATTCTACCCTCACTCATGAACAAGACCCCAAAATACTTCATCCCCCTAGCTTGGGGCAGTACCACTCTCAGCTCACAGGGGGCAAACCATGGCCTCAGGTGTGGATCAAACACCTCAGTTTTTTAGAGGAGCGGAGTCAACTAATGTCAAACTTAAACGCTACAGTGTTGTTTAAAATGCCCTTACCTGGCTGCAATTGCAATATGCTGTGGCAACTTCCCCGTGTTTTTAGCCACAGTTCAGATTTTAACATTGTTTCAACAGACCTCAGGAAACAGTTGACCTAGTAGGTAGAAAATAGGCTAAAGTTAGTTTACGTTACCTGGTAACTGCGGTGTATCCATGTATAGAGTTGAAATACAAAACATAGTTATACTCAGGCATATTACTGACCCAGCCAAAAGCAAAATGGCAGTTGTTTCATCATGGACCGAACTACACACAAAATAATTATAGTCCACTAGACTCTTTTACGCTTTCACTTTTCAGTCAGGAGAGACCCTTTTTTGTGAAAAGAATATTTGTTTACTTGTGCTAATAAGTATGAAAAGTGTGAAAAGTCTTTGGCGATTAGACCCCATTGTGATGGTATATATTTAAAGAGGATAATGAATCCATCGTAGAATAAGGAGCCCCGTCCCTAGGGGTCTTGACACTGGTGACGGTAGAGGTGGTGAAGATGAGATGAGAGGAAGATGCGGAGAAGATAAAGAAGTGCTGACGATCTGGATGAGTAGAGAAATGGGTCTTTGTTGAGTTTGTCCTGGACTCTGGATACGATGGCTGGAGGTGAACGGGGTGGAGAGGGTGCAACAATTCTGCCTAAAATGACAGCTGACAGCAGCAGAGGAGAGAGCAGATTTAAAATTTTGTAGTAGCATCCTGATTGGCTGAGAGAGATCATGGCAAACTTTGACTGGATAAATAGAAGAGTGAACACCCATAGTCAGCTGATTGGAGGAAGCAGTGGGATAGGGATGGTGAGAATTGTGAATGGATGAGCACAAAGAAAGTCTTCCCGTCTGAATTTTGTAACATCGTCATGTTCATGCTGGGAAAATCAGTCAGCTTGTGGGAAAAATCACTTTTCTTTGTTTTGTATGGATCGCATCCAACATGTGTTTCAATTTTCTGACGATACTGGCTGCCTGCAGGTTCATGCAACTGATATTGCAGCAATATGGCATATGACTGAACTGCAATGAGTGATTGCAAGTCATTTTTGAATATCCTTCAAATGAGAAGTCAAAAGTTTGTGCTCCTTTCTCCTTGTTTCGCCTCAGTAAAGCCACTAACAGTAGTTGTGTGGAAACTGCTGTCCTGTTTCTTCCTTACTCCTCACATCCATTTGTAAGCATTCATTGTATCTGCCACTGTTCAGGAATCCATTGCAATCAGTTTGAAAGGATTCACCACACACACTGAGGGGTCTCTTCAAGCCTCTTAATGTGCAGAGACAAAATGTGCTGCAACATCATTGATATTAAGGATTTCTGTCTGTTGATTACTTCCTCCCACAGCGAGACGGGATTATCATGCTGCTATCTTCCATATGCAAATTAGACCAAAGTAATTTACGACAATCTCCATACTGCCTTTGAAATGAATATTCAATGTGCATATCATGTAAAAAGTTTGAATTAAGTACTTTCATGGCAATTTGAATTTGGTAGACGTTCACTTTCTTATATAAAAACAGTTATTTCAAGCTTTGTAGTTCTTAGATGTATTTCTGTGATTTATGAAACAGTATTAGAGGTACAGCTCATCGTTGAGCTTCATCTCAAACTGCTGCTTGTCACTCAGGAAAAGTGAGAAGTTAATTGCCTGCGTGACTTTGTGCAGGTCAAACCAAGCTGTCAGCTGGTGCACCATACATCAAGGTAATGTCTGAACATGAATGTGACATCTCCCTTCCTGACTTACACCGATTTGATAAGCTATGCGGTCTGAGATCTGACATTTAATTGGTTTATGGACATCAAATGTCACTCTGAACAGTGGCAGGTGATTATTAGTGAGATGTGTTTCTAAGAGACCATCTCACGGGATCTCACATGGAAACACTTATTTGTGTAGAAACAGCCTCCACAAAAAGCATTTAAGATCTCTTTTCCTTTTCGTTATTATATTTTGTGAATATACAGTGCAAATTATATAGTACATGATGGCATGATTCACAGTAGATGTCATTTGATCCTTCACTAAGTCCTGCCCCCAGATGCAGACTGGCCAATCACAACGTAGCATCAGGCGGCTCAGACCAGGGTCCGACAACAACACAGCTGTGCTCCATTGACTCTAATGCAGTTGTTTCAGGTTTCCTTCATTTTCAGGCTGGTTTTGTAGATTTGGAGCTAAATGTTGTGCCTGGGACACGTCGTGTATTAATGATACTCGTTACCTGGAGAGGTTTGAAAAAGATACATGATATATGTTTCTTCCCTGTTCCACCGTTCATCTGCACACACTGTGATGCCACACAGCTGGTTCAATATCAGCAAAGTTTCCCTTTATATTCATTGTCTTGTGTGGCGATCAGCAGTGATGTGGTGGTTCACTTTCACACTGTGATCTGTAGCCTATAGTTCGGCTTTAGCTTCTAACTATCTTTGTCTTTTTAACCTGTTGTTGCTGCTGAGTCAGTTTGACATCCTGGATATATCCTTCAAACACAGACTGTAGACCCCTCTGTCTGCTTCTCTCTGGAGTCACTGTTTCATTTTTCCAAAAATATGATAATATTTTTCCAGGGAGTGCAGTTAGTTACAGTGTGGGCTCCATGCTTACTCTAAGACAAAGAGCCGGGGCTTAGCGAAGGGTCAATATTTGCATATTTGCATGTCTGAAAGTTTAGTTTTTGCTCTCTTGAACATGGCTCATATTAAACAAATATCACTGTGAATCCTGCCTTAAGCCTTGCAGTTCAGCAGATGAGTCATCAAACTTTTTGTGGATGTCACAGGAAGTTGTGAAGGTACCTCCTGGGGAGGTAATGTGATAAAACTGCTGTTTTTCTGGAGAGCTGACATGCCCCATCAGTGCTGTACAGTGGGGCTTCTTAATGCACGTTAACTCGAGTTGATGTGTATTAACACCCTTAGGTAGGTGTAGATGAAGAAAACAAAAACAAGGTTGTCTCTGTCTCGTATAGTGCCTAATGTCAGTGGATCAAACATATCAGGTATTGAATTGATCTCAAGGTTCTCCAGTTCAAAATATGACCAGACTTTACTGTGGATATCAGTTCTGAAACAACGCATGGACAAAAATGTGTCCTGCGACAGATGGTTGGGCTTGTTGTTATTAGCCGAAATTATTTTTGGAAAACGTATGCCTCCCACCGGCTGTTAAGAGAAGTGGGTAGTAAGCAGATGGTATAAAACGGTCAATATAACAAGTTCTTCTACGATTGTGAGTCACTACAGCCACAAGAGCACACAGTCACGCATGTGCACAGAAAATATTACATTGATTGGTCCAGTAGTTTGCAAGATTAGCTCGTGGTCAGACACACACACACACACACACACACACATATAAGCACATGACCAAACACATTATCTCCTCCAGACTTCTGCCTGGAGGAGATAACAACAACTTAAATCCCATAGCCATTACATTATTAGCCAGCACTGTGAGAACGTTTCAGTATGGTCAGTGTTGCCAGGTTAAATAAAAGTTAGGAGGATGGACGTATTGTGAAACTATGAGACATGAGCTTACTGTGAAGTGAATATGACACCTAACGCTATTAAAAGCTCCCACTGACACGTCATTTTTCTCTTAGAAGGGATATTTATATTTTAATGTAATGGATCTCAGTGAACACCAGCACCATAACTAAACATCGGCTTAATCCTCTGTTACACTGAGTGTGACTTCAGACATGTTTGTAGGACAGTGTCAAGTTTATTTTTACTAAAAGGTAGCCTACTTTGTAGAGTTGAAAAAGGCAGACTCAGACTCAATCAATGTCAGCTGAGAGTCAAGGTCGAGGCTAATCAAGGCTCTCTTAATTCCCTTGACAGGAAACACTTGGGGATGGGGCCATTTGGCTCTAACTTCAGCTTTTGGAACATGGTCTCATTCCTGTTATGATTTGCCTCTTGGGCAGAGGCCCTGGATGTTACTAAAATGCAGGGGTGGAAGTAACGAATTACAAATACGTTACTGTAATTAAGTACATTTTTTGGGTACTTGCACTTTTATTGTATTTTTTTCAAGTGTCTAATTTTACTCATACTTGAGTACAATTTACACCATGTAATCTACTTCGCTACTTTTAAAATCATAAGTTGCTACTGAGTATGCCCACAACTGGAATTAATGTTCAAACCTTTCATCTGCATCTTTGTAGCCAATGGTGACCGCGCCAATTAATCTATGACGTAAAGAAAGGACAACTCCGCTGCAGCAGCACAGGTGGCTGGCGGTAACATACCTACACATCGGAGTAGAGACTAATTTATGGACTGAAGATTTTGAGAAGCCAAAGGTGAGTGTCCATGCGCCGCAGTGCTCCCGCTCCGCAACATAAAGAAGTCCGACTCCACGTCCAGTAATTTCCTCTTTCGTTGGTGTCATGACTGCCCAGTAGTACCTGGACAACCGAGCCGTGGTGGCACACAGGTATGCGGCGTGTCAGAGGAGAAACGAGCCGGGAACGTTCTTTACTTGTCAGGGGAGGAGGGTTGCTGGTTGATTTGTATTTTATTTATTTATTTTTGGGACTAGGTTGCACTTTTGGCAGTAGGGGAACACTGCTTTCTGAGAGGCCCAAAGTGTTCCCCTACTTCTAATTTTACAAATTAAGCACTGGTTATTAGTTTGGCTAGATAAGTCTGCAACGATATTGTCACTGCCATTGGTTTGCCTGATATTAAAATAAGACGGAGCTGCTAACGTGCGCGTGTGCGTGCGTGCATAATAGAGCTACAATTCTTAGAGGTGTTTTAGCTTAATATTTGGACAACCACCGTCATTACAGTAAATTAAATCTGTAGTCATTTATTACTCACAGGCATTCAGCAGGCCTATATTTTGTGCTAGAGTGACGCTATGTTATATGAAACATTAACCATGAAAATTAACCATTTCGTGTTAGCTTGTCGGTAAGGGGGGTAAATAGTGCTCCAAATTTAGGCTAATGTTTAGCATGGCGATCAGGGCAGGAGCAAAGGGCCCCTTGTTCTCTTACTTTGAGATGCCTGAATGAAAATGTTTTCGTATGATAAGCGTTACCCCTTTACAGACACATCCACTTCACTCTAATCCCTTGCAGTTTTGTGCAAAACCCACGCGGTTATTTTGTGTGCGGTATTTATGTAATTTCATCTGTTCTATTTTATTATTCCTGCATATTGGGGTCCTTAAACAGTATTACAGTTGGATAAATTGGGGCTGACTGGAAAGCTGTGACTCTTGTGGAGTCAGTGAGCCCCATGTATTCATGTGTGTGCCATGTGTTTACACTCTTCCCTAGTCATATCATTGCAGTAATTTCACTGTATAAGGTGAGCTGTTTTTGATATTTTATACAGGTGAATCGAATTGAATGCCTGCTATTGACAACGCAATAAAACATCCATCGGTTAAAAGTAATTAATACTCTGAGTAGTTTTTGAGTAGTTTTTAAACACCAGTACTTTTACTTGTAATTCAGTACAATTTAAGCAATGTCACAGTACTTGTGCCTGAGTACAAATTTTCAGTACTCTTTCCACCTCTGCTAAAATGATGGCGGGGGCAGCTTTTTGCATCGAATCTTGACACAAAAGAGCAGGGCGTGAAAAAAGGTGGTGTGAAAAAGGTGTATTCAGACAGGAAGAAAAGCCAAAAATGCTTTGGAGACACATTGACTCTGAACAACCCACAGGAACTGAGCTGGTCCAGTGAAGCCTACAAAGTTGTACAAGAGTGATGCCAGGCAGCATGTGAGTGAGCAGGTCTCGAGTGCAGAGCCATGACCTGAAACCTCCGCCTCGGATAAAATAGATGCATAACAAAGAAAAAAGGCTCAGCCGCATGCTGCCAGTCCGTGAGTCCTTATTATTTATGAGTGATGTTTGAAGCAGGTAGATCGAGCACCGTCTGCCTGCAAACACTGAAAAGGTTACCTTGATAAATGTGTGCGTTCTCCTGTGGTTCAACCCGAGATGTTTACAATTTCTGGACTTTCCGAGTAAACCAAACTGTGTGGATAAAGCAACTGATGTGAGTGTTGTCTAAGTGTCTAGACATAATAGGCCTTTCTCAGCAGCACAACGATTTTGACTTGTCAAACATGGATGTAATAAATAACATTATTAATGGCTCCGGTCCATTTAGGTATTCCACTTCCTGACCACAGTAATGTATCTAACATGAACAGAGCTATCATCAGTTACACATGTGCTTCTCCTGCAAGCCTCAATGTCTGCTGCAAAAAAGGGCTATCAATGGGGAATTTTAAGTGTGTAATCATGTGACAAAAAAGCAAGCCGTGAAAAGATAATGTTAAACTGCGTCTATCTGCAAAGCACTGTTTGGAAGCTGTTCATGAGTTACAGCCCTTGAAAAGAATGTTTAACCTCAGCTGCATCCTCATGAGGAGCCCCATGAACACTTGATTTGAGTGAAGGAATGTAACATAAAGACTTCACTGGGAGTTAAGTCTTGCATGACGTACCAGGAGCATCAAACTGTGTGAGTCCACATGATCTGAGGTACCTACAGAGCAGAGACACAGAGACAAAATCACTGTGAATAACACACAGAAAGCACAACAATATTGTTGCAACAACTCCTCACTGAGACTGAATACATGTTTAGAAATATTATGTAACAAGGTATATATGCATGTGGAGCATTAAAAACTCCATACTCGATCAGCTCAAATGTTGGCATTGTAAGGCTTTAAAGCCCCCAGACGTGGATGTTTTTAAGGGACCTTTCACTGTGTTTCCAGCGTCTTTTAGCTTGTTGTTTCCTGTTTTACTTTGAAACTCACATCTCCCCTCTTTTCAAAGCACTTCACTTCCTGTCCCTGTGTGTTTTCCCTCCCTTTTGATTTTTGTTGTTTTTCCGGTAATGACGTTTTACTGCCTTCTGATTGGCTACAATGGCCTTACAGTTAGGAGTTATATCGCCACTTACTGCTTTGGCATGTGCGTTACATTGCTTGATAGTGGAATTTGCGGTGTCATGTGTACGAGGTATTTTTATTACACCGCTCGTATGGACGCAGATTTTTTAAAAACTGGAGGCCAAAAAAGTTTGGTTTTAAAAATACCCACGTTCGTGTGGACTCGGCCTCAGTGCCAGTTTGTCTTAGCTCCTTGTGTGTCCAGCGTTCCAGACCAACAGACTTAGCCTGTTGATTGATCTGCCTCACCCCTACTGGATTTGTTTGCCTCAGCTGATCGTCCTTCTGTGGACTGGACCTACCTTTTGACCAACAAACGCTATGTTATTTTACCCAAACTAAGTGAAGTGTCGCTATTTTTCCAGCAGTGATAGTGCCAAAAAGCAACTATTGCCGACATTGCTGCTTTTTCAGTGGGTACCGTGCCCCCCAGAATGGGTATTTTGAGCCAAAACATGATCTTTTTCTAACCATAATTAAGTTATTTTAGTTATTCAAGTTTCAATGTATCCACTACAAAGTAATATACAAATTCAATGTATCTGTGGTTTGCAGAAATGTACAATGCCGACATTATTTCTGCTTGTGTTGAATCCAGCAGTATACTAACAAGCTCAAGTTTCTATATTCTCATATGATGTTGTTATAGATATTTTAGAATTATTATATTATAATTGTGAGCATCGATAGCAACCAACAAACTTTAGACGACAGTGACAGTATTTGCACCTGACTTGATTAAACACTGTTAAAATTAATCCTCCATGCCTAATCCTCGGTGGACTTTCCACTGTCATTGCCACACAGGACAAGCTGCAGTATTCATTATTCATTGGCCAACATTAATTATCTACTGTGAAGGGATAGTTACAACAGTACACAAGCCTGTGTACTGTTGAACAACATTCGGTGTATAATCTTATCTCCAGTTTATCATAGGCTGGCATATGTATGAGCGAGGGCTTGACACAAACACCAATATTTATTCAAATCAAATGAATGATTGGAGATATTTACAGCAAAACACTTCACACATACAGAGTTCCTCTAAACACTACAATAGGGTGGTCCACCTTGGACATGTCACCAGCCTACTGCAGAGTAAACAGTAAGACAGATGTCCAGACTTTGCATTATTTACTGACTCACTGAATTAATGGGTACGTTGTTGCCAGTTTAGTGCAGCAGCCTGTCAAAATAGATAAACCACACTTAAAAGCAAAATGGACATATTTTTAACCCTGTGTCCTCATATGAGAACATTACATTTCAGGTTTGCTGCACCGCATACTTGATTCTGCTTCACTTATGTGTGTGTTAGGGTGCTTTCACACCTGCCCTGTTTGGTTCAGTTCAATTGAATTTTAGTTCATTTGTCCCCTAAGTGCGGTTCATTTGGGCAGGTGTGAACACAGCAATTGCACTCAGGTGCGCACTAAAACAACCGGACTGAGACCTTCTTGAAGAGGTGGTCCGTTACAAACTAACTCTGGTTGTTTGTGGCGAGAACGTGTTCCAACCTCGATCCAAACCAACTGCAGTCACATGACACATTGTTTGGGTTAAACATGAGCATGTTACAGTCCTGGAGGATTATTAACATTCAGCACATCCGATGCATCAAAACATTGTTTTCTAGTTGGAGCCGCGCCTCGTTTTCAAACTGTATGGTTTGGCTAAAATGAACAATGACAGCAATATAGTCCACGATGAGCAGCGCTAAAATCAACCTGCGTAGTTGTCCCTCCATTGTGACATTAGAAAGTGTCACATTTATCTTGCAAGTGTTCTCTTCTTCAACGTTTTATTTAGTTCCTAGATTTTTCCCACATAGAAATTCTGACCAATCAAGAGCAGCTTTTACACACAAGGCATTTGATCTGGTCCGTTTGTAAATGCTGCCGTGAGAACACGAACCAACTCTAGGCAATTATGCAAATTTGTGACAAAATTAGTCCCTGATTCAGACCAAAGCAAGTGAACTCTAGGTCTGAAAGCACCCATAGACCTCTTTATAAGCCATTGCATGGAAGCAAAAGCACACTAATCCGTCTAAAAACAAGATGGCCGCCATCTTGGTCAAGTCATTCTACAGCTAATCCCAACACAAAGTCCAAAACCTATCAAACTTTATGGTTAAAACTTGTTTATTTATACTTAATAATATTTGTAGTTTCATATTGCATATGAATTTGACCAATTTTAGCAATAATAACAAGTTGATTAGTAAGTTTGCTTTTGAGGACATGGGGACTTTATTAATGTTTTATCACAGCACAGACCAATTAAGTGTGACAAACTATTCCTACAAACAAAAACGACAATTCTAGCTGGAGCAAGGAAAATAAATAGAGCGTCATAGCTTCACAAATCACAAAGCTTTCAGAGATGTTGCATTGTTTACTATTTTGTTTTTGTATAGCAATGTTCAGGCAGTTATTTTGACTATTAAAAATAAACTCCTTCTTCCCATATGAAGACTTTTTAAAAACTGCTTCCTTAATATACTTGTGCCTTATTAATCCCAAATAGCTGGGAGAAATTAAAAATGCATACCAAGCAAAAGCTCTGGTCTCAGGAGGATACAGGGCGGGGCAGTGGTGGTAAATAAATACATTGCTCTAAATATATTCCAAAGTAATCAGCCTCTGTGACATCAGATTATTATTCATAAAGCCCTCAATGCATCAGTTTGAGAAAATTGTCTGATTTCTGTGTCAGTGATTGGACACAGAGCCAGCCCTTCCCAGTGAGGAGAGTGATCACTGAGGTGGAGGATTATTTAAATGTTGTCTGTTTTCCAGGCGTGATGCTCAATGACACAATCTGACATAGATATCACAACTATCTGCCTGGTTAGATACCCTAAGGTCTTGTTGTCATTGTAACTAATGAAGCTTTAAGTGAACATGCAGCATGTACAATTAAATAATTTGACATAATCTGGTAATTACGGCTCGTGTTTTATGATTACAGGAAGGAGCTGAGGTGATTTGATAGATAGGTCATAATTATGTTAATTGAATAGATAATTAGATATCTATTGACTGTTTCCTCCCTTCGAAGGCCTTCTTTATTTATGTGATGGTGTTTTTAAATACGGATGATACTAATAAATCCTCTGGAGCTTAATAAGTTTTATTGAAAATAATTACTTAGTTGTTTCTTATATTCTGTATGATGTAATGACACCGTGCACAGATATGTGCTTTTACTGGTGTTGTAGCTAGCCTGAAATGAAATGCATATACACATGCAGAATAGAGTTGGGATGGAAATTTTATAATAATAAATATGTTTATTTACTTCTGTGGTTATTGTTTTATTTAGATTTAAATTCAGTTATTTATGTCGTGCCTATTTATTAATTTATCTTGTGTATTCATATTTTATTGATTTTTTTATTTTTTATAAACAATTGATGTATTCCATCTTAATTTATTCCACTGTCAATGTATTAGTTTAGTTATTTATTATTAATATACAATATATTTATGACGACCTAGTTCTGGTGTAAGGCCAATCCTGTTGAGCTGGAGGTGGGAACACTGGTTCAAATCACCAGTATGAGAGGGAAGAATTCATCTTTATTTTGTGTTTCTTCTTCATTTGACAAATTTCAGGGTACAAGTTCAAGTTCAAGGTACAGTCCATTGGAATTTGTATTAATATGCTAGTTGTCCAATTTCTGAAGGTAAAAGTAGCAACCTGGTAGTGAGGGGATTTACAGAGCTTGACAAAGAGGACACACAGACCCTGTTCACACCTGGTTTTAACGTACATCTTGAGTGCTCAGATCAGGTGGACAGCACAAAATACAAACCTAAACATGCATCCTGATAAAGTTTTATGCACCAATTTAAGGTGGAAATATCTTTATTTATGTAAAAAACAAAATTTAAGTTAAAGGTGACAGTTTGAAATATAAAATTAAGTTATAGAATATAATACAGTAAGCTCTCGGGCACTCTGTCTCCTGTAGATCAACTTTTCTCATTTGATGTTCCCTGCTGAGTCAGTACATGTGAAGGCATGGTTCATTTTCCAACCTACTTTGTGTCTTCTGTTTGGGGAATAGCCGCTTTAAATATGCAAGTGTCACCTATTCACATGATTATTCATTTATTTGTTTCAGCAAGATTGCTGTACATTCCAAACATATTCGCACTACAGTATACTGGTAATTTAGAGGAAAACACTGTATCACTACATTTACCGAACAGATACATGTTAGTGGTTATGATGCAGATTCAGATTATAACTCACAAAATTTAACAATTAAAATATCTTGCTTTAATATTTAATAAACTAGTTTGCATTATATAAGAATGAAATGTGCCACCTTGTGCAGATTTTCAGTTCATTTAAATACATTGTGCTAATAAAACTCTGCTGACTGTAACTACAGGACTTCGACTTCAGCTTTTGCTGCAGGCTGTTAATAGTTTCACTTCAGAAAAAAAAGTTCTACAGCTGCCAATAGTCTACCAACATTCTCAGTCGGAGAAAGGGTTAAAATAAAGCGGGGCAATTTGCTTGGGGCCCCCAAACACTAAATCTGACCCCAGAGGTAATAATAATAATAAGAGCACAGTGAAACACAGCTGATGAAAGAAGAGCGATGCGTCCTCATATTTACAAAGAGTTCCATCCAAAGTATGACTAAAACTGAAACTAAAACAAAATTTAAAGAAATCACTTCCCAGTGCTGAACGTTTGACTGTTTATTTCAGACACTTGTGCTGTGAGGAGAAGCTTCGCTCTGCTTGTCTGCATCTGTCACTGTGCTGTCAGGCTTTTGCTCTGACTGATTGATCAGCGATTAGGGAAGTCAAAAGAGGTGTCTGAAGGGAGGTGTGTTGATGTTTTTTCAATTTATATTATTATTAGGCCTACTTGTTTTTGCCAGTTGATGAAAATAGTAAAATTATTACTGACACAGGCTGCTTAAATGTAATCACCTGATTGCGGGGAATGTATGATGATTTATATTTTAAAGAGAAGAAAAATGGGGTGGCAGAAACATAACTTTTCTTCCCCTAAATAAATTATGGGGATGCATTTGCTCTGCTTGCTCCACTGCTCAGACACCTACAAGCTGTGCATTACATCACTGCTGTGCTGATATGGTGGCACCCTCCTGAGACCATCTGAAACACACAGAGCACTATCTGAGACTCTCTCTGGAGGAGGGGAAGTTTAAGCGGCTGTGTGATGCTCTTCATTGGAGGTGGAAAACCGAAACTAACTTAAAACACTTCTGATCAGGCATCGTCCCATACTGAATGCTGAATCAATAGCTTATAAGTTGGATTTGTCCAGTATTTTCAAGTGCAGAACTATTACAATGAAAATAATGTGAATGACTTTGCTCAAATATTGGTTGGGACAAGTCTGTCCTCCTAAAATATTAGTTCATTGAACCTTTATTTAACCAGGAAGTCCCTGTAGATTAAATTCTATTTTTCAAAGGGTGACCTGGCCACGTGAAAAATAGATACATAACACTGAATCCAGTTTAGGAATAGCAGTCGCTGTTAAGTTAAACATGTTTTTAATCAGAGCTTGGACTCTCCCAAAAAGGCTAAATCAAGATGTAGTGTGTTCAAGGTTATTCCATGACCAGGGTGCAAAGTAGGAGAAAACTGCTCCACCAATTTCAGAGCAAATTCTGTGTATCTGGTAGAGCTTCCTTTTAGTGGAGTGAAAATCATATCAGCTGTCAGTGAGTGACAGGCGGCTACACAGTTTCAGAGGGTGGTTACCGAGTATGTAAGTAAAAATGTACCAGTGCTGCTTTCCTTAGGCTGATGGAGGGCCAGGAAACCAGATCATAAAGTACACCGCAATGTGTGTGAGACACTGAGATGGATATAAGGCAATGATAAATAATGAACACAGGTGTGAGCGGCGATGTGTCTCGGCTGTCTACTTGTGTTCGGATCACTGAAATGCATTTTCAAACCACGTATAATCAGGGTCAGAGTGTCTCTTGCCACATGAGGTGTGAGTGCCACTGAGTTCAACAAATGATTAGCTATGTTGTTTTCCTAATTAATAAATATTTCAAATGACATTTCGGATGGTTGATTGAGTGGATCCTTCTGAGACCCTGTGTCGTATGAGGACATCATATTTTGGGTTTACTTGATCTTAGACTTCATTCTACTTAGACCTGGTGCCTAGCCTGGAACCCAAATCTAGAAAGATTAAGAGTCTGGCTATGAATAATGCAAATGGCCCAACTCGAGGGGCGGCACCAAGCATGCATTTGAAAATATCACTGCACGCAATTTGATAACACTACAACCAATCAGAACAAAACGGGGGTGACGTATCCAGAGCGCTACCAGCGGAGCTAACTGGTAGATTAGACTCTTGTCGTATCAGGTCGGCAAAACAGCAAAAACATCCTTCTTGCAAAGGAAAGATTCAAGTGCTGTCTTCTGTTCCTCTTGTCGAGAAAAAGCCAAGTCTAACTTGTGCATTGTAGCGGCCAAAGCTGTTTCAAACAACTGGTGCTCATCCGTAGCCATCTTGCAATGTTTACTGACTGATTCTGGACTTTGTCGTTGCAGCGCTGTCGTCATCTGTTTAGCCTCTGGCTCGCCTATATGAGAAACACCGATGTGATTGGTGCAGCTCAGCTCCAACGGCATGGTGAGCATAATTTCTGATTGCCAGAGTGACTCGCTGAGCAAATTCAAATTGTGCTCTCGCGAGAACTCTGGATTTCCAGGGTACCTGTTGCCTTCATTCATGGACACTTTTTTGTGCCCTCTAGTGGTAGTAAGAGCACAATGAATTTAAAAAAATGCAGCCATCTCTTCCAAGTCAGTCTGCAGCTGATCTCAACAATATATTTTTTTATTTTAGCAACAGTAACAAGCTAAGACACTGTTAATCAGGAAGTACTCATTTGAGGACACTGGGACTTAAAATCATTGACAGTGTTTTGTTTTTTATACTAACCAGGTCCCACTGATGCCAGATTGCGAGGATAAATTAGAATTGCATACCAAACAAAAGTTCAGGTCTCATGAGGATATAAATTATTACAAACCAGATACTTATGGGCCTATTCAGCATTGCATGAACTCCATCACACATAGCCTCTGTGGAAATACTGGACATAAACATTGCTCTTGCCTCAGGCAGAAATCATTGAGGAAAAGATGTCTGTGAGATCATGAAAATACATTTGGGGACGCAAACAGCTGCTGGATAGAACATTTAGGTCTTCTTCTGAAGGTTGCACAGGGAAAACATTCGACTGAATCATGGATCGTATACAACATGTTGAAGTCACACACAGGGCGAGTTACTAGCTGACAAATACATACCATGCAGAGTACAAGACTTATAGGAGAAGGAGACATCGAGGCCTCTGCTAAGCAGCATTATGGCTGAACTGCAGGAGGTACAGGGGGATAAATATGAAACAGAGACACTGCAGGCAGAGGCCCAGACTGCAAGCTACAGAAGACCAGTAGGACATAAACACCAGTTTATCTGTTCATCTTTGAGCCAGCAGTACATGAGCCCGAACCATAAAGACAAGCCGTATCTGCAGCAGGGGGTGATGGAGATGAAGATAGGAGTCAACAAACATAGACTGATGATTTTATTGAAAGCTTGTGGTGACAGGAGCACAAAGGCGCTGCGTTTGACAATGGGTGGTGTGACTTTCTCCAGCATGTCAAAAAATACACACACATCCAAATATAATATTCTCTATGTTGCCTTTTTCAACCTTATGTAGCTTAGTTTTTCTGTTTTATCTTATCATAATGAAGTAAATGTTACTTGCTATCGTAACTGCAACAGAGCAATGACATCATCGTTTGTTAGATTGGCTCCTTACACGCCCAGTTTTCGCGATGCAATTATGTCTGCCATCAGGTACGATCTCTCCTCTGCTCGATTTACAGCACAAAGGAAGTGCATCGACCATTGCACAACCAAAACAGGAAGAGGATAGCACTTTTGTTTTTTCACGTTTTTATAGCTGTCCTCATTTATCAGTGTATTTCCTTTGCAGTTATTATCCCAAGTAGCGGAAATGGGAAATGGTGGAACGACCAAAGTGACTGTGGGAGCCAAAATGCAGAGTGTCCTGTGCTGTTGTTAGTTGCTCAACTCTGAGGACACAGAAAGCAATCCAGTTGTTTTTGCGACAGCTGCGGCAACAATAGTACCACTAGTGCACCCTAGCAAGGAAAAGTTGAAAAAAGTCGTCTGTTTCCACATTAACTTTTAATTCGTGTGTGGTTTGTAACCTCATTGATTTTTTCGTTTTCCATAACCGCTTATCCTGTTAGGGGTCGCAGGGGGGCTGCCTAGCTGACATGGGCGAGAGGCAGGGTTCACCCTGGACAGGTCACCAGACTATCACAGGCTGACACATAGAGACAGACGACCATTCACACTCACATTCACACCTACGGACAATTTAGAGTCACCAACCTGCATGTTTTTGGACTGTGGGAGGAAGCTGTAGTACCCAGAGGAAACCCACGCTGACACAGGGAGAATGTGCAAACTCCACACAGAAGGGCTCCCCCACCCTGGGGTTCAAATCTTCCACCCTGGGTTTGAACCAGGAGTCCTCTTGCTGTGGGGCGACTTAACCATGTATTCATGATGGCACCAGGTACCAGTAATTTCACTTTCTACCCTGTTGTCCTCCAGCTTTTGTAGGGGAATGGCACTTATTTTTCAAAGGGCGCCGACGCACCAAGCTGATGGTCAGATGTTGGTTTTGGCGGTTTATCCCGCATCATTGGCACTGGTCAGCCCTTATGGGCTTTTTCGTTAGCTGTTTTAGCACAGTTAATAGCCTTGGAGCCAGTGGAGCCCAATAGTGAACGAAATCACTCTGATTGGCAGTTCAGAGCAGTGCATGAAAACAGAAACAGAAGTGAGGAAAGTAAACAAAAACTGGAGTTGAGAGGGAGTGAGATCAAACAAGGAGAGGAGGAGATGCAATAGTTTGCTTTCATCCCCACTAGTTTGATATCAGTTTGGTGTGTTCAGCCCTTTTAAACAAACAAGGCTGTTTCCATACTGATGTTATCTGAGCTCTGACTTTAATTGACGTCTGAATTGTCACATCGGCTTCTTCAGTTGTGTTTGTTTTAGCCCATTCTTTCTCTCTCAACCTCCTTTGAGCCACAGTCAGGCTTCCTCATGCCTGTGCATCTCTATTAAGCTATAATGCCACCTTTCCCCTCATCCTGGTCCCCTGACTCTCATATCTTCCTGCTCACCAGTATCTAATTTCCCCGTCAGCGTGTCAGTGCATTTCCCGGCCCCTTTTCCCATGTCAGTTGCCAGAATGTCAGTTGTGCTTTGTGTCTTGCTTTCCTGCCTGCATATAAGCATATGTACCTTCACTTCTTGGAAAAAATCACTGAACTGTCACTGTCTGCCTGGACTATCAGTGTTTGGATCTTTCCCATGCTGCTTCCACCCACCTGCCTGACATGAATACAGGAAGTGAAGCTATGAAGCATTTCTACTTGTGCCAGAACAACTTACATTAGATGGTGCATTCACATTAAGCCACGAAAAAGAACTTTGCTACCTTTAATTGATTACTCATGCAAATTTAATAGCTGGACTGTGGACCATGTTCACTCACCAAAACAGCCAGTGCACTGACTGTAACTGTGGCTACCATGTCCTCTGTGACAGCTCAGGCTGCTATCAAAATGTAATAAGAAACTCCTGTTTGAGTTTCTTTCCTCCAGACTCTTGACTCTGCACATTACGCAGCCTTGCACAAATATTTATCTTTAAAACATTTTCATTCCACAAGGATTTGTCTTTGCTTTAAACTCACTTGGAGCAAATTCAAATGTTCATGTCCACAATGCTCCATCGACTTTATGCACAATCAAGCCACCTCTCAGATTGTATATTCAGTACATGGACACACCATAAAAGAGAGCTCACATTTGGAGCATAAAAAGACATCATTAGCATTTCATTGATTTGATACTGGACCAATTATACTCTACCTAATACTGTGGACAGCTCTGCGCTGATGCTGTGCCGGCCAAGGTTACTGCTAATGAAGTGCCTCAAAGCCCTGACTCCCTGAGGTCCTGTTCAGAACTTTTACATGATAAGCATAAACTCTGACGTGATGTGTTTAGAAGTTTAACTGATAGATTCAGACAGCTCTGTTCAGCAGCTGTCTACACAGAGTACTCGTCTGAAATTGATGTGAGGCGATCATTTAGATTTCTAGACACAGACTCGCTTACTCCTGGTCTTTTTTAAAAAGCCAAACCCACTCTGTATTAATCGCCAGTATTATAAAGAGGGATGTTTCCTCTTAAATGACACTATTTTGGGCAAAGTCTAAGTGGTACTAATGCTGGAGAGAGTATATTAAGTTAATCAGACAACAGACATTTCTGCACCTTCACCAATTAGTACAATTAGTAACAACAATAATCATTGCAGCCATTGCAATCAGTGGTTGCCGGCTTAATTGCTCATTTGCGACAACAAAGATGATTATCAGTTTAAAGTCACGCTTCAGCTCCGCTTCTCGAAGACCAAACTGAACAGACTCTTTCCTTGGCCCATTCCCAAATCACTCCCTACCCACTACCACTTCACTACCGAGTGTCACTCCAAATCAAGTTACACTCACAGCTGTGGAGGGCGCTCCTGATTAAGGGGAAGTGTGTGAAAGAGAAGCCAAACCATGGGACGCCCTCGCCACTCTACCGGAAGAAGGAAGCAGATGTAACCATGGTTACCGACAGACGCTTTGTGAAAGCAAAATAGAGCAACAGGCTATTAAAAAAACATTTACATTTTTTTAAAAAAAAACTTTAATAGGTCAGATAAAAGATACAGTGTATTCGTAGATTGATTAACTGCTTTGTTTTTTCTTCTGTCCTGTAAACGCATAATTATATACATTGTTTTAAATCATGGGATGGATGGGATGAGTGAGTTTTTACACAATAAATAAATAAACTGCCTTTAAACATTCCCTGTTTCCTGGTGGTATTTGCATTTCGGTCCTAAATTGAACTGCCACAACAGCTGGGAACCTTTGAAGGATTTCTGAACAGGCCTACCAGGCACAGGCCGGGGAGCCCAAAGTGTGAGGGGGCGCTCTGCACCAGAGTTCGTTTGTAACTGGGCCGAGACCACCTCTTCTGCAAGGTCTGGATCTGTTTTGGTGCACACCCAAGTGCAAGTGCTGTGTGCCCATACGAACTGACAAACAAGATTTCTCAGTCCACTCGTAGACATATCAGCGATCATACGGATTGATGTGCACTTTTTCTGTGAGCTGGCAGTTGTTTAATTTATTACACTCTGTCATGTCTATTTTTGTTTTTTGTAGCTATTGTAAAAATGGAACATTTTCATAAATAAAATATAGGGGAGAAAACAATGTCACTCACAGTATTTTTATTTAGATTAAGAAATGACACAGCTTGACTTTTGAAAATCACACTCTTTCAAAACACTTCAATAAAATCATTAATCTTTAAACCCTGCTCTTCGCAACACAACACAGCTATTTGTAAAACAACGGCTTTGTTGTCACATATCAGTAAAAACGATTATGATGATGTCCGCAGCATGTACCACATCTGACATTTCACATTTGCATCAACAATTCATCCATTTTCATGTCTGACGTATTATTAACTACATGTGCACAGTGCTGGCTGAAATGATTTTCATGTAACAGTTAATGAATTTATCCAAACAAAGCAGTGAAAACTTTATTAACCTTATCATATGTGGCAGATTAAATATTGTTATCTAACATGGCTTTGTGCAAATTAATGAGGTTGGAGCGAGTCTGATTAATGTGAGCAACGTCATGTTGCAAGTTAATCTCATTGGCATTTACCAACTAAGCAATCAAACGGAGTTCAAGCGTGAATGCTACTGCAGCAACTTCTTAGTGAGGTGTGCTTGTGATAATTGTGCATGCATGTGATGATAAGAATGTAACACAACTGAATCTGATCCATTGGAACCTTTCAAAGTAGACTATATGGATATATGAACATCTCTGTGTGTGTTTGTATGTGAAATCAGTCCAGGGTAGAAAGCTACAGGTCATATTCGTTTTTTCTGCCATATTGTTTCCATTTCATTTCCATTTGCCCTTTTATATAAATGTGATGGCAATTTAATGTATTGTTTTCATGTCTGAATGAGCACCTGAATCACTTGTCCGTAAAAGTCACGATGACAGTCTAATTAGCTTGGACCTACAGTAAAAGCGTTTCTGTATCATCTACAACGCAGATCCAAACTGAATGCCATCAGATCAACATGAGACACAGCAGCCACAGTAATAATTGCCCCAGCTGTCTCGCTTCAGGTGTTTCCAACTTTCATTCATGACAAATGCATGGAGGGAATTAAGCTATGAAGATCCAGCACAATGCTTTACACACAGCATGTGAGCTAGTAGGTTTTAAAATCAATGCGAGAATCTTTACATCAGCTGTAGTTAGTAGCCCCTCCGTGATGAGCAGCGTTGGTTTCTAATGTGAAACTGTCACATTATTCAGTGTTTTTACCAGTTTAAATCGCCGGGTCTGTTTGATTTAGAGAGGACGAGACCTCTGCGGATAATTTGGCTCTCAGTAAAACTTTCCTAAATATCCGAAATTTAGGTTATCAAAGAAAAAAAAGGGAAGAGCAAAGTGAGCCACACTCACAAACAGTGAATGATAATATGTAATAATAAAAATAAAAGGGTGGAGGAAAGATTACGATCTACCTCCAAGCAGGTGTTAAGATGGCATATTTAACTTTGCAGATCCTGCCATTGGTGCCTTCAGGAGAGTGTTGGCCAGCATATTTATCAGGCCCTGAAAGTGACAAGAACATAGGAAAAACACATTTTTTTATTTAGTGTTTTTGCTGGATCAAATTAACTGGTCCACTTGTTTTGAAGAGGAAGAGACCTCTGCAGATAATTTGGCCTTCAGTAAAACTTTTTGAACAATTAACACTGAAGGTATTGTAACTGGGAGAACTTTTAGCTGGTTGCAATTTGCAGTCTTCACCACTAGATGCCACTAAATCCCCCTAAATCTTACACACTGCACCTTTAAGCAATTAAAGAGCTTTTTAGTGTCATTTAAGCTTCCACTAAAGAGAGAGGAAAACACTGTAACCTTCCTCAGATTAACACATGGAACAAACATAAATGCAATATTTCCATTATGCTTTTCATGTTGTTTTTTCCGCATTGTTCATTTGAGGACTCTTTTCATAAAGACATTGTTGCGCCCTCTTCTTTTGCAATGGTTTGATAGCACCCTACTGAAGAATTACCGCCACCAGCTGCTTATAGTCGTGGCTATACTTTCTGAAATGTCAATTAAAAGTTGCTCTGAATTTAGTTTGAAACCTGACATGACTCCTGTGGTGCATTTCCATAAGAGACAACAAATCAAGTATTGACTTTTGGATTCTGGATCAATTTTGGATGGCTATCACACAAAGCTTTAACCAAGCATTTTTTTTATAGTCTATAACAGTGTCATCCATTACTTCGAGCCTCAGGGCTAAAAAGCACCTGTGTCGGAGTTCCAACTGCTTTTATTCACAAAACCAAAGTAGGGTAAAGTGTTTATCCAACACAGCACACACTACTGTGAGGAAACTGTGTACAAGTGCAAGCGAAGGACATCTACTCTTGGATCACTCTTGATATTGTGTATGTGTGTGAAGGAGAATGATTCCAAGAACGGGAATAACAAATTACTTGTGATAAAGGCCTTTTGTCGTAGGAGATGTTGTAATAAGATCAGTTTTCCTGTTTTGAAGGTGCAATTCCTGATTGACTATTAAAAAAGCATGATTAAAACCAGATAAGAGGTGTACAAAGAACAGTTAAATGCCTCTGATGCTGTTTGTTTAAATCGATATCACTTGTAGAGAGTGTTTTCTTTTTGTTCGCTCCCTAAAGCAGTTATTACTTTCTAACCTTTGTTCAGCTGGGGCAAATTTGGGCATAGGCAGTGGCTGATTGATTGACTTGTTTGGGGATTGGGAGGGAAAAAAGGCTGGGCTGCATGGAAAGCAACTGTTAAAAGCAAAAGCCGAGAAGTTGTTGAGCTCTTGTTAAACAGCTTTTTCAATGTGATGCGGTTGGTTTGAAATGGGCCTGTAATTGCTACTTACTTAGCTTCTAAATTGCAGTTTAAGAACAAATAACCACAGTTATCTTGGAAAACACCCTGATAGAGGAGAGCTGTTTACTCCCTGGAGTGCGGCTGATGCCTTGCAAATAAAACATGCAGTAGATTGGGATCAAAAACTCATTTTATGTCAATGCCAGAGCGGTATTGAGGCGCTGACAGCTTGACTAATCTTCTGAAATTTGCCAAAGGAGACTGTCCTCCCAAGAAGAACTTCAACAGTAATTTGTGATTTGTTGGAAAGGCACAAATGATGTTGTCCTGCTGATAGAGATCAGATTAGAAAACGCTTTTTTGAATCATTGCAGAGGGCACGGACAGATGATGTATTTTGTTGTTTAATCTGGAGGACTTTTTGAGCCTAAAGTCATTACATGCCTTAGTAGAGAGGTGTCAGGGGCTACTAGTGCTTCTCAGTCCATTGATAGTAGCAAATGAGGAACATATATTCATATCCTATTAATGTTCACATAAAGCAAAACTAAATGAGTTCGTCACACCACATAAAAATGTGTTATTACTCACCCAGCCAAATTTGAATGATGAGAAAAATCTCCAAGTTTATAAAATTGGGTTTCAAAGTCATGAAAAAATAAGCAATATTCTCTGCTGTGAGATGCTGGGGCGTGTCCTCTGAAGGAGCTGAAACAAAAATGATGACGATGTAGTGTATTTCACGTGACATCAGATAACTCGCCCATCTACCCCAGAAAGCAGGTAAAGAGAGGGGCCCTGGAGAGGCCTCACTATTATTTTTTTTGCTATTATGTTGTTGTGGCCCGATGTAATATTTCAAAATGACAGTAGTAACAGAATTAGGAAAAAATAGTTAAAGATAAACATTTAGACCATTTCTCTTCCCCCATTAATGGCGCCCCTGATGGATGACGTCGTCTTAGCATTCATCTTTACAGCCTAAGCCCAGGGTCAGCCCTGCTCCAGTTCGTCATTGAGCCATGTCAGGCCTGCTAAAAAATCCTGAACACAAAAACAGTGAAAAACAGTTTAACTGTCAAACTTTACAATTAAGTACTGAAATGTATTGTCATATGTGTCCGACAAGTATTTTCTAACATGTATAACATTGTTTCGTTTTACCCAGACTTTATCAGAGACTTGAATGTCTTGCACTTCTCAGTCCTAAAATTGTAGATGTGAAGTCTATAAATGTCATAAATAACCTGGAGTTTTGGGAAATTGATACTTATCTGTTGTTGTTTTTTTAGGAGAAACAGTTTGAGCTCTTGTAGGGGCAACAGCATTAATAACAATCCTTGTGATTTTGGAACTGATTTTAATTACAAGGTGAAACCACAGTGAGGGCAGAGGAGGTAGAAAACATCTGATTGACTGGTCACCATTTTACACTGTAAGATTTAAAGGTCCAGTGTGTAGGATTTAGGGGGATGTATTGGCAGAAATTCAATATAATAAGTGGGTTTTCAGTCGTGTATAATCACCTTGAAATAAGGATTGTTGTGGTTTCGCCACCTCAGAATGAGCTGTTCATATCTACATAGGGAGCAGGTTCCCATCCAAGGGGATCACCATGTTGCACCACTATGTTTCTACAATAGCCCAGAACGGAAAAATCAGACACTGGCTTCAGACAGGGCTTGAATGGATAGTGCACTCAAAAATGAAAACTCAGCCATTATCTACTCACCCTCATGCCGAGGGAGGCTCTGGTGAAGTTTCAAAGTCCTCACAACACTTGCGGAGATCCGAGGGGGGAGTGGGTAGCAGCACAACTGCACATCTAATGGCTGACGACGAGTTCAAATGACGTTTTTCCAAACAACTTTTTATGGCGGGGCTTCAGGACACTTGGATCACTACGGACAAGCAGTATGGAGATATTTTGTGGTTTCAATTATGTGTTTTTGGACGTTTTAATTTGGGGCGCCGTCAGCCATTAGGTGTGCAGTTGTGCTGCTAGCCACTCCCCCCTTGGATCTCCATAAGTGTCGTGAGGAGTCTAAAACTTCACCAGAGCCTCCCTCAGCATGAGGGTGAGTAGATAATGGCTGAATTTTCATTTTTGGGTGCACTATCCCTTTAACATCTGTATCTGAAATAAGGTGAGCACACATTAAGTTAGCAGAGAGCAAAGGTAAGCACATATTACCAGGCACTGGGTGACTGGCCCATCTGCCACGTGTCAAACAGCATAGGAGAAACACTTATTTGTGGGGAGTTGACCGATAACCACCACCGATATTGGCATATCCACTTTATTCCCCAGCTAATTTCAGTGATCATCAAGTCTCTTCTGGGGTGGAGTTAACTTCATATTATGTACGCATACTCTTATCGTGACCCACCAGCAGATGGAGACATGAAACAGAATGCTTTTCAATGTTCACAATATTCATTCATTGTGCAGAATAAGAAAAGCATGTCAGCCGATTCATTGTAAAGATGATATTGGCCAGTACCGATGGCATGCATCCCGACTTATTTGTACCGTTAACTGCTTTATTCAGTGTTTTTACCAGTTTAAATCACTGTATCTATTTGTTTTGGATTGGAAACCTCTGCAGATAATTCAGACCCTGGTAAATACCTCCTGAACAATGAACACTGAGGGAATCCTCATCGTTACGAATTTCAGCTGGTTGCAATCTGCAACCCTCACCACCAGACGCCACTAAAACTCTCTCAATCTCACACACAGGACCTTTATAATAGAGGTAACAATCTCGCACAAACACAGGAGAGAAATAAAAGGCAATTATTTAAATTACAGAGATATTAAAACATTTAAATGTCCATCATGGGGCCCTTTAAAGGTTTAATATGCTGAGTCATTTTATGATTATTGAGCATGCAGGATAGTGTTTCAGGGGTTTATCAATCAGTATTAAAATCACCAAGATGACTGCAGAGTCAAAATCAATCCAGATGATGGACGGCCTGCAATGTCACAGATGAAGACAGCAATTATTTGCAGCAACATTTGATGAGATATGTCGTCTTGTTTATAAGAGAGCAAGAGTGGCTCCTCTACATCCTTATTCTCAGTTCTATATGTGTGCTTAGAGTCTAACTTCATTCATGACGACTCAACTGCTTTGCTACTGTTTTGCTTTAACCAAGTGTCAGATCAAGTATTTGTCAGGCCGAGGTGAACTTTTCGTGACCTTGTTGACCTCATCAGTCACACCTGCCTGAGCAAACGAGGGCTGTTCTTTCTATCGTCTTCATTATTAGCAGGGCTCATGGTGCAGATATTGCTCGGATTAAGTGGTGAAAGGTTAGAGAGGAGGCAGACTAGGTGGTGGGGCCCCGGGGGAGTTAGGAGAGGATGAGGAAGCAAAGAGCAGTGGTCAGTTATCAAGACAAAGTGTTGGGCTGAGTGCATACCTGTCAAGTTTTGGATATATATTTGAAAATAAGGGAAATTTTTCAGCTCCCACCGCGAGACTCCCAACCCGGAGTTGGACTTCTGTGTCACCGGTAAGCCGTTACCTTGCGCCACAGAGCACTATGAGCCTCCACTATAACATTATTCCTCTCTGTGATCCCCGTTCAACCCACAACCTCCAGGATTAGCCGTTCCTTTCTGCTGCTGGTTCAAACATGATAATAGGGGCGCCCCAGCACCCACTCCACTAACTTGACGTGGAAATGAGCAGTAGTCTAGAAAACTGGCGAGTTTTGTTTTTTTGGGTTTTTTTTTTTGGATGAGCACCCTGACACAGATTGCGCCCTGGGCGGTCGCCCATAGCAAAACCCGTTCCTGGCTGTACAGGAAATCTAAAATAACCACTTGTCAACCAGACCCGCTGTCGACACTAACCTCGCGAGTTCAGTTTGGAGAGGCAGAGGAATGTTTTTCTTTTTTTTAATTATATTATAATATGGGAGATTTACGGGAAAATACTAATACGGGAGGACGGCGGGAAAGAGGGGTAAAATACGGTACTTTCCCAGCCAAAACGGGAAACTTGACAGGTATGTCTGGGAGCATTATTTGATAGGATGTTATTGGACTATCAAAATATGCTACCCCTGAAATATTGATTTAAAATGTTAAAATGACATGTCTAAATATGCTGCCATTAATCCTAGGAATTAGAGAGAAGGGCAACGTGAAAGACAAAAGGCATTAATAGCAACTAGAAAGGCAGGGAATTTAAACATGCACCTTTAGCACGTGAATAAGGAAGACAGTGAGGCTGAGTGAGCTACACAGAGTTTTAGAAGGAATTGGGCTGGTGGTTCATTTAATGCCAGCTCTTTCTTTTTCTCTGTGAATCCCAAAAGTGCTGAGGAAGTAGAACAGGAGAGAGAATATAAATCCATGAGGTGGTTATCAATAAGCTGAGGCTGCGTTATGCCCTCCTGCTGTATAGAGTGTGTATTCATGGGTTTATAATGTCTGGGAGTGGATGAGTGTTATCAACCCTGTCTTGTGAAAGTTATGCTGTATGCTCCTAAATTGTTTTTCTGTATTACATTTTGGATTAAATGTATATTGTGTCATGGATTATGTTCAGTGGACATTTTATGTTCTTGTACTATACAGAAATCATAAGGAGGTGTTTGGGGTGAAAATACACCTTTTCAAGGTAGCATATTCTGTCTTGATTTGCACCAGCATTGACCCTAACCTTAACCACGTTCTTTGGGTTGCATAACCATTTAAATACTAAACACACTTCGGTTGTCCCGATCTGAATTGTCCATACATTTTGCAGTAACTTTCATTATGAAAATTTAACGACTTTGCAAATACATTCATTGAGTGTGTTTTTTCTGATGTTGATATAATCTGTAGTCCAGCAGGCATTACGTTTCTCTCAAAGCATATATACTCTCGAAGGCTGCATTTGAGGACAGATTGCGCCACATCGCCGCAACCAAAGCTGTCCGATTTTGAAGGCTCCTTCAAATTCAGCCTACTTTAATTTAACAAGTTGACCTGAAAACAGTTCATCAGCCTGAAATATATCAAAAGTGGTGTCTCCGGTCATAAATCATCTCCTTAGGTATCAAATAAAAAATATATGATAACAATCTCTGAAAGCGTTTATGTGCTCTGCTCCTCTCACCTGGAATAACCTTCAAAAAGATTTGAAACTGCGTGAACTGATCTCTCTGCCTGCTTTTAAAGCTCTCATAAGTACAAGGATGAATGAATCGGTTGGTCCTTGTTATTGTGCATAGGTGTCTTTATATTTGTACATATTACTGTGTGTCCTTTATGTTTTCTTACTGTGTGGTTGTTTGGCTGTAACTCTTTGTGTGCTGCTGTCTTGACAAGATCACCCATGTAAAAGAGATTATTGATCTCAACAGGACTTACCTGGTTGAAAATGGGTTAAATAATTAAAAAATAAGATAACTTGTAAACATAATTTAGATGGAGTTTGTGTTTCTCTTGCTTTGGACAGCCTTTTTGATTCCAGTTCAATCTGATGGAGGTCAACTATCCTGAAAGGATGTTTACATCCCCTGAATAAATACAAGAGTTGAAAGAATCATTAGTTGCTGTAATTCTTCCTCTTCTCTATACTGGCCATGACGTAACACAAGCAGATGTGTGACTACCTGGATATAGCTCTCTGTTGCTGCTGAGACAGGAAACTGTATACAAACTTTGGAACTGGACTTTTTGCAAGATCCTGCAAAGTGTGGTTTGTTCAGCTGAACATACAATAGGCGGTGCCTAAACCCTGCCTAAAGAATATTCACACCAGGCATTGCAAGAATAAGACCTTACAGCTGGATTCTCACAATATCACAAGATCACGTGAGAATCACAGGATCATGAGATCAGATTTTTTTTACTGTGCAGCTGGAGGTTCACAAGAAAGTAGGGAGAAAGGGGGAATGACACGTTACATAGATAGATAGATAGATAGATAGATTGATAGATAGATAGATAGATAGATAGATAGATAGATAGATAGATAGATAGATAGATAGATAGATAGATAGATAGATTGATTGATTGATTTTCTTTTGACTCCTTTGTTACTGCTCCTTAACCTGATTCCTCACAGTGACCTGTGTCCTCTGCCAACATTTTCTTCTTTGGTTACACTATATCGAAGGATTTTCTCTTGCTTACTGTATGAGTATAGTTTGTTGTGACTTAGGGGGATCCTCTCACCTAACATAACATCACAGTTACAACTACTTAAGGTTATGTTATCTGGGACACTGTTTCATCCCAAAGCCTTTCAAGAATAGCGCTGACCTAGTTATGTTATGAAATGCATGAAGTGCACAAGCTTAGTCAGACTCCTCTGGAACTGCACTCCACATTAACTGTATGCTTTTAGATTAATGTGACTTGCTTTGTAACTAAAAAGAAAAAAATGGAAAAAGTCTCACTGAGGTACAAGTGCCTGTCTTTCGATACCTTTTATATTATCTGACATTATTTGGTAGAGGTACAACACACACTGCCAGGTCTCAAGGACATACATGGTCTCAAGGGGCCAGACTGAGAGCAATTCAAGGAGACCTTGATGTAACGGTGCATTCACACCTTGAGGACTTGTCTGATAGGGGGAAACCGCCCCGTGTGGCAGGCATGGTCCGGGCCCTGGGCATGCTGATCCCTGGCGTCACCGACTGGCTCTTTCATACTTCATGTGTAAATCTTGGAAGCAGCTTTTGTGTTGGTAACAACACTGCAGTAGAATTGAATTTGCACAGCCTACAAATTCAATTTTTTTTTATTGCAGTAGTTGTTTAAACACAGACACCCTCTTACACCAACTCAGTTACAAATGCAGTGCACTCAGTGAAGTAATCTCTTGGGGGATTTCTACAGACGTTCCCATGCTCTTGGAACGTCTTTGAATAGACAAATGTGCTGTTTCTGTTTAAAAGTTTTTTTGCTGTACAGGGCCGCAGCACTCGCTGCCAGGAGCCAGGTAAACGCATTTTAAAAGACATTTTGGCCAAGTGCCATAAAGCAAAAATCTATTGCAAACTTCTTTAGAGATTGTTCCACAAGATCACCATCACAATTCTTTTTCTCCTTGAGAGGGATGAAACTGCAAAAGCCAAGAGAAGATGCCCGTACTTCTTTTGCAGCATGCCATTCAGGATGGGCCCCATTCAGCGTACAATAAGTGAGATGATGTCCACTCTCTGCTACATTCATCACTTGACCTCAGTTCCCCTACAGGAGGCCTGGCTGCAAACAGCTATTTGTCTGTGACATCTTTTTTCTAGTCTTCATTACATCTCTTTGGCATTAATTGAAGAATCAAATGACAGATTCACCGGCTGACATGCTTTTAAAAGCAATCACTGTGCCGGCACTCAAGAGTAAAGCCAGGAAATGCTGCTGTGTGATAAGTGTTTGAGGGTCATTCGACATATTTCACACGTTGCTAAGCTGTTGATGTTGCCGGCATGGCTTTAAGTGTTTTGCCTCTGACGGCAGTTGTCATTCAGAAAATTTTGCAGGGACGTTACTGCTGACATGGAAACCAAAGCCACATCTATATCTGTCGTCAAACTACCCAGGGCTTCTGCTTAGTGAGAGGGTGAGTCAGATGGCTGACGCACTGCAGCGTGCGCTCTACTCACATGTTCTACATTGTTTCCATCTGTCCATTTTATGCCACTTTCTTTCACTGTACTAAGTGTATACGCAAATGTGTTAAAAAACAGGAGCTTGGAGTGCTGTGGTGTTTTGTTCTGTTACCTTTTACCTACCACAGTTCAGTTCAGTTCAGTGCAAAATCCCACTCAGATTTTCTGAGTCAACTAAATCAATATAGCTGCCAAAATGTCAGACACAGACATTTCTATCTCAATACTCCTTTAAACCTCCCTCCTGTTTTGCTAAGAAGACATTGTTTGATGAGTCAACATCTTTAGTGTATTCTAATTGTATCTTTTTTTAAATTGTAGGTTCATAATATGAAAAAAGAAGTTTGGTGCTGTTGGGCTCGTTACTCTAAAAATGTATTCATTACTCGTGACTCTTTTCAAATGTATTATTAGAACTTTACACATTACTCCCTGACAACACGTTTCCATTACACCCTAAAAGTTGGTAATTGCGTGACTCCCAGATATTCAGACGTGTACCTCTGTGTTAATGTCAGTGTAGGCCAAGTGGATAGCTTGCAAATAATCTTTTACTTAAAGACAGAGAGACACTTGGGAGCAACATTTCATCCACCACATGTCCAGCCACAAGCTTCACTAATTCTTTGTCACCTGCAGCTGTCCACCATTAAAATCCACTTCAGTCAGGAAGACTTTAGTCAAAGAAAACTTTACTTCCATTTGCAGTATTATATTTGGCGGGATGGCTCTGTTCTGGGGCCTCTCTGCCTTTCTTATGCCTACACAGAAAGCCTAAGGCAGAGAGAGCAAACTTCACTGCCCTTCCATGCGCCTACATGGAAAGTCTAATGCAGGGAGAGCAGCAGCAAAGACCCCGGGGAACAGAACAGAGCAGCATCAATGACAAACAGAAATGTCACTTATAGGTCAGGAGGAAGCAGCAACAGTAGGCAGGCCAGAGCAGCTTAAATGAGGTGCTCTGAATGAGATTTGCCAATAGTTTGCATTGAAACGAATCATGTGATCTATCAGCTGACTCCCTTCATCAGTCAGCTGCTCCATCAGCTGATTGGGCTGTTTGAGATCAGCTGATGTAGCTGGGATGTGAGCTGAGCTTGACATCGTGAATTTTCTGGAGCTCCATATTGTCGTGTTGGTGGTTGTAGTAGCAGTATGTTTCAGAATACGGAGGTTTGTTGTTATTGTTGTTGTTATAATTCTGCAGGGAACAAACTGCCCACATTGTCCACGGCAGCACCTTACTCTTTCCATTTTTACCTCGCCCAACCTAAATGACTCAGTGTGGCAGGAGTTATTTTTTATGTTGGCGACAACGCCACCCAAGGGACTTTCACCCACAGGAAATTATTGTGAGTTCTGTTATTGTGAATAGTGAATATGAGTCTAAACACTAAACTATACAAATCTAATTAATACATACTGTTTGTACCCGTGTAAATAATCTGTATGATGGTCTCTGTTAAGCCTGGGTCCTCATTTTCCAGTAAGTGGAGTTATTTTTACATTTCCTAACAGGCATTTTAATGAGATGGAAAGACAGTCTGAACAGAGCCGTATGTCAAGGTCAACTGTTTCTGCCCCATAATGATCCTCAGTATGGATGTTTTTGAGTAGCTATATAACTATAATTCAGTGGTGAAACATGTATTTTTCACAAAACTGGCACCAGCTCAAAAAGTGTCATATTTCCAGCTTGCTTTTATATTTCATGTTCTAAGGACCGTAGGGATGATTAATCTGCCATCATCACTATGCAGGACGGTTTCCAAATATGGACCACTGCTCTTCCCTGGGTGCTGCCTTTAAAGTGTTATTGTCACGTTCATTCATTAGCTGGTTAGACTTGAAATAACGTGGTCTCGCCTGTGGCGTTAGTAATACAGGTGTTGGCAGTCGGAGGAGAAGTTTGCGCCGCTGAGGAGAAGCTGTCCGTTGGTAGTGACAGGAATATTTAATGAAGAAACTGCAATTATTTTATAACATCAAAGGACATTTTTAAGTGGTGCACATTTCAGCAAGGACTCAATACCAAGTGATAAATGGCCTTTGTAAATATCATTCCCTGCAGGATGCGGTTTCAGAAATGGAATGTCGTGTAACTCAAGAACGGATAAAATGTAAAATGAGCTACAGGACAGCTAAAAATATTTTTAGTCTCACTAATTGCCAGCTGCAGCTTTTAATTCTCTCAGCCTCAAACATGCAAACACACAACACAGGTGTAAGCAGGTGTAGATATGCTATTCATGAGGTTCACACACCACATAAAGCGGGTGACTCCTTCTGGCATAGTGGACAAAAAAAAAAAAAAAGCTGATATGCACATATTGCTGGAATATCGTATTTAATTAAAGTTCAAACGTATAGCTCATTTCGTGGGCAATTTAAAAATGAAATTTAGTTTTATCTCAGTGATTAATTTGGGCCTGTTTCGAGATAATTGAGTCCCCGGGTGGATAAATCACCATAGGAACGTGTTTTCAGAGGGGATGCTCTGCATTAATGTACAGAGAGATGCTGCTGGACAATGCCTGCAAGGTGGTGCGTTCCAGTAGCCAGCACTACAGACCGTTTAGTTGCTACTGGGTTGCTACGGCAACAGCTTTGGCCCCTGTTCAGTTCCTGTCAGCTACTGCATTAACATTCCACCAGGAAATAGACAGGGGCCCATTTAGAATGTTCATGTTGTCAAGTTTAAAATAGTCAACAGACTGATGGCTGAGATGTGACGCAAAACAACACTTGAAGCAGCACGTGAGCTGTGACACAACGCACCCTGCACATGTCCAGATCAACCCAGCATTTACCAGGGCAAAAATGTGCGCAATTATTTAAAATTACTGATGATAAAATGTTAGATTTCAATGTGTTTTTATTTCTTATATCATCCTTCCATCCATCTTTTATCTGTAACCACTTATCCTATTCCAGTGATTTCCAACTGGTCCAACCCGGGGTCCAGGTTTCTCCTTAGTCATTGCTTCAAGGTCCACACAGTTTAATACAATAAGCTTCATACTTGCGTTTTACGAGGCATGGAGCTGGTTTGCTGTCTCAAATGGCACTTCAAAATAAAAAGCTCTGTGCCAGAAATTCACTGTGCTTAAAAATAAAGTCCTTCAGAATGGACCCACGATGCGCTTGTGGACCGCGACCTACCAGTTGGGAACTGCTGTCCTGTTCAGAGTCAGGGCTGGAGCCTATCCCAGCTGAAACTGGGCAAGAGGCACGGTACGCCCTGGACAGGTCCTCAGAGTATCACAAGGCTCACACAGACAACCACCCACATTAACATGAGGAGAACATGTTTTTGCTGTGAGGCAACAGTGCTAACCACTGCAGCACCAGCACATTTTCATCCCAACTCATCAAATATCGCCAAGTGCAAGGTCCTGTGTCTGTTCTGGGATGGTGTGTCAGTTTCTGCTTGTTAGAAGTATACAGTCTTTTTCTAAACACACTGATAATGTAGGCAAAACACCTGGTTTATATTATTTCCTTGTGCAAAGAAAGCACGCGGTCTGCATCTAGCAGGGAAGGCAGCAACAGAGTCAAGTCAGCTCTGTGTAAAATGGGGGAGGCGTGACATGGTTGTCATCAGTGCTCTTGTGTTATGCTGTGTTCAAACTACAAGTGACACTACAACAGACTACAGTTTGAGTGGAAGCCGATTACAACAAGCCACACACTGATGCCCGCAACTTGACAGGCGTTGATGGTAATGTGATATTTAGCTTAGTTAGCTGACACTAACACTGAGGCGGCTGTGGCTCAGAGGAAGAGTCGTCCACCAATGGAAAGACCAGCGGTTTGATCCCCACCTCCTCCAGTCTGCATGTCAAAGTATCCTTGAGCAAGATACTGAACCCCAAGTTGCTCCTGATGGCTGTTCCATCAGTGTGTGATTGTGTTAAAACTGAGTAGCAGGTGGCACCTTGTATGGTAGCCTCAGCCACGCGTGTGTGTGTGTGTGTGCTCATAGTGTGAACACAACATTACACTTCACACCTTTTTTTGCTTCTGTAACACCAGCATTCCATAAATTACACACCGGAGCAGCATCATGCCGCTGCTGTTTGTTTCAGTGTCCAAAAAAAAATCTGTAAAATGTGAAATCTCGGTTTAAAAAGTGCTTGTAACAGCTTGAAGTCATCGCCATTCTCTACCTGTCCACCAGACTTTTCCAGCTGACCCTGACTCCAGTCTCTGCCTGTTTCTGACCTGCTCTCCAGCCAGGTGCTCCCAGATCTGTTTATGCATTCGGACTGCCATCCTGTTGCAACCTGTAAGCCTGTCCCTAAAGTACATTCACTGTCATCCGACCTGCTTGACTTATTATTTATTTATTTTTTAAGTTTTTATTTACTTTATTAATCCCCCTGAGGGGAAATTCAATGTTTTCACTCTTGCTTGTCATTAACACACAGGTCTGAAAGACACACACATGCACAAACAGGACCTCTACATGCACAAAGTGGAGAGATGGGACTTGAACAGGCGACCCTCCAGTTCCCAACCCAAGTCCCTACTGAGCTATTATGTGTGTGTGTGTGTGTGTGTGTGTGTGTGTGTGTGTGTGTGTGTGTGTGTGTGTGTGTGTGTGTGTGTGTGTTTCAGATGCTATGCACACGTACAAAAGACAGAGACAACCATCTGTCAAGCCACCTAAATTCATGTTTAATTCATCCCTGTATTTCCTGTTTTATTTTTGTAATCATTGTCTCGTCTTGTTTCGGATCTCACGTCCTGTCAAGTTTCCCTCCTTTGTGATTACTTGCCCTACCTCACCTGTGTCTCATTGTCTCCCTTGTCTTAGTTTATTTAAGTCCCTGTCTTCCCCTTGTTTGTTGCCAGCTCGTAAGACTTCCAGCGTTTCCCTGGTGTTCCTCGTGAATGTGTTTTTGACCATTTTCTGCCTTCTGACCACCCTTTTTGCCTGTTGATTAGGATACTTCTGTCTGTGTGATTGACCTGAGCCTGATTAAAGCCCCTTCATCTTCGTCGGTGAGTCCTTCACTTGTTTCTGCTTGACACCATCAGCAAGGCCACAACCTCCTGCCTGCTGTTTTAACAGCATGCTTAGTTTGCTCAGTATAATGAGAGGTTCTTTCAGATCATGTTTGAATTAAGTCAGCACCGTCGTTCATTATGATGTTGCCACCAGTAACAGGTTTGATGACAATGATTGTTGTTGTTGTGCTGCTATTATTCACATTCATGTTGCAGTGACACAATTTATCACGTCCACAAACCACCAGGCTCGAGATATTTCATCTACATATCAAAAGAAAGAAGATAAGCAATAAAATGCAGCCACCAGGTTGCAGGATACAGAAAAATAACAAAACAGGTCACTTGCGTCTCTTCCTCACGTCGTAGCTCGGCCCTCGTAGGACACGTGGGGAGAGACGTGAGGGGAGAAGAAACAAGGAAATATGTCTTTAGAGAACTAAGACGTCTTTTCCTTAATGACGGCGGTGGCTGATCACGGCTGGATCAGCTATCAGGAGGCTTTATTAACAGCTATAGAAACTTTTAATGGAGTTTGTTGCTGCACATACGTAATGTTATATATACATATATAATGATAAAGATACAGATGCAGTTCTCAGTAACAGAGCAGCAGTGTTTTCTCTCTGTCTAACAATCACCTGCACATGAACAACAACCTGTGTTCTGTATTTATAATCTGTCCTGCTCAGAGTTGCAGAATGTCTTTATATGATTTATTCATTATTTGCCTTTGTATTTATTGACATTCTGATTGTGAGTTCATTATTAAATAACCCGGAAGAATCACTATGTTTTTGAACACTGGAAATGATTTATCAGGCCACATGTTTCAAGAAAAACTAAAATTCTGTTTCTCATTAACCCGACACTCAGGAATGATCAGCCTCAGTGTGACTGAATGGAAATGATGATCACTGATGTAAAAGTGTTTCCTGCTGTCAGACAGACTCTCTGACTTTGATTGTATCCATAACAAACGTTGATGAGGGAAATAACAGATCGTGAAGAGAACAATCTTTCCAGTAAATTAAGAAAGTCATTTGTGGTGAATCAGAAAACAAAGAAATTACAAAACTTGGCAGTGACACATTTGAGTTTAATCTCTTATCTGGCTTCCCTCTGGTATGAGACTCCAGTGATGTTGGGATGTATCAGATCAGTCCGATCAGCTGTCCAATCAATAACTGATATCCAATCAGGGGGATGTGTCGGTGGTAAAAAAGCTTCTGAAAGCCTCCTCTCTTCTCTCTCCTTGACTCCTCCAAGCGCATTTAATGAATTGAGACGTCCTACCAGATGGTGGGTCTCGATCGATTTCCGGGTCAAGTGATCGAGGACAGAGGAGTCGGGGAGGGATATTGGGATGAACCCCGTTTACTGGACCTTGTATTTCATTCCACTTAACTTAGACCTGTTGTCCTTATTTGTGGATACTTTTTGTGCCATCTAGTGGTAGCAAGAGCTACACCCATCTGTGTAAAAACAAGATGGCAGCCATCTCTGCCAAATCAGTCTGCAGCAAATTGAAAGGTTGAAACTTATTTATTTATGATTGAATAAATTACATTTGTAGTTTGATATGCCATTGATATGCAAGTTGACCTATTTTAGCAATAGTAACAAGCTAAGATGCTGTTGATTAGGAAGTACTCGTTTGAGGTCATTGGAACTTTAATATTGTCTCTAGAGACGTACCGATCCAGCTTTTACAGTTTCAATACCGATCCTGATGCTGTGGCTTTGAGTATCAGCCGATACCCGATACCGATCCGATATCACGGTTGACCTAAAAAACTATATACCTTTACAAGTAGAACAGAAAAGACTAGAGGCATCAGGCATTGATGACAACACCGTTCTTTCCTAAGATAAAATGAAACAAGATGAAATAGATTAAAGCAATGATGAACTATTTTTTTTAACAAAAATAAACAATTGTGCAACAGCAGTTGAAATAGTGTGAAATACCTCCACACAGCAGATTCTCTCCTTCGCTCCATGACGTATAATGTAGCTTGCGTTGCAATAGATTTAAAAGGAAAGGATCACCTCAGGTATAGGTTGCATTTTCCAATACCCAGTCCATCTATTTTGATGAAATCAGGGCCAATATTCAATCCAGATATCGGATCGGTGCATCCCTAATTGTCTCATTTGAGGACATTGGGAGTTTATTTTTATTGACAGTGTTTAGTTTTTTATACTTATAAGGTCCTACTAATTCCAAATAGCTGGGAGAAATTAAAAACGGATACCAAGCAAAAATTCGGGTCTCAGGAGGTATTGGTATTTGATATTATACAGTGATTTAACTATACATTTTCTCTTTTTTCTTTTATGTCATCTATACACACATCTGAGACATGGTTTAGGACCATGACATGTTCAGAAACGGTCCTGGCAGTCTGTCTTCCTCCGTCAGACTTCATTTGCCCACAGAAGGATCAAAGAACACCTTGGGTTTTCATCCTCTCAGTCATTTGTCCCTGAGGATTAAAAGGAAAACGATGGCATGGGGATTCAATTGAAGTGCCAAGAAAGGTTAAATAAAAAGCCATCTCCTCAATCAGATTCTCAGCATGCTGCTGGCATCATGTCAAAGTGAGACAAATGCTGTTTTGATATGAAAACAAAAGTGTGTTCCGAAACATCTAAAAGATAAATATATATATATATAATGCAGATTTTATTTTTCTATAAGGTCAAGAATTGGTGAAGAGGGTTTGTACCAAAAGAAAAGAGAAAATTATGTTGTTGTAATCACTGCCAAGTTCCATAATCACAAGGGAAAAAAAGACATTACTGTAAGGCCCTTTGCAAAAACAATGAAAATACGTAATGTCTGATTTTAAAAGCAACAGCAAAGAGCGACTGAGACACCCCAGGGTCTTGTAGTTTTGCTGTCTGGACAGGCCGAACCACAAAGGTTGCAGTGACCCTTTTGAGTCTTACAGCAGAAGATTCAACATTAATTCAGCAGTAACTTTTTGTCCCAGTTATATTCTTACTTAATATTATCCATTATTCCTTAGCAGCAAAAGTCCATCCTTTTATTGCCTGACTTTTATGTGACTGCACCATACTTTATTTTTTCTGCATCCTCGCTTAATTTTAATATGCAAGATAAATCATTTGCTTCCTCAGTGAGCGTTAAGCCAGACTGCATTAATGTTCAATCTTCTTTTCATTCTCTTTGAAAGTTTAAAGTCCACGCTCCGCCTGGGAAAATTTAACTTTTCTATTATTCTGCAGTAAAACCAAGTTGGTGCTCATCCCTTCAAAGAAAGGAGTCGACTTTGGGGCATAATTCTTTACCACACAGTCGCCTCGAGACAGTCGAGTTAAGTTTGTTTTTATTTACATTGCCCCAAACCACAAATTTACTGGAATGCGTATTGTAAATTGGTTTCTTCCATATCCACAATATCCGTATTTTGTGCTGCAATCTCTGCTGTCTACACCATCCAGTCCTCTAACCTGCATTGATCTTGGGCAGTGGTGGAAGACGCACTCGAATCTTTAAATTAACTGGAAGTAGCTTCAAACTTCAAGTAAAAGTCAAACATTCAAGATTTCACTTGAGTAAAAGCACAAAAGTATCAACAAAGAAACTTAGTTTAAGTATTATGTAGAAGTACTTGTAAAGCAGAGTCATATTAATACTGTAGCTAAATGATATCATTTGAATATAATTACTGATGTTTTAAGCAGCATTTTAATGTTACAGCGAGTGGAAGTCTTCATCTAGAAGTAGAAGTATAAAATGGTTTGCTTTTAGCCAGCATTTGACCTTTGTTGTGAAGCATTTTACATCTGTAATCAGTTTGATTTCACTTGTTAATGTGTTCCACAGCTGACAGCCCTTTATGGAAAAAGCTGACTGTCCAACTTTAGATTTACAATATTGTATTTTACAATTGCCTTCACGCTGCTCCTTGTTATTCTGTTACTGTCTTTGAATAAATCTGGACAGCAGCTCTGGAGCTGGACTGCTGATAATTTGAAAACAGAATGTAATGAAGCTGTCAAAGCTGAAAAGATTGTATCGCTGTGATATGCAACAGTGATGCCACCGGACAGGCTTTTTGTCCATTATTTTCAGGGCCTGATTGTATAAAGATGTTAGGTGTTATAGGTTCAGGCACAAAAACATTTGGTTGTGGTTTGGTTTATAACGCTTGGGTTGGAAGGCACAATGCAGGATGTGGATGTCTTGGTAAAAACAAGTGCTTTTTGTTGCACTATCGCCACCGTGAGAACAGTAACAGCATTGTCACAGGTGCCTAAAAAACACCCATTGTGGTGCCTAAAAAGCTGCAACAACTGCCAAAAAAACCTGTTTAATTGTTTGTTGGTCCCGAACAATTGTCTGCAGCTTGGTAGGCATCTCGCCTAGGTGTCATGCAATCCACCATCCCCTCCACCTCCCAGTGACAAAGTTAGCTCACACACTGTGTCACTTTAGAAACGTTAATGTGGTGCATATGAAAAGAGCAAATGGAACATATCCTTGGTTTGCAGACACAAGAAATGCCAACAGTTTCTTCCGGTGACTGGGCTGATTAGTTAAAAGCTGCCAAAAACAGAAATATTTTATGAGTGCAAAATTTTGCATCTGAACTAGTTATGACTTGCCATTGGACAATATTGACATCCATATTACCCTGCAATCATCAGTGCATCTGTTTTTGACAAAAATACCAAATAAAATAAGAATGAATTCATTCAGTTAAATATTTTTATAGTTTATTTATGGTTTATAGTTTATACAGACATACTTACACACATTTATTGTGAGTTCTTCTCTGAACATGGGTGTATTTCTGAGGTGGCAATCTGAATGAATCACAATAGCCTGTTCTCTGGCCGACACGCTGTTGTAGGGCCTGCTCTCTCTATGGGCCCCCTCGTCCCATGCGCCCCAGTGCAACTGCACTGCCTGCGCTGTCTACATTTACGCCCCTGGTCTGCACCCTTTAAACCCTCAGTTTGGGTAAGAAGGAAAATAAGGGAGAAACTTTTATTCTTTTGATTCTTTTCCCTGCAAGGTGAGCATTATCTCCAGCTAACCACACAGCTGTTCTCAAATTAAACAGCTACCAGCTAACTGTCTCGTGGCATGGAGATGAACACGGGGTGTTATAGTTCCTTCTGACCTGCTGAGACTCCTGGAACGAAGAGTCTCTCTTTTGTTCCAAAAGAGTCAGCGGCAAAACTAGATGAACAGCTGCCGAAAGTCCCAGAGCCCTCTGCGCGGGATCTTAATCTCCTGTTGGTCACTCATTCCCTCAACATCCATTTTAAACAGCCTGAAATTATACTCCAAGTCCAATAATTGTATTGGACTGGAATCCATCCACTGCAATCAGATCTGTGCATTTGTCATTCAACATGTCGTCTTCTGTCTTTTTGTTTTGTTGAGTCTTTTTTGTGTCTTTTGCACTTGGTTCTTTGGCAGATGAGTTGTTGTTCTGCTGCGATGTTGATGTCTGTGTGCCAAAAATGTATGACAAGAAAAATGTGACTCACATTCATATAGAAGTACAGTACCAATAAGAAGTGGCTTAAAAGCTTGGCAGTTCGTGTTAACTGCGTCGCTCGTTTATATGCTTCTGAGAGCATAAACATCATGTTCACGTGCATACATTGAGGCAAAGCTTCATGTCCTTTTTTTATTGCACTGCAAGATAAATTGCCTAAAATGTGGCACATAATGTGCAGGATCCTTTTCTGATTTCCCACATTTGGAGCTGCATGTGGCATGACAGCAACATAAATCACAACAGGTATTCTAAGTGATTCCAATCAGTGTGATGAATAGACGTCAGACTATAGGACATTGAGTTTTTTTGTTTTTACATAAGTCCTCAGAGACAGGAGAGAATTTATGTGAGAGTTAGTTTGTGTGGAGGACTGAACTAAGGGGGGGACATTTCCATTTCTTGTATTTTGTCTCTTCAAGAATGAATGTGTCGAGCTTGAGTGATTCAAACGCAAATGTTATTGTTAAAGGACACACAACTCATCAAGTGTCAAACCCTTTAACCTGTCACGGCCATCTGGAGCTGCCTCGACTGTTTTGGCCTTCAGTCCTCCAGGAAATAGAGAGCAAGACAGCCAAATGGTTCAGGGAGGAAATTCAGAACAATATGTGCTGTACTGTGCGGTGGTTAGTAACTATATAATCCCTGCTGTTATGAAGTGCTATCCAATGTCTTTGCCACTTCTTTCTCAGATACATATTCACACCTAAAGCTATCAGATCTGCAGTCTCAGTTTCCCTACCTCCCAATGTGCCAACTGGAGATTAAAGGAACAGTTCGCTATTTGGGGAAACATGCTTGCTTTATTCCTGAGAAATAGATTAGATGGTTTCATGTCTGTGCGTTAAAATCAACATTCTTCCAGCGCTTATTTGCCTGGCAGCCTCCTGGTGACAAGAGTCTGGTAAGGAGGGCTGTCGCTTACTCGAAATTAGAGCCATCGTTAAAACATGTGATATAATTATGTGTTCTAATTGAAAATTCTCAGTTTGCACGCTCCACGTGTCATGCCTGGTACTTCAGCGGGAGGGAGCGTTTCTAAAATTATCTGTCCATCTGTGTAGTGACTACAACACAGCTGCCTTGTCGTGTTTGTCGCTCGGGTAAGGCTGCAGTCAGAGATGGTGACTGGTGGTGAAATTTACTCAAGTGCTGAGGAGAAAGGAGGTGGGTGAGGAAAAAGGCACGAGCATGGCTGTTAGCATAAACTGCAGGAGCTCGCGTGGTTAGCAGGCTTTGACAGCATTCCATGTGTCAGAGAGTAAATGTGTCTGCACTGTGAAGCTGAGCAGCCTCCCATTCAGTCTGTGTGTGACTAACAAGGCAGGGTCAGTTAGCAACTGGCAGCAGATTCGTCTAGCTGTGTCCCTCACTGAAATTAATGGAGAGGAAAATATCAATTGACCATAGCATGTTTTAGGAGGCTGGGATAGGCTCCAGCACACCCGTGGCCCCCAACAGGGTAAGGGTAAGCAGTCACAGAAAATCAACCTAAATTCAACAATTTAAAACACAACCTCAAACCTCCTGAAACACCCACTACGACTGCAAAATAATATAATGCTAGTGGGAATACAAACTCCTAAGCCCCTCCTCAACCCCAGAGGAAGGTTGTGGCCATGAAGGCTGAACAACCCAAACTGGATTGTAACTGTGGACAGCAGGGTGCAAGTGAGGCTGAATATGGGGTGAATGAAGTGTTGCCGATCTCCACGATTGCCTCCGTCCTTCAGACAAATCTTTGGAAATACCAGTCCCAGGCAACAGAACACAACAAAAAAAAAAATCATTTGCAAGCTATCTAGCTGTAGCTACACTTACTGATGGTTGCCCTAACATTCACACACAGATGAACATGAGAAGTCTGAATTTTGAGGAGAAAGCATGCAATTACCAATTTTGTGGGATGTATATGTGACAAATTATTTCTTTTATTTTTTGTATAACAAGCCCAATACTGCTGTAAATGGATTTTTTTCCTCTTGTGTATCAGTATCCAATATCTTTAAGGTATCAACAGAAATAACCCAGTGTCAAATAGCACTGAAATGAAAACAATACCTGTATTCGATCCTTTTCGCCTCAGTGGTCTGATCCCAGACCGTCCCAACTCCCCGCTGGATCAGCAAACTGTCTGTTGCTGAAGTCTCTGGAGCCTCTTTTCTTGGCGAGCAGTCGTTCAGCTTCTGCTAGGTCAGCATGAGCTAACACAGCATCAGCAACAAACACCCAACACCACAAACTCACACTGACACCAAACAACTCAGTTCTGCCATTAAAACCATTAACAAGCTTTAATGAAAGTTAGCCATGTGATGCCAACAGTTAGCCTTCTCACTGTGTGCATACCAGAGCACAGAGCTCACACTCAAATGTGTGTGCGAGCTCTGTGCTTCCTCTTTGATGCATAATGTATTTATCACCGCTGTAGTCTTCAATGAAAAACTTGCAAACATCCATGAAACTGTGTCCATTGAGCAGCGTACACCTGACTTGACGTCTTCTGACACTTCGAAAAAACTGTGTTCTCCCTGTCTAGCAACACCTGTTCCTCAAATGAATGGTTCCTACCTAAAATGACAGGTGACAATACAGTGACCCCAACAAGAACAAATTAGTATCCCACATATACACATACATTTTACACTGGGGATGACTCTTATAGCATGAAATCAAAGAAGTGCATATCCAAAATAACATCTTATGTAGACCACTTCACTTATTTTAGATAGTAAGGTGTTATTCATTTGTTCACTCCACCTAACTGCTCGAGGATTTATATAGTCACAGGCCTGCTTCACTGACCTCTGGCCTGCTCTGCCTCTCTGTCACTGTGGCACTGGAGCAGACATTATTGGTTAGAAGATAGCTCTTCAGACATGATGGAAATGGAAATAAAGAAATTAAGGCCTGAGAACAACAGACAGGCTTGTTCATTAAAGCTGGTGACGTGCACGCCTTTCAAAGCTGGAATCAAAACCCACATTCCTCACGTTCCAAATGACCAGGTCCTGCCTGAAATAAGCCCAGAGTAAACAGTCGCTGTGTGACGTTTGGGTGGCAGTTTTTTTTTCTGTAACAAGAGGAATGGAAACAATCAATCTTTACTCTGTGCTGTCATATCCCTGCAATGATAGAATCCTATTCTGGCAGATTGGAAACTGTTGATTGGATTTTCCAGAGAATCAATGGCAATCACCGTCACTTTTCTGTCCGAGGCTGCGTACTGGGTCCCTTGACGAGACACTGAGCCATCACCCATGTTGCCTCTCGCATAACCTGTCCTCAGATCAATAGTTGAACTCATCTAAAATGGAAAGTCTAATGTCTGTATCAGTGAAACAGACTATTGTGTCTTTTGGTTTCAAACGCAACACGAACAGCAGCCTGCTGGATAAATGTTCCTGTGTTGTGTTTGTCATAATTACTATGGCCATTAGAGGTTTCCACCTAATAATAGCAGTATCAGAGGGCCCTACTTCTAAGGCAACCCTTCCATAGAGGCATGCTCAGTTCCCTGTGTGGCAGTATCAGACAGAGTCGCTCAGCTCTGCTCTGATTGTTCCAACCTGAGAGTAGATTAACTGTCAATCATGCGGATCACAATCGTCCGCGATGAATGTGTTTATGTCTGTGTTTTGTTTGTTCTGCTTTGTGATGATGTCCGACGCAGATCTGTTACATCGAAACATTGCACAATTAAAATTGCTGGGAGGTTTTGATACAGTGTGCGGATCTTTTGTCTGATTCTTACAGAGCAGGATCAGACTACCTGCTCCCGATAACGGATGATAATGGCCATTTAATGGGCTGATAAGATTCTAACCACATGCATGGGATGTGCTCAGTCACAGTAATGAGTGTAGGTCACCCATGTTTTGACAGTGCTCAGAGCACAACACACATCACTGACATGAAGCATAATAAAGGCTACAGGTTATGTACAGTGCAAGTGAAAGACAAGCTGTTATGTATCCTATATAGACCACTGGACTGATTCGAATAGCAGTGTATCTGTACTGTCAGATATGCCAATAATACCAATATGTTCTACTACATCCAGTCCGATTTTGCAGTCTACAAGCCAGCATGCTTTTTTGGTTATTCTGACCCACAATCCTCTGCGCAGCGGACGATTCATCACATCAAGTGAGCTGTAAACAGATGACAGCTGATTGATCGCTGTCAGAAGTCACAATGACAGATGGCAGCGCATTCAAGTAACTGATGACAAGTTGAACAGTAATATTAGAAATATTAATTAAGTAAACAAAATAATCATAAAAATTACAAACAGCAAAAGGACGAAAGAAAAAAACTACAAAAATAAGAATGACAGTGAACTGCAGATGTAATTTCACTCTCACAAATGTAATGTTCAATCTGTGCAGTTATAACAGTTAAACTACATACATCATAAAGAAACAACAGCAGATCTCGACAGGTTTATCTCCATCTCTGACATGACACTGTCATAACTATGACATGACACTGTCATTAACTTGTCATGAACATTATGTACATGTCATAAACGTTTATGACTGCTGTCATTAAGTGTCATTCGTTTTTTTGTAATGACAAGTTGACATTGTTTGGGTTATCTTGATTATGACAACTTGAAATTACAAGTTGACATTAAATAATTTTTTGGGATGTGCTTATAATGACAACATTAACATAAAGACAACTTCTGGTAATGTCATCCTGGTTAATGTCAAGTTGTCATAATAAGGACATCCCAAACAAATTCAGTGTCAACTTGTCATGACAAAGACAACTTCTGGTAATGTCACTTTGATTTATGTCAAGTTGTCATGATCATGACAACCCAAACAATGTCAACTTGTCATTACAAAAACCAAATGACACTTAATCAGTCATAAACGTTTATGACATGTACATAATGACAATGTCATGTCACTGTTATGTAGATACTTTCAAGTAAAGTGTAACCGAAAAGGTATGTGATTCTGAGCGCACCCTATATCAGCCTGATTCTTGCCATTTTCTTCTCCCAGCCTGTCCACTTACCTGCTTACTAACTCTCCCATCATTTCAGATTCTGCCACTCCCTCTCGACCTACAGTAAGCCATATTCCTGCCATTCTCTATCACTTGACAGGCCCACCCACCTGCACATGTTCCTTTAAAACAGTTTGAAATGGGTTTTGAGGTATGTTTTCTCTCTTTTGGTGGGCGTGTCAAAGCTGCCGCCCAATTAGCAGTGCATGTAAACATATGTTTCCCATGCAAATAGAGCCCTTTTGTATTAAACTGAATTCAGTCCCGCTAAACTAAAAGCCAGTGTCCGTGCATAACACAACAGGGTGTTTAACACACAACCCAGTGCTTTTATTCTAATAAACACTTTGCTATGTTTTGTTAGGGCTTAACGCAGCCCTGTCCTCACTCCACCCCTGCAGAATAACCGGCCAATTTCCACTCATTCCCTGCCAGACTGTCAACGTTGTTCCATGTCATTGTTTTTCTGCCTCTGTCCTCTGCAATCTATGACCTAGAATCTTCACCTGAACCTGGCAACCTGCATCTGCACCTGCATATACCGTGTTTTCCTGCTTCATTGCAATTACCTTCTGATTCTCAGTCACTTCTGTCTGGACTAAGCACCCATTTTAGTTCACCTGGTCAATGCATCATTGAACTGTCCTTGTCTGCCTCGATTGTCTGCATCTGACTCAGTGCAGTGACAACACCTGATGATGCAGTTCCCTTCAGCTCTACAGAGTGTGTGTTTTTTTCTCATTGTTCCGGTTTTACTGCCCACGCATTCACTGTTTTGGCAAAGTGTCGCTCCGCGCATTATTGTCATTTCCAGCCATAGCAGGCATCTATTTACAATCAAAAACTGAATAAATAAACAGATAAACCCACACGCTGTACACGCTGCCCAGCTCCAAACAGCTCACGCAGAAAGTCAGTGACTTGCTGGTGAACATGATGAGAGGAGGCTTTAGCAGCTGAGGGCTGGTGGAAACCACAAAGAAGAGTGAATATTGTTGCTCCAGGTCTGCTGGATTGTTAAATAGGTGACTGTTTGCTAAAACATTCGCCGTATCAACTTTATAAGGTGATTATGTCGGGTGTTGTTTTGTCCAGCTTGCTTTGTTTAAGCAGGTTTAAGCTAATCACTGCACAATACTGGACTATGTGGGAGGAGACCAGTGTGTTGATGGGAAATTCCAGTCATTGTAAGTCCCACATTACTAATGCTCATTTATGCGTGAAGCTTAACTGAATAACTGAGGGATTCGACTTCAGACACTCCAGTGACCTTTTCATTACCCTGTCTGACAGCAGCTGAGAGCCCATGCATCAGGGATTTATAAGAATTGCACAACTATATTTAAGGTCAGTGCAGATGCAGAAGAATTAACCAAACATTATACATCCTCATCTGGCTCACAGCCCGAGCCTCAGTCCATGTTTTAAAGCTTCTTCCTGCCTGTTTCATAAAGTATTTCTCTGACCGACAGCAGTGAAATCATGATGTAATATTCTTCTTCCTCCAGCAGACCGCGCCCTGCCTGTGTATATAAAAAGAGATCATTCTAAGCCTATACGAAAGCTTCCATTTGTATGTGAATTGCATTACACTTTAGTAAATATATATTTATGAAAGCAATAGTTGATATTTGCTAATAAACAACCACGTAAAATACACATTGTAACTTTAATGGTCCACAGTCTTTTAAAAACCCTGGGTTGTGCTGGAAACTATGTATGTTCTTCATGTCATGGCCAGTAATAGCCTCTTCATGTGTGATAAAATGTTAATGTTTCTATTCTAAAGGGTCTGACCTGAGCAGTAATACTGCCGCAACGCCTGCCAGAGGTCAAACGGTGATGAAATGATTAAATCCAGCATAATGCAGCTGTGCAGTGTCCACACACTCTGATCATGGATCTGCAATTAAAGATGAGAGACTGCGCTAAATTGCACTTCCTATTATTATTCTTTAGGACGAATCTCTTTTCAGAATTAAAAAAAAAAAAAAAACTTCTACAGTGGGAAATCAGAGCAAAAGCCTATTTAATTTGTGACATCAGACGGGTGTGCAGGCAAAGACAATTATTAATTCCACTTACAAAAGGTGTCATCTTTTAATTTTAATAAGATTTTCTGTGGGAATTTTTACTCCTCTCTGACAGACAGTGAAGTCCTTTACTGACGTGACTTGATCAAGATGTGTTCTGAGAGGGAAACTAATGACAAGAGCGTTCCAAAGTGTGAGTGACAGCGTGAGAGATAAGTCTTTTTCCCCCACAAGCCATGAGAATTTCTTAATCGCTGGAGCTTTGCTCACAAAGTCTGCTGCATCTTCATGTGTTTGGGCTGAATTTGCCCGTAGATAACATGTCTCAAATACTGATGGACATACATAAATCTTTTATACATAACCATACTAATTAAATATTCATTTCCACTTGTTTGCTGAAACCATTTACAGACGACCATCTTTACACGACAGTTTCATGTGTGTTAATTTGGAGATGGAAACAGTAATCCAGCATAACAATGTTTAAATGTCTAGTGTGAAGGATTTAGTAGAGGCAAGGCTGCAAAACTGAAACTTCTCATGTGTGCCAAGCGTGTAGGATGGGGGTCGGCAACCTGTGCTATCAAAAGAGCCCTTTTTGACCAAAAATAAAGAAAAATCTTATAATGAAAGCCTATTGACTCTAAATTAGCTTTTACAAAAAGTCTAAATGAGCATTAACTGATATGTTTTACTGCAAAGAGGCTACTGTGCGGGGCACTGCATATGATTATTTGGTACTTTAACTTTACAGAGCTGGCAGTGAAAGCAGACAAATCTGTCCTTGCACTACTGAATGCTCCATTTTATTCCAAGGATTTTATGTTTTTGGATTTGGCACCCATAGCTAACCAGCTAAGGAGACTCAAGACGAGCAACTGCTATCAAGGTTTGACAAAATTTTGAGGAAAAAGTGCCAGGCAGTAGATGTATTACACATTTTAGTTGTCAGGTATTTCCATATGATTTTTGTGTCAAAGCCACAGTGAGCCGCTGGAGAGGGGCCAAAGAGCCACATGTGCCTCTAGAGCCACAGGTTGCCTACCCCGGTGGAGGGGAATATGGTGGCCAACGTGAAAATGCAAATGTATGTTAATATTAATGACCCTATCAAGAGCCAGTGTTTGGTGTGGGCTACTGTAGAACAACATGGTGGACTCCATGACAGAGGACCAGCTCTGTATGTGGATATAAACAGCTCATTCTAAGGTCATAAAAACTTATTTTCAAGTGATTAGAAATTGATGAAAACAGAATTATGATTATTGACCTAAAACGTCCCAGCTATTTGCCCTAAATCTTACACACTGAAACTCTAGGTATCTCCAGAAACATGGATTTGAAAATCTGCCTCTGAGCACACAGTGGTGTAAACAATATATCCACATCATTCAGAGAACTGCACCACAGTTGCTGCCACACTTTTTCTTTGTACATTGTAAAAAAAAAAGTGTATTCAAAAAAAACAAGTATGAATTTAAGGGACACTTTGAATCAGACTTGGCTCCTGGGTCAAACAATTGTTAGTTTATTTGCATCCCCTAAGCCAGCAAAATTGAAAGTAAAAGCCAACCCCAGATTCACTCTCGTTTGGCATTTCGCCTCTTTGTATTTGCATTTTTTCTGGCATTATGTCTCTTGGGTGCCTGCTGCTTATGGTCTGGCACCTGGTTGCTACCTTTTATAAAGCCCAGACCTCACCTGAGTGCTGTGAGATCACACACCCATAAACATCCCAGACACAAAATAATGAGAAAGTAAGAAAATCTGGGTAGAGGGCAGAGTCTCTGCAGATAAATACACCACCACACATTTCTAGTGGGTCATAAGTGATGATTGAGAAGGATAACTCCTGTCTTTACATTGTTTTTGGAAACACCCTGATCAGTATATCATTTGCACACATACATTTATGCTACATATACTGTATTTTATTATATGATACTCATGAAATTGTTTAGATATCCAACAAGAAGGTGCAGTTTGGTCACACTTGTTCTACTCTTGGCACCTGGCGCCACCTATAGGAAAGGAAAGTAACCGCAGGAGGTCATTTAACCCTTGAACCACGTTGCAGGTGATGATTGTTACATCTGCTTTTTATAGCTAATATTGTGTGTGATTTTTACGCAGGCGTTCATTCAGATGCTTTATGAACTTGTGCATTTCACATATACATTATGCTTATACATATAGTATATGAATATATATCCTGTTGTCCTGTGTGTACTGTATACAGAACCTTGTGCTAATCTTTTATTCTCAGGAACAAGTGGATACAAAATAACCCTCGATCCATTGTTTAGAGCCATAAACTGAAGCTCTCTCCTGAGACACAGACTGTAGTATAAACTGTTTATGTACTGTAATGGCTCTACATGTATCGACTCATTAGGTTTAAACAAGTAATGTAAATCTAAAACGTCTTGACAGATTGTTTTGGAGTAAACGTAGATTGAGCCTTGTGGGGGGGAAACGCTTTAATTTTCTCCTCCAACTCAATCAATAAGTCATTAAAGGTTTGCTACAAGTCAGTTCTGATGCAGGTTGTGTACAATTGCATTGATTCTTTAAGGATACTGCAGTGATTTAGTTTTGCATTCGTTTAGAGACACAAAGAATGGTCGAAATCAAGAGAACAAAGGTAGAGTTGTCCTGACTTTTAGTCCTTAGTGACTGTCTTTCACACTTCAAGTCTCCAGTTTGTAACGAAGGCTCTCTGTTATGCATTTACAGTCTACCCACTCAAATCGAAATAACACCTGATGACGTCACAAGCGTAAAAGGGGCACTCAAGTGATTTAGGATTGTGCTTTCATATGAGAGGACTCACAAAAGAGAATGAAAAGAGAATATCAAAAAAATCGAGGCACCAGAAGCAAAGAAATCTTAATAATACCCCAAGTGTGGGATGAGTCTTTTCCCTGCCTATATATCCTGTAATACATCCAATAATGTGAACATGAAAGCTCATTCTTGGAAATAGTCTGACAAAAAATCATAACTGAAGGTCGACTTTCTTCATAAGATAGAGTTTAAAGACAGCAAGGGATTTTTTGTCATAGTATCTTTTTCTTAGACCATCCATCCCTCCATTTTCGTCCACTTATCCAGGGCAGGGTTGCAGGGGCAGCAGGCCAAGCAAAGCACCCCAGACATCCCACTACTCAGCAATGCTTTCCAGCTACTCCTGGATATGTAATCCCTCCAGCGTGTTTTGGGTCTGCCCCAAGGCCTCTTACCAGTGGGACGTGCCTGGAACACCTACAGCAGGAGGCGCCCAGGAGGCATCCTGATCAGATGCCCGAACCACCTCAACTGACCCCTTTCAACGCGAAGGAGCAGCGGCTCTACTCCGAGCTCCCTCCAGATGTCCAACTCCTCACCCCATCACTAAGGCTCTATCTAGAGATAGAGATAGATCATGCATGCCTGGTAAATATCCTTGTCTTTTACACTCCACATACTCGGTTTGTGGATGTATGAGCAAGCACACCATTATCGATCACAAAACTATTTACAGAACTATCTCAGATTTGAGCCTCATATCATTTTTGATTTTAAGAGTAATAGACTTATCAAAGCTACCCAAATCCCAATTTTCCTTCATTACCAGTACAGGTCTTCATTCAGATATCCAGGTCATCAAAGACTGTACTCACCCAGGATACCATCTGTTTGATTTGCTCTCTGGAAACAGCTACAGATCATTCAGAACCACCAAACACAGTTTTTTACCCACAGCAATAGGGACATTTAAGAAATTCAAATACACAGGATGAACTTTTTTTCTTTATGGGTGTAATTACAACACTTTATGTGCAACATTTATAATCAATCTACTACACTATATATGCAATATTTACAGATGTGTAGTTTTTCTTACCTAGTACACTTATTTATTGTCTGTTATTTATAAGTGTGAGGACTGGATGGCTGATTGCACGGAGGATGTGGTTTTAACTGTCAGCACCTTAAAGGGGGTAGCGCTCTGAATTTTGTTGCATTTTTTAATGATACAATGACAATAAAAGGAATTCTGATTCTGGGATATCAACACATTTTACTCAGATGACACTTGTAAAAATGCGTAATACTTGTAAACAGAACATTTCCTGCACCAGATACAATTTTATTTACTTGTCAAAACCAGCGACCTGAAAAATGAAGCCAATGCAGAGGAAGTGCCGAAAGCTGCAGTTCCTTGAATGGCCACTTGAGGCTGGCTCCAGACGTCAATCCTCATAGATGCCCATGTTAAAATGCCCAACTTTAAAGCAGAAATAAACACATTTACTGCCTGGTTTTGGTCTAAACCGAGAGCACAAACTTCTTGTGTTTATTTAAAAAAAACTAAAGCTAATTTCCATATAACTCATCTGTTTCCATTTTATTAAGGCTAGAAGTTATGTTTATTTAAGGGTGGGCTACTTTGAGTGGCAGTTTATGACTCATCCTCCACAGCTCCAGCTTCTTACCCAGATATGGTTACTCCTGGCTCAGAAAATCCAAGATGGCAGTGCCCAAAATGCCAAACTCAAGGCTTCAAAACAGCAGTCCACAAACTAATGGGTGACATCACGGTAGTTAAATCCATTATTTTATACAGTCTATGGTCCATACATGTGTTTGTCCAAAGGTGTGTGCCATTATCACCATTTGCATATGTCCCATCCCTCTTGTTTTTTCAGGCTGAGTAAAACTGACTATGACTTATAATTCACCTTCATGTGTAAAACTAGTGGAGTTCCCCAGAGCTATATAAAGGACAAAAAAAATGCGTTCACTATACAAAGATAGACTAGAAACAAACACTATCACATTTTTGTTGTAAGTGAGTAGATCAAGTGTCAGATTGCACGCCCGCTTTGAATTGTGTCAACCCATTAAGTGGCCGTTATCAGTGGCTATCTGCGCTATGGACAAGAGTTAGTGTATCATGTGTCGGCTCAGTGAGGCCGTTTTCATAACGATGGTTTTGGTCATCTGAGGCCAGTTGTATAATATGTTTTGAAGAAATGCATGAGATTTTCAATAGGCCTGGGAGACCTTGTTGGATTGCTCCACAGAAAGCAAAAAGGCTCTAGGCTCAAAACCAATGTGCATCGCTGGTGTGATGGAAAGTGCTTTGAATGGGGAAACGGGCTGGCTCTCCCCAAGGCTACAAAACAACTAGACAGAGGAAAGAATGAGGCACAATTGCTTGATAGAAAATATGTTGTTGATGTTGTTTTTTTCAAAGAATTGAATTAATTTGAACAAGTAAACATCTTCATTACATTTCTGAATCTATTTAGAAAAGAATGACTTGAAATGCTCAGATGAAACACATGCAGCCAGGTATATTTTGTTTTAGAATAAATCTGACATAAACAGAAACTGTGATATCTCACACCAACAAGCCACCAGTCGTAGCGCTTTTCAGTGTGAATAGGCACATGCATGTTATTGTCCACTGATTAAAGTGCGTCCCTGGTGTGTGTAACAGATGGGCTCGCACGTCACTTATCTGTGGTGATGAAGAAAATGATGATGTCCTCTCTCCCTCTTGGCCTCACTCAAGAATGGGTGCTAAGCTGGTTAAACATTTGGCAAATGGAAAATTGTTCATGTATATTTTACCATCTGACGGCCCATGCGGTCTTTCAACAGATATTTCAGTCCCAATTTGTGTTTCTCATTAGGTGACTAGAAACTGCGTGTCATGGCGTAGCCACATCCACAAGCTCTTGGAGTGTTCGTGGTCATTGTGGCAATAGTCTGGTAAGATGAATACACACATTCATTTCCATGCATCTGCACCATGTTAAGAGATTTCATCCATGTGATGAGAGATTTGCATCAAATCGAAGGTGATGGAAGTCAAAAAACATAACTAACTATTCCTGCACAGGGTGACAACACCTCTGAAAATTAAAATGATATGTTAAATATTTGCAGCTCTCTAGAGCAGTGGTTCTTAAGTGGTGGGTCATGGACCAAAACTGGGTCACGGGTCCCTTCTGAATGGACCATATGTGACTCACAAACATGTCAAGTTTGTAAAAACACACTTTATTTTAAGTAGAGTGAATATCCGGCACAGAGTTTATATTTTGAAGGGCTGTTTCTTGCTGTAGAGTGAGTGAATATATGATATATGATATATATATATGAAATATATGAGAAAGCTTCCATTTGTATGTGAATTGCATTACACTTTAGTAAATATATATTTATGAAAGCAATAGTTGATATTTGCTAATAAACAACCCGAAAAATACACATTGTAACTTTAAGGTTATACTAAGAGATTAAAAACTGCAGAAAGCAATGACAGACTGTTTTGCAATTCATTTTAAAGCCATGAAGTGCACATGAAATGATTTAGCGAACACAGGGTGGTGTCTTCAAAAAGCAACAATGAACAGGATATATTTGAAGGACAGCAGTGGAAAATACTCGGCACTTAGATTTAAAAAGAGCAGAAGATACACTGAATCACCAAAAGCAATGAAAGCAGTTCAGATTTATAAGTCAAGGTTTACCGCATTGAGTTTCTGAATGAAAAACAGACAATAGGGTACAGAAATAGCTTTGTGCCACAGCAACTGTAATGCTGAATAGTAAGGCCACAAGGTGAACAGTCTTGTTCATATTAACTTTAGTTGGATCCATAGAGATGTTGAAGCACTTTTCTATGTTTATGAATATTTTGATATGATTGTATTGTTTTTCTATTGTGTGATCGATTTGACTGTCATGATGTCTGTTGCGTGGCTGTGATTAGGATCCGGGCAGCTAAGCTGCCAGGACACTATTGTAATCCTGGGTATTCTTCTTTCTTCTTTCTTCTTCCAAATCATACTTCCCATGGGTGAAAACTCACCAAACTTTGCACAAAGGTCCAGTCTCATGCCAGATATCCTCAGCTGTAAACTCAAGCCAATAGTCCTGATGGTGGCGCTATAGCAAGCGTCTAAAGTTCAAAACTTTGAAAATTCATAACAAATCAACCATATGTGCTACAACTTCACAACTTTCATCAAACTGTAGCCCCGATACTGAAGAAACTTTTGTACATTTAAACCTATTAAAAATTATGAAGTTCATCACTCTGTTTTTTTCAAAAACTGTAAAACTTATTAAACCTATCTCCTCCCATAAGTTTTTCTATATTGACACCAAACTTACTACAGAGCATCTTCAGACTCTCCTACAAAAAGTACATTTCTCAGATTTTTGATTTATCAAAAATTGAGCCTACAGTACATCAAAATGTTTGACTGTAAACAGTACTGTAAACATATACATGCAAATTCTTGTTAAATAAATCTTCAGTGTTCATGAAAAAATGACAAAATTCTAGTGTCATGGTAGATGATGTGTGGCAAATTTCAGAATTTTATCTCAAAAACTGAATTTTTGACAGCATTTTGAATTTTGCTGTTGTAAAAATGGCAATTTTAAACATCAGTTTTTCACTTGTGGAGCAAATCAATCATTGTTACAAACAAATGACCAACATCTCCGTGCTGTCTAGATGCAATATGTGTATTTCCAGATATTTGTCTTAATAACTGATTTTTTTTTTTACAGTGGTTTCAAATCTGTCTTTCCATGCACAGATGGCTGCTTTCCTACACAACAGTGAGGCTTACTCAATTTGTGAAGCCACTGTTGAGTTGCTACTTGCCAATTAGCTCAGAGCGGTAGATGACCGTCTTAGGTTCCAGAGGTTGCTCAGAATAGCCTAAAAATGCCTGGACCCGACCCATCGCTGTGCAGCAGCTATAATTTTATATTGGGATTGCTGAGTTCCTGTCTGCACAACAAATTTACCTTTTGGTACTAATAAAGAAACCTTGAACCTTGAACCTTGAAAAACACTGAGTTTCAAGGTTCATTCTTGACTTGTGAAAGAGAAGTTGTCAAAGCAGTCACATTTCAGAGTCCACTGAGTTCCTGAGCTTTTGATCATATTACATGACCTTCATGAGCTGATGGAGTTTGCCCTGGCGTCACGGAAATGTAAGTGTTTGCAACTCCGAAACAAATTCCATCTGCTAAGATCTTGCTTCAGCAAAACTCAGTGTCAAATGTCAAGGTAAAAAATTAACTTCCAGGCTCAAATTTCAGATGTTACCTTGAGTTCATTCTGTTCCTTTTACTCTATAATCGGCTGATGATTGTCTGACTTTAAGGGCCGTTGCTGGCCATTCGGGTGCCCAAAGTGCAATTACTTTGTTGTGCATTATGTGACAGCTTCTGAGTGAGTTCTGCTTTGATGCTGATGACAGAAAGACCACCAGATGTTCCTGTTCCATTGTTGAATGCAGGTATGTTTTAATGAGCTTAAGGTTCAAAAAACTTTGCTCAGCAGAGTCAACTGACAGAATGAATAACTCTAATAATGCTGCAGCTGCACTAAACCATCGCCAGAGCAGCTCAAACCATGTTGTGTTTACAAGGGGCCTTAACTAGGGGAGTTAATGAAATACCAAAAGTTGCCATAAGATAATTTTGATGGGCCCCAGTGCACGTTATCAAGCACATATTGTTTCATCATTAGATAAAAGACAACATACATATTACCCAGCAATCATCATTGCTTATCTGTATATATTAATTTAACCATTGTAATTGTTGATCTATAGTTATAGAGTAGCTGTTGTTTAGAATAGTTGATTTATAGTTCATAGAATAAGCACATCATTTTGTTATAGATGCTATTGATTGTTCACAGAAAAAGGAAAAATCAACATGACAGATGCAGCAAATTGCACCGTATTTAATTGAATGAGAGATCTTCTTTTCATCATCTCTATGGCCCCCCACCTCACGGCCCCAGTGCAACCGCACTGCCTGCACTGTCTATATTTACACTCATGATTGATAATAATCACATTGGGCTGTTTTGGTGCCCCTTCTGGCACCGGTGCCCACACACAGCGTGTGCTTAGCGGCGGCGCTGCTTTGTATACCTTGTTGTGTGCACTTAATCTTACTATTTATTACTTGTATATTTCTGACTTGACTCTTGAGTGTTTTTTGCACAGGAAATTCCTATGTGCCCGGACTGTGCAGGTGTACAAACAGCATTAAAGTTATCTTATGTTATGTAAAGGATAAAACTGGGTCAAGAACAACTTTGTGTAGATCTCAAAGGTCAATGTCCAAGTCTCTCCAAAGCCATATCTAGTTTATGTAATTCTGAAGACACTTCACCACCACCTCCACAGGAAGAGTCAACTCCTGCATGTTTTCATTGCTGTTTGTACACTTCAGTCTGGTTAAAATGAAGTGACTGGATGGTAACTGTACCAGTCCATCAAGCAGGTCCCCCAAAATAGGCATTTAATGCATTTGAAGAAGTTGCTTAATGCTTTTCTACATGGTTAAATACATGCGGTTTCTTGCAGAAAAAATATGCATTAATATGTAACTGAGCATGCTCCTGCAGCAAGGACACTGAACTCTCTTGCCCTCACATTTGTCGTCACATTGCAAAGTTTTGTCATGAGGACTTCCTGGTTAGGAGCCAATAGCATTACAAGCAGAAGGTCACATGGGCTGCTCCTTTCCTTCTGCTCTCCGACGTTTAGTGTGTGGGACCTGCACAGAGGGTGAGTTTACAAATATAAAGTTTTTCTGGTCTTGACTTGACTTTACAGACTATGAATAGCAAAGATACACACTGCACAGTGGAGATTGCCTTTCCGTGCAGGAGTAATGAGGTGTAGAGTTGGTGAAGCCCGTTTTAGGAGACGTGTTATGCAACGATCTGTTTCAAAGTAGCAAGTGGATCGGACAGACTTTTACAGGAGCTTTCTTTGGACAAACAACAATAGGAGCACACTGCAACACGTGTGCAACGCTTTACATCAAAACAAAGTCCAAAATCAATACTGTGATCAAGCCTGCAGTCACTTGCAATAAAACCACCTCTTAAAAGGCTTGTGACTTTTATTTATACAGTCATGAATCCGCATAGAAATCACAGACGCTCCTTATGACAGAACTTGCCGGAGAATTATCACGTTTTTAAGTATTGAAATAATCCTGTGATAGCTGTCTGTACATCCATGACTGCATTGCAAAGAGGAATCCCTAATAGGTAATTCGGTATATTTTTAATTGTGATAAATTGCCTATATGGGTTGTTTCCATTATGTCTGAGGGAGTGACCACAGTGCTGCAAACCCCTGGACCACAGTGACCAGAAGAGTTACATCTGCACTGTTTGACAGGCCATGGGGAAGCACATAAATAAATACAGATAAAAAAGTGGGCTATGTATGGGTTTTAAAGTAAAGTTTACAGTAATATCATTTCTTTCTTGAATCCCATTATATTATCCCACCCCAGAGGGAAAGCCGAAATCTCAAGGCACACCTGTATTTATTTGTGTGCTCAACAGACCCTATAACATGTTATAGTATATAGTGGTAATATCAAGCAGTAATTTACAATCAACTATTACTTGTGAAATATTTATTATCAAAATGATTCAAGAATTAATTTTGAACTTTTTTTAAAATTACATCAAAGCACCAGTAATACATCCATTTAACCATGAAATGATGTAAGATAATGTAAAATAATGTGAAGTGTTACACACTTATAATTCCCTTTGTGTGATCGGCAACAACTAGAGAATAGGGAGAAATACCTGCCAGAATACTTTGCTCAAACGTATATTATTATTGTTGCTGACAGACAAACCAAGGACAACTTGTCCACCAGGTGTTTGGTAGTAATGTTATGTCCCTCTTAAAATGGCTCAGTGTGTGCTGAAAATCTATTCTGGTTGCTCACCTGTCTTGTTCTATGTTCATACTCCATATTGAGATCTGTGGTCCAGAGTCAATAAAGTTATTCATTCATTTTCTGTAACGGCTTATCCTGTTAAGGGTCGTGGGGGGGCTGGAGCCAATCTACTGGATGAGAGGCGGGTACAGCCTGGACAGGTCGGCAGACTATCAAAGGGCTAAATAAATTCAAATCTAATTTAAAATCAAAATAGTAATGGGTCTTGACACACAGAATAAACTGCGTTGCCTCACGTCTTCTGTTCTTACCTGCAGTGGAACACACCGCATGTGTCTTCACCTGCCTGAGAGGCTATAATAACTATGATGTCGTCTGTATTTCTATTCAAGAGAACATTGCAGAGGAGCTGAACATAACATGTCACACCACTGGGTGTGAGATTAAACTATTTGCAATGCCAGGAATATAAAATGAGAATATGTCTGAAGAAATAAGGAAAGAAAAGTTTAGCTTTTCATTTACATGTCATTGTAAGCCCTCTGTCTTTTGCTTGTTGAGGGAAAGAGTAAAGGCAAACCGCACTGATATGTGCGAAATCCCGACTCACTTGGTGAAAAACCAGCTGTCTCTCACTAACTTCCTCCAAATGACAGCTGGTGAGGGCTGACTGCAGCAAACTGTGCCAGACAGACTGCAAAAAGGGACACGCAACCGCTGGCTCATCGCTACACACAGGCCACTATTGGTTTTGTGATCACACTAATGAAAATGAATGTGTTACTTTGAAATCTTGAGGTAGATTCCCCCATGTGGCGATGCTGCAGCTTCACCAAGGCCCACGTTTTATGGTGAAAGACAACTTTCACAAAGATGTGTGCATCATTTTAACCATTCGTATTCGTAATGTTAAACATTTGTATGTCAATGAAATTGTTGTGCACAAAATTCTGCTGTCATGTATGTGAGTCTGTGAAATTGTTTGGGTTAGGATTGTTTTTATGTGAGTATGAATCTAAAAGCTGCAGTGAAAAGTCTTGTGAGTACAACTCTAATTTCTACGACTACGAAGTCCTCACTGTGAACACCAATTCAAGTTTGTGGGTACGAGTAGAAAGGTGTTGAAAAAACGTCACTGAGGTCACAGACTCAGCTCGGAGCCAGTCACAGCACCACCTGTACACTATAACTTCATCATTTACTCTCAGCTCAGAGTCAAACCTGCATGTCACTCTGTTCCAACTCTGCTGTTAGCGGCTTACATCAAAAATTTCTTGATGTAGGCTGTTTGGTCTAAAGAATGATTTACAGGAGTGCAGAAATAGGACAACATAAGCTGGCAGCTCCACTCGGTCCGCTGTCATCTTTGCCTTTGGGGCATGCCGAGTAATCGTGGTTCGATTACTTTCCCCTGTGACCTGCCTGTGACCTCAGTGACGTTTTTTCAACACCTTCCTACTGGTACCCACAAATTTGAATTGGTGTTCACAGTGAGGACTTCATAGTCGTAGAAATTAGAGTCGTACTCACAAGACTTTTCACTGCAGTTTTTAGATTCATACTCACATAAAAACAATCCTAACCCAAACAATCTCACAGACTCACATATATCACAGCAGAATTTTGTGTACAACAATTTCATTGACATACAAATGTTTAACATTACGAATACGAATGGATAAAATTATGCACACATCTTTTTGAAAGTTGTCTTACACCATAACGTTTGAGGTGGTTCACACCTGTGAGCGTTATAGTGCAAATGGTTGTTCACCCTAAGATGCTGAAGGTGAGACGTTCGGGGGGGGAAATGTTGGAAGTTGAAAGTTGTATGCAACCACAGTGCCATTTTTAAAGAGGGGTTCTGTCCTGTACTGTACTGTGGCTAAATATTATTAGAATAATAAAGTGATTAGCCTGTCCCTGGAGATGTAAGATTAATGACACATTTCCTTTTAAGTCCTGTTTCTGCAGGCTCGATGTCATCGTGAGTGATATTGTAATAAAAGTGACATGCATATTTATGGCCCGAGGACTTTGTAGCTATCAGTACTATAAGTACACAGTGATAATGGACTGCTGCCCACTAAATTCAGATTAATAAAATCTCTGCTATAGGTTTCATAATGCGCAACGCATGGGTGATATGATGCGATTTCTCTCTGAAGCTGTCAGTCCTCGAGTGCAGCAGACCATATAGACAGACATTACACCAGATATATAACGTCAAATTTGCTCAGTTGGACATTTACCATTCGTTACGCAAGCTCTCAGCTGGAATTATCTTTCATTAACACATTTGAAATATCTAATGAACGCTCAGCAGGATATTTGTCATTATGAAAAAGGAGAGCCTCTGTCATCAAAATGAACCTGTGGTGTTGTAACATACCCTATTTGTTGTGTGTTTGTTTTGATCACAGCAGCAGAGAAAGGTGCACTATGGGCCGCCTTGACGGGAAAGTGATTGTGTTGTCTGCCGCCGCGCAGGGGATTGGACGTGCCGCAGCAATAGTAATGAGCTCTGATAAGAACTTCTCACTGATACATTTCCAGCCAAATCACAGAGAAAAATTGCTCGTGGTGTCCAGGCAGTGTGTATTTTGACTTCATTACATATTTCAGCAAGTTTTTGTGTCATGCAAATGGAGGCTTTGAATGCTGCTGCCAGTCATGTTTTCTGTTTTCTGTAAAAGCCATTTGAAAGAATACAAGTGTAGCTCTGCAACAATAACAGTGATCCAAAATGTTTTTTCTTCCACAATACTGTGCTACAGAAACACACACTATGTGCATATATATTTAGTTGCCTGCTTAAGCACTAGTTTTACCCCATTTTTATACCAAACCAGAGGAAAAGCTGAATTGAGCAAAGAAATATAGCTGTTATTATGAAATAACAATTTAAATCAGTACTTTGTGTTAGAGAAACAAATGTTTTCCTCTTCTATAAAGATTATAGACTTCCTCATGTGTGTGTGTGCTATCACTCCACATGTGCTGTAAATAAGTGCTGTTAATAGTGGCTCTTGAACTGACGCAAACGCATGTTAAAGGCGGAAAAATCCTCTGGTGATATTCTCGCCAAAGAGCCAGCAAAACACTTGAAAATCTCACACACATACATCCGTGTCAAGAGTGTATCATCATCACATGCCATTCCCTTCAAGTGGTGTCTTAAGAGTGTAAAACCATGCCGGCAGGGCTTCGTGTGCAGATATTCAAATACAGAGAGGTCTATTTACGTCCCGGATCATTAGGTTCAAATCACTTAGCATTAAAAGTTACATATGGTGTGAGGGGGCCATTGAGCTTTTTCCATTTCGGCTTTAAAAGGTGTTATTTCGCTGACGTGATTTGCTCTGTGTTTAATGATGCAGTCACTCCGTCAGTTATCAGTTGACCTGAGGTGGAGTGAGTTTAAAGGTGGAGGGATTAAGGGTAGAAATTCTGTCATCTTGTCTGCAGATATGTGGGAGTGAGATGTTGGTGTCAGCGCTGTGACCTTAATTATTGCCTAAAGTCAGAGGAAGTGACAGTGTGTACTCTGTAGAAACACTTACCTGCCTGTCACTGTTCCCGAGCCTTCAGGTTTTTTTATAATCATATGCTTACTCAACAAAATATTCTTTATTAATTGTCTGAATCCCTGGATCCTAACAAAATATTCGAACTTCTTCTCAAGGAAATACTGTGCTGCAAGTTTCTTTTAAACTTACAAGATAAAAAAAACTATTAAAAACAAACACGGTGAAGCAGCCTTCAGTTTCTATGCTCCCCACCTGTGGAACAAACTTCAAGAATATCTGAGCTCGGCTGAAACTGTCAGCTCATTTAAACCAGGTCTTAAAACATTACTATTTACTGCAGCTTACCAGTGAACTAGATATGTAACTTATTGTTAGGACAATCTGTAGCTATTGTTTTTATATTTGTCTGCTGTTGCTTTTGCTTTATGTTTGCTTTTTAAATGCATTTTCTGCACTGTCTTTAACTATTTATTGTCTTGCTTTTAGCTTTTGTTTTTAATGATCTATTGTTCCTTTAATGTTTTCTCTTGTAAAGCACATTGAATTGCCTTGTGTATGAATGGTGCTATATAAATAAAATTGCCTTGCCTTGCCTTGCCTTGCCTAAAGGTCCAGTGTGTGAGATTTAGGTGGATTTAGTGGCATCTAGCAATGAGGACTGCAGATTGCAACAAGCGGAAACTTCTCCAGGTTAGAATTCCTCCAGCTTTCATTGTTCAGGAGGTTTTTACCAGGAGCCGAATTATCAGCAGAGGTCTCTCACTCTTTAAAACAAACAGACCAGGTGATTTAAACCAGTAGAAACACTGAAGAAAGCAATTTCACGTTACAAATCAGTGTTTCTCCGACATTGTTTGGCATGTCAGAGATGGGCCAGAAGCCCAGCACCTGCTCAAGTATACTCAATACTCAATATACTTTCTACCGGGAGCTGAATTATCTGCAGAGGTCTCTTCCTCTTTAAAACACACGGACTCTGTGATTGAATCATTGGCACCATGTGTGCATCAATGTATGATTCGGTGCTGATGGAGGGAATGTGCCGATTTCAGATGGGCTGTGCAGATCAGTCAGGCGCTTGTGGATTCTCATTGGAAGCAATTCCAGGGTTGGATCCTTCACCACAGGGGGTTTTTATGGTGGTGATGTGCAGAGTCTTCACCTTCAGGTTCTCCTTAGCCCCACTGATGAAGTCTATGCAGACTTTCTCCAGAGATTTGACACTGCGGCTTGTGAGGGTGAATGGTGACCTCAGTCTCAACAGGTGCCTCGCCGGTATCCTTGAAAGCCAGTTTGATAATTCCTGACCGACTTATTCGGAAGCGAACAGTGATGAGCTGCTCTTGTTGCAGGAAGGGCTGCTAACTACAGTGGCTGATGCAAAAACACAAATGCCCCTATCTAGAGATTGTTTGGTTTGTCCATTTTGGGCTACTGTACTGTACAAACATGGCGGTGCAACATGGTGATCTCTGCAGATCCTCTCCATATGTAGATATAAACAGCTCATTTTAAGCTAACAAATACAGCTGTTCTCATTTTCAGGTGATTAAACACCAAAGAAAACATACTTACTATATTATATCCCATTTCTGCCAGTATTTTCTCCTTAATGCTACACACTGGACCTTTAGTTTGGGCTCAGGTCTCTTGTTCCCTTTTGCTGAAAACAGTTTAGAGAGATAAGGTGGTGTCTAGATTGAGTCTAACCTGCAGGTCATTCCAAGACCAAAGGCCGTAATGAAATAGACTCCTTTTCTAGCCTTAGTCTGAACAGGTGGTACCTCCTATTTTGTAGAAATGCAAACTTTTGGATCTTTTGAAGTGGGGTTGTATGAGGTACATATCCATAGTCAGTGTATTACAAACACTTGATGTCAGTTGGCGCAGCCCAGTTTGGAGAAGTGAACTGGAGTCTGACATGTGGACTGGGTCAGCAACAAACATATTACAGCCACCTAAAATATCAATATCAGTGTATTAATAATATTTTCACTGCTTTCCTCACCATCAGACAGCAATTTCCGACAGGGAACTGAATATCGCTCTCTTTTGAGCCTGACGCCATTGAGAAAAAAAGTGATTTAACATTGCTGAACACAGGAGCTGCTGGTCTGCTGCTGCCTCGATCGGTTATTTTGTTTGTGTTATTGTGACTTTGGTGTTGCAAGGGTGAGTTTGGATTTACAAAAGTTACACAATAACACAAACTAACTAACTGAGGGAGTGGTAAACCAGCAGCTCCCTTGTTAAGCGAGCCAAAATTACTGTTTTTGTCAATAGAATCTGGTGGATTTGAAGAGAGCATAAATGTGTAACTGTAGACATTAACAGCTTCCTTGTCAGCTGTCTCATGGGAAGGTTAAGCAGTAAAAATACTCTCAATACTCTCACATATCAATAACACCGGTGGGACTTTTTTTAGGTGGCTGAAATACGTTTTGATGCCCCCATCCAGAGCAGTACGTTGCTTCCCTTCAGTACTTCTGCTGCTTCTCCAAACTGGGGGCGTGCCGACTGACATTTACTGTATGTAATACACTGGCTGTGGAGAAGTGCCCCATAAAACCCTGCTTCCAAAAATCAGAACTATCCCTTTAAAATATTCCAGCGCTGCATCCTACACAAAGCAAGTGAAAACCGTCCAACTGGGTTGTATAATGATATGTGCAGACATTGTGAAACCGCTCAGCACTGACTCTTTGGGGGTTTTTTTCAACTGTGTAGGCATTTGCAAAGGAGGGAGCTCAAGTCACAGCAACAGACATCAATGGAGAGAAGTTGAAAGAGCTGGACGGTATTCCAGGTGAGATTCATTTCTGCTGGTGTGACGCTGCCATCTGCTGGGTAACTAGTGTGATGCAGCCAGCATGGTTGAGACAGGGAGACTAAACTAAACCATGCTGTTCATAAAAGTAGTCGACTGTACTATACTGTCATCCTGTTTCTGTGGTTAAAACACACCGCATGCCATGTAATTCTCTTATTGTTTTATTTTTTTACCAGATTATCTTCAACATATGTCCTTTTTAACAAGCTTTTTAGTTTTTTAATGTAGCTGATTTGATAGCTTTATATTAGCATTTCTGTGACAATTTCAAAATGTCTGCAGGATAACTGACATGGTAAACGACAAACATACATTCACAATATTTAATTTGCTGTGTTTATAAGCAGTCAGCGATACATTTGTGAGCAGACTTATTGCGGAACATTGCCCCACTTGCACCAGGTTTGAATCAATAGGTGGTGATGAACACTCTTGGCTCTCTGTGCGCCTCCTATCAGGTTGCTCACAAGCAACGCTCTTCCCCTCTAACAGCTTTCTGTAGAGCTGTTGAGAGGCCACATGGAGAAGATAGAGTTTGTATAGGGTTGTATAGGGTAGCAGCCAGGTGTGAATGTGTGTAATCGTGTAGATGTGCTGTCAGATCAGAGGGTGATTTTATCTGGAGTAGCTCACTTGCTTTGTTCATTTATTTTAGGAAACTGACTGCCTCATTTTAAAAACACTATCTCCTGCAATTTCCTCCATAACGTTATTAAAATAAGACACAACCACAGCTCTCCTTTCCTCTTAACTAACAGGGATCAAGACCAAGGTCGTGGATGTAACCAAGAAGGACCAAGTCGAAGCCCTGGCCAAGGAACATGATCATGTAGATGTGCTGTTTAATGTTGCTGGGTATGTTTTCCCTCTTTACTCTATACAAGAACAGAATATCGATCAGTTGTACTCGGAGCATTTAAAGTCCAGCGTTTAGGAGGATGCAAATACACAAAAGGCCCTATCTGGAGCCAGTGTAGAGCAGCACAGTGGCCTCTGCGGGAGAGGACCCACTATGTATGTAGATAAAAACGGTCAGTGAAAAACACAATGACAACAGTGTTTTAAATATTATATTCCTTTTCTGACAATAGATTCTCCTAAACCCTACAAACTGGACTTTTTTTATTGTCAGGAGATAAAATCTCATAAAATCAATGAGCTACTGTTGAACTGCTGGACTGGGTGACATGTTCCTTTATTACCTATTAAAATAGGCTGTTGGATTGTTTTGAGTCATTTCCCACATGCACCATGCACATGCCATAAATGTTCGTTAGCACACCAAATCCACAAACAAATACACTCCACAACAAATGCACTATGTACTCCTGTTTGAGTTGTATTTGCTAAAAACTACACTGCCCATATATTTTATTATATTCAGCAACAGTTTTTAAAGATTTGCATTTGTAATGGAGCAGACAGAAAGTACCAAGAGACCAACACATTTTTGGTTTTATTTTTTTATTAGATTTGCTCACAATAACAAATTCATAGAGCATATAGAGCCTTTTCTTTGACATGCATTAATACATCGTGGTTCTATTTGTTTTGCCAGCAAGCTGTCTCCACATTAAGCATGTTTATCCATCCCCTGCTTAACTTCATTTCCAAAATCCCTATACCTCAAGGTTTAACCTTTACTTGACCTTTTGCCAATCTCCTTAACAAAGGTCTCCAAATTGACACCTTTTAAGGCTCAGATAAATGTTGAGGGGGTTAACGCAGCATTTGGACCCGCGTCTATTTCCAGTTCAAAGGAACGGTTTTACCTTAAACTCAAAAATGCATCTTTTTCCTCTTACCTGCAGTGATACTTATCAGTCAAGAGTGTTTTGGTGTGAGTTACTGAGTTCTTGAAATCTTGGCCGTAGAGATGTCTGCCTTCTCTTGAATATAATGGAACTAGATGGCACTCAGCTTGTGGTGCTCAAAATGCCAAAAAATATACATTTGGAAAACTCAGCAGCAATGTCTCTTGCAGAAACCATGACCCCGTTATTCAAGATAATCCACAGACCTTGTTGTGAGCAGTTTCATGTAGGAACTATTTTATTTGTGCAAAACTACAGCCACCAACCGTATCACTGCGCAGAAGGGAGCGTGCATCTACTGTTGGGTCACCTAGAACAATTGAGCGAGCTAACGTCCATGTCCATGAGCAGATGCACACATCCTTCTGTGCAGTGATACAGTTGGTGGGTGTAGAAAGAAAATCGTTCCAACATGAAACTGCTCACAACAAAGTCTGCAGATTATCTTGAGTAACCTGGTCATGATTTCTGCAAAGAGACATTGATGTCGAGTTTTTTAAAAGTATTTTTTGGCGCTTTGAGCACCACAAGCTGAGTGCCATCTAGTTCCATTATATTAGAGAGAAAGCAGACATCTCTACGGTCGATATCTCCAACACTCTGCAGCTCACACCAAAATAAATAGATAATAAAAAAGCACTACTGGTAAGCATTTTTCATTTGGGGGTGAACTGTCCCTTTAATAATGCCTATGTCATATTGAACTCTGATGCTCTTCTGTTTTAATCATGTTTGACATATGAGGTCTTTTACTTCTTAGCTAAAGCTGATGATTACATGTGATACCATCCTTTGTAATATCTGAGTTCCCATGTCCTCTACTGTACACAGGTTTGTGCACCATGGCTCCATCCTGAACTGCGAAGAGGCCGACTGGGACTTCACAATGAACGTGAACGTCCGCAGCATGTACCTCATGTGCAAGGCTTCCTCCCCAAGGTGACCTTTGCCCACTTTACCGAATGCTTAACACAGTTCATCCTGTTGTTGAGAGAATGAAATAAGTGCTGCTGTAAATTAAGTGACATATGCTTTTCTTTTGTTCTCATCCTTTGTCTGATGGGATTAGCTGTATTACTCTGAGCCTGTGGCATGATGGGCAGCGACTGACCAATCACTAATCCAGCTTTAGCCACAAACTAACCAAACTGTCTCAAAGGGGAATTTATGCTCGGATCATAGCACATTTCCCAATTATTTGTTGCAAAAAATGGCCGTTGCATAATTTTATGTTTCATTTTATCTATTATATTCTGTTTATATGCCACCTTCCCCCTTTTTTTGTCTCCTTAGATGTTGGCAAAGAAGTCAGGAAACATTATTAACATGGCATCTGTTGCATCAAGCATAAAAGGTGAATAAACGTCTGCAGATCCTTTCATTGTATAAGATTGTAGAACAAATATTATGCCCAATTAAAGGGACATAAAGTTGTCGTAGTATGACCATGTTCATTGTAATCCTCTTAGCTCAGATAATTGCTCTGCGTGTGTTTCCTCGACACAGGTACCGTGAACCGATGTGTCTACAGCACCTCCAAGGCTGCAGTGATTGGGCTCACCAAATCTATAGCAGCTGATTTCATCGAGCAAGGCATTCGCTGTAACTGTGTTTGTCCTGGTAAGTTTAAAACAACCTGAAAAATAAAACTTGCTTTGACTCTTCCTTATGTGTTACTCAAGCTTAGCATTTTAACAGATATAGACTGGAACAAAATGAACTGATGTTATAGAAAAAATCTTCTTTTGTTTGAGGACACTGTGTATTTCAAAGATATACAAGCTTTGAGTTTGTCCCTATCAAAGCCAGTCTAAATAACTGCAAACACATTTGCACAATGTCGAGACCTGAAGTGAACCTTGTCACACCTACACTCAAAGAAATTATTTGGTCTACTGTCAGGTGTATGTATTTCAATTACATAAAAGTTTTACACTCAAGTGATTTTAACATAAAACAAAAAAGTACCATTTATGCTATTAAATCAAATAAAACCGATATGAATAGACTATGAGAATTTATGTAACTATAGCTCATAGGATTGACCTAATTTACTTTAATAAAGCTTTTATAACTAATTACTGTTGATAAATTCTATGTATTTCAAATATAAATCCCCACTTTATGATAACTCCATCTGAAGTTAAGTCACATCTACTTATATTTTTTTCCATTTTATTATTATTATTATTATTATTATTACATCTTGTAGCTGATCACAACAGGATAGGCCCTGATTAGGCCTTTATCTTCTGCAACTGCCTGTTCTTGTAAAGGTCTGTGTGTATGTAGATATCTGAATATGTGTGTATACTTGTGCATTTGTATGCTCTTTTTCTTCTGTGATGCTATATAGCTGTTTATATGTTGTTAAAAAAAGCAGTACAAATATGTAAAAAGAACATATGTTAATCAGCATATTTAAGATACACAGAATTTATTAACAGTAAATACATAAACTTTGTGAGAATAAATTAGGCAAATTGTTTGAGCTATTTTTAACTTAATTTGTATTTATTTTATTTTATTTTACATAAATAGTACTATCTGTTTTTTGGTAAATTCACTTCCCTCAGTTTGATGGAAATTTAATGTAATTTAAATACCTGACAAATGACCAAATTATTTCTTTGAGTGTATTATTTGGTCAGCAAAATTATGTTAAAAGAATTTGTTAATCAACACATTTGAAATACACAGAATTTATTATCAGTAATTACATAAACTTTGTTAGAATAAATTAGGCAAGTTATTTGAGCTATAGTTAATTTATTTTATTACATAAATGGTACTTTCTCATTTTTGGTAAATTATCTTCCCTCAGTGGGTGGAAATTTAATGTAATTTAAATAGGTAAACCTGAAAAATTACCAAATTATTTCTTTGAGTGTATTATTTGGTCTGTGAAATATTGTTAAAAAAATATATGTTGATCAAAATATTTCAAATACTCTAAATTTATAACAGTAATTACATAAATGTTAGAATAAATCAGGTACATTATTTGAGCTGTAGTTATTTTATTTTATTACATAAATGGTACTTTCTGGTTTTTGGTAAATTAATTTCCCTGTTTGATGAAAATCTAATATACTTTAAATAAGTAAAACTGACAAATGACCAAATTATTCCTTTGAATGAATTATTTGTTCAGTAAAATTATGTTGAAAAAAATTGTTAATCAGCATGTTTGAAATACACAGAATTTATAACTCTGTTGGAATGAATAAATTAATTAATAAATTATTTGAGTCATAGCTAACTTATTCTATTTGTTGTAATGTAATTGAAATACATAAACCTGACAAATGACCCAATTATTTCTTTGAGTGTATTATTTGGTCAGTAAAATTTTTCAAATTAAGCAAATGATTTCTATATTTCTTTATTCAACATTTTTGTTATGATTAGGGTTTTAAAAGAAAGTCATGTTTGCTTCTTTACATTTCTCAGGCACTGTTGACACTCCATCACTGAGGGGCAGGATCCAGGCCCAACCTGACCCAGAACAGGTACGATAGGCTCTGATTTACCTGTCATTTTCTCCAGTCTTAATTTGACAGTAATGCCCGCATGAGTCATTGAACAAGTACATCTTATCTCAGTTTCCACAAAAAGAAATCCGGGGTATTGGAGATAATGAATGCTACAAGTGTAACTCTTTCCCTCCTTAACTCCGCAGGCTTATAAGGATTTCATGGCACGACAGAAAACTGGCAGAATGTGCACAGCTGAGGAGGTGGCGTACCTGTGCGTATACCTGGCCTCAGATGAGGTGAGTGCTTGCAGACGGTAGGCCCGTGTCATGCAGACACTGGGGCAGAGTTTGCAGGGTTTTGGCTACAGTTGAGGACACATGGGTCCAGGTACTTTGTGATTGTTCTAGAAATTTGAAGGGCTTTAAAATCTAGTCAACGTTAAAAACTATTTTGTATTTTTTATTGTCATTACACTTCAAAGTAACCACTTTTAGACCCCCCAAAATATACTATTATACAAAGAATTCACCAGAATTGTGTTCCTGGCAATGTGGAGAATGCTCCTCATGACGGGAAATAAAATTCACACACAATGTTATTGAGCATTTTTAAATTTTCACAGTTTAAAACAAAAGATTTGGTGTCTGATGAAGTTTTTGTTTGAAGGGAGAGCTACTTGTTACCTGAGTATTCTTAATCCCGGCTACGTGTCAGGGTGTATGCATGCTTAGCCCCAGAGTAACTTCAATATCCTGTCATCACAAATGCAGACAAAGTTGTTGCTTGTTCATTAGTGGTGAAATAATCCCCCGGTGATGTGATGTGTCTTGGCTCCTTTGCAGTCTGCCTATGTGACCGGCACGGAGCACATCATGGATGGAGGATGGTCACTGTGAGAAAACTGCTGCAAGCTCATCCTGACAGTGGTGGAGACTTTTATAATAAAGTGCACACAATCTGACTTGATCATGTTTTGATTTTGCATGTTATGTTTACTGATTCTGTGGGAGACATTACCCATTTTCCAACTTAAATGTATGCTGCATATATGTGCAAATAAATGGTATCACAGCTACAGGTGCAGGTGTTGTTATCAGTTTATTATGAATGCATGTGTTGTTTAATGTTTAATAGAACAGTCTGTTAATGGTTTTAATTAAATATCTATTACAATGTCCTCACCAATACCCTTGAGTGGCTTTCTTGGTTGACCTAACTTCTCCCCCACCGCGCACTCACTCCTGTGCTGTACATACTCGCTTGGCCATCACTAATCCGCCTCATTCCCAATTCCCAGCTGCTCTATCTGCCTCATGACTGCCAGAAACGCCGCACGCTGAAACTTCTCACGCAGTAGCGATGTTTACCACATGAGGTGAGCTGCTTTTTCTTTATTTAACCACGTTAAATATTTAGGGAGCCCCCACAGAGGAGCCGGGAGCGGCCACTGTAGCTGGCTGCCGGGCATGTGGAGGCGGTGTGGAGACATACTGACAGCTGTTGGAAGCGCGCAGCCAGCTACCGGCGAGGAGTCCATTATCGGACAAGACTTCCCTCCAAAATATTGTCCATTAAACCTTAATGTGACCGCGCAGGAAGCCAAACTTTGGTTAAAACGTCGGTAGCCGACTCAGTTTATCACTAAAGGCGTAAAACGTTTGCGTACGTCGGTCGGGTTTAACGTTAAAGCTGCTCATGCCGCGGACTAACTTAACTTCAGCTAACGTCAACGCTACGGAAAGCAGTGATATAGCATTCCGACGCTAACTTTAAGCTAACGTTGTTTTCTACATGACAGGCTAATATTTTAAACAAATGTTAATATAAGGCAATACTGGTATTAGCCTAAGTTAGCTGCCGCTACTGTGACACCGTGTTCTTGTCCGATAATGGGTTCACGGACACGGTTTATCATGAGGCGTGGATTTACTTCTTCACTGACGTTAGCTAATTAAATTAGCTAATTCAGCTAGCTATGGCTCCGTGTGTAGCGTTAACGCTGCGCCGCTTCGGCAGCACCTTGAAGCAAACACCAGGACAACATGTAACATTTGCTTTGCTTTACTGGCTGCATGGGTGGGCGCCGATGCCAGTTGGATAGGTAACTCATGTTGCTGACAGTAGCTAGTTAACTCTAACCTACTTGCGGTGCCATCCGTTAGCTAGCTAGGTGTGTGCCATATGGTCGAGCTGTAAGCATTGATTAGTGTGGTCTGTTAGCAAGTGGATTAACCAGCGTCTGTTGCCACAAGCGACTGTCAAAACATTGTAGTAGCCTCAGTTCAGCGTGATGTAAAATAGCTGCTTACTTGTATGCGTTTGTATTTACATAGTTTGGTGTGAAGCTACAAAGAGAGGAGCACAAAGTTCAGTATCTGCTTTGTAATGAGTTGCAGGTCAGTCACCTTGTGTTGCTGTGACATGTAATGTGAACACACAGGCAGCATGTGGTTATACATTAGCCTGCAAGATCACTGGTGTCAGACTCGTTTTAGTATATACTCTACATGCAGAACAATTTGATCTCAAGTGGACTGGAGCAGTGAACCCATCGCATAATGGCCCTATAAATAACAGCACTTCAATTTGTTTCATTTGTTAGTGTAAAGAAGTACATTGTGAAAACACTCATCCGCTTACACAACAGATGAAGGAAGGCAAGTGTGGTTTCATCAATATGTCTCAGATTTTCCACATTCAGTCAGTCCACTGCTCACTGTTATTACATGTGCATTTCCACTCTTGTGTAGTAATGCTGGCATCACCACATCAAATTAAAGTGAAGGCAGTTGAGTTTCAACTAAGATTGTTTTAAAGGTCAAATGTGCAAGATTTAGGGGGGATTCTTTTTATAATTACCTAAAAATAAGAATTGTCTTTTTTGTCACCTTTTTAATGAGACATTTATATCTACGTAGGGAGCAGATCAGCAGATCAGTGGTTTCCAACTGGTTGGTCGCGGTCCAAAAGTGGGTTGTAGATCCATTCTGGATGGACCATAAGTGGCTTGCAAACGTGTCAAGTTTGAAAAAAAAACACACACACTTTATTTTAAAGTACTGTGATTGTTTTGGCACAACGCTTTTATTTTGGAGTCCCATTTCCTGCAGCAGAGTGAGTGCATAGGTAGTCAAGCTAGTTGTTTCTTAACAGAGACAGCAAACTAGCTCGACTACATGGCCAAACGCAGTTATGACACTGAATAACATAAATTGTGTGGACCTTGAACTAATGACGAAGGAGAAATCTGGGCGCCTTAGCAGTTGGGAACCACTGCTCTAGATCTTGCTCAAGATAGGGCCAGTTGCTGTTTCGCATCAGCCAGTGTAGTTAAAAGCCCCTCCGTGATAAGCACTGTTGGATTATTTTCATTGTCGACTAATCTGTCGATTATTTCTTCGATTAGTCGACTAATCATTTCATCAAAAAATGTGTTAAAATGTTGAAAAATGTCGGTCTGTCTTGCCCAAACCCCAAAATTACGTCATCTAATATCTTGTTTCATACTCACGTCAAAGGGTTTTAGTTCACTGTCACGGGAGAGTGTGTAAAGCTGCCAATATCTGAACGTAAGAAGCTGCAGTAAGAGTATTTTGGGGTACTTTTATAGTACTTTTCTATGAAAAATGACTCAAACCAAATAGTCGACTACTAAAATAGTCACCGATTATTTTAAGAATCGATTAGTCGACTATTAGTGGCATCCCTGCTCTGCGGATAATGCGGTTCCCAGTAAATACCTCCAAAATGTCTGGATCCTAAGTTAGAGAGAAAAAAGGTGAGCACACATTAGCAGGTGCTAAGCTAGTGGCCTGTCTCTGACTAACCGAACAGCATATGAGAACAAATTTGTTATGTGAAACTGCTTTATTCACCGGTTTTAATACCCTGGTCTGTCTGTTTTGGAGAGGAGGTAACCTCTGCAGATAATTCAGCTCCTGGTAAAAAAAAAAAAACCTGAACAATGAACACTGAAGGAATCCTAACCACAAGAAATTTCAGCTGGTTGGGGTCTGGAGTTCTTACTGTTAGATGCCATTAAATCCCCCTAAATCTTACACACTTGACCTTTCAAGATAGAAGTCTGATTTAGGGCCTGTGTCCACATAGCTTTTTTGGTTCCCAGCAGAAAAGCAGTGGCAGGGTGCTGGAGAGTGCTTTATCCCTGCGCTGGTGGTGCTTTTTTCATGAAGCACTGCACGTGGGTTTGTCTCCATGAAAGCAACATCTTGACACTAACATTAGCCAGGTAGCTAACACAACGCTAGGGTTGACACAGTCAACTTGAAGCTTACAAAACTAATGGTGATGAAAGCAAAACACACACCAGCAACATCCAGTGTCTCCTGGACAATCTGCCCCTACAAAAAACGAGCTTTTCTTTCTGCGTTTTTACAGTGGACAGTAGCCTTGCTAAAGAAGCGGCAGTGCCGTCACAGGCACCTTTTTGAAAAGTTCAGAGATTTTCAACTTAAAGCACTTTGAGTAGCTGCACAAAAAGGCTGAGCACTGAAAAATGACGCTGGTGTGGCCACATGCCTGTGTCCACACAAGAAAAAACGCTAGAGGCCTTTAACATTTTTTGTACTGAAGCTGCTGGTTCACAATAATATAGTAATAATAATAAGTATTCATTGTTTTTTCATTGAACTGAATCCTGGTCAGCGTAGAAAATCCTCTGAAGTTCTGGGGCTTCACTGTTAAACTTGCTCCTGAAACCTGCCACCTCTTCGCTTTCACAAGTGTATCAATATTAGGTGTGTAAAGTCATATAGTGAGCCAGATTGGACCCTTTAGCAGGCTAATTCTGGCCTGTGAGCGTCTTGGTCAGTTTGCTTTTCTCGCATTAACACATTTTCTTATAGGAAACTATTTTAAAACCGAGATCTTCACTGTAAAGCCTGTATGTTTGGAAAACATGCTTGTGTGTGAGATTAACCTTATCATTTCATGCCATGCCAATTTCCACACCTGTACCAACACCTCTGTTCTCCATTATTTATTAAGCAAACAATCGTTTGTTTTCTCCACTGATAAAACCCTGTTGTATGAATAGGAGTCTGCAGTCAGAGCTGGATATACAGAAGCAGAAGTGAAGGAACTGCCCATCAATGGCCAACCCCACCCCTCAGCTTGATGTACTGTGACAGAGAAGTGAGTGGACCAGAAATACTGTAGCCAGTTGCAATGGAGGACACACAGACCAAGCCTATTACGCCGGAGCCCAGTCCAGTGCCTAGTCCAGCACCCAGCCCAGCACCAAGTCCAATACCCAGCCCCATGCTGGACAGAATTGCTTTACCCTCAGCAAACCATGTGGAGGTATAGTACTTACTTTACTAATAAGAATTTACTTGTTAGTTACTTTGATTGTTATATTCAGTATGTACTGCCTTGGTAAAACTAAAAAGTGTGTTTGTGAACTACACTAAATAAGAATTAAGCTACATATGAATTATGTGCTTGCTGTCATGCGGCTCTGCATCTTTGCCTCACATTATGCTGCTGTGTTGTGTTAACTCCTCTATGTTTCACTGTTCTCTAACCTTTTAAAATTAATTGTTCACCTGAGATAAATTATTCCTCATTTGTTGCTGTTATTCTAATGTGAGAATTAATTAAAAAGCAGCCAGAGGCAAGACTGAAAAACGTTGAGCCAACGTCCCCACCTGAGCAATGTGACAAAGAGGGTGTTCTGGGAGTTGCATTAATCAGCAAGTTCATATCTTCACTCTATTGTTTGCCAAGAAACAGTGGCCTGTAATCTGCTGGTATGACGTACCTCTTTGTCAACAATACTGATAGGGCACGATACTTAATAAGGGTTCGACAATTAAAGAGGCCACAGGGACATTTTCCAGTTTTATATTGTATTGTATTTGTGTCAGTGTGGCACCTCTGATCTGGTGCTCTAGATGCCCCACAAGGCAAAAATACTTCTTATATCTATTGCCGTTACAGATGTGGCGCTAAAGCATCAAGTAAAACATTATGTCCAACAGACAAATGTCATGACTGACCCTCTTGTGCATATTCTGATCTTCCCTCTCCAGCACCTTAATGTGAACCAGATCCAGGTAGTCGTACGGCGCTGCTCCACTCCAAATGTCACCGAGGAGACCACCTACTTTATTCCTCGGAACCCTGTGGCGGATGCGGGCACCAACACAGACCCGCCGGTGGTCTGCTGTCCCTTGCTCCGCAGGTTTTGCCCGTGTCCACCAAGAGGCCTTCTGGCTTCTCTCATTACTAAAGGTAAGGAAGGAGGGTCTCCGTAGTTGGCTTGGTGAGTTCCTACCAATGAGTGACAATGCATCTCCACTACCGCCAAAATATCCCAAATACCGCCACTGCCATATTGCACAGGTGACATCATTTAGAGCCAGTCTGTGCAGCAGTGATCTCCAGTGTATCAGGTTCCCGCTGTCCCATTGATTGTGAGCACTTGATTGGCACACACAGCTCTCAGTCATGACGTCAGACCTATTTTTATACCATCAAATAACTGCTGATAAACAAAGTTACCAGTAAAACAAACACTAGAACATTTATCAGTATAATTCGAGCTACCTTATATGACAAAAAACATCTCTGGAAAGAATTTACTTAACATGTACTTTGAGTTTTTATGTTTGCCTATGTTGTATCCGCTAGCATGAAGGGTGTGGGCTTTATGATCTATACTGCAGCCAGCCACCAGGGGGAGATTGAGATGTTTTGGTATCACTTTTGGGGAACTGTCCTGTCGTCCATTGATACTATACAGTCTGTTGTTCCTACACAGGAAATGTATTGCATGTCGATTCCTTCTTTCACACAAGACTGACAAACATCAGATGACGTTAATGTCTTGTATGCTTTGAGCTATTTAAAAATAAATCACCGATATACTACATAAATAAATGCATGCATGATTAGCCACACTAATCCTAACATTCATGTTCACATTACAAACAACATCCAGAGACAGGCAGCCAGTCAACAATGAGGTCATAGTAGCCCTGTTTATGACATTACTCACCGCTGAAGAAGTTTTAGAGGTTGACAATTATGACACGATTAAAAATTACATGTGATCACATGGTCATCACAAACACTATCGTGACAAATGCCATTACTTTATAATCTGACGTCATCCTTCTTTGTCCTGTCCAGTCCTTTTGGCAGCTGTGCTCTTTGGAGTGGTCTGGTCTATCACAGAGGATGAGTGTCTTCCAGGAGGAAACCTGTTTGGCATCACGACCCTCTTCATCTGTGCACTCATCGGTGGCAAAGTGGTGGCGCTCATCCGTCTGCCCAAACTTCCACCGTTCCCACCCCTCCTCGGTAAGGCTGAGACTTCAGTGGTTATGCTTCATGAGTTTGTGTTTTTGTACGCACATTATCAGATATTTAGTCACACAGATGCCTCCACCAGGGGAATAATTAATAACAACAACAACGCATTATTTTCCAGTGTCAGTGTTAAAGAGGAGCTAGTGTTAGCTAACAGGCTACTTCAGCTGTCTCCAGTGTGCTCCAGTGGCCTAATATTTGTACACCTACAAATGAGCGACAGCCCCACACTGAGTATTCTGTGTGTACAGCACAAAGAATTGCATTTATACCAGGAAGTATTTTTAATCATCTGTAACTGCTTTTCAAATTAGACTCAAATCTGACTGAGTTTATTATATTATAATATTTTTTAATGTTGTAACAGAAATCATTTTATTAATCATCTACAGGTGATGTGGCTGTCGAGTAGTTTTAATGTGATGAGTGTTGAGCATTTTTTAAGTAATAGATGTATTCATGTGGTGACTTACAACAAGTGCTGCAAGATTTGATAAAAATGTTCCCCTACCATTATATTAGGGGGGCACTGGCCTGACATAGTTATTGTTATGGACAGTGTGTAAATGACCATCAACACACTGCTGTTATGCACAGGCAAACATGGCTCTCCCATAGCAGCGCGGCACGGCACAGTACACACAGCGGAGCAGAGCCTGTGCTGCGTTCAGGCGTTGTCACGTAAATGACAAGCATGTGAACAGGCCCTTGCACAACATAGCAGCATGTCAAGTGGGTCAAGCCCGAGCAAAATTTTGCTCAATTTTTCATTTGTTATGAGCTCAGTCTATAAGGTCTTGGGTTGGGAACCGGAGGGTCGCCTGTTCAAGTCCCTGTCCGGACCAAATATGGAACATGGACCTCCATGTGCCCTTGAGCAAGGCACCAAACCCCCCAACCGCTCGGGGCGCCTGACCAAGGCAGCCCCCTCACTCTAACATCTCTCCACTTTGGGCTTGTATAGGTCTTGTTTGTGCAAGTGTGTGTCTTTCGGACCTGGGTGTTCATGACAAAAGAGTGAAAAAATTGAATTTCCCCACAGGGGGATTAATAAAGTACATAAATTAAATTAAATTAAAATTAAATTAAATTAGATTTATTAAATATAGTTTGTTATGGAGTCTGTGGTTTCCCTGTGTCTCTTTGAGGTCTTGTCATATGTTGTGACACTTACAAATGTTTGCGTAACTGTGCTTTGTTGTTGTTTTGTGAGGCTCTGGTGGCTTTCAGTTGTCTCTCTGTCTTTAACGTTATACGGCCTGGCTTTCTCTCGCATGCATTTTTCCTACTTTTCTCTGTGCTGTCTCAAGTGTTGATATAGATTGGGCGTGTTGCCACAGGACGTGGTGACTTTAACTTTGCAAGTTTTACACAGTACGTCTTTCTGTTCAATGTCGCCGTACCTGAATCCAAAGTGTCGCCATATAATAGACGTTGCATTTTTTTTTTTCGCCACCAACTCAGCCTGTTCTTGGTCGTGCTCATTTTCAGTGTCTATGTTGGTCACTGCTGCACACCAGGTGGTCACCTGACCATACGTGCTGCACACACCAGGATAGCTTGTGGGCGTAATGTCAACAAACTCTATACACTACAGCAGAGGTGATCACGTTCACAGGCACACACGTTAACATTCATTTACATTAAATCGCAAATCGCAGCTTTTTATGCGGTTAGGTAATCACACAGCCTGACATCGCGATTGCAACTGCGATTAGATTAATCGTGTAGCACTACTTATAACAAAGGAATCCAGTGACTGAGTCATTTCACCTTTAGCACTGATAAAATGACCAAGGTCCCTGATTAACTGTAAAACCATGTTACTCACTTGTTCCATTATTAGTTAAGTCCACATTAGCTGCTGGGTTTTGTTTTGCTTCTAGTTGTTGGGTTGTTAGCCTACATGATTTTGGTCCTGTTAGTTTGAAAATGCATGTCAGCAACCTTGCTATTTATGCAAAGTTGTTGGAGGTAAATAACATGCGTTGCCACTTCTTATGAAATATAAGAGATGTAAGTCTTAGTCAGGCTCTGGTTATGAAAGCTCTGTTTACCTGAAGTGATGGAATGCCATTTAATGTTTTATTGTATAACATTAATGCTGGCTTGGAAGAAGTCAGAGCGTTGATCAGAAGCTAGTGCAAATGTCTTTTTTTTTTAGCAATTGGTAGTGGTTTGTACGTAATATAATGTGTATTCCTGGTGTTTTGAATTTGAAATCAAAATCATAAGCCACCAGCTGCACCCCTGCTGAGATAAAAATCATGGAAGCTGGAGCCACTCCTTATTCGCAAATAGCATCAAAAGTAGATTGAAGTCCAACTTTGAAACAAACTCCAAGATCTAGCTTTGTAAACTTCATTTCCTGTATTCCTGCTTACCAGATCAGAGTGTTTCTGATGACACTATTAGAAGGTTGTGCTCAGTCTGAAGGGTAAAAGTGAAGTCCTCTGTCCCCACTCGTCAACAGTTTTAAATATTTGCTCTTTATGTATGTTCTTGTTGACTGCTTTTAACCATTTCAAAAACACATCTATTGCAGCTAAAATAAAAGTTTGAAAGTCCCCCTTTACTCAAAAATATATTTTTCTTCTGTTTACATCCCCTAAAAGGTCTGACCTTGACTATACTGACTTGTATCTGAGCAAAGTTTGTTACCAGAGAGGTGTTTTTACGTTCCTCTAATGAGGGGGGCAATGTCCATATACTTCCGTGAAATCTGAGATTCAAACATATGCCGAGTCAACTAGATTGGGTATGTCATAAACAAAAGCCTGTCGCTGTCTAATATGGGGAAGAAAAGACTGTGACACAACACTGGCAAAGAAATCTGAAACGTTCAGCATAGAGCAGACTTGTCAGAACAGAGAGCAGAGTTAGCAATAGCATAGTAAAAGTTTTGACAGCAAGCATGGTAGAGAGTTCAGTTTTTGGATGCAAACTGGACCCTGGAGCATCTTTCCTCTGTCTACGGACAACCTTGAAAAACTTGAATTATCAGTGCTAAAAGGCCCTGATCATGTAGAAAGCGTTTTGCAGCTGGAGGCACCTTTTTGTAATTGTTTTAATGAGAATGAAGCTTTTTGCTTGTGGGTTTTGTGTTGCGACACGCCTCGTGTTTCTCGCAGCTCTATGCACCTGGCATTTTTGCTGGAGTGCTCTGAACACCTCGAGTTGAAAAAACTTCAACTCAAAGCAAAAAAGTGCCCCACGCCCATTGCCCAATCCGATTGTTTGAGAGACAGGCCTCCTGTGGTGGTCACAACAAGACGTTTACAGTTGGTAAAGGATGGAGGAGAAACTGGTGGTAGTGGTTGCTGGATACCCAGAGCTATACGGCCGATGATAGCCAGCAGGTTGTCAAACTGCCCCCGAGTCATCCTAAAATATGCCTGGAAACGGCCATCATCAAGGAGAAGCTCCTGGACCAACTGGTGGTACTCCTCGTGATCCACCCTCTTTTTTAAGGTCTCATGTGCCCACACAGATCTCTGTTTCCCTGTGCACAACAAACTATTTACTGACAGCCTCTCACCCTCAACCAGAGCTACAGCAACTACCCTCTGATGTCCATTTTAGGAACTAGATACTAATTACTGTCAAATGAATAGAATAAGATAAAATAAATAAACGGTAGATTGCAGTGCAGCATGCCTCGCAGTTTGCAACCTATGGTCGGGGCCTGAGACAGTGATCCCAGTCCCACAGTGATTCTTAGCGTCTCAGGTGTCCAACATGAGCACTGTAAGTTCAAAAAGTGGTGGTCTTTATTCCTTGTTGTCTATCTGTGCGAGGGACAGTCCTGAAGGATCGTCTTTCCTCTCTCACACTCTCTGCTGTGTTGCAGGTATGCTGCTGATGGGTTTCCTGCTGAGAAACATCCCAGTTATAACAAAATGGGTGTACATTGACTACAGGTGGTCAGCGTCGCTGAGGAACATCGCCTTAGCTGTTATTCTGGCCAGAGCTGGTCTGGGGTTGGATCCCACGGTATGCCTCACTATTGAAGCTTGATATCTGCACTCATAAAATGATCATGTATTTATCCCATCTCTGTGTGTAATCCAAAATGTCAAGTGATATGACACTGGGACAAGCAAGCAAGTCTGAGTGTAACTAGCAGAGTCATTTTCTCTGTCAATTTTCAGACGTTTCAGTCAGTTAAACAACAAATCATTCAGTGCCACCACGCATCACTGCATTTGTTAAGCCTCTCTTTATGTCTGTTTAGAAGTTAATTAATTGCTGTAACAAACTCTTGGATGCTGTATGTGTCTGTGTTGTCAGGCTCTGAAGAAACTGAAAGGCGTCTGTATACGTGTGGCATGTGGGCCCTGCATCATAGAGGCCTGCACCGTAGCTCTGGTGTCTCACTTCCTCATGGGCTTGCCCTGGGTGTGGGGCTTCATCCTTGGGTAAATACAACGCTACACTCCCTCCCACTCTATCCTCACCCTTCATTTTTGAATTGATATCAAGCTGTGTCTTCCTATTATGCCTTGGACAGACAGACTTAGTGTTTTGATGAATCAAAATTTTCATGAACCAGTTGTTAATTAAATATATTTACCATGTCACTTTTAACATTATGTTTTGCTCCTTCTTTTGAATTATTATTAAATAGCTTGACAGTGAGGACACAGACAGGGAATGTAGGGAGAAAGTGTGCTTTTTAAGATTATAAAACTAATCAAAGAAAAACAGACAGACTTCAGGCACTCTTTTGCAGAGCGAGGGGACAAGTTATATTAAAAGCCTTAATCTGCATAGTTAAGACCAGGGGCCCTAAATGTTTTTCAGGCCAAGGACCCCTTAGCTAAAAGAGAGATGGAGCATGGACCCCTACTACACATATTGCGTACAATTGTGTTACATCTTGAGCAGATGGAGGTTGTCAGGCAGAGGGCCATGTCCGCCTCAAGCTGCAGTCTTGAGCTGTATTTGCTTGTCAGGTAGATGAGGGAGGAAACTCCACTTTCACAAGGATAAGTTGTTTCAAAAGGCAAAATTTATTTGATACATGTTAATGTGTATTTTCAGTCATGTAAATTGTCAAACAATACATTTACAGCCCTCTTGCAGTAACTCCCTGTTGAGGATCCGGGATTTCAACTTCACAGGGTCTTGTTTTTTAAAAGTTCCTAACAGAAATAAAATAAATATCTTTTAAATGTACAACATGCTCCTATATCTGCTGTGTGAGCAGTTCAGTTTACTCCTCTGAGGCAGGAAACAGCAGAGAGAGAATGTCAAGACATGGAAGGCTGAACTCTGATGACAAAGTTAGACTAATACTGTGCAACACACTACATACCAGGGCTGGGAGATATGGTATTCACAGGCTGACTGGCAATACATAATATATATCTCAGTATTTTCTACAAAATGGGCAACATGTTTTCAGTTGCAAGTCAAAGCCACATCTGAGATGTCACAAGCAGTTTCATTAAAACAGACCATAATCAAAATAAGATGCAAAGACAGGTTTTTCCCCCCTATTTAAAAATATGCAGCTGCACAACAGTTACACCTCCAAAGCACCTAGTTGGCAGCGGGAGTGCTCGTGGCATTCACAGACAAAGCATTTGTCTTTTGCCGGACACATTTTCCCCAAAAATACAACACGCTAATGTCTTTAGCGCAAGCCTATGGCATTTTACATTGTATGAATTAGCCTAGCAGCTAGCAAACTTTTCCTTTACTCATATAAACAGCAAGATTTAACAAAGGTAATGTTCCAAATTTGGCTCCATCACAACTCGCAAGGTTCACCGACAAAACAGCTGTCTTATACTTAACAGGTTTTCCAAACAAATATAACATGCTAATGTTATTAGCACAAGCCCATGGCATTTTACATTGTATAAATTAGCCTAGTGAATAGTGGTGATTTCCTCTGCTCAGGGTAAATCACACAAGACTTAAAATGCTATATTGTGGAGGCTTTATTGTCCCCACAATTTATTGTTTCTTATCTGTGAAATTAAAGTAAATAAAAGCTTTGTTTCCACTGAGGGAAATGGTTTCAGCTTATAAAAACAGACAGGAGGTCTGCATTTCTGGGGAGGTGCACCTCAGGCTACAGCTCTGCAAAGTGTTGCTTGTGAGTTAGTGAGTGGGGCGAAGCTGTGCAGTAAAATGATAATCATCCAGATTTTTGTGTCAAATTCAGGCCTGGTACCACATCTCAGCTACAATACAAACTACATATTGTCCTTCGGGAATGCCTCCCTTTCACACATCTCCATGTGTACTGAAAGGCTGATGATGCTTTCCAAAGTTTTCTAACGACTACTCTCTTGTTTGCTTTAATGATCCATTTCCTCCACGTTGCAGCTTCGTGCTGGGAGCTGTGTCTCCAGCAGTGGTGGTTCCCTCCATGCTGCTGCTGCAGAAGGACGGTTACGGCCTGGAACAAGGCATTCCCACCCTGCTGATGGCTGCAGGCAGCTTTGACGACATCCTTGCCATCACAGGGTTCACCACATGCTTGGGCATGGCCTTCGCCACAGGTAACCTTTGGACGTATGTGTTTGCGTGCGTGGAGAGGAATGACGGAAAATAAAGAAGTGCTGACTTCCATGTTTTTTTTCTTGAAATGCAACACCACCTTATCTCCAGGGCAGCGGCAGCAGGTTCAGTGTACTGAAGAGTAGGTCAACACAGAGAGGCATATGAAATAAGTAACTCCTGAATGTAGTTTGTCAGGAGCTCAGCAGAGGGTGTGAGTGTGCTATTTAAGCTTGTTAACACGGAAGGGTTTTTTGTGCCGATTCACTGTGTATTTTGTGTTTCATGACTCCAGTTTACCACAATGTAGAGTCTCTGTAGGGCCATTAACTGTGTTTAAAACACATTTAGGACTGCTTTCTATGACAGTTGGTTCAGTTTACTCACTTACTTAGTAATAATTGTGTATCTTCTCTGCTGATCTCTCCAGGCTCCACTTGGTACAACCTTCTGAGAGGTGTACTGGAGGTTGCTGGTGGGATGGTTGCTGGGCTTCTTCTTGGCTTCCTCATCCAGTACTTTCCTAGTGTTGACCAGGTAAGCATGCCCTTGCAGCGTTACCATGATATCAGCAAGTTTCACTTTTGCATAGTCATGCTCACACCTCTTGAAACCACAGCCTGTGTGTGAGAACAACTCAAGAAGAGTCAACAAAGGCTTCTGTAAAAAGTCAGTGAAGTGTGCTTGATATGTTGAACTCTGAGGACTTTTGATGAGAGCACTTTGGATTCATCTAAGTGGGGAAGTTTACAGGGATATAATGGGAGAGATGTTTCTGTGGGTCATGAAATTTCTTACGTAACAGATATAACTGAGCTCCATCCATGTTTTCAGTGGCCTGTCAGACTCGTTGTGAATCAGTATAGTTTTAACAAAAGTAAACTAAAAGTAAAATGTCATGACCCGCCATGAAGTGTGCAAGTGGAGCATTTTGCATTTATAGGTTTCATTATATTAAGATATTCTGTATTCAAATAATTGATTGTCCTTTTCACCTAGAAACACATAGTAATGAAGCGATCCTTTTTGGTGCTGGGTCTGTCCGTGTTTGCCGTGTTCGGCAGTGGTGTGGCAGGATTTCCAGGCTCTGGAGGCCTCTGCACCCTGGTGTTGGCATTCCTGGCTGGCCTCGGCTGGGGGTCAGAAAAGGTAACAACATATGCATGCTATGTCGCACATACAGATGTTTTTCACTTCTCTATTTGCAGTTCTCTATCTTTAGAGCTGATTATTGACGAGATTAACTCAAAAGAGAGAGAAATACTTTCCCACAATACATTTTTTAAGCATACTTGTTTTAACTTGTACAGATGGTTATTCATCGTCTACGCTGCTGCATGTCAAAGATAACCTTCCTAAACCTTTTTGTGTGTTCTGTTTGTCTTAAGGCCCGCGTGGAGGAAGTGGTGGGGTGGGCATGGGACGTGTTTCAGCCTCTCCTCTTTGGACTGATAGGAGCAGAAATTCGAATCTCTGAGTTGGAGGGATACACAGTTGGTGAGCAGATCACGCACACATACACACACACATAATACCACAATGAGGTAGCTGTTATCACTGTGAGACATTCAAATTTGGCTTTGTAGATGTAAATGTATTTCCATAGCCAAAAAAAGCACCAGGAGATTTTTATCTCTCTGTATGTGTACAGTAAACACAAAAAACCTGAGTACTGCATTATACTGCATTTCAACAGGGTGTCTGCTGGTCCTTAAAAAGCCTTTAAAAGCCGTATTCAGTTAAATATAAATAGAATTTTCCGGGCGGCACGGTGGTATGGTGGTTTGCACTGTTGCCTCACAGCAAGAAGGTTCCCGGTTCGATCCTGGGTGTGGGAGCCCCTCTGTGTGGAGTTTGCATGTTCTCCCCGTGTCAGCGTGGGTTCTCTCCAGGTACTCTGGCTTCCTCCCACAGTCCAAAGACATGCAGGTTAATCGGTGACTCTAAATTGTCCATAGGTGTGAATGTGAGTGTGAATGGTTGTCTGTCTGTCTGTCAGCCCTGTGATAGTCTGGCGACCTGTCCAGGGTGAACCCTGCCTCTTGCTCAGTTGTGTCAGCTGGGATAGCTCTAACTGCAGTCACCAAAAGCAAAAGTTATACTGACTCTTCTTTTTGTTCACAGTTGACTGGTGAAACAAGTTATTGTTGTTAAACATAATAAATAGATTATTTAAATTTGACCATATGATCTTAATATGTTAGTTTCCAAAAAATATGGCAGTTACATAACACTGGATACTGTGTAGCCGTACCGTGTCTTTTTTAAGAAGATTTTGGTAAGATTCAATAGTCTAAAAATTGGCATAGCTTTCAGTGCTGGAAAAAAAATCATGACCATAAAATCTACAACTGTGGCTCTGGAGAATCATGACACCCCTACTGTACAGTATATTCATGCTTTAAGACTGTGGGAAACCCTACCTGACCTCCTCGGCCCATTAAAAACTGTGTGGCACTTTTAAAGAGATGAGCAGATGTGGAAGGCATTATTAAAACCTCAGCTTCACCTGCTCAGACTGCAGGCTGCTTTTACTTTTAAAAATGTGTTCATAGGGATAACTACGGCTCTAGTGTCTCTTCCAGATGGCAAGTGTTCACTTCTGGTTTAAAATGTAGCAGAAAATACATCCTCACTGACCTTGTACTTCCTGCTCTACTGTTGAGTTTGTGACAGTAAAGTTTTTAGTGTTCTGACATTTGAATATGATAAATATCTTTCCTGATAAAGTGTTTCATTACTGTTAATGTACTGCTTCATGAAATATATTGCTTTAACTTCCCTTTTTTTTATCTTTTTTTACAAAAACGATATAAATCTCTTTTTATTTTCTTGTGTTTTATACAATAAACTTACTCCAACATGTAAGAGGAAATATGATATCGGTGTACATGCACCCAACATAACCCAGTCACAGTAAGTAGGGCATTATATAAACACCACTCAGACAGCCAGTGTGTTATTTTTTGTATTTTTTCACCACGACTGTGCCCCTGCTTTCCCACAGCTGTAAAGAGGAAGTGCTGCTGATATAATAAGTGTCCTTTTAACAGCAGTAAAACAGATATAGTGTAACTCCCTGGGTGCTGATTGCCAGGGAGGATTTCCCCCTCTCTGCTTCTGAGACCTCCTTCTGTGGTCATTCATTTTTTCTCCAGTGGGGATACACGTTTTCCCTGCTTCTGGTGAGACTGAATAAATTAAATGCATCTCATATTTCCACCAGTGGATTGTACAAGTTGTGAAGCATTACCAGCTATTTTAAAAACACATGGATCAGAGTCGCAAGTGGATTGAGCTCTCATATGTTCATACAGTACTGCTGTCTTTCACAGTTTTTGCTATCATCATTTGCAGGCACTGGGAGGTGTTCTTTTCAACATGTACATATCAAAACTCATGTTCTCCGAGGCAGCTTTGTACTCCTACTTTACATTGGAGACTGTCTTTACAGCCATCTGAACGCAGCAGGCAGTGTTTGCTTCTGCACTCTCTCTCTCTGATTAATTATTCTACACATAAACAGGCGTGTTGGAAACTGAGGCATTGAAACAGTTCATACAGCTCCACGTTAAATTGTCAAACACCTAAAATGTCTCACTCCACTTATAATTCCCTCTGGACCGTTCGTTCCTCCCACTCTTTCAACCCAGTGTCTTCATCGGGGTAATGGCTGAGTGTGCATGTCATCTTTTTCAAAACGACGCTGGCCAATATGTTGCCTGGAGCATCACATTTTTAACTCTATTACAGGTAGATGTGTAGCCGTGATGAGCATTTTTTAAGTTTCGTCTGACTAAAACTTTCTGCAGAAACTGTCATGCCCCTTTTCCACAGTCATGGGCTGGCTTAGCTTAGCTTAGCTTGGTTCAGGCCGTCAGCCCAGCACAGCAGGGATTTGCATTTCCATTACAACAGAGCTACAAGGTGTGTCTCTAACTGATGACAGCTTGTGTTGCGTGATGACATTTAAGTCCCCTTTTTTCCCATCACACAGCAGGGCAGGTAAAAGAAGTTTACCTGTTGGAGGTGAGCTGTTTGCAGAGGTGCAGTAAGAGCCTGTTGTCTGCAGCTCTTAATCAACATCTCACTGTGACTGTTTCCACTTTTACTTTCCTCCCTGTCATATTATTAGACTTGTCTTTTGTCTGAAGAAAAGCCACTAACAAAGTTTCGCTAATTCAGTGATTAACATGTCATTTCCTACAGATTCTTAACAATAAAACTTTAACTGTGAAGGAGCAAAATTAGGAAATGTTGAGTTTTCAAGCAGCAACTTCACACATTTTCTAATACGGCTGATAGGGAACATGAAACAGTAAAATAAAGCAGATATCTAAAGTAAAAACAGGAGGCAGGAGAGAAACATTGGGGGTTGGCTGCAGTGGACGAGAAGTCTTTTGGACCTACTGCTGAGAAGGTCCATCTCTCCAGCGTGTCTAAACTGACAATGGAGCAGCAGCAGCCAACCATTGACTTGTGTCAGTAAAGAGATTTAAAACGCTCAGGAAGGGAAAGTACCGTCAGCTGCACATGATGACTCATTACTAACATGTATGTTTTTCTGATTAGGTCTGGGTATAGCATCGCTGCTCATTGCCCTGCTGGTCCGAGTCCTGGTCACCTTCGCCTGTGTGTTGTGTGCGGGCTTTAACTTGAGGGAAAAAATCTTCATAGCCCTGGCATGGATGCCCAAAGCCACAGTGCAGGTATGTAAGCGCTGAAATATTAGTCAGCTGCACACTCATCTTTCTGAGTGCTTCCAGTAAATCATTTTTGTGGTGCATGCCTGCAAATGTTTTTCTTACACTCGACATGTTTTTTTCTAACATCAAGCATCCTCTCATTGTGATGGTTAATTTGTTGTTGAGTAAAGGTGAAAAACTCAAATTGTTGTTTTTTCCCATCAGGCAGCTATAGGTTCCACGGCTTTAGACATGGCCAGGACAAAAGAGGACACACAGCTGCAGAAGTACGGCATGGATGTGCTCACTGTGGCCGTGCTGTCCATACTGCTCACGGCTCCTGTAGGAGCCCTTATCATAGGGCTCAGTGGACCTCACCTGCTACAAAGACCAAAGAACTCTGCCTGTGGTGAGCGAGTCAAACCCAATTTATCAGCCTTCTTCTTAGGTGGGTAAAGTTCTACATTCAACACGCTCAGCAGCCCTGTGGACCCTGGCTTCCTAGCTGTGCTTGAGTAGTGAATGTAGTCTTCCCTTCTTCACCTTTGTGATAGATGCATCCACTCAGATAATGATTTGCATAGTTGTAGGTTGCCTTTGTTTACCCTGTCATTCAAGCCCTCATGTCTTTTACATCCACACAACACTGGCATTGTTTAAGTACACTGAACTAACCACACAGCAGAATTACAACTCATGCTTGTTGTACTCTCTCATTTGTTTACTCAAGAATCCGACTAGAGTGCGATCAGTCTTTCACTGAGGCTTTTCCATCTGTCTCCTCTCCGTCTTCCCCAGGCACCGCAGCAGGAGGCGAAGATGACACTGAAACTCCCGTCACCTACGAGAGCACCCTCTGACATCACCCAGCCCCACCCAGTAAGCAAGGACATTTAAAGAGACTTGCCTGGTGCTTTCACACCTCGAACATTTGAGCTTTCCTTTAGCCACCGAGTGGCTCTCTCTGTCTCCTTCTATCTGCCGGTCAGCTCCTGATGTTTGCCATGCTGCAGGAACACATGAATCACTCTGTATTTATAGCTTCTGGTGGTTTCCAGACCTCAGGCTCCAAACAAATGACCCACATCCCAGTGTCTGCACCATCATGCTGTGTGACAGCGTACAAGAGGTGGTCTTGTTTCTGGTACCAAATTAACTTTTCATCAGCTTTATTAGCGTTAAGCATACGTATGTTTTGCGGTTTTGTAAAGGTGGATATTTTCCTTTCTATCATAATCACTGAATCCAATATTCACCCATTTGTGTGACAACACATCAGGTAACTGTTTACTGTATTTGGACCTGAACAGGTGGTGATGTTGTACTTTATTAGAAGCTTTATTTGGGAGGCTACGTTATTGAATGCACTGAGAGTAGCAATATTTTATTGTTTTAAATTAGACCACACAGTTTGTAGGTGTTGTGCACTCAGTACGATATTTATGCAGCTATGTGTTTGTGTATTTTTGCGTACGTGTGAATAAAATGTGTACTAGCTGTGACTTGGTGACAGGAATGGTTTATGTAGTTATGAAAAACTTCTAAATAATCCACAACACTTTCCTCTGGTTTGTAAAGATGCTGCTGAAACTCATTTGTCCACTGTCAATGTCACGAATGCTCAGCGATGATCATGTCCATATTCAATTCATTCATGTAAACCCATCCTCTGATTGATTGTAAGGGAAAGGCGATTTTTCACATTTGTTACATTTGTTTTTTATTACAGAAGTATGCAGTGTAACTTAATATAAGCTTAATTTGAATTTATTTACATTTCTTCATTGTGTATTTTTAGCAACTATTTATGATAAAGTGACAGATTTAAGCATTAGTTTTTTACCAAATATTCTTTATACAATAAATGATAAAAATACACCATGAATTGTTCTTCTCTTGCATTTTGAATGTATTTTAAAGTTCATGTTTTGGTGTAGCGGTAGACGAAAAGCTTAAATTATTTGCCTGGGTCCAGACCTTTGAATCCGTCAGCTTGTTGACGATCTTGTCTGATATCAGGCAATTAAGTTATTACTATGCAAGAACATTTGTACGATTTGATTTACTGTGTGTCTTATTACGTCTTTAATTAAAGTCCCTGTCCTTTTTAAGTGTCTGCTTCTAATCTGTTTGCTTTTCATCTGCACTAGCAGCGTGGCTCTGGGGACGGCAGCTTTGGTCTCTCAGTTGTTGATCACTTTGGTCCTGACTGAAATGTCTAAACAACTGTGAGTTGGGCTGTCACTAAATTTGTTAGATACCCACAGTCCCTGGAGGATGAGTCCTGCTGACTTTGGTTAAAGTTTACATTTGTGATTAAGGTTAAAATGTCTCAACAGCTTAATGGATTGTCATGAAATTTGGTGCAGACATTCCTGATCCCCACAGGACAAATTGTAGTAACTTTGGTAATTCCCTAACCTTTAATCTGGTGCCACCATGAGGTCAACATCTTCCATTTTAGATTCAGGAATAATATATGAAAAATTGATGACATTCCCATTAGCTTCAGCTGTAGTTGTTTGATGCTACTGAGCAAATGTTTGCATGCTGAACTAAGATGAACATGGTAAACATTAGAGGTGGGACCAAGTCATTGTTTTGCAAGTCATAAATAAGTCTTAAGTCGTTGCACTTAAGTCCCAAGTCTTGAACTTTGATTTCAAGTCCTAGACGAGTCCTAATGAGGTCTTCACCAAATATAATGCAATTTTAACAACAAACTAATAATATATTAAACATAGAAAAATCATGAATTCTTTTTAAAACAAGTTTCTTGAAAGTTCTTGCATCTTTGTAATTTATGACTTGCATATTTTGAGTACTGCAATTCGTTCCATAGTAACATTTTTTCCAACTGGCGCTCGGTAACGTAACGTTGGTTTTTCATGGCTTTCTCTTGGATCTTGGCTTGGATGCTGTTAGACTGGTGTAAACAAAGTGGCTCGGGGAAATTCAGTGTCCACTTGCTGGGAAATTAATTGGCTAATGGTACACTTTTAATATACACAATCAGCCAAAACATTAAAACCAGTGGCGGGTGAAGTAAGTAACATTGATCATTTTGTTACAATGCAGTGTTCTGCTGGGAGACCTTTGGTCATGGCATTCGTGTGGATGCCACTTGACGGCTTCCACCCACCCGAACACCGCTGTGGGCTAAGTATCCCCCCCTCACAGCAACGCTATTCCCAAAGGCAGTGGCCCCCCAGCAGGAAAATGCACCATGCCACACTGCAGAACCTGCTCAGGAATGACCCAGGGAACATGACAAAAAGCTAAAGCATCAACCTGGCCTCCAAATTCCCCAGATCCAAATCTGATTGAGCATCCATGGGACATGCTGTTACCCCAGAGGTACCCCTAATTCACAGTGGGACCTCCCTGAATTGGACTTGTCTCTAATATGTCGAGGCATGGACACGTGACTTTTGGAAGGTGTCCAGTGGTGTCTGGCACCAGGGTGCTGGCTTTGGATCATTTGAGACCTGTCAGTTGGGAGGTGGGGTAACAGCACTGTTCCTCAGGCCATTCCTGAGCAGTTTTTGCGGTGTGGTGTGGTGTGGTGTGGCGCATTTTTCTGCTGGGTGGCCAGTGCCATCAGGGAGCACCCTTGCCGTACTTAGCCCACAGCAGAACATTGCATTGTAACAAAATGATCTATGTTACTCACGTCACCCACCACTGGTTGTAATGTTTGGGCTGATCGGTGTATATACCTTATCTTGAGGCTTGGGGGGATGGTATCAAATATTTCAGGTCAAAAGGCTCGAGTCTAAGTGAAGCCATGGGTGTTTAAATCCAAGTCAAGTTGCCAGCCTTTGAGTTTGTCGAGTCTAAATCATCCAATTTGCGACTGACTCCAATCATGTGATTCAAGTCCTCACCGTTCATTCTGCCTGCTAACACCAGCATGTTAAAATGCTAAAGTTAGCATTTAGCACAAAGTATCTCTGTACAGCCTCATCGAGCCACCAGTGACATAAGTCTTACTTCTGTTGCTTTAAATACACCAGCATGAGGAAATGTGATGCCACTGGTGTCATCTATTTTCCTCTTTTTGAGGCTGAATTAACAGAAGTGCTGAAACTAATGCACCTCTGTGGAAATCTAACCCTAAATACAAATCCCATTTGAACAAACAAGTAGCAGACAATTAAAAAATGATGTACTCAGTTCCCTCATCATTCATTTTCAATCATTTCAACTCAAGGTGAAGTGTTCTCCTAATCGTAATAGTGAAAGCAGGGAATGAAGCTGCACTTGTTTGCCAAAAACTGTTGAGTTTAACATCCTGACTATTGTTTTTTACATTTTACAAATCAAACACAAAGAACAGATTCCAGCCATCATCGTACAAAGGTTCATAGACAGTCATTCACAGGCATCATCACTGTCGAAGTACAGATCTGACTATACACGGAGGTTATGTAAAAAATATTGCTGATGAATAAAGAAGAAATATTCCAGCAGGAGGTCAACTATATACAGCCATTGTGACAATGAAGAAAACTACAATAGAAAAAAAGTGCAGAGCAAAATTCTTATCTTGCAGAAGTTACTAAAACCTCAACATGGCAGTGAGGTTAAAACTGTATAGGTGGATATAACTCAACGCTGCAGTGGTCTGAAATGTTGTTAGGCAACAGAGTTGGATAAAAAAATGTTAAACTTAAATGTGTTAAGGCTATGAACAAAATACACTTGAAGAATAAGAAGTAGTCTCCCATACACACAATAACTTATAAGAGAGTATATCACATCCTCAGAGCGACCAGTATGTTGATATTTGGCACACAGACAAACAGTATATCATTCAAAATGAAAGCATACAGTACAAAATGTTGATTCAAGGTTGGACTTGTGTTAAGTATTTCATTTAAACAACCATTAAACTGGGAAAACTTTGACCCTGATGGAGTCAGATCATTAAAAGTCATCATAAAGTCACTGCATTTATGTTTCAAGTTCTCCTCTCAAAGTGGTCCCAATGATCTGTAACGGACTGTGACAAACCAAAACTGGACTTACAGTCACATAAAAAGGCTGCTCTGTGAACCTGCAGAAGTAAACGACGAACGAAAGCCCATAAAAAAAAAGAAACTGCATGACCTAAAACACAGTTCTCACACAACCAGACTGGAATTTAGCATTTTCACTTCAAATAAACTCTGGTCACCCACGTCTCTGAGCAACACTAACATGACACCAAGACTCTGTGAATAAAATAAAAAAAGGATAGAGAACATACTGTAAGGAAATGAAAACTAAAGACTGGGAGGTGAGAGGAAAACTCCCATCAGTGGCCGATTATAGTATCTTCTTTTTGAGTATGAGCGGTCCCACGTTGTCTCCAGTTAGCTCGTTGTGCTTTAAGTGTGACTTGTCACAAACAGGAAACTAGAACAGGAAACAGCTTAATATTAGCTGATCAGCGAGATACAGGAACACTAAACTCCTTCTTATCCTGAATTATATTTAAAATATAATGCAAGTAAGCCATCATATTCAAATACAAATAATTGTTGATTCTTAAAGAGGTATAACTTACAGTTTTGGAGCGCCAGCAGCGACAGTAACACACGTTTGCGCTGTTCAGGTCCTCGATGTCTATCTCGTTCACCACCTTGGGGTTCTCCTTCTGGATCTTCAGGTTGATCAGGCAGTCTCTCTGCTTCTTCTTCTTAGGCAGGAATGGGCGAATGGTCAGATAGCCCAGCAAAGCCAGGATACCCAGGAGAGGCAGCAACCGGAGCCACTCGGACACTACACACACACATTAGCAAAGATAGGAGAATAACTATTAGTGGTTTTCAGTTTCAGTGCAACCGTTTTTATTATCTCTGAGTCTGATGCTTTCCTTTAGCTTTTCTTAATCAAAGAAGAATATCTGCTAAGCCAGCCTTTGTAGCATTCATATTGTTAGCATTTACCCTCAGTGACGGACGTGCTGCACGGTTGTGAAACAGTTGCACTTGTGCCTAGAGCATCAAGGACACATCATTCCTGTAATTTAAGCTCATTTTGTGTTAAAATGTTACAGTTAAATGCTGGCGTTTTCCACCCTTACTTTAAGTCATCATTTTACAGACATTTAAAGCAGCACTACTGTCATCTATGTTCGTGAAATGAAGCCACGTTTTGGACGTTCTTGTTGCAGGTTTCCAGCAGCGTACACACAAGTTTAATATCACTGTTTTGTAATACAAAGAGAAACAAGCTGGCATCATTAAAAGGAATTAATAAGCTTGGGGGCATCCCATCCCTAATAACTGAAAACTGGTATACCCTGTGTAACAAGAATATAAACGTAAACCACCCTGAGAGGGGTTAAGGCTGCATGTGCATTACTGGCAGCTCTAAAACCTGACAAATCAATTTCTAGCTGAAGGTTGTCAACTGATTAATCAGAAACTATTAGGATTATTGTTTAGGTTAATCATTTTCTAGGCGAAAACTACAGATATTTCCTGGTTGAGGCTCCGATAATGTGAGGATATGCTGCTTTTCTTTGTCATATATGTGAGTACACTGTCAAATTAGGCGGACGGGACACGGTGGTACAGTGGTTAGCATTGTTGGGGGTTGGAACCCAGGGTGGGGGAGCCCCTCTGTGCGGTGTTTGCATGTTCTCCCCGTGTCAGTGTGGGTTTCTCCGGGTACTCCAGCTTCCTCCCACAGTCCAAAGACATGCAGGTTAATGGTGACTCTAAATTGGCCGCAGGTGTGAATGTGAGTGTGAATGGTTGTCTGTCCAGTGACCTGTCCAGTGTGCACCCCGCCTCTTGCTCAGTGTCAGCTGGGATAGACTCCAGCTTTGTAAGAAACATTTCTTCCATTACTTCCACTGCATCCATGATTGTGTGCCATCCAGTGACCTCACAGGAAACAGCTTTATGATTTGTCTCTCTTATTTTACCATCATGCACGCAAAGTGCCCAAACCTCATGAGTTTACAAGACACCAAAGTACAGCTGCTGTGGTCCAACATTTCCTTACTTTTTATATCAAATATACGGGTTAATTTGTAGCTCAGTCTTAAACAAAATACTCTGCCCTCTCTCCCAAACTGTATGTCCTCATTAACAGGACAGTAGAATAGTTTCATCTTGTTCACACTGTCCTCCTCTCGTGTGGCATTAAACCTGCTGGTCTCAAGGGCTGATGGTAATGTTCCTTAACCTCAGTGTGCCACAGGGATCTTTATCTGTTGTTTAAATGATACTTTACATAATATTCTACACTGTAGTTATTCCTGATGAGACAATGAGGTTGCGGTTTTCATTTAAACCACATCTCAACAGGCTATTTTTCTCTATACATGAGAAACATTTTGCTCTGTTTGTTTGTTGCAATAATACACTATTTCCTCATTAGATACATTATATGAAGTTATTAAATGCTGAAATTGGCCACAGCTTCAACAGTCAGTGCTCAAGAAAACATAAACAGTCACTAAATACAGAAAAATCAAAATGTGTTCCTGAGACATTAAAACATCCCAGAGATTTAGGTCAAAGTATTTGTGTCGACTGCAGATCAATTTTGATAATAAACAGATTCAAGTGAATCTAACCTTCACACAAACTTCTATTCTGGTCCTCATGCTAGTGCGGTAATGTTCTGTATGTGCTGGACCAGCTGCTGGAGGACTCGCTCCCCTCTTATCTGCATTTCCGCTCTATTACTGCGTCTGATCAACAGCTATCTGGGGGAATGCCACACCGAGCCCAGAAAAGCTCTCTGGGAAAACCCATCATACAGTCCAACATACATGGAGAGGACAGACAGTGAGGATTAACCACAGTTATATAATTCTGCTATTAGCTGTGAGTTCGGCTTCTGGAACTTCTCATAATACTCTTATGGCAATTAAAATACTTTGACTAAAAGGATTTCGATGCCTAATGGGACATTGCTAATCCTTAATCTCTTTAAGGAATTATATTTCACATGTGCTTAATAAATCTTTCATCTTCTAATCTGCGCTGACAGACTCATTTGCTAATTTATGACACAAAACAACTTAAGAAACAGGTTTTAACTCCAAGCGACGTCTCAAATTAAAAGCCAATTACAGCAACTTTCACAAGGCTTATTAATTAGTAGTGAATTCCACAATCACTAAAATCTTCTGTCTGCTATGTTGCATCATTTTTTTTTTTACTTTTGTGGCCTTCTCATAGTGGCACTGCTCACATGTTAGCTGTCAATTGTCATACAAGCATTTCTGTAATGCAGAGCCAGCTCAGCTTTTCCCCTTTTGGGGCTATTTTTAGGCTAAATGTGACACTTTCTAAAGGTCTGTGTTGGCTGAAAGGTCAGGTTCAAGTTGTTTATCCGCTTCGAGACGGACTTTCATGTTGGCTTTCTGAGCCACTGCTGTACTGAGCTCAGTTCTCCTTCATTTAAACTGCGCACTTTGCTTATAAAGACATTTCAGTGTATGGTCTTGTCGTTCAAGTGTGGCAGATTTGGAAAACGTTATCTGCTTCTGTGTTCTCAATTTAACATGATACCAGCAGAGGTTTATCAAGACTCCAGTTTCAAAAGTAGTCCAAGGAGATTTGTGATGCACAGATCATAACCTTTTCTCTACGGATACTGATTGTGATACAGAGAATCTGCCGACACCAAGTATAGATCCAGTATCAGGGCTCTCTTTTTTCCCCCAAATTTAAAAGCAGTAGACCTTTATCTCACTGCATCGACACTGGAGGTGAATGATAGCAAACTCACTTACTTTTACGCTAATTACTGCTCGGCTATCTGCTCTGGTGCAGCCAAAAAACACCTGTCTAAGCTCCAAATAGCTCATAATAAAGCAGCAATGCTCACACTGTCCTGTCCAGTAGGTGTGCAGCACTGAACAGAGAGACTGCATGCCAGCTCTCAAGGCTCAAAGAAGAGTTTAGCTTCAGCTTGGCTTTGCAATCTTATGAGATTAGGAATATCTCTTACAGTAAACAACCAAACTCATAAGTCTGTGAGAGACCAACATAGCCACACCACCAGGAAGTGTCCTGTGGGTTATCTAATAAAGCAAAACCCCAAAACGATGCAGTATGCAGATCTGCAAAGCTACCAAAGATGATCACTAAAGCACCCAGTAAGCCCATTTTTAAGGAATATTAAACATACATATTAAGAATAACCCCAGTGTAGATCCAAAATAAAGATCAAGAATATTGACATTGATTAAAAAACTGTATCTAAGGTCGATTGGTTATGTCACGACTGATATTTAATCAACGTTACAAGGTCAGAATTGGCGCAGATACCAATCCAGCACTCAGGATCAATACATACACAGAGGCAGCAGCCATGAAATTTGTTTAATGTATTCAAAATAATTCAAAAATAATCCACCTGGAACTTCCCTGCTGCAGCCGGAAAGAGACTATCAAAGTTTGCCATGCTTTTTTTTTTAATTTTATTTTCTATTATAGGCTACATTTTATTACTAACTTGGTCTGTAAAACACCAGAAACAGTCCAAACCTAAAGTAACATGCCATGTTTTGCCTGACCACATGTCCTAAAGCCAAGAAATTAAATTTACTATAATGTAAGATAAGAAGGGGCAGCAAATTCTCACATTAGAGAAGCTACAGCTATTAAATGTCTGGCAGTTTTCTTAATTTGCAGGGGGGGTTGTGGGAATCTGCAGAGGCTGTGACAGTGGTCTGTGTTTAGAGATTGTGGGACCACCTGTCCTGCCTGTGCATCACCTCATGGCATGAGCTGGTTACATTTGTGCTGGAGGCAAACACGGCAGCTCATATCAATAGTTAGGATTAGCAGGATATCACTTGACACAGCAGAGGACAGGGTGCACCTCTGAAAAGATGCAGATACTAAACTGCATCAGCTCTCAAACACACTGTAGAGAGACACTGCTGTAGGTCATTATTGAGTTTGTATTGCTAAACAACAATTAATAAAAGTATGATAAGGAGTTTTAAGGGAGCCAAGCTGCACCTGAGTACAGTCCACATGCTTTGTAGGACACCTTGAACAGCTACACTACAATGACTGACTCTCAACTCACAGGTTAGTTAAAGTAAAGAGCTCCGTGCTGCTGCAAAGTGTCACCGATGAGTTAAGGAGTCATCTTCACTTGACAGTCACAAGTTGAACACAGCTGCAGCTAAGTTACCTGTTAACCTCGCGAACCCGCCGATGGTCTCCGGAAGCGGAAGCCTCTTGAGGTAGGCTGGAAGCTGGACTTTAATTATCCTTGAAATAGTTTCTAAAACCATCTTGAATTGCTCAAAGTGGCAGGTTTTGTGTTTGACTAGGTTAGTTCCTGGGGCTCGTTTATGTCATTGCGTTCGTTTCTCGGCGCAGCTCGTCGCCGGTGCGTAAACCCTCGCCGTGGAAACGCGGCAACAACCGGAAAAATGCGTCGACGCGTTCGTGAATACACGTAACGACGCGCTGTGACGGCGGAGTGCGGGGCCAATCAGCGTCGGAGGAGTTGGTGGCTTCTGATTGGACAAGTCGAATTGGTGGTTTGTGTCTACTTCAAGTTCGCCTCGGAAAATAGCATTTTTTTTCCCAATAATTCTTTATTGAGCAGAGCAATTACAAACAAACAGGTAACCTCTGTTTTAAATTGAGCCAAGAAAAGTAAACCAATTACGAAATGAAAAAAATCAAACAATAACATAACATATATACAAATAGCACAAAGGAAAAAGAAGAAAAAACAAGGCTATCTGAAATTAATTTAAACATATCTGGTAATAAAAACAGTTAAGAGCTTTCTTGTCTTTAACAAATTTCAGTCACCATACAGCTTTGACTCAATCTTCCAGTGCTTCAGACAGCGTTTAGTCTTCACACTAAATTTGATTGTTCCCGCAGTCAAGATTTTAAAGACCTAAAGACCAGTTTTCCTCTTCTGCTGAGACGCGCTTAATCAAACTGGTATCCATTTGATCTTCATCACCTTCTCAGCACAGCAGAACTACACTCTCACAAATGTGTTATTGGTTTCACACATTTTTTTCACATCCCTTTTCAACACAGTTAACACAGACCTCACAGACAGACCCAAAACTCTGTTGGATTAACTGTTTTTAAACTAAAGGAAAGTCTAGGTCACGGGTAGGGAAGAGCGGGGCACAACTTAACACATTTTAATCTGGGCTGAATGTTATTAAAACTGTTTCTAGAGCTTACCTTTCCTCGACAGCTGCACTGAGAAGTGGTGGAAGTGAGGTGTTTCAACGTACCCCATGGGTGGGGTTTATTGTAACAGGCAGAGGGTGTAGCTGTAACACATGCTGGATCAGTCTGTTTAACACAATTCATTCAGTACAGTTCTATCTATATATTATAGGTCTCCATCTACATCTGGGGAAGGATAGGTATCCGCACAGGTATCTATCCATCTGTTAGTCGACCATTTATATTCAGTGGTTGGACTAATAGATGTACATAGATTGAGTAACCGAGCTCCACATGTCAAATATATGACTACTGACAAGACTGTGAAACTGTGTGACAATAAGATACCTGACAGACATTAGTTCAAACTGAACTGAAGTTTAAAGTGCCAAAAATAGAGAAAATGTGCTATAGGAGGCTTAGTTGCTCCTTGCTAGGAGCTGGTTACATAGTTCAAAACAGTGCTGTGTTTTAGGCAACAAGACAGTTGTTAAGATGATATACGGCTGGATTCAGTGACTCACACAGACTGCTCAGTAATCAAAAAACAAGTATGACAAAGAAATGTACTTATGTTGGCTGAAAACACTCTGTTACCGAAACACGTCCAATCTCTGTGGAGTTTTGCAAGTCACAGTTTGGTGGTTTTGTGGTCAATTGGTCGGAAGCACAAAAGAATCCACCCTGTGTGACCACAAGGCCATGTTACGATTTACCCTGCGTCAGGTTGTGCCCTGCGCTCCCCTATATATTTGTCTCATAAAAATAGCATTAGTGTGGAAACTTATGTGAAGTATAATTTAAACAAAAGACAAGGATGCCTGTGTGCACAGTTGCACCCAGGAACATTACAGTTAGCCTTACAGACTGGAAGGTTTAACGCCACCCCAAAGGAGGACTGAATTTGTTTGAAAAATTTAAGTCTTGTTTCAGAAGCAAAACCTTTTTTGTGGCTGACTTTCTTTGTCAGGGTTGGGATACAAGGCAGAGTATTTTGTTTCAGGACTGAGCTGTAAAATAACACCTTTACTGTAGCATCATTGTCTTGTAAACCCATGAGGGTGTTGGACACATGCAAGTGTGCATTGCCACAAAATAAAAGAAAATCTATCATTCATTCAGTCACAAGGAAGGGAGGAGCAACTGCACGGGGGAACTGTGTGAGTATTCAGCATTTTATAGTTTGAAAAGTATGGAAACAAGACTAGGTAAAACCTAATATATGGCTGTTGTGATCCAGCCAAAAAAAAGACATGGAAAAATCTGATCCAGTACAATAAAAAAATGTTTCGTAGTGTTCCTGTGGATCCCAAGTCCGTTCTGAATGGACCACAAGTGAATCGCAAATGTGTCAAGTTTGTAAAAAGCACATTTTATTTAGAAGTACAGTCAATTTCCAGCACAGAGCATTTAATTTGAAGTGCATTCCCAGCCGTAGAGTGAGTGACTGACAGACAGCTACTTGACAGAGACAGCAAACTAGCTCATTGAAGCTAAATATATTCAACCGTTTGAACCTTGAACTGATGATTAAGGAGGAATCTGGACCCCGTGGCAGGACCAGTTGGTCTGGTCTAGTCTAGGTGCTTACTGTGGGTCTCACACGTCAGGAACAAATGATGAGCATGAAAAGACCTGCACACAAGAATAAAATAATGTATTTTATTTGGGTATCTCATAACGTGTAGAATGACTGTAATGATTGATTGAAAGAATATAGTTATTTGACCACAAGTTGTGTTGACTGGTGTTAAGATGATGTTTGTTGTATGTTTTTAAAGTTTTGTGAGTGTCTGAGCATCTTGCAAACACAGTGTTTCATCATGTGTGTGAACTGTTTTGAGAATGTAACTTCTTAAGGGACAAATGTGTTCAAGCAAATGAGACAAACCGTAACTAAGTCAAGTCCACTATGACAAAAGCAGTTTGTGACATTGGATATAATAGATTAATAGAATAAAGTTAATTGATAGAATGAGAAATGTGTAAAACATTATGATCTATATATCATTACATTTTTCTAACATTACATTTATTCATCTGACACTTTTATCCAAAGTGACGCACACTAGGTTCATTCAACCATAAACCTTTGGTCCTTTAACCATTAACTGTTAAATGGGCCTGCCTGCTCTCCATATTTCAAAGTCACCTCTCTGCAGTCTTTTGATCACTGGTCCATATTAACGGGTTTAATGGTTTCACTTCACAGGGTGTTTCCATCTGGTTACAACCTCAGCCATAATTGGGTCATGCTTCAACCAGGCTATGGTCCATTTTGGTCTGGAGACGGTTAGAAAATCTAACACATGTTTAGAGAAATATAATGACGCAACATTTTCAGTAATATAAACACAGGTATTATCATTTTGAGCCTCTTTCATCACAGTGAACAAATGACATTTTGTCACTTTTGTTTTTCTATATTCATGATATGTTAACTTGTTACTGTCTGTTTTAACATTGGCACTAATTACACACAATATAAATGTTGTTTTTCTCATTATTTGTACGTTCAGCAAAATATGAGCTGTTTGGAAATCACAGTCAGTAAAAATATTCTTGATTTAACAAAAAATGACCTCAATTTCTTCTTATTTCAGTTCCCTATGTGGAGCTAACGGTCCTGTGGCCATGTGCTCTCCTGTCACATGACTATTGCTGTGCTCACCAAGTAAACAAACTTAAAAAAAAATAAAATAAGAATCTGGGGCCTTTGGAGGCCAAGTTGATGCATTTAGCTCTTTGTCACGTTCCTTGGGTCGTTCCTGAGCAGTTTCTGCAGTGTGGCATGAGGAGAGGTTCTGCAGAGGTGTTCAGGTGGGTGTCATTTGTATTTAAAGTTAATATTAGATCAATATTAAATTCAAAATCAAGTAGGTTTAATGTTGTAATCTCACCCAGGGATGAGGGAGCTATAACAAAAACCACATATTAAAGGCCACGTCTTATATAATTCAATCATTTTTTATTTGTTCCGCTCATGTCCATACGCAGCAATCAAAGTCACAAAAATTCTGATATACACTCCATGAAAACAATCTTATTTTACCTGCCCCTTTCTCAGAACACAAATAATCATAAGAAATAGATGGTCTGTCAGTTACAGTTAATAACCAATACCTACAGTTACTTCAGAAAGAAACCTAAATAAATAAATAACCAGAAGAATCCTAAACCATACACAACGTCCCTGTTATCAAGGGAACAGTTCTACATGACAACTCTGTATAGTCCGGTTGTTCTTTCTTTATACATTTTCTTAAACTGAAAACTATTTACACACCCCCTTAAATCATTTTCTTAAGAATATAGACATCTTTTTTAATGTAGTCTGTGCATACTGGTGATTAAAGTGAAATGTTCCTCTGTGCTCGTCGACCTCTGGAACAAAACACAAATAACTTTTGCAAATGTTCTGGTCACACTCTGCAATTTGCTCTATACATAATTAACAGTGTCCATGAATCAACTGTTGGTCTGTTGTTGTGTTCTCTTGGATCTACTTTATGAATAATTCTGATAATGACTGATCTATCATTATATTTGTGTCACCTATGCTCCCTTTGGTGTCATGTAAGAGTCACAGAAATAGAAAATGAGAGATGTGTTTTTCTTGTTTCTGACAGGGACACAAAACCATGATAGCCGAAGAACCACCCACAACATATCTGGGGTTGTACTGTAACAATATACTGTGACACTGATTCACCATACATGAATAATTTATGAGATAAGATGCCCTCAAGGTGCTTCTGTGCAATTCCACTTTGCTGCAATTATGGTGTAGAGTCAAAATTCCTGTTAAAACTGCATTCTAAAGAAACTTGGCTTCATTATGTGCTCTTGCTAATTACATGTTATTATGCAAACAGGTTACTGGTGAGTGGTGTGAGAAAGTCTGCAACACTTATCTTTGCTTTAGATCAAACTAGATAATGACAAAAAAAACTCAGTGTAATCCCACTTTACAGCCTCCTGGAACAAGGCAACAGACGATGAATGCAGATGAGGAGCTGGTATAGAAAACCAGCCAAGCTTTGGACTCAAGGACCCGGAGCTGGGACACCGTGAATTTAATCGACCTCAACGGATTAAAAACCATTTCTCTCACGGGTTTGAAGCAGGTGCCTCGGATTCTTCACAAAAATACTCCCATGTTTTACCTTTGCTGTTAATTAATTGACCAAATATGTATTAGCAAAATGTGGCATGGTGCCTTTAACAGTAAATTATTTAGGTTTCAATACCTAAACATGTAATATATGATGTTGTAGATCATCCATGTCTGACCAAAGCAATGTGTCGTATTCTAAAAGTATCTGTAAAAGTTGAATCTACATAAGAGTTACTGTCAGATACATTAATTAAAGTAAAAATATATAATATTTCACTGAGGTGGAAGATTAAAATCTCACAAAATTATGCCAATGCAAAGCCCAAGTATCTAAAAATGATCCTATGTACAGTAAATACACTATCAAGCACTGACTAATAAGTGTTATCACACACATAACATGGTCAACTAAAGTCCTGGCAAATTCCAGAGAATCCTGTTCTACTGTAAAACTCATGATCATCACGTTATAACTGGCTCAAACAACAAATGAACAAAGTGGCAGTGACTGTTCAGTATATGCCACCCACGTACTGCTCAAATACAAAAGCACCAACCTCTCATGTTGTGTCCAAATAATCATGTATAATGTTTCATGTTATCTCCGAGGTAGTAGTTTCTTATTCCTTTGAAAACTTCATGATACTGTCATAGACATTTGGGGAAAAAGTCTTGCTCACTGAGCTGGATTTTGAAGAGTTCAGAAATGTAGAAGTGGGGTGGTGCAATTTGGAGCAAAGTCACCACTAAACTACTTATTAAAAAGGATTTTATGAGCATTACTTGCATTAACTTGTTGCATTGCATCCACTCTTCATACTGTCTGATGTGATTTGTGGCACTGTAGTTTGGTTATTATTGTTTAGTGAAATGTTGTGTTGTATTTCTGTTTTGTTTATTAGTATTTATGTGAAAAAGCTGATGTCCTGGGACCAGTGGTGTAAGGTAGTTACAGTGGGCCCCAGTGCACACTATTATGACAGGCCGTAGTTCATTCTAGTCACTAGTCAGGCACCTAAACTCACTATCGTATAATCTTATTCATTCATTCATTTTCCGTAACCTTATCTGTTAGGGGTCGCGGGGGAGCTGGTGCCGCAGGGTTCACCCTGGACAGGTCTCTTGCTGTGAGGCTCCAGTCTGACCACTGCACCACCGTGCTGCTGTATAGTCTTAGGGTCTTGTCACATGATCAGAGACTTGACACTGGATAATACCAACACACAAAATACCCAGAAATCATCACTGCATATATGTGTATATGACAAATATACCAAAGTTTTTTTTGTCATTTATGCAGAATAAGCATATATTTACATATTGTGTGATACATTGCAACTGACTATTTTACAAAATAAATAAATAAAGGAAGGAAGAAACCCATGATGGATATGGGCTTCCCTTTTCAGTGTCATATATAGTTTACCATTTTTAAATTAATGTTAGTTCTTCTTTGATCACAGGCATATTTCTAAGGTGGTAATTTGAATGGTCCCATTTTCTGCCAAATATAATGATGGAGGTCCCATTCTCTCTCTGGGCCCCCTCACTCCATGGGCCCCAGTGCACTGTCTATATTTACACCCCTGCCTGAAACGCAGCACAAATTCCAGCTTTTTTTTTCTGATAATACAGTGAAATCTTCCTCAGTCATGTCTTATCTTATTTTGATTAAACAAAATAAATTCTAGGTTATGACAGCTATCACATTTGAACCCAAAACAGGTTGCCTTTCTTTCTTTCTTTCTTTTTTGATAATGTCTTTCAGTGAACGAAAATGTCTCGGTATATTTCACTAAAATTTACAGTATGCAGTTTAAAACTTTTTTAAATGCTAGTAAGTGGACCTTTTAATTAAAATAAGTCAAAGATTAGGAATAAACTTGTTTTGTTTTTAGCTAAGGTCAATCAGGGTAACACATGTTGGGTGACACGTTAAAATTATCCTTGTGGTTGATGCGCCCACTAGTGTCGGTGGCTGGTAAGGTTGCTGTCACGAACTCTGTATACAACTACACTTCCCAGAATGCATTGCGAACTGAAGCAGTCTACTATTTTCGCCTGGATTTTATTTAAATTTCGGTATCTATTTTATGTACTGTGTTAACAGCTCATTAATAAAATAAACTACAAGGGGGTAGTAATAAATATGGACTTTATAATGAGAAATAACGTGTTTTGAATCTATTTTGAAAATATATATTTGACGGGGATATTTGTAGACAGCTAAGGTCCGTGTGTCAGGTCCTCAGCCTCCGGTGTCATTGGTGAATGACCGAAGATGTCTCACAGCAGGTTGTTTGCCAGGCTGCTTTGTAAGTATTTTCAACAAATTCCACTTTTAACCGCTTGTAATGTTTGTCAGTTTAGTCTCTGTGCCAGACGTTTACTTTTTGGCTCTGTGCTGCACATTAGCCGAGCTCCGCGGGCTCTCACAGTCTTGCCCTGGCTAGCAAAACTACCCTTGTTTGGCTGTCAGTTAGCTTCCAGGCTAGTTAGCCACATTAGCATTCCAAGCGGCTGTATGCTGTGATAACGCTCTGGCAGTTAGCATGCCAGCTAACCAGCTAGCTCTTGGCTAACGGCTAATTGGAATCTGACTTTAACCCCCAGTCTGCCTCCTCACAGGACGCAGCATGTATCGATCAGTGACCTTGCTTTCCCTCTTCACTGAGACTAGTGTACAGATTAACCCTGCAGTGGTTGTTTTGTTGCAGCTGTTCATGTTGTTTGTCACCCAGTAAGGATTGGTAGTAGCTAAATCAGCTGCCCGGTCAGAGTGTCTGCAGCATGCATGCTTAACCTTACAGCTCTGTGTGTCTCTTAGATATCTAAATTTGCTTTAGACGATTCACTGGCAACACATTAGTTTCCTTGATCAATAAGACCTGTAGTTTTGTAGTGATGTATAGCTTTGTTCTCTAGAAGGCAGCTGAACTTTGCACAATGTCAATGATAACTTGTCTCTGGCAGCAGAGCAAAGTTCAGTCAGAGACAGTGAGTGCTGCTTGTTAACCTTAACCTAGTCAGAGGCATGTTAATTGCTCAAAGTAAAACAAAAGTGTGTTACTTTGTCAAACTTTTGTATAAAGTTGAGCCACATGCATCAATACCATTCAATACCATTCAGAGGCTCACTTGCAGACATCTGGTGTTCTTAGTTTTGTTCTGTCTTTACTTTATTTCACCCTTTATTTTGTCACTAACAGGCATCTTGTGTTTGATGCCTTATTGCAGTGTTGAACCTGTTTGTCAGTGGGAAGCCTATTAACCCAGTGAGTTAACTTAATGAGCTTAATGTTGCAGCACATCTGTGTATCAGACTAATGCACTGAGAAGAGGTGATCAGTTGCACTGCAGCGTGTGTAATCCTGTGTAATAAGTCTAATGCTGCAGTTAACAATCCCTTTCTCCAATTATTCGTGAGTAGAGTAGAAGGACAACATAAGTACAGCACCCTGGATGACATTAGAGATGGTGAACCAACAAATGTGCACCTTTTTTGCTTAATAAGTTACTTAAATAATTAATTGACTATCAAAAATGTCTATTTATTTGTTGATTGAGAAATGAATGGATCATCAAATAAGTTTTGTATATAGGTTTTTAATTGTCTATGTAGGTGTGTGCCAACTGAAGTAAAAAAAAAAAAAAGTGCATTGTTAGGACAATATTTGCTCCCAGTTGAATGTGAACAGTAAAACATACATGCAGATAAACTGAATTCAAGTTATACAAAGGGAAACAGCTATGTTTTAACACCCATGAAACCATTTTAAACATACAGTTGAAACATCTGTCTAACCAGTCGTTATGTTTGCAGTAGCTCCAGGTGAGGGTTTGTTAGTTAGTTGTGTTTATGTTGTTTTTACCTGTAGGGTAAATGTGGTGTAGAACAACTGTAGTGTTTGTCTTACCTGTTGTCTCACAGTAGATTAAACATTGTCAGAGTCATCTTACTTGCACTTTGACCTGTATTGCTACTTACTATACTGTGTATTGGCCTCTAATTTGAAAGCCATTGTTTGAAACTGAGTCGATAAACGTTGTGTGACTGAACTGAACCATGCAGTAATGGTTGAGAGGGCTGGAAAGACAAAACAAAAAGCTGAAAGAATGTAAATAATTAGTATGGTTATAATTCTTTGGGTTTGTCTGACTAGTCCACTTCCAAAAAATGGCCTTGAATGCAAGCAGTTAGTCTGCAACTTTGGCTTACAGTATACCAAATGTTCTGGTAGCATCCTTAAGATTGATAGCATTATCTTACATTTTCTTTCAGTAGTTGACACTGTAACAACTCAACAGCATAAGCAACCATCTCTAATTAAAAAATATTGACAACACATTTTGGAAAACTGAGGTGCAGTAAAAGTCATCTGTCAGGTCTGAATAAAAGTTGCTCAGCAACAATAAAAGATTATTGCAGGAGCAAAGACAGTGTTGCCAAAACACTGCAAGTCTTATGGCTCAGAAAAAAAGTCAATAGACACTTCTTATTTAAACCTTTCATTGTTCACGCTGAGAAGAATGAGGCTTGCCATTGTTGAAAAAAAATACTTTGAGTTCATTTTGCACCTCCAAACCATTATTAATGACAGTTTATCTTTATGTATTTGGGCATCTTAATGCAAAAAAAGCTAAAAGCTAAGATTTTATAGACACTTGTGTTATATGGTTATTGACCCCTTTGTCTTTTCCCATTCAGTGCAGCAGACTGGAGTCAGACACTGTTATACAGGATCAAGAAAGAACCTGTACATCAACAAGGACACGAAGGTCATCTGCCAAGGTTTCACAGGGAAGCAGGTCTGTACTGACGACTTGTTACCATCAGCACATTTTTTTTATATTATTGCTTCACATCAGATTGGGTTACTGTAATCCTGTTGTGAAATTCCAGTTTTTCCTTACACACACACACCAACACACAAATCCTCATTCCTTGTATCGAAGCCTTCCTCTATGATTAAGAACGCAAAAGAGGAGAGATCATAAAAGTGTATCATTTATCACTTTGTAATATTTTCACAATTTTTTTTTCACCTTGGTGGACCTGTTATATTGACTAAATTGTATAAATTATGTCAGTTTAACTCAGATTTATTCATATAGCCCAAAATCACATGAACTATATACAGCACTCTCTATCCCTAGACCTTCAGTTAAAATAAGGAAAAACTCCTCTGCTACATCAGGAAGAGCAACAAAATTAAACATTGTAATATTTTACTAACTTTTAGGTATAGAGTGGTGCAGGGATGATGTTTTTTGTAGGCCAACCGAGTTTAGCATCGTCTTGGACTCCCTCAACAAAAAGCCAGTGTGATTTTTTTTTTTTTTTCCAATGCACTTTGTGGATTATTGTAGAAAATAAGTTCTGTGGCAAAACTTTATTATACTTACACATTTTGTTCAGCTAGATCATCCTGCCAAATGACCACTTTTATGATTTCTGAAGTGTGAATACAATTGCCAGAAACACTTCACTTCACCAGGGTCGCATAACTTCAACATTGCCACTACAACAAGGCTGTAAAAGTAGTGTTCAGTGGGATGATATTTAATGTCCCTGACAATCTCTGTAGTCTAATTTAGCCTCTTAGCAACCGTCTTGTTAAAGCCTTAAAATTCACAAGTGGAGTATTTATTGACTTTTCTTTAACTGTTGTTTTTCTTTTATTATGTGAACAGGGTTCTTAATAAAACACATTACATATTTGTGTGTTACATAATCATTGTTTCTTCAAGAAATTAAATTTTATGACTTGATCCTGGTTGAGTTACTCATCCACAAATACAGTGCAGTCATATACAGCTGTCATCACTTAGAATTTATTGACTTATTTTATGCCGTAGAGCAAAAAGTAACTCTTAAGCTTATGTTAACAACAGACCTTATTTTAGGCATTAACCAAAAAGCCATTAATAAAACAAAAAAAAAAAAAAACACTGACGCTAAGATAAGTGAACCAGAGGTGCAGCTCATTTCTGGATTTTAAGCCTTTGTTTTGGCCGTTTTTGACTTTTGATTTTACCTTTAATTTTCACCTTAAAAACTGTTTTCCTTGACTTGTTTGGTGTCATTTTTTTCAGCACAACCTCACCTGTGTGAATTTACAGTTTTTTCATATTGACATACTGTATTTACACATTGGACCTAAACTCACACAAAAAAACAGCACTAGTAGGAAAAGTGGTGTCATGTTTTTTCTTGCTTGCGAGCATTTCCTTAGAATAGCCCGTTTTTACTGTTTCTTCCTGCACCAAACGTGATGACAATATTTAGGAAAAAACATGTTTATCATAAGTGTGGTTTTACTTGGCCTATCAACACAATTTAAAACTGGTATATAGTTGTTGTTTGTTTTTTTTCAGCGAGGCTGCTTCTTGCTGCTACGTCATCTTAAATCGGTCATGTGATTTGGATGCACCGGCACGTCCATCAACTCCACAGGATTAACAATAATAATAATTAACTTTATTTATATAGCGCTTTTCAGAAACAAGTTTACAAAGTGCTTTACAGACATAAAAACAAAATACAAAGTGCAGATTGATTTGGCTAAAAACAGAAACAAATTAAAGAGACAATGAATAAAAATTGGAGGCTAAGCAAATTAATGAAAGCATAAAATAAACAAACAATTAAAGAAACACACACACACATTAAGAAAAAAGCATTATATTCAAAGGCCAGTTTATAAAAATGAGTTCAGGACTAATTCGTGAACCACTCTATAATTAAAGAGTTCCTAAAAAGTTAGGAAGAGTTTAGAATAAAGTCAAGATTTGTTTTTCTTTTGTTTTCTTCAAACGTGAAGCATCAGTCATAATGATACTCATGATCTGTGTAAATGCTGAATCTTGTCCTTAGATCAGGTGATACTATCATTGTGGTGTAATTGTTGCGAGAGTTGTGTCTTTCCCTTTAAGGTTTGTTCCTGTTATTATTTGAGCTGGTTTTGGAGAAACTGATTTTCACTTTGACTTTCGTTTCCCCCCGTGACTACTCTTAGTCATTGTTTCAGTCAATGATAACATATGTGTGTTGCAGATTGTTGATCCTTCCGGTTATTTTTCAAGAGCACCAAAAAGCTCAGATGATTCACTTTGAACCGTGTCGAGTCAAGGGGAATAAAAAAAAAATCTTGGCAAGTGTGTTCCACAAGCCAGAAACGTGGACTTTACAGATTTATATCCCCCCTCTGTCCTTATGCACATTCCATTTTTCATCTTCCATTTTGCTCTTCAACATAATAAAAGGTTGTTAAATATAGTTCCAGTGAACACTCCGGGTAATTAGAAAGGGATGAGAAATGAAGCAAGTGCTATTGAGTGCACATTGTCGCGTCTTTCCAGCTTGATAAGCAAGCAATTTCTCAAATTTATTGTCCCAACATTTGTGATAATAACGACTGGCAAAAACAGCAAAGTTAGCAGAAGGTGAAGGAGTATATTACAATTTGGGGTAAAATGCTGATTCATAGCTTCTAATTCCTCTTAATAGGCGAGTTATAATTTTTACATGAAGGTCATTTATTTGCACTTGTGGTTATGACCCTTTGCTACTTTATCTACATTGTCTCAGCATCTTCAGTAATAATTAACAGACTACAGACTTATGGGATTTGCTCTGCAGAAAATCAATTTACGCCGCCTTGATGCACTAATTTTCTTGGAAAGTACAACTGAGATTCACTTACAAGATTTCACCTCCTAAAATGCGTTGTACTCCCTTTAGTGTTATCGCTGCTTTGTCTTGTTTATTTTTATTTCAAACAGGGCCTGGTGGTGATATTTGTACCAAACACAGAACATTATGAACACAAGTAATAACAGTTGGCAGAGATTACCAGTAACAGTATCCTTCACCTTATTAACCTCTTAACATCTAGTTTTCTCTATCAGCTTGTTACAGCTCATCATTGAAGCTGTATGAGGTTTATGCTGAGAGAAGTATTCAAACCCTAAACTGCATTGTGAAACTCTAAAAATCACTATTTCTAAGGTCAATAATGAAACTTGAAGCTCATTTTTATGGCTGCCCTCTTCCATCAAATTAAAATGTTATAAATATCTTGTGTAGCTTTTGAAATACACCATTTCCCACATGTCTGACATGTTTGTTTGCTGTGTGTTTGAGCAAAGTTTGGCTGCACACCCTGACTTTGTACTGTTTTCCCCTCTGGTTAGTTTGTTAGATACAAAAGGTTAACAGTGCAATACACTATGAAGTTTCGTACACAGCTAGAACTAACAAAATTCCAGGACAGAAATAACAAAATATTTATATGTTAATACATTTTATCTTTCAACTGTAAAGTGTTTACGCTCTGGGTTACAATTCCTAAAATAAATAATTGAAAGGATCCCTACAGAGCCCCTCTGGGGTCACATGGTAGAAGAAAAAAAGTAGTGGAGTTGCTCCAGTTTAGCAATATTTATCATTAGAAAAAGAGGCAGCAAAGCTCACAATATTCAGGTTCCTTTTGTGCTTATTTGTTAATATAGACAATATATTTTATCCATATTTACAGTGTAGCTTGATCACAGTATATTTCTAGTTCCTTCAGCCCACCAACGAAACAAAAGAAAGTAAAAATAGTAAGAGTAAGTAAATATATGCTTGTATAGTTTCCTTGCAGCCCACTACCTAGATGTTTACCATTGCTATGGCAATAAGTGCCAGCTGATTTTAGCCATTGGCTTAATCTTCCAAAACCAGTAATTCCTAATCCAATTACTACTCCCAGTAGTCATACTCAAAAGGCCCTTAGTCAATGTGTGTCTGAATTAAATTAATAAAAGCTTAAAGAGAGAGGAGAGGTATGTTAGCATAATGCTAAGTGACGGTTGTTAACACTGGTCTACAGTACCCATTCACTGAAAGAAAAACAGAACTCCAAGGGCGTATGTTAACCGGGAAAAAGAAGAAAAGGTGGTCCAAGGCACTCTGGCAATTACAACAGATAAAAAGTTGGCAACATGTTTCGGCCTCAGTCGGCCTTCGTCAGGGCAAATAGCACTCTTTCAAGGTCATTTCCTTGTTTGTTTGTTTTCATTTTTATTTATTTATTTTAATAATTTTCTTGTTTTAAATTTTTATTTTTTAATGTCTTGCTTTTTTTTTCGTTGCTCATTGTCTTCTGCCCGTGATTTTAAAAGAAATTAAACCAATTTTTTCCACTTCGTGATACTAGAGGGGCCCAGTAGGATCCAAATGACCACTGACTGACATGTATTTGAATGTTTTTTAAATTGTAATCCAGTAACTGTCAGGTTATAGTGTTACATAAAGCAAAAGCTGTTTAGAATAAAGTGAAACTGCACTGCATTTGTCCTGCACCTTCTCAAAAACGGACATTATGTGGTTGATCCATTGGTGCTTCCTGCAACACCACTTTTTTAAGTTTTTTTCTTCTCAAAAGTAAAGCATACACCCACCAAATGTATGTTAGAATTTGTACTTTTGATGACAATTAAATGAAATTATTGCAATATAATGTGTTTACTTTTTCCACGAGAATCCTGTGAGGTTAAGATAATTAAAAATAAAAGCAGATGTGTGTCCTTTTGGCAAGCAAAGGAATAGACTTCATGAATGTCAGGAATGAAATCTCTCAGCTGTGACAGTGCAGTCATGACAGCTTCCCTATAGCCTACATGGCAGCGACGGTATGTGAAGTATTTTTGTAAACGATCTGTCATGGGAGATATTTTACCGTCAGCGTTGGGGGAACATCCAAAGCCACTTTTGATTTGTTTTTCAAATGTTCTGCGAGGAGATTAAACCAAGCTTACATCATTATTTATCTGTCAAGAACGTTTCGATTTCCTCTCATCGAATATATTTACCAGTGGCTGAATCCTTAAGAAGAGCCCAGCCTCGCTCCTGTATCCATCCTCTTACTCAGCCGCACAGGTGATTAATCCTGGATGGCAGCATATTTCCACCTTCCTCTCTGTCTGTAATGATATCTCAAGGTTGACGCGACAGAAAGTGGCTGTACCTCACTTCATTACACACCCGTATACACACTGACTCCTCTTTCCTTGTAGGGAACGTTTCACAGTCAGCAGTCTCTCGACTATGGCTCCCAGTTAGTCGGAGGTGTTTCCCCTGGCAAGGGCGGTAAGACACACCTCGGCCTGCCTGTCTTCAATTCAGTCAAGGAGGTATGTATGACTCCTAAATATATTTAAGCTGAAATATTTGATTTGGATCACACAGATTTGAACATCCTGTGAAGTACAGTGAGGGTTTTACAGAGACATTTACAGAAACATTAGGTGGCACTATTTCATAATTTTCCATTTTTCACCGCCAATACCTTTTTATTCCTCGCCTCAGGCAAAGGAGGGCACAGGGGCAGACGCCACTGTGATTTATGTGCCCCCACCGTTTGCGGCGGCAGCCATCATCGAGGCCATTGATGCCGAGATCCCCTTGGTGGTGTGCATCACCGAGGGCATCCCACAGCAGGACATGGTGAGAGTCAAACATAAGCTGCTGCGCCAGAGCGCCACCCGGCTCATCGGCCCTAACTGCCCAGGAGTCATCAATGTAAGCACACACACACACACACACACACTAATGCATGTGCTTTTTTATTTATTTATTTATTTATTTTTTGTTGTAGCTGAGAGAGCTGAAAGTACAATCTTTCCTCTCAAGGACCCAGTAATAATTCATATTTGACGCATTAATATTCTGTTACCTTTTGAACAATGAATGCCAGCCAACTACAACTTTAAAAGAGCACAGTTTACACATACCGCTTTTTTGTTTGTGTGTTGTTGTTAGTTATAAATAATGTCAGTTATTTGGGTTGAATCTTTCAGGTTTTATGGATTTTAAAACCAAATTTGCATTTTGACAAAGACAACTTTAAGTAGCTGTCCTCACTCAGGAGAATTTGTGCAGTGAATATTCACTGAGTTTGTTCTGGTTTATTTAAAGTGAGCTTATGGCGCAGAAAAAAAAGGCTTAATAATTAATGGCCGTGCTCCGTAGAGAAAAACTTCTCTACAGTAAAGAAAAATTTGAAGTTCAAAGTTGGGGAATTGGTAATAGAACATTTCCAGTGATACTGAGTAGAAGTCTTACATGTGAAAGAACACAATCATATGTGTGCATGTCGTAGTAAATGTTAATTAAAAACTGTGAATGTGTTTTTTCTGCAGCCTGGAGAGTGCAAGATTGGGATCATGCCAGGCCACATTCACAAAAAAGGAAGAATTGGTGAGACTTAATTGTCAATGAAATGTATGCAATCACACACTGTTAGTTTGGATCTTTGAGCATTTAATTTGCTTGTTAAAATATAAGTCGTCTTGCTAAAGACGACTTATATATAAATGCTAAGTGATATTTTACTGCCCCCAAATGACTTTTTCTATAAAAATAACTTGCTGCATGTTACGTTGAATTAGTGAATTTGTTTTTCTCACATGCCTCCACTGTGAACGGAGAATCCAAAAAAGGGCGAACAATCCTCATGATCTTAAAGGATAACTTTGGCATTTTCAACCTGGGTCCTGTTTCCTCGTGTAAATTGGTCAAAGAGACTGATGTGAGCAATTTTTGGCATTGTTCTGGTATTGAGCAAGCAGGCAGCGACCGGCAACCACGATATGGGCTGAAATGGAAGCGCACGGGGCAATTGAACACTGTCACTGTATGTCTGTTAGAAGTGGTTATTTTCACCACAGACAGGCTCAGATTGTTACTATAAATGTCATTTAACTGCAACACAACCATATCAAAACATCTGTTAAACTCCCACACAGCTCATGCAGTAAAATCAGAGCCTCAGATATCCATTTGCATGCTTAGTACTTGCGAAAACATTATGCTTTAAAACACTTCTGCATGAACGGTCTCATGCACAGCCAAGCAGCGTGACTGGGCATGCGGGTGTGTTTGAACGCTGCTCAAGCAGAGCTCATACTGCATTAATGTGCTAAAGCAAACTCAAGGAACGCTACTAGTAGGCAGAAGGGTTTTATAATGTGATGTTTTTAGCCAAAATGTGTGTATTTGATATAGTTTTGCTATAACGTCCTCCCCAATGAAAAGTCCATAGAACTCCCACCCTTGCTATGCTACACTGGCGACCTGCTAAGTATAGAATTGATTTTAAACCTTTACTTGTTACTTTTACTACTTGGCCTTGCTCCAACTTACATCATAGATTTGCTTACGCCCTATGAGCCTTTCCGCTGCCTGCGTTCCTCAGGTAGGGCCTTCCTAACTGTTCCTACAGCCCGCCACAGCTGTGAAACTCCTTGTTTGAGGAGCTTAGATTGGCAAAGTCAGTGTCTTTGTTTAAAATTGTATTATTTATTTGATTTTATAACACACTGGTTTATTCGGTTTGGTATTTTATTGCTGTTTTTATCTTGATGGTGTGTAGTATTTCTTTTGTCTCATAAAGCACTTTGTAACCGTGCTATACAAATAAAGTTTTATTATTACTATTATTACTTCAATTCATGAGGAATGTTTGCCTATTTTGGATTCTCAATTCACGATGGAGGCATGCAAGGAAAGCATTCTTAAGAATATTTGCTGAATGGTAATTTACATGTTTGTGTCTCTGGACAGAAATGACTGAGGGAACAGCATTGTGATAGAACAGAAAACACAACATTATTCATACTTTCTTCCCCAATAAAACACATTAAACACTGTACTTATCCTAAATTGAGCTTCTGTTGTTGACAGCTTGATGAACACAGTGTGCTGCTGTTGACCAGTGAACCTTTGCAGGAAGTCTGTTTTTATATTAAATTGACTGCCATCGTTCCCAAAGCATAGACACAACAGCTGTTACAGAGCTGCGATCTCTTTTGATTCTGCTGTCATGATGAAACAATTCAGTCACTGTTGGACAGAAGATGACAGCTGCATTATATTTCATTTTATCACCCTTGATTGGAGAAGTGTTTCAGTCGGGATTAAAGAAATGTTTTTTTGAATTTTTCTTTCAGGCATTGTGTCTAGATCGGGTACCCTGACATACGAAGCTGTGCACCAAACTACACAAGTTGGCCTGGGCCAGTCGCTCTGTGTTGGTAAGTCACCAACGACCTGTGGGATATTGAGTAAAAATTAAGAGCACACTAACACAGCTCTTAGTTTTATATCCAGACAATATTAAAACAAGCAATTAGCAGGGACTGAAAGAGCAAATTAATCCTGATACAGTGTATTGCTTTATGGGTTGTTGGAAGACGACACTGAGGAAATTAAACAGAGAATAATGGGGGGAATTTTATTTAAGTATGTGTTGCATTTGGCTCGAAGACAGGATGTTCACTTAATATCAGGCACTCGACATTACATGCCTACATTTAATTTGAGGCTCTTTGTGAATGTTGCCAAGACTGAAGGCCAGAGTTACAAGACATAGAAGAGACAACATACAATAGAGGTGCGTAATATATTGCTCTCTTTTTGTCGGTGAAGATTCTGAGTCATCCAGGTCACGGTAAGCATAAGTGCTTTATTGTAGGCAACTGGACTTGGTTGAGTTTCTTGAAGACGGTTCATCTCTCATCCAAGAGGCTTCTTCAGTTCCAACAGACTGGTGCAGAGTCGCAGGCTTTATACTCTGTGTGGGTGTGGACCCTTACTGAGTCGTAGGGGTCACATGTGAGTGCAGTCGTTGACCCACCTGGCCATCTTGTGTGTTGTAAGGGTTAGATGGGTCCAGGTGTGAATGGGTGTTAGGTCGTCTGGGGAGGGATCTCAAGGCTGCATTGTAGGTGGCTGATAAGTGGTGTCGTAGGCCACCTCCTCTGTTTAACAATGGTCATTCCAGTTTCACCAAGATGGCTTCAAAGGACTCTGAAACTCAGAGCTCACATGTGACCTCAACTACTCTGTAAGGGTTTAAAGCCTGTGACTCTGCACCAGTCCATTAGAACCGAAGAAGCCTCTTGGATGAAAGGTTAAACGTCTTCAAGAAAATCAAGCAAGTCCTGCTGACTACGATATAGCCCTTAACGTTGTTCTCTTTTATCGTCATTGCGATGTCAACTTGCGCCATAAGCACATTTGTCAAATTGCTCAGAGACTTTTTGGGTTGGGAAAACTGCACTTTAAAATATATTAATACCATTCTTGTTGCCTTTTGTGTTCAGTCCAGTGTTCAGTATAAGTATATTTAATACATCGCACATTGCATGTTTTCCTCATATCATACAGCCTAGTCCAAAATTAACACCCACCAAGTGCCAAATGAGTAGATTTTCTGTTTTGCAAGAAAATCTCAGAACGCTATCTACCACACTGCCACGTAAATGTTTGTACCAAAATAGTGACGCAATAGAAAACTATGTTGAGGCTGTGTTTTGGTGTCATTTACGGTCACGTTGCATCTGTCCTCTGCTGTCTGTGTCAGAGCCGACTATGACAATCACAGTGACAATGACCTCATGGTGCATTCAAGTGCATCTTGTGAGCTTTGAAATCCACATTGCTTTGTATGACAAAGCACATGGACACCACCTATGGGGAAAACTCAGTAATCACTACTGGAATGGCCACGCCAGTTGCTGAAATACATCTGGCATTGCATTCTTGATCGTTCACTACAGCATTTTTAATATTTAGATGCTAAAATCATGACAATATCCCATTTATTTCTGCATAGGCAGATTCTAAAAATTCTATTTAAAGGTTAAATCAAGTTGTTATCAGTGAACTCCTCAAATTTTTCTGTAGGACAGGTCCCCAAGTACCTCTGTGATCATTTTCAAGATGTTTTACTGCAACATTTAAAAAAAAAAAAAAAAAAAAAAATTAAGGACTGAAGTCAAACTCAGTATGCATACATTTTGGCCGGTAAGAATATGCATGTTGAAATAAACTAAAGTATCACTTTCTGCCGGTCCGTCCTCGCTAACATTATTTTATCCAGTAAGAAAATGTGCTTGGTTGGTGGATTTTTTTCATCGATAAGTCAACTTGGCTGGTGAGTTAAGAAGTTCATTTTGGACGCTGCATTCAGCCCTAATGTACAAAAAAGCACAGCTGTTGTAAAGTTTCTTTTTAGAAATTGGGATTTGAATCAACTAAATTCACCTTGCTCCAAACCCATCAGCACTGATGCATTCTAGTGAATAGCACACTCACTTTGTATAAAAAAAAGCACTTTCCAACTTCCTGATCATTGCTTTACATATTCCTGTCAGATCTGACTGTTGAAGTTGCTGCCATCTTTGAAGGGCACCATTGAGATTGAACAGACTGAACAGACTGATCAAGTGGCTCAGATGCAAGTGGAAGCTTTGTCTGTCTTCATTCAAATTTCTTTGTCCTGAAAAACTTAGAGTGTGTTTCTTCTCCCGTGGCTCTATATCACATTATCACACGAGACAAAGAGGTTCAGAACTGAGAGCCCCTCTTATTAGGTATTCCATGAATATCCTTAAGGAGCCGAACCATTCATAGAGCATTGATTTCAGACGTGCTTTTTACCTGCTCCTCGTCTTTCAATTCATGATCCCTTTTGAAAAGACTGAACTTTAATTTCCTGAAGGAGATTTTTGTGTTAAAACCTGGTAGGTGTGTACAGGTTCTGTATGAATTGCAAGTAGTACAGTAATGACTGCAATTGCTGAGTGCAGTTTTGGATCTTCTAACGATCTTCCAATCCTGTGATTACCTTAGTTTTCTTCCTCACAAGATTACACAGCCATGTTGCTGTGAATTACTGAGCACAACGTGAAGTAAGGACATTGTATGGAACAATGTGTCCTGCTAGCAAGAATCAATCTCGCCGACTTTATTTATTCACTCATTAGTCTTGTGTTGCTCCTTATTGTCATTCCAGTGTTTCCCACACATACCCTGTACTTGGGCGTGCTGCCCAGGTATATAAATGGCTACCAAAGTACACACCGTTTCAAACTTGACAACATTAACATTCAAAATGGGACACTTTGCATTTCCTGTTGTAGTGTTGGTCAATGTAGTAGCTGACAGGAAGTAAGCAGGGACCAAAGGTGTTGCCCTGTAGCAATGAAACGGTTTATATTTGATGACCCATGTCAGTGTTTTTTAATTTATTAGCCATCCCAGAGAACGACATTCCCTGCGATCTGTTAACTAGTGGACTCTCTAGCTCTACCCCTCTCACACCTGTTCGTATTGCTACCACAGCCAAGCACTGGTGTTGTGTCGGAGTCTAATAGTGTTTCCCACTTGTAAAATAATGACACACTGCCCCGAGGCTGAAAAATGCAGCAGGTTTGGTAGTTCATCAAAGGGCCACTCAACGCTTATTCCAAAACATGGTCAGTCCTCATAGACCCACGTGTTAAATAGTCTGACTTTACAGCAGAAACAAACATGTTTACAGCCTGGTACAAAGAACGGTTTAGTTCTCTGTAGATAATTTCAACATTCATTACAACTGTGCAGGGAGGAATTTTTGATACAACTCACCCATTTACAATTTATTAAGGCTTAAGATTGGCATATTTAAGGGTGGGATTGCTTGAGTGACATGCTCTCTGCAAGGTGTCACCGATGGCAACAGCCAAAATGCCAAACTTGAGGCTTCGAACTGTGGGTGACATTACGGTAGCTACGTCCATGATTATATACAGTCTGTGGAGGAAAAATCCGACGCAATACCTGCTTGCAGTCTGCAGCGATAGTTTTAGGGTCTGCAAACAAATCTAGCAGGAAAACACACTGATAATCTAGGCTACTATAAATGATATAAAGGACACATTATATCTGATATAAATGATGATAAATGATAAAATAGGACGATGCAGCCCATGCTTGCCATTTCATTTGATTTTTCTCTCCCTGCTGTTCTACCTGGAGCTTCAGTTCCCCCGATTTTTTTACCCCCCACATGATGATATTTCAAAATCTGCCCATCCTCTATATTTAAGTCCTGTCGGAGGCCTGTGGTGGTCGAAACATGTTGGCTTTTTTAATGATTTAGCCACTACGGTAAAGGCTTTTTCATACTTCCTTCCTCATTTTCTATATCTTTGGAGTCCTTGGACTGCCTTCCTGTTGTTTCCTGTTCTCCATGGGCACCAGACACAAGTTTTTGATCCACGTTTGAACATACAGAGCAACCAGTTGTCCCTTTCTTTGTCCTCTATATTAATGAGCAGTAGCTCAGCATCACAAGATTGTGTTTTTGTTTTTTTTAGATTATGTAGCCAACTTATTTCACATATTTGTCAGTTGTGTCTAATCAGAGCGAGAGAGACGAATAGACACTCGCACACATACACAAGCAGGCAGAAAGAGACAGAAAGATGATAAAGATCAGCTCTACATGAGATTAGAAAACAACAAAATGATGCCATACATATGAAATTTGTAGAAATATTCAATAAATCAAAATAATGTGTTACACGTCACGCATACATCTTATTTGTCCTATGCTGCGCACCATTTTTGTGCAAGCAGGTATTGCCGGCCCTGTCCACTGTGTATTCAGACCTGTGGGAAACACTGTATTCCCACTGAAATCAGTTAGGGCTCCTACCATGTCTGGTGTTGATGCAGCTGTACATACTCAGACTATCTGCCAGTCTGTTTTAATTCCATCTGACCATCCAGACGTACTGTAATGACACCATTATACCCAGCTCTGTTACTTCCTGGCAACACTGCAAGTATAAAGATCAACTATTCTACTAAAACAAATTCCTCTGGCCAACTTATCAGCCACCAGAAAATCTTTAATAAAAGGCTGGTTGGACACTGAAATTAACTGAAAAACAACTTGGCTTCATTATTATTTAGACATTTTAATTATGGAGAGTCCTCTAGCCAGACTTCATAAAGCCAGTGCTGCAACAGTATTAAATATTGTAGAGTTCATTAAGGAGGTTTATTGGTAGTTCTGCTAGTGACTTCTTAAGTCTGAGTATGACCTAGGGGCTACAGCAAATTACAGTTAATACAATATTTAATATCTCTGTCGTCTTTGTTGCTGGTAATGTGGATCTTTTTGATTATTATTCATTTTTCTTGGTGTTGCCAGGTTTTTTAATGGTCAGAATATAAATCTGGGTGACATTTTGTCTGCGAGGATTTATCTCGGGGAGGTTTGCCCAAGCTTTTATAGATCCCGGTGTAATTTTTTTGTTGAAATTATTTTTTGAAAATGATTATTGGACCCTTGTGATTTGGAAACGCTTCGTAAGTCATGTTCTGTGGGTATGAAAGGAAAGGTGCCATTAAACTCCTATACAGACATAAAGGTGGAGTGGGACATATTAAAGAAACTTTTAAAGTGACTTTGAAGTCAGACTGAAAAATGCCGCTCCTATAACCTCGGTAGACTTTAATGTTTTTTATGAAAATCTGACAAACCTACAGAGAATTATCACCTTATTCTGCATTTCCCCTCACCTCTGTTATGTGTTTCAGCATCTTTGAGCTGAGCGACTTCATTTTCTGGCTTGACAATTTAGTGTTTTGATTTTCTCTCTCCAGTCTCATTTCCAGACACAGCAGGCAGCCAGTACAAAATAAAAAAAGCTCTAAATGCTCAGTGCTCACTACCTGCTGCACATCGAACAAACAAAGCTAGTGGCTAGCTGGTGAACAACGGGAACACCTAGCAAAAAGAAGAAAGAGACAGATATTTTTCTTGGGTCAGTGTTAGGCTCAATGGGTTGGGTTAATCTGTAGCAAAATGTGTAAAAGAAGAAAAAAAAGAAAGAGAGGGAGAATACGTTGAATAAATTTAATTGACTATCCCCAACATCACTTGATGGGATGTCCTTGCGTATCAGTGTGTGTCCCCTCTCTAATTCTGAGGGGTTTTTTGGGGTTCGTGAACACAGCGCAGGTGGACCTCTTCATGAGTTCATTTTTCATCAGCAGTTTGCGGATCTTTCGTCGTGGGGTAAATAATTCATCAGTCAATCCCATCAGATCTGATAAGATCAGATCGATGCAGATAAAGCTTCGTCTGTGCCTAGATTACACTCTGTACTGCGAGTGTGGAGCTCTGGATATCTGAACGCTACATACAGTCATGGAAAAAATTATTAGACCACCCTTGTTTTCTTCAATTTCTTGTTAATTTTAATGCCTGGCTCAACTAAAGGTACATTTGTTTGGACAATTATAATGATAACAACAAAAATAGCTCATGAGAGTTTAATTTAAGAACTAAGAACTATTCATTTTCCATGGTTTTCTTGATAATAACCAAAATTACTTAAATTCTTACATCAATAGCTATGGCATTGTACCGCCAAAAACACTACTTTTAAGCATTCCATGTTTTCTTTTCTGTTTGCTTTAAACACATGATACACACAAGAGTTAATACTTGATTGCATAACCATTGTTTTTGATGACTGCAGCCATGCGTCTTGGCATGCTCTCCACCAGCTTCTGACATTGTTCTGCTGTCACAGCAGCCCATTCCTGTTGGACAAATTCAAACAAATTTCTTTGTTTTGGGCTTGTGGTTCTCCATTTTGAGTTTGATGATTTTCCACAGGTTTTCAATTGGATTAAGATCTGGTGATTGAGCAGGCCAAGGCATGGTGCGAATGTTGTGGTTCTCCATCCAGGCTTTAACTGACCTTGCCGTGTGGCAAGGGGCATTGTCTTGTTGGAAAATCCAGTCATTCGAGGCAGGAAAGAGTTTTCCAGCTGATGAAAGAAGACTGTTTTCAAGGGTAGTCCTGTACATGACCTGGTTCATTCGGCCTTCACACAATTGCATTTGCCCTGTTCCACTCAGACTGAAACAACCCCAGATCATGACTGATCCACCCCCATGTTTTACTGTAGGGGCAAGACAGTCTGGGTTGTAAGCTTCTCCAGGCTTCCTCCTAACCAGTAAGTTGGCTGGAGTGGGCATCAATTCAAAATTGGATTCATCACTGAAGAGAACCTTAGCCCAATCATCAACAGTCCAATCCTTGTGGTCTCGAGCAAAGAGTAACCGGGCCTTCCTCTGCCTTTCATTGATGAAGGGCTTCTTGCGTGCTCTGTGTGACTTCAAACCAGCTTCAACAAGTCGGTTTCGAACTGTCCTTGCCGAACAAGTCACATTTCTCGACAGTGCCCACTCATTTTTAAGGTCCCTGGAGGTCTGACGACGATTCCTGACACAGGAACGGATGAGTGCACGGTCATCTCGTGGGGTAGAAAGACGTTTCCTGCCACGGCCAGGTAGCAATTTGGTAGTGCCATGTTCAGCTTGTTTTTTTTTTGTTGTAATGAACGGCTGTCTTGGAGATCTTCAGTTTTTTCGCTACCTGTCTCTCACTCATGCCAATTTCCAGCAGTGCCAAGATGGCTGCCTTTGTGGCTTCACATAATTCTTTTGTTTTAGGCATTATGTGAGAGCTGACAACTTCTGAGTTGTGCTACGGCTTGAATGTAAGCAGGAAACCACTCTAGGCCTTTGCATGTGCAGTGCTGCTTGTGACATGAAATGGCCTCTTATATACCCTGGGAATCAATTAAGCTTAAGAATGTCAAATAGGACATAAAGTATTATGTGACCAGCTGCATTTTTTGTTGTGTTCATTGTATTATACGTTTAGTGGTACCAGATATTAGAATGAACAAGAAATTGAAGACAACAAGGGTGGTCTAATAATTTTTTCCATGACTGTATATATATTCCAACAGCGCTTCTAATGAACAGTCCAGTTTAAAAATATAGAAAGTCAATGCTTAGCGGCAGATGTTTTTATTTTGGCGGGCCACTACAAGTAAATGAATGTGTGGGAAACCCTGAGGTACTTATCCATAGTCAGTGTATTACATACAGTAGATGTCAGTGTGCACGCCCCCACTTTGGAGAAGCAGGCAGGAGTACCAACACAAAAGCTGAGCAATGCACTGCTGTAGACGGGGCAGCAGCAAAATGTATTTTAGACACCTGAAAAAGGCCCATCTAAAACAATCAGTATTAGTTTAAGGGTACGCTATATTAATAATATTTGTAACGCTTTACACTTCATTTCCCCATCTGTGCTCTTGTCAAAGTCACCAGACTCCATTGACAAAAACAGTAATTTTGGCATGCTAAACACAGGAGCTGCTGGCTTACCACTGCCTCGATCAGTTTGTTAGTTTGTGTTATTGTGTGACGTCACACAATAATACAAAGAAACTAATTGATCAAGGCAGCAGTAGACCAGCCGCTCCTGTGTTCAGCAATCACGTTTTTCTTAATGGAGTCTGGCTGTGAGGAGAGCGATCTAACCGCTTCAGTTCCCGTTAGAAATCACTATCTGATGGCAAGGTGAAGTGGTGAAAATACTCTAAATGTAGCGTAAAGTTAAACTGATATTGATATTTTTCTTTTAGCTGGCTAAAATATGTTAAGATGCCACCCCTGCCCACAGTAGGACACTGCTTAGCTACTGTGGCGGTACTCCTGCTTCTTCAAACGAGGGGTGTGTCGACTGACATCAACACTGACTATAGATATGTATGTCATCAATCTTACTCCAAAAGATCAGATCTGTCCCTGTAATGTATGTCAGAGAAGATGTAACATCTTGCTAAACCTAACAAGGAACATTTAAAGTGCTCACATGAAACAGTTCAGTGCAGATGGATTTTGGCAGCCCCAGTGAGGAACTGTGAACAATCTAAGTGCTGACTATCAGACCCTGTTGACAGAAAGCTCGGTTCCACCTGCTTCTTATTCCCCTCTCTGTCTGCACAGCCATGAGATGCTCAAATATTCACAGGAATTATCCTCCCAGAGTCCTGAGTATACAGCAAGTGTTTGCTTTGTCTCCTGTAAGGTATTGGCGGGGATCCATTCAACGGTACAAACTTCATAGATTGTCTGGAGGTGTTCCTGCAGGATCCCAAGACAGAGGGCATCATCCTTATCGGAGAAATTGGAGGCAACGCCGAGGAGAATGCAGCCGAGTACCTTAAACAGCACAACTCTGTGAGTGAATAACACACTGGACACTTTTTATTTTACCCCGTTCTCCTTGTGATATCTTCTCATACAGTTCTTCACCTTTGCAGATATGTCTGTTCTTATAAAAATTATTCTTTCTGAATTAACTCTTAGTCATGCCCTTTAAAACCTCTCAGTTGTAGTGAACACTGGAAATCATCATTATGTCTAGAACAAAGTGTTCTGTCTCTTTGATCACAGCCTCAGGCTGTCTCTCTTACTTTTCTGTGTCCGTGTGATAAAGATACAGAGTGACAGATGGGATGAAGGTATGATTCACAGGGCATGTTGTCGAGATCCACAGTGTTGACAAGCAGTGAACCTTTCTGATGCCCACATATGATAAAAAGCAGTAGGGTGATGATTGGCTCCTGTAGCCAAGTGGCTGCAAACTTGTAATTGTCATTTTTAACTTCAGCAGGCCTGTACTTGGCATTTCGCTCCCTGCAGATGACTTTTAATCTGTTAATTTTGTCAGCGTGCACGTGTTTGTTTCTGTGCATGTGCGTGTTCTTATGGTGCTCTCGAGCTGAGAAATGGATTTGATTTGCCCTCGGCTGCTCTAATGCATGCAAATCTCCCGCTGGCGTCTCAGGAGAATAACTTCTCTCACTCAACAAATAAAGTACAAACACCCCTCACCCACTCACCCAGACTGTTGACAGCGAGGGACAGTTCAAATGAAACACGTGCATGAAAAAGCTCAGCAGAGCGTGGGAGTAAGCTGCAGATCTTCTGTTGAAAGTCAGTTGTGTACAACATCGTACATAAAATGGTGTACTTGGACCTTGATAGTCAAGAGGAGCAGGGAGAAGTGTGGGGACATTGTTTTTACTTTGGCCCAAACTTTACTGGATTAAAGAACATTTGAATTTGCATCACCAATTCACAAACGGAGGGCACCTCCTTTATGTGAGTTTGGCACAGTGAGGCACGGTGTTGCTGGAAGGAAGCAGCAGGTGAGCTCAGTCACAATGAATAAATACTACAAAATAGCGAAGACCTGAAGTTGGTGATAGATTTTCCTGCTACCTGATGGTCAAGAAGAGTTCAGGAGCTTCATGAGATACCACATTGATCGGTTGTAGAAACCACATGTCATGTGATATTGATTTATAGCGTGAACTAGTGAGAGAATCTGTTAACATGTTGCATGACTCATGTTGCATGAATATTTCACTCTGCTTTCAGAGGACAAATAGGCAAAGTAGAGTTTGTTTAATCAATAGCATCACCTTGTACTTCATTATTCATGACTACATCACTAAAGATTTATGTCATCGGATAATTTAAAGGAACAGTGCGCAGGATTTAGTAGCATCTTGCAACCAGCTGAACCTTCTCCCATGTGCCAAGCGTAAATTCCTGGTTAGGATTCCTTCATGTTTCAGTGATACAAAAGTCTCTAACTCACCAACAAACGAATCAGGTGATTAAAACAGGTAAAACACTGAATAAAGTAGTTTCATGTTATAAATCAGTGTTTCTCCAATGCTGTTCGGCTTGTCACAGATGGGTCGTTTGCCCAGCAACGGCTAATCTATGCTCACCTCTTTTATCTGATAGCTTAAGCTCCAGGAGGTTTTTAATGAGAGCCGAATTATCTGTATGGTTCTCATCTTCTCCAAAACAAATAGACCTGGTGACTGAAACTGGTAAAAACACTGAATAAAGTTAAAATAAATCAGCGTTTTTTCAATGCTGTCAGTCGCAGAGGTGGCCAACACAGAAAAGGCAAATGGCCCTATCTATAGCCAGTGTTTGGTTTGGCCCCATATATCGAGATAAGTGCCTCAGTCTAAGGTAACGAAAACACAACAATTCTTATTTTCAGGTGATTATACACCAAAGAAAACATTTTCATTGTATTGTATTCCATTTCTTCCAATAAATCCCCCTGCATCCTACACACTAAACTTTTGAGCCTGAAAATGTTTCTCTGTTACCTTGTGAAACATTTTTATGACCTCAAGTTGGTGTAGGGGAGAGAGGAGCAACATAAAGCCAGATGAGGATAGAGAGTAGTTGAGTGGTATTCCTTAAGCTTTTATAGCCAGACAAAGAAGCAAGAAGGAGTCATCAGGGAGAGCCCTTGCCGAAATACCAAACAAACTGTCCTTAAGTAAAAATGAAGCAACAAAGCTGACTAAACTACCCAGAAATAAAAAGCTACAATCCTCGACCTAACTCCCTAACGACACAGGAAAAACTGGAGAAAATTGTGTAATAAAATCGGCGGCTCTCCCCTACAGGGCTTCCTGGCAAGAAACTTAAAGGTTAAGATTTACCATGAAGTAGGTGACTCTAACAACAACAACAGTATTGCTACTTCAATTTGACAAGGTTACAAGAAAGAGCTCTGGATTAAATCCTGACAGGATAGCTCACCAATGCACCGACACCACAGGCAGCACGAATAACGACAGAGAGAACTACATTAGCAGCTCCTCAGCCTGTATATGCCCCAGACGCTCTGATGGGCTGCAGGTCCCCAAATTCACCAGAAAGTGGCACAAGAGAGGAGAGGAGTGAGAGCTGAGGCCCACAGAGCCTGAGAAGCAAGTTAGTCACATGTTCACCTATATGGAAATGTATTAGGTGTTATTTATGGAGAGTTTAACTCTTTATCTGCTTCATCAGCAGCAACTAACGGGCTCACTCATACATTTTACACAAACCAACTAGATAACAGTTTGCATGGCCGTGAGGTTGAGATGCATGTACAAAATAAAAACCCACATTTCTTGTTAGAAGGAGAAAAACACTTAAGTTTAAACACTATGAATGTTGACAGAATGAAAGAGCGTCCACACCTGCCAACAAATCTGTCACATGTGGAAACTTGGAAAAAATCCTATTCGGCTCAATATTGTGATATGATGAATGACACTTGAGGGGGTAATGGTTCCCAACTGGTGGGTTCCAAAAGTGTGTCGTGGGTCCACTCTGAATGGGCCACAAGTGACTGGTAAATGTGTCAAGTTTGTTCCAGCACAGAGCTTTAATTTTGAAATGTTGTTTCCTGCTGTAGTGTGAGTGACTGACGGACAGCTACTTGACAGAAACAGCAAATTAGCTTGGCGACATGGCCAAATGAAAGTAAAGGCGAGTTCACATTACACGACTGGCCGACCAGTCTTGAGTCGCGGAGACTATCATAATCTTTTGAATGTTCATACCTGGCGAGGTGTGTTTCTGTCAATGGGGTCTCGCCAACTGCGTTACGACCTGTGTGTGCACACCACAAGATTTCTCCACCAAGCCCTCCCCGACAGAGCCCCAGATAACGCGGTGACGTCAAAGTCATGGACACTCTTCCCGGCGTTGAATCAGATCTGCCTCCAGGGCCTGGGTCCAAACACAACGCGCTCCCCGTGATCGTGTGGACGCCGCTATTGTTCTTCTTGCTTGCTGGCTTGTCCTCTTGACATTTCTTCTGTCCTCCTGCGTTCTGACGTGGGACATATCCCGCCTCTCATTGGCTGATGCTCTTTGTCAGTCGTGTCAGACTTCTCCAGTTTTCTAGCATGCCAGATATCCAGTCCTAGCCACAGACGAAGGGGCGACTTGCTCCTAGGCTTGTTCACACATAAGGACTCGTCGTGGCAAACTATCTGCTGACTCACCTCCAACCCAAGGTGGCTCTCAAGATCCACTGCAACATCAGAATCAGGGTGAAAATCGTGTAATGTGAACTACGCTTAAGACTCTGTATTTATTAAACTGTGTGGACCTTGAACTAATGACTAAGGAGAAATCTGGACCCTGTGGCTGCACCATTAGGGAACCGCTGCGTTAGGGCACATTAATCGAAGAGTATTTCTTTTTCATCAGCCGTGTAACAGCTGTACAGGAATATTGTCTCTTTCAGAAAAAGGGCAAAACCCAGAATATTTTGTGCATGTAAACAGAGTGAGTGAAACAAAATCTGATAATCAGGCTGCATCATCAGGTTTTGCTTCAAGTAGTGTTAAATCCTGATTGGTCCTTCAAACGTCCTTGACATCACCACTTTACAGCAGAGCCTTGGGAGAGAGACGAGCTACAGCAAAGACAGAAATATCTTATGTGAAATACACTAAACTTTAGCAGAAAACTGTGTTCATGTACCTTTGGACGCCGTCACTCACAGCAAGAAGTTAAATAGTTTTTTTTAAGTCGCTGCATTTCACATTAACTTGACAAATCCTGCCACACTGGACACATTAGGTTCAGACTGCTCACTGAAATTAAAGGTCCAGTGTCATGATGGATTCGTGTCATGCAACATTAAATATATCGAACTCCTATTTGAGAGAGACGCATTATACCGAAAGGTGAAGGAATATTGATTTCCGCATCCGTCAGTGTTCGGGTTGAGTTACTGCAGACTGTTTATCTGCCGACACCTTAATTCTGTAAAAATCGAGAAAACAAGCTCATACTTCCCACCAGACTGTACTGTCAGATTTTATGATGCAGGGCATATTTCAAGGTTCAGTCTTCATCAGTGTCTGCGACGCCTGCCAACATAATATGGTCTTAAAGTCACCTGTATCAAAGGTCTGCCTATCATCGCCAGAGTTTCACAGGCTTTTCTGAAGTCAGAAATAGGTTTTTACACAGAATAACCATATTACAATTTGCTTCATGCATATCAAGTAGGTCGGAGTATTTGGCACCTAAGCCACCGTAGGGGTTTACTGAATTTCTCTCTATTTCAGCCTTTTGATTTTTAGCCCAGCCTGTCTCCACTGAGCTTAGCTAAACCCCTTGTAATTCTGTCGAAACAACACTGAGAAGCAGCGCAGGTTGTAGTCTGGAGGAAGGGCAGGGTGCAGAGAAATGTTGATGAGCTCAGTGTTTACATATGTGCACACGCCAGTTTTATTCATGCCTACCTGTTATGTTTACTGCTGCGTGTAATTGTCTCCGTTTGGCTTTTTTAAGCTTGAATACAGTTTCTCACCTTGGAGCACTGCTGTTTCTGTATTCATAAACAAAGAAGCCCTCCTCCAGTCATGTTAGCACACAGAGGTGGGGGAACCACCCTTTTGGTCTCATAATTAAGGTAATATATCTGAACTGCTAACAGTGGAAGACAAAAGACGGGTAAAGTGAATGATAGCATAACTCCCCTCCCTGTATGCATTGTTAGTACTTAGTATCAAGGGAGGCAGGGATTAATAGAGTAATTAAACCCCTTTCGTTTGAGGTAGATTTAGGACTCGATTCACATGAGGGTGGTTTGTTTATTCAGAACGTGATTTGACTTCTGAATACTGAGTGGGGGTGCTAATTTGTTATGTGCTCACACTTCTCGACGCACAGAACAGATGCTTGTAACATATTTAGAGCGCTTTAAAGTGATATTCTCCTCTCTCTTCATTTCCCCGTTAAATGTGCAAGTGTTAATGTCTCATTAGCAGCGGCACATTTCCATCCAAGGTCCCCAGCATTTCCCTGGCTGATGTACAGTACGTCCTGCTAGTCTTAATTATTAAGAGTCATCTCCAGTTTATATTAGCGAGTGCCGTCTTCTTCCTGCCAGTGTCAGGTCTGAATTTGGAGCTGAGATTGCAGCAGAAGTGGGTGTCTTTGAAGGACCTCGCTGTATTGCTTTGGCTGTTGAACACACCACATTCACTCTCTGAAAGCAGTTTGCCAGATGAGCCACAGCCTCCGTTGAAAGCACAGGACTGTGTGTGTATGTATGTGTGTGTGTGTGCGCGCGTGTGTGCACAAAGCTGTCCCCTACAATTATGTTGTTATTCCTAAGTATGAAATATTAGCTGCACACACACACACACACACACACACACACACACACACACACACACACACACACACACACACACACACACACACTCCGTCCCTCTTGCTTATGATGTTATTGCTGAAGATGAAATATTAGCTCTCTTCACCTTGGAAATGATCTTAACAGTTGAACGTAACATCCATCAATGAGCAAGCAGCATAGACAGGAGCTGAGCTAATCAGTGCCTGCATGACTAATTACCATCTCAGAAATGAGATGATATGAAATGGCAGAAGCCTGAGCCCCTATCTGGTCATACACCAACCCATGCAATTAAATGGCTTGATTGACCCTTTGTTTTAATAATGCAGGCTGAGACAGAGATGGCTGGTTAGACAAGCCTGTTATCATGGGGGCTCTGTAATGGGAGGACATGGGGTGTTTAATTTCTAATGAATGAATAAAATGCAGGTGCAGAAAGCTCATTCTCGCTATTTTTACACACCGCTCTCCCTCGCTCTGCTCCCATCCTTCCTCCTCAGCCTTTTTTTTGCTCTGCTAACCGCCCTCACATCCTCACACTCTCCCTTGAGCTTATTCTCCTTTTTCTGGGCCATTTTCACCTCATTTTAAGCTCATGTTATTTCTTCTGTCCCTCCTCTGTGTCCAGGGTGCTGAGGCAAAGCCCGTGGTGTCCTTCATCGCGGGGCTAACTGCTCCTCCTGGCCGCAGGATGGGCCACGCCGGCGCCATCATCGCTGGCGGAAAGGGCGGAGCCAAAGAAAAGATTGCAGCCCTCCAGTCAGCTGGAGTCGTTGTCAGCATGTCCCCTGCCCAGCTGGGCAGCACTATTTTCAAGGTGAGTGCTTTGTTGCAGCAGGGTATGATTGTATACAGAGGCCCAAAGAATAGTAATCAAGTACAGTGCTTGAAAACAAAACATGCACCTCAAAAACATACGTTAGTATTTCCGTTTTATAGGGCTGACATTTTCTGGTCGTCGATATGCTCTTGCCTGACCAAGATCTTAATGGCATTACAATCACTAGTTTTACTTTCATAAGCCTGTGTGTCCGAGCGGCCATCTAAAATCTAAAAAAAACACCAAGCCGGGAGTGCATTTTTTCAACTGGAGGCTATGATACACAACACATCATTTCGTAAATAAGCATGCAAAAACTCTGTGTTATGATTCTGCATATGCATTGTCTGTAAGTGTTGAGTTAGAATATGAATGCTTGAAAATCACTAATTCACGATGTAGCCGACATGAATATCTACAGAGTTCTCCGTGAAGCCTTTAATGCTGAAGCCTATGTCGACGATACGTGTGACGTAGGTGAAGATGTCTGTTACGCAAATTTGCATGAAGTAGCGTCCCAATTTGTAGGTAAAATTCCCTACCCCTCAACACTACCCCTTCGTCGTTGAGGGGAATTTATCTGGTGAGTGCACTTGAAACCAAGGGGTAAGGTTAAGGGAAGAGAATTGGGATTGGCCCAAAGAATTCGGAAAACACAGTGGCCTCAGGAAAACAACACTTTCGTGCATGCACAATGTGTCCAGGCAACGTTCACTCAGAGCACTGTGGCGGAATAAGTTTAACTCGAGATAGTGTGCAGGAAGAAAACGAAAAGAGAAGATTGGTTACTGTCATCTGCTTATAGTGGTAAATGTGACTCCAACAGACATGATCACTATGTCAGATGTTTCCATGACAGGACAGTATATTCAAGTATAAAGCTTTCTTAAAGGTTCATCAAGAAATTCATTATAGTAACCCTATAAACATTTCCACAATTACTCACCCTCCTGTCTCTAACAGTCTTGTTTTATCTGAATAAAATCATAACATTTACATTATAGCCATGTCTGTCTGCACAATAAAACTTCATTATTTAACATGACTGACAGATACATGAAGTCAGCGGTGTTTTTGAAACAGGCTTTTGTTCACAGGAGACCTTCATTATTCAAAGGCTACATTTTGTGTTTTGGTTCTCGCCATCACATACATGCACTTAAAATACTCTGTCACAGTAGCATTCTCCAACTCTCTTACTCTCTATTAAAACATAATCTCCTCGTCTCTTGATCTCATCTCTCTTCTCTGTGTCTTTTCTTGACCCTTGCTTCAGTCCTCATCTTCAGTCTCTGTCTGATTTGTCGCCGTTGAGCTCAGATGTGACACAGTGTCGGAACATACAGGAAAAATATAAGAAAAAAGTCATTTTCAATTACACTAAAGAGATATTAGAGTTACATTTTTGTAACACAGAAAAATAAGCGAGCTATTTAAAGCTTGCATGATGTCGTCATATTGTAATAACACAGTAGAAATACTTATCTTTTGGGTTCAGAGCAAAATATCTTGTGATTCTGGTCACTTGTAGCATCATCTTTCATCCCCGAGCAGTTACAAATGTGAGAAGCTTTACACGGAGCAAGAATTAATTTTTTTTCTGGGAGTAGCAAGGGTTGAGATTGAACTTTTAATATGCAGTAAAGAAAGGCAGAAGAGAAGGGCAGAAATTAATAAACGCCTGTTGACAGTGGCTGACTTGGCGCCACTGCCTCTTTATTTCAATTTATCTCTAGGGAAGCACTGTTAACAAGATGTATAAAAAGTGAAAGCATGTATTACACCCATTCATCATCTCATACCTTCATTACCACTGCCGGCACAACTGTACGCGGATATAGATTTTACACAGGGTTTTTTTCCCCCCAAAGTTTAATTCATAATCATTGTGTGTAATGATGAAAAACGTGCAATGTGGTCGCTCATTTCGCCGCACATTGTGTTCATACATCTCTGTTAATCTCATTGACCGCTCTAATCGAAGTAATAGAAGCAAGTAGGCACAAATGGCTCGCGTGTGGGCAGGAACAATGACGACTTCCCCCGGTCTCGGCCCCTTCTCTGCATCTCTGATGTCACTCACCTGCATGAGCTCGAGCTGCGAGAGGTGAAAACGTGTCTGCAGAAGTGGATAAATGCGTCATCGTGTTTAATGAGAGGTTTATGAATAATTAATAGAGCTACAGCAGATGGTTTTTGGGAAATAACATAAAAACCTCCGTGTCCAGACAGATTAGTTGTTGTTTTTTTTTGTGAGTGGCTGTGTGATGTATTTTAAATCAAGGAGACATATTTTGTGTTATGAGGAGTTTTGAGTAAACTCAAAGATTATTGCCACACAGTAATGAGACCCTTACTTCTGATAGGTACGTCATCCAGTTGAACAAACTGCTGCAGATGCGTTTATTCTCAATGTTACATAAGCATGCTATTCATCATAATAATAATAATTACAGATACACACTGCCAACCCTGTAGCCAGCCCTGTATTAGTGTAAACAGGATGCAGCATGGCGAATGTTTCCATCGTTGGCTCTGTTGAAATGACAGCATTTTCACCTCCAGCCATTTGACAAAATAATATTTTTACCTCAGACCTTGTTTTTTGTGTCTAATGCAAAGCTGGTAGACAGCCACATAGATTAAAAACATTTAAATGAAACAGCTGAATTCAAACAGTCAGCACTGAGATTTTTTAGAAATATAACATTTCTGTCCTGGAAAATATAAATAAATTTAAATTTAAATAAAATAAATTTATGTTTATATAGGACACAGAAGATATCTATTGAGAAAATCCGATTTCAGAGCCTTAAACAAAGAACATGACAAATGGCATGTTGAAACTAAATTCAATTAAAAATGCAGTGATATCCAAAGGAATTCTCAGCGCCACTGGTGCAAGGACAAGATATCTGGAAACTTGCATTTATCTGCGAAGGACTTAATTCATATGCAAGGTAGAATAATTATGACCTTTTACTTGTTTACAAAATATCTGGAACTCCTAATCGCAGCAGCAGCAGCAGATAGCATTATCCCGCCCTGCTCAGTATTCACAGCAAGGCGTGCGAGCACATGTGTTCAGATGTGTGCAGAAAAACAGGAGCCGAGCGCATTTAATCTCAAGATTTTGTTTGTGTAATAAATTCAAAGAGTTGAAGGCAGCCCACCGAGCGTATTTACGATGCCTGCGCCCCTCATACATCTGGCCCCAGGTGTGTTAAAGCGCTTGTCACTGCTGGCTTGTAAATGTCTGACTTTTCTTTCGCGTCATGTTTTTTTCCTCCGCTCTCCTCAGTTTCTATCCAGACATATTTTCACCTGTCCCTTTTGAGTGGCAACCTCTACTTTCCTCATTTTACTTCCACCCCTCTTCCTCTTGACTCGACTTGTCAGGCGTCTGACTCTGTCTCAGACAAAAAGTTTTTTTTTCTTCCTCTCTCTGTCACAAACAACTCTGCTCTTACCTTGGTGCTATGATTCCTGTCTTGTACCCTTGAGTTACTGTCTGCTACCTTGGACCAACAAAGCATCTGTCTGCTTATGTCACAAACATCCTCCTTCTCCTTCTGTCTTGTCACACTTTCCATCCCATTACTCCTTTTTTTTTGTCCTCTCACAGCTTTAATTACTGCACCCTGCGCCACTCCCTCTTTTACCCCACCTCTTCTGTAAAGCGAAAATATCTCCCCCTCCTCCCCACCATCACCCAAAATGTCTCCTCATTCGTTTGTCCTTCCCAGAAAGTTGAGGTTAGAGAGGCCAAGCATTCCAGAAACATGACAAAACTTCCTCCTCTAGGTGGCAGTAGACCTTCAGGTATCCACAAGCCGCAGAGGAGCAGGCCAACATGAGCATGAGTGCTTGTGTGTTCTGCAGACCTGATAAATGACATTTGCATTAAGTTACTCTCCCCCTGTGGAATGGAAAATTCTTGGGGAACGACATATTCTATCATCCGACGGTTTGTGTGATATTTCCCAAATTGAATATGTAAATAGCTACATCCTTTTTAATGGCTAACATAATGCTTTCTCATTTGTAGTCACATGGTCGGTCCGTGCGGATAAACACAGCGACCGTAACCTCGCATAAATCAGATTTTTTTTTTTTGCAGATGTGCAAGCCCTGATCAATCGCAGGAAGTGAGCTGTTTTAATGTTGACAACTAGAACTTACTGACAGCGATTTGCACTCTCCAGGAAAAAAACCACACACACAACAGGCTCTCCAGAGCTCCAGCCGCCTCTGTTTCCCCCCGCCTCGACGGCAGATCTGATACACGGGATCAAAACAGAGACTGTGTGAATTTTGCATGAATAAATCATTCACTTCTATCTCACTTCATTTCACATGGTGTCTTCTTTTTCTTTCTCTCTCTTGTCCATCTCCATAGGAGTTTGAGAAGAGGAAGATGTTGTAAATTGCGCGAGAAGGCACTCGACCTTTTACCTCCCCCCCTCCCGCCCTGAAATTGAGATGAACAGCCTGATTCTGGAGGTGGATATGCCTGACAGTATCTGTACACCCTGACTATTTCAACTACAATGCGCACATGCTGTGTTTATAATGTAATTTCTGCCATAAACTTGTACCTTGCACATAATGAAAGAATAAAAACATAGTGTCCTAATTGTATCTTAAAAAATACTCATTGTACACAATGTAAAAGCTTTATAGATGTGTTACTCTCTCCACGCAACGTAGACAGCCGAAAGGAAGAAGGCCACGATAACCTTGGTTATTCATTTTGTTATACTCCTGCTGTAAGACGTATTCCATCACTCATCTCACTGGCTGTCCACCTGAATAAGAAATATTTCTCATATCATTTTCCTGCCGTGTCGTTTCTGTACTTTCATATGGCACGTTTGAGAAACAGATGTGGTTAAATTATTGAACAAACTCACCCGTCTCCAGTTTTCTACCTTTTTTTTTTTTTTTATTGAAGTAGCTTGACATATGTAAGTGAACAGATGGGGATACTAAAGGTATCACATGTTGAGTTAGCATGATGTTTACAAGCTTTGCAGTTACATATGGTATGTACACAATCAATAGCAGGTTGGGAGGGAAGATGAAGGCACTTTTATGTCAGAAGAAAACCTGTACTTGTATTTAGTTCTAGTCATGCTGTTAACACTATCAAGGGAGAGCAGAAAAGACAGACTGATCAGTTAGTCCACCAAATGCTTAATTTGTGAAATAAATTTTGCAGATTGCAACAAAAGGAAAACCACAAATTTATGCCGATGACCACTAGCAAGTCATCCTGTCAGCTCTGATCCACAAGGGCTGCAGAGTCAACTTCAGTTGTATAAAGTTGCATAAACCGGTCACTTAAGGCCTGTGGGTCGCCCCCCCCCCCCCCCCCCCCCCCCCCCCAAAAAAAAAAAATTCTAAATTACAAGGAAAATAAATTGATTCACACTGTCATTGTATTTTTAATAAACATTAAGCTGCCTTGATACCGCTGCATGGCAACCACCATGACAGCCGCCTACCTGCAAGAGCAGTCCCCAAAAAAAGGAAAGAGTTTATAAAAGCAGCTGCTCCCACTACAGTCCAGAGCTGTGATGATGCACAGGCACTTCAATGAACATCGCTGACAAAAGCTTGGCTCCCTGTAAATATGGCATATTGTAACAAGACAACAGGAGCCCCTGAAATTACCAAAGATTGCCATGTATCTTGACAGTTTACCAGCCATCTGAAGTTCGGTGGACATGTTATCGTAGGCCCAGTTTTTATTCTGGTTGTTATAAGTTGCTAGTCAACATTATCCGCCCCTCCATCTTGTCGTCTTTCTGCTTCCGTGATGCCCGCCCCCTTTTATCTGATCGTCCAAACAGAGGCAGAGACCACCAGAAGTTCAACAGCAAAATCTGTGTGCATTCTAATTGGCGGCAACTGCTTCACATCCCGACTACCATGACGAAACTGCTTCACTTCATTGACAGGACTGGAGGCTGCCAGCGGTGCGATATCAGCTTAAGGTGCCAGAGTGCGTCTAAAAGCATAAAAAAAGAGCTTATTTACCAAAACAAGTGGCAGGGGAGGAACTGCTGGATCCCCTGAGAGAAATCCGGGCTGAGGCTTAAATGTCAAAAGTGGCCACCGGGCAGCGCAAGTTGAGTATCTCTGGCAAAAAAAACATTCCTGCAAATCAGGGATATGTTATATTTGTACACTATTTTGTAGCAGATACTTTAAAACCAGGGTTGCAAATTTTAAGCACTTTTATTACGCAACCATTAATATCATTAACGATCAATTATTGACTAATTGTAACTTGAAAAAACTTAAGAAATTGCTTATACAGAACATTACCAGATGCATTTTTTTCAACATATTTCATATTCTCTGACACTATTGCACAGCCTGTGAAACCCAAAGATGTCAAGGACTGGACATATGAAACATACTGTATTTACCCTCAAGATGGCCGCCTTGTCATAACCGGTATGATTCACTCTAGGTGGGAAAATCCAGTGGTTTTGGATATAAAAAAAAGATGCAGTTTTGGCTCAAAACGCCCACATTTGGTGGCTCAAACACTGCTGGGAAATGCAGCCAAGTGTCTTTAACAAAACACCCAGGTTTTGTGCCACAAACGCTGATGAGGAGCACTGTGATTTGGTTTCTAACAGTGGTCTGCAGCTTGGCAGGCATGTCGCAAAGGTGACACTCCATCCACCACCCCCTCCTCCAAATATTGATATGATATGTATGAAATGTGTAGATGTAACGTATTCATGGTTTTCAGATGCGTATATTGCCAATATTTTCCTCTGGCGACTGGGCTGAGAAAAGCGTAGAACACAATGAGATGTAGGCACATGGACTCCGGAACATAATGAAATGTATGAATGCATCAAGGGACAAGATGAAACCTAGAGTGTGCCATCACTTTAACCATCATCACCAGCCCACAGTAGTGATCATCAGTTAGGCCATTATGAGTATTTAACACTTTGGTGGCCTGAGCTATGAAGGGATTATTCAGCCTGTTAGAGCTGAAGACTCGGAGCTCTAAACTCTTCTCTCAGAGAAGATATGAAACAGGTCAGACACATTACCAAACTAGGTGATAATAAAGACGGTGATGACTTAAAAATGACACCAAAATGGAGGAAGCTATTGTAGCTTATTAGCTGCTGTCTCTTTAGCTCGCTAACTGTCACTGCTTATTGAATAAAATAATGCACAAACCATTAGAGCAGAATAGTTACAGAAATATTAGAAGCTGTGACTGAGTTCACCACTAAGAGAATGACTTTAAATTTTGTTTTGCTGTTTATTGTTGTGACCAGCCTTTCATTTGTTTCACTAGTCTTTCTCTAGGATTGGGTATTTCAAATAATTTCCACATTGAGCATCACAAATACTTGTAAAAAATTAATTTAAAGTAAGAGTAGTGTTAGAAATGAACACCCAAGTGAGTGGGTTAGGGTTAGCTTACCTTTCTCTGTTGCCTAGGCCTACTATAGAGATTACTATGATAGGCGAGTTTAACATTACAAAGCTGCACTGCACATTCATTTATTTTGTTCAAGTAATCATCAGCCATACACCTGCATGCAGTCTGGGCACATGGAGTTCAAGTGGAAAAAACACTGAGTCAAGATAAGTAAAAAATAAAGTGCACACAACAAGTTATAAAAAGTATAATAAATACAAGAATATATCCTCCACCTGCAGGACATTCAGAAAGGTATTTCACATTATGGGTATTAGTTTTTATTGCACAGTATTATGAATGAATGCTGACGTCCAAATCGAGTACACATGCCCGTCCCTTGTCTGTGCCACGTATGAGGAAGATTTTTTTTTTTTTTTTTTCTGGACAAAACAATTAAATTGATGATGCTGACTTTGGTTCAGGGGAACTGTAATGGGCCTTTTTCAGTATTTTTTCTGACATTTTGTAGACCAGTTGGTTAATCTGAAAATATTGGCAATGGATTTGTCACTATATCAGAATTTCACACTTTGATACATCACTAGTATAAAGTATCAATATTGGATACCTCTTTAAACTCCAAAAAGAGAAAAAGTTAATTTGCTTTGACTCATATATAAATGTATGTATCAATTTGTATGTAAACTGGTAAATGGACCTGCACTTGTATAGCGCCTTCTAGTCTTTAGGCTGTGAGCCACGTTCACCCATTCATGTACTGGTGGCTGAGGCTACTGTGGAGGATGCCACCTGCTACTCAGTATTTTAACACACTCACACACCAATGGAACAGCCATCAGGCGCAATTTGGGGTACAGTATCTTGCTCAAGGATACTTTGACATGTGGACTGGAGGAGCCGATTGAACCGCCAATCTTACGACCTGTATGTAAGATTTCTTTTTTTTTTCCTTTTTTCTATTTTTTGAGAAAGTGAGTAAATTCATGATGCTGACTTTGGCTCTGGGAAACTGTGATGGGCCTTTTTCAATATTTTCTGACATTTTAAAGACCAGGTGGTTAATCTGAGTAGGGTTGTCACAATACCAGGATTTCAAACTTTTATGCAATACTAGTATAAAATAATGATACTGCATACCACTTTAAACACCTTGGCAAAAAAGAAAAAGTCCTAAGCGTACAGAAAGAATGGAAAAAGTCACCGAACACACTCCTCCAGTCACACAGTTGGTTCACTGTTGGAGAAAATGTCCTAACAGCCACAGATTGAGGACCAGTTGATTTTCTTCCCTGTTGCTTTTATCTTCGCAGCCTTGCATTACAAATCCGATGGAAGATACTTTTACTTCTTTTACAGCTTCAGTACTTCGATACTTTCATGTATCATGAAATGTATAAGTGAGACGTGGTATTGAAAAAAAGCATTAATAATAAAATGAATCATTAGTTGCAGCTTTACTATCAGGAATTGCACAGTTCCACAGCATAGGGTTATTTTTTACTATTTATATTTCAAGCCTCGCCGCTGTTACACCTTTCAAGTAAAGTGTAGGTATTGTTCTTAACACTCAGTTTTATTCTAAGTTTCAAATGTACAGACAAAACAAAAGGAAACAAAAGTATAAAATGACCACTGAAACCTCGGGTTGTAAACTTGCAGCCTGTGTGTATGTTCAGCGCAAACTTTCAGGTTGGCCTTTAATTAAGACGAATCTTCCAAGTTCCGAGAAAGCCATAGGTTAAATTAACACCTCATTACTGTACACAAGGTGAAATTCGACTGAGTGGAGAAAAATGAAAGGGGAAGATAAGGTTACAGTCGGTTCTGCTCCTGCTGAATCTTTTTAAATTAACACGCCAGGAACAAAAGTGTGTAATGAAGCATATAATGCCCTACACTGGACATCTCTACAGCCTATTCTTATCTGTTCCACAGCAGTCAGCCAAGGCAGATTATTCTGTGTACACATTGTTAACAATTACTTTTTAATCTGCATTAGCGAATTAACATAATGACTGACAGTGGAACAGAAAGCTTATTTGTTTAGAGGCTCAGAAGTTCCTTCTTGTGCTGGAGTTGCCAAGTTGTATTCTGCTTTGGCTCGTATAGAAACTCCTATATAAGATGTAAAGGAGGCTAAAATCTGCCTGCTGGTGGTGTTGCTGGTGCAACTGAATGCAGATTGAAAATTAGATTTTGACCGTGCCACCAAACACGTTACTCAATGCATGAGTTGAAAACATGAATCCATCAGCACACCTTAAATTTCAATGACACAACTTTGACCATTACTTTAGTTTTTATTGTCTCTCTTGGATGACACAGACTTCTAGCAATGAATGGAAAAAGAATTTTAAAATATACACATTAATGTTAACTGGATTATGTGAACTGCATATTTTCTGATCTTTATTGCGGAGCATAGTTTTGTCGGCTTTGGTCAGCTGTACTTGCCTGAGAAGGACTAAATGCATAAACTGGCTATTTTAAATATCCCATAAAGAGAGACTCTCTCTGCAGTCTGTTCTTTTTTGTTCTGAAAATGTCGGCGTGCAGCCCTGTGGACGATAAACGTGCTGCAGATTTCCATCTATGAGGAAATACAGTGAGTGCTGGACGGAGCACTGAGTGACAACAACCCCACCCACATTTAAGGCTACCGTTTGCAGTGGAAACACTAGGGTCTAAGGTACCTTGTCTGAAGAGTTACTTTTGGTTCCAAAGGCACCATACTGAAAGTGTTTGGTAGAGGCGGGGCTTAAGTGACTGATGGGAACCACAATTTTTGAAACTGGTTCAGTACTGTGTGAGACCACTGCAGCCAGCAGCCGTGAAACAGGCTGCAATGTAACATTGATGGATAATAGGATATGTCAGTGCAAGTCCACTAGCGCTTACTTTTGCCACTGACAGGATCAGATTGTTATTACAAATAAAATATTTTTTGACCTTTCATTTGATGTGGACTGTTTGTTATTCAGGCTAACCTTGTTCTAACCTGAGTCAAAGTCTCACTTAAGGAAAAGTCTTGCTCAAAAGTCTTCCAAGTTTAGTTGTTGCATTAAGACAAAAACAAACAAAAAGATAAAGCAAAAGGTAAATAAAAACCTTTTATTTCTCTGTAGAGTCCTTTCCAGAAAATTGTCAGACACTTAAAGAATCTAATTTAGTCCAGTACTGAGCAAGAGTGCTGCAGCCAGCAGCCACGAAACAGGCTGCAATGTAATCTTTGGGTCAATACTACACTGTCAATGTACTTCCACTTAAAGTGCTTGTTTTTGCCACTGACGGGCTCTGATTGTTATTTTAAGTGTCTGACAACATTGTTGAAAGGGTTTCTATAGAGTAAAAAAATGTTTGTTTTTACCTTTAGCTTTATGCAGGCTGTTAACACACAAGATGTCAGAGCAAGACTTCTCCTTCGGTGAGACTTGGCTAGACACAGTAACAAACAGACCAGATCAAATGAAAGTACAAAAAAAGAACATTTTATTCTTTGTCAAACACTAACAATAACAATCTGCGCCTGTCAGTGGCAAAAACAAGCTTTTCTACTGGATGTACATTGACCGTGTACTATTGTCCTGAAGATTACATCGCAGCCCGGTGTTCTCGCTCAATACTGGACCAAAAATTGTTCCCATTACTCACTCAGACACAAAAACACGGGGAAGTAGGGTCCAGGTTGAAAAATACAAAAGTTTCCCTTTAAATGAAAAACTGTTTTCCTCGGTTCTGATGGTAGACACACCAAAATGAAGTTGGCTTCCAGCTGCATCGTAAGTGAAGCCAAACACAAAAAATGTTTTCATCTAAACAGGAGCCACAAAATATGAGACATCTTAAGATTAATTTTTGGTCTGAGGTAAACACATTTTAACTGTAAAATTGTCTTGTTATTGATCACTTAGGTTTAAAATGACTGGCTTGCTGTGTCCCACAGTGGGTGATAATTCACCTAGTTAAATCAAATAATGACTAAATACATTTCCGATGCGTGGTATCAGCCAAAATGTTCTAAACACAGCATTTGATGTATTAAAGCTTAGAAAAATCCTAAAGTATAATGAATGAATAGTATTACAAATATGCTGTCTACATTCAGTTCTTAATAATAGCTTTTTGCAGCTACTAAGTATTTAGCATGCATGCAGTCGAAAAGTATTCCAAATAAAAGTTATGTGCACTGTTGGACGATGTTTTCCCACAATGCAAAGCCAAAAGACCACTATTTGCGGATGGTGGTGAAACATTTTCAGGAACACCTGGAAATGAAGTTGCAAAGTTAATTGACAGTGGCAAAATCAGTAAACTAAGAATATTAATGTATCATGCATACTGTGTGCGAGTTACTTTTGAAACATATTCCACTACAGATTAGTGAATACATGTCCTAAAATGTAATCTGTAATGTATTTCATCAGATTACACAAACCAAGTACCATAGTCTGAATACTCTGGATTACTTTAGGAGTACTTCAGAATTGTCTTGCTGATCTCATTTGTCAGGGTTCCTGGTTCGATCCCGGGTGCAGGATCCCCTTTGTGCAGAGTTTGCATGTTCTCCCCATGTCAGTGTGGGTTTTCTCCGGGTACTCCGGCTTCCTCCCACAGTCCAAAGACATGCAGGTTCATCTAAATTGCCCATAGGTGTGAATGTGAATGTGAATGGTTGTCTGTCTCTATGTGTCAGCCCTGTGATAGTCTGGTGACCTGTCCAGGGTGTACCCCGCCTCCAATGTCAGGCGCAGGTCCCACCGCGACCCTCAAGAGGATAAGCAGTTAGAAAATGGATGGATGGATGTTCATGAGAAATGTGCGTCTCATGTAAGTTTAACCGTGTCCTAACAGCAAGCTAGCGTTGCTCTCTGTCCACACTGAATCTGTTAAATGTACACTTCTGTTACCTCATGTAAAAAATAAAACATAAACATAAAACTCATGTTTTAAGTTGTGATATTTATTGTAAATTACATACAATGAAGCCATTAGCAAGGAGGCTGTTAATAGCAATGGTCATCTACCAGAAACTGACATGCCTATGACGAGGGCTTTGCAAATAGAGAATGAAAAAGCACAACAATAAAATATACGACTGAATATAATCTGTACAGATCAATAAACTGAAGACAGTGACACTGAATAACATGATTGTGATGTTGCCGTCTTCTCAGAGTTCACTCCTTGGTCCCTGTTTATCCAGTGCAACAGAGGACTCTCAACTGTTCCATGATCAGCCCTCTTGGCCTGGAAGCAGAGGCCCTGATGAAAATGCTACATAAGCATTTAGCTAGCTATGAAGTGTTAGGGTAGAAGAGAGGTGATAAAGGATAGGTTAAAGATAGGGTGATCGTTTCATCTCATCTGATAAGGGGAATCACATCTTAATGTATATCATGAAGTGAATTACTGGTTACCTCATATATATTTACTACATCATTGCTTGTAGCAGGGTTCAAATAACTGTCATGTCGGTGGGTTTGTCTTGTGCTGGTTGTGGTTTGAAGGGGCTTGTGGCTGCAGCTATACATGTCTCTGTTGGAAAGCCACGTCACGAGCACAGCTACATAGTTCCAGCGTTGTAAAATTTACTACAATCACAACAACCCAATGATTACAAAACAAAAGCATGCAAATAAAACCAGTAAAACCAAGCACAATAACAATACTATAAAACTAGCACTTCTGCCTCGTGACACATGCAGATAGGTGATCACTTGCAAATAAAACTCTGTCTTAAGGATCTGATTTGGGAAACAAATCTAATTTTCCTGCAGTCTGAACGTAGCTTTAGTACAAAGAACCTAGCACCAAACACAGCACTTGAGTGTCCACCTGAAAAAGAATACAGTTTGTTCTTTTCATGAATGCCTTTTCAGATTTATATAAAACTAAATTCATCTGCATTTGAGTGCTCTCAGTTTGAGGATCTCTGTTTGTTCACCTTGAATTGTCAATAAGAGTTGCATTTTTGCAACAACATTCATATTACCATTTCCAACGTTGGACTCCACTAACAAAGCCGCACTGATGACAGCTGCATGCGGTTCTGATGTCGCCCTTTCAGCCAAACGAATCGGAGACCTTGAGCTGACAATTTATTCTCTCAGACCAAAGAGCTAACTTTAATCATAAACCCACGAATGGCCGACTGAGACCCACCCACAGACCTACAGCAAAGGCCTCATTACTAAAAGAGTGCCGACCTCAGCCGAGTCAATCGTCTGAGTTGTAGAAAAAAGAATATTCCGCACAGCAGACGACAGTCCTAATGAACTCAGCAGGGTACTCTGCAAGTGCCCCAGCTCACACTGCAACACCTTATGACTAATGTATGTGAAGAGAAGTTGAGCAGTGCCCAAGTGCCCAGCATGTAAATCAGTCATTTAATTAAATGGTTGCTAATGAAACAGACAAGATAAATCTTATGTTAAGAGGGAAGAGCTTCTTTTTTTAATTTCCACACTGTGTTCAGGGATGAGTAGCAGCTAACATGCTGTGTACGGCAATCATTAACATTGCCATTGAAACATAACAATAGCTCAGGCTGCTACCTGCCAATTAGGATAATTATGTTGCTGTACCAAAAAGTTGTGCAATCTGGAAGCTGTACAGGTGCAGGTTAGATTTGTTGCCCTTGTTTGTAATTACCTGGTTTGTTGGCAGCGGCACTCAATGAAGTGCTCATCCATTCAGTGTCAGACATTGCTCTTTTCAGCCTGAGAGTGCAGGCGATCATTGTCAGATTGTTCTATTGATACCATTGATCCTACCTGATGCTGCGAAGTCTGGTTGGCACAATCTCCATTAACGCGTTGGAGAGCAGCGGTAAGGACGAGAAATAAAACCAGGGGGCTTGACAGTAGCAATTTGCATGAGGCAGTATTGTTTTAATAGAACCACTGACTTGAGATTGCTTTGGGAATTGAGGGCAAGAATGAGGACAGAGGAGCGGATGTATGGGGATCTTGGAGCCGAGCCCCATTCTTCTTTCAAGTTTTCAAGTCAGCTGTGGATTGGTTTCTCCTTCAGACGGGAAAGGTTTTATTTGCCTGGCTTATGACGATAGAAAGACACAAGACAATGCCTCATACAGAGAGTGAGCTGCTTCCTTTACATAATTGATGTTTCGGCAAATTCATTCATGTTATTGGCGTCTGTTCAATGACAAAAGTGAATAGAGCTGCCTTGTGTGTAGTTTCCTAAAAATAATTCATAAAAATGATATCTCACTTGGGTATAATGTGTTTTTTGGGTACCACTTTTTAACAAGGCACCCTTGGGTTTACAGTTGTAACGGATGCTTCATTAATGGCTCTTAAATCTGTGGATGATGCTTCAAAAACCTGTTATAAGTTATTACCAATACTTAAAGGAATAGTTTGACATTTTGTGATATTTAGTGAGAAGATCAAGGCCACCGTTACGTCTGTCCCTGTATATCCCTAAATATAAGTCTACAGCCAGAAGCTGAATATCTCATTTTCGTGCAAAGACTTGAAATGGAGGAAACAGCAGGCAAAAATCAATCTACCAGCACCCCTGGTATTTACTAATTAACTTGATATATAGTGTTTGAAAGTGAATAAGTGCATGTTGGAGTATTCCTTTAGAGGAAAACTTTGGTTTATTACAGCTTCGGTTTTGTCTTCATGGCTTCATGGTTCTGAGATTTGGGACAACAACATGAAAAGTGGTTTCCTGCTAGGATAGTCCCATGAACAACTGTTGCCAATACCAAAATTTAATGTAACGATAGAGTTGCAGGTATGGTTAAAGTCTGTAAACTGTATTTAGTAGCTGTGCTCAGTTTCAGTCTTACCTCCAAATGAAGTGGTAGCCAGTCTAGCAGGACTGCCAGCTTGTTTACAACCAGTACGATCATCTGATTATTTCTGTTAGATGCTGTCAGACTTGTTTGTGGTGCTGCTGGAGAGTACAGTATATGAAGTGATGGAAATGATATGAAGATACAAATATACTTTATAAGTCTAAGTTATAGAACCGTTCTTTTACTTTAAGCCCCCGAAAACATGGCTTCAAAAAGTACTTCTGTATAACATTAAATATTCCTGATGAAATAAATACCAATCAACCCAACAGTTTGACATACTATATATTAACAGTGTAATACTCAGTGACCAGACAAGCTTCCAATTTTTATCTAACTGACTCGAGCGTTGCTAAATCTTGACTGGTGCACACATCTATGAAATGTCCAATATTGTGGAGATCACCAGAGCTTGGTCTCACTATAAAGTCATCGAAATCTGGCACTGCAGTGACTGGCAGTGTCAGAAACCAACGGAAAAAAGGCATACTTTAACCTCAGAATGATACACGGCTACTTGCTGTTACAGTTTAACAGTGCCTGGCAGCGTCAGGGGGAAACGCGGCGGAACAAGGATGAAAGGTAAGGTGACCAAAGTCCAACTGGGTTAGAGTGGTGGTGGATGGGTCCAACAAACACTGACCTTCACCAGAGAGAGCGGTGTTAGCGCCCCGTAAGATTCTAAAGCCAAACCTTGTTCTTTTTTCCTAAAACTTAACCAAGTGCTTTTGTTGAAGGAATAAAAAAACGTCAATTTGCAGCATTGTACTGACGGAGTGCATTTATTTTGAAAGAGACTGTATATCAACGGTAAATTTCCTGTGAAAACAGAAGTGTATTTTGAAAGAAGACAATGCATGTAACAGCAAAACTTGACACGGTGTCCCAAAACGTCAACAGCTAACGAACTTTGGGTACCTTGCACGTCGTATGTAGACGTGGAAAGTCCATGACCAAATGTCAATATGGGATGAGGTCAGGATGAGGATGTGTTGCAAGCATCCAACAGACTCAAATGTTGCTAAATCCTGACTGGTGTACAGAAGTACGAGACATCCCATTTTTCAAATTCAGCCCAACCGACTTTAAACACTGGGCTCAGATAAAAATCACACAGAAATCACTTATATAAAATGCACAAAACTGTGTGGAGTTCATCAGACCAGCCATCAGGAATTCTGGACAGAAGCACAACATTTTCTAAATGAGGCCCTTCATCCACACCCACTCCAGCACCACCAGTGGTGCATAGATCTTTCCGTGGGCCCCCTCCCCTGGGCGTTGGCCCGGGGTCATTTGTATGTCTTGATGGCGGGCCTTGACATCACTTTGACAGAAAATTGTGTGAGCATGTGGGACCCATTGCTCATAGTAAGGAGCTGATAAAATAAGTTTTTAGAGCCATTAATGTCGGGAAAAAGGCTGCCAAGCATCCATTTATTACCAACTTATTAACATTTACAGCTGCAGGCTTGATTGATAACCATTTCACAACAATTAATGACTTATTAACATTCAGAATTGCACATAACTTCTGCTGATGGCTCCAAGAACATGTGAAACCCGTGACCCTTTATTGATTAGAAAGCTCAGGAGGACGAACACCAGATACAAGTGCTTTTTTTACAACCTATTTATGCTTCTTTTTATGTCCACTTGTGTCTTTGATCTCTTGTCTCGAAGCCTTTTTATGCCTCGTGTTAAACATTTTGTGTTGCCTTGTTGAAAGTGCTACGCAAATAAACTTGCTAATGGCTTATTAATGGCTTATAACTCATCTGTTAAGCATTAGTAAAATATTTAAAAGCATTAGGTACAACTGATAAACCCTTTGTAAAGAGTGTCTTATTAGAAAGTGGCATTGTGTTTGTACCTTTGCCAGAGAAAAGGTGTGCACTTGGGGAGAAAAACAAGGAATGAGTTTACATGCGCCTCCGCTGGTGGCCATATAATGACTGTATTGGTGAGATCTCATGCTGGGTTATCATGTCCGACCAGTCTGCACTGCGGCTCCTCATCAGGATTCCTCCCAGTGGGAATGACAGCAGTGTGGGTTAATCCCGAGGAGAGATGGGTTTTGATGTGCAGGGGTATATTTTTTGATATGAACATGGGTGGCCTTTAGTTCGCTTGTCAGCCACAAATGGTGTTTGCAAAAATAAGAACAGGGCTGACAAGAATATAAAATCTAAAAAACAGAACTAGGCCTTGACAGGGCTATTACAATTCCTATCATGTGTGCCTGGATATCATTTCATGAACAATCTGCCCCCAACATTACATCCTCCCATCATCTTTATTCATGCCAACATTCATTCATTTTTTTCTCCGATTGTGCAGGAACACAAAAGCATGAGCCGTGGTTACGCAGGACTGCTCACGGGACTGTTCATTTTGTTGAGATATTCTGCAGAAGCTTACCTGCATTAAGCTGAGGTTAAAGAGGGGTGTATAATGAATATATATGTTCCTCTGATCCTTTAATGTTTATTTAAATTTCAGTTTATGCGCCGCTGTGTTTGTCTGCAGCTGGAGGATGGATTTCTCTCTTTACGTGTAATGATTAGCAGCTACAGGCGATGCCGTTGGACCTGAAATGCTGCAGCACATGACATGCATTACAAAGTGCATTGAATTTTCAACTTTAAAGATGCAGAATGCAATTCTGGAGAATGATAGTGATTGTAGAGTCTCTCAGACGCTTCAGGCCAAACAGCAGTCTCTGGGGCTGAAAAATGAAGCCGACGCAGAAGTGCCCAAAACTGCAGTTCTTCTAATGGCCACTTGAGGCTGGCTCCAGAAGCCAGTCAGTCCCCTCATGTTAAAATGCACAACTGTACAGCAGAAATGAACATGTTTACAGCCTGATACAGAAAACAGTTTAGGTTTCTTTTTTTTAAACATTATTTTTAAATTTTAAATTTAACCAAATCCAAATCCTCTCCCACACATACAATCCAAAGGTGGATAAATAAATTGATGATACAAGTAAACAAATAAATAATAAAATTTAAAATGAAATAAATAAATCAGTAAAGAAGCACTAATGGTTGTAAAGTCTCCCAATAAGTAAATTTGTGAGTCCAATAGAAAACAGCTGTACGGGGATGAACTTTTATATAACTCATGTGTTCACATTTTATTAAGGCAATTCGAGGGTGTGGCCACTCTGAGTGACAGATTGACTGCCGATAGCGTGCTCAGCTTCTCAGTCAGATTCACCCCTTGTTCCTCAACAGCTCCCCCCTATCGTCCGAATATGGTGTCTTCTGCCTCCAAAAAAACAAAATGGCGACTGCCAAAATGCCGAACTCAAAGCTTTAAAACAGGGTTCCACAAAACAATGGGTGATGCTACGGTAGCTACGTCTATACCAAATCAAAGTGTTGGCATTTGACAGACATACGGTCATGTCATTGTTATGCAAATCACAAGTAAGACCCAAGTCTTTGCACTCAAGTGCCAAGTGAAGTCTCTAGTCCTAACGTTTGAGTTTCAAGTCATAAAGTGATCTTTACCAAATACAATGCCATTTTAAGAATAGAGTAAAATATATGAAATTCACAAAAATCATGAATGCCTTTTGAAATTTATATTTATTTGTTGAATCAAGTGCGACTGAACTTACTCCAAAGAAAGCAATGCTGTCGTTGCACCCAGCATACAGCACCTTTAACCACAAGAGAGTGAATTTGTTTCTGTGCAGTCCTGTTGAATAATGTAAATCTTGTAAATAGAGTGCTCTTGATGTGTGCAAGATCGCCTTGAAATACCTTTTAATTTTGGACTCGGGAAAAGGTATCAAGTATTTTGAAGTCAAAAGGCTCAAGTCCAAATGAAGTCAAGAGTTATTGGTGTTAACGTCCAAATCGAATACAAGTCCTCTTTAAACTTTGCCAAGTTGAGCCTAAAGTCATCAGTTTTGTGTCTGACTCAAGTCCAAGTAATGTGGCTCGAGTCCACACCTCTGGTGTTTGACGACCTGGGAAGGAGTCTGTGCCATCATCTATCCTCCTGCAGAACGGCAAAGAACCTTTGAAGAGATAAACAAAGCAGTACGTGTGGAACCTCTTCAGAAATGCCTTTTAACTGTGTCTTTATTTTATCGATCCACTTGCTGACCTTTTGTGGACATTTATAGCCGAGCTCGGCCCTTTCAGCTGCAGTCCTCCTCAGAGCCCCCCCCGGGCCTTCATAAACACAGTCCCACTGATGATAAAGATATTGTAACTTCTATTTCATCCAAAAAGGATGACTGAAGAGGATTATTACTGCTAAGAGCTGCCTGAAGCCGGGTATCGTCTCTTGATTGATGTATCGATCGCGGCCGTGGAGTTCCTCCCAGCACAGAGGTAAGTTTACCTGGGTTTTTGATAAGAGGAAGATTGAAGGACGTTGTGTTTTGCCGCATAATGGTTTCCTAACAGCTCAGAGTCTCATCAGAAAGGCAGTGATCTCCTCCTTCCCTCACTCAGTCCCTTACAGCAGAGACTGCCGTGGAGTACCTCCTCACTGCTGCCTATCCATCATAACCCGAGTGAACACAACAGATCCAGTAATGTTAGACTTAACACAATTTAAGCTTCTCTCTATGTTGTGCCTTTATTAAATATAGCGCCAGTCTAGGTACGTTAGGGAGTCTCTGTGCGCAGGTTGATAGGTAGACAAAAATCCAAGGAGGAAACGGCTCCTGTATAACAACACACTGGAAAAAAGCTGAGAGAGAATCTCCTGTGATTTAAAGGTCACGGGTTTGAAGCCAACAAAAGGAAGAAAATTGGAGCACTTTCATCGGCCCTAAAGCCCACAGGGAGCCTTATAACACCAGAACTTCCTGCTAAAATATACTTGAGTAATAACTGACACAGCATTCTGCAGTCTGGTGAAATACGGTTTGCTTGCGAATGTTGCGTCTGTCCTGGGGTAAAATTATGTATACTGTATATGTGGCAGTTTGTTGCTCTAAAAATACAAATAATTAAATAAAGTCGAGTTGTTCCCCCTCTCTCTAGTCTTTCACTGTACATTTTCCCTTTGTTTTGCAATAACCAAAGCTGGATTGCCAACAGAGCAAAGCAGCCAAGTGGCCAGGGGCCCGAGACCCCCAGTAGCCCTCACACCCAAGTTTACTGTGTGACAATTGGTTTGTGGTAATTTAATTAACTGTAACTTTGTTTGGGAGCATGAGAATACTCTCTGCTATAGCACAATAACAGGTGGCCTCGAGACGTGTCCCGCTTCTTCACCTCGTCTTGAAGCTCTGTGTCAAAACCTAGTTTCAAAGGAATAGCTGGGAATAGAAAACGCTTGATTGCTTTCTTTCAGAGAGTTAGATGAAAAGATTGATACCGCTCTCACGTCTGTATGGTAAGTATGAAGCGAATAAGGCAATTAGCTTATTAGCATAAAGACTGGAAGCCGACTGGTTTCGTATATTCATGCAACACGGTGCATGACTCCAGGTCAGACTGTTTGTGTGAAGCAGGGTAAACAGCTAGCCTGGCCCCAAACAAAGCTCTAAATCTGCCCATTAGCTGCTCTAAAGCCAGCCAGTTAACACATACTGTACTTTACTTGTTTAATCCACACATGCTGTAATTGTTTCTCTCTGAACAACAGCAAGTAAGTTGTTGTTACGGTGATATTTCCAAACACAATGCACAGGAAATACCAGGCAATTTCTTGTTTGTCAAGATCACAAATTGTTGCTCCTATGTTACTGATTGGAAAAAATATAAATTATTGAGCTTTAAGCCCAATTCAGACCAAAGATTCACAACAACACCAGTTGAAAGTGGCAACTTCTTGCAATGAGCCATTCTGCAGTGTTCTAAAAACCTTCCAGTTCACAGCAATGCAACTAGATGAGATGGTGTATCATTTCTATGCAACAACTCTCTGTACTTCCGTTCTGATCTCCAGCTTTTCAGGCTTATTTTGTGGCTGAATATAATTTGTAGCTTCTTAAAATATGAATGAGGACAGTGATAGTGAGATACTGGCTGCAGCTGCATTTGTAGTAGTGATGAAACAGTAAAAAACATAAACAAAATGAGCATCAGATGGACTGGATTCATAATAAGTACGTCACAATAACATAAATAACCAGTGCTAATTAATCAGACAGTGAGCAGCAGCAGTGACCCACCGTCTGATACCAGCACATGAGAGAATGGAAACAGACGGCTCAGCAGGGACAGAGCACACACTGCCTGCGGTCATTTTGACTTGACCAGCGCTACAGCCGACTGACTGTAGAAACAGGTGACGTGCTTTACGTTCTAAAACTAGCAGCTAGCAATTTGACCAGCTGAGTTGCAGCTGACCCGGTCTGAGTCGAGCTCAAATGGCCAGTTCACACCGCTGCAGCCTTTCTCTGCAACGTTCTAAATGGTTTCATCTTGTTACGAATCATTGGTCTGAATTGGGCTGTAGAGGTGTTGGTAACTGTTTAACTTTGCAGAGAGACAAAGTTAAACAGCTTTTTCCCTCTGATTCCTGTCTGTATGCAAAGCCAGCTGGTCATTGCTATATTTAAACGGCACCCGGCGATGTCAGGGGGAATCACAGCGTCAAGATTGAAAGTGAAGGCAGCAAAAGACTGAGTGGGGCAGACGGGAAGAGTGGTGGATGGGTCCAACAAACACCAACTTTCACCTGGGAGAGTGTTTGCGTCCCGTAAGATTATGAAGCCAAACCCTGTATTTTTTTCCTAAACCTACTCACTTACTTTTGTTATTGAAGGAAAAAAAACGTCAATTTGTGTTGTACCGACGTAGTGCGTTTACGTTGAAAGAGACTGTATGTAAACGGCAAATATCCTGTGAAAACAGAAGTGTATTTTGAAAGAAGACAATAAATGTAACAGGCAGAACTTGACACGTTGTCCCAGAACATTAACAACCAACGCTCCCAGGGTACCTTGCACGTTTGAACCTGCGACCGTTCAAAACAGACTTGACATTGACTTTTCATGTCCAGCACTATGTAGTACACTTTTACAAGGTTGTGCCCCTTTCATGTGTTTCTGTGAGACTCTGTTGTGTATAAACCTCCTTGCTGCAGCTGCGTGAGGCCATGCACCACCTAAACCTCTTTGAATTCCTCCACAGCCGCACACACTTCTTTATATTACTGGGCCGGTGTCAAAGCCTCAACGCTGGAATCCAACATCAGACAGAGGTGACTGGCTTTTTATTTGAAAAATTCTGATTTCACCAGCTTTTGCCTTTTGATCTCTCTTTTGTTTTTATCTCGCGTATGACAGCTTTGTCTCTATATTTGGACTCAATTTGTGAGTCCTAACCTTTGACTCACAGCTCACTGTGCTGAAAAATGACATACCTTTAAAATACAACAGCTTTGGATTTCTCTTTTTCTCTTTTTTTACTTTTATTTATCTTGGGGAAAGTCAGCTGAGCATGCTTGGTCTTTTCCAGCTATGCCCTGCTTAACATTCATGGTACAGTTGCACACATTCACGCCTGGGAGCAGCTCTGTGCAGCCGCAGTCTTCAACTGTTGACCGCTGAGCGGCTCCAGTGGAGCAACAGAGTTAAGTGTCTTACTCAAGGGCACCTGGACGAAAGTGGTGACAAGCCCTCGGAGGCCTGACATGACCCTTGTCTGTGTGCTTTTATCTGCTGTAGCATCTTGTAAAATAAATATACATAGCAGAGTGAACATGCTCCAAAAAATGAAAAGCTAAATTAATATTCATATAATCTGAAGTTCTTGTAGAGGGTAGACTCGCTTTTCTTGACCCAAGAAAACCTCCACATACTCTCACTCAAGCACGTCTGCTTATTTATCTTTTTTCCCTTTGCTCTGCATAACTGCCATGCCTGTACTATCCCCGAGGTTTTGAGCCAAATTTTTCACAACAGCAACCGCAATAATCATCTCTATGGTAACTCATTGAAAATGCTTTGCTGCGTTCGAAGCAGAGAGGACAACAAGCGAGAGCAGGAGGGGGAGAGTGAGACGAGCTGTGAGCTTTTCTTTTCATTTTTCAGCTGTTTTCCAGCCATCAGTTATTCATCCGTGTTTTAAGTCCATCACTCACACTCACTTAAGAATCCCCAGATCACATCAAAAATGGAATTGGGTGAATGCTATTTTTCCTGCCAATCCTGCTCTATAAATAAAAACAGAAAAAAAAATCAAGTTGTGCTGTCAAAAATAATTTATTCCAATAACATGTCTGACTTCTCCATGTCTTAGCCAGCCTGTCTTTATCAATAGCAATTAGAGGTAAACTACATGTTCTGGTTTGAAGTCGACGCGCTGTCATATTTTAGGATAGCGCATTTGCCTCATAAATATCTCATGCTCACCATCAATCAGCGAGCAAGTTGTAGTCAGTTTTACATTCTGGTCTGTTGTTGAGAAATAGGGCTTTAAGTGGTTGTGCCGGAGTCACAGATGAATAATCTATGTGTCCACTAAATTCTGCTCTCATCCAGCTGGGAAATGAATACCAAACCAGCAGTGCTCAGCGAGGTGTGGGACTCAAATCCCCGGCTCTTTACTTTTATCTTTCGGTGCAAATATTTGTCTCATGAATTTCTCTGCCAACTGTTCCCAAAGATATTATATCCCCAAGATAGAGCACAGGTTCTCCTAGACATTTATTTAAATCTTTATTATCAGTTCAACCTCTCCTTAAAGCTCAGGGAGTATTGCATTCATACATTTGCTGCTGGAGTGTGTACATAGGGTTTCAATACTTTCACCTGGTGTGAAATGTATTCGTCTGAGGGGAGAGCCGCCTTTGTTAGGTGTTGGTTCAACGTCTGAATGTATCACTCTGCTCAGATTAATTAGTGCTGCAGGTCTGATTTAAAGGTCGCAGCCTGGGGATCAGTCAGTAGGGCCATAGCAGCCTTGGGACATCTCGGCAAATTAAATGAACATGTAAGGATGGAGCAGAGCGCTGTGAAGAATCCAGGTGCTTGCAATGTATGTGTGTGTTGAAGTGGCTGAGGTGAGATACTGTATGGACGGGTGAGGTTTTCCTCTGTTATTATTTAAATCTATGGAGGCCGGGGGCGCCCCGGTAGCTCACCTGATAGGGAGCATACCATTAAGGCTCAGTGCTTATTGCAGCAGCGTGGGTTTGACTGCAGTCTGGGCTCTTTTCTGCATGTCATCCCCTGTCGCTTTCCACCACCTTTCCTGTCTCTTCAGCCTTCACTGTCAAATAAAGGCAAAACACCCCCCAAAAACTATGGAGGCACATTACTGACAGAAAAATAACTCAGAAAGTCATAGTTTTGACAAACCATCTCATAACTTTGATTCAGTAATCAATACTTACCATCTGCTATACCCGTGCCCCAATAGCAACTGACCTTTTGCTAAGCCCCGCCCTTTTGTGATGGTCCGACAAGCTGTCAGAGTAAGCATGGAGCCCACACTGTAACTAACTGCACTCCCTGGAGAAAATCATATTTTTGGCAAAATGAAACAGTGACTCCAGAGAGAAGCAGACAGAGGGGTCTACAGTCTGTGTTTGAAGGATATATCCAGGATGTCAAACTGACTCAGCAGCAACAACAGGTTAAAAAGACAAAGATAGTTAGAAGCTAAAGCCGAACTATAGGCTACAGATCACAGTGTGAAAGTGAACCACCACATCACTGCTGATCAACACACAAGACAATGAATATAAAGGGAAACTTTGCTGATATTGAACCAGCTGTGTGGCATCACAGTGTGTGCAGATGAACAGTGTTTGGCTTTGCCCGCGTGCCGCTGCCAGCACCTGGATCTCTGCCACCAGACAAGCAGGGATTTCTGGGGGAAGTCAAACAGCGCCAGGGCACGATGCGATGACACACAGCTGGTTGACTATCAGCATTGTTTCCCTGCTTCCCTTCACTGGTTCCTGTACAGCAGGGTCAGTCTTTTATTCACTGTTATAATCATTAAAAATCAAAAGCAGCATGTGTATACATTCAGTAGGCTATATCTTCAGTAGCTAGCTAGCTAACCCTACACTTTTCAGGGTTTGATTTTGGTTTTGGAACAGGGAAGAAACGTATATCTTTTTCCAACCTCTCCAGGTAACGAGTATCATTAATACACGACGTGTCCCAGGCAAAACATTTAGCTCCAAATACACAAAACCAGCCTGAAAATGAAGGAAAGACGCGCCGACCCGTACGCTCTCACTCAGTGGATGGATAATTTGACAGGATAGCTGAAGGTGTGGTGGACGGCTTTGTTATCACAATGCCAATCTTACAAAGGAGGACAACACACACCGTTTCCTCCAGTTTGTTTTGCTATTGAAGCTAACATTAGCTAATGCGCAAAAAAGTTAGTGTTACGGAAATCCAATATTCCTCTTAATACCTTCCCAGTCTCTGATGAGGTGGACACGATAACCTTCCATACACATAACGTTATTCATCCCTACAACAGGAAATACTTTTTCCCCTAACCTGATATGTGAGCATTTTTGATGATCACCTCCATCCAGTTCTTTTGTGTTTTTCACATTTAACCATAGTTGTCTTTGATTTTGTTGACGGGCAATGGCGACTGGTATGTGATAAATTTAAGCTTTGAGCCATGACTCCTTCTATTCTGGCTCCCAATAACACAATGAGACATTTAAGACTCCTGTGTAGCCTACAGCCCTGTGGTGGCGAGTCGTGTTTTGCCTCCAGCTAATAAGACGATACCATCGTGACATCGGCCCTAGAAAGGGTCTATTGGCAGTGTGGATGCAAACAGTGAGAAAGCACTTGAATGTATGTAGTTTTGGGTGCAGCTCCTCAGGAGGCAGTTGCTCTCCCCAGAACTGTTTGAAAATGCCCATGGTAAACTGGCGAGGAGGCTGATATTTTGCCTGGGGCGTGCAGCTTTAGTCTCAGTCTTTTACAAGGTTCTTCTACCACTCACAGAGTTAGCATTAATTAGCTAGCTAACTCCACCTAATAAAATCTGCTGTTGTCATTACAGCCGCCAAAACTGGCAGTAACCAGCTATTAAGACTGTCTCTTACCTCTGCCTGAAATCAAGGATCTAAACTTTCAGAAATTAGGAATTAAATGATAGATATGCTCCCAGTACCAATATTGTGCCAAGCTGCTTCGCTCGCTGTTAACTTTGTGAGACACTTTCCTCTTCTCTTGAACAGACGCTTTATTACCAACAAGCCGACTCACACATTACAGTGGGTCGCCCAGATACTCCACGCTGATCACTGCAGGTGCACCTAACTGCTCTTTTGCTCCAACACCTCCTCTAATAATAACTGCCTGTGAAACTATAGCAACTGTAAAACACACTAACACTGCAAGAACATGCATCAACATCAAACACAGGTCCATGAGTCCCTCACCCTGTAAGGGGGCTGTACTTACATGCCTGACCCCAGGGACTCTACAGCGTTGTTATAAATTGAAAACTGCATATGTGCTGGGCAAGAATTGGAGGCTTGACAGGGATAGTAACAGTAACTAAGCGGGGGATGGATCAATGACAGTTTATTTCGACTAACTATGTTATATTTTTGCATTCAAAGAAATACATCACTGCCATAATTGTCTCTTCTGTACACTGATACAAAACCGAGGGACTCAAACTGCATGTTTTTCAGCTCCTGCTCTCCCCATCACCTGGCACTTAAAATATCATAATGATGTCTGAGAAAGTCCCAAAGTGGATTATTATCTCTGCACCTCTTAACACTGACATCAAAAGACGACTCCTAATCCCAAAGGTACATCTCCTGGTCTCCGACTCCTCTTTTCTGTGTGTTTTCCCACTGCTTCCTGAGAGACAACAAACTTCTCTTCCGTGTAACAACAGTGTTGACCCAGCGTGACTCGCCAGATGTTGGATTTCTCTGGATACCCCCCCCCGCCCGCCCTCCCTAAAACGCTGCATTTAAACCACAAAAAGAAAATGTGAGCATTATTTTCAGCCGTGTTAAACAAAATGGTTCTAATTAGGATGGCTGGCTACCGCTCATACTGCGTTTTAATTTGCTTCTCGCAGTGCGGAGGTTCTGTTTCACTTTACAGTTTGTTGCCTGCCAATGTGTGGGAACAGACTAAAATGCTGACATTGGATAGGGACATTAATAAGGATATCACTTCTGCTACCCCGGACGCCTGCAACTAAATAATGGCATTCAAATTGTACATACTGTGTTCTGCACAACACTCTGCTGGAGACTAAAACAATTTGAAGGCAATCAGACAGTGACTAGAGAGCAGTACTCTGATTAGATAACTACTACCATTATACAAGATTGGCTGTGCAACACTGGACTCTTACGGCTTGCTAACATTTGTTCCACTCACCCTCCTATAATATGTATTAGAACAGCTAGCAGCATGCTGGCTTCCTCTTATTCCCGTAGCGGAGAGGATAACAAGACGAGAAGAGGAATGTTGCAAAGACCATACAAATTGTCTTGTGCTGAATAAATGACAGCCTGCCCTGGAAGTGACATGCCGCTTCGCACATACCAGGAGGCACAAACCATTAGCAGAGTGCGAAATGAAATGATGAAGACACATTTTGTGTTGTGGGACTCAAAATTACAGTTTGGGGGAGCAGGGGGACAAAAACAGGGAGGCGGTGGAGAGGTTTTGGTGTGTGGGTGTACGAGCAATGAGCATGAATTGTGAATGAGAAAGTGTCTGAGCTGAACACTTGCATAACAACTTAGCCGAGAGAGAAATGCAGCCCGCTGAAGCTGAAAAGGATGCACTGTGTTTTTTGGAGGGTTTCTTTTTTTTTTTTTTCAAGACATCTTGTCATCTTGTTCACATTCATGGATGGGAACTTCTTGCCATGATTACGGTTTGCACATTAAGATTATCCATAAATTATTGAATGTTGTTATGAGTACCATCCTCTAAGATACGGAGCATTTGAAATCTCTGATATATATTTATATCTATATTCTTTTTTTAGGTTTACAGATCTTTATGAGGCTAATTAGCCGAACTAATTTAGCAGATTACCTGCTCTCAGCAGCAAGCCTGGGGAAAAGAGAACCAACGCGGGAGAACTGCTGAGTGAAGTGCTGAAGTGTCACTTCATACAGACTTTATCATCCTGCTAATTAACCATTAAAGGGGAACTATTGTTGCTGTTTATATTACTGTGCGCCATTACTTTTTGTTGTTAAAGTAAATCTAAAGCGGAGATGAAGACAAAAATGCAATGTCATCTCTTTATTCTGAGTTCTGGGACAATAGAAATGTATTTTGGGACAAGAACAGCTGCATTATTGGTGATATTATGAAGCAATGCATTGGCTAGTCGGCAGTATAGTACATGTATGTCCTTGCAAGCTACTGTCAGTGTGTATTTAAAGGGACAGTTCACCCCAAAATCTTCAATATATGTTTTTCCTCTTAACTGTAGAGCTGTTTATCAGTCTAGATTGTTTTGGTGTGAGTTGCCAAGTGTTGGCAATATCAGTCGTAGAGGAGTCTGCCTTCTCTCCAATATAATGGACTTAGATGGCTCTCAGCTTGTGCTGCTCAAAGTGCCAAAAAAGACATTTGAAAAACTCAACAGCAATGTCTCTTTACAGAAATCATGACCCAGTTACTCAAGATAATCCACAGACCTTGTATTTTCTTTCTACCGAACTACACCTGCTAACTGTATCACCATACAAAAGGCACGTGCATCTACTCACGGATGAGAGGCTCATGCTCATGATAGTGTGAGATGTAAACATTGATGGGATCCTCCTCGGCTGAGCTAGCGCATTTTCATCCCAACTTGTTACATACCCCCACTTTGTCAGTGGCCCGACCCTCCTGTGTCAGTTTGAGACGTTTAGGGATGGCATGTCAATTTACACTTGTTACATGATGTAGAAAAACTTGTGCTGAGCCACAGTTAATCTAAACTGCACATATATTTAAAGAATATTTTTTGGGCTTTTGCCTGTAATTGACAGGAGAGAGTGAAATGGGGGAGTGAGAGAGAGTGGGAGGATGACATGCAGCAAATGGTTGCGAGTCGGAGTCAAACCTGCAACTGCTGCAGTGAGGCAACACCTCTGTATATGGGGCGCCTATGGGGCATTAATCACTACGCTACTGACGCCCCATAACATATATTTAATACAACACAAATTTGACATTAGAAAAAATCTTGGACACAGTCATACCAAAAACTTAAAGGAACAAAACACTGATTGAGCCTTTTGTAGTGTGTTTCACACGTCATACAGAAGCATGTGTAATCCTTGGTCCAACCTGTTAAACACTGGAGTCTGAACATCTACAAGATCTTAATCTGACAGTATCTTCACCATCAGACATTCTGGAGCTTCCTCATATGCCTGCATGCAGACAGAGAAGGAGTCTGAGGCCTCCGAAAACGCCACGACAACGGATGAATCATACATTCATTAAGTTACTTTGATTGTACATGAAGACATTCATATACTTTCTTTTTTTTCACGACATTACATGCATTGTGTCTTGTTAAAGTAATTTTATGTTTATAGAGAAAATGTACAGTTTCTGCTTGTTGAAGGCATACAGTAATTTTCAAAATTAGCTTAGAATGTAAGTAAAACACCTAATTTTAAGGTTTATTTCCTTAACTTTTGGCAGCAAAAGCACGTGGTTAGGTTTAGAAAAAAAACATCTTGGTTTGGCATTCAGGAAGCAAACACTGGGCTCCCATGTGAAAGTCTGGGGTTTGTTGGACTCGTCCACCACCCCTTCACCCTGCCCTATAGGGACTTTCCAGCTCCTTACATTATGTTGTAACCTGCAGTGTTTTAACCTGTTGCCATTCATTAGCATATCATACAACAATGACAGGTGCTGTCCTGGCTGACTGGCAGGGTATCATTACAACATGAAAGGTTACGTCTACCCATGTTACATAGTGATGTTGCTTGGCTGCGTATCATACTGCTGCAACAGTTGCTGACCGGCCGACTGGTGGCATATCATAAAAATGCACAAAGTTACATCCGTCCGCGTAACATACTGATGCCACTCGGCCGCATATCAAGGTAAGAGGAAGAATATGTATTTTTGATTTTGGGGTGAACTGTCCCTTTAAAAACACTTGAAGCCAGTGACAGTAGTTTTGGTAATCTAGCAGAAATACAGCAGGGGCATCTAACTGCATGTGTCAAATCATTAACACGAGTACTTCAAGTGCATTAACTCTGATAACAACAAACCAGTGTCGGCCAAAGCTTCAATTTGGACTTCTGGTCTGAGAGGCTGACGTCCACGACATCGTAGCTCTGTGTATGGGAAAGAGTTTTTCCTGCTCCATTTAGATTCATGGTAGTTCAGCCAGGAAGGAAATTGGAAACATTTTCTGAAGTGGTTTTAATTAAGTGTAAGAACTCAATGTTCTTACAGGGATGCTCCAGCGATTTAGTAATGCACTTCCATAAAGTTGGGGAACTCATAAGAGACAGATTTTAATAAAGAATGGTCAAAATCAAAGCAGCAGAGGCAGAGATATCTGGACTTTTAGTGCCTTGTATGGGTGAAGCTCCAAAAAATACTCAATCATACACTTCAAATAACGCAACTTTAACTTCCTTTAGACCCTCCTCGCCTGAAAAGAGCCCACATCTTTCATGTTTCTAACATCTTTTTGTCAGGAATTTGAAGTCTAAGCCAAAGCAACACTGATGACATCAGACTTAAAGACAGCTCCAGAAGACACAACTGTTTTCACAAGCTGAGTAAACTGATCCTCGTGTCAAATCTGCAGAATGCCCCATTATTATTTGTCACCTCAGTCCTGTTAAGGGTTTGTTAATATTTCTCTGAATGTTTCAAAACCTGCTGTGGTTGTTGAACATGACAAATGTGTTTTGCTCTGATGCCAGCTCTTTCTTTTCATGAAATGAACTGTGTGGTATCGACTGTGGGGGGCAGCAATGCTCCATACACTACAGATCACTGCTGAAGACCTGATGATCACGCGAAATGTTTAATTTTAGACACAACCAAGACAGATAATCATGTAAAGGATCAACCAATAAATCAACTTTAAAAGCACCGTGTGCTTTGGTTGGAAAGTCATCAGCATCATTCAAATGAAGATGATGATCTCTAGAAAGGTAGAAGAGATGCCACTCAGCAGTCAATCATCTAGTGCGGTGGTTCCCAACCAGGGGTCCGTGGACCTCCAGGGGTCCTTCACGAGGTCCAGGGGGGTCCTTAGAAAAAAATTACACAATATAATTCACCTTAGGAGGGAGGCCAGCGTGAGTAAGAGTCATAATGGTGACTATTCTGATCATAGGTTTCACTTCCTTCACGTTTATCTCCGCAGTTGTTGATGGCAGGGCTGCAGCTAACAATTATGTTCATTACAGATCAATTTGCCCTTTATTTTCTTGATTAATCATTTAATTATTTTGTTAATAAAACTTCAGAGAATAGTGAAACATGTTAGTTTTATCCAACTAACAGTCCAAAAAAACTAGCAATTCAGTTTATTATCACGTGTGACAAAGAAACACATCAAATTCTCACGTTTCAGAAGCATGAAACAAGAACGTGTTTGGCTTTTTTTTTTTGCTTAACAAATGACTGTAACAAGTATTTGTTTATTCAAATTATTGCCAATTACTTTCTGCTGATCAGCTGGCCATTGCTCTAGTCTACAACTATAGAATTCTGGTCTTAATCATATCTAACAACCAAAATGTTTTCAGACAAAGGTACCTGAAGCAAAATCTTTTCAAATGAGGGTCGTCAGCCAAATGTGTATCAATTTAATGGTGACACAAAAAAAGTTAGACACAATTACTTAATCTGGAAATTACTAAAAGGCATTCATATAATATCCATGCTTTACAGCTTTGTTGTGAAAAGGGGGTCTTTTACTTTGATATGATGAATCACATCACATGACCAGGAAATCCTGCTTGCACTTCCTTTGCCATGGATGGTCATGATCTAAGAGCTCCCAAAGTTGACCAATTCCTCAATATGTAGGCAAAATTCCTACACACACACACACACACACACACACACACAAATCCTATCTGGGGTAAGTTAACGTTTAATTCTTATCATTAAGACACCTCAATGTGTATTTTTGATGTTCCTCATCATGGACTATATTGCTGTCATTGTTCATTTTAGTCAAACCATACAGTTTGAAAACGAGGCGCGGCTCCAACTAGAAAACAATGTTTTGATGCATTGGATGTGCTGAATGTGCATATTAAGGCAGTACAGGAGGAGGTGCACATTAATAATCCTCCAGGACTGTAACATGCTCATGTTTAACCCAAACAATGTGTCATGTGACTGCAGTTGGTTCAGATGGAGGTCGGAACACTTTCTCAACACAAACGGACCACACTAGAGTTCATTTGTAACCGGACCACCTCTTCAAGAAGGTCTCAATTGAACCGAACCAAACAGGGCAGGTGTGAAAGCATCCGTAGTGTCAGGGGTGAACTTGTTTTGGTGGAGCACAAAACGAAAACAGATCATCATCGGATACTTGAGTCTTATGAGATGGAGTCTGAGCCTTTCCAAGGTGCGTTCACAAGTTGTTTTATTCGTTGTAGATCTTTACAATTCACCAAGTAAACAAAGGAGGAATGCCTTGTTGCATGATCCATGATCTTCATCAAAATGTTCCATTTTCAGCCTGTACGTTGTTGGCTTGGTGGGTGTTGTTGTTGTTTTCTGTTGCGAAGGGGATTGGAAACGGTAACATGCAGATAGCGGAAGAAAAGGAGAATGCCGGCACAATGGCAGGCTTATAGCCACAGTCTACTTCCACTGATTCAGACGAGACTGTCACTGACTTACATAGCACTAGAAAAAGCAGTTAGTAACCCCTCTAACCTCGAAGTTACACTGCATGAATTGAATTACTTGAGCTGTATTACATTAGCATGATTGACGCTTCACATATTACAGCACTCATAACAATAATACCAGTTGTGTACTGCGACTGCCTTCATCTTACAGGCTGTATAAAGCACACAGCACACCACACAACATGTCAAATGTTCCAGCATGTCAGACAGCACAGAAAGCACATGTTCCCCCGCTGTGCCAATTTGAATCACTTGGACACATAATACCTGCCAGACAATCTACTCACTTGAAACACACTCAACTGGCTGCAACAACAACAACAACTCATGCATGTAGGACGGCCACTGAAATGTCTTATTGCGTCCACTTTACCTGTCCTGTCACCGGGCATTTTAGTATAGTAAGCAATCAGTGTAAGTGCCTTCAACAGCATAGGAAATAAAAACTCTTTGCAACATTCAGCATGAGCTTCATATTGATTTCTAAGCCCCTGCTTGTGAATACAGCACAGATGCCACTATTTTTATTCCACTTATTCAGCCTAAAGCTGCCTCCATGTGGCCTCTTTTCTTAAGAATATATTTATTGTTATATTGCGCTAATACTAATAATTTCGACGAGGGGGTCATGCTGGATAATCCGAGGCAGTTACGTAAAGCAGCGAAACTTATTCATGATTCACGCAGGGGTTGTTTAAGGGCAAGTTTGCCATGGAGCCTTAAATGGCACTGCGATACAGTCGGATGATCTACAGCATACATTTTTGTTCTGTTTTGCAGCTGGTAGAGCGTGTCTTCTTTTTTCTTTGCAAATATACATAAAACTTAGTTTCTTCTCCTTTATAAGCTTTGCCCTTTGGCTGGTACAGAAGCGCTGCCGGAGAAATGCTTACTCTTAAATCATTTAGCACGTTTTGTGGATCAATGATCCCTCAACTTTGGAGAGACGACGCCTATTGGATTGATGTTTCCCAAAGCAACACTCTGAGTAAATATATCTGCATTCATTGAGCTGCCCTGCTCAATCACACTGCTTTGGCTGCAGCACTACAAGATAGCTTGCACCCAGAGGGAGATACTGGCAGACTCTGTAAGGCGTCTTGCTGACTGCTCAAGTGCCTTTATCTGTGCATTTCCTAATGGCATAGTGCTTGCACAGACTTTTATGTTAAAAAAGAGATAATGTTCAAAGTGATTTTTTTCCCCTCATGACTTAATTAGTGATAATTACGCCACAGAAGTGAATGTTTTCAAACTTGTCCTGACTCTTCAGTTATTCTTTTAGGTTCGCTGTGACTGAAAACTTCCCAGAATTGATTCCAGTTCTGTGAAACTGCTTTGTATTTGAATCTTTTGGCATCTCTCCGCTCTGTCATTAGTAGGTAGTCTTTCAATCACGTACTCCGGTCCTTGTCTGCCAATTAGTTTAAATATGAACATGATGTAATCACCTTTAAGCATTTTGTCTGAGGCCAGTTGAGAATAATAAATTGTAGTAATAATCATCCTGCACTGTACCAGGAAAGATCAGTGCTCCACCAGACGAGCTCTCTCAGATCAGACGACCTCTAGACATCTACTGTATATCCTCTGCTGTCATTCGACAAGTAATCAATGGGTCCTTGTGAGGACAAAAACAATCCCAATAGACCATTATAATGTACACATACTTTCACTTGTTTAATAGCTCGGCTTGTTCCAAGGTGCCTGCCAAAAAGGGGTGATGCCATCTGTTTTAAATTAGCACTTGCCAGGAAGGAAGCGTTTGACAGTGTTGTTTAAATCAATCAGATGTTAGATGGAAGGGATCTCATTATGGTTATGCTGATCCAGGGAATCAATCATGACCTAGCAGATGTTTAAAAAAAAAAAAGTCCAGGTCTTCATTTTGGCCCTGCCGTCCTCACCATCCGTCAGCTTGCCAACATCAGCTTACAGTAAAAACATGAATAATTAGGAAGGACTCTGTTTAAAGGGACACTTTGCCAATTTTTAACCAGCATTGTGCCACAACGATGTAGGTAGTATGTGTAAATAAAATCCCCTCCATTTTACCAGTGCCCAGAGCTTCCTGCTCATCTCTCAGCTCAGATATGCTGGATGATGCATTTCATGTCATCCAGCAGATGACCCCACATCTCTCAAACGCAGTTCAAAACGCAGATCATACTGTAAAACGATAAAAAGCACCAATCAAATATAAACCAAGATAATGTCACTGCATTGCCTATTTCTCACCTAAAATATGTTTAGATACATATTTTAGTGTACAGTTTGGCTGTAATTTGAGAACTTGCGAACAGGAAGTGGCTGCCATACTGTTTCCTGTATTGTAACAATGGGGGCTGAATAAAACATGCACCCAAATTGTTTTACTGTGCTGCCATGCAATTAAAACATGCACCGTCAGACGGTTGACCAGTTTTTTTTTACCTCAAAGCCATTACTGTCTCGGGGAAAGCCAACCATCCTGGTACAAGGCAACTCCAGCTCAGTGGCGAGGTCTCGTGGTCGAGGAGGTGCGCCAGGGCTGCCTCACAAGGAAAGCAAGGACAGTGGATGCGTTGGGAAGACGTTGAGAAGCGAAAGATCTCTTGGAAGGAGTTACGGGACATGGAAGCATTTCGATCCAGCTTCATCATACGTACCACATACGATGTTTTACCATCTCCTCAGAATCTTAGCCAATGGTATGAGAAGACCCTACATGCCTCCTCAGTCCATCTCCAGTTAACCTAAAGCACATCTTGGTTGGCTGCAAGACAAGCCTGACACAAGGCCGATACACCTGGCGGCACAATCAGGTGCTTAAGTGTCTGGCAGCTACGCTGGAGAGCAGATGGAGGGTTGTTGATGCCCTTCCTCCACAGTCCTCCCACCCTTCTTCCTCACGACAGTTTGTCCGCGAAGGTGAGAAGCTACCCAGGACCTACACACCAACATCAGAGGCCGGGCAGCTGGGTACAGCAAGAGACTGGAGGCTCCTCGCTGACCTTGAGCAGAGACTCTGCTTCCCAACGTAAATTACAACGACCAACCTCAGACCTGAACTTGTGCTCTAGTCCCCTTCAATACGAACGCATACATCACTGAGCTCACAGTGCCCTGGGAGGATGCTGTGGGTGAGGCCTATGAGCGCAAGAGGCTTAAGTACGCTGAGCTGGCAGCTGATGCAGAACAACAAGGTTGGAAAGCCACAGTTCTCCCAGTTGAAGTTGGTTGCAGAGGTTTCGTCGGCCAGTCAACAACAAGGCTCTTCAAGGACATGGGAATCCAAGGCCATCAGCGTCAAGCCATCAAAGCCCTGACCGGAGCAGCTGAAAGGGCCAGTCAGTGGCTCTGGATCAGGAGGAGAGACAACACCTGGGCTCCGAAATAACAACATGCTGTCACTGGGGGAATGAGAGGTGGAAGGCGCTAGAGTGGAGGGGGGCACACGTGGGACGCCAGATGATGCTGCTGAGCCCTCTGGAGGTGTCGTGGGCCTCATCAATGAAACACCAAAGTAGGAGAGTGCCCACCTGACGACCCAGGTGAAATCTTTAGCTCCTTCAACCACCCAACCCCAAAATGTCACCATCTATCTGCAGGTATATGCAAGGATTGTAACACCTAGTCCTGAACTTGGTATGTGGTCAGGCTCAGGGAGAAAGACCCAGCACTCTGGATCTTAACATCACATCCTGTGTATGTAAAACTACACTGAACACTGAACTGAAATCACACAGCCAGTGATGTTCAATATTTACACTTCCATCGTGTGCAATAACTTTTATGTTCACAGCATATGTTGGCACTGCTTGTGTGTGTGTATGGGTGCATGTATGTGCAGTGTGTGTGTGTTTAGAGTATAAAATAAATTATATCCCCTCCTTTATTATTTATTTATAACTCTTAAAATGAGTTCCATTTTACTCTGTGCATTGACTTTTATTGTATTTATTTGAATTGAATTGAATAAAGTTAATTAAATTAAATCATACTTAATTAAATTAAATAGAATTAAAATAATTAAAATAAAATAAAATAAAATTGAATTCAATTAAATTAAATTAAACTGAATTGAATTGAGTCATTTGTGAACAGCCAGCGGCGAACAAGTTTGCATGATGTCACTCAGCGAACCATTTATTGGTCCAGTGCGGTGCTGTGAATTCTAGTAATTGTAGGTTTTCCACATCCTGCGCAAAAGCAAATGTCACAGCCCTTTTTCTCTGTTATCTCTGGTCACGTGGCACCAATTTCAAAAGTATTTGTGTCTTTTTATTGCATAGACAGCCCAGTTTCATGACAGGACCATTTGTCCAGCAGTGAAATACTAAATACTTATTTTTCTTTCTCTTAAAAGTAAATTACCTTTAAATATGTTCCTTTTCATAATATAAATAACAAATTATCTTCCACAAAATCATCCACACATACAGAGTCTACTGTTTTTAACATGAGCTGTCAAAACATTAAATTAGTTGTATCGTGGCAACACGAAGTTTAGTGCCCACGTTTCTGTTCACAGTATACGACCATATGGTGTTTGTGTATGTGTCTATGATACGAGCGCCCATGCATATAGAGCTGCGTGTGCTCACAGCGCCAAAGCCCCAGTGGCTGACTGTGTTTCTAAAAGAAGAGAATAACAACTTTATAATTCCTGTGCATTTTGAAACCTGCAGCACAGTCTGCCCACACTGTTCGAGGGGAGGACAAAATAACAGAAACACGTCACCACATGCAATCAAGAGCAACAGCAGCAAGAACAACTGCTTTAAAAATAGAAGTTACGGAGCTGAATTATTCAGTATCAACAGAAGTGACTAAATATCTGTTTCAAATTAGGTGCTCCATCTCACAGCATCTGAAACGTATATATATAGATATATATCTATATATATTTTAGATTATTTTTATATATATGTTTGTCCTTTATTGCATGTACAGCTGCAACAGTTGATTCAATAACTTCTTAAACTTTTTTGTATTTACATGCGGTCAAATGACACAATGGACCACAAGTCACTCTCGCAAATGAATTTCAACACTTCTTTAGTTTGAATGAATTCAAATGCAAGCCACACATCCTGTCCTAAACACCACCTCACTTGAGTGACAAGCTAAAGTGCTGTAATGCAGTTGCATTTTACAAAGTCAGCAAAAAGCCTCACCTCTATTCACTATCTTTCCGTCCGTGGTGTTGAATTCAAATCGCTTCCACACATTACTTTTCAGATGGTTTGGTGTCATGATTACCTGTTCATCACAGTTCGCTAGCGTTCTCCGTTTGTGCTAACAAAGAGAACAACAATAGCCAGTGGGGCAAGGAATGGGTCAGACAGCTTGTGCACTGGGAATTTTGACTTTAAACAAATCATACCAGATCGAATATATTACTTTTTTTTATGCATTTGAACTTCGACTTTTGATTTTTCCATGACTTAGTTTGTTTCAAGCATAGTGAACCCTTTTGGCAATAGCTTGACATCTGGGGCAAAGGTCAGTGGCCGATTAGTTTAGCGTAGCAACTGGAAGATGTGCCTGTTTGCACTGTAATTTTATTACGTTGGTCTATTCTTTACACACATCTATTGCATGTCTGTCCATCCTGAGGGAGGGATGCCTTCTCAGTTGCTTTTCCTGAGGATTCTTCCATTTTTTTCCTGTGAAAGGGGTTTTCTTTGGGGAGTTTCTCCTTATCTGCTGTGAGGGTCCAAGGACAGAGGATGTCATATATTTAAAGCCCTCTGAGGCAAACTGTGATTTGTGATATTTATTCATTTGCCATTACTGCTTATTCTGTTAGGGGTTTCAGGGGGGGGACTGGAGCTTATCCTGCTGAGATTGGGAGGTGTACACCCTGGACAGGTCACCAGACTATCAGAAGGCTAAAGGGGGATTCATACTTGTGCAGCAGACCCTACGCCATAGCCTTGACAAGTGGCCTACACTGATGTAAGCATTTATACTTGTGCGGTGATGTGTCTGTGTCACTCTGCTGTTACACCTCCAAAACACACAGAACAACTGTCTTATTCTAAACACGTTTTCCAAACAAATATAAGATGCTAACATTATTAGCACAAGCCTATGGCATTTTTCATTGTATAAATTTGCTTAGCGACAAGCTGAGATTTCCTCTTCAATTTATTGTTTCTTATTCGTTAAATTGAAATCAATAAAAGCTTTGTTTCCACTGAGGGAAATGGTTTCAGCTTACAAACACAGACAGGAGGTCTGCATCGCCACAACACGTAGTTACATTTCTGAGGAGGTGCATGTCAGGCTACACCGTAGGTAGGCATCAACTCAACACAGCAGTATAAATCCAGCATAACACATGGAGACAGACAACTATTTACGCCCGCATTCAAAGCCACATCCAATTCAAAGTCCCCAATTTACCTGCATGACTTTGGACTGTGGGAGGAAGCCAAAGTACCCAGAGGAAAACCCACGCTGACACGGGGAGAACATGCAAACTCCACAAAGAAGGGCTCCTCCACTCTAGTGTTCGAATTAAAATTGAAATCTGAATTGAAGCAGGGGGAAATAACTTGAGGTGGTCACTGCCAAGAATCAGTCTGGCTGCCATAAATTAAAACTTTACACTTTGTTTTGTTTTTTTTAAGGATAGGATAGACTTCAGTGTTCCAGTGAGATATTTACTTTGGTGGTCTCAGTGTCTGCAGAATAAAATCACACCAAAACAAAAAATGAAAACATTCATCCATCAGTTGTACATGCCCATGTACAGCAGTAAAAATGCACACATGGTACAATATATATCAGTGATCAGCGACAAGGACAGCTTAGAATACCCATAATTCAGCGTAGGTGTTGTAAAGGGCTTTAATGGACGGGGGACAAAGGTACATTTGAAGCTGTGGTGGCTGCTGAGGGGAACCCTGCACCATCTGCCTGAGGGGAGGAACTGATGCTTAGGTTAGAGAACATGAATTGGATCTGAGAGGATTTTTTGGTCTGTCTGAATATGGTTTGTTGAAAAATAGCCTGAGGACTGGGATTTCGACAGACTCCCATGATTGTCATGGCTGTCTGTAAAAGTCGAGTTATCCCGGCCTTTGACTGTACTGTCAGATTACCAATCCATGCGGAAATACCACAGTGCAGGAGGATCCCTACTACTGCATGATGGAACAAAAGCTGCACCTCCCGGTTCATACCAAAGATTCTGAGCCTTCTTAGGAGGTGTAGCCTCTACTGCACGCTGGAGCAGACAGCCTCCATGTGGATCATTCACACCAGTTTGTTATTTATGTGGACATTATGGGACAATGGGCCCAGATATGTGAAAGGCCCCACCACCTCTCCAACATGGTCTCATTCTGAAGTTGTCAAATACCAACACTTGGGGAATGACTTTGCGTCAGACACCAATGAAATAAAGACATCTTTTCACAGCAAGATACACGTCCAAGTGCTGTCAGTGTGTGACGACACCTGATGGCATCGGGGGGAACTGCAGCAGGACAACAACGTCAGTTAGCAGGGCGAAAGTTAGGGTGTAGGGCGGGTGAGAGCGGTGGTGAATAGGTCCAACAATCACAGACTTTCCCCCGGGAAGCCGCTGTTTGCTTCTCATATGAATGTAAAGCCATACCCTGCTATCTTTCTCTAAACATGATGACATGCTTTTGTCACCTAATCTTAATCAATGTGCGTGAGTTGTTGAGAAATGTATTTTCAAAGATACAACGTGTGTGACAGGCTGGAGTTGACATGGCATCCCAGACCGTCAACAACAGATGCACCCAGGCTACCTTGCATGTCATATATCGACTCGGAAAGTCTGTGACCAAGCGACAATATGGGATGAGATCAGAGCATGAATGTATTGGCGTCTCCTACAGATAGTGGCGTGCAAAAGTTTGGGCATCCATGGTCAAAATTTTGCTTACTGTGAATAGTTAAGTGAGTAGAAGACAACAAATCTCCAAAAGGCTTGAAATTAAAGATGAGACATGTTTTTCAATATTTAAAGCAAGATCAGTGTATGATTATTATTTTTGTGTTGTACAGTTCAAGAGTGAGACAAGGAAAGGAGCACCATGCAAAAGTTTGGGCACCCCAAGAAATGTGAGGTCTCAGACAACTTTTACCACAGTGTCAGACCTTTATTAGCTTGTTTGGGCGATGGCTGGTTCACGATCATTGTAAGGAAAGGCCAGCTGATACAAATTCCAAAGCTTTATAAAAAATAAAGAGCAGTGCATGCAAGACAGCCCAAGAATCTCACACATCTATACGCCTTTTGCAATGAAGAATGGATGAAAATCCTCCAAACAAGAACTGACAGACTCTTAGCCTGTTACAAAAAGTCTGTGGAAGCTGTGATATTTTCTAAAAGGGGTGCTACTAAATACTGACCATGCATGGTGCCAAATTTTTGCTTCAGGCCGTTTTCCATCTTGTTATTTTGAAACTTAGGAAAGACTGAATTAAAAAGCTATCTTGCCTAAAATATTGAAGAAATGTGCCATCTTCAACTTTTTGCCTTTTAGAGATCACTTCATCTTCTACTTACTCAGCTATTCATAGTGAAGGAAATTTTGACCATGGGTGCCCAAACTATTGCAGCCACCGTAAGAGGAGGGACACACAGACTTTGAGGCGCTTTTACTTCTTTGTCTTTGTTGTTTTTCACCTCTTTGTTATAGGTATGCATGTTTTGTGGTTTTGTGTCTCTTTGCAGTTCTTTTGCATCACTTTCTTTTTGTGTTTCTTTGTGGTCTGTAATTTGAGTGTTAGTATGAGTGACGTTTCGCAGATGAAGGCCATGGGGCCTTGACACTTTAAGCCCCTGGACCTGTGCCAAATACCTGTAGGAGTCCATCTGCGCTATGGCAGTCACAAAGGATCACTGGAGAGTGACTTGGGGTCACACACCATCATCTCTGTTTAGATAGAGCCAAGCTCGCTGCTTCTTCCTTTTCCAATCTTTTATGCAAGGCTAAGCTTATTAGCTGCTGAGCTGTGGCTTCATATTTAATGGTTAGATATGTGAGCTAACTCTCTGCAAGAATAAGTGCGTAAGTGGATTTCCCAAAATGTAAAACTACTCCTTTATGATACACACGTGTGGTATTAGTGCTACAATAGTACTATACTTCGGCTACATGCTATTGGCAGCTGTTATTTTGTCCACCTCTTAAGCATTTATGTGAAAGCAGATTCACCTAAGAAACAACACTGCAAATGTAAAATACTGAGTCCACAATGCATGGCACAAGATTAAACACCCGTATACACACACACACACACACCACCAACAACTACAACAACAACAACAGAGTGCACAGTCACACATGCGCTCATAAACACACATATACACTTACACAAGGGCTTTGGATAAAAACTAATAAAAAGCCTGGCAGAAGAGAAATGTTTTGAGCCCACTCTTTAAATTGATAAGATTATGGGGCACATCTCAGGTCATCTGGCACGCTGTTCCATGGGTTCAGGGCAGAGCGACCAAAAGCAGCTTCGCCAGATTTTGATTCCATTCCTGGAACAACAAAAATTCCCCCTACCGTACGATCAGAGAGGTCTGCGGCTGATAAACAGTGAGCAAGTGAGAAATGTATTGTGGAGCCAGGTCATGCAGTGCTTTCTAAACCAGAAGTGCAATCTTAAAGTAAATTTGGGAGGCTTAAAGGGAGCCAATGTAAAGGTCTAAGCGTCTGAGAGTGATGTGCTCAGCGATTTGCATTGCAGTCTGAGGCAGCCCCTCAGTCTACTGGGGGGGAGACTGTTTTAGTAATGTAATACGCTGGACACCGATGCATGTGCACGGTAAAATCAAATAAAATGAGCATATTGAGAAGCAAAAAGTTTCTGGACTTTCCACACTTAATGCCATCATTGCAGTCACAGCGTTTTCACTGCACTAACACTATTGTTCTGACATTATACTCCAGGGGGGCTTTCATATTCAGAGCCCGCAACAATACCTCGGGATTAGACTGGAGGATGTCATCTTGCTATTCACTAACTGTATCAGACTGTAGCATCCTCCGGGGAAAGGTAAACTTCACCGGGTAGAATATGTGATCTACACGCCAGATGATTTACTGTGACAGGTGTTCTGTGGTCAATTCTTCGCTGCTACACTCTCAGAAAAATACTTCAAAAGTTCCTCTCACGCTCCATTGGCTCAACAACCTTTGATTGAAGTTGAAGGGTGAAAGACCACTCCTCTCTTTCGGGGCCTTGAGGTATTTTCAGCTCTGTGAGAGAGATGGAGCACTGAGGAAGACAGATTTATAAGGTGCTGTCCCTATAATTAAGTTAATAGCCAAAGGAAGCAGTGTGAAGCGAATTACCACCTGACTCTGCAGTTCCCCTCGTCTCTGTGGAGCTTCACTGTTTGGGTTTAGTCTCGGAGCTCTCATCAACCTTGTTTCCAGCCACAGCAGGCAGCTGTTTGCAGTGAAAAGGCTCTGATAATCCCACTGTATGCAACCTGCCCTGCACCAAGCTGAAGACAAAGAGTAGCTGGTAAACATACTGGGGTATTTCACAAATAAAGAAATGGATTTCAGAGGAAAGAGGCATGGATTGCTGAACAGGCCCAAAGGGCACAGGCTCGGCGGCTCAGATTTTCAGGGGTCCCCCTGGCCTTTACCTGCAAATTGTCACTCAAATGAATCCATACAGACCAGGAAGAGACTCAAAATGACCACAAGGAGACATTCAGGAACACAAGGAGACACAAAACGACTACAAAGTGACACAAAACCACAGAGAGGCACATAACGACTTTAAAGAGACGACACACCACTCCTGTGTAGGAGAGGTGGTGGGGCCCTTTACATATCTGTGCCCAGGGACCCACTGGGTAACTTTACATGCACACTTATATTACACTATAATTCAGAATATGACGATATTCAGAATTTGACGTGGATCATGTAAGTGTAGCATATTGCATTTCTTTTCCTGAATTTAGCATTTTCCAAATAAGACATGTTGGATATGTCGTATTATTTGATATTTGATAGCAATATTTGGACATGTATACATTGCGTATATGTGATATATGTCTCAGCTTGGGTCTTAAAAACCAGTTTGCAACACAAAGCCTCTTGCCTGTTTATGGTCAGCTTTATTTGTTATCATGGACACGTTGTACACAAAAGAACTAGCCATCAGTTTGCAAGGCTATGGAGATACATGCTCAAAAGAAAAAGAAAAGCTGACATTTCTGGTCAGAAGGAGAAAAGCAACTACTTTTATATATTATTAAAGACTATTAACAGGTTTTAGGATATTTGCAAACATCGCAACACTGATCTTTTTCAAGAATGTGGTTAAAAGAATGAAAGATGGAGGCTGTGTTCGCATTGGGGATGGGCAAACGATCAAAATTCATTGTTCGATCATCAAAAAAATTAACGATCAATTATTGATCAATTGATAAGCGAGTATTTCAAAAGAGAGAAAACGAAAGAGTGCAGTGCAGACTGTTGCCAAAGAGGAAGAATGGCGCGCATGCGCAGTTCACCCCTGGGTGTTTACAACCGTTGCCAGCCAGAGTTACAGGCTTCAGTTTTCAGCAAAACCTCCGTCTTTCAATGCCGTAGTGTTTTCAGAGGTCTCAAGGGAAGCCACCGAGGCTTTGGAGAGCGATGAGAGCCTCCGTCTGTTAATCATTTTTTGCCTGGCTTAGGTCCAGTGGGTGGTCTCGTAGGCACAGCAGCTCCACCTCTGTATTTTGACATGATAAACAACATGCTAGAGAACACTAATCGGAATATGTACAGCTGCATGTAAATTTTCATTTTCATAAGCAAAACTGGAACATTTTGTGCACGAAAACATAGTGAGAGTCTCACAATCCACCAATGCTAACAAGAGACTACTGGACTACATTTGCAGGGTCACAACTCTTGATAAATTGCCAAATAGGCAACCGCTAGCTAAGACGCACCACAATAGCTTCATTGGGTGATATTATGTCTACATTTTGTTTACAGTTTGTTGCAATGCCCTCAAGTGGCCAAAAAGCAAAAAACGGCACCATTATGATGTCACTCATTGGATCGTAGACTGCCGTTGGAAACCTTGAGTTCGGCATTTTGGCAGTCACCATCTTGTTTTTTGGAGCCAGAAGTATCTACATTTAGACGCATAGCTGTCATGAACAGGTAAATCAGCTAGACAGACCAAAGCGTGTTTTGGTACCAGGCTGTAAACATTTTTATTTCTGCTGTAAAGTTGGACATTTTAACATGGAGGTCTGTGGGCACTGGCTCGCTCTTGGAGCCAGCCTCAAGTGGCCATCGAAAAACTGTAGTTTTTGGCACTTCTACGTTGGTGTCATTTTTCAGCACTAGATATTGCCTCTTGCCAAAAACCAACAATGCAGGTTTGAATGTTTTAAAAAGTTTTGTTTTGTTTCTCCCCACGGTGATACAGTCTTTTTCTTTGCTTTCTTAACATTACTTCCTAAAAATGTGTCCTCCCAGGCAGATCCAGCAGGAAACAGTCTCATTATATTGTAAGGTATCTAACGAAGCCTTTGAGCAGTAGAGGAAAGTGCTGAATGTCATCGTATGGGCATCAAAGGTAAGTAAGTCCTCAGGGAACAGTCTTAGTTGCTTAGGTGACACAGGCAGACTCTGGTGCACCACTCATCACTGCTGAGCCTTTTCAGCCCTCCTGTCCAGCCTTGTTTCACCTCCATCATCGGTGCTTTATCTATTCCTAAAGCTTAAGGCAAGTTGGATTTAAGACTTTTTTAATGCCACTCTGAAGTAAATGTAAGGCCAATTTTATAACAACCAAAACTGAAGAAATAAAAAAAAAAACATGAGCCAACATATTTAGAAGTCTGGGAACACTGCATGGAATAGGTCTCCTACTCCCTTATTTGACCTGTACGATTGGTGTTTTGTCACCACGTTCAGACACCACAGCACTTCTACTTGCCGTGTAGGCGTACACCCAAATGTTGTTAGGTGATCTGTTGCTGCTGATCCTTTCCAAAGTCATCGTCAGAGGGAAACGCGGTGGGACAATTAGAAACGTTAAGGCGTCGGAAGTCCAAGTAGGACAGGAAGTAGAGGTGGTGGATGGGTCCAACAACCCCTGACTTTCACCCAGAAGGCCGGTGTTCACCTTCCCTAAGATTGTAAAGCCAGTCCATTTTCTTTTGTCCTATACCTAACCACGTGCTTTTGTTGCCTAAACCCAACCACATGTGTTGGCTAAATGTAACCACATATGTCTGTTGTTGAAGGAAAAAGCGCCACAGTGTTGTTCCAAAGCAGTGTACTTGTTTTCAGACGGTCCATTTCCTGTTTGAAAAAAGACAATGCATGTAACAGGCTGAAGCCGACATGACGTCCCAGAACGTCAACAACCAACACACCCAGGATACCTTGCACATCATATCTGGACATGGAACGTCCATGACTAAAAATCAATACGTGACAAGTTCTGCCCAGATGCGCCCCCCTCTGTTTTTACTCCCTTGTACCCTGCTGTTGTTGGTGGTATTTCAGGGCCCAAGTGGCGTCTTTCCTCTTAATCCATGGCCACCTGCTTGCCCGGTCGGCTGTGCCAGAGAGGGCTTTGATGGCCTGACGCTGGGCTTGACCTCGAATTCCCATTTCTCCAAGCAGCCTGGTAGTTGACTTGCTTACAAAGCCTCTGCAGCCCACTTCAACTGGGCAAACCATGACATGATATTAATACAAGAAGCATTGAGAATATTTTTTAAAATAGCTATTACAAGTTAATTTAAGGTTTTATAATGTATTGTCTAGAGCAGGTGCCTCATGCACAAAGTCCTTGCTGCAGAGGCCAGAGTTTCAAATCTGACCCATGGCCCTTGCTGCATGTCATTTCACGCTACTACTGTTGTTCAATTAAAGGCAAATAACCCTAAAAAATATCTAATAAACAGACATTCCCATGTATTAGAGATTGATTTAGACATTTTAATACCAATCAAGGCCTTATTTTACGATTAATGAATCAATGCCTTTTAAGACTCTTTAAGGATCAGCAGGAACCCTATGATAATGTCTTCATCTATCACTTTTTTGGAAAAGGGATTTATCTCTGCAGTCACCAGCTAAATATGTAATATGCTTCGATGGCTTCAGCAATGAGTGATGAAATACCCTAATAATCTCCTGGTGGTTGGGGTGTGCAGTCAACAATGAGGCGTTAATAAACAGCTGCAGTTTTGGCAAAGCAAATCCTGAAATTTAACACCAAAAATAAATTGTGATGCAGATTTTATATTTTTAACCAGAATAAATGAAAAAAATATATAAAAATCTCCTGAATTTTAATGCACATTCATTCGTTTAATATTTAAAGCATGCACCATCCATCCCATTAACCAATGCAACACCTGAGGAGGAAGTAAGACTCCCTGCACCACTCACTCACACTGCAGTTAGTGTCAGTCACTCAGTGGTGCAGTGACCTTGATGACAAACAATAGCATTTGTAAGATGACACTGATTCTCCCCAAATCATCAGCATGTTCATTCCAGTGTTCTTCCATTCATTTTGTTTGTTGTTAATATATTCCAAGTTGTTCTCAGCATTTAATCTCCATTTACCCCCTCTCTGTGCCTGCTCCACGCCTGCCTAGAAGATGGCTCCCTCTCTGTCAGGCACATTTGCACTTTCTTCCATGTTTGTTTCCTAATGAGATTTTTTTCTTTTTCTTTTTTATGAAGTAATATTGTCTTCATTTATCAGTTCAAATATACTGGCATCATGAAGACCTCTGAGGACGTGATTAAGGGCTATTCTTGAGCTTGATTTAATTTGACTTGACTTGCTGCAAACTAAACTGGTGATTTATTTATGAACTGGACCAGATTCCACCTCAGTGACTGTGATGCTGGTCACTCTGTACCCTCTCTTCACTGGCAGGTGACAGGGGACGCAGGTGTGAAGCTGGACGTGGCTGTCCAACAACAGGTAAACAATCTGTTGGGTGTACTCTTCAAATTGTTTTGGAAAACTACCACTCGTCAATTGTTTTGAATTTAAAAGTACCATTTACAAGCTGACAGTTTAATTTTCATGTGCTTGTCAACAAAACCTTACAATATATTAGTTAGTAGGAGTTCGAATAAACTCCACTTACATAACTCAACTTAACTCTTCTGCCAGAAAAAAAGGGATGAGAATTTATGATTAAATTAGAATTAGTCTTGGTTATTAAAGGTCCAGTGTGTAGGATTTAGTGGCATCTAGTGGTGAGGACTGCAGATTGAGCCTTCACTGTCAGTTGTTCATGAGATTTTGACCAGGAGTCGAATCATCTGCAGAGGTTTCTTCCTCTCCAAAACAAACAGACCAGATTAAAACTGGTAAAAACACTGAGTAAAGCAGTTTCACGGTACAAATCAGTGTTTCTCCTACCCTGTTTGGCCTGTCAGAGACGGGCAGCTTGCCTAGCACCTGCTAATGTGTGCTCACCTATTTTCTCCAATAACTTGACGCAGACGTTCATTTTACCATGAGCCAAATTATCCACAAAAGTCTCCTCCTCTTGCCAACAAATTGACCCAGGGATTGCAACCAGTAAAAACACTTAATGAAGTAGTTTTATGTTACAAATCAGTGTTTCTCCACTGCTGTTTGGCATGGCTAGCATAGCACTGCTAATGTGTGCTCACCATTTTTCTCTGATAACTTAAAAACCAGGGGCTGTATTCACAACCATACTGAGAATACTCTCAGAGCTCTTTACTCAGCCTAACTTGCCGTTTGATTTGATTCAATCGAACTCAAGCTCGCTTGCCCCCTAAGTGCGGTTCATTTGGGCAGGTGTGAACACAGCAATCGCACTCGGGTGCGCTCCAATACAACCGGACCGAGACCTTCTTGAAGAAGTGGTCTCGGTTCGGTTACAAACAAACTCTGGTGCGGTTTGTTTATGGTGAGATCGTGTTCTGACCTCGATCTGAATCAACTGCAGTCACATGACACATTGTTATTATTAAACATGAGCATGTTACAGTCCGATCTTGCAAGTGTACTCTCAAGTGAGAACACGAACCAACTCTAGGCAATTATGTAACTCTGTAACAAAATTAGTCCCTGATTCAGACCAAAGCAAGACAACTCTAGGTCTGAAAGCACCCTAAAACTTTATAGAAGGAGTCCTAGTGTAGAAGTGATGGAGGAAAGTTCTCAGAGCAACTCTGAGCAAAGAAGGGACAGAAACTTTTCCCCTAGTGAGGAGGTGTGGTTGACCTTCTTGCGAGGTATGACATTCTTTTAACAGATGTGATTGGTTGCCCTTTGGTGAGCCTGCAAGGTGTGGACATTCGGTGGAAATGAAATTAGCTGTGTCACAATATGAGACTGTGAAAGTGCTTTCATTGTTTGTTTAATCGCGCTGCTGATGGAAGGTTGAGACAGATTCAAGTCATCATTGCTGCAATGTTCATATTTCCCGTTGCCAAATGTCTTATTGCTGTGATCACTTTATTTCTGGTGTTATATCGTTATTGTGTTAGGTGGGAGATTTCATCTGTAATTAGATCGACCACAAACATTATCCCTGCACCATCTAATCTGTACCATTTCATTTACTCACTGTCATTCAGCATTTGGAGAATATTTCTCCCACCTCTTTGTCTTTCTGCCAGTTTCTCCTCTGATTAAGAAACTCTTAAGCCTCTGTAAAGTCCTCCTCCCTGCTCCCAACAGTTTTACACCCTCGGAGCTCTCTTAAGGGCTGAGATGGTTTGTGATCAACATTTATTTTTGTGGAAAACGTCATAATTCTAAGAAATTTATTAGGATTTTGTCACTAGGGGCAACCCTATGAAGTAGGAAGCTTTGTGAATATGGCCCCAGACATTCAGGAGGTTTTTGCCAGGAGCCGAATCATCAGGTCTTGTCCTCTCAAAAACCTAGTGATTCAAACCAGTAAAAACATGGAATTAAGCACTGCCAAGTTAAAAAATATTCACTTTTCCAATGCTGTTTTTGTAGAGGGGCTGATAATGCTCGACATAAGACACTGGTGTTGTTCTACAATATAATTATCGTCAACAAACCCTGTGAAAAGACCCAAATAACAGTCTGTCTCACTTTCCCACCATTAAATCTTCCTGCCAACTTAAAGTTTTAAAAAAATGTCATAAATTCTCATTCCATAGTTTCCTTTAAAAAAAAACAATAAAAAAGCTATTTCCTAAAAGAGCTGGGCACTACATTTTTTGGCAATCATTTCTCAAGCAGGGGAAATAGTGCATTTGTTGGGGACTATTTTTAGCTGTGGATGAATACACATTTCAGAGCTGCAGGACAGTGTATATAAGATAAATTGTGTTTAATAATTTGAGGACAAAATGGAGGTTTAGGAGAGCACACTGACAGGAGACAGGAGAGCACACTGAGTTATTAAGTGATTTTCTTCAGCGTCCCTCTGACGGCTGCTTCGCTGTAACAAATAATTTGTGCTGACACATTTAACAACAGTACCCCTGCACTGACTAATCACATCAAATAAATTGCTGGGCGTCAGCTAGCCATTTTAGCTGGTAAGCTAATTAGATGTTAATTATAAATATTTACCTCTGAGGATTTTTTTTTTTTTTCTTTTTTCTAATTCAGGCATATTGGGAGCAGCTATCCTCGCTGACGAGCACATTTGTCTTCGTTCTTTTCTATTTGCCGAAACCACAGAGTAAGAGATAAACAACATTTTCAAAATGAAAGGAGGGATTTATCTGCAGCGGTAGTGGGTGGACAGCTGATATAAGGATTATCAGCATGACGTGTTGTGACAGTAAAATGAGTAAAGAGGGGTGGAAATGTGTTAGCAGTTTGCAAAGGGGTAAGAATAATTAATCACAGATTCATAGCACCACCGTGGCAAATGTGATAGTGTGATAAACTGAAATGAAGCAAATATAATGGAGCCAAAATAACCACGGCTTTAGATAATGAATAATTTGTAGAACTGTGGGATTATGAGCGTGGTACTTTCACAATAGGAAAATACTTTTAAATTGTACCCTTGCCTCTGACTTTGTCCAAACGCCTGTCTTTTATTGGACAGAGAGAGAAAGAAAGTGGCTGAGGGTCATTGAAATCCCTGCTTTTTTTTTCCAAATAGCCTGCGTGACATTATGTCATTATGTTATGTAACATTTGTCCGGATCTTGCATAACACCTGCCAGGAAATGCAGGTTACGTGTCCTTGTACAGTATCAAAGATGTAGCACAGGAAGGTGCACAGGTGGCATTAGCAATATTTCCCACCACACCACACTGTTATTTCTCCTTCCTCTCCAGCAATTTATTTTTTATTCTCTCATGCTCGACGATCATTTTGTTGTGGTTGCCAAACAGCGCGGCAGTGAGCACTGTGAGAGACTTTACCTACTCATTAAATTCCAAGACGCCAGGCACATATAAAGAGAGGCGTACTCCACTCTGTGTGTGTGTGTGTGTGTGTGTGTGTGTGTGTGTGTGTGTGTGTGTGAGATTAGGTACTGTGTGTGTGCGGCGTATTAATGGATCTCACATCGAGTAGAAACTATGCAGCGTAAAGTGAAGAAAATCTGGGGAGTGTGTGTGATGCCTGAAGAAGAGGTGTATTGTGCTGTACGTTTAAAAGATTACACATACCTCTATCTAAAAGTAGTGGTGTTAATTTATGGTGTATTATGTAAGTAAATTACCCATCTGATGCTCCGTGGGCAATTAATGCCACTCTTAATGACAAAAGAGCATTAACAATGAATAGTTAATGGGATATCTGTTTATTCAAGCAAGCAGAGAGCACTTTAAACATGACTAACAAATTAAGAGATACGCTGTGTGATTTATGCTGGCCAGGCTGGAGCATTTGATATGGTTTGTTAAGTGATTTAAACAGGATGCTACCAGAATCCTAAATGCACATCGCCTCCAATCAGATTTTGTTCTGCCGCAACATGCATGCATAAAAACAAGCACACCTCTTGAATAAAGTTAAGTTTTGCTTAATTAAAGAGATGTCTGCGCATTAAAATGACTTGGACAAATCAATAAGACCTCAGACTTTGCATCACAGGAGGAGAAATCACCTAGTGTCAGAGGCATAGACTCAAAAAGTCTGCATTTTTAAGATGTAATTGAGCTTTTGTTTTACAATCCAAGCTTACAAATGTAAATGGAAAAGCTGGTCAGCCCAGTCTCAGTTTCATTTATATCATATCAACGTTTCTAAAGTGACATAATATTTAAACTGACTGTCAGCTGGAAGTGGTATGGCTGGCGGATGGCAGTCGCCACAGTGCAGACCACTGTTCAAGACCAACAGACAGCAAAACTGGTTGTTTTTGTAGTGAGTCATTGCAGCATTTCTAGCGGCTTTTTGGCCACCAGTGCACTGTTGCTGGGTTTCCAGCCAGTGTAGTGCCGCAGAGAGCTTTTCTTTCTTTCTGAGACATCACCATGTTGCCAGTCGGGATAGTGCCACCAAAAGTGTGTATTTTTAAAGCATGATCTCACCCCGAAGTCATCAAAATCCGACGCTTGGTCAGTGACTTGCAGCGTCAAAAACCAACGAAAAAGGCGTCCTTAAAGGATAACTTGGATATTTTTTAACCTGGGCCCTATTTCCCCATGTGTATGTGTGCGTATGATTCATGGGTACAACTTGTTCTAAAACTGGTTCAGTATTGAGGGAGGTGGATGCAGCCGGGAGCTGCAAAACGAGCTAAAACGGTAACAGGGGCAAATGTGTCCCGTATAAGTTTGCGCATTAAGTGCTTTTTTTCGCCACTGACCAGTTCAGATCTATCTTTGTAAATAGCACAGTAACGGTCAGTTTCCAGCCAGGATAGTGCCATGAAAAGCAGCTGTTTTTCACTGAGACATCACTGTGTTTCCAGCAGGGATTGTGTTTCAAAAATGGGTTGTTTTATTACCAAGATGTCACAGCATTTCTAGCCAGTATTGTGCCACCTAAAGCAGGTATTTTTTAGTTTCAACATCTGCCACATGTTAATGTACAAATGTAACATATCCGTCATTTGAAGAAATGTACCATGCCAACATTTATTCTGGTGACTGAGTTGAGCTGGTGTGTCAGAGAGGACACATTAACACAATATCTATACATATACAAGAAGAATATCTGGGAATTCTAGAGTCGAGCTGTTGAGTTACCTGATAACTTCACTCTATACAAGTGAATTCTCTTGTGTAAAAAATCTCTTCCATATTAATAGGAGCTGTGTCTTGCCTGAGCCACTTCCTGCCAGCTGCTAGTCTCCTTAGCAATTAATTTTATTCCATTTGTGTTGAAGAAGTGTTTGGGCAGGAGACTGGAGACACAACAGTAGGGAGAGACAACATCTTCCGACAACGAGGGCCTTTGAAGTCGGCGGTGCCATTTAAAATAATCATGAACAGAAAGGAACGAAAGAACGTGCGGCTGTACATCTGTCTACACAGCGCGGGGTGAACCTGATACACTCGTTTACTGGAGGGTGATCTGTCACCCTTTAATGATCTTTAATGATGTTTCAATCAAACAAAATGTCTGGGCTTGTATTAGCGCCTTAAATACAATAAACACAGGTTCTTTTTGATTTTGCAGCCTTTGAGAAAAACAGCAGTTCTTTCTTTATGTTCTGCACACTGCTATAAAAGACTTGTACCTTTGTATCCTGACTCTGAAAAATCCCACAGTAACTTTTCAAGTAAAACAAAAATAAGATCAATGAGAACACCTGCTGAGATGACAGCAGCAGAAGTGATAGGTAGTTATTAATATAGCACAAAGTGGGTACATGCACCCTAGATGCTGGTTACCATGAGTGGTGAGCCTAAAGAGTAAATTAACACCAGGATGAAGAGCAGTGCCTCTAGTGTGACATGTAACATTCATGTCAATAGTGCTTTATCAGCAATAACAAAGGAATAACATCGCACTAACAATCATTTACTGTCCCTGTAATATGGCGGCTGATCTTGTCCTCTGCTTGGAGGTTTATGGAGCTCCTGGACCTCATTGTTTTCCCAGTATGCAGACATTTTCAGCCACTGTCCTTCTTTGAGTTAGCTGCTAACTGCTAACAGCTACTTTTTAAATTTTCCATGCTGGGTCGTGCACATAACACGTCGTCAAATCAGGAAGCCCATGCTGCCCACGATCCCATGAACCCATCCTGCCAGCTGTGCCTTTTTTATAGGCATTGCTTTGGCACTGTTGCTACCTTCGATGCCAGATTCAAAACGAGACAACTTTGTCCCCACATTCCCCGTTTGTACCTTTTATACAGATCGGCGATGCATCATAATGGTGTTAAATTCCCACCTCTGAATGCACCAACAGAGGTGGTAAATGGGTGGAAGAAGACTGCTAGCAAGTCAACATGAGGAGCATTTTCACGCACATCTTTATGTGAGCATTTTTAATTTGTGCATTACACCAGTCACATTTACGAAGATTAGGTTTGGGCGAGTAAAAGTTACTGAGGTTACGTTTACGAAAGGAAAGGACGTACCTCAAATTGACCCAAAGTTCGCACAGTTCCAAACACGTGACTCCAGGGTAAAGTCCAAGTTCTTGTGACTCATCCACCACCCCAACCTGCCTCCTTACCACACTGATCGGGACTGCTTCCTTATTTACTCCTGTCAGCGCATTGGTCACATGATGGCAGCCTTTCAAAATATGTGAGATATGTATGCATTACTTCCGAACAGTGGGAACAGCCTGGACTTTGGATTTTGACATGTTACAGTGCTTTTAATAATTTAATTGACAATTTGATGACAGTTCAGTCCCAAAGATTGTTGGGAAATATGTGCAGTTAATATATCTGAAAGAAATATAACCAATGCACCCACCTGTCACTGCAAATCAACAGGTGGAGCAGGAATGTTGATTATGCTTATACTCTGATTATAATGACCGCACTCTAATAAAGTTAATTAGGTAAAGTTGTTGGTACATAATCAGTGTTGCCTCTCATTAATAATGTGCATGTAAACATAATCACAGAGATTAAACTCCCACCAGTACAGCAGATACATTCAAAAATATAAATAAATACATTTAATAAACAGGTTTTTTACAACTTTGGCTAAAGTCTTTACATCTGAAATATTCATCTGTTGCCTCTGTATGTTGTCCCACATTTTCCTTGTTCAAAAGTGTGCTCGATTTTGATTATTATAATACATATTTAAGCTTATCATACAAATGTACTCTAGGCAGATTAAGCATAATAATACACATTTGAGCATGAGTGAAAATATTGTTACATAATCTAATATTTGATCTAATTAAGTTTTAATACATGCAATTATTCGAGGCAGATAATTATTCACCAGAAAAAGAATCAATGACTTGAGCAAACAGTTTCTAAAAGTGGTCTAAAACATCCTATTTTGCAAAATTAAGGTAAAGCAAACAAATAATAAGATCCCAAAAGCTGCTCTAAGGAGGAATCAAGGGAAGCTAATTGAGAAAAGCAATTTATTTAGCTGATTTAAAGTTTCATAGTGAATTTAATTACCACTCAGTGAATAATTTCCTCAAGTTTTTCTCATTTCACACAAGCAGGGCCGTAATTCTCGAAGTTAAACACAGCGTCATAGGGTTTTTTTCCTCTGTCCCTAACAAAGCTCATTATCCACTTCTTTTCTCCTCCTCCTCCTCCTCCTCCCTCTTTTCTCCTCCATCCTCTGGCTTACTTTACTTTCCTTCTCCACAGCTCATCTTGTTCACTGCAGCCAATTTAAAAGCAGCTTAATCCTGGAGAGAATACTGTTGCTGCTTCCAGTTGCACTCCTGTGATTGATGTCTGGCAAGATCTAATCTAATGCGCAATGTTTGTGTGATTGACACCGCACAGGTGTGCTCCTACAAATGCTAGTGGATGCACAAAGCGCACAGGGAGTTTACTTTGTGCTCGCCGCCTGCTTGGAGATTAGAGCCACATGTCGAGGCTGCGAAAACAAGCAAGTGCTTCCTGATTGCTCTTGAAATCAGCTTACAAATCAAGGCTTCTCTTGTCCTCTTCTTGCTGTCTATTTCTGTATTATTTCTGTATTCTTTTTTTTTAATCACAATATTTGCAGCAGCCTTGATTGGCCGAAGGGGTGGAACTGTGACACAGTGTTTGAAGACGTTGCAAGAAAGCAAGCTTCTGTAAAAAAATAAATAAGGCATTAAAAGTGGGACATGTAGCCTGAGGGTATCATTTTATGAGCAAATGTTACCTGCTGGGATATGAAACATAAATAGATGGTTGTTGCATACAACAAACATAACACTCAAAGCAAAAGTAAAAAGATGCAGGTTTGTGTTCATATTTGTAAGAGACGACATACATATCAAATTCATGTTGCACTCACATCTCTTGTTTTTCTGTTTGATCTAAAAAAAATAATTAATAAAATAAAGTAGCATACAGCTAATTACCCATGGGTCCTCTGAAGGATCAGTGAGTATAGCTAATGGACGGACTAATGGATGTGTTTTTAAAAATATTTGAATAGTTCTGCACTATAATAACCATGTACCATTTAAGGATAAAAAGATGTCATTTTAAAAACTAAAAACAGATGCATGTTTTGACAAAAAAGGGAAAAATATTTATCTTACCAAAGTCTGTACAGATTCTGGTTTTCTCTGATAAAGTTTTTACAGGCACAAATACCCTTTTGTCCAATCTGTAGTCACATTTTCAAAACTACAAACACAATCAGTACAACATCCATCTGTTATTTACCATAGTATTTACACAATTAATGTTGTTTACAGAATATGCAAACTGGGTACTACCCCAGTACCAAAGTTATGGATCTTTGGTATCTTATTTACAAATGTTTACATGCCAAAAAAGAAAACCTTCAATGTCCAAAACTTTAAAAGCAGTATAAAGCCTCTACTTCTGCAACAGCAGCTGAAGAGTGATAATGCATAAAGCTGATGAGGATTTTTGAATGAATAGATCATTAAAACATTAAGAAGCAGCTGATTTTCAAGTTGTTCAGTCAGGAACACTTTCCAAGGAAACTTTATTTCCATTTGCAGTATTATATTTGGTATGGCTCTGTTCTGGGGCCTCTCTGCTTTTCCTAGGCCTACGCAGAAAGCCTCTTCCATGCGACTACGTGGAAAGCCTTAAAGCAGTGAGATCACACCTCTCTGCCTTTCCACATGCAAAGGATAAAAGGATAAGAAGATGACATTTTGAGATGACATTTTAAAAAATTAAAAAATAAATGGAAAAACAGAGGCATGATTTGACGGAAAAGGGAGAAATATTTATCCTACCCAGGTCTATAATAAGATTCTGGTTTCCTCTGTTTCAGTTTCAACACAATGAGCACAACATCAATCTGTTATACCATATATATAACATACTATTTACACAATTCATGTTGTTTTCACAGAATATGTAGTCAATTGCATTTCTAAAATGTGTACATTTTCCTTACATACAAGCTTATCCAGTACCAAAATTATGGATCTTTCTTGTCTTATTTATAACTGCTTACATGCCACAAATGAAAACCTTCACTGTTCCAAACCTTGAAAGTAGTATAAAACCTCTACTTCTGCATCAGCAGCTGAAATGTGAGGATGAGTGAGGAAGGATTTTTGAATGAATAGATCATTAAAACAGAGGTCATTAAGAAATGGCTGATTTTCAGGTAGTTCAGTTGGGAACACTTAAGTCAAAGAAAACTTTATTTCCATCTGCATTATTATATTTGGTATGGCTCTGTTCTGGGGCCTCTCTGCTGTTCCCAGGCCTTCACAGAAAAGCCTCTTCCATGTGACTAAATGGAAAGCCTTTAGGCGGAGAGAGCACACCTCTCTGCCCTTCCATGTGCAAACAAGAAAAGCCTGAAGCAGAGAGAGCAAACCTCCCTGCCCTTCCATGTGCCTACATGGAAAGCCTGATGCAGAGAGAGCAGCAGCAAAGGCCCCCTGGGAGCAGAACAGAGCAGCATCAATGACAAACACAGATGATACAGATGAGTCAGACACAGCATAGTCTCTATTTACAGACTGTACATTCAGTGAATGTAGAGTCTGTAGGCAAACCCCAGAGATCTTGCCTCCGGAAGAAGAGTGGAAGAGCCCTGGTCCGCGTGATATTGACCAATCACGTTTGATCCGGCTGCAGTTGTTGCCAGGTTAAACGGTCTGTGCGATGAACTAACGAGGTGTAACATAATTGGCGTAACTGCAAACTCTGAATCCATCGCAATGGTTCAGCATATTTACTTATATATAAACGGAAGTCGGAAATGGAAATTTGCCTCCTCCGCCCAAATCAAACCGGAATGCCAAAAAATCAGGGGTCTGCCCCCAGAGGCTGTATCGCCGTCTGCCGAAAGTCAGACACCAAATACATCTCAGCTCCATCAGCTGATGTAGCTGGGATGTGAGCTGAGCTTGACATCGTGTCCTGCCTGAACTAACGCAACGCTGAATTCGTGTAAAATAGACTAACGGCTAATTCAAAGAGGGGATATTTTTTTTCTCTTTTATTGTGTATTATTTATTCATTATTTTTTTGTACACATTTAGAATCAAAGGCCATGTATGTTGGATTTTTTGTGAATCACTGGCAGAAACTTTGTGATACTGATGAAGCTTTTACTGCAGAAGTTCTGTTTTTTGTACAATTTTTCCCAATTGCCAAGACACACTTACTATAACTGGGATCTATCTGATCTTCATCATCACCTCCTCAGCACAGCAGAGGTCTTCTCTTACAAATGTCTTCCCATTTTTTCATTGGTTTCATACATTTTTCACACCAGTTTTAAAAACAGCCATTATAGATCTCATAGAAAGACCTATGACTCTGTTTGATTAACTGTGTTAAACAAAAGGAAAACATGTTTACAGCTGATAGAAACTAATCACGTAATTGGGAATCTTTGAAGCACCTGTGTGAAAATTGTTAGAATGTATTTTACCAAAAATGCACATTTGACACTCAACCCAAAATGTAGAGTGATTAACAGCAAAAGAAAACAGAATTATAAAAAACAATAGACTTTATAATGTCTAATGTATGCGTGTAGATCTAAAACATGAAAAGTAATGTAGTTTTTGTAATGACATTGTCTGTTTTGAAAGGTTGGGGTGTGAAGCATGTGCCCGAGTTTGACCCATTGGGGATGATAGTAGCTCAGTCCATAGGGACTTGGGTTGGGAACTGGAGGGTTGCCGGCTCAAGTCCTTGTCCACATCAAACATGGAGTGTGGACTGGTAGCTGGAGAGGTGCCAGTTTGCCTCCTGGGCCCTTAAGCAAGGCACCAAACCCCCAGCTGCTCAGTCCCCTCACTCTGACATCTCTCCATTTGATGTATGTATAGATCCTGTTTGTGAATGTGTGTGTATTTCAGGCTTGTGTATATCTTCTTCTTCTAATATTGAGTCAGGTTTTCACTTTGAAATGCAGAGTTCATATTTAATGGACAAAATGTGGTTTTGAGCAGAAAATTAACAGTCCGGCTAGTTGTGTGTTGTAGGTGTGTTGCTGTGTTACAAGTTTAGAAAAAGTATCTTTTAAGTAATGCTTGTTAGCAATTGTAAAAAAAAAAAAAAAAACAACAACAAAAAACAACCTGTAGTTGGTCAGATACTTAATGTGGATTCCAGTTTGCCTTCACTCCTGCTTGTCTGACACCAATCATTCCCATATATAGAAAACTTTATTTACTTTTATTTTACTTTTTTACCTGTGTTAGAGGGACACATCGTGGCACTTTGAGCATCTGATAAACACGGCCCAGAAACCAGCAACCCACACTAAGTGCGAGTCTCGTTGTTAGCCAGTTGTTGGTTCCAGACTCTCTGTTCGCAGGTCAGTCAGCGGGGGCTCTTCTCATCAGCGTCTCCTTCTTCCAGACCTCCTTTTAGAAATGTATCTGGTTAAAAGCCTGTGCGACCTCTCCGCACACTTGCACAAGGTAGTCATTGCAACTATACCATCCGTCATCCACCTCTCAGGGTCAAGTCCTTCAAGCTGACACCCCAGTTTGCGGGTCCCGTCTGCATCGCTAAGTGGGTCGACCCCTTCACATTTGATGCTCCGTGTGTGCATCTATTATTCCACGCATGTTAAAGTAATGCTCGTCAGGGCGAGTTCTTTGTCTTCTGCCTCTAGACTCCCATCACTCCCCTGGCTCATGAAAGGCCATTCAGCCAGCATGGTGACACTGCTCACCTGTATTCACCTTCACCTTCATCATTGGGTATGGACCTGAAAAGAGGGTCAGACTCAGAGTGGTGCCTGACTAGATGGGAGTGTAATAAGTAACAAGTATATTACTTGTTAAAGATGCAGTTGTTAACTTTTATAAAAATAACTTTTTGTCATATTTGCTGAAACTTTTGCTACATCCACACAGAAGTATATGAGACACAGCCTGTTGAAAAAAAAAATGTAGTTTTGCCTCTATCAATCACTGCTAGTGAACTGTGATCAAACTGTCAAACTAGGCAGCCCTGATCAAATATGAATCAAGAATGTGTTACTACATTGCCTAAACTGAAATTAGACAGTTTTTCTGGCTGGTGGGTGGCGCTGAGTTTTGGTTTGACTGGTTTCAACATGCTTCTCATTTTACAGCTAAACAGTGCACTGAAAAGTGCTTCTGAAAACATTTGAAGCAAGAAATAGTAAATGCAGTAACAGAATCTTGTTTCACATTTGATCAGCACTGCCTAGTGTGACAGTCTGACCGCAGGCCATAAGCAAGGATTGACAGACAGTGGTGTAGGTGTGAATCCCAAAAAACATTAGTTAGCATTTTAGCATTCTGGTTCCCTCGTTTCAAAGTCAGTGGGATACTTGAGTGGGTTTTTTGTCAGATAACTGAAGATCTGTGGTTGTGATGGCAAAAAAAACTAGAAATATTTGACCTTTAAGGTCACATTACAGGCAAAACATGTTTACTAAACCCTGAATGGTCTCACTCTGCAGAGACGTCTTAGAACAAGATGACCTGGAAAACATTGCGATGGTGAAACATTGTGATGGGACACAGGTGTCGTTGGCAGGAGCAAGTTGTGGTAAAGCTCCAAGTATTAAGATAAATTAAGTGCAAGTTCTGGAAACAGCAGGAAGTCACACTCACACATACACACACGTGGAAAGTTAGGTAAGATGTTTATCTAAGGAGGAGTATAAGAACTGCACTATACGGGGTTGTCTCATTGTTGCGGTATGTGAAGTTGTATATTGTGTCTTTAATAAAGTAACCGCAAAGGGTGCAAGATTGATCCTGAGTCATAGAGTCCTCCCTCAACATGGTTAACACAAGCGTAAGAGGTGTTCACATTTTGTTCTGTTACATAAAATACATAAGTGAATATGCCACTTTTGACTTTCGTAAATTTTACGTGTTGTAAGATTTGGTTGCCAACAAATGGCTAAATGAGACCATGGAAATTGATCAGGTCAAACCAAGCGGGAACCTCCAGGGCTGAAAAATGAAGCCGACACAGAAGTGCCAAAAACTGCAGTTCTTTGAATGGACACTTGAGGCCCAAACTTTACAGCAAAAATAAACATGTTTACAGCCTCATACAAAAATGGTTTTGGTCTCTCTACTAAATTTTCATGACAACTGTATGGTGATTGAATTTTTATATAACTAGCTTAAATCCTGTTGGGTTTTTTTTTTAAATAAATATCATCCCATTACTTAACGGAGAGCTGAGTTAAAGACTCCTCAACCCTCATTGGTTGTTTTTGTTCAAGTGCTGTAATGCCATAAGAGGCGCTATGAGTAAGCAGAGGAACTTTTTATTTTTTCACAGATTATCTGTCTTGTGTAATAATGTGTGAATATAGAGACGGTTTAAGCAAATATGACAAGTAGTTATGTTTATAAAAGTTACCAACTGCAGCTTTATTCATATACTGTGTTTGTTATTGCTTTGCAGTACAATGATATTGTAAATTAGTTCCTCTGTTGTCTTTGCTGTAATCTATACATTGAAGAAGAAATGAAGAAGAAAAAGAACATGAGGAAGAGGAAGCAGAGAAAGAAGAGAATGAAAAAGAGCTTTGGTTAAAAAAAAGGAGGTGGCGGGGATTTGTCTCAATTAGTGGTGTGTTCTGTACGCATAATGATCACAGAAAAACTCTTATTACACGACTACAACGCACCCGCAATTTGCATGTGTTTAACTGGTGTGTAACTACTTCCCAGTTACTTCCTATTTATTTAAAAATGAGGATGTGTGTAGCTGCTATGGCAGAGAAAATGTACCTCCAGCCTGCCTGAGCGAAAACACAACAGAGAGAGGCTGCAGTGAAAACACGTGGCTGCACTGATAACAGCCCAAAGGTGCTGGTAGGGTTCACAAGAACCTTCACAATAGCAGCCTTGAGAGGATTTTATTGGACTATCTGCACACAGAAGTCAAAACTTAGTTTTCGGAGACTGTGTTTTTTTTTTCTTTCCTGCCTATATTGGCTCCGTTGTGATGTTTTCTTCCCCTATTTCTACTGTAAACATCCTTTTCTTGTTTGCCTCTTGAAATTGCTTTTATAACCTGAAAATAAAATGTGGTTTAGCAAATGGACAAACCATTTCCAGTCATTCCCAAAATAAAACCTTGGTCAAACTCAGGAAAACATAGAGTGTAATCTAAAGTTTGGCTTCCACATTCAACTCTCCAACAGATGTCTGCTTTAACAAGTTACAGATTGGACATTTAAAGCTACAATATGCACTTTCTTTCCATTGTGAGGTACTAGTTCCTCCCCTCCTATCCCCTGAAGCTGGTGAGGCATCAGTACATTGTCACTCATCTTGATGAGTTGCCTCGGAACAGCATCTAGCCCCGGGCTGATGCAACCAGCATCTGTAAAGACCACAACAGATGTTAAGGAAAGGCAAGGAACATGTGGAGTAATCAGTTTTTTAGTCTAGTATTTTCTCAGGTTTTTGTGCATCTTTGAGTTTTTTAAGTGTGAACTGTATCGCAACCACAGCATTTAAAATATGACTACTTTAAAGTTCATAAAGAAGTAATGAGTTCAGGTATTCAATTAGCTAAAGCAGCTCATTTGGCATTTGAACTGAAAGTCCTCCAACGTCCTCGAGAATGACGCTACAGTACATTTTTATTATGCAACAGAATGTATTTGCTAGGTCACCAGTGTCTGCGTGCTGGTTTTTAGCCAGGAGGTATGTGTGAATTAACATGACATAATGGGATCTCAGGGCAAAGTTTACAGTCTTGGGGCACGTTTACATAAAATTGCCTTGACTTGGACAGAAACATTGTTTGTCATCTACGGTCTCTCCCTCTATTTTATCAATGTAAATCCTTATAAGTGAATGTGCATATGGAGACCCAAATGATGATTTAATCCTACAGTAAGTGTTCCTGGATGATGCTGTGTGTCCCAGTGTGAATGTTAAATTAACTCTCACTGCTATCTTACATCAGGCTCCATGCCAGGCGTCTAGTGGCCGCACAGTTTTTTCTCTCCACACACTCACCAGAAAATGTGTATTTGGGCAGATGCTGCAAGTGTGTGCATGAATAATACACAGCATTTTTAATGACTTCTGTGCTCCTGGCTGGAGAGCTGCATGTGCTGCAGTGGGCGGCCTTGTGTCAACCAGCCTGACACAGGAATCATGCTCAATTCTCTTCTGCACCGTAAAAGCTTTGCAATGTTGTCTGACTGCTGGAACGCAAAAAAATCGGAGCGTGCAGGATTGAAGTAATCGCACTTGTAGGAGGATACTGTGGCTACTTAAATGGATACTTTGCTGATTTTTAACCAGCTTTGTAGCACAGCAATAACAGTAGTGTGTGCAAATGAACGGTGCTAAACTTCCCTGCATTATAACAGAGCCCAAATCTCTCTGCTTATCCCCCAGCTTAAATCCGCTGGGTGACACATTTCGCTGGCTCTCGGGCTGTTTCTCAAACTACAGATTGTGCTTCTGCATTTTCAGATGCCCATCACTGCTGACACAAAAACTCAGACCAACCTTATAGTAGATCTTACTGTAGATCAAACAGTAAAACCAGTGCTGATAAAATATGACCGAGATTCTGTTCTTATTTCTTGCCTAACATGCTTTCAGAAACATTTTAGATCACTGTTTAACTGTAATTCAAAGTAGTTAGTCGCCAGCTGACTGCCATATTGTTTCCTGTGTCAGAACAGCTAAGCTTGCATTATGTTACCCACGAGAGGAATAACTGGCTCTTCAGCTGTTATGATCATCATGTAGTTGCTAATGCTGTTTGGTGCTGCGCTGGGACATTTCAGTGGGTGTAGATCTTTTTGAAATGAAAATAACACATATGGCACGACAGCTCCCCAAAGGTGAAGCCAAAATATCTTGCTACTCTGCAGACTGTGGTTGCAAATGACGTCACCAGTGTAAGATGGCTGCACCTGTATCAGGAATATTTTGGCTTCATTTTTTTTTTTACAGTGGGAGAAAGTGGAGATGCTTTGCTCATCTTTACATACAGTCTATGGATTGACTCACAACAGCATAGCTGCGGACTGTCAGCTAAAACAACGAGCTGAAACTTGCTATAAAGTTCCATTAAGTCGATAAGATTAAGACAATTATCTGCAGCTCCATCACAACGCACAACCCCTGTCACATTGTTTTCTAACTTGGTCTCAGTTCATGACCGAACATTAATATGTGAAGAGGTCAAAGTGAGAATGTGTTTTCACATGCTCATTTGATATATTCTAACTTTAAAAATATCCATTAGAGCCTCTTTAAATAATCTGCCATTCATGAATATAATCACCTCCCACAGTTTGTCAAAAGCCTTCAATCATTTATTTTCTAAATCTGAGTCCACAGCAGCTTCTCAGTTTGCCAAGAATTACACACTGTAAGTATGAAGCGCTTTGTTGTTTTGTTTAACAAGTTTTACTTTAGACTCAAGAAACCTTTGACAGCAGACACATCAGATAAGGCATAATGTCAACGTCCTAATGACATTTTGAAGACAACATTTGTAGCCAAGAATATTAACATGGATGAGAGCAGTAGGGAACATTAACATTTATATCTTTTAATATCTGGCTTCTGATGAGCTTTCACAAAAAAAAGGCATCACGATTTAGTGGTTTGTGTTTCTTTTCTTTATTATGCAGTTTCTTTTTTATTGCTTGGCTCAAAGCAGCGAAGACTGCACCTTGCTGCTTTGAGACAAGCAAATCCCACAAGGACCGAGACAACTGATCAGAAAATCCTGCTTTCGTGTCTTTACCGGATACAGCTGCTGTCCGACTACTACTACAGAATCAAAATATCTGTTGTATAGCAGAAGAAAATATGGTATTTGTAAGTTGGTGTGACAGAACAACATGGCAATGATCTGCTTTCTGTTTTAAGGACTGTTTTTGCATGTGCTGGCAGATTTAATGACTCCATCCTTTTTATGAATGAATGCCAAGAGGAATAATGTCTCGTGCTGATTTATTTCACATGAATAAAATGAAGGTGAGATGAGCTGTGCATAAGACTCAGGTGGTCTTGATTTAATGTTATAGCAAGAGAAGCAGCTTTTGCCCATTTCTTCATCTCCTCCACTAAAAAATAAGTGCTGTATTGCCTCATTATAATTTACTTTTATGATTTCTTGAAGTGGGTAGTCAATTACAGTATCTAAAGCGCCTCTGGATTCCTGTGGTGAGGTTAGTGTTTTCTAAAGTGCCGAGAGACCTCTGTGAAGAGTATTTAACAGCTGCAGTCCATCACAGGCACCGTGTTCTTACCTGTATAGAATATTTGAAGAAGCAGGTTTGCTGTAGGAAACTTCGATATGTTGACACGAGAGAGAATGTGGAGACTCCCGACAAATAAAAGGCTGCAGTCAGACAGCAGAATCAAACCATGGACCTCCCTTCTTGCCAGCAGTAGAAAGAGTATCCACATCCTTTAAAGCACCAAGAAAAAAAATACTCTATCACAAGTTAAAGTCTTATATTTAAAATCTTACATAAGTAAAAGTGCAGAATCAACAAAATGTACATCAAGTAACAAAAGATAAAGTACTCATTTTGCCCCATAACTGATAAATTATCACAGTGGTTCCCATGTGGTGGGTCGCGGCTGAAAAGTCAGTCAGGGGTCCATCCTTAACGAACTGCAAGTGGCTCGTGAACGTTTCAAGTGTGTAAAAAAATACACTTCATTTTTGAAGTACAGTGAATTTCAGGCATATGCTTATATTTTGACGTGCCATTTCCTGTTGTAGAGTGACTGAATAACAGGCAGCTACTAAACAAAGACAGCAAACTGGCTCGACGACATGACCAAACCCAAGTATGATGCTATCAATAAACTTTCTGGACTCCGTGGCTAGACCAGTTGGGAGCCACTGTATTATCATATATGACACCATTAGGTTGTTTATACTACTAAGACTTTCCACTAATCTCTTCTTTTGTGAAATATTGCATGATTTTAACAGTTATTTAGATTAATCTAAAAACATCTAAAAAGTTTAGAATGGAAATCAGTCTTTGGTGGAGCTCTTAATTTGTAGACGTCTGTAACGAGACAAGGGGTCATAGGACAAAAAGTTTTGGAAAAGTTGGTTCAGTCTGTAACAATATGGTGCATTATATGACATCATATTTTATTTACCATAAAACTTCACTTAAAAACCTAGTCCAAATTAAATGCCCAGTCTTTTTTACTAGCCTGATGAAGCTTCACATTTTGTCAAATAAACCGATCCAGTCTCATTTTGAAGTCATTGAAATCCAGCACTTGGGCAGTGACTTGCGGCGTCAGACACCAACAAAAAAAGCTGTCCTTTAACATCAGCATGATACGCGGTCAGTTGCTGTTATAGTTTAATGGCGCCCAGCGGCACCAGGGGCGAATGCAAGAACAAGAAATTAAAGTTTAATTGGCAACAGTCCAACTGGGGTGGACGGAAATGGTATTGGATGGGTACAACAAACATTGACTTTCAGCCGGGGGAACAGTGTTTGGGTCCTATAAGATTATAAAGCCATATAAGCAAATTAGATATTTTGATGGTAATTTCCTTTGAGTACTTTAATATTTCATGCTTTTACAGTGAACAGCTCTAACCAGATGTGACCCACATGCTGTCAAAAATATTGTTGAATAAATCAGTACCAAATCATTAACATATAGCCCTTGAAAAACTGGAATACTGTAACTAAACATGTTTATAAATCCCATCTTCTCCAGACAGTCCTTGTGAAGGCGCAGGTCCTCCTTCATTCAGTATCAGTAAATGTTTCACTGTTGACCTCTCCCACTCTGTTGCATCTGCAGCAGATAAAGAAGAAATCTGAGAGCAGCAACAGAAACATTAGTCTCTTATGATGGTATTGCATCATTTCCATGAGAAACATTAGGCAAGATACAGCTGGCTAACTGCATCACGATTGATTAGGGCAAGAGCCAACAATAACATGAGTTCAGATAGCTGTTCCTTATCTTGTTGTAGTGCTGTTATCAGTTCAGATCACTGACTCAGTCCTCAGTCACAAAGGTAACACAATAAAAATGCTCTTCCTTTTCATGGCCGTTCATCATTTATGGACTGTGCTGCTGCCGTGACAGAGGCTACTGTGGAAAATAGAGCCCACCTGCTCTTGTTGTGATGATATGTTTGAGTCAATTTATGCTGTACTGTTTTCAAGTTCAAGTTTATTGTCATGTAGAAAAAAAATACACTGAAGAACTTGTGCTCAGTGGCTCTCTCTGCCTACAGAAAGGGAACACATCCCGAGACAACAACAAAAAAAGAAACATTACCCACAATATACAGTACATACAGTCGATAAGCAACAAGTTCAGTGCATATGGATGCCTCAGCTGCAGCTACCTAACTGCCTGAGGGAAGAAGCTATTACTGAGATGGGTGTTGTGTGATTTGATGCTCCGGTAACGTTCCTGTTAATGGAAGTAGCGAGAACAGAGCATCAGCGGGATGGCAGGTGTCCTTAACGATGTTTTGGGCTTTCCTTTTGCAACATGTGGTGAAAATGTCATGAAGTTGTGGTAATTCTGTGCCAATGATTTTTCCTGCTGTTTTTACAGTCCTTTGTAGCCGTCCGCAGTCACGAGCAGTCAGGTTGCCAAACTACACATTAATACAGCTCGTTATAAACTCTCAAAGGTACAGCGATAAAAGTTTTGGTGCTCATACTAAATCTCCTGAGGCGCCTCTGAAAGTACAGTCTCTGATGTGCTTACTTTCATGAGGATGCAGCTAATGTTAGTAGATCTTGTGAAGATGTATGAGATGTGTATACCGAGAGATTTTAAGTTAGCAGTATTCTCAGCAGATGACCCCCGATTGAAATGGGAGTAAAGTCAACAATGATTTCTGACATTTAAAGACAGGTTGTCATCATGGCACCATACAGTAAGGTCTGCCACTTTTCTTCTATAGGGTCTCATCACTTTTATTTATTAGAACAAGTACTATGTTGTCATCTGCTAATTTTATGATGCTAATATTGTCATATTTGGCAACACAGTTGTGAGTAAAGAAGAGGGGACTGAGACAGCAGCCCTGAGGTGCACTGGTCCTTAGGACTATAGCTAAATGCCACCAAACCACTGGTTCATACAGCTGTGTGTTAAGCCTCATTTCAAACCAAACAGTATGGTACGGCTCAGTTCAGTTTGGTACGCTTTTTTCCATTTCCACTGTGAAAAGTTGAGGATGGTGCCAAAGGAACCATTCTGTACCGTCCCCATTTTTGGTCCCCCTCTGTTGAGGTACCTAGCACACAGATCTGGTACTAAAAGCTGGAGCTGTGAACACTGCCGTCCGTTGAATGGTCAATAGAGGACGGTCACTCTGCTCAGGGCTGAGTTGTGGCTGGTTTTGAGGCTCATGTAACCACTGTTCATATTGCGGAGAGTTTTACAAATATTAGTAAACTGTAAAATGAAAGGATGTTTTTCTGGCTCGGACAGCAGCTGTAGTCTGAGAAAAAAAATCCACTGGGCCGACTGCCAGCGACTTTTAAGGTGGAGCGTTTATTTGTTGCTCATCAGCACACACATCTGAAATTTCAATGTGACAACTTTCATTAAATTAGTTTTTATTGTCTCTCTTGGATGACACACACATTAAGTAATAAGTGGGTCTTCAAGCGTTTAGAAATACATATTAATCTCGACTGTATTATCTGAACTGCATATATTTTAATCCTTACTCTGAGAAAAAAAAAAGCATTGTGGAGCATCGTTCCTGTGGGCTACGGCAACTATCTATCTATCTATCGTAAATGCAGTGCAGTGCAGTAAAATATTTTGACACTAAATGGCATGCTTGTGATACATAGCCTATATATATATTTTTTTTTTATTGCTGACACTGTATCACTTTATGGCAGTTTACAAGGCTGTTGTGATGTACATTGTATTGTATAACATATCAGTATATTCTTGTTCTGTCGTATGTAAATAAAGTGGATGAAATACTGCAGTCCTGACTAAATGATTTTTGTTGAAACATGTGGCTTTGACACTAAGGGCTACTTGCCACTTGATCGAACGTACGTGTATACAACGCGCCATGTCTAGCTCAGACACGACGCGTTGTGTACGTAGCACCATGCAGCCAAAATGCACAAAACTGGTGGTCACCACTTGGGGCAGACAACAGAAATATGAACCCGGAAACCGTGAAGAATCTCATGAGAAGAAGAAGAAGAATCTAAGAATTGAAGAAGACTTGAAGAAGAATAGTAAAAGAATAGTAAATTAAACAAACATGGATGTCCTTGATGCGGAAGAGGAGATTGTAATTTTACTTCTGTTGCGGTCTGATCATCCGGTCGGGTCACTGTGTGCATTCTCACCAGCGCCTCTAGCGGTTATGCGAATATTGCATCTCGCGTACGCGTCGCATTACCTCGCGTTGAGATGTGCGTTCGACGCGTCACATGAACGCAGATCACGCGTGGCAGCCATGATGCGGTCGCGTTTGCGTCGTTTGCGGCAAGTATATCACGGCCCTAACAGTACATTGGGCATCAATAACCACACATTTGTTTAAAATGAAAACATTGTTGTTGCAACACTAACTGTCATGTAAAAGGAAACTAACTACATATTAGCACAACTGAAGGTTTTGTAGTCTGGTACCACATAAAGTTAATGATCATTAAATTGGAAAATAATTCTATACATGGGATTTATACTTTGTAGCCTGCAGTGACATGTGCTGACGATATGACTGCAGTAAAGTGACCGCAATTGTCGCTTGAACGTTCCCATGGCAACCAGTGAAACAGTCTCGAGGGCTGTGTACCAGTCTCGGGGGTTGCGCATGCGCAGTTCGCCCCGGCCGCCCCGTCTTCCACCTGCAGTTAGCGGTGTGTGTCAAGTCGCTGGCGGGATGTTTCAAGCACTGCGGCGCTTCATGGAGCCGAATAGTACGGAGCTACTACAGGTGTAATGTTAGCTAACTAAGAGTTACCATGTCAGGAACACAAGTTACAAGCTGTTTCCACCAAAGCGGAGCGTGTCAGCTTTAGCTCGCATCCACAGGTAAATCATTTGACAAGGTAGCTTTTGCCCAAACCGCCGCTAATCACCTGTTGCTAACAGAGGCAGCGCAGGAGCAACATCCGGTCAGCTAATGGCAGTGTCCCACACTAATGGATTTATCCACTCTGAAAGGACTCTGTAAGGAGGGAAACAAGAAAGAAGAACTGTAGAAGGTAAGAGCATTTTGTTTATTGTTTGTTGCTTATGTTAATTACTCAAATTGAGTGTTGGTTGCTGCTGGATTAGCATGACTTGGGAGTGTCCCTTCAATGGTGTTAATGCTTTTTAAGGTTCATGGTGGTATCTGTTGCTGCTGCTGTGGTTGCATGTACATGTGGTAGCAAGTGTTGTGTGTGTTTCTGTCTGAAGTTAACGTGGAGACTTGTGTGCTGCATTAAATGTACATCTATTTGGCAGCTGCAGCAGTAGTAAGGTATTGCTCTGGATATGCTGAATGAATGGCCCAGTGTTTGATGGTCTTTATTTGCAGCCTCTAGCCCATAGAAATAAAACGCTCTTGCCATTTCACAACCTGGTAAAAATGAAAGCACTTTGCAAACTTCCTCGCTATCATAATTTTTCGGTCATATTTTAAAAGTTGGCTCGTATTTGTGTCACTGGAGGAGCCGCAGTTTAATTTCCTAGTTGTGAATTTCAACTAAGGCTGGCTATCGTTATATGAGACTAGATATTGGATATTGTGGTAGAGTTTGGATATTGTAATATCCAAGTGTGAGTGTTGTCTTTTCCACTGAACTTACCAGACTGTTGTAGCTGTTCTGTTATTTCCTTTTATCCACATTACTCTGATCATTTATCAAAAATCATTGTGTAAATATTTTTTTAAAGCACCAATGCACCAACCCTACAATACTGTCACATCATCAATATCTAGGTATCTGGTCAATAATATTGTGATGTTTGATTTTCTCTGAAATGCCCTACCATAATTTTTACTGCTCATTTCACTTAGAAAATCTTTGCTGAATTGTTTCAAGCTCTCAACAAGAAGCAGTTCTTTCCGTGTACTCAACCAGATTTGGTGAGCAACATTAGCAGTTTATTTTTATTTTATCGGCTAGTCACCCGAATGTTCACAATATTTAATTATCAAATGATGTATTTTGGGCGGGGCAACACAATGGTTTGAGTTGAAGGTGTGAGAAAGAAAAGTATCAGTAACATTGTTAACACTGTGCCACATTACAGAGAAATACAAACCGTACTAATGAACCTTCATTAATATAGGCCTATATTTTATCTACAAGTGCACGTCACGCACTGAGCGAGCCGCCTGTTAATGATGCTGTGGGCAAAGCAGTAATGATTGTGCTAAGTGGCTAATGGGCATGTAGCTACTTCCATGTTTCAGATGATACGTCATGTTTGTAGTCGACCAGTGAAGATGAGTTTACATATCACCTTGGGTTCGTCCTTCACCTTCTCAAAATGATCCCACACTTTGGATTTCCTGCCCGACATGTTATTAACTAGCCTGTGGAATAACCGCAGGTACCAGCCCTGGAAATTAACGTGACTCCTGTCTGTCTGCTGAGCGTGGACACTTCCTGTGTCTGTATACCATAACCATATAGGTTTTGATTTATTTTGACAAGGCGCAGCTCCCAATAGACATTCATGTTTGTTTGTTTTTTTTTTTTGTCTGCAACAAAGCGACCAATGAAATCTTGCCAGCTAATTACCTTTCTCATAGACTAACATTTGGTTGACCATATTTCATGCGTGATAATAAAACATGACTTGTTCATACTTTCAATCATATGACTTGTTGTACAAGTTATATGTTACTTAACACCCTTAGTAACATTTGTCTTTGTAACCAGTGGTAGCAGGGTGAGTTTAAGGCTCTGAGGGCCTTTGCCTCAATACAACTTTTATCCTTCTGCCTCGGTTTGCAGCAAGAATCCATAAGCTGAGAACTGTGGAGAACAAGGGCTTTCTGTTTATTAGGTGTAGCCTACTTGTACAATCTGATGCAGTGTTTTGTCAACCTTCATTTACATACATGAGAGAAACAGAGTGTTTTATTATGCAATCCAACACCACCAATAACTGCAGAATCACTGTGGTGTTGAATCAACACCTCGCCGTGGCTGGAAAAACAACTGAATATCATAAGTTTGACAAAGTATTTATTGCAGGGCTATTGGATCAGGTGTGGAGCTGCATCTAATAAACTGATAGCTTGGTGTATGTCTGTTATTTTTATAGCCACAAATTGCAGGTTTCATCAGACAAGCAGACACACTGCTGTTTGTCAAAATGAAGTAGAGGCTTGTATATAGGCCTCGTTACTCTGAAACAAGCTAAAACTGGGGCTCATTCAGTCCATGAGGTCAGCTCAGTACTTTCACTGACTGTACTGTCTCTCCACAACCACTGAGATGATGGTGGAGGGGTGGGTTAGGGAAAGGGTAAGGGGTGGGTTTGATTAATTGTGGATTTTATAAATCTTAGCATCATTTACAGTCTTGTCACCTGGTTGGAACTCTGGTAACTTATTACTTTATTAAATAGACCTTAGTTTGTTTATCAGCGTTATAGATATAGCTATTAAAGGACGGTGTTTGTTGTTATGTGGCAACATGTATTTGAACTGCCTTTGTCATCATTTAGGTGAGACTAACTGCCATTAGCCAAACATTGAGGTGTTTCCAGTCTGTCCCGAAATGTGGGTGTTTTTTAAGCAAGCCATCGCTACGTTTCCAGCTGGAAATGTGCCACCAAAACCTGGTATTTTAAGCCAAAACATGATTTTTTCTTGACCATAAACAAGCGTTTTGTTTTTTTTGTGCCTAAACATAACCACACGTTACCACAGCTCTGTTGAATTGTAATGAAATGGAAGGTTTTGCCAGCAGCTGTTTAAGGGACCCGACACATGCTGCATCTTTAACTGCCTGAAAAACGCGAGGTCTGGCATTGGGCGCTACTTGTGTGGCTTTCTTGAGCCAGCTTTCGAGAGCGCTGCAGCAGGTTGCGTCTGAGGTTGCCAAGCAAACTTAGCAAGCACCGTATCAAAGCCTATTTACCTAGAATCTTGAGCTTTGAGCTGATCTTCTACCAGGTGCTGTTTATATGTGTGTGGACCTACTGTCCGTGGGACAGATGCAAAGCTCTGAGTAGCCCTGCACTAACATGATCAACTTTTCCATACTTACCACAGACTGATATAGAAGAGGGGAAAGATTGTGGGCTGTGATTGGATGTTTCTCGTTACATGACGTGGTGCGGTGCGCGCTGCTGCGTTCCAAAAGTTGAACTTTGTTTATCTTAGAGCTCAGCCATCGCGCCCTAAAAAATGGATGCTTGGGAATGTGTGCTCGCCATGACGGTGTCACTCTGGCAATTGGGCACGCCTGTCGTGTGTTTACTGATGAAAACACTTTAGTGTATAAAAACTGAGGAAATAAAAGACAATCTAAGTCAAATCAGGAAAGGCTCTCCGATAAAAGTACATTTTAAGAAGACTGACTTAGCCGACCTGATTTCCTCAGGCAGACTGTTGCAGAGCCTCGGGGCCCTGACAGCAAGCGCTCTGTCCCCTTTAGTTTTCAGCCGGGCCTCTGGAACAGTCAAAAAGCCTCTCCCTGAGGACCTTAAAGTACGTCCTGGTGTGTACGGCACTAAGAGGTCGGAGATATAGCTGGGAGACAGACCACGAAGAGCCTTTATTAAATTAATTTATTAAATTAAATTAATCAGTAAAATCTTAAAATGTATTCTAAAACATACTAGGAGCCAGTGTAAAAAGGCTAAACCTGGAGTAATGTGATCATGCCTCTTGGTTCTGGTTAACCACTACTAACGCCTGTTTAATAGAGTGATGACATTTGAAGTGGGTGGCCGTCCTTGCACAGCAACTTCACAAGTTTATTGGCTCTGACACAAACCTTTACTTGCTGCTACTTCTTGCACAACCATACTTTCTTTTTGGCCTTTCTCCTTATGGCACATTATATTTGGACTGCAAGTGAAGCCCTACCTGCAACAGAGCACAGATTGATGGGAGATTAGTGGTCAAGGTTAGAAAAAAACACAGTGATGACAGTAATGAGCTCAACCCTGTGGTAGACGTCATATTACCACCATGATGTCTTAATGCGGCAACTGTTATGTCTATAAGATAGGGATGCTCTGTACATGCCCGACAGTGAGCTGATACCAGTCACCTGATCTTATAATAAAACGTTCTTAAATAGCAAAAGATAACGGGTACTTAATTATCGTAAGAGAGTATTGGATTTGCTTATCAATCAATAACCACAACACAGTGGAGCGAACACACATTGGTGAAATAATATCTAGTATTTAAGCTGAAATCATCCATGATTTTTTTCCCCTTAAATCCACTATCAGTAGCTGGTCTTGTCCAAAACGGCTTTACCCCAGATCTTTTCTCCTTCACTGACAGACTTAATCCTCTTTCAACAATAAGTTTATTTCTGACCATTTACTCTGGATTTCAGTTGCTAGGCATCCGGTTGGTTTTGTCTCCAGGTGCATTTTCCTGAGAAAGACTTGTTCTCCAGCCTGACAGCATGTGTCAAAGCCCGCACATAATAGAGAGGCAGAATCCGCACCGACCGAAAAGCTGAGAGTTTGGTGTAAAGGCAGCTTTAGAGATGATGATGGAATGTGTGGTGATCTCTGCCACAGTGGCCACAGCTGGAACTGCAACCAGTACATACTCAATGCCATCCAGTAGAAATTACTGCAAAGTTTTCTCTTTCTCTTGTACCTAAAGGAAGCACTTTAAGTAGACTAGCTTAGCATATTTGAATTTCTTGTACATGCATGATTCTTGCAGTTTTTTTTCAAATATTAATCTCATGGTTGAATGTGCTGATTGTGTTTCTTTGGATAAAAGCATCGGCTAAATTAATGTCATGTAATGTAATACAACATATGTGTAAAAACTACAGGAGCTGTAAAATAGATCGTAAAGACAAATGGTATGTTTTTGCTTTTTTATTGTTCACATATATTAAAAAACAATAACATAACTTTTTGCAGCAGTAATCATTATTTAGTGCAGCAATAAAGCACAAAAAAGGATAAAGGAGCCAGCTGTTTTGATCAGATAACTACAATGGCAAAGCAGGCAGCAGTAGATCTTCCTCTTCCTTAAAACTGTCTGGCCTTTAGGCTTTCCAAAAAAGAAAAACCCCTTGAGAAATAACTTCTGTGCTTGAAAATGTCTTTGAAGTGTGTAGAAGGTGAGAAACATTTGAAACAGCAGTTGTGTGACATTGAAGATGCAGCACTTGAATCTAAGAACATTGAGGTCAGGACGGTCGATGGGCATAAAAGCAGATCTTCAACCTGGCTGCTCTGGAGAGTACGAGTACTCGTATTGTATGACTGCAATTTACTCACATACCTTTAGATATGGTGCCCACTTCTAAAGCTGATATGATTTGGTTTAAGTTTTTAAAACTGGCTGGAGACATTCATTGGGCCATACAGACAGATATTTATCTCAGGAGTTGACTGACCAAATGTGACCTAAAAATGACAGTGTACTTAACAGCTGCAGCTAATGATTGTTTTCAGTATTGAGAAATCTGCTGATTATTTTCTAAATTAATCCTTTGGTCCATAAAATTTCAGAAAAAACAAAAAACAAAAAAAAAACCTGCCATATTTTTGATGTACTGAAATTGCAAAGATCACCAGCAGTCCTATCCAGTTCTTTTTTGTTGATTTGATTAGTCGGTAAATCATTAGATTACTGGATTTACATTCAGCGGGTGGCGAAAAGAGGAATTCAGTTTGATGCCCATGGTGCTCTTGTGTGCTCGATATGTGTAGTTTTGCACAAAACCTGGAATAATAATAATAATCCAAATGCTATATGCAGAGTTATTCGTGTTTTTCATGTCCTGCTAGTGGTTATAAAATTACTTGATTCTGCCATTTCTTTTCTCAAGTGGGTTTTAACCCTCTTAAAATTGGACAGCCTGTGTACAACAGCTGGAAATCATTGTTTGCATAATCCTGCATACATCGATCTAAAATAAAAACCATAACAGCTTGAAAATGAATTTGTGTTGCAGCAGAAAGCTAAGGCCTCTGTCTCCCACATCATCACATCAATACGTAATGTTACCTTACCTTGTGTGTGGTGCAAATGTGTCAGTGCCCTGTGGTGCTGGTATTTCCCCATAATGGCTGCAGGAGATAGTTGGTTGCATATGCCTTTATTGATCTAAAATGAACACCTTAATAGCTAGACCATTTATTCTTGTTGCAGCAGAGAGCTAAGGCTTCTGTCTTCAATGTCATCATGGTTATGCTTTCTGTATGATAAACCATTTTCCAGCCAGTACACAGTTATCAGAACGGTTTTGTGGTGTGCCCAGGCCTGTCTCCTCTCAGGTGACACACACCACATTAAGGCCTCCAAGGAGTTACGGTCGTGGTGGTCACGATACAGGAGGTCTTTTTTCCCCATCAGAATAAATTTGTGGGAACATGGGAACCGTGCTGTTGAAATGGCGTTCACACCGAACGTGAATTCGCAAATTCGCACATCGAGATTACATACAAAGTCAATGCAAAGACGCAATTAGACGCGAATAGACGTGTCTAGCAAAAAAAAAAGTTACTTCTACTGTAAAATTTCTACCTCCTTAAGTTAATAGATAATCAGTCTCTGCTTTCACAGTTTTTATCACATCACTTTATAGAAATATTTATCATTAAAAATGTTGCAAAGCAAAATGTGACCTTACAGTATAACCACTGGCTTTACCTGTTATTAATTTTGCTCCTTCTTATCTTCCATTTAACCGTATATGTCTAATTTGCATGCAAGCAGTCGAGCAAACAAAACAAAAAGTGGAGAAAAAACAAAAGAAAGGAGAAGGAGTGCTCACCTGCAATGTGCACTGTTTTATTTATGAAGGCTCTGCCAGGCACGATGGAGACAAATTACCTTTTAACAATGTGAAATAGAATTTTGTTTACAAGGCTACGCTTCCCCTTGCTTTTTCAAATGAGATTTTTCACAGCTTCCTCATTTGTATCTCACAGCATTATCATCTCAATCTTTCAAAACCAATCAGTCTCAAGAAAAGAACCAAAAAAAAGGGAAGAATGAATCACTGCTGTTCATAAAACAAGCCATTAGGTGTATTTTATGAATGCACACCACATCAGCCACCAGCCTCAGACACCCTCCTCCTCCTCCGTCCTCCTCCAGACCGCATCAGTTCAGTCATTTCAGTGACATACCCTCCACAATTTTATTTAAAGCCCAATACAGTCTGCAGCATGGTAGAGTGCCCTCTGTGAAAGGGTGCGTGAGGTGAGATCTGGGAAATGTACACAGTCTGAACAGAGACAGGAGGCAATAAGGGAGCAGAATGGAAACACACTCACCTAAAACATAACCGTATCACTGCATCACAGAGCGGCTGCGAACAACCATCTCTAAGCCTGGAATCCATTTCATAGATTATCAGCATTTGATACTAAGGTTAACCAAGCAAAGAATATAGTCTTTGTTTGCAAAATACGGCGAGGGATTTTGGCAGGCAAAATCAACATCTGTTAAATCCTCTCTTTTAGCTCACTTTGTTACACTGCCTCTGTGTGCATGTGTTATTTTTGTTGTTTTGTTTTGTTTCTTATTGATTTATTTGAATTAAAATAATTGTTTGTTGTAAAGAATATTCCTTTAAGATGAATACTGTGTCGTTGTCGAACAACTCCCCAAGACATTACAGATACGTCACAGAAAAAGACGCCAAATATATTATGTATTATAACTGGAAAAAAAACAACAACAAATCAACATTTCAAAACTTGGTTTCACAACTCCTCCGTCAGCAATTCTGAGTCAGTGACTCAATAAAGTATAAGTCAAGACTGACATGTTAGTAAAAAAAATCTGACATGACATGAAACTGTGCAATACATCTCTTGTGTTAATTATAATAGAAGTACATTTGTCTGATTTTTTTTTTTTTAAATTTAATGCAGGATATTAACCATTATGATGTTATGATTATACATTCAGAAGGTCGAACATGCAAGATGCATTGAGAATTATTTTATTACTCTAGCACCTTAAATTAAAATTTTCACATTTGATAGTAAGATTAATTTAATTTTAAAACACAAGTTGATGTTTAAACATATGACAAACGACATAAAAATGTCATTATGATGAGAAGTCCAAAGAGAGGACATTCTAGGTTATATCAGAGCAATTGGCGGTGCTGAATTGATTTGAAATTAAAAAACGACAAATCAATTTGTCATTGTCAATTTACATTAATCGGTTTACACAAATTGATTTTGCTTCATGCCTGTGAGACACTGCAAGACTCTGCTGTTACTGAACACAGTAGGTATCTTTAACATGCATGAAGTAAAGAACTTTTTAATGGTTGTGTTATTATTCTTTTATCACCTGGAGTGATGGCTGCTTGAATGCAAATATAGGGCCTAATATAAACGATGTATAGCACATTGTCTGAAGTGCATGGCATAAGTGCATTTAGGATGTGTTCAACTCTATTTCTATTAGTCAAATGGTGCATGATCTGGGTGCAAAGAAACGTCTAAGGAGCAAAGGGGTTGTAATTTGTTTAAGCAGTAAGTGTGTTTTGGGTGTAATATGAATTTAACCCATACAAGTATCATCTCTCATTCCCCCTAAATGCCAGGTGTGCCTGCATCTGGTGAAATGCTATTTACGTGACAGATTCAGCATATTGGAGAAGTGACCAGTTTTCTGCCGAGAGTAATGCAGAAAGAGTAAACTGTAACAAATACTGTGGGACAGTTAAGCAGCAAAACTACAAACTTTACTAACATGACCATGAAAACGGAACTAAAATTTGAACACTTCTGAAATAATCAATGAAGTTATGCTGCTTCTTATGCGCAGATGCGCACAACGTCTATCGAAATGGGGTATGTGGTGCGGAGCAGCAGCTCACTAGGGACTAGGTGTTTAATTGGCAACAGGCTTTACTGGTCAGAGTAGGTGCATATCATTATCTTAATTCATCCTTAGGATTAGTTTTTTTTAGTATGAAAAATTAATTTGGCCAGTAGTTGTAACGGCACAATGAAAATGTTGTCAAAAGTATTTTGTTACTGTTGAACAAACCATAACATGGCTGAGATAAATTCAGACAGATCCACTTGAATCAACCCGGTCTCACTTTGAAGTTATTGTGATCCAGTGTTTGGGCACGGGCAGTGACTTGCGGTGTCAGACACCATCAAAGAAAGCCGTCCTTTAATGGTGGCATGAAATGCGGACGATTACCGTTACGTTTTACAGCGCTTGGCAGTGTCAGGGGAACGCAGCAGGACAAGAATGAAATTTAAGGCGGCAAGGTCCAGGTGGAGGGTTTGGGTCCAACAAACACTGACCTTCACCCTGGAGAGTGGTGTGCGTGTCCCATAAGATTATAAAGCCAAATCCTGTTCTTTTTTCCGAAACCTAACCATGTGCGTTAATTGTTGGGGGACAAAAAAAACAAAACATTTTGTGCTGTTGCACTCATGATGTGCGTTTATTTTGAAAGAGACTGTATGTAAAGGGTAAATTTACTGTAAAAACTGAAGTGTATTTTGAAAGAAGGCAATTAACAGGCAGAACTTGACACGGTGTCCCAGAAGTCGATAACCAACTTACCCAGGGTACCTTGCATGTTATATTTGGACGTGGAAAGTCCATGACCAAATGTTGATATGTGACAAAGTCGGACTGAGAATGTGTTGCTTGAATTCCATCCGAAATTTTACAAAGTACAGTCATCCAAAGCAGGAAACAATATGATGTGAAATGGTAACTGTGGTAGTCAAAAATTACAGGTTGTAAAATGTACTGACTGTCTTTTGACTTTGATGTTTAAAAAGAAATAAATATAGAGGATGTAAGTCACCATCAAGTATTAAACATTCGCATGGACTCTCAATCCAGGGCCTGCTGGGGGACCCTGGAGGGAGAAAAAATATACTGTGGGCTCCATTGAACAGCATGTACTGCTGTACTGTGTTGGAAAGGCTTTGAAACGATCCTCTTTGGGCACATCCTCACCTGAAAAATACCACATAACAACATATCCTCACCCAGCCTTGAAGTGACCCCCAGACAGCTGCCTCCTTTCTCTGATCAGGGCTCTTTTCTACGATTGCAGCGGTTTTCAACAAGCTGCGTTTTTATTAAGTGAGCTCAGTAGTTTTTAATCTAAATTATTTATTGTGCTGTCTGCTCGTACAGAAGCTCATAACGTTTAATATCTGAGCATGTATGACTCGAATGGGTAATGCAGTTCTATTAAATGCTTTTACCAATCTCTCCTTAGGCTCTCCCACTAACTGTATCTTACCACAAATACAGAACCTCAACACTTCTAGCTGTCTCCAGACCGGCCCCTCTCATTGCTTTGGTCTTTGTAGGAGGAATGAGTGCCGTTAAAATTTTACAACCCGGAGATGCTGCAATGTATTGTACATTTTTTATAATCTAACAAAAAGCTTCTTGATGATAGGTGTCCTGTAAAAATGGGCCGGCACGTATTCCGCTGCTCTCTCTGTGTTTGTCAGCAAAGAGGAGATAGCATGTGGTTTCTTCACAACCGCGCGCTAATGTGCTCACTGTAGTGCTGCCAAACCTGCTGTGCTGGGTAGAACATCAAGATGGAAGAGGTAGCCGTAAACAGGACCCCCCCCCCCCCCCCCCCCCCCCCCCCCCCCCCCCCCCCCCCCCCCCCCCCCCCCCCCCCCCCCCCCCCCCCCCCCCCCCCCCCCCCCCCCCCCCCCCCCTCCCCAATCCCCCCTTTAGCAATAGAATAGTGCTGATGGACAAAATGAAAACCTGAAAACATGGCTTTCTTTTTAGCCTTGTTTGAGTCAGCAGGGACAAGAGGTGACAGAGGTAAATTGGGGTCATCAAACAAAAGAGAGAATATAGCACTTTGCTTTGTTACCCAAGGCTGAGTGATTGATATGTTGTTCACCAAGTGATCTCTTATTAATTCTCTCTCACGCTTCCCCCTCATCATCTTGATTAAATTAATATCAGATGAAGAATGGATTGTGGAAACGCTAAGACACTCTGCAACATCAATGATTTTTTTGCTGGCATGTAACAGATATATGTAGGCACCATCTGGAGCAGGGACATTAAAGCATTTGTTTATGTTCAACAGTGCCCGCAGACATGGCGGCTCATTACTGTAATGGCATTTAACGTTTTAAAGTTTGGTGGCATTTCTGCCTTTTTAACAGTAAGCAGAGAGTGACTAAAGATGTTTAAAGAGTCACTGCCAGTTTGTCACCGATTTTGTGGGCCTGTTGAGGCAAAATGTGGATCTCCATGTGTGTGTATATATAATTACATAAAGTCTGTAAGTTCAGCACAACAGTGGGCTAAATCTGTGCTAGAACTTTGTGCAGCCGTGACATTATTGTCCCTTTCAGCCAGGTAGTTTTCACACCTGCAGTATTGCTTGGTTTTGAATACAGCTGCAAATGATAATTTTAAGTAATTATCATAATTGACTGTTTTGTCCAAGTCTTTTGGGCCAGTGTGTGTCACATGGTGCTGCATTATTGAGTGCGGCAACTAACACCAAAGTGTGGTCACAGCTCTGAAGCAGGGGGCTTAGGAAATGGTACGAAATGATCATTACAGACCAGAAAGTTTAGAGGACAAGAAAAGCAGCAATTCTGAAACCAGGAACTGGCAAATTTTTGCTGTAAAATGTGACTCAGATGATGAATTGATTATCAAAATAGTCGATGAGTAATTTACTGTCAGAGGCAGTTTTCCAATGACGGAATAAAATTGAGTTTTACATCAGCTGGTGCGTGCTCCTGTGATCTGATTGTTTGGTGTAAGATAGTCATCAAACTCAGTCCAAGCTATCTTAAGTCAATCTTTGTCTCATCTTGACATTGCTACATAATCCAACATGCCTAATATTATCAGGGCTGCCCCTGAAGAATTTTCTGAGTTGACCAATAATCATCATTTAGGGGCCATTAGTCGACTAGTCCCCTGCATGTTTAAGATATTCATTTACTTTTAGGCAGGACAACACAATGGTTTGAGTTCAAGGTGTGAGAAAGAATAGTATCAGTAACATTGTTAACACTGTGCTACATTACAGAGAAATACAAACCGTACTAATGATCCTTCATTAATATAGGCCTGTATTTTATCTACAAGTGCACGTCACACACTGAGCGAGCCGTCTGTAAATGATGTTGTCGGCAAAGCAGTAATGATTGTGCTAAGTAGCCAATGCGGATGTAGCTACTTCCATGTTTCAGATGATACGTCATGTTTATATCATGCTGCCAGTTGCCAAATGTGCTAGAACAAGGACGAAAGTTAAGGCGGTGAAAGTCTTAGTGGGGCGGGTGGTGGATGGGTCCACCAAACGTCGACTTTGACCTGAGTGAGCAGTGTTCGTGTCCCATAAGATTCCAAAGCCAAACCCTGTTCTTTTCCCCTAAACCTAATAACATGTTTTTGTTGCCAAAACCTAACCATGTGTTTTTGTTTCCTAAAGCTTTAATGACAGGACAGTGAGTGAAATGGAGAGACAGAGAGAGTGGGGACTGACATGCAGCAAAGGGCCACAAGCCGGATTCGAACCTGCAGCCGTGGCAACGAGGCAATGTCTCTGTACATGGGGCACCAAAGTACCGACGCCCCCAAACTGCATGTTTTTGTTGCCTAAATCAAACTACGTGTTTTTGTTGCCTACACCTAACCACGTGCTTTTGTTGCCTAAACCAAACTACCTGTTTTTGTTGCCTAAACTTAACTACGTGTTTTTGTTGCTTAAACCTAACCACGTGTTTTGTTGCCTTAACCTAACCACAAGTTTTTGTTGCCTAAACCTAATGACATGTTTTTGTTGCCTAAACCCAACTACGTGTTTTTATTGCCTAAACTTAACTATTTGTTTTGTTGCTTAAACCTAACCATGTGTTTTTGTTGCCTAAACCTAACCACATGTTTTTGCTGCCTAAACCTAATGACGTGTTTTTGTCGCCTAAACCCAACTACGTGTTTTTGTTGCCCAAACCTAACGACATGTTTTTGTTGCTTAAATCTAACCACATGTTCTTGTTGCCTAAACCTGACCACATGTTTTTGTTGCCTAAACTCAACCATGTGTTTGTTGTTGAAGAAAAAAAAAAAAGTCGATTTGCGAGTTGTACTGATGTAAATTTCCTGTGAAAACGGAAGTGTATCTAGAAAGAAGACAATCCATCTAACAGGTAGAACTTGACGCCCAGAGTGTCAACAACCAACGCACCCTGCGTACCTTGCACGTCGTATGTGAATGTGGAAATTCCATGACCAAAATGTCAATATGTGACAAGGTCGGAGTGAGAATATGTTATTCTTATACTATCTGAGTTCTTGTACAGGAGCTTATGTTTGGACAATATAATATTTGAGAACTTTGGCTGCCTTTATCACTTAAGAAAAGTTTTAAAGCGAAACATTTTTATATGTAATAAGTAGTAAGAAACTTGACAGTAGATTTGGCATTGGTATTGAAAAAATCCGCCCTGGTCTGCAGTTGTTCTGAACAGATCAGTGAGAGCCGTCCGACTTGGACCTCCTCCTCCTCCTCCTCACTGCTTGGCTTCGGTGAACATGTGTTTCTATTGGGGATAGAAAGTTTGTCTAATGTACTAAAAGTATTGTTATCTGAAACTGGAGCTTTACTTCCTACTTATTTTCTAAAAAGTAATTCTGTCATTTGATGTGATGCTGTGGTTTAGCAGTCTTGTGTGTGGAACTACAGATGCAGACTTGAGTCTCTGAATGTTGACAACCAGGGATTATGAACGGGTCCAACATGGGCTGAATATATGTTCAGCAGAGCATGTTATACATGGGTTTCCTGTAGGAAAGTAGGATAAGAAAAGCCTTAAATACTTTAATAATCTTTTGACAGCCCAGAGATTTTGATGTACCGTGCTGTGACTGGCTTTTGCGTCTGTAGCTACAGAAATGGTCTTCTACTTTTGCTTTTAAAAGTGACAGACATTGTCAGAGTTAAATTCTCAGTACGGTTCAAATAATCCCTCTTCAAGGAGAGGGCACGCATGATGAATGACTGCCTCTTGTCATGTAATGTCATTTTTTCCGAAGGACTTTATAGGATAGCTGACATGGAAGAAAGTGAAGCTCTTGTACGTGGTGCTGGTGCAGCTGGCAGGGAGGGGTTATTTTCAATCATTGTCATATATCTTTGCAGTGTCCACTGTATGAATATCATCCATGCTTCTGACTACACTGAGTACTTATGTCGTAGAAATTAAGTATTTTTTATTGTCTCACACACGTACACAGACATACAGGTAATATTTTGCTCCAGTATGTCTGTCTGCTCTGTTTCTCGACCTCTCAGTGCTCCTTTGCCCACTGCTTTGTGCTGCAGTGTAGTCGCTCACTGAATGGGAATGGCAATAAGACCCACCTCTCTCCCTCACTATCACTAGAGAGCGCACTGTTTTCACTCTGTCTTGCCTCAGCCTAAAAGTTTGAATATCTCCATTTTTTCAGTGCCTAACATACAATGCTGTCTGCTTCTGTCAATGCAGTTCACCATTAGAAAGGGGCAGCACACTCCTCACTGTTTTCAGATTTTACAGTACTTCAAAATTCACACAAATCACACTCGAGTCAATCTGAAAAAATTTGGAAATCTCTTTTTAGAGGTGACTCAGTTAAAGTAGGCTCTTTTATGCACCGTCCCCTTTTTTCTGTTTAAGCAGAAGTCAATTCCTTTTTTTATGTTCAGACGTTTTTATACCTGAGAGCAGGTAAATTCTCTTTCAATGCTGAACTGTATTAATTAAAGATTCACCAGGTGAAAGATAGTATAAAAAGATGTACAAGGCATCTCCACTTCCTCCTACTGTACAAAATCAAGCCACAATATCCTGGATACAGCTGCTGCATGCTTGCATTCTTGGTGACTTCATTTGAAGCCCGTATCAGCACAGTAGAGATCTCAGTGGTATTGAGTTTCCATCCATATGGCTGTTCATCCAATTGGGAGCAGCGCCATTGATTGCGAGTACACAGATCAGCACACACAGCTCACAATCATGATGTCAAACCCCCCATCCATCCATTTTCAATCCCTTATCCGAAGCCGGTTTCGTGGGGACAGCAGGCCGAACAAAGCATTCCAGGTGTCCCTCTCCTCAGCGACGCTTTCCAGCTCCTCCTGGAGGACCCCAAGGTGTTCCCAGGCCAGATGTGATATGTAATCCCTCCAGTGTGTTCTGGGTCTGCCCCGGGGCCTCCTACCGATGGGACATGCCTGGAACACCTCCAGTGGGAGGCGCCAAGGAGGCATCCTGATCAGATACCCGAACCACCTCAACTGACCTCTTTCGACGAGAAGGAGCTACGGCTTTACTCCGAGCTCCCTCTGGATATCCGAGCTCCTTACTCTATCTCTAAGGCTGAAACTCATTTCGGCCCCTTGTATTTGCGACCTCATTCTTTTGGTCATTACCCAGAGCTCATGACCATAGGTGAGAGTTGGGACATAGATGGACCAGTAAATTGAAAGCTTTTGATTTACTGGTCCTCCTTGATATAGCATTAAATAACTAGTGATAACCAACAATGACGAAAACCATCTTTGTGTCTTTTAATGGTTTAGTTTGTCCCATCTGAGAACATTCAGCAGACAAGGTCTACTGCATCCACCCACCAGGGGGTGAGATGTTTTGGCTTTACTTTTGGGAAACTGCCTTGTCGTCCATCTGTATTTATAGCCAGTGTCCTAATTTGCTTATTGAATCACAAGCCAAGAGGACTGGTGGGTGAAAAAATTCACTGGGCAAACTTTTACTGGCCAAAATAATGTATTGTATTTTTGTGTGACATATACATTTGTTTCAGTACATTTCATTTAGATGTTAAGGTATTATGTTGAATACAAACTAAAAGTAGAGGCCAAAGCAAAATTTTAAGCAATCTGATCTTAATATATCTACCAACACATCACCATAGCCTCAGTAAAACAAAAACAAGCCCATTTTTTTGACAGTGTATGTACCATCGATATCGTTGCTGTTACAAAAGGCCATAGATTTTCGTCCACATCACATCAGCTGTATTGCTGCCCCTGACCACACACCTTGAATAACAACCAAAAAAACAAAAAGCTTTGTGCGACAAATCTAACCTTTGCATGCCTCTGCAGGGACGTCCTCTGGGGTGGACGCTGAGACCTCAGTGACTGTGACCTGGACATGAGATTTGTGTCTGTAGACTTTCTGTCACCACAGTGTAAAAAAAAATAGGAATGATGAATATGCTGGACAACACACCATCGATATTTCTGGCTGGGATTAGAGCTTGTATTGAACCGCTGCACTATTGCATGATGGAGTCTCACTTTGTCCAATATGACACTGAGGTGAGGTCGGCAACTGTTGCCTTTCAGTAGATGTTTTACTCTTCTTCCTGCAGCTCCCACTTTTACTCCCTCTGCATACAATTTTTTTTTCAGCGTACAAGTGTACAACTCTGTGTGTTATTGTGTGTGCTTCAGTATGGAGTCAAGGTTTGGTACCTCTGCATAATACCACAATGAATGAGACAACATAACAGAAACAGTTTTCTCTCAGCATGATGGGACTTTTACTCTGTCTGTGTGTGCGTTTGGAATCATTAAAAATTGCCTTTCACATACTGAAAGCTGTTTGTGACATCAGGTTAATTTGGCATTAAATAACTGCAGCATACTAGGGTTAGCATTGGGCTTTTCATTGTAAGCAAATAAAGTAAGAAGGTTTAAAAAAGCTCTTCCAGTATGTTTTTAAACCGTATTTTCTGAGTGGTAATTCATTACGTAATTTACTCACATTTCATCTTCAAAGCTGCCAGTTGCTTTCATGCTTACCTTCAAAAATCAAGATTGCTCCATTGCCTCGACGTGTACTTCTCAGTAAATGGTCAGCGTACGATCAGATATTCCTGGTGTTGAATGTTCTTGTCATCCCTTCACTTGTCAAAAATCAAAATACTGGGAACAAAAGGCGTCAGGGTGTTTTCACATATAGTTCTCTTAAACAAACCAAACTCAGTCCTCTGAAAGTGCACCAAAAAGTGGACCAACAGAAAAGGGACAGCTCTGATGGGGCCTCAGTCCTCTTCCTGTTCACACTATAGCCTATACATATGTAATATATATTTGACGTAGTTTTGTTTTTACTTTGACGTGGCACTGCAGTGCAGTTATGAAGCCCCCCACTTTCAGTTGAAACATAAAATAGGAGACAAAACCTTAGTGTATCTGTCTGATGTGTTCTGCATTCCACATGTGGAGACGTGCAGTATCTTCCATGGACCAAACTACTCCTCGTCCTGCGTCCTTGCAAGTGTTACAGGCCGACGTGGTTTCCGCTGTTGTTTCAAGCATCTCAGTCCAACAGCATGTGATCTAGAGGGTTAAATACAGTGGCAAAGAGCAAAGCGAACCTGGAGCGCTTTATGTTCACAAGGGAGAGCAGTGTTTCCCCTACTATTATATTAGGGTGCTGTCCCCCCCTCTTTGAAGGTCAAGTTAATTTTATTTAATTTTATTTTTCTTATAGCGCCAGATCACAACAGAAGTCACGTAAGGTTACCTTTTCTACAGAACAGGTCTATCTATACTTTGTCCTTTTATTAAACAAACTAAATAGCCTTACGTTATTTATCTTAATTACACAACGACATGTCATTTCTAAGTTAACAATTCTCCTCTGCTCTCTGTATCGTGCATGGTGGATACAGCCTCAGATACAGATACTTGTCTCAACCACCTGAAAAGCAGACAAAAATATCTGCGTTTTTTATACGCTCCCAGGGTGGTGAAGATGGTGAAGAAGAAATGTTTCGATGTTTAGTTCAATGTACAGTTCAAATAATTGTGTCGGGGTACGTCTGCCCCCCCCCAACCAAAAGCTGTAAAAAAAAACGTAGGCTTGAAGTGAACTGAACACAGACCACATCTGGAGGTGGTTTGAGTTCAGTTCACTTCAGAGGGGTCTGGGTTCACCCTCAGAAAAACGTAAACCTAAAACTCTCTGCTGTGTTATTTTCATCAATTTCTTGGCTAATATTATATAATAAGATTCTTAAATGATTCCTAACACAACCACACAATGCGCATATAAAATGCATTGAGTATTATTAGGTAAGTATCGTTATTATCATGCAAATAAAATGAACACAGTATAAAGCGGGGAAGGAAGAGGGGGGAGTCATCCTCCAAATGTGTGTGTGTGTGTGTGTGTAGGTATATATATATATATATATATATATATATATATACACATATAAATATATAAATATATATATAAGCTTGTACTTTCTGTAACAAACAACCTTTTCTCCTTTCCTCCCACAACATGCTTTGAGCTTCACCACTGTTCTGCTGCTTCGACGCAGCAATTAGGCCTTTCACCATCTCTCATAGTCCACTGTAGCTGATACATGGTCTTACCCTCGTGATCAAAGTCCAATCATTCCTTTAATTAGCCCCACAGGTGCAAACTGCTCGTAGATGGAGGCAGATGTATTAAACGCGTAACCCCTCCCTACATAGACTTGCACTCACCTACACTCACACAACTGTCATGGTACTGCCTGTTTTTGAAATTAGAGCTCGCATTGAATTTCTTTTCTGCAGAGCTTGTTAACGATCGCAGTCATGCTGCATTACTGGGAGGTCAATATGACACCGAATGTGCCTTTCCCGTATCTTCCGGTGGCTGATGGTGCTGTATTGAAGTAACTGACTTGTTGTGAGTCACACGCTTGCCTCTATTGATCTGCAATCTATGCTGGGTTTGTTTGTGTTAAAGTTTGTCATGAGATCAAAGGCCATATTATTTTTGAGGTGGATGATTTGTGATTAAAGTAGACTTTGCATGTGTTTTTCCAACATACTTAAAGTTAATTCAACTGCTCATGAGCATTACTTTTTCTTAAAGTAGATTCTAAATCAATAGTCATACCACAAGGAGGTGACATGCAACCTTGAAAAGTAATGGTAGCGCTGAGGAGAGAGACCAATTGAAGGATTCTCCTCCTCAATGTCACAGTCTCCTGGCCTTCTACAAGACTGAGTAAAGTTTTCTACCTCGCTGTTCAGTTCAGTTCAAACTATTCCAGACTCACAAAAGGCTCCAAAGCAATAATGAAATAAAGACCTACAACACAGAAGCACATATAAAAACAAGAACAAACAATCTCATAGGGCTGTGTAACTGTGGCCAAAATGACCATTATGATTATTTTAATTAATCATGAGATCATGACTATTTAGCACCATCATTCATTGATTTTAGGGACAAAATATTTTTATTGCACTTTCACATCACGTGGCGGCAACTCATTGCATTTAGGCATGTCGACACGGTCAAGACAATCTGCTGAAGTTAAACATGTAACATTTTTATAGCTTGGTACAAAAAAACAGTGTTGGTTTCTATTGCTGATTTCCCCCTTCATCACAACTGTACTGGAGGTTGAATTTTTATATAACCCTTTTACATTTTATTAAGGCTTAAATTTACGCCTAATTTGAGCGACAGGCAGATAGTGTTGGCTTCTCAGTCAGATCCACTCCTCCACAGTGCCAGCCTCTTGCCGAAATTTGATCACTTCTGGCTCCAAAAAAAAAAAACCCAAGATGGCAACAGTCATAAAGATGAACTCCACAAACAGTGGCAGTGTGGTGCTGGGGTGAAGCACTCCCGAGCACTTGTTATAAAAAAGCGCTCCTATCATGTTATAGCCTTGGTATATTTAACTTTTGAAAAACAAATTGCATGCCCTCAATGCCAAAAATGAAATATTGACATTTTTCAAAGTATTTCATCTAAGTTTGAAATTCTGGCATAGTGACAACACAGGTGCCATATTACTGGAGAGGGCTATAAGAGCTTTTTCAATCACTCAAAAGTATGGCTGGATTTTGTAGGGCAGGACCAAGGCTAATAGTCCTTCACTTTATAAAAGAAAAGAGGCAACAGACAATCAGAAACCAAAATCAGAAATGTACTTGTCATCAGTCTTCTCAGTAAAATAAAAACTGTTTTGACAATACTGGACTGAAATGCAGTTACATGTTACCTATTTTGTTGTGCGTCACGGTTCCTTTGTTTTGTCTTTCTTCGTCAATGTGCAATGGCAAATCCTGACAACCTCAAGGTTTAGTGACATCATATCTGTTTAACTTAATAACAGTGGCTGTTAATGACAGGCTGAACCTTATTATCCAAATAAATGCATCAGTGTTTCTGTGTCTTCAGCACTTATAGCATAAAAGGCGACAGAAATAATTAAAGTTATTTCAAGTGCAATTTGTACATCACTAGAAGAATCAGCAATTTCAATCACTGCCACAATATTGTCCAATAGAATCTAAAATGGCTCACCAGCATCATTACAGACATCACATAGGTATGTATTAAGTCAGCCAGTATTCATACGTATACCTACATGTTTACTTTGTATAACCCATGTAATCATGAACCATTAATTCATATAAAGCCCATGTAATTGAGAGGGCTGCGAACATGTGACCAACGTGATAACGGGAATGTGGAAGAAAGTAATTAAAAGAGGGAAACAATGGCCAAAAAAAGACAGGACTTTTCATCTGGAGATCAGCGATTGTGTCCCATGTGAAACAAAGTGAAGTTATTTTAGGGTGCATTCACAACAGGATAGTCTGGGAGACTCTGTTCAATTGGGCGGGGAATGCCGAAAAATTTCACACCTTCATTTGGTTCGGTTCACTTTCACACTGCGCTTTTTAAAGAGGACCAAACCGCCTGCACAATGTCATGCAGTTACAACAGCTGCTCGTTTGTGGAAGATATTGATATTGCCCAAAATGACCACTGACCAGGAAGGAAAAAAGCATGAGGAAGAGGAAAACCTGGCTCCTCAGTTGGCCAGGACCGATCCCCAATGGAGCAAAACCAAATTTATGCAGCCTTAGGGTAAGCACCTGCACCTCCTCACTAATCCACACATTTTCCAACTTTTTCTTTTTTTTTTTTTTTTACCTCTGCTTCTCCAGGTTTGTGCTGTTGGCTTTGTTTTTTTTTTTCTACCCAAAATGCACTGTGCTCTACGTCACTTCGTCTCTTTGGTTCACTTCCTCTCTTTGGTTCGCTGGATAGTCTGTTTGCATTTCCCACTGTAAGTGAACTGCACCAGGGTTCACTTGCAAGTGAAAAGAGACCCCCAGTTTTCGTGTGGAACAGGATTCACTCGTTTGGTCCACACCAGAGTTCGAATGAGTGTTCACGTGAGCAACATGAGCGTTGTAGCGGACCATATAGGGCCGGTGTGAATGCAAAACTGTGGATGCGTCCTTAATGTGTGTCGTCATTTTTTTTTTGTTTTCCCAAAACTATCCCACATAACTTTACTTTAAGTATGTAACTTTACATTAAGTATTTAACCTGACGTAGTCATTTTTGGGGCACTGATTTGTTAAATATTGTTTGAACCTTTGTATCACGATACATTGATTCATTTCAAAAGTTTTGTGGTACTGCGGCTTTGTAGATGCAACATGCCGTGAGACTCTCCTGACCCAGCCTTATTCACGCATATAATAAAAGAAATAGCGTTGCAATAATCTTAGGACATTCTTTATAAGCTCGTTGAGTAATGTCATTGGGGAATATAAAAATAATGCACTATTTTCTTAAGATTTACCTTTGTTCTCTGTGCATGATTAAAGACCTGCTCCCTTACAGCTGTTTTCAAAGCTTTCTGCTTGTATTTAGGCACACGTAAGAAAAGTTCCTCCCGGTGAATAAGAATTCATTACATTCCAGCAGCGCAATTCGTTTGCAAGGACATTTTGTCAACACATTCTCACATACATTAGTGTTAAAACATACTGCTTTGCCTTGAGCAACGAACCTTAGTCTTGTCAGAGAATAATATAAAGAGGGTCAACTCCCCAGAGTATGCAAAGTTAAATAAACTTCTGGCATTATGCAAGTGTGTTTTTTTTTTTCTTTCTTGAATGAATGTAAAATGAAATAACACTCCTAAGGAGTACACCTGCCAAGAACGGAAAAGAAAAAGGGATTAGCTCTGGGACATGCAGCTATTTAAATTTCATTAGAGACCAGGGGACCTCTGCAGAATTCACTGTGCAACTCATGCTGTAACAATGCATATTGCCTCAGGAATAATGTTCTTACTACAATAAACAATCAAGCTCTTATTTTCCTATGAGTTTCAGGCTGATTACACACAGACGTGCCTAACAACATGGATCTCTTAAATAATAATTCAGTGTCTTTGGCACCAGCCTCCCTTGCTTTGATTAGAAGTGCAACTGCTTTAGCTGGTCAATTAAAACCCAACATGTTTTTTTATTTCATGATTTCGAACTTCATCTTAGTGACAGTTGAAGCTGAAATGGTCAGTGAAATAATAGCGTTGCTGATTGACAAAAAATTATGATTTCACTCAGTTACTGAGGAAAAAGTGGAACATCCTCTGAAAGAGTTACAGCTTTTTTATGCCTCTCTGCCAGAGTTGGCTGCGGCCAGAGGCATTATGTTTTTGGGTTGTCAGTCCGTCCCATTTTCATGAACCCAATATCTCAAGAAAACCTTGAGGGAATTTCTTCAAATTTAGTACAAAAGTGCACTTGGACTCAACAATGAACTCATTAGATTTTGGTGGTCAAAGGTCAAGGTCACCACGACTTCAGTTTAATTCTCATAAAGGTGATATCTTAGTAACAGCTTGGGGGAATTCCTCTAAATTTGTCACAAATGTTGTATAGTAAACTGATTAGATTTTGGTGGTGATAGATCAAAGGTCAAGGTCACTGTGACCTTGTCTGTTGTTCTTATGAATGTGGCAGTTTGAGGGAATTTTTCAAATTTGACTCGACAATGAACTGAGGGGCTTTTGATGGTCAAATGTCAAGGTCACTGTGACCTTGTCAGTTTCATTCTTGTGAACGTGAAAGCTTGAGGAAGTTTTTTCAAATTATGGCATTCTTGTAAATATGATAGTTTTTTCTTCAAATTTGGCACATACATTCACTTGGACTCAATAATGAACTAGCTTGACTTTGATGGTGAAAGGTCAAGGTAACCATGACCTTGGCGCAGTTTAATTCTCATAAAGGTGATACCTCAGTAACATCTTGAGGGAATTCCTTCAAATTTTTCACAAATGTTCACTTGCAGTCAGTGATGAACTGATGACATTTTGGTTGCCAAAGGTCACGGTCACTGTGACCCCATCCATTGCATTCCTAGAAGGCGGTTACTCAAGTTCACCCTGAGGAAGTGTCTGTTAATTTGGCACATTTACTTGGAGTCAAGAGTGACTTGCTTACAATTTTGGTAGTCAAAGGTCACTGTGACTCTGTCCTTGGCATTCTCTTGAACCTTGAGGGAGTTTCTTTAAATTGGCACAACTATCCACTTGGACGTAAGAATGACCTGATTAGGATTTGGTGGTAAAAGGTCAATGTCATTGTGACCTTGCATCCATCTCATTCTTGTGAGTGTAATATCTCAAGAAAGCCTTGTGGAAGTTTCCTTAGATTTGACACAGTTGTCCACTTGGACTCAATGAATTGATTAGTATTTGGTGGTCTAAGGGCAAAGGTCAAGGTCACTGTGACCTTACAAAACATGCTTTTTAGAAATATCTGAAGAATTCATATGCTAATTGTGACAATTTCACATAAATATCTGATAGGATTTAATGTTAAAGTGATGTTACTTTTCTCACAGTAATAAACATTTTGTGACTCTAATCTTGGGTTCCCACCTTGAAACTGTGCTGAGTGCATAGGACTTCTGTGTTGCCAGGGAGAAAGATGTGTGAGAAGCATCAATGTGTTCACAGACATCGATGTAAACTGCAACTTAACTGGTTCATTCTTTTTTTTCCCTACATGATGGTAAATCAGATAGATATCAATCTACTAATTTTTTCTAAATGAATTCATCATTGTTTTGTCTGTAGCACGTCAAAAATTGTAAGTTACCCATCACAATTTCTGAAAGCCTAACTTCTTTTTGATGCAACCTGCACTAAAGTCTAATGATATTAAATCTATTGTTACATTAGACAAAGGAAAGCAGAAAATCAGAGAATATTTTGCTTTTTTGCTTTAAAAAATTCTTTAATGATTAATCAATTGTAAATATTGCTGCACATTGTCAGCAATGTCATTTGTCAGATAACAAAATAATTGTTTCAGCCTTAAATCTATTATTTGATAAATCAAACAAACAAACAAACAAACAAACAGACAGTCCTTGTACCTGTCCTTTAAACTCATCTCTGTATCTCTGTGTGTCAGCCTCCAGTATGTAACTGTTGTGTCTCTGTGGTTTATCACAGTTACAGTACAGTGTGTCTCATCTGTAACCTGATGCTTCTAGCTGTTATCTCCGCTGGACGTTCAGTGTGTCTATAAGTTGCCTCGGGGACTTGTCACTAGATGGAGACATTAATCTAAAAGACACACATATCTAGACATGAAGTGTGTATGCTATAGCATACAGAGTGTGAGTCGTGTTGTCCAGCAGTATCTCATTTGGAATTACAAGCATCCTTGAACACAAATCACAAGCGCTGATTTTTGTCTACGGCAACGTCAGGCATTTGAAGTTGAGTCTTTTGTATCCTCATTAACTGCTCAGCTCTGTATTCCTTGGCACAGTGGTTAGGCTGTGCCTGTTGCTAAGCAACAGAGGAAAATGCCCCCCTTCTGGAGTGCTTGGCGATGTTAAGGTAGTCCAAAGAGGAGCAAAACGGTAAACAATTAAGTTAACTTTTGAAGGCCAAAACACAGATCAAAGAGGAGAAGAGACCATATGTTGGACCCAGAGTGAATATTGCGTACGTGTGTGTGTGTGTGCGTAAACGCTTGCATGCGTACACGTGTATATGTGGGTGTTCTCGCACTCTGATAGCCTAGATAGAGAGCATCTCAGCATCTTTCAGCAATCAGGAAATTAGTGTCTCTTAACACAAGCATCTAAGGTCTCGCTAATTGCCCGTCCTTCCTTTCATCATTACAGAGTGTCTAACCAAGAGAGGAGCAATTTTACTACGGAGCACTGACTAATTCAAAGTATTAAGTATTATTAATACAGCGTGTACACTTTGCACCTGCACACTCAGTATTACAGGCTTGTCCCCGACCACCGAGAAAAGAGGGGCAGAGAAAAGCTTGTTTTCTGTTTTCAGTTTCTTTGTCTATCTATCTGTCTGACTGTCTGCCCCGTCTCTCTTCCTCTGTATATATCTATGAATCTATCTGGCTCTCTCCTTCTCTGCCAGAGCTGACACCTGCTGGCTGAGTACCAGTGATACTGACTAATAAATCCTGACAGCTTCTTGCCGGAGCCAATATTAATGCCCGGCTACCTGGCAGGCTAACCTGTGAGAGTGTTTCAATAAAGCAGTCTACCCAGGGCTTCTTATTGACCGACCACAGACAAGCAGATTAAAGCCTGGCAGGATTTTTGTCCTCTTTTCGCCACAGCTTTGAGGTTAATTACCAGCCCAAGCCTCAAACGCAACCCAAAAAACAAAAACAACAACAACAAAAAAAAGAAGCTGCTACAATGAAAATGACTTTTGCCTACCTCGGGTATTGTGTTAGGCGGCTCTCTGTTGGACTACAATTTTCGCGCATCTGTTTTGTGGCATTTGTCAACAAAGGTTAAAAGGAGGTTAAACCTGCCCTGATGAAACTTACAGCCCCCCTTCCCCCACCCTCCTTGAAAGCTTGTGTTTGCTTTTGATAAGATCTCATTGAGGTAGCTCTTCATCTCATTTTACATTCCTATCACTGTGCGCTGCTGCAGGCCTCCTGGGTTTGCTGTTCCTCTGAGTCTCAGCCATCACAGGCAGCTCTTGAATTCCTCTGCAGCAGAAAGCTGTGCAGCCTCAGTTTCTTTTCTTTTTAAATCACCTTCTTTTCCATCCATCTCCTTGTTTTTTCTGTTTCCTTCATCTTGGTGGGAATTGAGTTTCAGAAGTTGGCCCATAAGTAGGAAAAGGAGCATCAGTTATTTAGAACAGGGGGCTGGTGCGAGTTAACATAATACATGTTATGCTAGCCACTTCTGCTGAAGACTGATTGCTGTTCCACTTGTTTTGTTCCACAGACCCATGCTGTTTTTAGAAACCCCCCAATGTTATATTTCTCCTAAATGGTGATATCCGCCAAGTGAACAAGTTCAAAAGACAGATGTAAGAACGAGGCAGAGAAATGATGACTGCAGGATGGCAAATAATATTTTGATTTATCTCACAATCAATTTGTTGTTTCGTCTATAAAATACCAGAAAAGGGTAAAAAAAAAAAAAAAAAAAAGATCCCACATTATTATTTTTTTGCCTAAATAAGGACTTAAACGTGCCCTATGGAATTTTGCATTATAGGAATTTTTTAGGGCTAGCAAACATCTGTTCCTCATGAAAAATTTCCAAGTTTTTCAATAATTCGACCTTCATTGTTTACACCATGTCTACTTTGCCTTACTGCCATCCAGCTGTCATCATTGGATTAATTGCCATGATAGAGTGTGTATTGCATGCATCATCCTTTGGCCCCAGTTACCAACAAAACAGCAAACAATTTGCAAAAATAATTTTCTGTAGCAATACCAGTGGTCAATAGGGTTGAGTAACATTCATGTTTGAACCAATACTAGTACTGGTACCTGGAATTCACTATTGGTATCCAGTGGTACCTTTTTTTCTGTACTTTACTTTCTCTGTAATAACAAAGATGGAATTTTAGCTGCAGGGGTGCTCTTTTCTAATCACACATAGAGCTAATCTTTTGTCTCTCAGTGTTTTCCATACATTCATTTATCTGTGGCAGTGCGCCACGAATAAATTATCTCCGCCACATAGAGATTTTTCTGTTTTTGGTGCTACCTGTTCAACCTGGCTCATAAACACATTATAATGGGACTCACTGTCTGTGAATGTAGCTTGTAGTTACAATGCTGGTGCAATAGGTGGCGGTATGCATGTAAAGATGCATTTAACGCACCTGGTCCGCCAGAAGAAGAAGAAGAAGAAGAAGAAGAAGAAGAAGCGGACGTAGCAGAACAGATCTAAAGACCTCTCTGTACAAATATGTGGGCAAACAAGTCCAAAAGTGGTCCGAACAACTCTAACTCATCATGTTATATTAGCCTGTGTCTGTCTTAACATAGCTGGAAGCTCAACATGTGCAGAGACATTAACTTACACTGTTAGCAGTGTTAACTGCAGCTTTAGTCCTGTAGCAGCTCGCCCCCGTTAATCAATTACAGCGGCTGCACCGGCAACAGGCAACGGTGGTTGTCGCGCCGCTCCCGTTGCAGTGCAGCCGCTGTAATTGATTAATGGGAGCGAGCTGCTATGGGACACAACCACCGTCTGTCGCGCGACAACTCTCTATTTTACGCGGCTCTTCTATTTTTGTCGCGCTACGCTCCCCTACGCGACCCTCTAGCAGATAAAAACTACATGAAATAGTGTGCTAAACAAGCAAAGTGTGTTTTTAAATGAATAAACCATTATCAGAGGTGATATGTGATGATTTTTTTTTTCATGCATTTACCCATGTTTATCCGTGACATTGTGTAAATGTCCGTGGCAGACATTTGAAAGCGAGTAGATGACAAACAGTACAGTGAACTTGTAGATAACTCAAATAGGCTATATGTAATAACCAAGGTGGGAAATGACGCTTACGTTTGCAGCAGGTGGAACCTGGCCACACCACCACAAATAGATTCCTGTCCTGTGGGAAACACTGGAATGGAAACATAGAAACTTTTCTCAATATTCAACCTGCTGTGTGTCATTGCTGTGTGTACAAATGAGCGATGTCTGGCTTCTTCTGGAGCCCTCTGTTGGTAGTAGTTCAGTACCCAACCCTAGCGGTCAAGAGGTCAAGTCAGTTTTTCATTTGTGGCCCAGTATCACAAATCACAAATTTACCTCAAAGGGCTTTACAGTCTGAAGGACTCCACTGGGTACTTTAAAAGGTTTATCAGTAATATCCTCTGATTCATTTTCTGTCCAGTGACTGAGCAATGAATCAAATAATCATTTCAGTCATAGATAACTGTGATGAATATTTGAAGATCCATTTAGTTTTCAGTGCTGGAGATTCTCCCAGTGAGCCATCTACCCTGACACAGGATCAGCTGCTGACCTGCAGCTCATGCTCTGCTGACCTCCTCTTAAACCAGCATGTGCAGATGCACTTTCTGTGCAGCTGCAGTCAGTTCTCTTTCCTTGCCAGTCATCACTGTATGCCATTTGTAATTTTCATTTAAGGTGTCATTAGTGATGGCACAGCGATAACATCAGCATAGATTATTGCTGGGTTTGCTTTGATTTGTTTGAGACATTCTGATGGAAGATTACCCGTGATTACAGAAAGTGGCATTTGAATGTGAGGGAAGAAAAACAGCCTCTCACGCTGCTGAATTCACAGCCTGTGTTAGTCAGTTCCAGTTACACGTCCACATGTGTAGGCAGATCACACACACACACACACACACTCACACCAACACACACACAGGCAAACAAGCTTACCACCACCTTTGTCAGCAGTATTGGCTAACTCCCCTCACCGCATCCCTCCGCCCTCATGCTGTGTCTGCCTTAAACCACTGCAGCATGCTCCAAAGCTCTTTGGGGTGCTCAAGTAAATTCCTCTGTTGTCAAAGCTTCAGGCCCCATAAAAATGCCCAGCGTATGGATTGTTTATATGGTACAAAGCATGTGCAGCAGAGACAATCGGCAGTAGCCAAGCACTGCTGGATCATCCTGCGCTATTTGTGTGTACAGCAGGCATATTTCATCCCCGTCTCATAGAAATTACATTGATATACAAGAAAATGGAATCAGCAAAGATGTTTTGAGGGAAATGTAATGCCAAGCAAATTAACTTTTTTAATGACCTAATAGGGAAATGTTGCTAAGAGTGTATCTAGTAAGTTGGAAAAATGTTCAAACTGGATAAATCAGCAAAATGTTCACTAAAAGAGGCAATCTTACAGGACAGTAGTGGTGACTATTACCTTTTTTTTTTTTTGTTAAAATGTAAAATCACAATCTTTGTGTAATCTTAACCTGAGTGCTTTTGTTACCTAACTTTAGACAGGAGTCTGGATGTGAACTGGATGTTCTGGTGTCGAGGTCTTGCATCTTGTACATCCGCCATCCTCCGCTACCACCTCCTTCCTAAGCCTACGCAGTACATGAATGTAGTGTTTGGTTACCTGAAAGAAACGAACTAGGGCTGCCCACTAATAGTCGACTAAACGTTAGTTGACCAGAGAGGTCATTTAGTCGCAAAAAACAAAACAAAACATGAAACACCACTAGGAGCTGCAACTTGTCAAAACAAATCAAAATCTATGACTGGATCATGTGGGAATTTAATTTGAAAGGACAGACACAGGAAGAGGCCACGCTTAGCAATCTGAAAGGTGTCACGTTACAAACCAATCACAGCCGACAGATATCTTTCGCTTCTTCTGTAAATATTCAGTCTGATAATCACGGAAAAGTTGATCATTTTAGTGCAGGGCTACCCAGAGCTTTACATCTGTCCCACTATACGATGCTTGTTTGCTTGGCAACCTCAGACGCAACTTGCCGCAGTGTTCTTGAAAGCTGGCACAACAAAAGGGGCCCAGCTCAAGACTTCGTGTTTTCTAGGTGGCTAAAGAGGTGGCATGTGTACGGCCCCTAGTTTCCAGGGCTGGTACCTGAGATCATTTTGAGAAGGTGAAGGACGAACACAAGGTGATGTGTAAACTCATCTTCAATCAATCATTCAATTTTATTTATAAAGCCCAATATCACAAATCACAGTTTGCCTCACAGGGCTTTACAGCATACATCCCTCTGTCCTTTGGACCCTCGCAGCGGATAAGGAAAAACTCCCCCAAAAAAAACTTTAATGGGGGAAAAAAACAGTAGAAACCTTAGGAAGAGCAACTGAGGACGGACGGACAGACGTGCAATAGATGTCGAACAGAACAGATCAACGTGATAAATTAACAGTAATCCGTATGACACAATGAGACAGAAAGAGAGACAGAGAGAGATGCACGACAGACGGTACGGTTTTGTATTTCTCTGTAATGTAGCACAGTGTTAACAATGTTACTGATACTATTCTCTGTCACACCTTCAACTCAATCCATTGTGTTGCTCCGCCTAAAATATATCATTTAATAAATGATGATGATAAATGATATCATCGTAAACTTGCGGGCGATCAGAAGACTAATGGCCTTAAATGATTGACTTGGAAAATTCTTAGTCTGGGGAAGCCATACCATAGTCCAGGCAGCAATTATGTTGCCACAACAATGTGAGTCAGAAAACAGTTTAGTAACATACAAACATAATTTGTAGGAGACAGGGTTACATATTTACCAAGCATGACCTCTCCTGTACATTTAAGGTGAAGTCAAGCACTGTGCTTCATACAAATGAGCCACAAGTAAATACTTGAAGGTATTTTTAACACTGTGAAATATTTCCTTTATTTCCTGAATAAAAGCCACATGGTGGGAGTGCTAAACAACTCAGTGAAAAGGTCAGAACGTCATGTTATGCCTCATTTTTTTTCGCCTTTTTCAAAAGATCTGTCCGCATTTAAACAATAGCTTCCAGAGCTCAGTCCACAGTCTCATTCCCACAACAGGCATAGTTTGTTAAACTCCGATGTAGAATGATTCATAGCTCGGTGAATGATCTGAATTCGGATGGCTGTGATTGATGCCCGCTTGGCGTACAACTTTTACACTTGAGCGGCACCAACAGCCCGCTGCTGGAGTTAGAAATTCAAACTTGCTTTTTCCTGATTATGTTGTTGACCACATTAGGGATGTTTATTTTTCTTTCCCATATTAAGACTGCTTTTGCTCAAGGGTGGCGAGATAAACCAACTGATGTGTATCCTATATGAATGAGTGTTTATGTTTACAGTATGCCTTTGATCTGCGTGTGTGTGGTTGATGTTTACACTGTAAGTTAAAGCTGCCAATAGTGCAGAGCAAAAAGCATGTCCTATATCCCTACTTGCGGCATCTAGACATGGAGATTAGAAATAGCAGGCGGGGTACCAACAGTCAGGGTTGCATAAATTTCCACACAGAGACCTCAAGCCTTTGCTGAGATCTCTGCAGCAATTATAACGGGAGGGAGGGCCCCTGTTTCGTTTTATGTTGCTGCAGCAAGGGCTTGGAGAGCACCCACTGTCTCCTGGCATGCCGCTCCTCATCAGCGCCGCAATAAATCAATTTTCATCCTCACACCAGCCCCACCAACACCCTCCTCACCTCCTGCTCCCTTTTCTCTCTCCACCTCTATACTCCCACTTGGCTCCTTCTCCTCAGCCCTCTCCCGTTCGCCGAGATGGTTCTCAGCTCTGAATAGAGGCAGGGCGAGGCTGAAGTCGTCTCGAACCCCCTGCTCCTCCTCTACCACATTTCCTCTCTTGACTTGAATGAAGCTGGTGGGTGTCTTTCGTGTCTGAAATGTCACTCAGCTTGACCTGAAGTCAACATGTGTACGTACACCGTCTTAGAGCGAGTCGTGAATAGGCTGTCGGTATGCATACATCTTTTAGCAGCCACTCACTTCACATACAGTAAGCAGACGGTGATATCTTCCAAGTCTTCAAGAGCCTGTGAGCTATGTGACACGACAGCAAAAAAAAAAAAATTTAAAGGGCTCCGACTAAGTGAGAGCTAGTCTGAGAGTTGTGTCTGTCAAGTGGAGTTCCTGCTGAGCTATGAAAAGGGAGAGGAAACGGCAATCCAGACCCTTCTCTTTAAATGTCAGCTGAGCTCCAGCCTCAGGACAGGTGCTGAAGGAGGGCCATTCTCAGTGGCCTCTGTGTGTGAATGGCTCTCGGTCAGCTTTGATCTCATCTCCATATTAACCTGAGGGCACTTCTTGATATTTGGAACAGACACACTCAGAGGCACACACGCTTCCGGAAGCATTGTCTTCAAAGAGCTTCTGTTTGTCTCAGGAAGGATACTGTAAGAGCGAGCACTGTTTATGACAGCGGTAGGCATACATGCTGCTACAATTTCAGATCAAAGCTTTATACTTATTTATACTTTGCATTGGTTCTTGCATCAAAAGTATTTGTGTGGGTCATTGTACCTAATTTGTTTCAGTTACGTAGCCAAAGGTATGGGTTAAACTAATGGTTATTTTCATCATTGATTAGTCTTTCAATGTATCCATTAATGTGCCAATAAAATGTCAGAAAATAGTGATAAATGCCCGTTTCCCAGAGCCCAGGGAGAGTCTTCAATTAGTTTTTTTTTGGGGGGGAACCAACCAGACAATCATTTTACTAGGACTGCTCCTGACTAATAGTCGTCATTTAAGGCCATTAGTTGACTAGTCGCCCGCATGTTTACGATATTAATTGAATTATTAAGTGATATATTTTGGGCGGGGCAACACAATGGTTTGAGTTGAAGGTGTGAGAAAGAATAGTATGTGTAACATTGTTAACACTGTGCTACATTACAGAGAAATACAAACCGTACTACTGAACCTTCATTAATATAGGCCTATATTTTATCTACAAGTGCACGTCACACACTGAGCGAGCCGCCTGTTAATGACGCTGTCGGCAAAGCAGTAATGATTGTGCTAAGTGGCAAATGGGCAAGTAGCTACTTCCATGTTTCAGATGATACGTCATGTTTGTAGTCGACCAATGAAGATGAGTTTACATATCACCTTGGGTTCATCCTTCACCTTCTCAAAATGATCCCACACTTTGGATTTCCTACCCGATATGTTATTAACTAGCCTCTGGGATAACTGCAGGTACTATCCCTGTAAATTATGGGCCGTACATATACCATGTCTTTAGCTGCCTGGAAAACACGACATTGTGCCTTTTTTGTGTCCGCTTTCAAGAGCGCGTCTGAGATTGCTACCTAACCCTCACAGCTCGCAGCTCCTAACAGACTAATGATGTTTTTGTTTTCGCTTTTTGTTTTTTTTTGTGACTAAACGACCAATTAGTCGTGCAGACTAATGACCCTTCTGGTCGACTAATGTTTGGTCGTCTATTAGGGAGCAGCCCTACATATTACGTTATAAAGCAGAGAAAATAAGCACATCCATACACTTGAGAAAAGTATGCTTTTGAATTTTCATGCTTGATAAATGAGTTTCATTTTCTCTTGATCAACTAAGTGACTAATTGTTTCAGCACTAGACATAAGCATCTCTTTTTCATTTTTCTTTCTGGCCACAACAGCAGGGCTGGTTTTGTTTTCACCCTGTGGGTCTGTTTTTGTATGTGTCATCGTGACAAAATGTGGTCCTTGAGACACCTACTGTAGCGGGAACCACCACAGAAGCTGTTTTGAGCACTTAGGCAAGTGTTTATAGGTCTGTCTTGGACAGATTTGTCACTGCGATAGCACACAGTCGTGCAAGATGCAGTCACGAAGCTTAACAGGTGTTTAGTTGAGCTCAAAATGAAGGCAGAGTTTGGAGATGGCTGTGGTCCAATGGTCCAAGCAAGGGGCTGTTTGCTGGTGAAGTATTCCTTTGAGTCGTGGATCACTACATCAAGGCTGGTGTGATCCCATCACAAGATGGTCTCCTAGTTTTTACTGTCTCACAAATGAATTGGTGAAATATGTCCCACAAGACCTCTTTCCTGATTATTTTTTATTATTGCCTATGATATTCAGGAAAAAGAATTTATGGTTACTGCTGTTAAAATTTTATAGAAAAGGTTTATTTTCTTCTCTCTTTAGGATTTCAATCAGTAGACCTTTTAGAGATTGACTGAAGTCTTTGCTGACTCCAGCATCTTCATTCTTCTCATTTAATTTGCCGAGACTTTAAAAGGCAACCTATATATAGAGGAGACATGCCTCTCCTTCACTGCTCCTAAATGCTTTGAGAATGCTCCTTTTAGATATATAACTTTTATTTATGCTGTTATGTATCCATAAAAAAAGCCAAACTAGCAAATAAAACATTTGCAAAGCATCTATTTGTTTTTTGTTCTCTTACTACCCAATGACACATCAAAAACAATGTCTCACTGGCAAAAGGGGGGCTTTAGATGTGATATAGAGGTGTGCTAAACTTTCTCTTTCACCAATCCAGCTAATCTGAAGTGAAATACATCTGTCATATAAATCCGCACGTATCTCTATGAATAAAAATTTGGCAGTGTTATCTCTTAAAGCTATTGGCGAGCACCTTTGCTAAACACTTACCAAGGAGTGCTCACAAATCTTCTTTAACTGAGGTCCCTGCTAGATTGCTTTGCCTTTCTCACAGCTGCCACTCTGGCTCCTTTTTATAAACTACACTTCACCCAGTACACTGCCTCTCTCTAAAAAAGCTTTGTCTACTTTAACCTTTTGCATAAAGGCTTTAAAAGGAAGTAGTTCCACATCTTTTAAACAGCTCTCTTTTGGATTACACCTGCCAGGAGAAAACTAGGCTTCAACAGCAAGAGCAGAAGTTCAACCACAAAAATAGTCCAGAGATACTAAAGCATGGCACATAATCAAGTACATATTGGGTTTTTTTTAACCGAGAGAGTGTGGCATCCATCCATCCCATACTTATACAACCTGCCAAGTGGCTCAGCAAGTGAAATATCCCTATGGCCCATTTAGCACAACAAGGGCTATACTGTACACAGTTCCTGTTTGTGAAGAAGGTAAACAAACAAACAAACTAACAGGAACACATTTATGCTATGATGAAATCCAACAATCCCTGACTATGAAGGGTCAACACTACCATTGTGATATGTAGGTGTGCTTTTTGTTGAGCCTCAGAAAGGTAGTTAACTCATGGTCAACCCGATTATTACTACCACTGCCACAACTACTACTAATAATGAGATGAAATAGAAATAATGGTAACAATATACCAGCATATTGAAAGTTCTTTCTTTCTATATTACAGTGGTATTTTTAGGCAGGATTTATGGCAGTCTTTTACATGTTTAGGTGCTCTGTCTTGCCAGACTCTACTAACGCTATCAGAAATGATAAAATATTTATAATGCACAATTAGGCTTATTTATCATCTGGGAAAATAAGCTTCACACAGCCGTATGTAATATGCAAGACAATTGTTTGAACTGTTTTCTACTGACTAGGTTGATAATGATATTACGGGAGTAAGGATCTAATTCCAAGGCAGAGCTCACTGCCACTGCTAGGTTACCAATTTCTAGTAGAAACCCTTGCTAAGGTTAGGGCAAGATTATTTCTATGGTAAACAAACTGTGGTTAACCCTATGGGCCCTAGGTGTTTTTGGGGTGTTTTTACTGCCTTTACTTTTAATCTCATATCACAGTCATTATAAAGGCTACATACACATGCTGTATCTTGTTTTTTTTCAGGACAGTGTGGGCAGATCCAGATTTGCCATCATTCCATGTCCTCCTATGTGCCTGTCTTTTATATTAATTTCCATATCAATGAAAAAAACAAATCCATGTTACTAAATTCTTACATTTTTACATGTGTCTCACCATAGCAAGTTGGAAAATGACATACAGTCAGGTCCATAAATATTTGGACATTGACACAATTTTCAGCATTCCAGCTCTGTACAACACCACAATGGATTTGGAATGAAACAATCAAGATGTGCTTTAAGTGCAGACTCTGAGCTTTAATTTGAGGGTATTTGCATCCAAATCAGGTGAACGGTGTAGGAATTACAACACATTTTATATGTGCCTTCCACCTTTTTAAGGGACCAAAAGTAATTGGACAATTGGCTACTCAGCTGTTCCATGGCCAGGTGTGTGTCATTCCCTCGTTATTTCACTTACAAGGAGCAGATAAAAGGCCTAGAGTTCATTTCAAGTGCGGTATATTCATTTGGAATCTGGTGAGGTCATCTCTCAATATGAAGTCCAAAGAGCTGTCACTGTCAGTGAAGCAAGCCATCATTAGGCTGAAAAATCAAAACAAACCCATCAGAGAGATAGCAGAAACATTAGGTGTGGCCAAATCAACTGTTTGGTACATTCTTAAAAAGAGAGAACGCACTGGTGAGCTCAGCAACACCAAAAGACTTGGAAGACCACGGAAAACAAGTGTGGTGGATGACAGACGAATCCTTTCCCTTGTCAAGAAAAACCCCTTCACAACAGTTGGCGAGATCAAGAAAACTCTCCAGGAGGTGGGTGTATCTGTGTCCAAGTCAACAATTAAGAGACGACTTCACCAGAGGAAATACAGAGGTTTCACCACAAGGTGTAAACCATTGGTGAGCCTCAAAAACAGGAAGGCCAGATTAGAGTTTGCCAAGAAACATCTAAAAGAGCCTGTACAGTTCTGGAACAACATCTTATGGACAGATGAGACAAAGATCAACTTGTACCAGAATGATGGAAAGAGAAAAGTATGGAGAAGGGAAGGAACTGCTCAAGATCCAAAGCATACCACCTCGTCAGTGAAGCATGGTGGTGGTAGTGTAATAGCGTGGGCATGTATGGCTGCCAGTGGAACTGGATCTCTTATATTTATTGATGATGTGACTGCTGACAAAAGCAGCAGAATGAATTCTGAAGTGTTTCGGGCAATATTATCTGCTCATATTCAGCCAAATGCTTCAAAACTCATTGGACGGCGCTTCACAATGCAGATGGACAATGACCCGAACTGTGAAAGCAACCAAAGAGTTTTTAAAGGCAAAGAAGTGGAATGTTCTGCAATGGCCAAGTCAATCACCTGACCTGAATCCGATTGAACATGCATTTCACTTGCTGAAGACAAAACTGAAAGGAAAATGCCCAAAGAACAAGCAGGAACTGAAGACAGCTGCAGCAGAGGCCTGGCAGAGCATCACCAGAGACGAAACCCAGCGTCTGGTGATGTCCATGGGTTCGAGACTTCAGGCTGTCATTGACTGCAAAGGATTTGCAACAAAGTATTAAAAAGTGACAATTTTATTTATGATTATGTTAGTTTGTCCAATTACTTTTGGTCCCTTAAAAAGGTGGAAGGCACATATAAAATGTGTTGTAATTCCTACTAGGGGTGTAACGGTACATGTATTTGTATTGAACCGTTTCGGTACGGGGTGTTCGGTTCGGAACGGAGGCGTACCGAACGAGTTTCTGACGTATTAAGTAGAGGACCGAACGTGGAGCAGAGCATGCTGCAGCCGCGCACACCGAGAAAAACAAACACAGCAAACAGCAGTTGTAGTGGACGTCATGGCTAATGCCGCTAGCATTGGCAATAAGCCAGAGCTTGAGGACCCTCCCGCGACATTAAGGTCTCCCGTTTGGGAACATTTCGGCTTCCCGGTGAAATATAAACAGGGAAAAAGAGAGGTTGATAAAACTAAAGTGGTTTGTCGCCATTGTTCATCCGAGATCGGGTATGTTTCTGGCAACACGTCAAACCTGTTAACTCATTTGAAACGGCACCACCCCAGCGTGAACATCGCTACAACGAAGAGAAAGACGAGCGTAGTACAAACACAGCTCCCCACCGCATTTAAACAGCCTTTCCCCGGTGAGTCAGATCGGGCTAAAGCAATAACAAATGCCGTTGGTGTTTTTATAGCTGCAGATTTAAGACCCTATTCAGTGGTAGAGAACGCTGGCTTCAAACACATGATAAAGGTAATTGAGCCTCGATATCAATTACCTTCTCGCCCACATTTTAGCCAGAAAATCATACCGGGCCTTTATGAAAAAACAAAAGCTGCTGTTACCCAAGATCTGTCCTCTGCATCTGCCATTGCACTCACAACAGATGGATGGACATCCAGAGCTACAGAGAGCTATATAACTGTGACTGCCCACTACATCACCCCTGAGTGGACTTTAGCAAGCTATGTTCTGCAAACTCAGCCTATTTATGAACAACACACCAGCGCAAATCTAGCAGAGGGACTTAAGGGGACTGTGTTGGAGTGGAAGCTCGAGAGGCCAGGAACAACAATTACTGTCACAACCGACAATGCAAGAAACATTGTAAATGCAGTAAAAGAAGCTGGTCTGGGCCCCCAAATTGGATGTTTCGCTCACACAATAAATTTAGCTTCACAAAAAGCAACAGGACTTAACCAAGTGTCCAGAGTGCTAGGTAGAGTGAGAAGGATTGTCTCTTTCTTTCACCGAAGCTCAACAGCTGCACACATACTTGAAAGCAAACAGGAGATGCTCAGTATACCAAAACACACCCTCATTCAGGATGTCCCCACTCGCTGGAATTCCAGTCATGACATTCTGGAGAGGTACCTGGAGCAGCAGGCAGCAGTCTACTCGGCCCTGACCGAAAAAGTCATCAAGAAAAACAAAGATATAAACACACTGTCTGACCAGGATGTGAGGATGGCAGAGGAGATTGTTGAGGTCCTTAAACCACTCAAAACCATCACTACACTGATAAGCACTGAAGCCACACCCTCAGCATCTATGATCCTGCCCCTCAAAACCACAGTGCTGAAATCTATGGAACCCAGTGAAGAAGACAGTCCAACTGTTAGTGAAGTCAAGGCTGCCATCAGAGACAACCTTGAGGACCGATACTCTGATTGTGAAGACTTCCTCCACAAATGTACTGCGCTAGACCCCAGGTTCAAGGCCCTACCTCATGTGGATGATGCCTGTCGTGAGAGAATCTACAACAGCCTCATCACAGAGATTGTGTCAATGGAAGAAAAGGTATTGTAATCATTTTTGTTTGTAGAAAATGTATTTTTTAAATTTGAAACAAAGAAACTGGTGTTAATAGTACTCATTAAACATTCATATATTTGTTATTTTATTTTGCAGAGTGAGGAGGCCACAGTGACATCAGCAGCCAGTTCATCCTCAGGGGCACCAGAATCATCTCCACCTGTCAAGAAGTCTGCAATGACTGAACTGTTCGGTGCACTCTTCAACACTCAGGTGGGAGACAAGCCTACTTTACAGCTGGTGAAAGAAGAGGTTACCTCATACAAGGCAGTCAACTGCATTCCACTGGATGCTGACCCACTTCTGTGGTGGAAAACCAATGAGGCCATCTTTCCACTTACTGCTAAATTAGCCAGACACTACCTCGCCATACCTGCTACCTCCGTGCCCAGTGAGAGGGTATTTTCCACAGCTGGAGACATTGTAACTGCAAGCAGGTCTGCTCTTTCTGCAGATAATGTGGATAAGCTGGTTTTTCTAGCAAAAAACATGAAGATTGAGTGAAAGTCATCAGGGCTAAAGGGGGGGGTAAAAGTTAATCTGAGAAACTTGAAACCGTTCAGTGTTGCAACTGTTCAATTTTGCACATCAGATATTTTTTAAAGAAAAAGTCTGAGCCAATGTTACTTATTTTTATTTTGTTTTTCAAAATATCTACATTTCAGAATATTGTATTTTCTATTTTTGAGCAGAATTCTAGCTTTGTATAGGCTAATGTTCCTATTGTTAAAAGCACAAAAGTGTGTAATAAACAACTAGCACATTTATATTTTGCATTTTGTTTTCTTACTGTACCGAAAATGAACCGAACCGTGACCTCAAAACCGAGGTACGTACCGAACCGAGATTTTTGTGTACCGTTACACCCCTAATTCCTACACCGTTCACCTGATTTGGATGCAAAAACCCTGGTGTTGTACAGAGCTGGAATGCTGAAAATTGTGTCAATGTCCAAATATTTATGGACCTGACTGTATTCTGCCATATATGAAGAGGGGAGACACTCTGGAATCTGGCAATATAAGAACCATGATGGTGGGACATTCTGTCACTTCACAGCTGTCCAAAACATGTGGTTTGTGCCAGGCGGAAAATGATTGCCAGTATTTTTTCATTAAGAAATTCCATTGACTCATTCACAAGTCAAAAATGTGTTTTATCTGAAAGAAACATGCAATATTTACATTTAAGATAATAGAAAAATAGTCAACCAAGTGCAATGATGTCCTCCAAGATAATATTTGCCACTTTGTTTGCAGTAAACAAAGTTTGCTGTTGTTTTTCAGTTTTTCATAATTAGGCTACAGTTGTCTGGGTGTGCGAAGGTGAAGTGGCTGGTCTTGTCATAAAAAGTTTGATGGCGTGTCAACTGGACAGTGTGGAAATGTTTGCATCTCGAAAGCTGGACTACAAATGTGGATAGACAGGGAGAAACACACGCAAGCCTAAGACGTGGTAAGATACGATATTCCTCACTATATGAAGTGACTGATAACAAGATCTGTATAATTGGCTGTAAAGAAATTCATCAGGTTTTTATTTTGTAGACAATTAATCTGGATTTATAGCATGATGGGATGACAGCACAATGATGTGTGTGGTATCACTGGAAAGCTCTGCTCCTGCACTTTCATGTGATATGTGTGGCATTTCCCTGCATTCGCGAGTAATCCATCCAAGAGTAATGTGTGTGCAAAGCTGTATGAAAGCTCTGTTGTACATAATTTTAGTGTAAATTTATCATTGTTTTTCAACTACCGACAAGTGCTTGGTCTTGTCGGAAAGCTACAATTCCGCTGTTTCACGTGATATCTGTGGCTTCTCACTATGATGCACGGTCGCCAAGAAAATCAATAGGGGATAACAGGTGTGAATTTGGACGTACTATGCGTCGTTCAGGCCCATAGGGTTAAAGGATGGTTAACTGTTCTGCAACTAAAATACCTGGCTAATTCCCATCATTTCCACTTTATGTTGTAGGGCTGCCCCCTAATGGGCAACAAAAGTTAGTCATTAGTTGGCTAGATTTCACTGGTTGCTTTGTCACAGTAAAAAATAAACAAAAAATAAGCGCAAAACTCTATTAGAAGCTGCACCTTGTCAAAATAAATCAAAACCTATATGACTGGACCATGTGATTTTAATTTGAAAGGACAGCCACAGGAAGTAGCCACGCTCAGCAGTCATAGAGGAAGGAGCATTAATTTACTGGGCTGGTACCTGCGGTTATTATGTGAATTCTCGGATATTAAATATGCATCTGCAATTTGCTGTGGTCCCAAAAGTATTTTTTCTTAAAGTGTACTGAGGAAGCATATCACATGACGTGGTTAAGCTATGTTCAAGACTGCAAACATGACCACAAATACTGATATACTGAATGTCTTGTAAAAAAAATTTGATTCTTGCAAAATATTATTTAGACAGATGTAGATCTTCCTCTGTCTTTGAAGCATTTAAACATGGTTTAAATTTTTTTATTTTCAGTAGTCCACTTTTATGAGACAGACTATATTTTTTGTATAATTTATTTTGACTTGATATTATTTGCTTTTAGCAGTATATGTGGCAGTTATGGTTTTGTGTATTGTAATTAATATGATTTACAGATGTCTGTTTGAACCTTTGTACTGGTAAAGTCGGAAAAAAGTTGATTAAAAAGCTACATTATTTCTTAGCATGTCACAGTTGTAGACATTGTAGTCCAGTACAGGATGGCGTTCAGACCATAGATTGTAAAAATAATGGACGTAGCTACCCTGACCTCACTCAAATCTCAAGTTTGGCATTCAGTCCATCGTCATCTTGTTTTATTGGAGCCACAAGTGACCATATTCAGGTGAGAGGCAAGCACTGTATAGGAGTGAGGGGTGAATCTGACTGAGCAGCTGCCGACACTATCAGCAGAAAGCCTGTCACTCAAAGCAGTCCGCCTTTAAATAAAAATAAAATAAATAAAATGTAAATGGATGAGTTACATAAATAGTCACCCTCCGTACAGTTATCATGAATGTTGAAATGAGCTATAGAGACCAAAACCATTTTTTGTACGAGACTGTAAACATGTTTACTTTTGTTGTAAAGTTGGACATTTTAACATGGGTGTCCATGGGGATTGAGTGGCTAATGAAGACAGCCTCAAGTGGCCATTCAAAGAACAGCAGATTTTGGCACTTCTGTGTTGGTTTAATCTTTCAGCCCTGGAGGCTGCCACTTGGTTCAGACCCACACATACAGAGATGCATGGAGCAGCTTTAACAAACACCAAGGCTGACTGCCATTTGCAACAGCTTTATGAACTCCAACTGGTAACATCAAACTACCATTGCACAGCAGGGAAAAGAAGTTTTGTTTTCTTTTGTGATATTATTTTTTTGCTGTGATGGCAAACACGTCACCAGCGGAAACACGGTGGCACGCTAGGCTGGCTCCCACTTTGCTGCAGTCTAAAACAAATGGCTCTATCATTTCTCTTTGGCAGTTTTTGCAGCGTCTTTCCTTCCCTACTCTGTGCTGATTGCGATACAGCGCTACCACTTCACTGGAAATCACACCGTTGTGATGTACAGCTGCTAACTGTGACAGATTTGATTGCAGCGATCAAACACATCACTATATAACCTGTTTTTGTCCTGCTGTTTTAATAAGTGTTGTTGTGCTCCAATTGAAGGTCTGATATGATAAAACACATGACATGATATATTGCAAACATATTGCTGTAGATAGAATTTCCTTTGCTGTAGCTATCTGCCATGTACCCCACAATAAACCTGGACCAGTGCTGTGACGGAGGCAGCAGTTAGGGACTGTCATAAAAGAGATTAATGTCCTAAGCCCTGTGTTAGATGGTGAGGCCATATCAGACTACAGTTTAACCTGTATGCCTGTGTGACATATCCAGCCTCTATTTCAGCCACAGGAGGCACTAACATTTTGACAGGAGTTGTTTGTCAGTCCCAACTTAATGAGATTGGATCTGTCCACTGGTTCACCCGTCCGTCAGTGCAGCACACTGGTAAAGGACTGTAAATGTCTGTCATCGGTTCTTGGATAGTTTGGGAGAGACATTGTTTACTGCACAGAGAAAAAGCGGAAGAAGTGTTTTACAAATGGGAGAAAAATAAGAACAGCTGCGATTGTACATGACCCCTATTTTGTTGCCTTTGATATAAAATACAGAGCTGCTGAGATATTCCCACACTTCAAATTTGCAAACACAGCACAGTTACCATGGTTCTCCAAAATTATCAATTTTCTGCAATTTATTGTGATGATCCAGTGTCATGTTTATCTTTTCATACAAGAGAAAGATTACATACCGCTGTGTCTGCCTGAAATGAAAGGATATGTCTGGCAGTACTTTACATTTTTTCTTATTGTCAACAAATCCAATGAAATGACCCAAGCCAACAAAACATTTATAAATTAGTCAGTTCCACATGTACATCGTCCTGATGCTGTAAAGACTCACTCGCTCACCAAACGTGTTTTATCTGCAGCTGAATATAGTCCTCAACAAATACCATATTTACTCTTGTTCCAGTTAAGTTTGCTAAAAACTACTGTCCCCCGCTGTTTTCTGTTTGAACATCCACGTCTTCAAACAAATGGGCTGTTGGCTCAGTCCCACAGACAGGTTAGAAAGTATTAAGAGACAGACTGTTGATTTTGGTTGGATAAAAAACTAAAAGATAGAATATTGTGATGCTGAAAAGGTGATTGGCTGTGATCTGCCGTCCCTCCAGGACCCTGAGGTGGACAGGAAAGATTGTGGCTTTCCCCTCCCACCCTGGACACAAACTCAGACCTAGAGTTGTCTTGCTTTGGTCCAAATCAGGAACTACTTATGTTACTTTGTTACTTAAGTTGCTTAATTGCCCAGAATTGGTTCGTGTTCTCACAGCAGCATTTACAAGTGGACCAGATAAAATACCTTGTGTGAGAAAGCTGCTCTTGAGTTGTCAGAATTTCCATGCGGGAAAAATCCAGCAAAAAAACAAAACGTTGAAGAAGAGTACACTTGCAAGATAAATGTGACACTTTCTAATGTCACAGTGGAGGGACAACTATGCAGATTGATTTTAGTGCTGCTCATCGTGGACTATATTGCTGTCATTGTTCATTTTAGTCAAACCATACAGTTTGAAAACAAGGCGCATTGGATGTGCTGAATGTTTATATTAAGGCAGTACAGGAGGAGGTGCACATTAATAATCCTCCAGGACTTTAACATGCTCATGTTTAACCCAAACAATGTGTCATGTGACTGCAGTTGGTTCAGATCCAGGTTGGAACATGTTCTCACCGCAAACAAACCGCACTAGAGTTTGTTTGTAACCAGACCACTGCTTCAAGATCTCGGTCCAGTTGTTTTGGTGCGCACCCAAATGCTGTGTTCACACCTTCCCCAAACAAACCTCACTTAAAAAGCAAATTAACTTGAGTTTGATTGAACCGAACTAAACAGTGCAGGTGTGACAGCACCCTGATTCTCCCCATAAACACTATCTTTATGTGTTACAATAGTACACATCTGCACATTGCACATATTTTCTCTACAGTGAACTTTTGAACATCCCCTTTTCACAAAAATGCACAGCTTTCTTATTCTGTAACATCATATTGTACAATTTATGTTAGAGTATGTTTTTAAGTATCTTTCCATATTTTTATTGTAATTTTTTTATTCTATGTTTATGTTCTTCACTGTTGCAGTGAGTCGCCTTTATTTCCTTTGCCTCTTAATAAATTCGTTGTGTGTTTATATGCCTCTGAGCCAACAACAGCCATGGCTGGAAGCATTATGTTTTCTGGTTATCTGCCCGTGCCATTCTTGTTCACACAATTTCCAAGAACACCTTGAGGGAGTTTCTTCACTTAAACTCATTAATGAACTGATTAGATTGTGGTGGTCAAGGATCGAAGGTCACTGTGACCTTGTTTGTCTCATTCTTGTGAACGTAATAGCTTGAGGAAATTTTTCTCATATTTGGCACATACATTTACTTGGACTGAACAGTTAACTGATTTGATTTTGGTGGTCAAAGGTTAGGGTCACTGTGACCTTGCGTCTGTTTAATTTTCACTAAAGTGGTATCTCAATAACACCTCAAAGGGAATTCCTTCAAAGTTGCCATAGATGTCAGTGATGATGATGAATGGAGTCTATGATGAACTTATTAGATTTGGTCGTCAAAGTTCAAGGTCACTGTGACCTTGCATCCATCCGTCTCATTCTCTTGAAAGTAATATGCAAAGAACACCTTGAAATAATTTCTTTGAATTTGAAACAGATGTCCACTTGGACTTAACTTAATTTATTGATTATATATTTATAACTGCCTCTTTTGCACACTTCTGATTTTAATATTAAAGACACTCGATATATGGTAGCTGCTACAGGAATTGCTGCCAAACAAAGTTTCGTTGTATCGTGTGTACAATGACAATAAAGCTTCTTCTTCTAACTTTAACGATAATCTGATTAGAATTTGGTGGTTGAGGGTCAAAGGTCAGTATGACCTTACAAAACATGTTTTTGGCCATAACTCAAGAATTCATATTCTAATTATGACAAATCGTCACACAAATGTCTAAGAGGATAAAATGATGAAGTGATGACATTTTATATCTGAAAGGTCAAAGGTCAACTACACTTAAACATCATTAAACACTCACACTTCTCTGGCCATTACTGAATATCATTTCTCAGGAACAGAAGGGCAGACATTTGATCAGATACTGAATTGGTGACACTAATCTTGAAAGTGTGCTGATTTTATAGGTTTCCTTTGCTGCCAGGGAAGATGTGTAAAGCATTCATGTTTTTATACAATATTGTAAACTGTAAGACAAACTTGACTGATGCACAGATGCGTATAACCATGGGACGGTAATTCTAGTTAATTTATGCTAGGGCTGTGACTGTATGTATTTTTTCTCACAGCGGTGCTCAAATTGGTGACTTAAAGGAATACTCAGACGATTTGGGAGTTATGCCCTTTCCCTATCATTTTCATATTGAGACAACGTGATGGATATTGTTGCCTACAGTAAAAGTGAACAAATAAATGTTACAGAAACCCTGCAGCTGGCATTTCTGCACGTGCATTTAAAATAAACATGTTTAAACATTAATTCAAAAAACGAGAGTCCGTTTTAGTCGTTTTAGAAGAGGTTTGATACGTGAACTATAGTGTGTTTACGTCCTGCGCGGAGGGATACACCGATGAGCAACAGCTGCAGCTGGTGCTCCGGAGGATTCAGCCTATCTTCTCACCCGCTCAGTATCCAATACCTGGGAGTTCCTCATCTGTATGCTCCGGCTCAAACAGATATGGCTCTGGGTCTGTGTCCGCTACAAGAAACTCTTCAAAATCGCGTTCAAAGTCGTCCATTGCAGCTACTATTGTCTCTAGATATCGCTAGGCTAAATAAACAGCTGAGTTTTATTTACAGGCTAAATCTGTGCCTGTGCCTGATCACCGGTGTATCCCTCCGTGGATCACAGCGCCGGACGTACTGACCCCAATGCTAACCGCTGAGACCCAGCCACTGGACGTACAGACACAAAAACTATATCCATCATGTTGTCTCAATATGAAAATGATAGCGAAAGGGCATAACTCCCAAATCGTCTTTTTAACATTTGGCTCAGGAACCAGACCTGCTGCCATGATGAATCAGCTTTTTGGTGAGGACCTCTTCACCGCGGTAGGCATCACATGACCGCGGTATTGCGGTGATGCGGTTATTGTCACAGCCCTAAAATATGCACCACAGACCAAAGCAAATTCCTTGTGAGTGAGAACCTACTTTGTATTAAATCTGATTCTGATGTCAGCCTTATCCTTTAATTTCTTAAGCAGCAGCTCCCTCACGTTAGCATTAGATTAAAAGACGTGGCACAGATGAACACGGAGCATCAACCACACTGCCCTTCACCTTATTAGCAAGATCTGATGTGAAATTTTGTTTGCACTGTAACTCTCAGCTCTTTGGCCAGGCAACAGAGGTCTTAAGAGATTTACCTTTACTGCCCACACAAGCAAGGTAGAACAACTGGACACAGCAGTAAAGCAGCAAAATAAGTTGAACTCACCCATCCTGTGCTCCTTAACACTGTCAGGACCCTGCTGGATTTATCAGATGTCATGCTGCCTTTTCACCACGTCCCAGCGGCTCATGTGGCACGCCGAAATTCCTTCCCCTCACCATTAATCTCACTGTTAAGACGATGAAAATGCTTCACCCCCTCTCCTTTCTCTCTCTCTGTCTGTTTTCTTGTCTCATATATTCCTCCATGGCCAGTGCCCTCCCTCCCCTCCTGCACTTTACAGTCTTTTACACTGAAGACACCGCGATAAGGTCTAAATATCTGACGCCATTTTTATTTTTCATCTTCCCCCGAGGGCTCTTTGTCAGCTTCTTATCAGAATGTCAGTCCTCTGCTTGAGTAAGTAAACAAACAAGCAGCAGCAGAAATGATGTATCAGAGAACTGCCACCGGTTGGGGATGAGCTGTCAGTCGCTCTGTTGAGCTAATGATCACTGTTGGGTGCTGTGGGAATTGAAGGTCTCTAATTCAGGCCACATTTTTTTCTTCTTCTGTTCATGCTGTGCTCTCACTCATGCATGTGCTGTTGGATTCTTGATGTCTAGATTCTTGATTCTGTGTAGATAGGTCGGTATCCCAGTAGCTTTGTGGTTTGAGAGCTTCGTTAGCCTTTCCTGCGACTGACAGAGGACAAAGGAAGTCCAGAGTTTCTTTGATCATGGCTGTAAATGATGGTTGAAATGGGGGATTATTTTGCCCATTGCATTTTCCAAGAGCCTAAGATGCTGCTCCAAAATGCTGCTTTCAGTGCATAAACATAACCGTCAAATTAATAATCATGCTTTAGCTGCCATGAGCGCATATTAAATGGAAAACAAATGAAATGTTCAGTTTGAACATTTTGGGACTTTGCATGAGTTCATTAAGGACATTTCTTTGACATGTTGATTAAAAATGTAATATGGATGGCATCTCGTTTCCCTTTACAAAGCACATGTGGTTAAAAAAAAGTAGCATTTACTCATAATTATAAATGGGCTGAATTTCTAAAAATGGCAGGGTTGTAAATTCCTTGTTTTAGCCAATAAAAGTTGCAAAACCCAAAGAAAATAATGATGTAAAACCGAGGAAAGCTGTAAATCCTCTCACCCAAGAAGCTTGGACCACCAGTGTTAGGATTTTTATTTGATTAATGTCTTGAATGATATATTAGTTATTTTTTAAATCTTTCTATCAGTTTTCTGTCCATTGACGTCTCCATTAATCAAGACAGTCTTGCTCCCAGTTTGTGAAATACTGACACTTGGTCAGTGGCCCTCCACGTCAAACTTTGACGCTCTAGGTGCCACTCTTTTCAAAATAAACTTCCATTTTCATAGGAAATGTAAAATTTACGCTTGTTAAATGCATACAGTGTAAATTTAGAACATAGGGGGGGAAAAAAAGTTTTCAGTTTTACTTCGTTAGGTTTAGGCATCAAAAGTACCTGGTCAGGTTGAAAAAAGACAATGGTTTTCCTTAAAGTTACGAGTATTGACCTGCTGGCCTCACCACAGTGCTGTATATTAAGCAGTAGCGCTTCTGTAGATTTTTAGTCCCAGTAACGTTATATCCAGTGATGTGATATCCATTGTTATCTTGAGGGAGCTTTTGTTGTGGACAGAAAATGTCTCGGCATCATCATGTAGCTCTTCAAATGTTTTAGCTCATTTTCCATATTTGTATCCAAGTACCGCAGTTGTAAAACGTTTAGCTGCCTGCTAGCAAGCAACTCCACTGTAGAAGATGGCTGTATGTTTCCTATACCGTTCAATTGTTTTGTCAAGGTGTAGTCTAACAGTCCCTTGTTTGAACTCCATCTGCTGTTGCTTAGGCGTTGCAGCTACGAGCCAATACAGTTAGGAAATGTTTTGGGCTGCAGGGCTGAGTTTCCCAAAACATGATCCTTCTTAGCAGTGTTGTCTTCTTTGTTGCTTAGAAAAACTACACTGCAAAAAAGAAAAGCGCCTTGCGCCCTCTAGCATCCCCACTCGGTCATCTACAGCCAGGACGTACTCAGAGTATAAATGACACTAGTGTGCGTGCGTCAAGGTCATGGCGTGATGGCGAGTCAAGACGAGAGTCCTAAGACTAGTTTTTTTTTATTTAAAGTTACTTTACTCAGTAACGCATTACTTTTTGGTTTAATTATCTGAGTTACTGACTGAGTTACTTTTTAATGAAGTAACTAGTAACGGTACTATTTTTCGGGAACTAGCACAACACTGGTCGATTATGACTTTTGGTTTCACTTAACGCCGTCAGCACCCGCAAATGTTTTGGTCTGTTGCTTTTTTTTTTGTTTCACAAGTCAGAAGTACAGTGAAGTTTTCACAGGACAACAAACTAATAGTGCTTTACCTCCTCTATTTTGAATGAAGCTTTACAAAAAAAGGGTACAACTCTATTATTTGATGCATAGTAGGGACATTTGCCGTAATACATCAGACTTTTTGTCAATATGACCTAAGGCTGCATTCAGTCAGCCCCCATCATCTAATAACATCAGTAACTTATTGCATGACCAAGGTGTACATCAGGTGTTTGAGTGGTCATCGGTCACTGGTAAATACATCACATAAAGTAGACCAATACAAATGCCCCTGCATGTTGTAAATGATGGAAGTTGGGGAAACTGCAGCAGTTTGTCAACAGCCAGGACCGACACATCCAACATCCAGGCTCTGTCAGTCATGTGAACAGGGTGTGATAAGTGTAGGTCACACACAGTGTTGGTATTGTTGAACCTGCCTAAGATTACAGCTGAATCTTGTCTGTTTAATTGCAGCCTCCTGGTAGTGAACTCAGAAATTTCCGGCAGCCTGATTTGTCTCATTTAACAGATGTTGGCCATTAATAATAATCATCCAATTGGCTCCAGTAGGTTTTTGCCATTTCCCTCCCCTTTGGCTCTGTGCTGTATTACCTCTTTCAAAGTCCCCCTACAACACTTAATAACTAGAATGAAGCCAGACATCCAATTAGCCTCAGAATGCTGCTAAGTTAATGATGGAAAACTGCAAGGAGGAGTTAAAGCGAGGCCTCTTCAAGGTCTGCACAAATCATTCACCTGTTAACATGAAAGTGCACAGTCGCTGAATCATGGGCTGAGCTCTGTCACTGATCCAATCAAAAATGTGTGCCCATAGACCGTTCTTTTTGCTGCCGCAGCATAAACAGAATGATTTTGCTAAGGCCGGGCGTGACCTTTAGCCTCATACTTCCCAAATCTAAACTTTTAATGGCGTCTCCATGATTCTTAGCTGTTACAGATAGAAGCAAGAGGAAAGTCTCCCTGACATAGAAACAGACGAGAGGAGGATGCAGGAGAGGTGCCTCTGTGGAGGCACAGAGGTGGGGCAAGAGTTCATGCTACTGTTCTAAAAGCAACGGGAGGTTAGTTATTGTATTTTGTCCTGCTGTGACTCAGAGCTCACGGAGACAAACCGTTAGTGCCAGATTACCACAGTTTGCGTCAGTAATCATGCTCCTTCTGTGAGTCATAACTCAAATCTGAACAAACCGACACGATGCACAATTTTTTTTTAGATTGGGATGTCAATAAAGGTCTTGCCTAAAAATCATCACATTTTCTAATTTTTTTCAGTGTCACAGTAATCCACTGAGAGTTGACTATACATCCATGGCAGAGTGCTGACAGGGACACATATTTCTGTACAAACCTGACCCAAGTCTGACAGAGCACCGAACCTGACAGGCATGCTGTTTTTTTTTATGTCAGAAGCAATCTGAGTGCAACGTAATTAAAGTAGTAGGAATATTTACTGCCTGAAATAGCCCCTGTTTTGCATTGGTATATGCAAAACTGAACAAATCTTAGCCCAACACAGACAGTAGGTCTTTCATTTTTATTTACTTTTACATTATTTTCACTAAAAACAACTTGATGCACCCTGTCAAGTAGGCCAAACCAACCCGAACCTCATTTGTAAATATCTATCTGAACCCGTTCTCGCTGGGCTCCAGTTGGGTATCCACACTCTAATCCATGGGTACATTGAAAACACAAAGGTAGCAGCCAATTTGGCATCATTTTAATGGTGACAGTTCTTTGACCAGAAAATCCCGCACACTGCTCTTGCTCAGCTTCACAATTTATTAGTCCTCAGTCCTACTGGACCTTTGTCAAGAGTTTTCAACAAGTGTTCAACGCTCTTGATGAAGGTCCAGTAGGACCGAAACATTAGTGTTACTAATAAATTGTGAAGCTGAGTAAGAGTAGTGTGTGGGATTTTCTGTTCAAGGACTCAAGTGATATTTTCCAATGCACCTGCATCCAGTGCACCAGTTATGTGCGAATATCTCTCTTTAAACAGTTTTGAGTTTGCCAGCGAAAACAGTTCTAGGATAAAACAAGGGGGGTTAAGTTGTAGCCCACTGCTAAATCACTAAAACCATAGCTGAACCTTTTGTGTGGTTTCTGTGTTGAAACTGGCTGTCAATAAGAGCAAGAGGTGTAATCATGCAGTCATAGGAACTGACAGGTAACCCATTTAGTGACTGTCATCCTGAATCATCACCATGACATGGACTCATGTTGGGAAATCAAATTTCAGTCTCTATCCCCATGTGTTTGTTGTGTGTGTGTTCGCTGATGTCACAAAGGGTTCCCAAGGACCGAATTGCTTATAAGCAACAATAGTCAAGGAGGAACTTCGGGAACGTAACATTGGTGTCAGCGGGGATTGGCTCGCGTAACATAGGTGTTAGGAACGTAACATAGCTGTCAGCGGGGATTGGCTCGCGTAACATAGGTGTTAGGAACGTAACATGGGTGTCAGCGGGGATTGACATGCTTTTGGAAGTTGCAGTTCCTCCAATGACCTCTTGAGACTGGCTCCAAAAGCGAGTCAATCCCTGCTGACACCTATATTAAAATACAGTACAGTACAACCTTACAGTAGAAATTAACATGTTTGCAGCCTGGTACAAGAACTGCTTTATAGCTAATCTGTCCAATCATGACCACTGTATAGGGGTGAATTTTTGCATACCTTATGTGTTTCATTTTATTAAGGCTATAAGTTATGCATGATTATGGTCATGGCCACTATGAGTGTCTGTGAGGCATCACCACAGTATCCACTCCTCGCTCCTTCACAGCTCCAATATGGTCACTTCTGGCTCCAAGAAGGCGAAGGCCAAAATGCCAAACTCAAAGCTTTAAAATGAAAGTCCACAAACCAATGGGCTACATCACGGTGGCTACATCCATTATGCTGTACAGTCAATGGCAGACATGCATACATGTGACCTTGGTTACCTGTTGATCTCGACCATTGCTTACTTGACAGGTGACAATATATAGATCTGTAAGTAGGTTAACTTTTGATTTTATACTGAAGCCTCCTACAGACTGTGATTTTAGCAATCTTGTAAGTTTAATGCAACTACACTGTGACATGGGTCTAATAAACTTGGGTATGACATCAACTGATATATGCAGACTTTACGAAGACGGCGCCTACTGAATGACTAGGGTATGACGTACGATAACTTCCCATACGGAGTACTCGAGGATGCTGCACAGGTTATTACTTCGGTCAAGCACAGCATAGACAGTCACATTATTAAATAACGTAAAGTTTTGTTGGCACTGTATACTTCGGTGTGTGTTATTGCTAGTTGCTTGGTTGCTCATGTGGCAGCTCCAACTCTACTGCTATTTCTTTCCATACTTCGTCCTTCTTTACCAATCATGGTGAGAGCTGGAGGATGTCATACAGGCAATGCTTCTGCTGCCACAGCTAGACAAGGTTTTCCTCTTTGCTGAAATCCCACACATTTCTTGTAGTGTGTTTCACATCCATGGCGAGCTGCTATCCGTCTGTTTGTTTGGGTGTAGCGCAAGTGCGTCATTTCATGCTGTATTTCTATTTGTTTATTTGTAGATGGGCGTCGTAACAGCAGTCATACAAGATACTGTCTGATACTGTCAGAAATTTATCTGAGGCTGTCTTTGATCACAAGTGAACAAAGATATCACCATGTTTCTTTCACAATGGTCATCTTCCGCCTCACTGCCCAAAATTGCACAGTGTGTACCAAGCTGTAAAGGCAACCCACACAGAAAGCATTGTTTGAAAGTGTTTTTGACGTCTTTCTCACTGAACAGATATGTTTCCATTTTATCAAATGTAACAAGGCTACAAACTTTACTTTCACAATAGCAGATTCCCTCTGTGTGCTAAAATGGGAAGGGAAACAAAATCTGTGAATCAATAGATAAAAACCTGAAGTTTTCTTCTTCATGTCTAAGTCATGAGTTCCTTTTTCATGCAGTCTCGGTCCTGTTGTCCTCCTGAACCTGAATGACTTTCACACCAGCCTAAACAAACCAAACCAAACAGGTTAGGTGTGAAAGCACCTTTATACTAGACTAGACATTAGACTGGTCATAACACCAGTCCTGGGAGTTCACACAGAGCACCAATGAAACACCTCATTTCTTGTGCTGAGCAAACTCACAGTAGTCAATCAGAGGTGTGTCATGGCACAGTGGAGGTGATACAGTTGCTCATCAGTTGATTACCTCTGTGGAATATTACACTCCGCTTCCTGTAGCCTGCCCCGACTAAACTCCTGTCAACAAAGCAGCCTCGCTCTCTTTATTTTTCACAGTTTTTTGGAGAGGCAGATTTTATTTGCAGTCCCTGTCCTCCAAACACTCATCCTATCACAGAAATGTCAAACAAACATGCCAGATCTGCTTAGGTCACCTCAGTATCTTGTATCTTTAGCTGGCTGTACTTTCCAGCCTATAATCACAGGCAGTCTATGAGTCCTTGGTTATGATTTTCAGGCAGCAATCTTTCACCCATTGTAATATCTGTCAAAGAGAAAGAGAGAGGAGGGAGCTGAGGGGTATAAATAGGGGATAGCTCACCCATGCATATGTATGAAACTTTTGCACCCGCCTCACATGGTCATTTATTTCTAACTTGGTGAACATTTGAAATTTGCTGGAATATTATTCAAATCACAGAGCTCTGTGAAACGAGCACATTTGAATGAATCGCATGAAAAGTGGACTGGGGGGCGGGGGGGTTGAGAAGCGTCTGGTGCATCTCTCTCATCCTGAGTGTTTTCAGTGTAATTTACAAGGGGTTGCTTTGGGTTCTGTGCAGCAACCAGTGACTCGATGTTGGCACGGTGGCCCACCTGCAGAAAAAACATGCTCAGGCACAGGTTTGATTTCAGTTTTTGACCAAAGACTGAAATTAGACAAGCTTTTTGCTTTAACATAGCATTATGAAGTAAATGAGGACAGTGTGATGACGAGAGAATAATGATGCCATCAGCTTTTTGATCGGTAAGGCTCTCGCTCTCACTATGCAATTCTGTCTATGATCTGGTGTGATCTCCTGAGAAAATGAAGACTTGATTTATGGCATATAGGAAGTGCGTCAACCATTGCACAACCAAAACAGGAAGAGGACAACGCCTTTGTTTTCCCCGGCAGCTACCCTCAGTAACTGAATGATATCAGTGTATGTTATTTGCAGTTACCATCCCCAGTAGTGCAAATGGCAGATAACAACCAAAGTGAAGACCTTTGCACACCAAGTCTGTCACTCTTTCATAGGCATTTTCTCAATCCGTCACCTGACAAAAATTGTTCAGCACAGCAACATTACACTACAAAGCTAGTCAACTGGGTTTTCCTATCTAGCTATGAGCTTGTTTATTTGAAAGTGGCAGGTGGTGTTAAGTATGAGTGATTTACAGTGTATGGATTAATTCACCAATATAATATCATCTTTTTTTAAGTTCTCATCACACAGGTTTCTCATTTATTATGAGCTGCAGTGATGGAGTCAGAGTGTAAAATAGCAACACTATCACTGTGGACTAACATAAACTTTGCACACGTTAAAATCCCGCTAAAGTCATGTGTTTAGTGTTGTAAACAATCTATTTGTTAGAAGCTCTGTTTTAAAACTTTGGAAATAGAGCCCTTGATTAATGAAATGATTCTACTGAGCACAGAAACTACAATCATTCTTTCTATCTTAGAATAACTGTTATGCGTAAGTGTGAAGAGAAGAATCCACTAAATATAGAGCTGTTACAACTGAATATGCAAATAAATTCCCTGACCTTCATCACACTGTTTTTCTTCTTTGTAAAACCATATAAGATCCTAACTAATCTTGTCTGTCATTTATCACTTTAAGTGCCTCAGTTACCCTTCAGCTGATTTGTGGCTGACTGAGAGTTACAAATGTTGTAAATAAATATGCAGGTTATTTAAAAAACAGTTTGATTTAAAGTTTCTTTAATTTAGTTGGCATTTATCTGACATTGCATCTCTGGCCAACAGACAAATTTTAGTTCAGTATTCACTCTCCTGTCCAGCTCTGTTTTGGTTTCCACAAACTCCAGAGAAAACTCTCTGGCTCTTCAGCTGCTACATGCTCCTCACATGTCCAGCAGCAGCTGCTAACTTTTTCTGTCGTTTGGTGCTGGGCAGCTACTGTAGACTGAGTTTTTCCAAGCTTTTCGTTTTTTGCTGATTACAGCTGCCTGCTGCGGCTTGAAACAAGGCTGATGTGAAGAGATTTTGCACCCTGGAAAACCAAAATAACGAGCTTCCAGACACTCAGTTCCCCCTCAGATCTATGGAGCTTTAAAGTTTGGTGATAATTGTTTGTGAATTGTTCACCCCAAGCAACACCTTTCACATTACACATGACCATTTGATCCATTATTTAGAAGTGCTAGAAGAAGTCAAGGGCAACTGGACTTGGTTTAGTTTCTCGGAGATGTTTCTCCTCTCATCCAAAAGGCAACTTCAGCAGTAGCTCTCTGAATGCGTATGTGTTTGACAAGAAATCCTGAGAACTGTATAAACTGAACAGACACATTAGTCATCCTCCCGCAAAAATGCTGAAACACGTGTTGATTGGTCAATACAATTTTATTCTGTGAGAGAAGGAGTAAGGTTTGTTGTATTCACTGCACTTTTTGGCATCTTGGCTTGTTCTCACTGCCAGTGCCCTCATTACCAGTCTACTGGCTGCTGTAGTTTGTATCACGAATTGAAACCTGCTGACCCGGCTCATGCCCCTGCTGGGCCAATAAAACACCACCCATCCCGTTCTCAGACTCTCGATGTTATTAAGTGCGCAGCAGTTATTGTTAAGTGCACTGTATAACTTTTGCATTACCGATGCATTAATTAGCATTTCAAGTTCCCTCATTTAAATCTGATTATTCTTCCTCACAGAGAGCGCAACACATGTTTCTCCGTTTTCTGATAATTACAGCCTATAGAAAAATGTCAAATGCTTGGCAAATCATGTTGTTTGAGGCACCTGTTCTCAGTTTTTGAAGGAACAATTTATCTGTGACAAGAGGCACGCCAAAGGCAAGAACTGAGGAGAGGCTTGAAGTGGTTTTATGCAGCTGTTATCATTACTATGAATTAATTTGTCAAAACTTGTCAGAAAGAAGTGACAGCAGACACCTGGTCTTGTTTGTTCCCCATCTGACGATTGTGACCATGTATTCCTTTGGACAAGTTATATTGAAGTATCATTTCATTTCATTCAGATTCTGCGCTGAATCCTTTTCATGATTGCAGATGACGACAGACTTTTCAGCAAATTTAAACCCATTTGTCTATAGCATTAAGATGCACTTTAGGAAGATGGATTATGTTAATCCCTCCAGATTACTGTATCCCAGGAGTTTCTGATTAGCTAATAAAATATTCCACACAACGGAGCACAAAAGAAATGGACAGCGATTTTAAGCAACACCCCTATAATTTTGTGCAAAGAGGTGTAATTATGTGCTATGACAACAAATGCAGCACTTGGAACTTGAATATAGCTGTAATGTACTAAAAAACCCTTTTGCATTCATTTCTTTGGGAGACGCATTGAATTATCGTAGAATCTTTGCCAAACAGGCCCTTAAGAATGACATTTAAGGCTATAATTAGCTGCTCTCGTAATGGCGTCAGCTGCTAAATAACATGGGATTACCCGAGGAATTAACTGTGGTTGGCAGGGTCGGCAGTGGTCTATTATGTGTGAAAATGTTGTGACATTTAAACATTTGTTTTCGTGTTTTCAAGGAATACATAACCAGAAATTGGCCATATGTTGAGTGGGAAACAAGTGCTATTTAGTGCCTGACTTTAGAGCAAATTGAAGGAATATAATCCAAACCAATGAGTGCATGTCAAGTTCGTCAGACTAGACAAGCATAATACTGTTTTCCATTCGTAGTTAGAAGAACGTCTGTCCGTAAATTTTTATCATCCGCATCCGTCTGACTTCAGCTTAAAGCCTGAAATACTTTTAACTCCATTCTCAGCAATGTTTGTTAAGCATTCCTTGGTGTTTGTGATTACACAACTGCTTTTCATCTTTGGTTAAATGTGATACGAAGAAAAGACTGGATGTGGCGAAAAATGCTTGCATATGCAGCGCACACTTCACATCAGGTCAGGGAAAAAGTATTCACTGTTGTAGGGATGAATAATGTTATTTGTATTAAGGGTTATCATGTCTGCCTTATCAGAAAATGTGGGGGAATTAAGAGGAATATTGGATTTCTCTGTAACACAAACTTTTAACACATTAGCTAACGTTAACTTCGATAACAAAATATACTGGAGGAAACTGTGTACGTGTCATTCTCCTTTGTAAGATTGGCATAGCAATCAACCCAAAAAGCTGGCCATCCCCCCATTCTAAAAAACTCCGTTCAAGTTTCATCTTCCTCCACTGTATAAAACAAGCCAACAGAACTTGCTAGCCAGTGCTGGCTAACGATTGTGGAGAATTGTTTTGCCTCCAGCTAAGGCCTGCCCACCTAAAAGCAGACTGTTCACTAACAGTAAAAGGGTCTATAAGCCCGAATCATTATGAAACAACCAACTTAAATTAGTGTCATGTCGCCTTTACAATGGAATGAAGTTCTTGGCTTCAACATTTCTCTGTCATGCAGCAATATGTATTTTGCTCTTAAACTGATGGTCATTCATCATCCCTTAAACATTTTGTTTTTCCAACATAGTGTCAGAAAATTGTATAAAAAAAGCCCTGTATAAATTCATGCTACCAAAAGTAATGTCTACAAAAGTCTTGTTTTGTTTGGCAAACCAAAGCAACAAACCAAAATCCAGTCCAAAGGTCAGTTTACCATCATTAATGACAAAGAAAAGCTTCAAATTCTCAGATTTAAGAGGCTGGTAATATTATATTAATCTTTTTTTTTTTGAGTATCTAAATAGTTGCTCATGGCTTTGGAATATTACTAAAGTTTTCATGTTTAAACTTGTCATTTACAGTCATTCTGCTCTTTATGTGTAAGATTAATCATACTTTTATTGACACAACTAAGTACAAAAGAGCAATGTTAAAACGTGATTTAAGAGAATTGATTGGTTGAAACCATATTTGGTGTTTTGAAATGGAAAATGATTATTTCACTGTCACTGTGTTACAGAGGTATAAGGATATTAAAGGTTTCTGTTGTTTTTGCCTCGTACATGAGCAAAAGCGAGTTCTAACTGTCCATTACACACCAACTGGAATAATTAGTTGCCTTATAATTGTGAAGATTTTACAGCGACATGCTATATTATCTCATTGCATTGAGCTAACAGAAGGCAATTAGGTTATATCCTAATTTTTCTACTGGCTCTGCCTGTTTACCCTCGCCTTATTAGCATGGATCATAATGGCAAACTGCACAGCTGCTTTCGGGATGACTCTTACACACAATTGCTCTTTAGAGACTTTGTTTACATTACTTTATTAGCTTCGTGAAATGCCTTTCTCTTAAAATGAGAGTAATTTAATTTCTATAAATTAATAATATGAACTGCTTACAGTATCTCTGCTATAAATGATTTTCATTAACCTTAATGTAGAGCAGTTACCTTGATCTGACATTCATAGTAAACACTCAAAGAGTAAATTCATCTGACATAATGCAGTAATTGGACCCCTCATTCTGTCAAACATAACTGTTTTCCCCTTTACCTCAGCAAAGCTTCTTATGGGAGCTCATTTCATCCAGCAGATACTACGTAATTAGTTTGAGATAAATAAGTCAATATTTGAGGTACTTTACCTTATTTTGAGATAGTAAGTCAGTATTTTGACATACTAAGTCATTATTTTAAGATACAAAGTCATTATTTTAAGATACTAAGTCTTTATTTTGACATACTAAGTCATTATTTTGACAAACTAAGTCTTTATTTTAAGATACGAAGTCTTTATTTTGACATACTGTCATTATTTTGACATACTAAGTCTTTATTTTAAGACACTAAGCCTTTATCTTTAGATACTAAATCATTTAAAAAACTAAGTCATTATTTGAGAAAGCACGTCGTTCATTTAAGATTCTAGCTAATTGTTTTCAGATACTAAGACATTGAAGAAACTAAGTAATTATTTTGTGATAAGTAAGTAATTATTTGAGATACTAAGTCATTTTTTAGATACTGAGTCATTACTCTAAGAAACTAAGTCATTTATACTAAGTAATTCTTTGAGATAGATTTTGGAAAGTTTTTCCTTGTCCGCTGTGAAGGTCCAAGGACAGAGGGATGTCTTATGTTGTGAAGCCCTCTGAGACAAACTGTGATTTGTGATATTGGGCTTTTGAATAAAATTGTATTGAACTGAAGTAAAAAATTTCTGAGATAGAGCAAGGTTATTTTTACATTGGTAAGTCATTATGTGAGATACAAATGATTATTTTACATTACTTTCTTTGAGATACTCTGAGATACTGAGTCATTTGTTAAGATAGAGCACAAGTATTTTGAGATGAGTAAGTCATTATTTGAGAAAAATCATTATTTTTGACATAGTAAGTAATTATTTTTTAGATACTTAGTCATTATTTGAGATACTAAGGAGTTTTTTTGTTGAGATACAAAGTCATTAATTTGAGATACCCATCATTTTATAGATGCTAAGTCATTGTTTTAGGATAAATATGGCATTATTTTGTGAAACTAATGCATTATTTTGAGATGTTAGTAATTATTTTTTGAGATACGAAGTCATTATTTCAAGAAGGTTTCTCATTACAGTGACTTACAGGATCTTTTGTTTCTATCATACTGGCAGAAATGGGCTCCCATAAGTTTAAACTCAGCAGTATTTAAAACTCAGTTTCACTGAAGGGGTTTTCCTCACCTCAAAAGACTGAGGTCAATGTACATTAAACACAGCGTGCCATCACAGCTCCTCCACTGACGAATGTATTCCTCCCTCTTTCTTTTTAAATATCACAGTTGTATCATTTTTGTCCCAGTGTGACTCTCCACTATGGCATCAAAAGATGTTCTATCTTACCAGCATAGAATATGAAGAGACTGCTGCTGTGAATGTTTCCCTCCCTCTCCTCCTCTAATTTAAGGGAAGGATCACGCTGGCTACTTTGAACATGGTGGTCTAATGAGTGCATCACATGAACAGAAACTAGGCTGGATACACAGCTTGCATGTCACGCTGTCATGCTGCTCATGTGAGCCTGCTGCAGTCATGCATGAGGGTTCAATGTTAGCAGAGCGTTTTCTGTTAATGGGTTTCGTATTTTTTTTTCAGCTTGTAAGCCGTCAAGGGGAGTACTTTGTATAATTCAGACTGACTAAATCTGACATCTATAATGTCTGCACACACTCACTGTCATGGTAAGATGGTAGTCTGATATAGTGAGTACATAAACATAGTGAGTTAGCATCATAAGTGTCTGCTAAGCTAAGCTAAGCTAAGCTAAGCTGAGTTTAATTTGCAGAGTTGATTTGTTTGTTGGTGCTACGTGTTTCATTGTTATTAAAGTAATAAGTTAATGGGATCCACTGGACAACTTCAGCTTGTTGCCATTTACGAGCCAAGCTCATTTAAAAACCACACTATGGTTGAAAACTAGATTTATTACGACGGCATGGAGCCTTGGAAGGTTACACTTGACAATTTCAGTGCGAGGAGTGACATGTTGAGAGACAGGAGTTATGTCAAGTCAAGAAGGAGTTATGACTCACAGTTTTTTTTCTCCACTGTAATCAGTGAGGCAGAGTCATCAAATGACAGTCAAAGTGGTGTCATAAACAGTAATTTCACGTGAGAAGATTGTGAGCCCAATAATCATATTAAAAATGTTAACAGTCACAGTCAGTGGAAAACTTTCCATGGTCTAAAAGAAGCCACTTTCAAAAGCTGAGCTGGAGAGTCTGAGTGTGATTGATAAACAGAAAATGGGGATGCTCATAGCCATCATACAGCTGAAAGCACTGGAAATCTCTAAAGAGCAGCATCCACTGCTTAATGAGGATACAGTATTTTCCTTTCTTTCTCGATGACAAAATCATCTATTTATTTTTTTAAAGTTTTTCTTAAGTTTTTTTTATTTTGCAATAAAAATAAATGGGCAGAAGGAGTCTGCTAGAATGATTAAAAGTTAAATTAAGATAGCTTCAAAACTAAGTACGATTTTTTTTCCAAATTTACTTCTTTTTTTTCTAATTTTAAAAACCTATACAAACTAAATCAAGCCAGTGATATGGCATAATTTACAGCAGTGGTGCCGGCAGGATTATATTTCATATTATGCACAGGAACTGCCTATCCAATTGTCAGGTACCTTTAACACTTAGGTTCCCGCGCATGGACATATGCAGTCTACTCAGTAAGCAAGCAAGAGATCAACTTTAACGTTATCAACACAACACCACCATAAAACTCTGATTAGCCTACCTTGTGCATTTCAAAGACAAGCCAACAGACTTGACACCAACAGCCAGCAAAATAATAGAGTACAATATTGAGGTTCATTCTCACTGCCGTGATGCAGAAATGCAGTAGCCTGGAAAGCCAGACCCAAATCTAGAAAGATTTAGGGTCTGGCTATGAGTAATGCAAATGGCCCAACTCAAGGGGCGGCACCAAGCATGTATTTGAAAATATCACTGCACGCAATTTGATAACACTACGACCAATCAGAACAATACATGAGGTGACGTATCCAGAGCGCTACCAGCAGAGCTAACTGGTAGATTAGATTCTTTCCGTATCCGGTTGGCAAAACAGCAAAAACGTACTTCTTGCAAAGGAAAGATTCGAGCGCCGTCTTCTGTTCCTCTTGTAGAGAAAAAGCCAAGTCTAACTCGTTCATTGTAGCGGCCAAAGCCGTTTCAAACAACTGGTGTTTATCCGTAGCCATCTTGCAATGTTTACTGACTGATTCCGGACTTTGTCGTTGCAGCGCTGTCGTCAGCTCGGTTTCACCTCTGGCTCGCCTATATCAGATACACCAATATGATTGGTGCAGCTTGGCTCCAACGGCATGGTGAACACCATTACTGATTGCCAGAGTGACTCGCTGAGCAAATTCAAATTGTGCTCTCGTGAAAACTCTGGATTTCCAGGGTAGAAATGCAGGACGGATTTGCGGAATATTTGCACAGTGGTTTTCCTCGTTTAAACCACACACACAGGGGAGGCCTTAAACGCAACACTAACCCCCACCAGTCCGATACTGACAACGAGCGCACTCAGAGCTGGCAGACATGTCCAAGAGGTCATCAGATGTGTGGTTGCACCGTAAAGTATGCCCCTACGACCCCCAGAAAGCAGAGTGCCAGATTTGCCAAAAGCAATTGGCATATCACAACTCAACAACATTTGGGAAATCACTTGAAAAACGTAAGTAGTAACTAGTAGGCCTAATATGCATTTTCCAGTTCCACCGGTCCGCTCTGAGTCTGGTGTCAGAGACACTTCTGATGCTCTGAGTTGCACATCTGTTTGATTGTGCTGCAGTGTGCGCCAAGGCTTTTAATTTAGTGTCTAATCAAAAGTTAAACACTACTTATCACCGACTATTAGTGTTTTTTTTGTTTGTGAATATTTCTATCTTAATTCTAGTGTAGAAAGAAACTACGTCTTCGCCATAATGCGGCAGAGCACAGCAGTCACTGATGAGGGTAGCTGCAGTGGTAGAGTCCTCCCGAGGTACATTGCTTTGTAGCTAGCTACTAGCCTCTGCCGTTGTAACGTTAATGCTAGCAACAGTACGTTAGCAGACTCGGTGCTTGTACTGCTGCTTTCTGCATATTCTTCGCTGCTGAGTCTCGTTTGCTTTCAGATTTTAAAGGCCTGAAAAATGCTCAGTTGTTTCATCTGCTCATGTCCAACTACACAAGATAAGTGACACAATATGGCTAGCATCACAATTGAGCATCAGAAATGTTTATCATACACTGACCTCTGTCCCGTGACCTGAGTACCAATCATCTGCATCCAAATGTATTTGCGTCATAGTGAGTGGACATAGACAAAAAATGCATCTCAGGCACATTCATCATTGAGAAAGAACCTAAAGACACAATCTGCTGCTTATGTCACAATTTTATTTTCAAGATAGGATCATAAATCATTAAAAATTGTGTACAGGATTACGGCTGCCAGCGCCACTGATTTACAATGCAGCATAAAAACTAAATACAAATGGGACATAAAAAATGAACATGTATTTTAAAATTGCAGCAACAGCATCAAATGAAGGCTACCCACAACTGGCCGGGATCCCTTTGGCTAACGAAGCTGCTAAGATGAAGTAGACACAGTTGTCTGAATGCTGAATGCTTTGTGTGTGTGGATGTGTGTTGGATGTGTGAGTGTGTGGCTGCAGTATGTCTGTATGTGTGCGTCCATAACTCCCCTGTTCATCATCACTATCGTTGCTCAGCCCTTCTTTGTCACACTGAGAGCCACAGACCTCCTCCCCTCTGATTATGCCAGAGTGAAAGTCATTAACCACTGGGTGGAGCTGTCACACTCTCTGCATTTCTGTCTCTCCCTCACTGTCTCTGACTTCAGTCTCTCTTGCTCCTCTTGCCAAACCATCCTCTCCCTATCAGTATATGTCTTTCTCACCTCATTCTTCTTTTGTTTTCCTGTCTCCTGGTAAAGATTGCACATACCAATGAGGGGGTTTCTGCTCTCCCTCCCTCCCCGTGCATTGTTTTTCATTTTCTAAGAATGACCTGACCTCTTTCTCTCCACCTCATCCACTGTTACCTCCACAGCGCTTCGTTTTACTATAGTTATAATTCTGTTTGAGTGTATTGCAAGCATCTTATAGTTGATTTCGTTGTTAAAGGGACACCTCACCCCAAATCAAAACTACAGATTTTTCCTTTAACCTGCAGTGCTATTTATAAATCTAGATTGTTGTGGTGTGAATTACTGAGAGTTGGATATATAAGCCAAGGAGATGTCTGCGTTCTTTGAATACATCTAGGCCTACGCACTAGAACTAGATGGCACGCTTCTATCCATATCAGTGTCTGTATCAGGTAGAACACTGTGCACCAATCGAATGATCAACGGTTCAATCCCAGGTTTCTCCAGTCTGCATATCAAATTATCCTTGAGCAAGATTGCTCCTGATGGATGTTCAATTGGTGTGTGAGGTGGCACCTTGTACGGTAGCCTTAGCCTTGTGATTAGGTGAATATGACTTGTAGTTTATAAAGTAGGGTTTTGTATCGTTTGGGTTTTTTGCCAATACTGGTGCCGAACCGATACTTTTAAAATGGTACCAGTGCTTAAACGGTGCCTGAACCGATACAACCGATAAAACAATGTTTTTATTTATTTATTGCTGAGGCAAATTAGAAATACCTGGAAATAAATAGGTATATGAACTCTAATAACTCTATTAACAGGCTAAAAACAGAGTTTAAACTATGTTTTTCCAAACAACTTTTTTATGTTGGGGCTTTAGGACACTTGGATCACTACGGATGAGCAGTATGGAGATATTTTGTGGTTTCAATTATGTGTTTTTGGACCTTTGAATCTGGGGCGCCGTGAGCCTCCATTAGGTGGAGTTTTGTTGCTAACTTACCTCCTCTCCCCTGGGATCTCCCCAAGTGTTGTGAGGACTCTAGCTAGCTCCGTTGTGTTTGATAACATTGTTGAACGTAAACAGAAGTGACGCCCAACGGTGCTCAGCATACCTTTAATTAATAATATACACTCAACAAATGAACGAATGAATGAATGAATGATTCTGTTACGTGTAACGTCCAATAGAGGGAGAAATAGCATTAAAAAAAAAAAAAAAACACACTGTAAAGAGGCACCGTAATGTGCGCTTTGTTTTGGTCCAGTAGGGATCGTGTGTATAGGTACCGGTTCCATATGAGCACCGACTTTCTGTCCCCAACCCTTGTAAAAAGTGCTTTGAGTGGTTGGAAGACTAGGAACACGCTATATGAGTGCAGTCCATTTACTGTTTACCATTTCTGTGATAGAGTGTTAGGTGAGGTAGCAGTAGATGCATGCTGGCATTGAGTGGGGCTTTAATAGCATCAAGTCAGCATAGCAAAGAACCTGCAGGGGCACAGTGCAGCCCCTTAGTTATGTTGTAGTTAATTGTCAAAAAGGCAAACATCTCGGCAAATTATTGAGTTAACATTTCATCATGTATCAAAAGTATTGGCTACTATATGGCTACTTTGTGAGCCACCCCCCAGAAACTAGCATAAAGAAAGCAAACTCCAGCACTAACCAACAAGCAGACCAACACACACACACACACACACACACACACACACACACACACACTGGAACACTTTACAATACTCCCAGTTAAAGGTTGGCAAGATCAGCTGCAGAGACGAATTGAATCAGATGAAGTCACCAGTGATTGAAGAAGTCATTGTGGAGCCTCTGAAGAGCAGTGAACAAATAGGACTGTCATGAAGGAGGTGGCCTTTCTGTTGGGGTCTGCATCTCAACATCTAATAGCCACCAGTCTGGTGGGCAGAATGTGCATTATTCTCAGTCCCGTTATCTGTGAATGCATACATTGACTGCTAAGGTTGCTAGCCTCACCTAAGATGTAAGAATTTTAATTATGTCAGGTAAACAACTTGAATAGATAAATAAATAGATAAAAGAAGAAGGGACATGTGTTCCTTTGAGGAAACATCGCTGAGATTAAAAGTGCAATGGTGAAAACTACAGAAGAAGGGAAGTGCAAGTAGGCAAAACGATACATTTGAAAAACATCATTTTCACTAGGCTCTATTTGCCAGTTGCATTTATGATTTAATTTAGTCTTTTTATTTAATATCTATAATGTAGCAGGGACACTTGGCATGACATACATGTACTTCCTGTTTTTATCCCTTACATTCAGTAAGGTTGGGTGACACAGACAATAAACAGTAATAGAAACATTCCCTCCATTAGAAAATTACAAACTTAAGTGTACTGTTGATGATTTACATTACAATGACACATGACCAGCCAGTCATATCATAGAAATGACGGTACTTCTAGCATGTCATATAGCAGTGTTTTAGGAATGGAGAACTGACTTCCCAAAATGGACAGAGCAGAGTTACCACTCTGTGTATGGGGACACCACTGATATACATATTGCTTTAATTTATTGTATTGCAGAAACTGGTATTATGCTAGCAGTTAATTAAATAGAAGAAGGTGAGCCACCTGCAGCTTCTGTCTTGATTTTAAAATGTCATGTGGTGGGGGATCATGCACTGAAAGAATCTTAATACTTCAAACATGACAAAACTATTAGAAGAATTAAAGTGGCTGTGAATGATTTAAATCCCCACTTTAAAACAAAATGGCGTTCGTCTAGAGCCTTACGACTGAGGTGTTTACATCAGGCACTTATTATTCTGATTGTTGGAAGAAACAGCTTCATGTAAATGCACAGACCAAGCACAATTACTATAGGGATTTCTTTTCACACTGCCTTCTCTCTGCCTGTTTCTGTGAAGGTGGGGAAGGAGTGGAGGTCAATAGATAGAAGACTGTAGATTATTAGGGTGAAGACATTTGTCTGCAGCATCACAAGGCCATCCTCATCAATACTCACCCTGACTTCTGCCTCTTGTGCAGTCAAGTTGTGCTGCTGCAAGAACAAAGTAAAGATTTGGAGAGCTTTGGAAAATTTGACGTAATCCTGACGGACACATAGATTTATTAATGTGTAAATTCTCAAACAGATGGTGAACACTTTTAGCACTCACTTCACCTTCAGCCCCCCATACATGTAATGCATCAAGTGCAAATAAATCTTGCAGAAAAGTTAAAAAAGGACATGAAATTAATTTGCTAATTACCCACACATATACACATAACTTTTACAACCAATTTATTCAAACTTATTTTCAGTATTTTCGAAAATCCTTTATAGCATATCGACACAGTATCATTCAAAGTAATTAAGGTAAAGGCAGATATAGCTATGTGAAACACAAATTTAATAAATACATTTTACTGCTGGTAATTTTAGTCCTGTGGAATATGCTTGGGCAGTATTGAGGTATTTACGAATCCCAATAGTATGACTTTAAATACCATCAAAAATACAAACATTCCACTTTCTGTTAAACTGATACGGAGATGCTGAATTAAGATGATGTACCAGCGGGCAGAAAGATGGGGACTATGAGGGATGGGGATGTTACAGGACTGTGTATAAGCTGGCCAAAAACAGCAGAGAGAAAGACTGCAAAGAACAACAGCAGTAGAACCAAAATATTTTCACATCATGAAATCATGGATTTATTTAGACCAAACCAGAGTTGGTGATTGTAAGAGCAGGGGGAAGACTATCTAAGATGGTTTTGGTGAGTTGTATTTTGTTTTTGTCACGTTTGAATTAGAGATGCTTCCATTGCAATTTTCTTGGCTGATTCCAATTTCCTATTTTTTGAAAGTCTGACCTGCCCGTTGTGTTGATATGAAGAGGCCCAGACCATGAATATCTTTGGAGGCGGTCTCCGTTTAATCCCAACAACTCTGATAGCAAGAAGTTAAAACAAAATCCTCCGTCAATTACGACCATGTAAACTTGAGCCCCTCTCCCATGGAGGTGAAAACAAAATCCTCTCATAATTACAACTGCATAACTCGAAGCCCTACACAAGTTAAAGCAGCTGTGCGGAACTTTACGTTTACGGTGATTATAGCACCCCCTTTTTTTGAAACGGTATGACACCCACAGCCTGGTGTCGTAAAATTCTGACTGCAGCCGGCATTCGGCTTCATTCATAAAATCTTGAATGCAGCCGGCAATTATTGATTTGTTTTGGAGAGTGAGAAGAAAATCATAAGTGTTCTGGTGTAGCTCTGAATTTCATATAAACTGAGGACAACTGCCTGCTATATATTTGTGTTCATGGTCACAGTCACAGATAATTTTGTGGCATTTGTTGTAACGTTACTAGACAAAAGCGGTTCACATCAGCTAACATTACATTTAGCTTGCATATAACTTCCATGTCGTCATATATTGAAGTGAAACAACGTCTAACAAGCTGCGGTATATTCTCTAAATAAAAACAAAAATTGCGGGGAGGGAGATACGAACTAGGGACAGTTTTATAAATGGTAAAAAGTTCCGCACAGCTGCTTTAAGTGACACAAGAATATGTCAGCATATTATACAATAAGTTTTGCCTGAAATTGAACTCACAAACAGCTTAAGAATGCTAAAACATGGAAATTACTACAAGAACAATGCCACTTACATCTTCCATGGAGTACAATGAGTGAATGTAGCGGTTCAGAAACTGAATATCACATGGTTCACATATTGACATTGGAGGTCTAAGTGTGTCAGGTGTAATTATAATACTTATTACTAATATACATTTGACTTTGTTACACATATTACTGCTGTATAATTGCCCCTGTTACACATGATATCAAAGACAAGTGTCTCATTAAGCATCCACAAAAAAGGATTAAAAAAACCCAAAACATAACTATTAGAAAACAGTCAAAAACAGCTCATTTGGCTGCTCAAACCATTTCTAAGGATTGTGGGGGTGTGACAGATCATGCTAGATTGACAGCTTCCTTTCAGCTCAGGTAATGTTACCATTTTATTTTCCTTTCAAGTACTAGCATTAAAATGTTTTGCTGCCATGAAATAAACAACCAAATCTATCAAGTGGACCCTATTCCATAAGAAAGCGAGCTCAGCCAACTAGCAAATTTGTCTTAGTTTGGTGAATGAAAAAACTTTGGTGAAAGAAAAAAGGTGTAGGTGTAAGGAAATTGGAGTAAAAACGTCAAAAAAGACTTGTAACGTGCTCATGTGGGGGATCATAACTGTCATATATGGTATATCCCGGTAAAATTTCATGAAGCTACCAAATAGTAGATACCAGCCACTGTGGACGTGTCCAGCCATTGATGGATAAATCAGACACAAGACTTCAAATGCAAAGTATGCAAGAGAAACTACAAGTGTATTAACTGTGACAAGGTTACATAGCAGAAATAAATCTAATGTCTAAGTAGAGGACATCAGCAGAGCTGTGAGGCTCCGCAGGATTTATGTATGTGGGATAATTTATTGGCTTGAATAACTCTCGCTGGTTCGCAAAGGGGCATGTCGACGGGAGGTAAGTGAATCCAAGTTCTCAATCATCTGTCGGACTTGCTTGTCTTTTACAGAAGGGACTTTTTGAACTTAACATTTGTTTTTGGATTTATTGTTTCCAAAAATAATACTGGGATATTCAGTACATTACGCTAACAGCTCATGCTACAGCTACAACCTTTTTTTTTCTTTTTACATTATTAATTGATCTGAGGAGTCCCAACCATGTGGTCTTGGCAAACAGCTGCTTTTGTCTGACCTAAAGCCCCCAAAAATCATCAGTTAACTTGATAAAGAAAATAATTAGTTAATCAATCATCAAAATAGTCAGTCGACTAACTGAAGGATCCTCTAATGGTTAGCTCTACTTCATACCTCATGACTGTGGATTGTGAGACTAGTAACCAAAAGTATTTGCCATTTTTTTGACATTACTCGGCAGATTTTCCGTTGCTGCATCATAATTTTCCACTTTTTCCCCATAGTGCCGCTGTCTTTCTTAATGCTTCTGGCAATGCTGGTGTACTGCACACAAGCAGTTCACCTCTCACCTTTCAACCTGGACCTTGCCAGAGTATAATGAATGATGTGAAATTTGCGGACTGTCTTTGTGAGACTACTTTGTGAGACTACTCACTGTTTTTCTTTTTCTTTTTTTTTAAAAGACAAGCCGTATGTAATAACTGAGAGGATTTTAAACATCATGTGCAGCTGAGCAGAGGCAGCTCGGTTGTTAATCAAAATCATGTAAAGACGGGAAGATTTCACACTTGATCGTCATGACAGTAAATTTCACCTCTGTCCATCACTGTTGGGGGTCCATTAGGAAGGCACAGAGGCATTTCCTGCTTCATGGGTTGCATTAATAGGCTGATGGTTCTCTTGCATTTTGATGAGGTGCATTTTATATACATATTTAACTAAGGACATTACTAATTACTGTTTGCAATGGCTGCAGCCTGCCTTGTACGTTTGTGTTCTTTGTAAATACATGTAAATAGAAACAGAAAAATATTGTGTCTTCTTCCAAAAAGGAAAGACGCCAAGGTCTTGTTAGGTATCGATCAGCTGAGTGAGAGGGCACATGGCTGTCTTAAGTGATGCCAAGATAAATCACACCATCGCTCACTGTCTTTGGGCTCACTGACATGTGACGCCTCTGCCCTTTACTTGTCTATTACTTAGTACTTATCTAAGAGTGGAGGTAAAGTTCATTCCCTCCATGGCTCATACCTTTGGTCCCTTTGTTCCTTTATAAAGGGTTAGTGTCGTCTATGGTAAACCCATTGTTTCTCTGTTTCCTTAACACCATTTTGCTCAACAGAATAAACGGGCCTGATGCTGTTACAGTACAGGAATCTGTAATGTTTTTGCTTCGTTGATATAAATGGCAGTGACTACTCTGAGACTCTGGCAACAACTTGCTTATTTTTTTTATTTTCACTTAACACCACTGCTTGAGCTATTTTGTCAGAGCAGCGTCAGTATTTTTAGTTGTGGTTTAATTTGTGGTAATTAAAACTTTGCTTGTATTGACAGCTCTAGCATATGCTGTTATAGTCTGCACATAATTGTAATTTGCTTGAATCCAAACCGTGTCAACACCATGGCTGAAGCACCCTGTATTTCTTAACATTTTCTTCATTGCTCTGTAGGAGTGGGTATCTTTCCTTTTTACCCTCCTTTTCTTAACATCTACTGGTTAAAGGGATTTCACACTCCAGAGTCTGTTTAAAGGTCTCGGGGAAGTGCTTCTGCATATGTGAAAAAGTTGAGGTAATCCAAATGAAAAATATCTGGAGATGTGGAGTTGTTGCAGCCAGTTTCTCATCTCTGATTGAGGCTAGCAGCTCAAGGCTACATTAGCTGCTATTAGCATGACACGGCAGCTGTGTTGCATTGGCTGTGTTTTAAATTGCATAATAAGCATGTGGTAACTGCTGGGGCTGAAGGCAAGGCAAGGCAGCTTTGTTTGTATAGCACATTTCATACACAAGGGTAGTGGTCGGGGCTTGTCTAACATCATCTGGGAGGTTATTCCAGGTTTGTGCTGCATGTTTTGTTCTGACTCTTGGGATGGTCAGTAGGCCAAATGTCCTCAGGGTCCTAGAAGGTTCATATGTCACAAACATGTCAGAGATGTATTTGGGCATTTAGCAAGCAGCAGCAAGAAATCAGTTCTCAGAGTGACAAGTAGCCAGTTTAAGGATTTTTATTACTGGAGTAATGTGGTCATGTTTCCTAGTTTTAGTCAGGACCCGAGCAGCAGCATTCTGAATGAGCTGAAGTTGCTGGCATTGGTTTAAAGTATTAAACCAATGCCGAAGAGCCAACAGCCGCAGTTCCCAAAATGGCCACTTGACGCTGGCTCTGAAAGCAAGTTCATACCTGAGACACCTAGATTTAAATGCCCAACTTTGCAGCGGAAACAAACATGTTTAAAGCCTGGTACAAAAATGGTTTTGGTCTCCATAGATAATTTGAATATTAATTTTATCAGTGCTTAAAGTTACGCATATTTAAGGTCTGGGGCTGCTTGAATATGTGTGTATATATTAGGGCTGACCTTCAATTCCATTTATGGACATTCGAAGCTTCGGAGCTCAGAACGAATTTATTTCGAAGCATTCGACGACGGGGGGGAATTAAAAAAAAAAATGGCGAAAATGTAGTTTCTTCCAACACTAGAATTAAGATAAAAATATTCACAAACGAAAAAACACTAATGGTCGGTGATAAGTAGTGTTTAACTTTTGATTGAACACTAAATTAAAACCCTCGGAGCACACTGCAGCACAATCAAACAGATGCGCAACTCAGAGTATCAGAAGTGTCTCTGACACCAGACTCGGAGCGGACTGGTGGAACTGGAAAATGCATATTTTATCAATAAAATATCAAGCATCAAGCAGGATAATAGCAGGTCTCCATTGTGCGTCTGGCTTTCTGTTTCCTTGTCGGAGATTTTTTCTTTTTTAATTACATGATACATAGGCTATTCTCCCTTAACTCACCAGTAAAAAATACCCTTATCCATTTAAAATAACCAGTGGCAATAATATCCCCGTTCTCTGATTTACTGTTAAACATTTTCCAAAATGTTGTTGAGTTGTGATATGCCAATTGCTTTTGGCAAATCTGGCATTTTACAGTGCAACCACACATCTGATGACCTCTTGGACATGTCTGCCAGCTCTGAGTGCGCTCGTTGTCAGTATCGGACTGGTGGGGGTTAGTGTTGTGTTTAAGGCCTCCCCCCAAAAAACGGAGAAAAAAAAGTCTTTTCACAATTGAATCCCGTGCCATCGAACGAAGCTTCGAAGCTTCTAATTTTTTTGGGACAGCCCTAGTGTATGTATCTTTCTCTCTCTCTCTCTCTCTCTCTCTCTCTCTAGATATATATACATACATGTACTAGGGATGTCCTGATCCGATCTCAAAGATTGGTATCAGGGCCGATCAAGGCATTTTTTAACTGATAGGGATCAGCTAAATTGAGATAAATAGAGGATCCCATCCAATGTTTTAAGTCAGCTGGCACACAGGTGTTTATACTCACAAAGCTTTCATGCAGAGCAATCTCAAACTTCCCTGCTGTCAGTCTGTTCTCCACTCTACTGACATCCCATGTGTATGTAAGAGCAGGGGCTGAGCCCTGCCAGTACTGAAACACAACATGTCATAAGCGACAGCAAAAATGCAGTACGAGACTGTTATTAAATGTATTTTTTTTTTTTTTACCAAAATTATGAGCACTCATTTCATTTTAGCTCATTGTGAGAATATCTTGAGTTTAGTGCGCATGCTGTTTATCCGCAGGCGGAAGAGAGATAGACAGTGGTGCAAAAGTGACGGCAACCACACTCACCACGCCACAGCAAAGTGCAACAAAAGGACTGGGAGGGAATAGCCAATAAGAGTAATTCATTAATGTTGCCTAATATGGGCAAAAGATCTGCATACGACAAAGAGAAACACTCAGTAGAGCACAATTCATTACAGTACTTCTTCACAGACATCTTGAATCTTTGCTAGGTGCGCAAACTTTGCTAAGTACTTAACAGAGGAGCCCTCTATGTACTTTTTGGTTGGACCAAAAAAGACCTTGCAGATCCCTGTGTCTTACAGCACCTGTTCTGACCACAGCTTGTTCAAGGGCATTTCATTTAGAACTGTGAATGAAACCCTGACAGTTCAATCAGCAGAATGTCCTGCGATACATGTACAGACACAGTACTTCAACCATAAATAATATGTGGGCACCTGGGAGGCTTGGCAACAGGTGCAAAGGACAAGCACAACACTGTCCAAAAAATGTCTGGGTGTGAAGGCCTTCAATACAAAGTTGCCAATAAGGAAAATATCTCCCTGAAAATCTGGAAATCACTTCTTGACGAATGGTTGACAACCCAACAGAAGTGCTTCATCCACGTTACTGTGCTTGATGATAAGTTCCTATTCATGGTGTATCACATTCACACATATTTCTTGAATATTTATTATTTCAAAATGTAGCCTGTGGTATTTTTCCTTTTTCAATGGCTGCTTCTTCCACTATAATGCATATTTTCATTCCTTCTGCTGTGCTTTAACTGGAAATTACCTGCCTTCAAGGTTTAATGACAAATGCCCCCATACTGTGCTTGACCTTCAAATTTTCAATAAACAGACTTAAAACATGTTTGTGCAAATATATAAAAATAAAATACTTCATTTATTAGGAGGTGAGGCGGAGTACCTTCAATCAAGGCCAGTCTAGAGCCACACATACACATGCCACGGTAGTTAATCAATCCCCCTAATGAGTTTTATTATCAAAAAATCCATAATAACCTTGATAGAGAAATGCCATTCATATATTTTAAGTGGGTAGATGAACTGTAAGTTCTGACTTTAAATTACTCACAGATCCACAGTGGAACAACACGCCAAATGCAATCAAAGAGGCAGGTTAAGTCATCCCCTGCCTTACAATCCATGTTTTGCTGCTGCTTCTTTTTGTGGTAGTTTTAATCTTGTCTCACTTAAATCTGCAAAGCGTGCAACTTTGTGGTGACTTGCAATGTTTCCCCATTGGGTAAAGTGTATAGGCCTACGGCGGTGACAGGCTCACCTGCAGTTGAACCTTGTGTGCAGTTTGTTTGACATCAAACACAAGCCTCCTTCCTGCTTTCTTCACGGCCAGTGGATAGAAACCAGATTTTAGAAAAGTGTCTGTCCAACAGTGGTTCAACTTTTGAAAACAAGAGCCAGTCAGTGAGGGACATTGTTTAAATATGTAGGACCTGAGACAAGGGATAAAAAAGCAGTGCAGTCCTGCATAAAGTGGGATGCCTGGTCTCTGTATTTGAAGATCATGCAGGGTTTACCACCTGTCAGCTCAAGAACAAGAATATAAAACTACACTGGACTCATGATCAAAATCAGTTCCTGTTTCAACTTTCTGAAGGGTCCACGTACTCATCACTTGATATGGTTAATTTGAATACCAGATCTCCAAAATGAACTTCTTTTTCGATTTTTAGAGGTCTTTAAAGGTGTGGATGAATCATATTTTGTCAGTGTAATTTATTCACAGTTAGGTTGACTTTGGCTTTATCTTAAATTAAACACTGAACTTTTATATTTAAAACAGAAATGAGTGGGCTCGCTCAACTTTTCAAAAAAATGATCTATAACTGCTGCAATGAATTCTTTAGCGTAAAGGCCTTGACTGCACATCAATAGGACACTTAGCCGCAATAGAATACCTAGATTTCTTTGTAGGCAGCAAAGACTTTCAAATGTATATAAAGGAAGAAACAAAAAGCAAAAAAAAAAAATACACCCAGAGGCCATGATTTCAACTGCACTTTTTTTTGTCTGCTACACAACCTACTTCATGAATCACTTGTCCTTTGCCCTGTGGAATTTAGACAGTATATTCTTTTATTTGGTTCTCTCTACAGTTCTGCATTAATTTGATGAGACACTATTCTCTACTATTGTCCATCTGTGTAGATGCAGACCTGTGATAGATTTCCTAAAGTCGTCTTCTTATCTTACTTACAAACATGACGCATGCAATTAATTCTCTCAGTAGTGAATTAGCTCTTTAGCTGCAGCACATGAAAATGTGATCCAAGTCTTCATCTTCAAGATTTGCCTTTATTTTGAAATTGTGTCATCATCTAACAGTGCCAAACAGATAATGACAAGAAGCCAAGAAAAAGATGATGGCGTTAACGTTATTTAGTTAGGAATAAATCCCCAGTGTGGAAATGTTTAAGATTTGGGAAAGAACTAAGGGTTAGCAGACAAAGCACATGCCATTAGAGGTGAAGAAAAGGGATGCACTGAATATTTGGTAACCGAATATATTCGGCCGAATATTGCAAAAAAAACAAACATTCGGTATTCGGTGGATTAAGTTAAAAGCAAGGCCGAATAATAGCGGCGTGTTTTGATAACGCAATCAAACAGCGTGCCATAACATGCGGAGTGAAATGTCGGCAGTGTGGCGATCCATCCGTCACCGCACTCGCATTTGCGACTAAAAATAGTTTGAGCGAGCAAAACAGGCTTAAATCATTAAGCACGCTGTGAGAATACAGATTTCAACCACCAGCAGAAACGATAGGTAAGTAATTTATTCTATTGAAATATCATTGATGTGTTATAGAAAAGAGATTTATCTTTTTAGAAATGACAAAAAGCACATCTGCCTCATTTTTGCTGTTGTATCGTGATACTACTCAGAACCGTGATATTTCCATTGGTATTGTACAGTGGGTCCCAATTTTGGTACCATGACAACGCTAATCTGGAGGGGGTTCATCTGCAAAACCTAATGAAGAACTAAACAACGATATTCGGTATACGGTACTCAGTATTTGGCCAAGCGTTTAATGTTATTTGGCTTCGGCTTCTGCCCCAAATTTTCATTTCGGTGTATCCCTAGTATCCCCAAGAATATTGGAATATTTTGCTGTATCCAATAAGCTCATTTGACCATTACCCAATACAGATAGAGATATCAATATATCTCCTTTTTTTCCTACTTAATTTTAGTGATCATTAACTCTCTTGTGTAGTGGATTTAACATCATATTATGCATGCATACTCATGCATGCTGTGGGTCAGGAGTTACAACGGGTTGTCCACTAATCGGAAAATCAGCGGTTTCATGCTCAGCTCCTCTACTCTGCATGTTGAAGAATCATAAAGCAAGATACTGAACCCCAAATTCCTCCCGATGGCTGTTCCATCAGTGTGTGTGTGTGTGTGTGTGTGTGTGTGTTAGAAACTGAGTAGCAGGTAGCACCTTGTACGGTAGCCTCGGCCACCAGTGTATGAATATGTGTATGAATGGGTGAAAGTAACTCGTAGTGTAAAAAGCGCAGTCGCAGTCCACTTACCATTACCATCCTTATCGTGATGGCCAACCAGCAGATGGAGACATGAAATACAATGCTTTTTTAATTTTTAATGTATAATATTCATTTATTGTGCACAATAAGAACAAGCAAGATGACGTACCCGTATCATCAGCATGTTTGCAGATTCTAATTTCATTTTACAGCCAGTATCTGCCAATATAGATGACGTGCCGATATTATTGTCCATCCCTATATGACGTATTTAAACAATGCTGTTACGAGATAATCTCACTCTCTCACTCTCACTCACTCTGTTTTGACAATGTTTGGCTGAAAAAAACAAAACGTGTGTGCAGGCTGAAATTCAAACGTGCTGCTCTGTCGGGAGATGTGGTGACTTAAACCAAAGACAAGTTAAAAAAAACTATGAGTGATACATGTGATTTGTTAAGCTGTGAGTAGGGGAAAACTCTGCTAGCTGCTAAGCCAATTTATGCAGTATAAAAGTGCTTAAGCTAATAATGAGTGACGAGCAAAAACCAACTGTTTTGTCTTTGAACCTTGACAGTAATTACTGAGCCAAATTTTATACCTCTGTTAAATGATGCAGTTTTCCAGCCATGTTTTATGGCGGTTAGGATAAGTTTGCCTTCGGGGCGGGTATTAAATGGCCATATAGTATCGCCTGACATTGATCGTAGGCCCCTGAATTACATCGAATCAGTATTGTTTATGGCAGACTTTGTGATACTGGCAAATACTTTGTTGTCCAAAGAATTTCTATATTGTATAGGGATGAAACTAGTGATTTACACCCCTGACCTGCACCCATAAACACCATGACTGACCGTATGCTCTGGTACCTGCAGTGAGGCCCGGCTCCTGCTGCTGCACAAACAACACACCGCACACTGTTGTACTCACTATTTACTTTTGACCAGGTATCAACCCTGGGAAATGACTCAAACTGGTAGTGTGAGCACAACCTTGGATTTCAAGTTTGACCCGATGTTGAGCCTCCTAAGTCAGTGGTCTTACACTTGCTGAACTGTCTGCGATGTTGAGGTGGGCCTCCACTCTTTGACACTGTTGTTCCACCACACCTAAAGGCAATGCCCTCATTGTTTACCAATCAAAGTTTCATTATCACAGCCAGAACTTGATCCTCCAGGCTAAAGCGGTCACACACCTATGACTACACTGTCTCTCGCCTTTGATGGCAGCCTTTAGAAAAATGACAGTTGTCAGACCTCGGAGGCAAAGCAAAGTGTGCACCTTTGTGTTTGACTGAGCAAAAACAACCCTGAAATGTTTTTATTTCTGTTTGTTCCTTTGAGGTTCCCATTCTCCCTTTTGACTCTGTTGCAACATCATTACCATTTTTTTAATCATTGCATTTTAGATATTTTCAAATGAATTGTCAGACAGACGCAACATCTTCCTCTTGAAGAGGAAAAAATACATATGTTTTGAACTCGAGGGCTTATTTCTGGATTCAGGAAGTGCTTTAATTATAAAAAAATATTGAAATAAAAATGATCCCTCAACATCTGGTATTCAGAATGCCACGTCAGCTAAAAAAGGCCGGTGAGATTGATAATCAGAGCAATTTAAGTTGCTTGGTGTCTGGAGGTGGCACCAAAGATTCGTAACAGTACTACTATTCATCAAACACATACATATGCAAGACGTGGGAATGCATGGCATTTATAGTTTTCTAATTTCAAGCCTCAAGTGCCTTCTACAAATGCTTTTGTTGATTAACACATACACTCAATAGAAAGATTCACGCATACTCACAATAAATGGATTGAAATGGTACATAAAAGAACTCTGGGAAACTGTCAACAAGCTGCACCCCAGACAAGTAAAAACACTCTCACTCAGTGTCGGCTTTTTTTCTCTTTTAATCAATTACTCAATTAAACCACAACTTTACATGGCAAAACAAAATCAGGAGGCTCAGGATCAATAATAACCTGTTAGGAGTGTAGGAGTTGGGGGAAAAACAAACAGAATTGTAAGGCTTTTGTGGACAATAACATTAAAAAAAAGTTTTTTGTTAAGACACTGAGGGTGCTTTCACACCTGTAATTTTGTCTGTTTGGTTCAGACTGGCTGACCTGAATGTTTTGAAGCTTCGAGCATTGGTAATCAATGTCCAAATCAGTCTTTGAATGCTTTGTTGTTTTACACCATTAACCCAGCAACTCCAAATAGCCCAAAAATAAAGACATAGTAATCCAACATATTTGATTGTGCATCAACATTTACTATTTATTTTCAAACAAGGACATTCAAACCTAGTGCTAGGTCTAGTTTATGACAGTTTGACAATGCATGACATATTTGCAAGCAAAAATATGAAAAAGTAAAGCGCCTGGAGTAATTTCAAAAATTTGCAAAGATGATTCGCAAAAGGTCGAGTGCCAGATATGCCAGAAGAAACCAGCATATCACAAATCACCTCAATAAACTGCAGGTAACAGCTTTGCCATCTTGCAAAGTATTCTTTTTTCTAGCTATTATGGTTAATGTGGCTAATTGTCACAGTATTTTAGTTGCATTGACTAAAAACTGGTGTTTCAAAAAAAGTTATTACAACTTTTGATACTAGAATAAAATCAATTGCTTTTTTAGTCCACTAGATGGTGCTGATGGTTTTTTTCGTGGTGAGGTCAGCAGAGGCCTCAGTCAGCGACATTTGGCAGGAAGTTCATCAAAACAAAGATGGAGGCACTGGAGAAATAAATAAATGTGGAATTTAAATCAAACGTCTGGACTTATTTTGGATTTTTTTTTAGCACAGAAGGAAATAAGGACTTGGATGACACCTGCAATGTGCAAGCACTGTCATATGAGAATACTGGAGGAAAACTGAACATGAGGGCTCACCTCACACTCCACCATCCAAAGATAGCGCTAACTGCTGAGGGCCAAGTTAGCTAAACCCGCTGAAAAATCAACCAACACTGGACATATGTAGCTTCACAAAACTACCATCCAACTCTGAGAGAGATGAAAATAACACTCCATCACCTACTGCATGTGCAAAGATCTGCATCCATACAGCATTGTTGAAAATTAAGGCTTTTGCCACGTGCTAAAAACACTCTGTAAGTATGTGACTCCATTAACATTTCTTAGCAGACACAGCTGTACACAAGCTCTACAGAGAAGTGAAGCATGAAGTTGAGGAATCTGAGTACAGCGGGAAGGGTGGCAGTAACTTTTGACGCCTGGACTTCAAGGTCAGTGGATTCATATGTGACTGTAACAGCATATTATCTCACAGAGGACTGGAGACTGCTGTCTCACGTTCTTTAATCTAGAGCAGAACACAAAAGTCACACCGGAGCAAACACTACAAATCTCCTGTAAAATGCAGCACAGAAATGGGGGATTGCGGTTGAACCAGGCAACGCTTCTAACATGGATATTGCCATTCAGTTAGCAGGATACCTGTGTAGTCTTTCGCTCACACCCTTAATCTGGCCTCTCAGAGGGCGTTAAATCTGCCAACAGTTGAGTCTGTCAGGTGTATGCTGCATTTCTGACAGGTTTTATGACAGTGTTGGTCAGTCTGTCTGCTATGCATCACATTTTGCTGCAATAAAAATGATTAAAGTCAGATGAAAAGACTGAAAATTTTATCTTATGAGGTTAAACTGATCTTGACAAAGCTTTCCTTTGGGGAGATAATTTGGGAATGTTGGGGGAAAAGGTAATAACTCGCAAAATATTGTATCACAATACTCAGGATATCGCAGTAGTACTGTACACATGACCTAAGTGCCGTGATAATATTCTATCATGAGTCCTCTGGTGATTCCCAACCCTAATAGCTCCTCCATGAATCAAGGAAAATACCCATGCTGATGTGCATATGTGTTACCATGGTTACCAATCCTAATTATAACGTTGCTTCCTGACCAGATTTCATGATTGGCAGATGCATTTAATAGTAGTTCAACTTTTTAAATCACACTAAAATTGCATGTCTTCTAAATCCTTTTGTCGGTTTGTTTGCTTTCACACCACAAACAAAACCACATCAGAGTCCCCACATGAACTAACCAGGCAAACAGGCCTGAGTTTGTTTTACTGAACCAAACTGGTTAAGTATGAAAGCACCCTGATAAAGCACACACATGAGGACCTCATGTTTGTACTCAACTCATCCAAAAATGATGGTCATAGCATGCAGCGAGAGGCCCAGCCCTGCTCCTTCTCCTACAGCCAGCACCTCAACCTCCTCACTTCTCACTACTGAGGAGAGAAGCAGACATGACCCAAGTGTGAGGGAGTGAGTGAGCCAGGTAATTAAGGCTGACAAGATGGATCATTTAGGGCTTATAAACCACTCTCTATTGATGCCAGAAAGCTCTCCCACTCCATTTGTGGATTTATCATGAGAATTGCTGCTCTCCCACCTAAAAGCTGTGAAGATGCCCAGAAAAAAAATTGCAACAAATCAGACATTCTCATTATTTGCAGTGATTGTGCAGAGTCGAAGTACAGCTGAGATTCAATCCGCACTCAGCCTTCCACAAGTTGTTTGTGGAAACTGGTTTTTGCTCAGCTTCTCATAATGGTAGCAAGGTAGGGCTGGATGATATGGCAAAAAAAATATTATCACAACTGTTCCATATTGATATATATTGATATTTAGGACCCAGAACATTGTAGAATATTGATTATTAAAATATATAATGTTTTCACATAAACAGGAAGTGTGCCAACATGGCTTGATATGAATATATTTTGTTGTAAAATAATATGTAAATAACTAGGGCTGTCAACGTTAATGGCTTAAAAACGAGTTAGCGCAAATTCCTTTTAATGCCACGCATTTTTTTGAAGCTTGATTAATGCACATACTTTCTATGATTATGACCCACAGCCCAACTGTTGGGAAATCAGGAAGCGATGCAGCAGTAACGTTATAGATGGCAACAGAAACAAACGTCCTTGAGCAGAAATGAATAAAGAAAGGCATCTTTTGAACGGTGAGTTCAGCTTCAAAGCCCTGTCAAATGGTTCTCTCTGCAGGACCAAAGTAATTAGCATTTATTGTTGATGTGGATTGAGTTACTGCCAGAGTACATAGAGCTGCTTAAAAAACATTGGGGATGTTTAGCTGAGCTTTCCTAGTGTAAAGGTGGACACTGCATTGTGTTAAAGCCTATTGGTCCACTCCCATTATGATGAGTATTAAAAACTCATATCCTTTTAAGGTACATTTGTAACAGATAAAAATGTGTGATTAATTTGCAATTAATCATGCGAATAATCGCGATTAAATATTTTCTTCGATTGACAGCTTTATAAGAAACAGCTAAATATAGCCTAAACATTTAACTTTGTGAACATGCTTTATCTGCTATGACAAAACAAGTTAGCTTGCCTTGTAACTTATTGAAATAATGGTGTGGTCACTGGGATGGGACCGTTTTTAAGTGATCAAACTGTCTGTCATCCAGAATTTATAGAACCTTAGTTACATCCATAACTTCCAATTCATTATGTTTCACATCTTGGTCAGCACCGACTGATGGCATATTTTGCAGAGCATATATTCTGCGCTTCTTCACTTTTTCCACATACAACGTGCAGGGTACCCTGGGTGCGTTGGTCGTTGACATTCTGGGACACTGTGTCAAGTTCTGCTTGTTACATTCATTGTCTTCTTTCAAAATACACTTCTGTTTTCACAGGAAATTTACCGTTTACATACCATTTCTTTTAAAAGAAACGCACTATGTCGGGACAACATCGGCGCAAATGTACTTTTTTTTTTCCATTCAACAACAAAAACACTTGGTTGTGTTTAGGAAAAAACAACAAGGTTTGGCTTTGGAATCTAACAGGATGTCAACAGCGCTCTCTTGGGTTGGAGTCAGTGTTTGTTGGACCCATACATCACCCCTCCCGCCCACCTTTTGTCCTTGACCCACTGCATTTCCCCCCCTTTTCCTTCAGCTAAAAAGGTAACTGGCCGCGTATCATGTCAATGTTAAAGGACGGCTTTTTTCATTGGTTTACGACGCTGCAAGTCACTGCCCAAGCGCTGGATTTTGATGACATGGGAGTGAGACCAGGCTCTCTTGTCAATACATCCTCAGCTTTGGGAATAACGTAAGTACACTTGTAGCACTTTAGCATAACAAGTTCTGTAGTAGTGTAAAACAAACAAGGCGTAGATGAAGAAGAGTCAGCAGGTTGTTGCAGGGGAGTTACCAAAGACACCACATTTGTTCAAGTTTGTGTTCCACATGTTCAACGGAGCTGTTTCATTCCCACCGCTGTGGGATCTGTTTTAAAGTTACACTGTGGAGTGCGTACAGGCCCTGTCCTCCTGCAAACAGGCAGCAAACTGACTGGCTGTTGTCACATTTAATTCTCAAGTGTGTCTGTCAGATCTATACATACTGAGTAAAAATGTCCAAAGTTTATCATCAATATCAACATGTATTTTAAAGCAATCCCCTGTTGAGATCGTTTTATTGGCAGGCTCTATAGCAAGGGTCTTATTATTCTCCTTTGCAGGTTGAGACAAAGTTCAAATCAAAAATAAAGTAGCCATTACTGTAGAAGAATTGTTTTGAATACCCATTGCTCAAACTCTTCTTGTACCTTAAATGACCATGTAAGTTTGGAGTGGGGTGTGCTTTGACTCCACAGGATTGCGGATTTCTTAAATGCCATGTAAACAAGAAAAACAATTTCTTGGTTCAAGGAACAAAATTTCTGCTGGAGAAAGCTGTTTTCTTGTTTATGCATAACCTTGAACTGGGATTCTTATTTGGGATTTTGCAGGAGTGTATTGCAAACATAGGGACGGTATCGCTATGGTCTTTTTAAAGCTGAAATAAATGTGTTTAAATATGTAAATGTTCCAAGCTCAACAGTAGGTAGAATTCAGACCCCTTTATGCACAGTAAGGAAAAACTCTTCTCTTCACAGTCACTCTGTGCTCTGACAAGAGAAGAAAAGCTCTCCGGGCTACAGCATATTTTATTATAATACACTAAATGTGAAGTATGCTAGCATTGGTTCTAAAATAAGATGGAGAGTAGGAGAGAAATCTCATTACTGACCATCTGCATGTAAACATTATTTTTTTATGGTGAACAGAGTGCATGTAATTCCTCCATCTCGTTTTCCTGCCTTAACCTGGATTTTCTGTGAAGTAATTTCTCCTGTGCATGCAGTCATAGTGTTGCCCACACTTTCTCTCACACACATACATACACAATCATACCCCACACTGCTGCTGCAGTGTGCACCATGCAGGTGAGAGCCCGGTCTGACACATGGCAATAAGAGGCCCCGCGTCTTCCTCCTTTGGGAACACAGCAGCCTCTTTTCATCTACCTCTTCATGTGTTTTCGCATCACTGATCTTCACACATGGCATCATCTTCAAGGCTGACCTACAATAAAGCCCCTTCCAATATCGTCTCTGTTTCAGTCTTTCCAGACATAGTTCAGGCACTCCCACGCAAAGGGATGTCAAGCAGAGCACAGTGCAGCAGTAGGTTAGTGACGGTGGAGACAGTAACAATGAGATACTCCTCTGGAATTTTCCCTGACAGAGGATCAATTTACTCGACAATAAAGTGAAGCTGAATTGAACTATATCACAATAGGATTTTCACCAGTGAAGTCACAGAGACCTCTTTTCAGAGGAAAGACCATATTTCTTATTTAGTTCTTGAAGTTCTCCTGGATTATGACTCTGTGTCATTGTCCCTCATGCCTTTTATGTAATAATCACGATGCCACAATTACAGTCAAGTAGAGGTGTACTCATTGATTGACCTGTGGTCAGATTTTCAGCTCGATCAGCCATGCCCGGGGAGCGGCCGGTCAGTCTCAGACATAACGCATTCTTTGATGATTAAATGCATGTGAGCATCTCTAACCAAGTACTTTCACTCAAGTACTGTACTGAAGTGCAAATTTGAAGTGCTTTTACCTTACTTGTGTATTAAAATCTCATGTCACTTTCTACTCCTGTTCCACTATGCTTGAGATGGAAATATTGTACTTTTTACTCCACCACAAGTAAATCCTGTAGATATTCATCAGATGAACATCCTGAGATTTCTTTAGAAAAATGAGTGCAGTTTCAATAGTATGTCTCGGCTTTTTAATTAGTCGGTTAAACCAATTCGTGTTTTATTCATGTTTAACTGTCATGCAGCTGCCCGCCACTAGTGGGGTGCCACAGAGCGGTCAGACAGCAGTCCCCCTCCTCGCGGTAATGCTTGAGTAGACTCAAGTTTTAAAACAGCACGGTGTGTAATTGGAGAGATGTCCTCTCACAAAACCAGCGCGGTTTAGCACTACTTTAATCTAGCAAATGAAAAAAAAGTAGCATGTAGGCTGTGTCAGGAAAAAATGGCATATAATCGCTCAACTGGAGCAATGTGCTACTACATTCAACTCAAGCATTTGGATGTTAACCTGCACAGAATGACGGCGGTGCTAGCCACACACAGACCAGTTTGACATCGATCACTTGGAGATGCTGTGATCCCGCCCAGTCTGAGAAGATAACACAGCTCATCACAGCAGTGACCTCACAAGATATGCTTCCACTTAACTTTGTTGAAGGTAAAGGTTTCAGGACATTAATGGAATATGTTGAGCCTGAATACACCATGCCGAGACCTTTTTTTTTTTTTCCAGACTGGTGGACTAGTCTTAGGCCGCATTCACACCAGGATAGTCCGGGGGACTCGGTTGGGTTGGGTGGGGAATGCCGAAAAAATTCACACCTTTATTTGGTTTGGTTCTTTTTCACACTGCACTTTTTAAAGCGGACCAAACCGCCTGGACTACATTACGCAGTTACAACAGCTGCTCATTTGAGGGTGGTATTGCCTTTGGTATTGACTGAAAATGGAAGTCCATTTCCTTCAGCCAGCTTGGTCACCCCAAAACACCAAAATGCAATGCGCTCTACGTCACTTCCTGTCTTTGGTTCACTTCTTCTCTTTTGTTCGTTGGATAGTCCGTTTGCATTTCCCACTGTAAGCGAACCGCACCAGCGTTCACTTGCAAGTGAACCAAGACCCCCAGTTTCGAATGAGCGTTCACACCACTCCAAACGAACCAAACTATCCGTGGAAGCAGACCAGGGTTCGTTTAAAGTGGACCAAATAGTGCCAGTGTGAGTGTGTCCTTACTTAAAATTTTTGTTTAGTCACCAGGAACATCCCTAATAGAGACAATATTTTGCACAATGTTCAATATTTTTAAACATGGTCACAGTACGTATTCATTGTCATATCAGAGAGCTGTATCCTGGTCAGGGTGAAAAAGCCTCTGAAGCAGAATTTTACATGAAGTAGGCAACACGTTGTTTGACTTGCTCCTGAAACCTTGCACTTCTTAGTCTAGTCATCCAGTGAGCTGGATTGGACCCTTTGGGGGCTGGTCCTGGCCCATGGGCTGTATGTTGGACACCCTTGGTATTGATAATATAAAATATTTTTGTTGACTCTTCTCTGATATGTATATAATTTCAAGTATATAGCCTGGCTCAGTTGCACCTGCTCTCTTTAATTAAGGAAAGTTAACCATGTTAGATAAAGTAGGATGTGCTTTGAGAATTGAGAAATTATGAAAGATATTTAACGGTCAGTGTTTAATATGAACATACATTTGAATTTTCGTTACAGAAAAGTGACATAAATGTTTGTGTATGCTGTCGATTACATTTCCTAAAAGGAAGGAAATTGGAATAATTTTCTGATCATAAGAGTCAGACCATTTCTCTATTATCAAGACTGCTCCAGGTGATTTTTGTTTGCTCTGCGAGAACAGGAACTACTATTAGCCAAAACAGCAATTATTTCTATTATAATTTTTGGGCTAATGCATTTTCAATGGAAGTAATGGGGGAGAAAATGCACAGTCCTCATTTCAATATAAAAAAATGTATTCAAAAGTTTCTCTGAAGCTTAAATGAGGCTTTAGTTGTCCACAGTAGACAGCTGGGGAGGCTAGTGGGGACAGAGTAGACAAAGTAGGAAGGATATCTGAAGGGTGCAAATCAAAGAGCCTACAGTTTTGTTTGTAGACTTTATAGTATGCTATTTAAAAAAAAAAAAAAAAAGTCCCCGAAGACAGGCACTCTTCATCCACTCCCAGACAACTTCCCCTCGCAGTGTGTATCAGCAGATCAGACCTGCAAGGACAAACGGTAACAAAGACTATTTGGGGAACAAACGAAGAGCATACAAATAAACAACTCTGTCTCTGTCTCGCTGTGTCTCTGCCTCACATCTCGAATGTGACAGGTAGACATGAAGCTCAAACAAACCTCACCCGCCTCTTCTTTGAGTTAAGTGAAAAAAAAACAGTCAAGTTATTTTCAGTGGAGTGTGTTTTCTTCATGATTACAGGCGCAACTATCTTTGCATCCAAATACAGCAAAATAAAGAAGGTAAGAAATATTTCAAAGACATTGTTTTTTGCTTTTCCAAATATGATATTCAGAGCTGGGAACTTCCCCAGCCCAAATAGAGCTCTCCCTGCTCCCTGATTTAGGCTGCTGGCCTCTTTTTTCATTTGTGTTTGAGCCCCTATATTTCACTGTGAAATTAAAAAAGATATAACATCAGATACCAGCTATTAATGTGACTGTGTGCATGTTTCAAGCAGTGAAGCCTCCTTAGTAGCATGGAATTATTACACAAGGTTCCCAAGAGGTTTGAGCCAAACATAACAAGTAACCGCTTGATTGCAAGACGTACCTTTTATCTCGTGTTGTGATTAGCTTCACACTGTGAGTGCTTGCTGCTATTGTACAAAAAACTTCTTAGATTAAAGGACAAAACGAGCCTCAAGCAGTTACTTAAATGTGCAAGAAAGAGAGGACTAGTTAAGTACAGTTGGTCAGTTTCTGCTATAAAATGCTTCTATTTCGTGGTTAGCTATAGAAACTATGATCTCCACAGACACCCATTAAAACTACTGTTTTATCTATATGTCAACAAACTGTGCCCAAAGCCCAACTTGCGTGACACAGTATATGGTAACTCAATCTGTCTAATTTCACACTTCCTTGGGTTGGCTGTGATCATCAGCAGCCTTAAGGACTCCATAAAAGCCCTCAAATGTCGCATATGCTCTTGACAGCTGTTTCTATAGATGATGATGATGTTGTGTAGCAACTGAAATGAAAATGAATTCTGTATGATGAAGTGAAAAAAAAAAAGTGAGAGGATGGGTGGTGAGCTTGAAGCAGAACAAGTGAGCGGAGTGGAGTGGTGAGAATTTACGCTCCTCGCTCACGGAGCTGTTCGTTCCCTCAGCTCCCCTCCGCTCAAAGCCGCTCCAGGCCACTCTGCTCAGTTTCCTTTTGAAAGCACTTGGTAAATTCCATTGTTGAGCTCACAGAAGCCAAGTTTTGACGGAAAATAGTGTGTGTGCACAATACACAGATGCATTACTGGGTCGGGAATGCTTCGAACTCATGGTGTGACTGATATAAAATAAATTGGAGTGGGATGTGGTGGAGGACAAGGTGACGCTCCAGATTTTTTAAAACATCCGCTCTGTGCTCCATCCAAATCCTTCTGATTGTGCTCCCTGCTTGCTTGAGCTCTGCTTTGCTTACATGCTGTGAATAAATGAATTTTAGGCTGAAAACACACCGGCACTGCTTTGTCACGGCACGTCACACGATGTCTGTCAAGTGCTGCCCCTAGCACACACCAGACGTGTATCTGTACCTCTTCCACCTCTGCCTTAGCTTTAAGTCATGTATGGAGTGCCCCTAAATTTCTCACCTTAAGAGCCGATCTCCAGAGCTATGACTCGCCAGGCAATATCTTTTTGGCCATCGTCTTACAATGACGGATTGTGGGTTGTTTAGCTCAGAATATTTCTCGACCTCAACAAGAAGTCTCTCTTCTCATCCAGTCTTTGTCACACATGAGACAGCAACAGAGTGCTCTGTATGCATCCATGGTGACGAAAGGAGTCGAGCTGCCACGGGAGCTGCTATGTAGTGGAGAGTGAGTAGAGGAAAAATGCATATACTTCCGGGGGTGGCGAGGCTGGAAATAGGACAGTGGCGTAAAGTGCTGCAGGACATCGCGTCCAGGAGGGCTGATGTGTCTAGCCACCGTCGGTGTGGGGTTGTACATTGAAAATAACAGGCGTATTTTTTTGATGCCTGTATTTCGCAGCCAGTGTGTTTTGGTCCTTAGGGGACCTCTATATGATATTCTGAGCATTAATGTATCGGCAAACAACCATTGGCTATTCAAAGAAATGATGGTTTAATGTCGTCATTAGCAGAGAATAAAGTGATGCTACTTCTGTGTGTGTTGTAATCCGAGCTTCTCTCTTCTTTGTTGTGGTAGACAGTCCGGCAGTGCATGCATGTGAGTCACTGTGTGTGTATCCCACTGGTTAGCTAATTGTCTCCAACAGTTATGTGCTGTTAGCTCTGTTAGCTGCTAGCCATTGACTCAATCACCTCTATTTTGAGAGCCATGTGCAAAAAACCTCCGATCAGAGATGGTGTTATTGTCGTGTAGAGCTCCTTTGAAGATGTGTTGTAGGACCGCTGCTCTTTTGTGCTGACAGAAGTCAGCTTAGGTGTTCCGGGCATCTGAATAAAATGCTTAGACGCCTCTCTGAGGAGGTGTTTCGATTAACTGGGAATAGACCTGTGGGCAGACCTAGAACACACTGAAGGGATTATCCCATCTGACCACTGAGCCCCATGGGATCCCCAGTGAGAGCTGGAGGACGTAGCTAGAGAGAAGGACTCACTGTATATGGGCTGCCTTACTTAGCCTCCTGCTGCTGCGACCTAGACCACATGGAGAATGGATAGATGGACTTTGGTGACTGGAAATTTGTCAGTTCAGCATGGTCAAATTGCACCGGCCATCTGCTGCCCAGTTGACTCAGTGTGTAGGAGAATATTGGTTGATCGATCAAAGTTGTTAATAGCAATTGATCAGACATCAATGATTCATTGACATCATTTCAAAGGACACTGCTGATCTTTAGGAAGGCAACAAGGTCACAGCAACATCTTTATTATGCTTAGCTGGAAATTATATGTCGGAGAGAAGATGGACTGAATTAGTAAACCACTCAGGACAGCTTTGTGCAGCTGTTAACAGTTTCGTGTGGGACCTGGTGATGTTGCATAGCAAGCTGACTCTGCTGCAGGTGGGCAGGTTATAGTTGGACTTCGCACAGCAAAGACTCCAGCGTCCTGTGCCAAGTTCTTCCCCTAAGTTTTTAGACTTCTGCAGAGGCAACAGCCATGGCAGGAGGCATTATGTTTCAGGTTGTCCGTCCGTCTATCCTACTCTGATGAACAGAATATCTTGGAACATTTTTAGAGAATCTCTTAAAATTTGGCACAATTGTCCTTTTGGACTCAGGGATTAACTAAATAGAATTTAATGGTCAAAGTCATGGTGACGGCACAACAGGTTTTTGGTCATAACTCAAGAATGCATGTGTGAACTAAATTTCGCACAAATGTCTAATTGGATAAAAAAAGTGTTGACATTTTATAACCTTAATGTCAAGGGTCATCTTCAATGTGACATCATGATGTTTTGCAAAAATGGCTTTGTGACAGCTGTGATACGCTCCAGCCATCCCGAGACCCCCAACTGGATTAAGTGGTTACGAAAAATGAATGAATGATCGATCTTGGGTGCCCACCTTGAAACTGTGCTGATTGTATAAATCTTCTGTGCAGCCATGTTTTACGATTTGTAGCGTCTTTGCGACATCATTCATGTTTTAAGCATTGTCTACTGTCATGGCTTCAACTTCGTGTTTTCTCTTTTCCTCTGGTCGTCCACCACAAGCTCATTGGTTGGTGATTGTAGTTGCACCATGTAATGAAGCTCTCTGTCAGTCCTCTGTATTCCTCTTCAAAAGTATTTTTTAAATGAAGACAGCATGTTTCTCATTGTGAATTATTCACTGGAATCACACGTCAGTATCGTAATAACTTAAATTCCCTCCAAAGTCTGGACAGACATGAATGTAAATTGCAACTTGACTGGTCTGCAGAAGCGTACAACCTCAAGGCAGTATTTCTAGTTACATTATGCACCAGTGTGGTTGAGTTCCTGGGTTTTACCCTGTCTGGTCAAACAGAGAGCTACACAGACAGCGTTAGTTATGGACAGAGCTCTTTGGTGACTGACTACATCACTCCTGGCTGTGTCTCCCTCCCCTGCTGTGCTTCTGTAGTTAAACCTTTAATTTTGTCACACAATAAACCACCATTAATATTGATCAAGAATGACTACAACACATGGTCATAACATACATACTGTATATACTATGCGTGGCATTAGATGTTCATTGTTATTTTCCACACTGCTGGCTCACACTGCCAAAGCTGCCGTCCCTCCAATTTTCCTGTCCTCTGTTATGTTGAGGCTTTGATCGTCCTTGGCTTCCAGTATTACATTTTTTCTCCAGGTGTGTCATTATATGCCAAGTGTCATATTCAAAATCCCCTCTTTTTAACTTGCAAAAGCCACAAAAGCAGTTTTGGGAACTCATTTTCAGGTCTGTGTAAAAAGCGTCACAGTGTAAAATTGTTCTAATTACAAACCTGATGAAAAGCCCACAGTTTGCAGCGGCTGTCTGTTTAAACAAACAAGTTTTCATTCAGATGGAGGCTGATGTTTCACACAGGTTTGCTTTTCAGCTTGTTGCAGTGAACTAAACGACTGCCTTTTGGTATTTAAGGAATGAACGGGTTCAATCAAGATAAAATACATTCAACGCATACAGAACAAAGCCCAACATATGCAGTATATATACCTCAATATGTTGTTTAAAATAAAGCTTATCACTAAACAGACACAAGCACGGATATGTGGGTTGTGTTGTGTTTGTTTTTTCACATGAACTGTTTAAAAAAGGGCTGTGGCAGGACAAATAAACAAATCTGCTGACCTGAGGGCATTGGCCTGTGTGTGTGGTGTGCGTGTGTGTGTGTGTGTGTGTGTGTGTGTGTGTGTGTGTGTGTGGTTTCTTTCCATCAGTTCAAATCCCTCTTTGTACTGGACAGTGTCAGTGATGAAGGGTGCAGCCATTATTCCCCCTGGGTTGTTAGGCAGAAGTGGCCTAGCTGAGATGACAGGTGGTGGACAGAGCCGTAGCTCAGTGCTGACTGGCCGGCCAGTTGACTGATTAAAAAAAAGTGCTGAGTTTATGGTTTGGAGGTGAGAAGGCCAGTGTATTTGGGGCCTGGTGTGGTCTCACGGTCTCACGCTAACAGCTAGTGAATCTGACTGATCGAGACTTAAAGACGAACTTACAAAGTGTGTTCATTTTTGTTTTAATGGCTTTGCACTACAGTTTATAAAAATTGATTTCCGTTATTGTTTTTTAAGTTTTTCTCCCAGACACACATTCCCCAGTGTAATTATTCCCACCAACTTCAGAGTAGTCAATGTAAGTTATTATATTATTATGTGAGAATAGTGTACAGGGCAGACAGAGAGTATATCCGCTGTTTTCCTTTGAGCTCCATTTTTTAAGTGATGCCATTGAGTTATATATACTTTTTGTAATATAGTATATATTTAAAAAAAACAACTTGGTTTGTACTGGAAAAAATATTCAATTGAAATAAATAAAAGTATAACATAGAATAAAAAATAAAATTTAAATTAAAATGCACTTTCTTGTGGATTCTTTCATTTAGCATTTTATACTTTATTATTTTTATTTTTTTTAATTTTGTTTTCAGTGGCAACCAGAGGATTTATTTTAACAAAACAAAAACAACAAAACTGTTATAAACACTTAACTACACATAAAACATAAAAAAGAAAAAAAATGTGCTTTGAGGAAATAAATAATTAAACAAGCCAAGAAACAAACAACCAGATAAACAAAAGCATAGATAAAAAAAAATTAAGAACAAAAAAAGTACATCACTATTGTTTTACCTTCCAGAAGCTCCACTTTTACCAGTTAGGTTCCACATAAAGGGAAAGTACATAAATCATGTGATTTCAGTGGAAATGTGAAAATGTACACTTTTACTTGTAGCTCTTTATTGTGTTTACAAACAAAGGAAAACAACATAAAATTTCCAAATTTCCCCAGTGGCCATATTTCACAGGCATTAAATGCTGGTAGCAAAAAAACTATGTATGTTACCAAACAAATGGGAGGGGTGGCAGTATTCATACTACACAGAGATGGGGTTTCATGAAGTCAAGCCACCTTGACAATATATTAGTGTATTTCTGTTGTTGTACTCTTTCTCTGCATTTTATACATTTCCAGCAATTTATCAACTCCTCATAATTGATTAACAGCTAAAAAAAAGGAGGATATTACTTAAATATTGCATCGAAGTTCTGCTGTGAAACGGCCCATGCCAAACGTTTAAATATACCTTTTAATCAAGGTAAAACTTGCAGTTTTGAATTTTCCAAGCCGTCAATCATTCATATCCCTCGGCAATTTATTGATGTTTTCATTATTATGGCACTTACCCTAGAGATATGGCAACCAAATAAATGTTTGGAAAGGTTTAAAGCAGTGGTGCTCTGTTATGTTGTCAGGGTGCTGGGTGGCCTGCTGACCATTTTCTAATTTCACAATGAAAATAAATTGGGATACTGGGATTTTTTTCACACTTTGGATATATAGGAGGTGCCAGAGTGCATGAAAAAGCATCAAACCAGAGCATTCTTCAAAGCAAAACAGAATGGCAAGACATAGATCCCCCACAACAGAGATCTGAACTTATTATTTATATATTAAATATAAATGCTTCTTTATTCACTGGCCTCCTTTCATTTTGCAAAAGTGGCCCCTAGGCAAAGCAAGTTGATTATGGGCACCATGGGCGAAAACCGCATCGTCAGTTGTTTGAACAAGTGCCCCAAAACAACATGTTTCATGTTCAAGTGACAACAATCTGGCTGTCCATAGAATTATGATAGGAGCAGCAGAGTCCAGGTAGGGGGAAGTCAAGGTCAGCAAAACATCAAGAGGCAACAGATAGGATTCGTTTTTTTTTTTTTTTTAGCTTGGGGCCACCTAGTGTCAGCAGTGTTGCTCACACTGTTGCAATGACCAAATTGACCGTGGGGATCAGAGATAATCAATAAAATGTAGGCTGTAAAGCCACCAGTATACCTCTATGTATATGTAGAATGAGAAGGTGCGTGGACACTCTACTTAATAAATGGGTAAAGACACTGAACAACAATTATCAGATTTATCTGAAGAAAAAACAAATAGTAATGCAAATAATTATAGCAGAATGCACAGTACCAGTACAAACAACTCACAGTAAGTTATACCAATATGCACAGTACCAGTACAAACAACAGTAGACACAGTGGAATTATACCAATATGCTCATGTAAACAGTCCCGATTCTAGAATAAACAGTACCGTATGGAAACGATGCCGCTGGTTGGAGCTCAAATTGAATGGGAAACAAAGTCCAGTGTTCACAGCCGGGCGTAACTTAGCTGGGCGATGTCCGTTGATAGCTGCCTCCGTGAGAAGAGAACAGAAGGAAGGGAGGGGGTATCACTGTCCAGCTAGGAATGAACTAGCAGCCAGTACAGTACAGTCCTCTCTCGGCTAGCCAACATTTAGCCGTGTTACTTACTGATCCGTTAGAAAGAAAGCTAGCTGGACATTGGTTTGAAGCCTCTTTGGTCACAGAGCTCCCTCCATCTCTTGAACGCCTGACTGAGGTTTACTCTTGTGTTTCCTCTTCTTTTATCACTCTCCTTTTTGCTCTTCTTTGCCTCCTCAGACAGAGGAGCTTTTCTTTTGCTAGGCCGTTTTTCACTTGTTTCCAAACTTCCGTTTGCAATTGTGCTCGTGACTCAACTATCTCATGCCCAACTCCTCATAAGGACCAGCTCCAGTCCCTGATTGGCTGACCGACCAGTTTCGCAATACATGACGCCTTTCCTGCCGTAAAGCAGATTTTTTCCGCATAATTTGGGCACCGGTGGCAGAAGCTTATTGCAAAAATTGCAAAGCCACTAAGCACCCTATGCCAAGGCTGATAGTCTGATTTTACTGTGGCCACTACCCTGTGCAACACACATTATTTTCATGATATATATTTAGGAAAAGATGCTATCTCAGGGCTCCAGACTGCGCCAAATTGGTCCCATTTTGCGACCTTTTATGGAGGCTGTGCGACATAGTTTTTTAACTAGGAGCACCGGCGTGACTTACAAATCCACCCCTCTCCCCCTTTTCTTTCTTTTTTTTTTTTATATTTGCATTTCATGGAGGAGCGGAAGCGAGTGTCTCAGTGTGTGTGTGTGTGTGTGTGTGTGCGTGTGTGTGTGTGTGTGTCTGTCTGTCATGTGTGTCTTGATGCGCACTGCGAGGCGGGGTGGGGGGGCGCCAGTAACCATAGCAACGTGCAGCAGTTTTAGTACGTGTGCACTATGTGAGGGGTTAAAGCCCGATCATACTCGTACACGTACGCGGACCAGACTCTGCGGAGGTCTGCGCGGACTCAAAGTGGACGTCCGCAAGCCCCGTGCTCGCAAAACTCAGATTTTACGACCAGTGACTGCTCGGCATGTATTTTTCACATTGTGGGTATTTTTCACGGACATTTTTACAGGAAACTACAATGCGGAAGTGCGCTCGACTATGGAAGCCCGAATGACTGCGGATGAGTCAGCAGTTGATGTCGCAACACCGAAAAAGCCAAAGTCCTATCATTTCCAACAACAAGAGTGGCTCACTGAATTTTGAGTGGTTGAGATATTGTAAAGAAAAGAAAGTGATGTCCCGCATGTACTGCTCTCAGTGCGGTCTGAAATTTGCGGGGAAAACTAAATTCGCCGACTCCACCAGACACTTCAAACATGAAACACTGGTTAAGCACAACAACAGCACCAGGCATAAATTATGCAGGGACAGATGCAATGATGGAGCAAAAGCACCGCTGCACACATCATTTAAGATGCAGGGTTGTCTGTGTTTATTGCTAAATTATCAGTAATTAGACAAAATTATGAATATGTTGTGTCATATAGATAGTACTCATACATTTTCAGTAAGGAGCACTGGTGCTTCTAGTAGAAAAAGTTAGTCTGGAGCCCTGTATCTGTTGCCTCTTTAACATGGGAGATGGCTCTATTGTTTCCCTTGTCAAACACTGTTTTTTATTGTCTTACCACAGTCAGCACATTCTCAGTCTGACCTCGTCACATATCCACGTTTGGTCATGGACTTTGCACGTCCACATACGAAGTGAAAGGTACCCTGGAGCATGTTGGTTGTTGACGCTCTGGGATACCTTGTCAAGTTCTGCCTCTTACATGCATTGTCTTCTTTCAAACCAAAGCTTCCGTTTTCACGGAAAATTTTTGCGTTTACATACAGTCTCTTTCAAAATAACAATACTACATCGGTACAACACTGCAACCAAAATGCACATGGTCGGGTTTGCGAAAAATGAACAGGATTTGGCTTTAGAACCTTATGGGAAGCGAACATCGCTCTCACAGGTGGAAGTTGGTGTTTGTTGGACCAATCCACCCCCATCGCAGTCAGACTTTTGCTGCCTGAACTTTTGTCCTTGTCTGGCCGCACTTCCCCCTGATACCGCCAGGCACTGTTAAACTGTAACAGCTACCAGCCACGTATCATGCCGCCTTTTTTTGTTGGTTTCTGACGCTGCAAGTCACTTCCCAAGCACCAGATTTCGGCCGGGCTCCTACAGTTCCCTAACCTTCACCAACTGTCCTTTTGATGTCAAAGTTCTCTGAACCTTAGTGAGGTCATCATTTTAACCCATATCGTGCTCTTTCCCTAAAAATAAGCAACTCGTATTGTGCTTAAACCTAACCAAACCTTAACAATAGCGTGAAATTATAAAACTGATTTAGTTTTCAGCAGTGGTTCATGACGGTTTTGGAAAGACCACACAAATGATGTGGTTCTGCTGATAGGGACGTCAGATCAGACGACACTTCTGTGTGATGTCCTAGATGACATGGACAAAGATTATACCGTGCGGTTTCATTTGGAGGACTTTTAGACCAAGGAAGTAAAGCACGTGTGTCAGGTGCTGGGACTGAGTGATCTTCCCTGGTTAAATCTACTCTGCAACTTCATAACTAACTTGAGAAAAGAAAGTTCAGCTGTTTTATACATTTATTTTGAGGTGAGGGGGTCTGTCAGCAGCAAGAAAAGCAAACATATCTATCTTAGCAAAGCACCAAATTGGATAGGACTATGCCAAGTCTGTCTCGGGCAGCGTGCCAACAGAGAGCAGAGGCAGGGCTTTGGGGCTGTAGCAATAAAAATAAAAGATGACAACGATGGAAAACACGGCTTAATATAAACATTCAAATGATATTTTAGAGCGAGGCGAAAAAGAATGCAGCAAGGGAGAAGATTGGTACGCTATATCCTAAAAAAAGCTTAACATATATTTTTATTTTTTCATTGTCTGGCGTGTCTTTTAACTATAAAATGTAACAGCCCTAAACTATGGAAGTCTAACAGCCCCGATTTTGGATGCTGTATCATCGAGCTACTTTTTTTTACATTCTGTGCTCTCAGTGGGGTCTCAATGTTCCTGTTTCCTTCCCTCTTATTTCTGTCTCTTTCCCACACTAACACACACATACACACGCACACACACACACACAGTATTTTGGGAAGACGTCCAGCTGCCGTGGTGAGAGTGACTAATGACCCCTTTCACAGCGCAAACACCACATAATCAGAGATGCTGAGGATCTGTGTCTGCCCGCTGTCCTGTCTGAGTAATTACGCCGGGGACTCAATTAATCTACCACCCAACAATCAACCCAGCTGTACATACTTGTTGCCCGCTGCAGTGTCCCAGTATCTTGATTCAGAGATGAGTGTGTCAAATTTAGTGTTGTAATCCTGTGCTGTTTTATCATGCAGAATAAAAGTATTACATATTAAACCTCTTTTATTTTAGAGCTATTTATAGCAGCTCTCAACCAGGTCAGCTCTGCAAGGTAACAAACACCAACACAGCTTACATTTCTAGGTTGAATACCTAATTCAGCTTTAAATAATGCAAATGTTACTTCATTTAGCCTCAAATCAGTGTTGTTAATTGAACACTCAAGAAAGCGTTTGTTCAGAAACAGGTGGACAAACTTTCTAACAGCGAAGCCATTAAATAGATTTGGCTTCAGATTGTTATTGGGCCATTTGTTCGTGCTTTAGAAGGAGATTTACGATGGGCACTTTGGCCGATTTGGCACCTCTTGATAGGCAGTAAAATTTTGCAGAGTGAAAGCAAACAGAAGTGTGTTGTGGACATGTAGTGTCTTACCTCAGCAATATTTCCACTGCAGTGACTTTATTTTCTTAACACAGTTAGGATAATTTGTCAGAGGGCTGCCCCTTGACAATCATAGGTTTGAATAAGTTTGAGAAAGTTGACTGAGATTCTTCAAAAGGAGCAGATGTTTTTTGTTTTTGTTGTTTTGTTGGTCAGTGTGCAGCATATCTTTTGGGACATTTTGGTCCCCAGATTTAGCTGCAGAGTGGGCACTCCTTGCTTTCATTCTACTCTCCAGTACATGCAGCTGTGGACTTAGGGTGAGTCTGACTGAGAGGAAGGCAGGAAGTGAGACCTGAACGTTCTGCTGAACCTCTTTCAGACTCTCAAACTTTTCATGGTGAAAAAGGAACGACTACTCGTGTATTGAACAACCAAATCTGATTAGACTAACCTAATTCTGAGTCCGGTATAACCCTTATTTGTTGCTTATTATTCATTATTCAATAAGAATATATAGTTTTTCTTCTACGTGACATTTGATATTTGGTATTCATTTCAAACATGTAAAAGAAAAAGACATGAACATAAAACAAGTAGACAGACAGAAAGAAAGTAATATTAACAAATAATGAAAAGCAATTGTCAGTGTATAGTTACTTTGATTTACACATTTGAAAAAGAGTGTGAGGAAGTATAAACTTACTGAATCCCACCACTTCTCCATAAGTCATGAGATGAAACAGGCAGCTTTCTTTATGTATAAACCTATACCCTACGACTTTCCTAAATACCCTATTGTTATTAGCCTTTAACTTTGTCACTCAAAAATAAACCATGTATATATTTATAATAGTAATTACCAAATATCTATCTGACAAAACCTATCTTAGTGTATAATATAAATTACTAATCATCCATGACTTACAGGTAAAAAGCAATCTAAATGTATGATATATATTTATATATAATATGTGTGTGTGTGTGTGTGTGTATATGTGTGTTATATATATCTCCATCAACTTGTCCTGCTATTGTCTTATATTCAAATAAGTGAATATATGAATTTCACAAAGTAGAAATACATGTTATTCTGCCAATATATATATGTGTACACCCACATACCTATAAATGAGAATATATATGTAAGTAGAGGAAGTTGACCGTAATCCCTGGTGAATTTCAGACCCTGTACCTCCTGATTATCATGTCTGTGTATCTTATTCTAAATTGGCTTATGTTTGGACATTGTTCCATTACTTGACTCTGCATATTGAAGTACAATTTTTTTTTTCTGGTTATACCTGTACTATTAGTTATTTGATGTCATTCTATCTGTTCAGTGACTGAGAGTGGAGTCCAAATGCACAATAAAGCTTTATACCAGTGCCTCAAATGGAAGTTGTTTGATTGTATATTAAGTTGGGGTGGACAGTTAATCAAAATATGATCAAAATTGCAATATGGCTAACTGCAAAATCCAAATTGCAGGAGCTGCAATTTATGTATTTTTTGATAAAGGTAAATGTGTCACTACAAACAATTACAAATGAAGCATTGTGATGCTGCAGAGATGCCTCAGCCTACTAATTATATTTCAGATTTGAGGGAACATGCATGTTTGGTACAGACCCCAGAGAAAAATCACATCATAATCATTTTTATTTTTGTCTCAGTGAAAATTAAACCAAAAAAATTTAATTTAATTTAATTTAACTTAATTTAATTTAGAAAACCTTCAAGGAAAACATATTTGCCCCTTTCTTGCATGGGAATTATAAGTGTGTGACACATCACATTATCTTAAATTACTGTTTTAATAGATGTGTTGGTGCATTGATTTTAATTTTTTAAAAGTTTTAAATGAGTTCTTGAATCATTTTGTTAATACATATTTCACGAGTTATAGTTGGTTGTCAAGTATTGCTTGATATTAATAAATAAAACAAATAAAGAAATATTTATGTCGTGATAAGAGTGATAACACTCGTTATAGAGTATATTATGCATAGATATAAATACAGGTGTGCCTTGAGACTGGCTTGGCCTTTGGTGTGCCTTGGGCACAAAAAGTTTGAAAACCACTGCTCTATGAGAAAATACTGTCCTCTCTTTCCTGCTTGGAAGTGGTGAATTTGCAGCTCACAGATACTTAATACTTTTGATAGCCAGTTTCGGCAAAAAATGATGCACTTTTCCAGTCTGTCGATAGCGTAGTTAGCTTGTTTACTAACATTATATTACGTGCTGCTGTCATGCGGCACGCCCCGCTGATCTCTGTTTCAAACTTTCATATAAAAAATAAACCAATAAGGAATCGCTGAATATTTGTATTAAACAGCTGAATCTGATTCAACTGACATAATTTTGGGTCGAGGCCTAGACTCAACAGAGGCCGGCTGCTCTCCTTAAAATTCAGTGCATGGTTAAAGAGATAATCAAAGGTGAAAATGGTTTCCATTTTGCTTATTTACACTTCATCTGTCAGTGATTGTTCACTCTTAATCATTGACAGCATCATAATTCCATTTTTCACTTACTATCTTCTTGAGCTAATTGCTGATATATCATGATCACATTTTTAAACCTCTTATATTTATATTGTAGGCATGTACTTGTAGTCTTGTATAGTTTTGAGCATGGTACACTGGATAAATACTTTACATATGTGAAACTTTACTGCACTAGTACTCTGGTGCAGTCAGTGTGGTCCAGTCAGTGTAAATGGATAAGTGAGGCATCAAATTACACAGTTACAGTCATTCTGTAAATACAGGGATTTATTCAGAGTCTAGAACACAGAAAGGAAATTATTAGCTGGTGCCTTTAATGAACACTTTTGTTTGGTAATAATTTTATTTGATAATGAGCTCCCATTAGCCGGATTCTCATTTGATCCCGGTTCTCTCCCACATTCTCTCTGCAGAAAGTAATGTTAGCACATTGTCATTTCATGCTGTTATTTGCAGTGGCATTGTGTGAGTGAAAAGGCTCGTCGCAGCGCTGTCACAGTGCAGCGTTGCTTTGTAATCTTAGAAATGTGGCACACCAGCACGCTTAAATAAATTTCAATTATTGCAATTATTGCCTCCCCTTAATTCTTGTTTTTGAGATGGCGGTATCGTTCATTTTATAAATAATTCATTAAATAAACTACTTTGATTCACAGTGCTGGAGAACAGGCACTCTCCTTACACTCTGAGACAATTTGGAGTGTAATTCAGGGTGTGGGGTTTAAAAAGTCATGCAGCAAATGACCATTTTTGAGGAATCATACATCTTTTGTAGTTGATCAGATGGAACAGGGCTCCATTCACACCTGGCTCTTCACGCGACAGGTATTTATCTAAATTGTCTGCAGATGTGGTTGATCTTCATCACTGTATTGGTTATAAAGAATTTTTCTTCGGCAGCCAAAATGGTAATCCAATCACCCTTTCTCCATGCTTTCCAATATGCAGATTGCCTTGGCCTGGACAGTGCTGGCTGCCCACGAGCCTCATCCAGAACAGGAAATTATGGTACCACACCCGCCTGGGGAAAGCGATTAAGAGGGCATATGAGTTGAGGATACACTCGCTCATTTACTGTAGTCAGCAGTCATTTGAAAATTATACAAAAGATCAACACCCACACGGTGTGTTTTTCCACCAAGGTGGTAGGTGAAATGCTTCTACCTCTGACAGTCAAACAGTTTGCTTTATATTTGTGTAGTCGTCACATTAGAATAAAGTTAGTCTCAGTTGTTTCCATTTTCCTACAATATTTGTGTATGTTTCTCTTTCAAGCATTTCAGGACAGAACATTTATGCTGTGCCAGATGGACTGGACACAGAATCATATTTACGTGCACTTTTGTCTGAAAATCAATTTAGAAGTGCAAACAATAAACAAACTCTCCCAGCAGGAATGTGCTACAGGAGGACTCGGGCTGTGTGTCTACTTTGATTTGCTGCCAATCACACTGCGGGATGATGACACAGGGGTCAGCACTGAAATAGAAATTACACACGCTGTAAAATCTTTAATGCCGCCAGTCAAGCTAGCGTTAGCGTAGCATTCCTCATAAATCTAGTGGCAGGAGACTTATTTGAGGGCCAGAGTGTTGCACACACAAATGTCTAGTCAACATGATATGTAATGCAAATGTCCAAGACAGCCCAGGGCATAGTAAAATATTACCAGTGCTCGTCCTCCAGTAAATGAGCTCCCCTTGTGACTTCCTGTCAGTCTCTTCAGCCAACTTATCAATCTAGTTGCGGTAGGTACAACTGTATATTGCTCTAGCTTCTCTTCCTGCTTGAACTTTTTTTCTCTACCTGTTGTAACTTTCTGTATTGGAAGGGCATTTGCACTGCCAAAACCTTTCCCCATTTTAAATTAGTTAAAAAGAGCCCTGCGGTTTCTGAAGATAAACAGTACACATCCTGCAAGGTGATTCCTCTCGTAATTGAGACTAGTATTTTAGGCAACAGCATATAGTCATGAAAGCGAAATGAAAGAAGTACTAAAAGTTGAAGTTTAAAGTTATGCATAATTAAGTGCGTGGCTGTCAGCAGATAGTGCCCCCGAGTTCTTAATCAGATCCACTTCTTGCTTCTCTACACTCCATCCTCCCATCCAAATTTAGTCACATCTGGCTCCAAAAATCCAAGATGGTAATAGCCAAAATGCCGAGTCCACAAACCAATGAGTGATATCACAATGGCTATGTCCTTTTTTTTTTTTTTTTCTTTTTTTAAAACAGTCTATAAATTAAACATTACTCCATAACAAACACACTGTGGTCCAAGTTTTGTGAAGCTCATTTGCTGTTACATATCAAATGTGTAAATTCATTGATTTATTCATAACTTTCACCAACAGAATTACATGATAAAATAATTGTTGCATGTAAAGCTACACTCTAAAATTACGTCAAAAGAGAAGTAAGTAAAGAGAAGTTTTAGCTTTTCGAGGATTTCTTAACTGTGAACGAAGCAAAAATGCTATTATCTATTTTTAAGGCAAGGTAGCTTTATTTGTATCGCACATTTCCTATACAAGGGCAATTCAAAGTGCTTTACAGAGCAATAAAGTATAGAACATAATAAAGGATACAGAAAAGAGTAAAGAGAAAAGAGATATAATAGGTAAAATTAATTACTAAATGATTTAAAAATCAATTTCAAAATCAATTTTGAGCATGTTAGTTGAATCAAACTTTGGTAACGTCAGCTAACCTTGCTAGTTTTACTGGTATCAATTAGGTGTGGGCGATATATCAAATAGACTCAGCTTATCGTGGCTTGTTCCAGTTGCGATAAACGTCAAGTGTAAATGGTCATGTTGTTTTTTTTAAGCCACTAGCATGAGACTCACTTTGGAATTTGGGTTCTCACTCTCTCTCGTGGCCCTCTCCCTCTAAAAAAATAAAGACAAACATGATATGTCACACAATTCTCTTCTGCCCATCCAGATCTCTTTCTCCTGAGCGATATTAGGTGAGGTGTGTTTCTTATCTGCAGGGGTCCAGAACGCTACTGTTTAGTCACATTTTGCAACCATGGTGCTCCACTGCAACTTGCAGATATTATTAATAAATGGACTGGGGAGCTGTTAGTTTGTTTCCAGCTTACGGGGAGTAAATCGTTGTTTAACAGCACCATGGTAAGAGTTTAACCTAAGTGTGCGTCTTTGTACCTGTAGGGCCCAAGACCGTGACTATTTAGTTACATTTTGCGACCATGGAGCACCAGTGCAACTTGCAAATAGTATTAATATATGAACAGGAGAGGTGTTTGACTCACAGTCAATAACTCATCATTTAAAAGCCCCACAGTAACAGTTTAACCTAATGAGATAAACAATAGCGTGAGCAGAGGAACTGTGAGTCTCTGTACCTGTGGGGCTCAAGACGACAACTATTAAGTCACATTTTGCGACCATGGAGCACCAGTGTGACTTGCAAATACTTTTATGATAAAGTTATCTTATTAAACTTTATCACAGCAATAATATATTAAGCTTTATTATGACAGTAGCTACTGAATTTTAACTTCACTGTAACTGTTGTTAATATAATGATTTTATATTAGTAACAGTTTTCAGTACTTTGTACGAGATTTAAAAATATTGTGATATATATTGTGTGTCGTAATATAGCCTGAAAATATCACAATATTATTTTAAAGCCATAATGCCCAGCCCCAGCATCAGTGTTTGCCACAGTTGTAAATTCTCACACTGGTGACGTCACATCTGAACTGAATGTGTGGGAAATATTGACATGCCCCCACAGACCTGCTACAGCTTATACAATGTGAAATTCCAATGGAAAATGTTATTTGCACACACTTGCTTGTTTTAGCCTTTGTTTAGGGGAGCAGATTGTGTATTGTTGAGAGGTTCAGATGTGAAGGTGTCACATGAGGAGGTGAACAGTGGAGACATTAACGACTTCAGTGCACTTGGTGCATGCTTGGCACTCCACCAGCGGGTGAATAGGAGTTGTTGGCGGTCTCCATCACCTCCTGTGTGGGGTTGGTACTGCACACTCTGGGAATAGCCTCTAGACCAGGAGGACCAGCTTCCTGACACCACCCTGGGCGAGCTCAGTGTCTTCATCCTGTTACATGTTAGTATGCAGGATGACTGCTGTCTTCAGTGCAGGGAAATATCGTCCCCCACAAAGACAAGTAGAAGTGGTTCAAGGTCTGCGGCAGCAGGGAGGGGTCTGTCTTCTGGGAGATGCGGTTTGCCTGTCTGACGAGCCCTTCCAGATGGTGAAACTGTGAGTGTAACTCAATCACTGTTCCTCCCAGAAGCACCAGGCTAGAAGAGGTATCTGGCATCCTCTGCAGCCATGGGGGTCAATGAATAGCGCTCTGTAGCTGGAGGCACAGATAACAGTTGTACAGTTCAGTGCTTCGTCAGGGGTGTCCCAATCAAGTTTATTTCTCTCCTTCTCAGTCATTTCAAAGAGTACCTGCTGATGCACACGGTAAAAAAGGGCAAATGTGCCTATTAGTTGGATCAAAGCTAAAGCATTTGTAACTCTGTTTTATGTATATTACTTAACCGACACAGCTGGAGGTCTGGTCGACATAAAGAGCGCTCACCCTCGAGTTGGATTTATACTTGACGTCAGGGGTTAACAGGACATGGTTTTGATTTATAGTTCAGTGTTGGATTTCCCCCATTGGTAACACTCCTGCAGCAACACTAGTACGTGATCCAGCTATATCGTGCTCTAATTATATTGCAGACAGTAACTGTGTTAACGTTATTTCATTCACTGTGAGAGCAGGGGTCCTGGTAAGCTGGAGGTTTGCAGTGGAAATGGCTTTGCTAATGTGTGGCACTGAAAAGGAGATGATAACTGAGCCTTTTTTCAGCTTGCTTCATCTCTTCACTCCCGACATTCTCTATTGGCATCAGGAACTTGAGGAAGAGAATACAAGCAGTCTATCCTGTCAATCACTCCTGTGCACCTTATTAATTAGCAGCCCAGTCGCCAGAAGAAAATGATGGTATTGTACATTTCTGCAAACCATGTATATGTTACATTTTTATGTTTCATACATGTATTGACATTTCAAAAGTGACATAGTATATGAGCTAGGGCTGCCCCCTAATAGTCGACCAAATGGTAGTCAACCAGAAAGGTCATTAGTCGGCAAGATGTCATCAGCTGCTTAGATGCAAAACAAACACACAAAACAAAAAAAACAACAACGTGAAACTCTAAGTAGCTGCACCTTGTAAAGATAAATTAAAACCTTTATGACTAGACTATGTGGGAATTTAATTTGAAAGGACGCTCAGCAGTCAGACAGGAGTGAGGTTCATTTCCAGGGCTGGTACCTGTGGTTATTCCACAGGCTAGTTAATAACTTGTCGGGTAGGAAATCCAAAGTGTGGGCTCATTTTGAGAAGGTGAAGGACAAACCCAAGGTGACTAGTTGATTAATGGCCCCAAATGATGACTATTTGCTCAGCAAGGAAAATTCTTAGTCAGGAGCAGCCCTGATAATGAGCTGACTCTGCCATCAGGAGGTGGAGGTGGAGGTGACACCTAGGCAAGACACTGCAAACCACTGTTCGAGACTGGTTGCTTTATAGCAAATAAATGCTGCATTTTTAGCAACTTATTAGCTACCAAACATGTTTTTCTTGATTCATTGCCATTTTTCCAGCAGGAACATTCCTACAAAAAGCGGTTGTTTTTTAGCAAAACATTGCTGCATTTCTAGTGGGGATTACCAAAACTTGCTGATCTTTACCTAACCATAAGTATGTGTTTTTACATTACCTCAACCTAACTGCACGTTAACCACAGTGTTGTAGAAATGCACAGTTTTAACATATTGGCTACAAAATAACATAAAAATGTATCCATGGTTTACAAAAACGTTCAATGCCAACATTTTATTGTGGTGATTGGGTTTGGACCAGCTACAGAGCCTTTGTATTGACCATATACCCATGCTTCATACTACTTTAATGCACAAGTAAAACTTGACATGTGTTCTCTTCAAGACGAAGTTCAAGATGTTCTCTTTGCTGTTGCAATTAAGGTGCAATGAATTTGTTTTTCTAGGACACAGGGTTGGTTAAGGAGAACATTAAGTACTGAGCATCTCCAGATTCTCAGTATGAAATGACTGAGACAGGTTGGGAAACACTCGATCAGGGCATTTACCTTTCCTTCAGAATGTTTTTGTTGTTGCAAATTAGTTGTTCGTAGCCTAAATGTAATCTCCAGGACACAGCGTTGCGAGAACAATTGCTCTAAACCTTTACGCAATGTACAAACTCCTGTTTTATCTTGTAACTGCAGAATATGATTTAACAACTGAAACTTGCACTTGCACACTTTCAACTCCAGAGATCGAGACAATGGCGAAGCAGTTTCCTCTAATGCTCCATGACAGGACTAAATTAACACCTCCTGTTGTGTGTGTGTGTGTGTGTGTGCGTTTGTGTGTGTGTGTGTGTGTGTGTGTGTGTGTGTGTGTGTGTGTGTGTGTGTGTATGTGTGCGCGCGCGTGCGCGCGTGTGTGTGTGTGTGTTGCGACTTGCTGTAGACAGGACTGTACCATGCACTGATTTGTACTTCCTATGATTAGTACAGTTGGGGGGGTATTTTTAATTCCCTCTCCGTGTTTGTGATTTCTGTATTCAGTCAAGACAGGAAATCATGAGTCAGACTTGCACTAAACTAATCAGTTGAGTGAAAAGGGAGGGGTATTTGAAGAAATAAAAAAGAATCAATGTTGTCCTAGAAAATGAGATTCTTCTGAAAGCTTCGGAGAGTTGGGCTTAACCCAAATCATGAATCACTGGTTAATTAAGCTCTCAGTGAATGAATTTATTTGCACAAAAATAAATCATTTCCTCTATTGAGATGAAGATGGCCAGATGAAAAAGCAATCTCTTGTATTTCAGTACGATTTGAATTTGCATGCCAGGGCCTAAATTGGTATTCATTTCAGATCTATGTGAGACACCAAAACAGACTGCAGTTCTGCACTTTTGTCACTGTCTAATTAGTGAGTCATTTTCCATTCCTCAGAAACTTGCACCTTAAACTGACATCATATAGGCCCAAGTGGAGGTTCATCATTTGCAAATAAGTGTCGTGTATTCACAGCATGCTAATTCATTAATTTATCTTATATAGCAAATGTCAGTGAGGCTGCTTTTAAAATGTGATTCCGTTTCCTAACAGAACTTCTATACTTCATATTAGTCTTCAGCTGAATTCTCTGCTTTTGCTTTTATGTTCAGTAATTCACTTTTATAATATCATTATTGTTGTGACAAGTTTTAAACTTCATGTAAAGACGAATGAGGAGGAGAATAATAATCCCATTTATACAATTTAAAAAGTGTTTTAAATGCGCAGCTTTCTGCTTCATGATATAAATCCTACATATTAGCAAGTAAAATAGGATGTTGATGACACTGTATTAAAATTACTCATGAAAAAGGAGCCTAGACACTGAATGCCACACTCCATCATGGCACACTGACAGTTTCATATAGTGAGTGGGAAGTGTTTTTTTTTTTGAAAGAGAAATTACAAGTACAGTCTGCATGTTTTGTCCTCATCAATGAAACTCAGGCTGTTTGGGTGGTTGTGTTTGGTGATACTGTACATAGACATATTTAATTACTCATTCATTTTCCATAACCACTTATCCTGTTAGGGGTCGTCAGGTCAGCTGACACTGGGCGAGAGGCAGGGTTCACCCTGGACAGGTCACCAGACTATCACAGGGCTGACACACAGAGACAGACAACCATTCACACTCACATTCACACCTACGGAGTCACAAATTAACCTGCATGTCTTTAGACTGTGGGAACTGGAGTACTTGGAGAAAACCCACGCTGACACGGGGAGAACATGCAAACTCCACACAGAAGGGCTCCCCCACCCTGGACTTCAAACCAGGAGCCCTCATGCTGTGAGGCAATAATGCTAACCACTGCCGCCCCATGTTTAATTAGCCATACATTATTGATAAATACTTTATCACAGTACTGATGTGAGATATCTCACCATTTCATCATATATGCATTCAATAATTCTATTTACAGAAGAGACTGGAGAGTTAATTGAAAATAACAGATGAAAGCCATTCTTATACTTAATAAACCAACACCAGTTTGACTGATATTCTCTTGGGGCACAACAAAAAAAGCAAGATTTATAAACAGCAAAAAAGAGATGACTTATCAAAACAATCCAAAACCAGTTTGATATTCCATAAATTGCACAAAAAACAAACCAAGAGACAATAAAAAACAACAATGTGTGGGTGAGGTTTCTTGTCAACAGCTGGACTGGACTGGACTAGTTTACCAGGAGACTGCATGTAATTTGTTTAGAGGTTACCCCCAGATGTTTGTGTTTGAGAATTGAACTGAATTAAATGAAACGCTACACAACTTTGATGATAGGCTAACTGTTACCCATGAATCCTTGTGCAAGCTAATGCTAAATCACCGTGTGGTACAATTGCATACTATTGAAACATATTGGACAATAAGCTGTTTTATATCTTTAATTTTACTGACATTCTTGTGAGCAACAGTGGATCCTTTTTAACTTTTTGTGCAAGAAACTCAGAAATAAACATGATATATAAATATATGAATCTGCCAATATTAATTATTTTAATAGCTCAGTCAGTGCTGTTTGCACCATAAAAGGGTTTTTACAGGGCACTTTAGGCTGCACTTCATGTTATTGGAGGTCTACTTTAATATAATATAAACTTAATTTTTATATAGTATATATAGTAGTGGGTCCTTGCTCTGTCTTTCTTTTAGGTAAGGAGTCTTCCTAACAAGTATTTTCTATGTCGATAAAGCCTAGTATAGAAAAATTATATTAAAAAACACATACGTTTTACATGTTCCTTTATTACAAAATTGACTTTGTCCACAAAGACTGTCCTGCTGTTGTAATGCTCAACAACAGCCATCAATCCACATCTGAAAATATTTTGCTACAAATGCACTGTTGGCTCCTGTTTGAGTGTGCTCAGTCCACCCCTTTCATTCACATACCAGATGGAAAACATAACATTTGTTCTTGTACAAATAACTGTAAATTACCTGTGAGGTCAGGCCGACACTGTTCACTGCAGAGGGCATGACGCAAATGGTTTAAGCTCTACTGTAGAAATGTATGAATATAACTGAAATCCTGTGCAACAGAACCAGGCAGCTATTAAACTAAATGTGCTGTAACACTAAACGAGCGCCGTGGTCAGCCCTTCACAGCTACATTCTTATTAGACCACTCAGGGATTTTTCCATGAAAGCGCAACAATACCCCTCTGCTCATCAGGTGGTCAGATTCATGAAGCTACCTTTTCTAATCAGCCTCAGCCCACAGTGGCTTCTCCAAAGACACTGAAGGCAATTAGTTTAAAAAGCATTACTTGACATTTAACTCTGCACTCCCTCCACCCTTTTCCATGAGCCAGTGAATTGCTGACATTTGAAGCAGACTCAGGTGGCTGAAGACTGTAATTTTACCCAAACTAAGCTTGCATCAAGGGCCCAAACCCAGGCGCCAACTCATGCTACACTAGCTACAGAACAAGTGATGTGAGGGTTCACAGGTCAGATTGGCTCCACATAGAGTCCAAATGCAATTACTGCGCTGAGCTGAGGAAGTAAAAGTCCGGCCATCAAAATAAATGAGACAAAGCACTTACAAAAGGAAAGAGCACAGCCTACATGTATGGCACTTTTCTATAGAGTGGGGGTGGGTAGTCATGTCATGCTCTGTGGTTATGATATGCGTTTCAGCTGGGTCCTCCCTCCTGGAAGCTGAGTCATATTGCAGTGGTCTCCATCTTTAACTGCCTTGTGACATTACTGTAAAATGTTTCAATGGACATACACGGTCATATAATACAAAAGATGTTTGAGGAAGGTCTACTAAACGTGTTACCCAACTCTACCAGCATGTCCCAGATAAACAGTATACAATGGCTGCCTCCTGGAAGTCAAAGATTCAAATCATCAGTCTGAAACCCCTCCATCAACTGAGATTCTTCAAGTTGAGCTGTTATTTTTTCAGTCGGAATGCAGTGCACTTATGGGGATGTTTTGGTCCCCAGATGTAGCTGCAGAGTGAGCGCTTCCTGCTTTCACGTTGCTCTCTGGCACAGGCACAGTCCAACTGTGGACCCAGACCCAGGGTTAGACTGAAGCCCCTTTTACACTGTCTCCTCAGGCAGGAATTCCATGATGTTGTGCCGCCTTGCCGGTCTGTATAAAATGTACAGTTGCAGAATCGGGGGACAGACTTCTCTGGCCTCTGAGCCAGGAACAGAGGTTGTAATAGTACAGAAATGATATCCGTATAAACCGGACAGCCAGCAGGATGCGATCATGGGCAGCAGGGGTGTGAGGTTTTGATGAGGTATTATGTGTGCAACCCAGTGCAGGAGACTTGAAAAGTAGCTGATAGCAGTTAGTGGCTAACTCAAATAAGAAGAGCAGCTGCCAAAAAAGTGTGCAAATTAGGCAAAGGCTCCTTACCTTCCAAGCAGAGGTCGCGATCGGCTGCCATATAACTGTGTCGGTAAACTATTGTTATTGTCATGTTATATATAAAGCACAGCTGATGCGTATGTTATGTGTTGAACGCTGGTCGAAGCTGTTGTGTTACGCCCTTCATGCCTCTTGATTTCTCAATGCTGGCACACTGTCTAAAATCGCACACTGGAGCGGCATGATGCTGCCGTCATTTGGTTCTGTGTAAAAATGCAAATGAGGCATAAAGAATGGACTTTGTAGTGGCTTTATAGCCCAATCTCTGACAGAAGGGCATGAGTGAGATGGAGGCAGCTGCCTGTAGGAGGCTTTGTCCGGTCAGGCTCCAAGATAATGTTATTTTCTGCTCTCTGCTTTAAAAGTGGTACTTTTACAGCTCACAGCAACCTAATATGATATAGTCTCTGGCCTTTGTTTGATATCTAGTAATGTCAAAAGAATGTTGTAGCACATTTCAGATCTGGTGTTAGCTACGTTAGCACACATTAGCTTGCAAGGACTAACTTGGTTTGTTTAATATATATGAATGATGCAGTCACTGTGAACTCTATATGGAAAAAAAATCAAACAAATGGTAAAATATTCGTATTAATCAGCCAATAATAATATTTATCTATTTTACAAATTCCAAAGTTACAGTTTGATGTTCGACATTTCATGAATTGTATCATGTTCTTTAAGTGCAACATTGCAAAATGCTCATTTAAAACAGCAACATTTAACAAAGGTTACGTTACAAAATTGGGCTCTATTACAATTCACAAGGTTCACTGACAAAACAACCGTCTTACACTAAACATGTTTTCCAAACAAATATAACATGCTAACGTTATTAGCACAAGCTTATGGCATTTAACATTGTATAAATTAGCCTAGCCGAGCAGAGCATTCCTCTACTATGAAGCCAGGCTATATCGCACACAAGACTTGAAATGTTATTTTGTGAACGCTTTATTGTCTTCACAATTAATAGTTTCTTATCTGTAAAATTAAAGCATTGATTTGACGCAGAAGTATAAATTCCGCCCTAATGTGATGAGATTCACTTCTAGGTTTGGGCCAAAGTTGTCTTTTCTAATGATTAGTAAACAATATAATGTCTCTGGCAGCTCTTGAAAGTGCATTAGTTTAGAAACATGAAGTTACATGTATTGTACACTACATGTATTTGAGACTTCATTACCTTTTGCCTTTAACGTAGTCGAGTTGTTACTTGGTTTAAATTCAAATCTTCCAAACATCTTGCCTACGTCACTTTTGCACCAGACTTTACTCATATGTAACCATATGTACTGTTTGTAAAACAGCAATAACAACAGCCAAACAAACAAAAAACATTAAAATACCAATACTCTAAAGCCTTGTTCCATTTTCAGTACAGTATACATAACTGTGTGTGTGTGTGTGTGTGTGTGTGTGTGTGTGGGCACACAGATTCTTAGTATTTTGCATTGGGTTGCAGAATGACTGCTGGTATCAAAGTGAATATCATAGCAGTTTATGAATTAAACATAATTATGCATCAAATTTGATCTTTATTCACTATCATAACTAAAGTTAGTCACATAATGCATTTTACTGTGAATACCTTCACATAGAATAAAAGGGGGCTGATTTTCCATAGGGACTGAACAAATGAGCTTCATTGACAAATACCAGGAAATCAAGAGTAGAATCAAAAACCAAAAAGGCACGCATCGGAAATACCCTCACATACTCACATCTGATGGATTCATCTTTTCAAACATCTCTCAGAACCCACATGCGACAGCTCCTCATCGTATATAACATTTTCTTCATATTGTCATATTGTTTTCACTAATATAGTCATTAAGATTAAAAGAAAACATTACCTTATAACTGCCAGAGTACTGAAGCAGTAACAAGAGCCCTGCTTCAGTGTCTTCAAACAGACTTTGTTTTAGTTCTGATCATTAGGAAGCCTGTGATTAAAAGAGGTCAAGAGTGAAACCGTGACCTTCTTCTGTGAAGTTTCTGCTTCCAAACTTTGGTGAAGATGAAATAGCACTAACTCTTATACAGCTAATTATAAAATGGAGACATCATCCATTACTGACAAAAACTCTATGGCGAAAGTTTTATTATTAAATGTCGTCAGAGAGCTATGACTAATTACTTTCTATTGAATGTATCTGTGTTGTAATATTATTTATGAATAAAAAATGCACAAGGTTGAGCATTACAGTTCTTGTTCAAAGCAGGAAACAGTAGTTTGACAAAAAAGTTAATTTAAAAACCTTAACTTCAGGTCGTACTTACTTTTTTTTTTTTTTAAACAGAGCTTTCAATAGCATCACATAGCATAGTTCTGAGAGTATTCAGATACTATGGCTTTGTCAGAGATTTTGGCATCAGACAACTACACAAAAAGGCACCTTTTGCAGTAGCATATCATACCCCACTGAAAGGTGCATCAGTTTGTAATGTGACCAGATGGTTTACATTGGTATACAACCTAATATGAGGAGTTGGAGAGTCACTGTAGGGCTGACGGGAGGGGAGGTGGATGCCTTTACCAAACCCCAGACTTTTTTTTTTTACAGAGCTTTCAATAGCATCACACAGTCTTCCCCAGTGGATAATTGCCTAGTTGTTATTAATCAAGAAGCCGCACCTGGAAATCTGGTTCCTGGATTGGCATCATGGAGGCAACACGTGAGACTAAAAATACCTGTTGTATCATGCAGAAACAGCCTGCTCTCATTCCAAACATGTCAAATACCTCCACTTGGTCAGTGATTTGGGCATCAGACACCTACGCAAAAAGACACCTTTCATAGTGGCATATCATACCCCCTCAAAAGGGGTGTCAGTTGATAACGTGGCCAGACAGCGTCATTTTAAAATGCCCAGTGTCATACAATGTTATACAAGGGGCTGGGCTGTCTCTATAGGGCGAGCAGAAAGGGAGGTGGATGGGCTCAACAAGCCCCAAACATTTTTACCGAGCTTTCATCAACATCACACAGTCTTCCCCTGTGGATGGTTTGCTTAGTTGTCAAAGGGTACTTCCCGATTCCTGTATTTGATTGTTGTTTGCATCTCATCGGACCTAGAAATCATTCTGGTCTGCCTCATGGAGGCAACATGTAAGGCTGAAAATGTTGCATCATACAGAAACAGCCTGTTCTCATTCCCAACTTGTCAAATAGCACTGCTTTGCTTTTTGTGGTTGCATATCATACCCACTCAAAAGGGGTGGTGGTTTATAACTGGACTGGACAGTGTCATTTTAAAATGCCAGTGCTATACAACATAATATAAGGAGCTGAAAAAGTCCTTATAGGGTTGAGAGGTGTTGGATGGGTTCAACAAGCCCCAGACTTGTTACAGAACTTTCAATGGCATCAGTCGACACACATGGATAAAGTTTGCTTAGTTGTCAGTGGGTACTTCCTAATTCCTTTGATTGTTGTTTGCTTCTCACTGTACCTGGAAGCCATTCTGGTTTGGCATCATGGAGGCAACATGTAAGGTTGAAAATCCCTGTTGCATCATACAGAAACAGCTCATTCTCATTCCCAAGATATCCAATACCGCAGCTTTGTCAGTGATTTCAGCATCAGATACCTATGCAAACGGACACTTTTCGTGGCGGCATATCATACCCCCTTGAAAGGTGCGACAGTTTATAACGTAACTGAACAGCATCAGTTTAAAATGCTGACAGTAGGAGCTGTCCCTACAGTGCAGGCGGGAGGGGAGGTGGATGGGTCCAACAAACCCCAAACTTTCACCAGGGAGGCCTCTGGTTGTTTCCTGTGTGTATGTTTAGCCAAACCATGATGTATTTTTTTCCAAACCTAACCACATGCTTTTGTTGCACAAGGAGAGAAACATAAATAAGAGGAGTTTTACTGACATTGAGAGTTTATCTTGAAAAAGACTGAATGCATGTAACAAGCACAAACTGTACATTTCCTGTGAAAATGTAAGTGTATTTTGAACAGCAGACAGGAGAATACTTAACAGGTCATGTAGACATGAAAGTCCACTGACCAAGTGGCAGCATTTGACGAGTTGGGATGAGAACATGTTGGCAGAAACGGTAGTTTGTTGTGAGACAATTCTAATAACTGGATGCACACTGTGATTCGGTCTGCACACAGTATATGTACCAAATGCAGGCTTTTGGATAAAAGTGCAGATGTTTGTCAAACAACATTAAGGAGACAGTGATATCCCCTTTCAGCAACATTATGTTCTACATATCGAAATGTGATGACTCTTAAAGGGCCAGTGTGTCATATTTGGCATGGTTTATTATCAAATCTGTATCTGAATCTGAATATTCTACCCATTAATATGTTTATAAGTGTATAATCGCTATAAAATAAAATTCATTTGGTTTTCGTAGTCTTGTAATTATGCTTTTATATATATATGTATATATAGCAAGGGCCTTGCTTTAGAGAGGTCGCCATCTTGCACCGCCATGTATGTACGGCAGACCGACCGGACAATCCAGCCAGCCATACACGCGTTTCGCGTGTATAAATAAACCAACTAAGACAGCGGAAGGAGGGAAGAAGGAGGAGGAAACAGCAGAGAGTGTTAGTAGTTCGTCGATAGAGAGTAGTGAAAAGTTTTTTTAGTTATAAAGTTTGCGAATGGACCACACTTACCACGCAACAGGAGAGAATGAACCTGAACCGTCATCTGCGAGGAAAAGAAGACGCAACTTCACACCTTGTGATGCACTCTCTGCGCCGCTTTGCCTCCTGATGATATATCTCCCCAACGATGGTAGCACCGAATCCCATTCTGTGCAAAATGGGAGCGGAGGATTAAGCCTCTCTCCTCGCCCGCTCAGCTTCCAACACATGGAATTCCTCATCTGTATGCTCCAGCTCAAACAGGCCAGTCGTCCATTGCAGCTGCTACAGTCTGGAGATATTGCTAGGCTAAATAAATAGCTGAGCTCTGTTTACAGGCTACGCTGTCAGTCAGTGTGCGGGCTGGAGATTGGTGGAGCAGAGAGGGGAGGGGGGTCCCGCTAGGTACTGTAATCGAGTATGTGTGTATTGAGTGTGTGTGTTACGCTAGAAGAGTTTGGGACAGAGTCTTTTACCCCCTGGAGTGTTATCAGAGTTTTTGGAGTGCTCAAAGAAACGGGCCTTTTTCCCGAGCGCTACTCTGGTCTCCTGCTCGTGAGGGATTCATTACAATATCGTAACATGTTTTAGATTTCTAAATAAACACTCACCTCGTTGCAAGATAGACCTACTCCTGAAAAACTCGTGTCTGCGCAAGGCTTTTTGGCCGTCATTTACTCGATGGGAGGGGTGAGCGAGTGAGCCCTGCAATCTAGAATTTGACCACTGATGTCACTGGGTTTTCAACCCATTTTACACACTGGCCCTTTAAATAGTATGACATTCATTGCAACACTGCAAAAACACACTCCCTCTCTGTCAGGGCGACATCTCCTAACTTTGGTGCTTACTTTTTCATGAATATTACATTTATTCCAGAAACAGGTGAGGTAAACAAAAACTCTCACCCAGCCTTATCCCTTTCTGACCTTGGCTGCTTTTTTCTTTCTTACAGACTCAAAGACCCATAATCCTAATATTTGTCCACTGTCCACTTTGGAAGATTTACTTTTCAAGCTCAAACTTTACTTTAAAACTTTAATTAAAATGTCTGCTTGGTGGATGGTTTCTCTGTGTTTACTTATTAAATGAATCTATTTAACATTCTTCGTCTTGTCTTATTTAAAAAAAAAAAAAATTATTTATGGTTTGAATCAATAAATCTTTTCCATCGTGTGCTACAGACATTTGTGGGACTGTGATAATTTAGATTTACTGGCAGGCTATGCAGTAGTGACCGTGTCTTCGCTGTTAAGTTGTATAACACCTCAGACTTTAGGTTTATAGTTGTATTGTATTGTATAGTAGTTTCACTCATACTGCCTGTGCTGGAACACCTATACACCCTTTGTCTGATACAGTCTGTTTTAGTGCCTGTCTCTTTGAGTCCCCCTGCCAAGAAAGCCCAGTCTGTTTTGGTTGGTCAGCGTTCCTGGGTCTTCTGAATCTCAGGAAAGGGGTCCAGTGGCTAACCTCACTGCCCTCCCACTCCTCATGATCCTCCCCCCAATGACGCTGTACCACATGTCGTGTCTCACCACCCCATCCAACATTTGTATGTAGGCCCCATGTGGGCAGTAAATGAGCTTAAAAATGGGCCCTAAATGGGATTGTGCAATGTTCCATAATGGCGCCATGCCAATTGCCCACATGGATGGGTTTACTCAAGTGGGCCTAAGATAAGATGCCTGTTTTTGGCCCATACCCACTTGGTACCCACGTACCTGAAGCATAATCCATGTGGAGCCCACTAGGGTAAACCCACCCATGTGGATAATTGGCATGGGGCCATTATGGAACCCATGGACAGTCCCATATAGGGCCCATTTTTTAGCTCATTACCTAACCACATGGGGCCCCACATATAAATGTTGCCTGGAATGTTGCTTTTCTCTCTTCTTTCTCCGACTTTCAAACCAAGAGTTTGCTGAAGTAAGTTTCTTTTTTCCCTATGGTTGGTGAAGGCGTATCTCGACGTTTTGCTCTGTTATTGCAGCCAGGGAGCAACTAACAGAGAATTTGTGGACACTTTGTGGAAAAAGCACCAATAAAAGCTTCTAAACCAAAAATTTTCATAACAGGACACATTCCAACAGGAATATGATCTGAAATTGGAGAGAAGTTAACAACATCTGCAACCAATCATGTTTCCCTGATGTTAGCATGTAGCTACATGTAGCAGTGTAGGGTTCTTCATGTAAACTCTTGCAATAGTGTGCTTGGAACAGATGGCTGTCTAAGGAAATCCATCATGAGCTGACGTCAGCTGATCTTAAAAATGTAGGTAAAATCCCTGTTTGAAACAGAGTATCAAGAAGGGTCTGAAGATTAATTTTCTTTTCATCACAGGGATTACTTTTACATGCTATTCCTTGTTATTTAAAACTATCTAAATCTATCTTAAAACTAATTTCTGCTTTTTTGTATAACTTGAACATCTGACATTGTAACATTATAAATGTAACAGAAAATAAGGAGCATGTGTATAATGTGTTTACAGCTGTCTTTGTACAGCTGTATTTATACACAGCAATGCTTTGGGCTAAATGCTAAAGTTAGCATGCTAACATGTCTGTCACAATGTGAACATGCTGCCTGTAGTATAAGTGCTATTTCTCCTTTTCAGTTTACAATTTAGCACGCTTAAGTTTGCTAATTAGCACATAACAGTACAGCTGAGACTGAGTGGCCCTAGTTTTGCTTGTGCTTTGTCATACACCAAAGGACTGGGGAAATAAACATCATGACCTGATAATGACGCTAGATGAAAAGGGTTCACCAAAGTGATTAACATTCATCCTGAGGGGGATGTGAATGTGTGCACCAGATGTCATGGCATTGTCAGAGGAAAAGTTGGGATCTCCAAAGTCAGCAGGTTTCATCTTCTGGTGAACGTGACTGTCTGCAAAATCTTGTGGCAATCTGTGAAGTAGTTGCTGAGACATTTCTGTCTGTGTTGGACCGGCTGGCCGACATTTCTACCCAAAACATAATCTGGGTGGCATGCTGATGATTAGCGGAGTTTTATATGAATGCATTTTTTTTAGGAGACAGGGTTGCTCTCTTTCTGTTTTCATAGTATCACTCAGCATGTTTTGAAACATCCAGGCTTTCATGTCATTGCAGAGTGAAGGCTAATTACAGCCTCTCCTCCGTGATGTGTGTTTCTTTGATTTTACAGGAAGCATCTGATTGTCTGACCTGCAAAGTATGCTGTGAGCCAGAAGATAGCAGTGCATTGTGTCCTATAATTAGTGGTTCTTTTGCATGTTAAAGTGAATAGAGATCCCAGTTGGCCAGGAGACGGCCAATTAACTTTCTCCTCTTCTTTCTGTTAAGGCATACTCAACTTCTGAGGGAATAATTTACCCCTTCTTTCTCTGGGTATAAAGACAGTCAAGTGTGTGTAACACTATGATTTACCCCCGCTGCATTTCATTCATTTTTGTGCACTGTCATGTCAAATCACAGGCGAGAAACGAGCTCTGTATTCTGTTTGAGGAGGAGGTTATCAAAGTTGCTACAGAGATTACAGATTTTGTTGATAACTATTTTTATCTGCTGTTATCTTGATTATGCAGCATGAAATAATACCAACTGATCAATCGATTAAGAATGAAAGACTTTCTAAAGGTCTTCACATTGATGCCATATGTACTTGAAGCGTATGAAGTGTATGAACAAAAGATGGCAGTAGAAGAGAGTAAAAAAGAGAAGTGATTAACAAACCATGGCTCTCCAACGTCCAATTAGGGCAATGCAGTCGATGTCATTAAGCAGCAAAATAGTCGGTGCCAGTGCTGGATTGTTCAACTAACTGCTTCCAAGAATCCACTAGGCATCAGTAAAAGAGGCATTGGACACCAACGATCATGTGTCCAATCAACATTTAACGTGTCACCTTCATTTAAAATGTAAGTATATGTCAGGGTGATGCATCATTTTGCTAAAATCTAATCAGTGACGTCTCAGTTGGTACTCACATCTCATTAATAAAAGGATGTGTGTAGTATGTCGCAGTAGTAGGATGATGTTTTTTCTGCTTTTGGTAATTGAGGTTGATGAGACATTGTACAGTCTTTACTGGCGAAACTTCCTCCACCAGTCCTGCGGGGACCTGAAGAGTGGAGGGTTGTGTTGAATGATCAGTGGGTACAGGTCCGGAGAAAGTGGATCCTTTCTGCTGTGTGACTGTGTCCAAATGTACTGACCACAACAACAGGGTGTAACAGCTAGTTCTGCCACCACTTCCTGTTTCAAATTAAAATTCCTTGTTTTAAATTAAAAGCACTCTATAGCGTTTCATACACAGTCCAGCCACTACGTTTTGATCCAGTCTTGTTCACGTATGGTTATAACAACAAACTGCTGGTAAGGCTTGTGAGTCAAACTGTACTATTGACAGATTTGCTTTTAGCACCGTCTCTGGCATAACCCCATAGAAAACAAAGTTGTGCTTCTTCATAGAGAAAACTATCTTTTGCTAAACATAAACAGTGAACATACAAATTTTGTATTAACCAGATGACAGTCAAGTGTTTAATTTTGTATTTTGGCAGGCTAACTAAATTTACAGTAATTACTTACAGCTAAGTAAACTTGTGGACGGCAGAATTTTGATGGTCACCAACTTTAATAGATTTTAGTAGAACTACACACATTTTAATATTTTGTGTGTGTATGTGTCACAATATGTTGTGTGGCAATATTGTATCAACACACGGACACCAAGTGTTGATTTTTTATTAAATAAATTGTTAGGAGTGGGAATCATCAGAAGCCCCGCAATACCATATTATCATGATATCACTTAAGTCACAGCACAATATTATCGTGATTTTAAACATATTGCAACATGCTTAGTATTGGGATGTCATATATTGCGTTTTCTTACTTTTTCAAATGCAAATAATGTCCACAAAGAAAAATGTCAGCATCTGTTTCATCTAATACGATAAAGGGTCATTCTGTTCATCTTAATTCATTTATTTTCACTGTGGCAAAAATATATCCAGTGAACAGAAAAATTGCTTTTAATATTTTAGTAGGCTACCAAAAGTTTAATTTGCATTGATAATAACAATAATAATTAATTCATATGATAATCATAATAATCATCTTTATTTCTATACACTTTTGCCACAAAAAAATATTGCGATACTATGCTGTATCCAATTTTCCCCCACCCCTATAAAAAGATTAATATTGCAAATACAAATTAAACTTCTGTAGCCTACTGGGGAAAAACTTCCAAACCACATTTGCTGCAGTAAAAATGATTGAAGTGAAAAAAGTTTGAAAACTTTTTTAGATAAAACAGGTGTTGACAAAGTTTTCCTGTAATTTGCAGTTAAAAAAATAGCAATATATTGCAATCTATGTTATCACAATATCAGCATATCACAACACGTTTAAAATCGCAATAGTATTGTTTGATAGGTATTGTAGTTATAATGACTTGGGCGTCTGGTGAACCCCCCCCCACCCACATGTTTAGTATTCTAGAGTCATGGTAACATTATACAGTAAAATGTTAAATCAATCCAATAATCATATATAAATTAAAGTTCTGATGATTGCATCCATTGTGCTGATTAGAAATGCAGGTAAACAATGAGACACGGCAACCGTTCAAGTACCTCCAGATGGTTGAACCTTTTCAGTGTAATCAGCCTTGTTTATCAAGTGCATCTACAATGCCCTTTTGACAAGTCTGTCTGCTTGTCTGGATCTATTTCCTGTCAAAGGTTGTGTAGCGTCTGTTGGCCGCTTTCGCACAGCACTATTTTTTTCCATTGACAGCAACGGAGGGAGGGTGCGCACCCTTATCTGACTTCCTTTTTTTTTTTTTTTGAAAAGCCAGGTGCCCAATTTCCATTTTTAGAGCTTTTTTGGTGGCAAGAATATTTTATGGTTTTGGTAAAGTGCTGCATTTTTCACTTCAGATGGATAGGTGAGGTGTTTTCATAGGGACAAAGCCCACATGCAGTGCTTTTTTCTCACTTCACTGAAGTGCTTCATCCCTGCATTTCCAAACCTCCTGCCAGCAATTTTCAACCACAAAGGGAAGCCTAGTGGACACGGGACGGGATGTTATCTGCAACTCATGTTTTATCTGTTTCAGAGATATAGTATCTGTCAGTGATGGTTTTTTATCTTGTATGCCGCTATGGGATCTTCTAAGTGACAAGTGCACCACTATTTTGTTAATATGTCAAATGGATGGTTGATCAGACACGTCTTACTTTGTATTTATACATTTTCTTATACTCTTTTGTTGTCACTAATAAAAAGCTCTACACCATATCACCCTCCCCTGACTATAATATAAAGCAATGTGTGTCATCTGTATGGACTCCCACACAATGTTTTACAGCAGATGAATTTTCGGAAACGGCCTCGTCAGCTATCAGCGGCGGCAGCATTCACAATGACTGAAATCAAAAAAATAATTTCCCCACCAAAAATTCCTCCCGCGCTGCTTAAAGATACTTAACATATTCCCTTTGACCCGCAGGACACTTTTTTACATGTAGTGTTTTTGATTTTGTTGGCAGCAAGGCAGAAACATGTAAATGTGAAGCATCTTCCACTACTCGGGCAAAAGTCACATTGATGCAGAAAAAAAAGTATACTTTACAAATACACTCAAGGATAAATCATGTGCTGGAGGTGGAAAGTGTGAAAAGTTGTGGATGGTACCAATGGAACTGCTCCGTACCACCCCCATTTTCGGTCCCCTCTCTGTTGGGGTACCTAGCACACAGATCTGGTACTAAAAGGTGAAGCTGTGAACACTGCAGTCTGGTGATTGGTCAATAACAGACGGTCACTCTGCTCAGGGCTGAGTTGTGGCCCTAAAATTTCTTGGGGGAAATCCTCCCCCAAGAAATTTTAAGTATCATCAAGTATGGTGTTGCAGGTGTTGCTGTGCAGCAGGTGTTGCTGTGCTCCTGTGGTTTGACTTCAATCCAGCCAAAATCTGGTGAATCCTGCACAAATTACTAACTTTTTCACTTGTGGATGATTTATGAACAGTTACACCAGATCTTTTCAAGAAATTGTTGACTTTTTGCAGTATTTTTTGGAACTTAGTGGCTTTGGTCTGCATTTGGCCTAGTAGGCCTTTCCACCATGCCACCAAAAGCCAACAACTCTCCTGAGGAACATGTTAGCATGTCTCAAATGCGTGAGCTGTTGGACCAGCAAAAGGACTTTTATAGAACTTTGCTCGAACAGCAGGAAAAAAGTTTCAAAACATGTGTGCAGATCATCGTCGACTCATCAAACAAGAGGATCGATGAGCTCTCAAAGGAAGTCTATGATCTCAAGGTGAGTCTGGAAATGACTCAGAAGGTGTTTGATGATTTTAAAACTACCAGTAAACCTGGTCCAAGAACTGCAATGAAACAAGATCAGATCTCGACACTATCTGCAAAAGCCTCCTATCAATTTCTGATAAGGCTGAAAATCTGGAGGGGCACTCAAGACGCCATAATGTTGTTGTTGAAGGAATAAAAGAATCTGGAAATGAAAAGAGCTCTGAATCTGAGGAGAAAGTAAGAAAACTCTTTAGTGAAAAACTTCTACTGGATCATCGGAATATAGCTGGACCTGGTTCACAGAGCTGGAAAACCAATGTCCTCATCTGGGAAACCCCGGCCCGTCGTGGTCAAATTTCTACGTCTGAAGGACAAGCTCGCTGTTCTTGACAGAGCTAAGAACTTAAAGGGCACAGGTATCTTCATTAACGAAGACTTCCCCGAAGCTGTCCGGCTAAGAAGAAAACAACTACTGCCAGAAATGAAGGCAGCCCGGCAAAGAGGTGACATTGCTTACTTAAGATATGACAAACTAATTGTCCATCCACCAAGCCTGAATCTACAAAGACAGGTAAACTCATAGATAGCCCAAAAGCCTTGTAGTGTATATCCAGTGCACTTATGTTGCTGAATTTAAGTCCACATCTACAGAATATTATATTACAAATACAATGGCTTTGGAAAAAAACAAGCTTTGAAGACATTGTCTTTAATCCTTTTGATTTTTGTAATTTTGATTCATACAATGCAAATCTTGACCCTGATTTGAATTTTTTTTCAACTTTTAATGCTTCAAATTTCTGTAAGTTTTATGATGAATCCCAATTTAATAATTTTTGTGATACTTTACCTTCAAATGTATTCTCTGCTTTTCATTTAAATATAAGAAGTCTCCCCAGCAACTATGATAAATTTATTCACTATTTATCTTCATTGAATCACAAATTTTCTGTTCTTGCTTTATCAGAAACATGGCTCACTGAGATTACCAGAGAGATCTTTAAGGTGCCTAAATACAACGCAGTTCATTATGTAAGAGGGAGTAGACCTGGAGGGGGTGTATCACTCTTTATTCATGACGACTATGAATTCAAACTAAGACATGATCTTACTGTTAAATCTACTGTCGGGGTGGAATCTGTTTTTGTGGAACTCATTGGGGTCTTGGGCCACAAGAAGATCATTGTTGGGGTTATATATCGCCCTCCTGACTCCCCTTTAAGAGATTTTATTGAAAACCTCGCTATTTGTCTGGAGTGTATCAACAAGGAAAATAAGTTGTGTTTTTTTAGGAGATTTTAATGTAAACCTCTTCAAATGTGATTCGAATGATGTCATGGGTGATTTTTTAAATACATTTTACTCTAGTTACTTTTTCCCCCTCATCCACAGGCCTACGAGAGTTGGAGATCATTCAATATCTTTACTTGACAATATTTTCACAAATTCCCTAGGGAAAGGAATGAATTCTGGGATTCTGTTATCAGATTTATCTGACCATTTTCCTATTTTTCAGTGTTCCTTAATTCAGGCTGATGGGATTAATTACACTAAGAAACCACAACCAAAGTACAAAAGGATCATGAGTAAGTCAAACATCTCTAAATTTGAATCTATGCTTGTCAACATGTCCTGGGATGATATTCTTGTGACAAATAACGCTGATTCAGCATACAAGAAGTTCATGAATATAGTTAACACTAGTTTTAATCACTGTTTCCCCTTAAGCAGTTCTTCTAAGAAAAACAGCCAAGACTTTAACAAGCCTTGGTTTACAGATGATCTACTTAAGCTACTAAAGAAAAAGAACAAACTCTACAAAAAGTATGCCTTTAATCCAACACCTCTTACTCGTGGGGCATATAAAAGTTGTAGAAATAAATATATTCACTCCATCAGATCTGCAAAAAAGAACTATTTTAGTGATGAATTTAAGAGGTTTTCAAATGATACCAAAAATACCTGGAAAGTGATTAATCAGATATTGCAAAGAGGGAAAAAAAATTCGAAACTACCCTCAGTATTTCATGATAGTGAAAATGCTGTAAATAATCCGCTTGAGATTGCTCAAAAATTTAATGACTTCTTTGTAAATACTGGCCAGGATTTAGCTGATAAAATTCCTGACTGTCCGGGCAGTCCATTAGACTATATACCAGGGACCTTTTCCATTATGACTTTTTTAAACCACCCAGTAGCCAAGAGATAAGTGACTTAATCGATGACCTCAGAACATCCTCAGCTGGTCACGACAGTATTCCTGCTTTTCTTGTCAAACTGGTGAAACAGTCTATATTAAAGCCCCTCACTCACATCTTTTCCCTGTCCTTGGCTACAGGAGTTGTACCGGAGGATTTAAAAATTGCAAAAGTTGTTCCAGTGTTTAAAGCAGATGATCCAGGTTCTTTTAACAATTATAGGCCCATATCAATTCTGCCTTGTTTTTCAAAGATATTAGAAAAACTTGTATATAACAGAATTCTTTCTCACTTGACTTATAATTCAGTTCTCTACAAACATCAGTATGGTTTCAGGAAAAGCATTCCACTTATATGGCTCTGCTTCACCTTACTGATAAAATTATTTCTGCACTCGATGATCATCAATTCACTTGTAGTATCTTTTTAGACTTTTCCAAAGCATTTGACACAGTTAATCATCAGGTTTTGCTTCAAAAATTGGTTAAATATGGTTTTCAGAACACAACATACAATTGGTTGAAGGATTATCTTTTCAATAGGTATCAATTTGTTTGCATTAATAATTGCTATTCTGACAAAGCTAAACTTACCTGTGGGGTCCCACAGGGGTCTATTCTGGGACCATTGCTATTTCTTATTTATGTTAATGATTTATCAAATGTTTCATATACCCTCTCACCAATTATGTTTGCTGATGACACAACCCTTGTTTTCTCTGACAGTAATTTTAATTCATTGATTAGAGAAGCAAATGTTGGTCTAACTGCTTATATGAAATGGTTTAAGTTAAATAAATTGTCTCTGAACATTAAGAAATGTAGATTTATAATTTTCAGTGGCAAAAAATCTTACCCAAGAGATTTATCCAAAATTCAAATTAACTCTGTTGATATGCTCCAGGTATCTTCATTTAGATTCCTGGGAGTTCTTGTTGATGAGAACTTAAATTGGAAAAATCAAATTGATTGTGTCAATACAAAAATTCCAAATCTCTTGGCATTATTAGACGGATTAGACATTTGGTTAAAACAAATTGTCTTCTCACTCTCTATTAGTCTAATTTACCCATATCTTTCATATTGTAATATAGTCTGGGCCAGTACCTTTCCTACAACATTACACAAAATTTTGGTCTGTCAGAAACGTTTTGTCAGGATAGCAACTTGTTCTGATCCATACAGTCTCTCCACTCCTTTGTTTCATAAACTTCATATTCTTAACGTTTTAATATAAATATTTATCAGACATGTCTTTTTATTTATAAGGTCTTAAGGAGGAAAGCATTCCTGCTCACCTCAAAGACTATTTCACTACAAATTCTCAGGTTCATACTCATGCAACTCGTCGAGCGTTAGATCTGCATCCTCCAAAATGTGTTACAACCAGGGCTCAATATGCAATACGGTACAGGGGTGTCAAACTATGGAATACATATTCCCACTTAGCAAAAAAATGCTCATCTGTTCAAGGTTATAAAGGATGTCTGAAACACCATTTAAATTTTGTTTCGTAAATGAAACTGGCATAAGTAATGGATGTATTGATATGACACTTATTTTATCCTTTTGTGCAATTGCCAAGTTGAAGTTATTTCTTGTTTGTTTTATTTGTATTGTCCTTTAGTCGTTGTTTTTTGTTTGTTGGTTGGTTTCTTAATTGTTATTCCTTATTGTTATTGATATATTTTGATTATTATTCTTTTTGTGTAATATTTTCTTTTATCTAAATATTTTTCTGATTGCTCATTTGTATATTTTGTTTTCTTAAGTATGATATAATATTCTATTGTTAGGTGGAGGCATGTGATAAGCTCTTCGAGTTTTCGCCTCTTCCTGCACTTCAAATTGTTATAATTGTTACTTTTACTTGTGTAATTTTTTTTTAACTGTGCAAACAAATAAAGAAAGAAATAAAGAAAGTATTTTTGTTGGAGGTAACAAATGCACATTTTAAGTATTAAGGAGGATATGTCCCCTGCCTCCCTCCTGAAATTTAAACCTATGTCATAGAGTTTCCACGTCCGGATGCCGTGTCAAGTTCTGGCTGTTATATGCATTGTCTTTTTTCAAAATATACTTTTCACAGAGCATTTACCATTTACAGACTCAGACTCTTTCAAAATAAAGTACATCAGTAAAATACCACAAAATTGATTTTTTTTTTTGCCTTTAACATCTAACCCACTTTGTTGGGTTTAGGAAATAAGAACAGGGTTTGGCTTTATAATGTTACGGGGTGTGAACTCCACTCTCCTGGGTGAAAGTCTGTGTTTGTTAGACCCGTTCACCAGCTCTCCCATCCACCGTACTCGGACTTTCGCCGAGCGCCATTAACGTTGCGTATCATGCTGACGTTAAAGGACGGCTTTTCTGTCAGTGTCTGACACCGCAAGTCATTGCCCAAGCTGAGACCGGGTTGCCGTGCTTGGTCCGTTTGGAGACTTTAACAGGTGACCCTCCAGTTCCCAAGCCAAGTCTTCACTGACTGAGCTAATGCTGCCCGACTGGGTTAAGGCAAATAATAAAATAGCTCGAGCAGTCTGTTCTCAGGAAATTACATCACTTGCCTGTAATGCAGCCTTTACAAATCAGGGAAAGACAGCTCTTACAATATTACGATATCCAAAAGATGATATCTAGTCTCATATCACAATATAGATACTATATCGATAAGTTGTCCGGCCCCAGTTTTGGCCCATGATTCACTCAAAGAAGGCAATGCAAATGTCTGACTGGAAAGATGACGAGATTTGGGTTCTTTTGCCGCTAAAGGCGGAATGTATGATCATCAGACAAATTCAAGGGACAGCAAGATAATCTGGTGTTGACCAAATTACGGACTGTCTATGAGACGTGTCCTGCCCTCTGCACACTGTACTTAGGCGCCACCCTTTGCCTAAACCAGACAGAGTATTTTCCAGTAGGTGAGAACGCCTCTGACATGGACAATCTGCTGCTGTGTGTTACATGCATGAAAGGGAAACTCAGGACATTGTCTGGATTTGATATGAGACAATGGCTCTGATTGTTAACAGCACAGCAAGGCGCTGGCTCCAAAAACGTCTGAGTGCTGCTTCACAGTGTGGTCGAGTTGATTTAAATCAGTCTGCGATGTGATTGATTGGCAGATAATTTTAGAAGAAACACTGAAATTGATTGTTGCCGACCTGGCTCGAACCTGTTTATATCCGCTTACAAAAATGTCCAGAGTAGCATTAATCCCACTTTTGGGTAATCTATTCAACTGTGCCATGAGTCAATCACTGTGTGATGTAAGGTGGACACAGAGGTGAAGGAAAATCTAAGAGTCGATGATGACTCATTTGAATAAGCTATGAAATAAAACCCCAGCTCTGCCCTTGGAGGAAGTTTCTCCTTTGAATCTATGTGCCTCTTTCAGGCTCATGGTAGATGAAATGCAACCGTCATTGCATTGTAATTATAGTGGCGTCCCACTAAGCCAATAATGTACTGTAATCTTAGTGATGATGCCTACTAGAGCACATCCTGGCTCTGTTTACCTCACTGTTTAGCATCTCAAGGTGACAAATGATTGAGTTCAGCCTCAGTCCTTGGTGACTAATAACTTACAGTTACTGCAGCAACCTGCCTACACCCATCTGCGTGTTTCTGTGATTCTCTCTCTCTCTCTCTTTCTATTGAACTCACACACATACACACACACACATTAACACACACTACACTGCTGCAACTCCCTTGTTAATAGTTTGCTAGTCTCATAAGCATTTTTCCTCATCAAACTCTTTCCTCCATTTATTTACTGTTTTCCTGTCATGGTCTGACAACCACAAGCTGTTATGAGCACCTTGTTATCTTGTTACATAGTTAAGTTTATGAGCCCAAAATACAATAAGATTAAGACCGTAGATAATAGCTGTACTGAATAATTTAGGACTGTTCAACATTTTTTAATATTTTAGGAGACATTTTTATGTCTAATGTTTTACGGTTAGAGTTTGAGACTTAAATTGAAGTGAGGTTCTACATTAAAAGGTTGGTTCGGCCACATTGAAGACAAAGTAGCACAAATTTGCAACGCTGCAGCCACGTCCATCCATTGATTCACAAACACTAGTCACTAGTACGATGGTGCCTCACCATGACAAACAGTTTATGAGTTATGAAAGGAGACGTGGCCAAATGTCTGTCTGTCTGTATGTATTTGTATTTCTAGAAAGTTTGGTAATGTTACATGAATTTGTTCAGACGTCACCTTTTTGTTATAGGCCAATTCCCAACACCCCATTTGCCAATTGGTATGGGGCGAAGGGTGGGGCGAAGTTTTTGTCAGAGGTACCTATAAAATGCCTGGGACGCATATCTAGGTTCTACACTCACTGATGTCACATGGGACTCAGTCCCTATTAATACACACTCTTCTTTCATGTGTGCTTGTCATGCCCTCTTGCAGTTGAAAGTGATCCGTGGAATCCACATATCTAAAGCGAAATTGGCACGAATTTACCCAGATGTGGACCCTGCATGTGATGAATGTGAAAGTCCACCTGCCACACTCCTTCACATGTATTGGGCATGCCCCTCTGTGGTCAGTATTTGGGACTTAATCTTTCAAACAACCGCTGACACCCTCTGCTGCCAAATTGAGCCAAATCCTTTGAATACCATTTTTGGCATCGGCCCGACTTGGATTGGCTGAGGGCAAAACTGAATGTGTTGGCTTTCAACTCCCTATTAGTCAGACAAGCTATCTTACTTAGATGGAAGGATCCAGCCCCCCCCAACATTTACACTGGCTTAGGGACATCATATCTCGTATGAATCTGAGAAAATCTGTTTTACCACCCAGGGGAAGTCGAGTAACTTCTACAAAGTGTGTGGTGCAGCTTTTTTTAATTTTTTAAATTTGATTCTTTTTTAGTTTGTTAATTACCTACCTGCATATAGTTTTGGTTTATTTTCTCAACAGGGACAGCAGTATTTTTCTCCAGGAGCAATGCTCTGAATATTCTCCATAAGGGCTGCAACAAATTATTACCACACCATCACATCACCACAGCTGGTATTGTTTTTATGTTGCGAGTCTGCGTATGTGGGCCATCAGCGCAAAATGTGGTCCTGCTGGCACCCATTGCATCTGGAACTACCACAGAAGCTGTTTTGAGAATTTTGACAGGTTTTCATATTTTTTGTCCATCTTTGGACAGATTTGCTCAGTGGGACAGCGTCGCTGACATGTAGTCATGACATTTTAAGCCCAGTTCAGACTAAAGATTCATGACTAGACGAGTTAAAACAAGCAACTACTTGCGATGCGCCGTTCTGCAACATTCTGAAAAAACGCCGGTTTACACCAATGCAACTAGATGAGACAGTGTGTCATCTCTTTGCAACGACTGTCTGTGCTGCTGTTCTTTTTTCCAGCTTTTCAAGGTTTTTTCATGGCTGAATATAGATTGTAGCTTCTTCAAATATGAATGAGGATAGTGATAGTGAGATACTGGCTATAGCTGCATTTGTAGTAGTGATGAAACGGTGAAAAACAGAAACAAAACAAGCATCAGATGGACTGTATTCCGTGGAGACAGAAACAAAAGGCTCGGCAGGGACGGAGCACCTGCCACAGCAAGTGAACATGCCACCTGGGGTCATTTGAGTTGACCAACAGACTTCACTACAAGCTCATTGGCTGCTTAAACAGGTGACGTGCTTTAATTTTTAAAACCAGCCAACAGCAATTTGACCAGCTGGGTTGCAGGTGACACCATCAGCCGGCTTTAGTTGAGCTCAGACTGGCCAGTTCACACCGCTGCAACTTCTCTGCAACGTTCTAAAATGGTTTTTCTTGTCGCAAACCTTGGTCTGAACTGGGCTGAACAGTTGAGATCACACTGAAAGCTGAGTTTAAAGAAGGCTGTGATACAGGTAGGAGTGTAGGAAGTAGGGAAGGGATCATGGCTCACCTTTATGCACCCGGCCCACGTTCATTTTGAGTTGTAAATTACTGTATCGTGGCTGGAGTGACCCCATCACAAGATGGTCTCTAGTTCTTTCAGTTTTAGTTTTTGATTCATCTGTTTCTGTTTTTCTAATTATTCAATTCATCATCTGGTCTGTGATATTTCTAAAAATGGTGAAAAATGTCCTATCCTGTTTCCAAAGTCCAAGGTGATTTGCTCAGATGTCTTGTTTTGTCCAACCAATAGTCCAAAATCCAAAGAGATTCAGTTTATGGTGATATAAAACTACAGAAAGCAGCACTTTTTCATACTTAAGAAGCTGCACCTGGGGAACTTTTGTTTTAAAAAATGCCTTAATTGGTGAATTGAATATTAATATAGTTGCTGATTTATTTTCCTTTAAGTTGTTTGTATAACAGAAAGCATTACCATATTTGTCTGAACACTGAATGTATGTGCAGCTGTTTTGGCCTCATTAACTTTCAGTGACTTTAGACAGTTTAGGGTTCATCACACTTGCCTGATAATTGCTTGTCAGCATAATTACCATTATGACTATTCTTAATGTACTCGTTGCTGTAATGTATGTTAATGTTGCAAACAAACAGGTCACCTGTTAAAGTCCTGCATAATCATCCACATATTGTGTTTCATTTCAATAATGAAGTCTTTCAGGCTTAAAGAAATACACAAACCTTTTGGGGCAAAAGCTCTTGGACCAAATTAATGTTGATAAGACTGAGAGCAATTTCACCTCCGTGCCCAGTGCTAATTTAAATTACCACAGAGCTGGCTAATGCCTTAGCATAGTGTGTATGCTCGGAGGACAATCCATGCTAGCTTCGCCTCAGCTCTAAGCAACACGGTGTGCTAAATATAGAACTCTCAGAGTTGAAATCAGTGCTGAAATTACTTTCAAATGCAAAACCACTTCCCTGGCTAGAAAAATGTCACTGCACAAATGAATGTAGGATTTAGAGGGGAACATGCAAAGACAGAAATGTTTGTGGAGAGAGAAATAAGAAAACGTAATAGTTTGTGTTGCACAGAAGAGCAAAACTAATATTTTAGAAAGTTAAATATAATCTATAAGTAGTGACTCACATGCAGGTTTTGTTTTGCAAGGTGACTGTGCATATAGTTAGTGTGTTTGTTTACTCCATTTAAGAATGCAAACCTACAGTCTATAGTTACAACTGCATGTGTGTGTGTCGAGTGGTGTCTTGTGCTCGAAATCCTCACATCAGCATTCACCTACAAAACGCTTATGTGGCAGAAACAGTGCTGTGAGCGAGCCTCCGGAGTGACAGAAGGTGAATTAGAGAGTGATTAGAGGTGAATTCTAATTCACACTCCCATGTGTCTGCCTGTCATTTGTAGGACAGGGCATTTGCAAACTAACGAGAAGAGTGTCAGACAGGTTGCAGCATAGACACACACAGCTTGACAATAGCTGTCCAGCACACAAACACACGGTTGCGGCGTGTCCTTACAGACAGCATCACACACACTCAGACATAAATCGCACACAGGGCACACGTGGCTGGTAGGGAGTAGTAATTTTTGAAATTGGCCATATGACTTTCTTTGCTTTATGTGAAAGACAGCTGGAGAGCTGAACAGCACTGCAGACTGAGGGAGAAATACTGAAGTATAGGCCTTTGTCTTCCAGACAGTGTTTGACCTTTGTCTCTGCTTGCAGACATTACACAAACACCTGCATACAAATAAAGCTCTGTCACCATCTCACGTGTTTTGATTAAGTTTTTCAAGTAAACCCACGTTCATTTAAAGTTGTTCAAACTGGAACCTGTAATTAACGACATATTTAGTTTTTATGAGCGCAGATCCAACAAAACAATTTTGAACAATATTCACTCAATCAAAAGACACACAATAAGACTATTTCTGTAGATTCACAATTTAAATGTTACTTCGTTTGACAGACTTTAGACTAATAAATCTACATCTGATTAAACAACATCATAACAATGACATGTTTATCATGTTTGAATAAGCTGCTTCTTGGAAACTTTCTCTTTTAATTTGACCACCCATGCAATTTTCTTCTTTGCAAGTTGTTCGTCTGACAGGCCTTGTTAGACATTCAATAAATATGCCTTAACCACTCAGTCTCAATCACTGCTCTGCAAGAGCATAATTGACGTACATGTTTGTTCACATGTCAATTTTTCAATACTAGTAATGACAACCACTGATGTATGTCTTTGGCCTGTAGGGCTCAGCGACACAAGGACATTACTGAATAAGTGCTGGTTGATGCAGTCCCACTGAAAAGAAGGCTCAAAATCAGACAGTGCACATTTAAGATACATTTTAAAACACCACGCACACATTCATGTACGGAAAACACAACCAAATCTGTTAAAACTACAAGTTGACGAGAACAATAGGGTTGAAAAGAACAGTGTTAACAGGTCAGGGTACAGTGCCTATTTTAATTTGTTCCAGATGATGATCACAGAGGGGATGGTCTCGGACTGGACTTGCATTTATATAGCGCCTTTTTAGTATTCCCACCACTCAAAGCACTTTACACTACATGTCACACACATTCATACACTGATGGCAGAGGCTGCCATGAAAGCTGCAGATCAGTTCATCAGGATCTAATCTAATCTGTTCTAATCATTTACATTCAAATTCTTACACTGATAGCACAGCTTTCAGGAGCTTGAACCGAAGGAGCTGGGGATGGAACTGCAGATTTTTCCATTAGTGGACGACCCGCTGTACCACTAACTAAGTATTGTTACAATGTAGATGACCTGACATAAACTTGCAGTGTAGATGACCTGTCATGACTTCAGCCAGATGACTTGAGTTGACTCTGACCAAATTTGGGTAGGTGAGGAGAAGCAATTGTTCCCAGAACTGGATATCTTAATAACAGGAAACAGCAGCTTAAGTGACAGGAAACACCTTTTAATGTGTATGGGAAAGCTTGTAGATTTTTCAGCTGATACTGCTTGTTTGTCAGACACTGTATATTGTCATGATGTACCAATTCTTTCACTTTCTCGTGAGTAAACCCCATAAATGTCCAATCCTGTGTTTTGAGTTTCTTTATTCCACAACATTGCAAGAGTGCATCCAATAGTCCTCTCCCACGCTAAGTCTGTAAAGCTCGTACAGAACCTTGCTGCCAGAGTTAGAATTGGAGCAAAGAAAATAGGGCCACAACTATCAAATATTTTCAGTGTTGACTAAAGCCTGATTTATGGTCGTGCGTTGAATCGACGTCGTAGGGTACGGGGCTACGCAGAAGGCTCGCCGTAGCCCCCGGCGTAGCCTGATGTGCACCTCCCCAAAAATGTAACTACGCGTCGCGGCGACGCAGACCCAGCGCAGACCGGCACGGCTGTGATTGGTTTGCTTGGTAGCAACACATTTCCGGTTTCGTATTTCCAGATTCCGGCAGCCCCGCCGTCTTTAAACATCTTCTGTTGCGATGTAGATGTTGCAGTGTTTTAAGGCTCATCATATATATGCCATTATGCTCAACATTCAATACGGATATATGGATACCCGGCCGGAGCCGTCTGTCCGTGCTCCGCGTTCACTTCTCTGTGACCGGAAAAGCCGGAAGCTAAACGAAGAATTAACTAGAGACGACGTTAACCACTCAGGAAAAGAACGTAGCCTCCTACCACTCTGGTGGTGAATTGCACCGCGATGAAACGGAGTGACGGAGAAGTTCGAAGGGTTCACGGCGGCGTCACGGCAACCACGTAGCGACGTCGTCGATTCAACGCACGACCATAAATCAGGCTTAATCTGTCGATTATTTCTTTGATTAGTCAACTAATAATTTTATCGAAAAATGTATTAAAATGTGAAAAATGTCGGTCTGTCTCTCCCAAACCCCAAAATTATGTCATCTAATGTCTTGTTTCGTACTCACGCCAAAGGGTTTTAGTTCACCTTCATGGAAGAGTGCGTAAAGCTGCCAATATTTGAACGTAAGAAGCTGCAGTAAGAGAATTTTGGGGTACTTTGGGGAAAAATGACTCAAACCAATTAATCGACTAGTCATTGATTAGTCGACTAATCGTTGCAGCCCTAAAAGAAAAGGGCTTGCATCATTTAAGATAATATCTTGGTCACAGTTACTTAATAACAAAACTGTTCTGTGTTTCATCATTATTAAGTTCATTCACTTGTAAAATCCTGTATCACTCAGTCTCAAGTAAAATGCTAGCACTTGTCTACAAGCCAATTTTAGGACTAAAATACTTCGGTTTTCGGACCCAAACTCTGCAGTCTGTCTGTTGAAGCTCTTAAGCACGTGCCTTCTAAGGTTTGCTTTTTGTTTAATTTGTCTGCCATTAGCATCTGTTTTTTTCTGTTGTAGTTTTTTTTTTGTTTTTTGATCTTTTTTGTATTAAAGTTCATTATTGTAAACAAAACAATTTGCAGATTATTTTCCTCAGTCACTCACTACAGTGCGTTACATGAGGACTTTCACACTTCTTCTTTATTGTCAAACAGACCAAGAAGTTATTAAAGCAGTAAAACATGGAGACTTGCATTTGCACCTGTTAGTAGTGGTTATCAGTGTTATAGGTTAGAAGGCTCCTGCTACACCAACTAACATGCTCAAAATGCTGGTACCACTTTATGAAATGGAGCTGTTGGCAAAACGTTACATTTCCTTGCATTTCAACAATAATGTGGTTGATGTGTTATTATGTTTAGGCACAAAAACCACTTGGTCATGGCTAGGAAAAGTTTTTTGTGTTGGTTTAAAATGCTCACATTTGGAACTTCCGGTTGGCAGATGGAGTAGTAAGACGTGTGCGGAGACGCTCCTAAGCTAAAATTCAAGAAATTTATATTTTAAAACTCGTTAGTCCAGAACTAAGGGAAACTTTACACAGGGAAGTGTTAACGGAAAGATAGCGAGGCAACAGATGAGGAAAAACAATGCCGAAAAGCCAAGAAAAGAATAGCTCCGCCGCAAGAGATGGTAAAGTAGCATCGCAAGCTAGCAGCACCATATGTGGAGCAACAGGGGACGGAGGAACGAGCGTGTCACCGAGCGACTTGCAGAAAGCGATAAACGAACTCAAAACTGATCTTAAAGGGGACAATGACAAATTGAGAATGGATATCAGTGCCCTCCACCTGGAAATGAGCAGTAAACTCGATAATTTAACCGAAGAAATGGGGGGTCTGAGTGAGCGAATTGGGGAGGCGGAGACCCATGTGGGACAAGTGGAAGATCTGACAGTGGAGCTGACGGAAACACTGACTAAAGTTATTCAAAACCAGAAAACTCTGCAGCAAAAGCTAACTGACTTGGAGTCAAGATCGAGAAGGAATAATATCCGCGTCTTCGGAGTCACAGAAGGCGAAGAGGGAAACTCTGTGATGCGCTTCATCTCGGATCTCCTCAAACGTGAACTGCCATTACCTGCAGACTTGGATCTTAAAATCCAGCGGGCTCACCGCTCCCTTGCTCCTAAAGCAGGACCTGACGCGCCCCCGAGACCCCTCATTATTAACTTCCAGGAATTTGCAATTAAAGAAATGGTGCTAAGAGAAGCTTGGAAGAAAAAAAGATTCAAGTAGGTAATCGCCTGCTCTTTTTTGACCATGATTATGCTGCAGAGGTCGTACAGAAGCGCAGGGAATATAATGGCATAAAGAAATCCCTGAAGGAGAAGGGCATACGCTTCCAGACCCCCTACACTAGCATGAGAATCCACTGGGACAGCGGAGTCCGAACATACAGCAACGCGCACGACGCGGGACTGGAGCTGCAGAGACGGGGTTTCCCTGTGGAGGTACCTGCTATGAGCGACAAGGAGGACCCCGCTGTCACGGCAGACACGCTCCAAGACAAGCCAAGGAAAAACTCCGGGAGTTTCAGAGGAGCACTTCAGAATAATCAGTAAAATTGATGAAGGAGCGGCAACATGTTTGACACGAAACTTGCCTCTGGAATTGACATCTTAGAGCTGGGAGCGGCTCCAGGAACTGATAGCGTTGGACTCATAGGATGGTATTTGTTTCAACACTAACCACCCTCATAGGGCCCTTTCTTTATGATAGGCTTTACCCTCGACCTTCCAACGGGGTCATGGAGGAGCAGAGATTTCTGTCCCTCCTTTGGAGTTCCAGGTATTCAATGTTTTCTGTTCCTGTTAGATGTTCTAATGTTTTTTCTTTGTTGATAGGGGCTGTTCGTATTATTCATTTTGTCAATGAGTGTGGCACATAATTTAAGTGTAATATCTTTGAATGTGAATGGCCTTGGGAATCCCATAAAGCGAAGTAGGGTCATAGCAAAATTAAGAAAGGCTAGAGTAAATGTAGCATTTCTACAAGAAACGCATTTGTCCAAGAAAGAACATGAAAAGTTTAAAAAGCTCGGTTACCTGACCTGTTTTTATAGCTTATGTAAGAATAGTAGAAAAAGGGGCGTAATTACATTGATATCCAACTCTATTAATTTTGAACTAATCAAAGAAGAAACTGACAAAGACGGCAGATATGTGATTGTTAAGGGGAGAATAGACGGTGTTTTGGTCACGTTAATTAATGTATATATCCCACCAGAGAGTGACAAAAAATTCCTAAAATTTGTTTTTGACGAAATAGCCTCTTTGAGTGAGGGAATTTTGGTCTGCGCAGGGGATTGGAACATTGTCTTAAATCACAATATTGATACAACAAGTAAAAGAAAAAGCAAATTCAACTTATCTAAAAACATTAAGATGCTAATCAAGGAAACTGGTCTGTTGGACGTGTGGAGGGATTTTCATCCAGTAGAGAAAGATTTTACACACTATTCAGCAACTCATAGAGTCCACTCTAGAATTGATTATTTTTTGATAAATATCACAGACAGACACAGGGTTAAAGAATGCTCTATAGGGACAGCAGACATATCGGATCATAATGCAACATACTTAATCATAAATTTGGATGACTTAAAAAAAGATACTTTATGGAGATTAAATGTAGGAATTCTAAATAAGACAACAACTGTGAAAGAAATAAAGAGAGAAATAGAAGACTGTGTAAAATGCAATAGAGACAATGACATTGACCCAACAATAGTATGGGATACAGTTAAAGCAGTAATGAGAGGTAATCTGATTTCAAGAGCATCATATATACATAAAATGAAAAGGCTAAAATATGATCATTTACAAGAAAGCCTAAGGGAATTAGAGAAACAGCAACAAGTGGACCATAGTGAGGAATTAGCAGAACGGATAAAATCCGTAAGAAAAGACATAGATAACATGGTGTCTGAAGAGACAGAAAAGAAACTGCGATTCACAAAACAAACATTCTACGAATCGGGATCAAAAGCTACGAGGATTCTGGCAAGTCGCCTTAGATCACAAAAAATTAAACACTCTATAAACAAAATCAGAGAACCAGTTAGCAATAAAATAATATACGAGCCAGACATAATTAAAAAAACTTTTAAAGATTACTATAAAACACTGTACTCCCAAAAAGAGAACATAGATGTGACAGAGACCAAAAATTACTTGCTGAAACTGGATCTCCCCTCTATAGGCAGTCATCAGAATGAGGCCCTAACCTCTCCAATTACAAGAGAAGAGTTGGATAAAGCCATTAGTAAACTGAAGACCAATAAAAGTCCTGGGAGCGATGGATTTCCAAATGAGTGGTACAAACTCTTCAAGAAGGAAATCTCCCCCTTACTATTAGAATCTTTTAACTCGACAGTTAAAAATGCTAAAATCCCCCCCTCTTGGAACGAAGCAGTCATATCAGTAATTCCAAAAGAGGGCAAAAACAAAGAATACTGCGAATCGTACCGTCCAATCTCAGTCCTCAATGTTGATTATAAAATATTTACCTCTATAATGTCTAAAAGAATGAAACATTTACTACCAGAACTAATAGATGAGGACCAGACAGGATTTATAAAAGGGCGACAGACCCAGGATAATATTCGAAGGACAATACATCTAATAAATAAAATTAACAAGCAAAAAACAAGTGCAGCCTTAATTAGCTTTGACGCTGAGAAAGCCTTCGATAGAGTCAGCTGGACCTTTCTTTTTTCAGTTATGGAGAGGATGGGTTTCAACAGTCAGTTCATCAGGTGCATCAAAGCCCTTTATAGTAAGCCAACTGCCAGAATTAAGATCAATGGCACTCTAACAGATAGTTTTAGACTCTATAGAGGCACCCGGCAGGGATGTTGTCTGAGCCCATCTCTTTTCGCTCTGTTTATTGAACCTTTGGCTCAGGAAATCAGACAAAATCGAGAACTTGAAGGAATCATGATTGCACAGGAAGAACACAAAATAGGTTTATTTGCAGATGATATCATCACATATATAAAAAACCCAGATTCATCACTTCCTAAACTTCTGTCTGTTCTGGACAACTTTGGTAAGAAATCCGGTTATAAGGTAAATATTAATAAAACACAGATACTTTGTCTGAATTACACACCAAATAGTTTCATTAGACAGAGCTACAAACTAAAATGGGACTTGGGAATCATAAAATATCTTGGGGTTTTTATCACACAAGATTTAAGCAAGCTGTACGAGAGAAATTATAGTAAAATCGACCAAAACATAGAGAGAGACTTATCGAAATGGTCAAGAATGACTCTAGATTTCAGCTCAAGAATAGAGGTAATAAAAATGAATATACTACCAAGACTGCTTTATCTATTTCTCTCTTTGCCTGTCTCAGTCTCAGCCTCTCAGTTTACTATATGGAACAGGTGGATCTCCAGGTTCATTTGGGCAGGGAAAAGGCCTAGAGTTAAATTCAAAACACTCCAATTGGAAAAAGTTCGGGGAGGCCTCGCACTACCAAATCTAAGAGAATATTTTTACTCTGCTCAGTTGAAATATATAGTATGTTGGTGCTCTCCGGAATATTGTGCAAAATGGAAGAACATAGAAGTCATCCAGAGCAGCTGCCTTCCTCAGGCCAGATTGGGAAACAAGCATTATAGACATCAGGAACATGACAATGTGATCATAACTGAAACATTAAAAACATGGACAGCTATAGTTAGAAAATACAACCTAGAAGGAGATTGTAGGTTGTTGTTATGGCCATCACAAACATCTCTCTTCAGACCAGGACAAACAGATAAAATGTTTACGAAATGGATAGAGAAAGGTATTACAGCTATATGGACCCTGACAGAGAACAAGGCTTTTAAGACATTTGAAAAATGTAAAAAAGAATTTAAACTAGAAAATAAGGACTTCTTCCGTTACTTACAATTAAGACACTTTTACAACACACAGGTAAAACCAGGCCTATCAATAGAATGCAATTTGTTGGTGAAAACGCTGTTGGAGGCCTATAAAGACATGCCTTCTAGGATTGTTTCTAAAATGTATGCATGCCTACAGAAATATAATGGTAATAACTCTTTTTATATAAAACATAAATGGGAAGAAGAACTGCAGATTGAACTTTCAGAAAGTGACTGGCATTTACTATGCAAAATACAACACAGCTCTACAAGCTCCAGACGTTGGAAAGAATTTGGTTGGAAAAATTTAATGCGTTTTTTCATTACACCATTAATTAAAAGTAAACAGACTGGAATGCAACAACAATGCTGGAGACAGTGTGGACACATTAATGCCAATTACTGCCATATTTTCTGGTCATGTGTCAAGTTACAACCTTACTGGGACGATATTATCGGACTTATTGAGGACATCCTAAATTATAAGGTTGCCAGGGATCCACGGATCTTGTACCTTGGACTGATCCCAGACGGATTAATAATGAAAGAAGACACATACCTTTTCAAAATAATGATTATGGCCAACAGGAAAACCATCACCAGGAACTGGCTGAAGTGTGACGCTCCAACAACAAGTCAGTGGATAAATGTCATGGAAGAAATTTATACAATGGAGCAAATGACTTCATCTGCGAGTCAAAGCTGGTGACTTTGAACGAAACTGGAGGAAATGGACAATATTTAAAGATATGGACAGTGCTCACTCAAATCTATGAGAAACTTTGCCCCGTGGGTTGATTGTTCCCTATCTTTTTATTTGTTTTTTGTTGTTGATGGCACTTGTTTGTCTGTCTGTTTACATTGCCTTCTTTAAATGTCAGCTTGAAAAAGCTAAATAAAGAGTTAAAAAAAAAAAAAAAAAAAAAATGCTCACATTTGGTGGCAGGAAAGCCACTGGAAATGCAGTGAGGTGGTACAAAACACCCACTTTTGTAGGCATAAACAAGGCTGGAAATGCTATGAATAGCTAAAAAATGACCCATGTTTAGGGGCAGGAGTGCTGCTGGATATGCAGCTACAAGTCACTTAAAATACACCCATGTTTGGAGGTACTACTGTAAATGCTACTGGAAACACAGCAATGGGTGGCTCAAGAGACACCCACATTTGGAGGAGCATATGCCACTGGAAATGCAGTGACAGCTTGCTAAAAAAACACCCATGTTTGGGGGCAGAAATGTTGCTGAAAATGCAGCGACAGGTCACTTAAAACACACCCACTTTTGGGGGCAATAAACATCACTGAAAACGCAGTGATTGGTTGCTAAGAAACACCAACATTTGTAGGCACAAACACTGCTGGAAACGCAACAACTTACAAAAAAAATCACCCATGTTTAGGGGCAGGAATGCTGCTGGAAACACAGCTACAAGTCGCTTTTAAAAAAAAAAAAAAAACATGTATGGAGGTACTACTGGGGCCACTGGAAATGCAGCGATGGGTGGCTCAAGAGACACCAACATTTGGAGGAGCATATGCCACTGGAAATGCAGTGACAGCTTGCTAAAAAAAACACCCATGTTTGGGGGCAGAAATGTTGCTGAAAATGCAGCGACAGGTCACTTAAAACACACCCACTTTTGGGGGCAATAAACATCACTGAAAACGCAGTGATTGGTCGCTAAGAAACACCAACATTTGTAGGCACAAACACTGCTGGAAACGCAACAACTTACAAAAAAAATCACCCATGTTTAGGGGCAGGAATGCTGCTGGAAACACAGCTACAAGTCACTTTAAAAAAAAAAAAAAAAAACATGTATGGGGGTACTACTGGGGCCACTGGAAATGCAGCGATGGGTGGCTCAAGAGACACCAACATTTGATGGAGAATATGCCACTGGAAATGCAGTGACAGCTTGCTAAAAAAAATAACCCACGTTAGGGAGCATTAAATCTCACTGACAGGGCAGCAATTGGTTGCTAAGAAACACCCACATTTGTAGACACAAACACTGCTGGAAATGCAACAACTTACTAAAAAATCACCCATGTTTAGGGGAAGGAATTCCGCTTGAAACACAGCTACAAGTCGCTTAAAAACACCCATGTTTAGGGGTGAAAATACTGTAAATGCCGCATTGGGTCACTTAAGAAACACTCACACTCTGAAGCACAAATGCCACTTGAAATGCAGTGACAGGTCGCTTAAAAAACACCCGAATTGATGGGCTCTAAAAGCTGCTGGAAACACAGCAATGGGTCACTCAAGAAACAACCACGTTAGGCACTAATTAACGCTGCTGGAAAGGCCTTGATGTCTTGTGAATGAACAGTGGGTGTTGTTTTTTGTTGGTCTTTAACAGTGGTCTGCAGCTTGGCAGCTATCTCACAAGTGCGGGAGGTGAAACTCTGCAATGTGTCGCTAACGTACACCCAAGTTTAAGGCCACTAAAAGCCACTGGAAATGCCTTGATGTCTCGCTAATGAACAACTGTTGTTGTTGTTGTTCGTCGGTCTCAAACAGTCGTCTGCATCTTAGCAGGCGTCTTCTTTAGATGTCACACCATCCACTATCCCCTCCGCCTCCTGATAACAAAGTCAGCTCATATACATGTCGCCGCACAACAACAAACATGGCCGTTTGTTAGCTGAAAACAGCATTTGAAACATAGTGTCAGCAGCCTTCCTACCTGTGTATACAATGCTGCTAATGCCTGTTTAATAGAGTGATCATGTTGAAACTGGGTGGCATTTGCTGCAACCCTCATGTCTCACTCTACTAATCTCTAAATAGTAACACTGACAATAATGATGATGTAACAAAGCTCTTTGAAGACAACAGAATTACAAAGTGTCAAAGAGAAGTATTAGTACTTGGAAGACATCCCTCAAAGTTGTAATGCAAAGGGAGTTTTGCATAATTGTGTGGTTTTTCCACATCCACACTTTCCACTGATGCCATCAAGACGCACATAATTGTTTGTCCAAACTCCGACAATGCAGAACTGTGCTCGTGAAATACCCCGAAAATGTAAGTATTAAATTAAGCTCCTGGCAGGGTTGTCAACTGCACCATCTCTCTTCTGTCACCTTCAGGTCTCCAGAGACTGATGTGTGGTGAGAGGCGGCGAGGACGCTCTGACTGAGATGGCTTTCATAAAGAAGGTAAAATATGAGAGCATTAAAACACTGTACTTAATCTGTCCATTCAAATTAGCTCCATTAATCATAATTAATTCGCTACATTATATTTCTCTACTTAATTACATGTGCTACAAAGGTATAATTGCCTGGAAGGATGCATATTGTGATCCATCATCCCTCCAGAGCAGTGTAGAATTTTCTCTGGTAATTAACAAAGGTGTGCTCGTCTGAGAGATGTTGACAAGCATAGACGGGAGGATTCACTTTTGCCTCCATCAGTAATACAGTGTGATATATTGTGATTTTCGGAACACTGGGAGAGATTAAATGGATATAGGAATATATTAGTTACATATCCTTTGCACATTTGCAACAGGATATGTCTATTTTTGTCCATTATTTTCAGAGGATAAGACTGTCAGGTTGGCACATTTTACTCCGCGATATTGGTTGGAATGAAAACAGGACAATATTGCTCTGTTGCACCACAGGAGAGGATTGATAGGTGGGAAATGAACTATTCAGCAGCAGTGTTGACACTATAATCAGTTTTTTTCCTTTTTTGTGCCAGAGTTTACTGTGAACACATGGAGGGTCTGGGGAAAATGGAGGGAGGGGAACGCTCGCAAGGATCAAAGTAAATCAAAACCCGATGATTTGCCAGCAGGTGACTGTCATTTGTTTTTGTGTCGGAATTATTGCTGCGATACCCAGTGTGTGTCGTTTAGGGCCGGATGAGAGCAAACGCTTGATGTGTTCATGTTGCTTATTCATAAAGTACATTGTAGAAGTGCCGTTTTACCTCGTTTTGTCTACATTACTTTACTTGAGTGATAAGCTGACTGATGACTTCAGCTTTCTTGTGGTGAAGTCAGCCAGGTGCATTTAACAAAGTCAACAAACATCTTTTCCTTTATTCATGATTTTTTTTTCCAATTGCCAGAATAAATGCTGGCATTGTACGTTTCTGCAAACATTGGATACATTATATTTGTATTATTATGTAGTGGATAGGCTGGAAACTTTATGTTTCAACAACAGTGTGATTAACGTGGTTAGGTTTCGGCACAAAAATCACTTGGTTTTGGTAAAATACAGCTATGTCTCACTCAAAAACAACTGTTTTTCTTGTTTGTTGGTTTCGACCAGTGGTCTGCAGCTTGCCAGGCGTCTCACCTAGGCCATGCATTATTCAATTCAGCTCAATTCATTTTTATTTATAAAGCCCAAATTCTCAAATCACAATTTGCCTCACAGGGCTTTACAGCATACGACATCCCTCTGTCCTTAGGACCCTCAGAGCGGATAAGGAAAAACTCCCTTTGACCGGGGAAAAAAATGGTAGAAACCTCAGGAAGAGTAACTGAGGAGGGATCCCTCTTCCGGGACGACAGACGTGCAATAGATGTCGTACAGAACAAATTAACATGATAAATTAACAGTAATCGGTATGACAAAATGATACCGAAAGAGAGACAGAGAGAGATGCAACAGCTACAATAACATTAATTTCAGTAATAATATTATTATAATAATAACAGCAATTGTGGTACAACATGTTGTAAGTACATATTAATCGTATGTGTATAATAATAGTAGTAGTATGACTAATAATAACAGCAGTAGAAGTGGACATCAGGCAGGACCACGACATATGATCCAGGCATAGCTGTGATTCGAGGGAGCCTGCGAGACAGTGGAGCACAAAGGCTGAAGAGAAGAAGCCCAGTTAGTGACATGCAGTAGACATGCAATTATGCCCTCTACCTCCTGATAACAAAAACAGCTCATATGTAACCGGTGGACTCAAGTGATATGAAGAGGCCCAGACCGTGGATATCTTTGGAGGCGATCTCTGTTTATTCCTGACAACTCTGACAGCAAGAGGTAAAAACAAAATCCTCCGTCAAATACGACAATATAAACTTGAGCCCCTACACAAATGAAGTGACACAGAATGAACTTATTAACAGCTTAACAGCGCTAAAACATGGAAATTACTATGAGAGAACATTTCTTACATTTTCCATGGAGTAAAACAGCATAAGGGGAGAGGCAAAGTTGGAAACACCCGTTTCTAGGTTGGGTACCTCCAAAGGTGAACGTAGGGGAACAGAAAGTATCAGACGTATGACATATTGACAATGGTGGCCTAAGCATGTCAGGTAATTACAACTGAAACAAATTTGGTGTAATTATAATACGTTTCATTACAAAAGTACATTAGACTTTGTTAAACATATTATTGCTGTATAATTGACCCTGTTACACATAGACTACGTCAACTTAGAAATGCTGAGATGATGCATACGAGACTTACAAATGTAAGGTATGTTTGATTTGCAGAAACATACAATGGCACTTTATCTTCTGGTGACCGGGCTGGATTTTTCCATCTTTTTCCACACTGGCAGGATTATGATTAGTGTCTGTGTTCAAGATGTCATCTCTCTATTTTGTGTTGATGAAGAGAACAATTACATACTGTATACTAAATAACACTGACAGGGCATGCAATAGATCACTTGATTTGAAGAATGGTTCCTGTTGATGTACAAAGCGAGGCCTGCTGCGCTAATAGTGCTCAAATTTAGCAGATCAAATGCCAGTCCTGTCTTTATTGTACTTAACTGTGTTTTTTGAGTAGCTTGAAAACAGGTCAACCTGACCTGGCTGTTGTCTGGTTAAAATGCTCTCTACAAGCTGGTTCCTGTACTTAGCCAAAAATAGTTTGTGCGGGAAGAGGCTTCTCCCTGTAATATGACTAGACAATTCTTTTTGTATCTGTGGTTCCAATAACTCCAACAATCACTTGATCATGTGACATCAATTTCAGGTGTCACATAATTTAAGATATAAACAGCTAATGTTGCAGCTGTAACTACTGTTTTTTTTTTTTTTTTTTCTCTTAATTGTCAATTTATCTGTCAATTATGTTCTCGATCAATTGATTAATCGTTTGGTCTATAAAATGCGAAAAGGGTTGACGAGTGTTTCCCAAAGCCCAAGGTGATGTCTGCAAATATTGTGCACAACCCAAAGATACTCAGCTTACTGTCACAGGTGAGAAAAGAGACCAGAAAATTTTCACATTCAAGGAACTGGTATCAGATAATTTTAAATTCTTTTTTTCTCAGAGTACTTATCAGATTAGTTGGCAATTAATTTCATAGTTGACAACTTATCGATTAATCATTGCAGCTCTAATGAAGAATTAGGGACACATGGCCAAAAGAATATGATACACTATAAATTTCAAATTAGGAGAAGTCATTACAGATTAAATCTTCCTTGTCTCCCAAGTTTGAGCAGGAGTTTGAATTATACATTTATGAATCAGAATTGACAGCCCTGGTGTTGGAGTATCATACAAAATAAATAGCACCAAACATTGTCATTTAGATGATTCTATCCATCCATCCATCTCCTAATATTGATAACCAGCGATACCTTTATAAGATCCATCAAGCTGCTGAAGCACTTGGCGCTCTTGTGTGCAATTCAAGTAATCAGGGGCAGTTATGTCATATCAAAAGACAAACTTACCCAGACATTTTGTATACAGTACCAGGTTAAAATCTGAATAAAACTGTAGAAAGACTGTTTAAAAGTGTGAAAAAGTCATTAGTTGGTGAGCTGTTTAAATTGCTTCCTACTTTACAGGTGTAATAACCTTGTCATGTGTATTTTCACTTTTTAGTCCTGTGAGTTAAGGCCCTACCAAGTGGTCTGGCATTATGTGACTCAGCACATGTAGTTGTTAGTCCTGGCATGCTGTTAGTGAGTGTTGTTATGTAAGTGTTACAAAGCAGCAAGATTGAAGCTACATTTTTTAGCATAAATAGCTCTTAAAAGACGAGATGATGCGATACGCCAAAGTGCTATATCCTGATAAAAGGCTTCTCGCGCCCATAAACTTTCTTCACATGGTCACGGTCAGCTTTGCTGATGTGAAAGCATCAATCTTGTCCCACCTTAATCACCCATCAATTTAGCTGCTGCACTTGTTTTGAAATGAAAGGGACAATGTCAGTGTCCTATACACAGAGTTCTCCATCAAACAGCCCATTCAAAATGATAAATCAATTAATTTTTTGGCCTTTATTAACCTTTTGACGTATGATTAATATTCTCATCAATAACAATAAAAAGTGTCCTTGCACTGCTCGGGACAAAGCTTGTCCAACCTTTGTATTCAAGGTAACCAGAGCCATACGAATGCTTTTAGGAAAGGGTTTTTGTAATGGGCTGTCGAAAGTGTTCGTCAATCCATTATTCAAGAAATTACACCATCTTTTTTAAGCTATTAAAAATCACCTTTTCTCTTTTCTCCTTTTATTCCACTAAAGTCTTTGTAACCTAACTCTCCTCCTGGAAAGTAGCCTGCTGTGGTTTTATGAAGTCTCAACCCTTTCCTCCTGCCAACAACAGGGTGGCCGGACATGCTGTAAAAATCAGAACAGCCAGAATTTATTATGGCTAAAATGCTCCTTGTCCCAACAATTACATATAATATGCATTGTAATATTCCCACACACCGTTTGCCTCGATTAAACAAGGAGGGATGATGGCATTTTGTGTTCTTCACACTAAAGACAATGGTCTCCAGTTTGTGGGCAGCAAACTTGCAAAATCAGGTGATAACTAAGTGCAGTATTGTGTCCGAGTTTCACACAGGCGGGGAGCAAATATCCCATTAGTGCCAGCACTGCGGCGCTCCTGATGTGGGTGTTTCAGATTTTTATCCTCTTTGTTTGGAGAAGCTTTTAAAGGATGCACAAGCTGAGCTGGTGAAATTAAAAGAAATAAAATCCATACTTTGCAAAACATAGTATGTGCACCAGTATTATAATTATATGAGGCCACAGACTCAATTTGTTGCCGTGGCTGTAAAATAAGATGTGATTTATGAAAGAAATGATGGATAAAGTTCTGTAAAAGTGCAAACAGATTCATTGTGAGTTGCACAGAAAGGTGATGTAAGAAAACTTGTGGCTTTCGCTGAATTTCTCGTATTTAAAAACTTTTCTTTAGACACAAATTAAATTCTAATGACATGACCTTTTGTACAAGTCAGGCTCTGATATTGAATATATAGTAGAATATAGAAAACTTTGACAGAGGCACCCTATGGAAAAGTATGTGTGTGTGTACTGCTCTAGATTAAAGAACGTGAGACAGCAGTCTCCAGTCCTCTGTGAGATAATGTGCTGTTACAGTCACATATGAATCCACTGACCTTGAAGTCCAGGCGTCAAAACTTACTGCCACCCTTCCTGCTGTACTCAGATTCCTCAACTTTATGCTTCACTTCTCTGTAGAGCTTGTGTACAGCTGTGTGGGTGAAAAAACATCAGAACAAAGTCACATACCTGGGTTCTAGTGTTTTTAGCACGTAGCAATAGCCCTCATTTTCAGTAACGTTGTATAGATGCAGATCTTTGCTCATGAAAAAGGTGATGGACTGTGTTATTTTCGTCACTCTCTCAGAGTTGATGGTAGTTTTGTCAAGCTAAGCGTGTCCAGTGTTGGTTTGGCGTTAGCTTGGACGTCAGTGGGTGTGAGGTGAGCCCTCATGTTCGTAGTATTCCTGCAGTATTCTCATATGACACTGCTTGCAAATCGCATGTGTCACATCAAAGTCCTTCTTTCCTTCCTTCTTAAAAAATCCAAAATTAGTCCAGATGTTTGAGCTAAACGCTCATAGCGCGTTTCTGATTTCTTTCTCTGGAGCCTCCGTTTTTGTTTTCATGAACTTCCTGCTACAAGCCACTGACTGAGACCTCTGTTGACCTCACCAGGAATAAAAAACATCAGCACCATTTAGTGAATTGAAAACACAACTGATTTTATTATTCCAACACTAAAAGTTGTATTAATATGTGTAGTTGCAATAACTAATCATGTATATACTGTAGTAAAAGATCGATACTTGGCGTCTGAGTATTGATTCAATATCTCCACGCAAAATATTGCTACACTATGCTGTATTGATTTTTTTCCCCGCCCCAGGTGTTTTACATGTTAGAATCTACTTGTTGATATCAACAAATTAAGCTAACATAAGGACTAGTATACTGACCTTCAACACGAGCACTAGTCTAGTGAATTTGCTTTTTTTTCTTGTTACCACTTGAGGGAGCAGGTGAGGATTACTTTATTTCAAACTGACACTGTAGGTGATGTATCTTGAACAAATTCATATATAAGATATAATCCCTACAGATAAATGAGTTAAAGTTTTGTTGCACTAACATTTATTAAGCTTTCATTTCATTGTAGAGGTGTGAAATCTAATAAAAATGAAATTCATACTTTACCATCAAATGCTGTGGCATTTAATATTTAGTTTATAATTCACTCCGTGTTGTGGTTTGTAGAGATCAGAGCTGGAGAGGATTATTTTATTATACACTGACAATATGTCTGTGTCTCTTTCACACAGTAAATGTGCTGTGAGGGCCGGCCCATTGTGTGAACTACATTACTGACAGAACGGAGACAGGTTACAAAAGCAGCTTAAAGAACATTAAGGGAAATTTGACAGGTATATTTTAAATTGAATCATTTAACTGAATAATATCAGAATAATATACTTTGTCATAAAAAGGGTCTTTTCAAAGCAAACAGACAGTTGTAGTCTCACTTTAACTTTTCATCAGTTTAAAGTAAAGCCTAAAGTTTGCTAAAGAACTTGTATACTATAATTTATTTTTCCTCTTTTTGTTAATGATTACCTTTCGGGATCACTTTAAAGAATATGAAAGACTAAGTCTAGATTACTATTTTGATAATACAAACACTCAATTGAGGAATGCTACTTGCATTAATTCATAACAGACATAACAGATGGTTTCTGCTGTTAGTTTGATAATAATCAGGGAAGTAAAATCAGTCCAAAATGGCGGTCTTGTTGCTCTCGCCTTCTTCTTGCTGTTGCGCAACAGCACATTAGTGTTGTGTCTTGTTATTGTGCTGCATTTTATTACCCTAAAAATAATATTTTCTTATTCCTTAGCTCCTCTGGGTTCCCTAAAATCACCACTTACACTGCTAAATATGTATACAGAGAATATAGTGGAGATAAAGTTTTTTTTTTTTCCTCGGGTATTTTTTCTGGTAATGAAATTACCCATAGAGAGATATTAATAGGTAGCCTTACAGTATATGGCAAATTGAGGGTGTCAGTCACAGTAATGATCAAAGCGCAGTTACTCATAACACAGCGCAACACACCAGAGACTTCGGCTATCAACATTCTGAAATCATGAAAGGAAAAATGTGTATGTAGTGACTGAATGATACTGTTTAACAGCCTGGACCTGTTTTAGTCTAATTCAGTTAGAGTGTATTACAGTTAGAGCTCGTTACCATTGCCTGCAGTCATTCAGCCAAGCTAAATCTTTGTATTTGATTTGGCATGATTGCAACTGGGGGCAACGTGATGCAGTGGTTAGCACTATTGTTTCCCAGCAAGAGGGTTCCAGGTTTGAGGCCACCAGCCAGCTGAGGCCCTTCTGTGTAGTGACTCTGTGTCAAGGTTCAAGGTTCAGTTTATTGTCATTCAAACATATTAAAAACAGGGAGGAACGAAATTTGTTACCCAGGTTCAGCAGCGTATAGAATAAATAACATTTACAGTTAGACCTTATCAATAGCCCCTTTTACACTGCCAGATTTTACGCGAATGTTGGGCCGTTTTGCCAGCCAGCTGTGAGCGTTTAGACACACAGAGGCAGAAAGGCGAGTTGATCCGAGGTGCCCAATTTTCCACCTCGGTGGGTAGTCATATTGGCAGAACCCTTTAAGTTTAAACAGACCGAGGCAGCTTTCCGCAACAGGAGGGGCTGTTGATGACGCGAGCCACTGGCAGTGGATAAACAGGAAACAGCTGATAGCAGGAATTAGCGAGCAGCTAGTAGCAAGAGGGAAACGCAACCCTGACAGACACTGTAAAGATGAGCAACTGGGGAGACAAGGAATTGCGTGCCCTCCTTGTCTTTGCAAATGAAGAGGCCATTAACCGTCAAATGACGGGGAGGGTAAAGAACGGGCTGATTTACAAGACAATTGCCGTTGGACTACCACCGCCCGACCAGCCGTGGCTTCCCTCCCACATCACTGTTTATGTCATACGCTGAGCTACACGTTTTGTTACTTGCTCATGCCCAGCATTGCCCCAAAAAAGGGGCATTCTGTATAAACATAAGTAGGAAGGTGTCAATTTTCCTCCCTCCCTTTTTTTGTTTTTGTACTGCAAATGCTGAAAAAAGACTGATTGGGCTTTTCTGCAAATTTGCACAATTCTTATCTAAAAAGGGCTATAAAAAGCCTTGTGGTGGTCTGGTGACCCAACCACGGTGTGCCTTGCCTCTCGCCTTGTGTCTGCTGGGATCGCCTCTAGCCCCACTGCGACCCTGAGTAGGATAAGCAGTTGAATATAATAAACGATGAGTGATTAGAATTAACCCAAAACTGAGAAGCTCAATGAAATTTGTCATGTGGTGCTGAAAGCATTTGAAGAGTGCTTTTAAAAAACACATCATCAGTATAGAAATAAACTACCTTCTATATGAGCATCAACTGTGTCTCTGCTCCCACTTTGCTTCCTTCTGCAAGAAAGACAGTCGACATTTTGGGTGAACTGACCCTTTAATAACTCTGTTATCACAATAATGAAAAAACCTTAGCTCCCAGGATGAATAATGCAGTGTGTCTGCATTGAAGCATGCATGAGATACTGTTAATTCTTAAACATTTCTAGTGATTAATGAATTATCACATGCATGAATTGATGCTTTTTCAGGCATGAGATCATGTCAGATCGTGTGTTGCTAAAAAGTGTCACCAAACTAACAGTGTTCACCTCTATAGGCAGTATAATACATGTCCTCTCAGAGGTATATTTTGGCACTCGCTCAAAAAAGAACTAATTTAAAGCAGTTGGAAAAAAATGAGGTTGAAACTCCTTTTCAAAAAAGCTAACAGTGCATTGGCAGCGTGTATAACTGCTTAAAATGTTAGGGATTCTTCCCTCTTGTAGTTATTCTCTTTTATTGTTATATTTAGTTGATGGTAAAAGAAGCAGCAGGATTTCTGCCAGCAGCCCGGACGCTCTCACATGTACGTGAGCCCACAGTTGATTCAGCGTTAAGGACCAGTGATGTCCTTTCACAGCCTGTATTCACATTCTAAAAATGGAGAGGGATCCTCACCGCTCAGTTTCCCCTCTGTGTGACTAATAACTTTAATCAAGCCAATAACTTAATGCTTTGATGAACCTTAGAGCACAGAGCAATTACTATCTGCTGAGGTGGCTTGTTTTATAACTGAGGTGAGAACAGCAATTCAAGTCACCCAACTACCTGCCATCAATCAGCGGGGGTGAAATGTTTGAACTTCCCTCGTGAAACTGCATGAAGACTGTTAAATGAAGGCCAAGATGATGGCAGCTATGTGTAATTGAATTTCTCCTTCAGACTAGGCCAGCACTGAGTCATGGACCATGAGCAGTGCTCCCGTCACATTTTCATATTTAATTGATTGGAATTGAGAATAAGACCAAAGTTTTAAGAAGCACTCAAAGGCTCGTATATCATTTGTTGTTTAAATTCTCTATTATGTTTTTTTCCCCATTAATCCTAACAGAAGGACAGTTAAGTAACTTCACCATACGTTTTCTTTTTGACACGTATAACTCTCGCAACTTTACAACCAGAGTCCACCAGCATTTTTAAAACCCTAAAACGAGGACCTTTGAAAGTGCTGCTGACCCTGTTTTAATTTGAAAACTACAGGGCTGCATTTTAGTCTGGAGAGGCAGAAATAGAGACTTTTAAAGACTTCTCTGTAGCAGTGGTTCCCAACTGGTGGGTGGCCAGAAGTCCAAAAGTGGGTCAAGGGGCCCTTCCGAATGGACCGCAAGTGACTCTCAAACATGTCAAGTTTTTGAAAAACACTTCATTTTTGGAAGTACGGTGAATTTCTGGCACAGAGCTTCCATTCTGATGTGCCGTGTCCCGGGCTCCATGTCATTGGTCCGACAGCCCATTGGTCCGACGTCTTTTTGTTCCAATCTGTGATTATACTAGGCTATGCAGTATTTGTGTACCACAGAAGATCAGCAAATGCAACAAAAGTAGGCTACTGGTCGAGATACAAGTGTCATAGAGAGGAGAGAATGAAACACAATAACCTCCTGTTATTAACTCGGGGGTTGAGGTTGTGTGTGGAGCTCTCCGCGGCGCTGAATGGCTCCCGGCGGGCGTATTTCTGCCTTGATGGTGCGCCGCGACCGGCTCTGGGTCAGCTGGGAAAGGCTTGAGGTGAAGCAGGCTCACGGGTTATGTGTTTGCCACTTTCTTTTTCATTTTAACCCACACCATGATCTTTTTTGGTTGGTTTTTGTGCCTAAACCTAACCAGACCTTAACCACAGGGCATCATGATGATTTCGGAACAACAGGACTTGGGAACAATGGGTTTAATATAGGGATGCACCATCGCACAGCGGCGTGTTTTGATAACGCAATCAAACAGTGTGTGGTGACGGATGGAGTAAAAGGTCGGCAGTGTGGCGATATTTTACTCCGTCTGTCACTGCACTGGCATTTGCGACTAAAAATAGTTTTGTGCAAGCAAAATAAATCATTCAGCACGCTGTGAGAGTACAGATTTCAACCAGCAGCAGAAACGAAAGGAGAATCCTGTCAGTTGTGGGTTGAACAGGGGTCACAGACAGATAGTAATGTATTCCTGTCGAATACGGAGGCCATGTTCTCCGCGGCACAAGATAACGGCTTACTAGCGATGGAGAAGTCCGGCTCCAATAATGTCCTCTTCTTGGTGTCATGACTGCCCAAAAGTACCTGAATAGCCGAGCCATGGCGACACACAGGTATGTGACGTGTCAGAGGAGAAATGAGCCGTTCACATTTCTCTCTTTGTGGCAGGTAACGGTCCACAAACCTCACCGCACTTAAGGGACTGTTCTTTACTTGTCAGGGGAGGAGGGTGGCTGGTTGATTTTTATTTCATTTATTTATTTTATTTAAATCCCCCCTATGTTAATCACTTATTGATGCTGTTTTTGAAGTATGAATAAGTCAATAAGTAATTTATTCCATTGAAATATCATTGATGTATTATAGAAAAGTGATTTATCTTTTTATAAATGACAAAAAGGCACATCTGCCTCATTTTTGCTGTGGCATCGTGATACTACTCAGAACCGTGATACTTTCACTGGTATCGTACCGTGGGTCCCAATTTTGGTACCATGACAACACTAATCTGGAGGGGCTTCATCTGCAAAAACTACTGAAGAACTAAACAACAGTATTTGGTATTCGGCCAAGTGTTTAATTTTATTCGGCTTCGTCCACATTTCGGTGCATCCCTAGTTTAATATGGTCGAAACAATGGGATGTCGGAACAATGGGAATCTGGAAACTGTGGCTGGACCAGTTGGGAACCACTTCTGTACAGGGTCTTACTAGTCATGACCCATGCCAAGATACCATAGCAATTGTGATTTTTATTCTTCTTGTGTAGGTTACATTAATCCTTTCCTACTGCCATTTCTTCCTCTCAGCAATCGGTAACACTGCTGGGTACACCTTGACAAGTCACCACATTTGCTTCTCAACGACCCCCAATCTTTTTTTCGCCATTTTGAACACTTTGTACTCTTTACTTTCAGTAACAATTCATCTCTTTTCAGTCAAAGCAATGAAATCTTGTCTTTGCCATCTTCGTAGTTTTTCCCTTCAACAGAGCAACTTACGCCAGGTCAGACAATCTACTTCCTGTTTACATCGGCCCATGAATGCTCAGTGTATGTGATTGTCATTTTCAGCTGTTAGTATAAACGGAGATTAACCATGAAAATGTGCTAAAACACTATATATGGATATGGAGATTTTTTTTTGTTTTCACATGAAGATGTATTAGTGTGAATGTGGTCTTCCAGCTTGCCATGACAATTAGCAGTGATAACAGGGTATTTTTAGAGCATGTGCTGCAGGGCAACAACATCTGCATATCCTACCTGGATGAGGAAATATCAATGCAAGGTGTAAATACACACAGAGATCATTGTTATTGGATATCAGCTGAGTGTAAATACAATGCGTACTGTGTGGGGGAAAAACATGTATTGACTCACAAAGAAATAATCCCTCTAGGTCATCACTTATGACTCTGTAGAAGTGTGATGTATTTATCTGCAGAGACTCTGCCCTTTGCCTGTATTTTCTTTTTATTTCATGTGTTGGAGACATGTATTGGCGTGAACCCCCTCAGCACTCTGTTGTGCTTAGGCCTTAATGAAAAGGTAGCAACCAGGTACTTGACTGTTAACAGCACATATCCAAAACACAGGGTCAAAAAAAAATAAAAGAAAGAAAAGAAAATGTAAATTTCATGAGGCAAAATACCAAACCTGTGTCAATCTGCATTTGGCTTGTACTTTCAGTTTTGCTGGCATGTGTTTGCGGGCTTTTTAAACACAGGTGAACTCAGTTTTTTGAGTGTGTGGGTGTGTGGTGTGTCACGTTTGACTTCATAACAGGCCAGAAAACAGGTTAGTAAACAGTAGAAAGCAGCAGGATGCCAGTGAAAATATTATGGTAGTTACTTCTTTTATCTTGTACTTATTAAGTCTCTCTTTCAAAGTCAATGCAGAGTAATTGATAGAGATGATATAGATTGATGTTTGAAGGTTGAAGGTTAGAGATGGACAATATTTTTTGCTGGCGCCTCATTGCAGCTGGCTAGCGAAGGGGCTAAAATTAGCGCGTTCACCCCGGGGTTGTGTTTCCATCAATGCTGATCAGAGCTGGAGCCAGGAAAAACCCATGACTACTGCAGAGCCACTTGACTGGTGTGAATGCTGATTGTAACCTTTCCCATTACATTAAAAAGCCAGATGTTAACAGGTGTCTGATTGTAAGGGGCTTTACTTCACCTCTTCCTGTTGGCTCAAACAAGAGCTTCAAGTAGTACTAGCGAGCAAATCTTCCCCCTCGAGAAGTTATTTAAAGATGATTGAAAGCTTTGTGTCCCTCAACCTGGAAGGTGACTTGTTGTTGGCTAGTCTCCGCCTTCTGATAGTGTGGGGACACTCCTTTCTAAAGTGTGTTTAACACACTGGAGAAAACGGCCGGCAACAAAGCAACGCCTCTTGCCTTTTTGAAAAGGACACGCCCTCCTGTAAATGTGCGCTCCCCCTTATCTCCTCCGCAAGGAAACAAAAACACAGAGAGCTTGAAAATAGATACCAAGAGATTTAACTCCATTTTATCAAATGTGTGCTCAGCCCACAATATTGTGAAAATGAAGGACTTACAGCGACTCTGTTTAAAACTTTTAACGCAGTCGGACTATGTTTACGAGCACAAGAGTTCAGCGAGCCACCAAAGGACCGCCCTGCGGATTTACTATTGGTTCTGCAACGTAGGGAGTTTTTTAAACTCTGAAATTGTATCCACCCATCTAAACACAAAATCAGGGAGAAAGACATCAGTCTTTAGTTAAGCAAAGCACCCCTGCCATATTAATATGCACATCGAGATCGGATTATAATGCAGGTACAATCAAGAGAACGCAAACAATTATTTGTTATAGGCGTAAATGCAAATGCCTGCTGATCAGATGTCATTTTGAGTTAGGCTGATCATTAGCACTGATTCAGAACATCAAGTGGTAATAACACTTCTTGCCTCTTGATGCTAAAATGAGCACTATTCATATGTTTTTTAAAAAAAAAAGCCTATTTGTAAAATTTGTGTGCTCCTGTGTTCATTAGTTACCATAATAATCTGTGGGGTACCTGCAGCAATGTTTGCACAGAGCTTTTCTTTAGAGAGAAAGCCCAGACTTAGTTTCTCTCTTAAAATGATCATGACTGACCTCTGTGATCCATCCTGAGCCTTGCTACCACCTCATCTCTTTCATCCCTTCTCCCTCAGCTCACAGCCCAGTAATAATTTCCCCTCTGCAATTAATTCCTCGACTGACCCCCCCCCACCTCCCTCCTCCTCCTCCTCTTCCTCCTCTTCCTCCACCCTCCCACCGCTCATCACTGTGGCCCTGTCTCCTTGGGCTGCGCGACTTGATGAAATGAAAACTGTTTCCAGCAGTTATTTTCCCTCCTCTTCGGTTGTATTCTCTCCTCCACCCCCCTCTCCCTCGTCCCCTTACTGCAAACCTCAACAATTAATGGAGCTCTTCATCAAGCCTTGTGAAAAGCTCCTCACCTTGACAAATTACGACACTCTTGGGGGTAAGCACATTATCAAAACCCAACGTTTGTTTACATAAAAAATACAGAGTGCATAATTTGAAAGGAGTGAAGGTTTCTCCCGGTTTGCAGAATACAGATTTAATTTGAATTTTGCCAACTCATCTGTCTTTACTCTTGTGATAAAATATGACATGTTTTCCCCGCTGAGCTGTTTAGTGCGGCCATTTCCTAACTCTAAAACTGAGCAATGTGGAATTAATTTCAGGTGTACTGTTGCTGCACAAATAATTGTTCTTTTTTTTTAAGCACCAGATTTTAAACTTGTTAACTTGAAATGATAATACATATACATTTTCTTTTAATCTGTTTTTAGAGAAATAGATACAAATATAAAATAATCTCTCATTTTGTAAAGTGGTCTTCTCATGCAAAGGCTAAAGGGAACATAGTGCTTGTGTTTTGCTCTTTCTTCCTTTCTTCCTAATGCGTCACGCCATATTACAACTACAGTTCTTGTTCCTCAGTGAGTGTTTATGTTGCTTTCAGACAATGTGTGGAAGCTTACTGGAGCCACTTAATGGCAAGCCCAGTTGGCATTGTACCTTTCTGCAAACCACAAATTGCATTTGTACATTATTTACATACAATCCATATCAATGTTTCTAAAGAGATGTAGTTTATATGCTGACTGTCACTGGGAGGTGGATGGGATGGTGGATAGTGTGACACAGAGGAGTCCAATTTACATTGATCTTCATTTGAATGACCTGATATTGAGTCATAAAATCCAAGATCTATCTTATAATAAATGCTTTTTCCCGCGGCTGTATGGAGCTTCAACCCTTGCCGGTAGGAAATGAGCTGCAGTGCCAGATTATTAACAACAATAGTATTGAGAAGTTTTGATGTTACCGGCTCTTTTATGTGTAACTGTTAGCTTACTGTTATGTTTTGCTGTCATTTATTCCTCCTGCCGTCTGTGCGTCGGGGCTGCAGCGCCACTTTTACGCATACACTAAAACACAAACACTGAGTACAGATGCCGCGGTGAAGAGATGAGAAGTGACGATAATTTCATAGTGCTTGCTACTGTGAGTGCAATAAAATCTCTAGAAACATTGAGTTATAGTCAGTTTTATTTCTGTTCTGAAATTATTCTTTTCTTCCTTATAAAATTTACAGTATTAGTTCCCTGAGAATCTCTTTCACATTCTAGCGAAAATTGGTATTGTAACTTAAAATCCCTTATTAAATCAATATTGAATTGAAATTGAATCGATTCAACCTTACCCCCAAATTCCACCAGATGCGTGTTGGTTGCGTCACGCAGCCGGTGGGTGTTGACAGACGGCGGAGCACGCAGCGGATAACCAGTGCAGCAGTTCCGCAACGGACACGCATCCAGTGGAAATCCGGCGTTAGGAGAGACGCCTGCCAAGCTGCAGAATACTTTGCGAGACCAACAAACAACCGAGCCATTGTTATGATTATTGCAGCTTTTCAGCCCCCAGACTTGGGTGCTTTTAGTGAGCCATCGCTGTTTTTCCAGTCAGGAGAGTGCCACAATAAACATTGATTTTTATTTTTTTTCAAGACATCGCTGTGTTTCCAGTGGGGCTTGGGCCACCAAAATTGGATATTAAAGCCAAAACATGGTCTTTTCCTAACCATGGCCAAATGGTTTTTGGTTCTACACCTACCCACATGTTAACCTCAGCATTGTAGAAACTAACATTACACGAATGTGTGAAACCAGGTAACATCAGGAGCAGGTTGCTCACAGATGCCGTTTGCTATGTTATGACTTTTCACCAGCTTAAATGTTATTCAGATGTTTACAAGTGTTTATTTGTTCTTTGTTCTACCAGGTGTCACACCGCACTACAACTACTGTATCTTGTGCCTTAGTTAGTGATCAGACTACTTTCAGACAATGTGTAAAAGTCAATTAAGGCCTCTTAATGGCTCACCAACTGAGAAATGTCATGAAAGTGATAAAAGGTGTTTTTATAGTCTGCTCTGCTTATTTTAATAGCTTTCTTTCTTTCTGTCTTTTGCATACAAATTAAATGGTAACAAAAGAGAGTACTGTGACATGTTTCTGACGTGCTGTTTTACATAATCTTAGTTATAAGTTATGGATAAAATGATTTGAGAGTCAGAGCCAAGAGAGCCTGGTACTGAGTGCAGCAGCAAGGTGGAGGGCTTCACGGAGAGGGTGGCAGACTTTTCATGATAAACTGTTGTGACTGTGTAGGTAGGAGCCAGAATGCAGCAGGAGAAGAAATATAATTTCCATATAAATAGGTGAGTTCTTTAGACTTGAATTGAGCAGGTGAATTGATAAGTGTCATCGAAGTTAAGCTTGTTCTACTTAAAGGTACTCGCTGTAAAACGTCTTGATTTAACAGAATAGAGCGCACTGATTGCAAGAGTTCCATTTTTCTGCAGCATAACGTGTTTGCAAAGGAAAAAACTGCAAATGTCATGGTGACTCTGCCAAGAGAAGCTCTCCCAGTATGTGTGTGTGGCTGTGGGGGAGTGTCAGTACATAGCCATGGCCTGGCTGTTTATTGCACTTAAAGAGAGTTCAGATTTTTTCAAGTGGGGTCATATGAGGTACTTATCCATAGATGATATATTAGATACAGTAGATGTCAGTCAGCATGTCCCCTGTTTGGAGAAACAGGCTGGAGTCCAACATTAAAGCTCAGAAGTGCACTGCTGTGGATAGGGCTCAGCAACAAAATGTACTTTCATCTAAAAAAAATCACATCACTTAAAGTGTATGTTATATTGAGAGTATTTTAATGGCTTTACCTTGCTGTCAGACAGTGATTTCCAATGGGAAAATGAAGGTGATATAACGCCCTCCTCAAAGCTAGGCTCCATTAAGAAAAACAGTGTTTTAACATCGCTTATCACAGGAGATGCTGGTCTACCACTGCCTCAAACAATTATTGTGTTTGTTTTAAGAGGTGATTTAGGCGTTTAAAAAGCTTCGTTCGGATTCACCAAAGTCACACAATAGCACAAACTAACTAACTGATCAAAGCAGTGGTGGACCAGCTGCTCCTGTGTTCAGTGAGCTAAAATGTTTTTGTCAATGGAGTCTGGTGTCAAGTTCAACTTTATTATCATTTCCACAAACAGAGTACATGGGAACCAAATTGTGCTTTCTCCCAATCCCAAGGTGCCATCATACACAACAAAAATATAAAGGTAAAAGATATATAAGGAGGAATAAATCTAGTTCATGTATGATGTCATTTTTCCAATAGCGTTTAAAAGTCTTACTAATGCTAATGCTACCGCCAGCTATGTGTGAGAGGCACAAACTGGGGCTACACATAGCCAGTGTTTTGCTATTTATACTTGGCACAACATACGAAATAGACCTCTTATTTAATCACTGTAAGTTAGGCCGTAATTATAATACATACATAGGGACATATCTAGGGTTGGGTACCGAAAGTCAGTGCTTATATGGGACCGGTACTTATACAACCGATACCTATCGGACCAAAAGAAAACGCACATTACGGTGCCTTCCTTCTGTGCTTTTTTAAAATGCTATGTCTCCCTCTATTGGATGTTACACGTTACAGAACCATTCATTCATTCATTCGTCCATTTGTTGAGTGTATATTATTATATATTAAGATATGCTCAAAATATTTCCCCAATATATTGATAAAAAATAGGCTAAATAGAATAAACTGCTATGCTTTGACAGAAAATGACGCACAGCCATTGAAAGTAACCATCAGTATATTTCAGTTATAGATAAACTTAACAAATTGCCAATATTATTACTACTGCTTCAAGTGTTACTGTGTACTGCACATCTGCATGTGGTTTGTCTGAATGGATTTCCCATACTCCCAGCAGAGGCTGTTGCTCTGGGTGGGTACAGTCGGTTTTAAACACTGTACTGTCTCTCTGTCACTCTCAAACATATTAAAAAGTGGAAAACTAGAATGCAATACGAGTGTTAAACAGACTACATCACTGTCAGTTGTGATAGTTTTTGTAAAGTGTTGCTATGTCATAAAAGTATCATGAAAATATCATAGTATAATATCTCATTAAAATGTCATAAAACTCTATACTATAATATGTCATAAAAAAGTCATAAAAAGGTCAGTGTGTGCACCTTTCCTGTGCGGCTCTCAATCATATCTGTCTCACTAAAATGGCACATAAACCCCTTTTTCACCAAATTAGCTCTTGTTCTTGAATCGGTTTTGTCCAGGATTCTTGGAATCTTGCAAACCAGCCCGTGTTTCCACCACTTTTGCGGAGAACCAGTGTAATCAAGGATGAGAGCATTGCACAATGCACAACAGAAGAAAACTGTTGTAGGAAAAGAGCAGATAACACTGATTACCCGGTTTCCACTGAGCTGTAATTTATGGTGCAGTTCGCTCGGTATGCTTTGTTTCCATTTCCACAGTAAAAAGTGGTGGATGGTACCAGTGGGACCGTTCTGTACTGTCCCCATTTTTGGTCCCCCTTTGTTGGGGTACCCTGCACACAGATCTGGAACTAAAAGGTGGAGCTGTAAACACTGCAGTCTGTTGACTGGTCAATAGCGGACGGCCACTCTGCTCAGGGCTGAGTTGTGACTGGTTTTGAGGCTCATGTAACCACTGTTCATATTGTGGACAGTTTTATTACTGGAGCTACAATATGAAAGGATGTTTTGCTGCCAAATTTTAAGGTGGAACATTAACTTGTAATGTTACTCAATGCACAAGTTGACGATGAGAATCCATCAACACACTTTAAATTTCACTTTGTCAACTTTGACCATCACTTTTTTCATACAAAAAGTATGACACGCACTTTTAGTAATGAGTAGATCTTCAAGCATTCATATGTATTAATTTCAACAGCGTTATGTGAACTGCACATATTCTAATCCTCACTCTGAGAAAAAAACAGCATTGTGGAGTGCCTCTCCTATGTTCACACTAAACCCCCAAGCTTGTCTGAGAAGCACTAAATGCACAAACCCGCTATTTTTAAATATCCCATGGAGAGAGACTCTCACTGCAGCATGTTTTATTGTGTTCTGAGCCTGTGTGCAGCCTCGTTCTGTGGACAATAAACGAGGTGCAGACTCTCCGTGTCACCGGTAATGAGGAAATACAGTGAGTGCTGGACAGAGCAGTGAGTGGCAACAACCCCGCCCACATTTAGGGTGCGGTTTGCAGTGGAAACGCTACAGTAGGGTCTATGTACCATGTCTGGAGGGTTACTTTTGGTTCCAAAGGTACCATACTGAAAGTGTTTTTTAACATCACACACTAGCAATATGATTGTAATCTATGTGATTGCGATTAGTTGTGCAGTGCAAACAGACTTAAGAATGAACTTTATCTTCCTCTAAGTGTTTTAAGGCATTCTCTTTTTTAATTGTAACTTATGAGTGGATGCTAAATAGAAACAGCATCAGAGAGCCAAAACTGAGCCATATCAGCTCTGTGAAATAAACTTTATGTTATGTTACACACCAGTGCCTCTGAGTTGGCTGATATTACTTAAGCTACATTTAGAGTCACTGAGTAGCTCAGCTTTTGGATATATTCTAATTAAGGGAATGTTTGGGTTAAGGTGTTTACAGGCACAGTTTTTACTTTGTGATTGTGTATTTGAATAGTTTCCATGAATAAATCATATCACATTTCTCATCACACCTACATTATCTCTGCCCAGAAAATATAGTATGAGGCGCACATTTCCATAGCATATACCCAGCACTTTCTGCATTGTGCCTAACAACATGGGTGAGTTGTCACCAATTACGTGTAGATTACAAGGTTTCCTGCATGCCTTCAGGAGAGGCGTGTACTGATTGAGAAGCCTACCTGGCTTTGCAGAGGATTCCTCCTAATTGAATGCATGGATGGCTGGAGAAATGGATAGAGTTTTGAGGCATACTAAGTATGCCTAAGCTCATGAAAATTACAAATTCATCCTATGGAATCCCAAGCAAATTATTTTCAAAGTGTGATTAATGGTGTCTGTCAAACACACACTCACATACACACACACACAAAAGAAAAATCAGTAAGGCATGGCTACAGGGCAAATGCTTTACACAATAGAGGGCGGAAGGTTAATAAACAGAAATTCATATTTTACCAGACTACATATTTAACATTGGCACAAAACCTGCTTTGATCTTCTACTACACACTACCAGTACTACGATTGATCGTTAACTAATAAACAGAAATAAATAATAAACAGACAATTAGCTTATCTTTTTGTTTATCAGTCCTTTCTAGAATATCTAAATGCCCTATAAATAAGACTGATTATTCATTTTTATATCATAATTACAATTCAAAATGGTGGAATTATCTAAACTGAAAGAGACACATTTTAATTATAACTTTAATAATTGTCTTAAAGCTGGGGCAGGCAGTTTTATTTTGATATCATTGGGCAAATTTCCCATTAAAAAATATTTAGTGTATTGTAATTCATGTAGAATCAGAGAAAACTAGATTTTTGCACCATGTTTTTCTCCATTTTCAGGCATTGGAAAATCTACCATGTGAAAGGAAACCGGCCAATCACAGGTCATTTCACAGAGAGAGCGTTTCCATGGGGTGTTCTGCAAATGCAGAAGCCTGTGTTCCTTCAGGTGGTGAGAGCCTGATTCAATGGTGAAGAATTGTGCAGAGAAAATTGCCACTCCACTGTTGGCAATAGCTTCCTACACTGCAGAGCAACCCAAAATATGATGACAGATTTATCAAAAAGCCTTAAAGAGGTCTGACAATAAAAAAGAAACAAAACCTGTCAATATAAGCAAAGGATTTTGGAGATGGAGAGAAAATGTTTTGCTAACCAGAACTAAAGGCTCAAAGCTGAAGCTTCAAGTTCATATTCATGTAGCTATCGTGAATGAGAGCCTCGAATCACTGTGTGTCCTCCCCCTTACTACCTACAGAACTCGTCATCAGAAGAAGAGCAGGCAGCAGACCCCAGTCAGCAGCAGCAGCAAACTGAATCCAGCCTGCACAAACCCCAGCTCCAGCAGAGGTGAACACTAGACCTCCTGCAGGATCAGCAAACTTTCTGTTGCTGCCGTTACACGGGTAAGACCCAGTTATAGTGGTGGGCAATATGGCAATAAAATAATATCACAATATTTCAAGGTATTTTTGCGATAACGCTATTCTTGACAATATGACAATTAGTAAAAAAAGAAAAGAAAAAAAGTACAGTATGATGTCAATATGTCAACAAGTCGAAATATCGCAAATATCAGGATATTCATTTTTCTTATTATGTTAAAAATTATACTGGTATTATCGTGAATTAGATGATATGGAACACCACTACCTGGTGCTGCTGCAGCCATCAGTCAGCTGTGACATGGTGCGCTGTTTTTTTTTTTGCTAGCTGAATTTTATTTGCTTCACCCAACAACTGAAGATCCATCTCCCACACTGCTGCCTGCTTTCCTCCCTGAGAAGCAGTCCACAGTGGTGAAGGAACTGTGGGGTGGCTCACTTGCTAAATTTTGTCTCATCTGTGGTCTGATAAACAGAGAAAGAGAGTGGAGCAAAGAGGGGCAATGAAATGGGATTGAAATGATCAATGTATGGGAAACACTGCGTTGCTGTATATAGTGTGTGCATAAGCCTGTGGTTGTTTGATGGGAAGGCCTTAGGACTGAGAGGAATGGAGGAGGAGGGTGTGTTTTAAATTCTACAGGGTTTGTTTTTCCCGTTGCCTTTCCTAGATTTCTGCTGACACCAGCTTTAAAAAGCAGTAGCAAGAAAGAGTTTAAGGTCACTGTTTCTCACCTCCTTTAAAAACTCCTGTCACTAAGACTCACTCAGATGTTGCTATACAAGGTTAATTTTGTGATAACTGTATTCATTAGATGTTTTTCCTCAAACTATTTAGCCCTACCTCTAAGAAAAGACAGCTATTCAGTGTTTTTTGCCAAAGCTTTATTTATTGGGGTTAGGCAGTTTTAAAAGTCCTTTTAAAGTATGTGCTGCTCCAGTTGCACTCTGTGGTGAATGAGGAGTTACATCATTCATATTTCAGAAGGTGTATCTTAAGTTTGAGAGGAAGGATTCTTTGATAACTTTGAGCAAGTGGGTGTCTATGGACCTGATTAAGCAAATCACAAGAAGACACCTTGTCCTCAACCTTTGTCAGACTCGGTGTTCCCTCGACTCCATTGTCCAATTAATGACTGTTTGATGCATTATCCTCTATTTGCTTGCAGCTGATGTGCTGTCACTTCTAACCAGACGCTGTCTGGGCTGTCAAAGCTGGGATTTATATATTTGTCTCCTGTTTGCCTCTGACATGAAGTCCCCAGACTCCACAACATCCAGATTTAGAGTGAGAGCTTTCATTCTTTATTTTCCTCTACCAGTGTTATTGCCCCACCAGAGCTAGTTTAGCCAAATTGGAAATTCACTTGAGTTACTACAGCGTATCAGCGCAGGCATGTCTTGTGCTCTACAGAAAATGGATGGCTGGAGCAGTTAAAGGCAGAAAGAGGGAAATGTTAAATTGGCTGTTATTGATTTGTAAAACCAAATTTCTGCAACATTTCATTGAAACTGTTCTTCTAGACAGTTCCTCTGCCTGTTTCTGATGCACTTTATTATCCATCACTAAATAACCCATCTGAATGTTAAAATTCTGCCTTTGCAAAGGACGATGCACAATTTATTTACAAGCAAGATATTTACTGCAGCTGGTGTTCCTTCACAGAAGAACTTCAATCATTCTGTAGCTACAGGGTTCAGTGTCTTGCCCAAGGACGATTTGACAGCACAAGTGACTGTGGTTTTGACCTTTTACCTCTCCATTATGGGATTGTCACTCTTAATACTGGAACAACCTGCTCTCGATTAACTGATATTCTTTACAGCACCTCTCAGAGTTGTGTAGCCTTTTAATGCAGTGAATGTCAGTGATTTCTTATCTTGCTACTCTTTCTTCCCATATAACAAAAGCATGTCTTAGTCTGTCATGCTCTTTGCTCCATCATAACCATCTTTGTCTTCCTTTAGTATTCAGAGGAAATTGCTAACAAATACATGACTTAAAGGAACAGTGTGTAGGATTTAATGGCATCTAGCAGTGAGGATTACAGATTACAACCAGCTGAAACTACTACCATGTGCCTTGGGTGAACTCCAGGGGTCTCATTCATAAACACTGTGTACACCATAACGAGGCCTGAAAGAGGCGTACATCACTTCCCCCACAACAGTTGCGATCAATGAAAACAGTCTTGATGGGAGGAACTTTGACCCATGCTTATGAACATTTGATATGCCTCGCAGTGCAACCTTGACGCATCATTAGTGATGAACCCGAGGTCATCAGGTGTTTTGGGTCTTAACATCAGACACCCTCTCCCGGGTGACCCAGCCGGGATGATGAGGCCCCGACTGTCCAGGTCGCTCACATCACTCACGTCGCCCCTCTTAATCCAAAGCCAACAGGAAGCCTTTTCAGCAGCTTCAAAGATGTTCTTGATGGCTCTTCGTAACTGCTGTTCACAGATCCCTGAGAGTTTCAGGACCCAGTGTTGAGATGGCCCTGAGAAGTCTCTGCAGCACTCTTTGACAGGCTCACAGCAGGCCTTCCATCCCTGCCCTTGACACTCCACCACCAGCAATGTGTACTTGGCTCTCTTTCTCTCTTGAGCCTCTTCCATCCTTTCTTCCCAGGGGACAATTAACCCCAGCAACACCATGTGCTTGGTTGCGTCAGACATCAAGACTAGGGCTGTAGTCAACCAAAGAAAATCTTGGTCGACTTAAGTCGCACATAATCTTCAACTAATCAATTAGTCGTGGTTTTGTTTTACTTCCGCGGTGGTGTGTGTGTGTCACTCTGCAGTTACACCTCCAAAACACTCTGTGTTCAGTGCTGTAAAGTTTAGTTCAAATCAAACTTTATTTATAGATTTGATTCAAAACACAAATTAAACATGGCTTAATAGAGACAATTTCAAACACAAGTACGCAAATTGGCTTCACTATAAATTGCAGAACTGACAAACACTTGTCTTTATCTGGACACATTTTCCCCACAATTACAACATGCTAACGTTATTAGCACAAGTTTATGACATTTTTATTGTATAAAGTAGTTATTGTATCTAGCGATCTTTTCCTCTTCTCATATGAAACCAGGGACAACAGCAACATTTAACAAAGGTAACGGCACACAGTTTGGCTCCATTACAACTCACAACACTCACCGACAAAACAACTGTCTTATACTAAACACGTTTTCCAAACAAATACAACATGATAACGTTATTAGCGCCAGCCTATGGCATTTTACACTGTATACATTAGCCTAGTGATGAGTGGAGATTTCCTCTGCTCATATGAAGCCAGGATAAATCCCGAAGAACAAATCTCTGAAGGATAGAGCACACAGAAGACTTAAAATGCTATTTTAGTGGAGGCTTTATTGTCTTCACAATGTAATGTTTCTTATATGTGAAATACAAGTAAATACAAGTTTAGTTTCCACTGAGGGAAATGGTTTCAGCTTACAGAAACTGACAGGAGGTCTGCGTCACCGCGACGCTGAGCGTGAGGGTGGGCGAGTTCAACTTTCTGTCAACAAACACAGGTGTCACAGGTCACAGGTAACTTAGCCTGTCCCCCCGCCGCAGGACATAATGGATTAACCCTGGAAAGCTATTGATGTTGCACTTTTCTCCTTATGAAAGTAACACGGCGATTATTTGACTAATGAGAATTTGGTCAGATGAGAGCATAGCGACCAAATAATTGACTAGTCAACCAGGAGACTACAGCCCTAATCAAGGCCACATCATGCCTGAGTGTGGTGGCTGTGATGGTGTCCGGGGAACTTCAGCTGTCCACTTAGATCGACCAGGACCTGCCAGTCCCTTGCTCTTTGGAGCAGCCTCCCCTTGGCCTTCGGTTAGTTGTTGAGGCTTCTCCCCGGCATGCACAAAAGAGATGAGGCACTTTAAAGGGTGGCACCGCTTGCTGGAGCTGATGCCAGTGCAGGTGGTGTCTGCTACTGCCAGCAGAACCTGGTCATGGTGCCATCGGTACCGCCCTTCTACCAAGGCTTTTGGACAGCAGTTGAGAATGTCCTCCAGTGACCCCTTCTTCTGGCAGAGTTGGCAAGCAGCTGAGTCCACCAGGCCCCAGGTGAACAGGTTGGAAGGTCTTGGGAGAGCATCATATACTGACTGCACCAGGAACTTGAATAGGAGAAATTGGTGACGCAGATTATGAGGTGGAAGCCTGATTGTATAATTGTAGAATTTGTAGAATATTTTTTGTTGGGCACCATTTATGGCTTTTGTTCATACGTATATTTTTGGTATAGATCCTACGCATTGTTTTCAAAATGAGACTCCAGGTTAGTATTCCTTCAGTGCTCATTGTTCAGAAGGTTTTAATTGGGAGCCTGATTATCTGAAGAAGTGTCTTCCTCCTCAGAGCGAATGGCCCAGGTGATCAAAACTGGGAAAAACATAAAATGAATCAGTTAAATGTTACAAATCAGTGTTTCTCTGATGCCGTTTAGCTCATTGCCGACAGGGCTGCTAGCCCAGGAAATGCTAATGTGTGCTCAGTTTTTATCAGGAGCCAAATTATCCACAAAGGTCTCTCCAGTGATTTAAATCGGCTCATTCCAAGGAAGCAAACACACAATTCTTATTTTCAGGTGATTATACACTAAAAAAAAGGCTCATATTATATTCTATTTCTTGAAATATAGCCCCCTAAATCCTATGCACTTGACCTTTAAGAGGTATTCAGTTGAAGTAGCTTTAATGCATGTATTAAAAGTGTTTACTCATTTAACACTTGATTTTTTTTTTTTTTTTTGTAAAGATAAGTGCTCAGTCTATCTGATGAGACCTGTGTCCAAATTATCTTTACAGGTGCTAAGAGCTGTCTTGTGATCTTTTTTTTTTTTTTTTTTTTTTTTTTTTTTTTTAAATCAATGTTCAAGGTCTTTTTTTGAAAGAGGCTATTATAAAAACTTGTCAAACATTAGGCTACCACTTGTAAATATTAGCCCTTCATTATTAGCTCCCCATGCTGCCAAAGCCACAATTAGCACATTTTCATAAAATATGACCCTTGTGTGAAATTACTACATGATTTTTGGCAGACACCTAGGCTTCCTGCCATTTAGTTACCACTCACACTGTTAATTTTTTGGAAAAATGGCTCCATGTATCAGGTGCAAATGACTTCAGTCATACTAGCTTAAAGCATGCACGTAGCCACATTAACGTTATTAGCACACAACTACACAGCACCATCAGTTTGTTTCAAACATGATGAATTGTCTATTAACTGGAAATGCCCAAAGAAAAAGCTCCTCAGTTGTCCCATTAAGAGATAATTTGAGTGCTTTATATAATGCTACTATTGCTAATACTGCTGCCAATACTACTACCACTGATAACTACTGTTATGCCCTTGAATTTTACTGTTTAGCACTTTTCAAAAAGCTCTTTGCTTTTCAGACACATAAGAGACAAGTAGAACACAAGCAATAAAAATACACAGAAAAGTAAAAGTAATCAAAATCTAACTAAAAGAATCTTTAAAAATATGAAAGAGACATTGGTTTGCCAGATCTTTGATGCAAGGCTACTCCAGAGCTTTAGAGCAATGATGATGAATACACCCCATTCAGCAGCAATTGGTTCGCAGACCTTAAACTATGAAGATGGATGTAGAGAGAGGCCAGGCTCACTTATACCTTTAAACAGTGAGTTAAATGTTTAAATACATTCAGAAGGACACAAGAGGGACCAAACTAAGGGAAATGTGCTCAAATTTCCTACACCTTCTAAGTACGCTGGCATCTATGTTTCGTGCAAGCTGAAGCCTGTTAACTGATTTTTGATCAATCAATGCCGTCCAGTAAATATTGAGTTACAGTAATCACATTGGCTGGAGACAAAGGAACGAAAAGGGGTTTGATTATCCTGGAACGAGAGGAGTGATCTAATCTTGGTGATGCTCCATGTTGACAGATGGCTAATTTTATGTTGCTAAAGTGTTTAGTGAAATTGAAATCAGAGTCTAAAAGCACTGAAAGATTTCTAATGGTACTAGAGCCTTCCAAAATGTACCCTATTTGCATTAGACCATCTATTTGGTTTTATCTGCACTTATCAGCAGAGTGTTACAGGACATTCAAGCTGTAAGGTTGTGAGGTAGTTCACAGAGGAATGGTCTGCTTGGTTTTTGAGTGGGTGTATATGTATTGTTAGCAAAGCAGTACATGAAAACATTGTGTGTTGATTACTCTACCCACAGTAGACTGAAAACAGTAAAGGCCCAAGAGCAGAACCATGGAGGACCCCGTGAGAGATTGTGAGCCAAGAGGAGTGTTTTTAAGACGCCCATTTACCAGGCATAAACTTGCTGAAAAGCAATATTTTTAACTGCTTTTTATGCAGTAAAGTTGGGTTAAGGTTGTAGGTTAAGCATCACAGACGTGGTTGGGGTTAGGTGGGCCGTTGTGCTGGGGTTAAGGTAAATGGAATAAAATAAATGGAAAACACTTGTGCCTTTTTGTGCTGGTTTTCAAGAGCATGGGGGGCAGATTGCGTCTGAGGTTGCTAAGCTACCTTAACAAGCATCGTATAACAGAGTTTCATGTTTGCTTCTTTTTTTTTTTTTTTGTTTGCTTGCTTGTTTGTTTTTCTGCTACTAAGCGAACAATCACCTCTTGCCTACTTATAACCTTTCTGGTCGGCTAACATTTAGTCGACTATTAGGGGACAGCCCAAAGTGCAAGGCATGGTTTCGTATTAACAAAATTCTTCACCCTTCTAGATTTTGTCATTACATTCTTAAGTCACTGGCTGTTTGCTCTTCCACACAGATCTGTAGACTTTGCTTAAGAGTTTGTCTTCAACTGTCACACAGAGTTACTTTGCTTGTTCAAACTCACCAGCATTTCTTTTAAAGAACTCAGAGAATGTCTGTGACACATATTCAGAGAAATATAAAGAAGTTCAACTTTAGGTCCTGTTCTAATAGTTCTGAGACAATCAATGACTGACTTGCACAAACGGATAAAAGTCGGCATGTCTAGACATCATAAAACTTAAATAAATAAATAATAATAATATATCTCTGTAAACATTAGCTGATTTTAAATTGACGTCATACACGCCCCATGTTGTCCCACCATGACCTCATCACTGTCATAGGTCTGGACTTCACATTCACAGTTGGCATTTCCATCGCCTTGATGATGCCACTGCAGAGAATCTCTGCCAGTTTGTGCATCAAAAGATTTCAAGTCAGTGCCAGAAGCTGCTCCGTAACTGTTCCCTCTGACAAGTGTATTGCACACACCAGCAGTCCCTCTGAGTGTCCATCTCTTGCCTCAGTGGCCATTGTGTAGTGTGATGTGCTTCATTTCAGAGATAATGACATTTGCAATTTCTTGTGTTCAGCATTCTATCATATCATTCTGAGATGATGGCGTGTTGTAAGTGGTACGAGATGGAGGTTGATACTTTTGCGGAAAGAGGTCAAACTGATTGAAAGGGGTCAACCTCGCTTTGAGCTTGGATGTTTCATCACGGCTTTACTAATATGGCCGTAACAGTCACAGTTCTCTGCTCATTCGGTTATTTCATGCGTCTTTGCTGTATTTATCTTTTCCATGAAAGGCAATAGCATCACAACTTCCAAGTAGTGTTGCCATGCAACCCTTCTGTATGAGTGTAATTTGTTCATGCTTCTGAAAGATGAACATTGCTGTCTTTGATTGTTTCGTGTTGACACAAGTGTCATGCCTCTTTTGTCACCAAATACCACACATGGCAAGCACAATACAGCATGTTTTTCATTACATGAAATTGCAGTCATTTGGTGGATACTTTGATCACAATACATCTACACTCACAGAGCAACCTCTGGGTCCATTTCCTTGCAGAGGGAGATTTTATGTAGACAGAAGGAGACGTGGAAGAACCACTTGAGCTATAACCACTCTTTCTTATAAAATATGCAGACATGACCTGTCTAACCAATAAAGTTAAAGGTACTGTTTTTGTTTATCAAAGTACTCTTGAGTTTCAAAGTTCAGTCGTGACTCTGGTAACACAGTGACACATTAAGATCTGTTAACCAGCTGTTCTGGAGTTTTTAATCATGTTACATAGACCCACGTCAGCAGATGAAGTTTGGCCAGCTGTCTTGAAAATGTTGATTTCCGAGCCCTTTAAGGTGTTTTTATTCATGCTGAGTTAAAGGTTGAGTTTCAGGGCACCCATTCGCTCACCTGGTAGAACAGGCACCCCATGCACAAAGGCTTTGTCTTTGTTGCAACAGCTGCAGTCTTAACTCCAACCCATGGCCCTTTGCTGCATGTCATCCCCCCTGTCTTTACCCCCTTGACTCTAACAACTGTCTAGACGATTGAAGGCAAAAAAAAGCCCTAAAAAATATCTTTAAAAGAAAAAAGAATAAAAAAAGTTCAGTATCAGAGTTCATTCTTGGCCCATTTGGTAGCGGTTCTACATATTTTGATCATATCACAGGTCAACATATCCTCATACAGTGGTTCATATGATAGCTTCCAAAAATGCACACACAACTGTTTGGATGATATCTAAGAAATTATGGTGTCAGGTACTTAATGTAAAGTTCTGCACTGAACATAAAGTTACGTAAGTTAGGGGCAATTAAAGTTACGCAAGTTGGATTTTGGAAAAGAAACATGGTGACGACAAACCTGAAAATAACTCAAACTTCACTTGGTGTGACATGGTCCCAAATACCAGTCTCCCGGGTGAAAGTCCTGTGTTTGACTCATCCATTACTCCAGCCTGCCTCCTTAAGGGGACTTTCTGTTTCTATAATACTTGCCATTATTTTTTTTTGTTTGTTTTTTGCTCATTTAAGGCATCAGCTCCAGTAACCTGTTCACTTTATCACTTCATAAGGTATTATTGTGCATTTCATATGGTATTCTGTACCGTTCAGTATGTACTTAGTGTTTTTCTTACGTAGGGCACTTGCACTTGTAACCTTGTCACTCTACAAGGTAGCTGTGTTATCTATATTATAATTTGTACTGTGCAGTGTGAACATACTGCTTCTATTATGTTAAGCACATGGATTTACTGTTGTCTGCATTGCATTTTGCTAAATCTGGTGCAACCATGTTTTCATTTCTTGTAAATGATTAATGACATTGCACACTGTCCTCTTATAAATCAGATAAACAAAACTAAACTAAACCTCTTTACCATTGTCAGTGCATTGGTCACATGATTGCAGCTTTCCTGATTACATGGGTTATATGTGAATTACTGGCTCATGATAACATGGGTTGTACACAGACAGCAGACAACAAGGCAAAGTCCTTCTGTGAATGAAATTGAAAAGCTACTAAATGGACCTTTAGGGGCGATTGATATGATTAATGGATATGGATGGATATGGTTTGTTGCTTGTTTAGTCTCCTGCTGTTTACAGGTGCTTTAACTTATCATAATATCTACTTTCTTTTTGATAGGAGACTTTTCTTCTGTCGGGCTTGACATCCTGGTTTCACTCCCTCTCATTGTTATTAATTGTGTTCAGGTATCTTTCTTGCCCTCGTTCTTCATCTGTGATTTCAATTCCCCATTGTCCAGTGTCCTTGTCTTGCTCCTGTACATCAATACTGGCCTGGTCACTCTGTCTGTCTCGCTTAATTGATTTCTATTGCTTTCGTCTGCAACGAGTCAGAAAAGAACAAATAATTCATTAGGCCAGTCTGAAGGACGTCCGATGTGACTATATGACCTCAGTATGATGAATATCCATGAGTAATATGTCAAGAATTTAAAAGGCTTGAAACTTTCAAGTTGTAATCGTCTAATAATTTTTTCCCTGGACCGATTTAATCAGTACTTATACGGAGAACATGCAGCGCTGGGCCACTGAAACTGAGTGATAAATGATCACTGAAGTTAAATTTATTATCAGTTTGCTTGCCATGATCTATTAACTTGGCTGTGTTCCATTTTACTTGCAGCATACAGAAGTACCTTTTCCAGGCCACACAATTTATCATAGACTTCATATATGAACCAACTGCATGTGCAATATTTACCACAATGTTTCAGTGTAATTTATAAATGACTTGAGAGCTATTCTAGTAGAATTATAAGAGGAGATGCGTCTGATTTTATCAGAAAACATTCAAAAATAGTAAAAAATGTATTGCAAGGATAATGAAAAAACATATTAACTAATCAGTCACTGCTGTGGCAGCAGAGCAGGATGTTGGGAAACATTCAGCTGTGGTGCGACAAATTGAAAACACATTTAAATGAAGTTGAAGTCCAACTTTGACGGATCTGTTCCACTTATGTCAACACAATTATGTAGGCTTTCACCCGGTGTTTAACAGCTTCAAGGAGAGCTCACCGTTCTTTTATAATCCCAACTTGTATCAGGAAGTTTCACTTCCAGTGCATTACAGCCTGATACTTTATCTACTGGGATCATCATAGGTAGGCAGAGATGGATTCTGCAATAAATGTAAGGATGACATACTGCCGCAATAATGTTTGGTCTTGTGGCACAATCTAATCTCATTACATAGCGCATCGGAGCACTGCCAAAGACGTCTCAGTAACTAGGCTTATCTCAAACGCTGTAGTTTGTCTCACCAATTAACTGCTCATTGTATTTGACAGAGATTCCATTTTTGATGTTGATTTCTTTAATTGAAAAACTATAATTGTTACCTAAATTCCATTATAAATGTATATAGATTAGTGCAAAATCGGGCACTGAGAACAAGAGATGCTACTGCCATGGAAAAATAAATAACTCTATGTTCTTGTCTAAATGTACGTAGACATTAGGCAACTAAACAAGGCCAAGTTTGCTCATTAGAGAAAATTGAATATCTAGTGTATGTCATCCAAGAGAGACAAGAAAAGCTAAAGTAATGATCAAAGTTGTCACAATTTAATTTAAGGTGTGCTGATGGATTCACCATCAACTCATACACGTAGCAAACATCCTCTCATTTTATAGAAACTCTCCATGGTATGAACAGTAATTACATGAGCTTCAAAACCAGCCACAACTCAGCCCTGAGCAGAGTGACCATCCTCTATTGATTAATCAACAGACTGCAGTGTTCACAGCTCCACCTTTTAGTACCAGATCTGTGTGCTAGGTACCACAACAGAGGGGGGACCAAAAATGGGGACAATACAGAACGGTCCCACTGGTACCATCCACAACTTTTCACAGTAGAGATGGGGAAAAAAAGCACGACGAACTGAACTTAACTGAACTGTACTGCTCTGTGGAAACGGGGCTATAGTTACCAGCCAAGGTCCCAGACCAGGGTTTTCCTCAGATTGTCTGGAGGGATGAACCAGCGATGGATCGGTCCAAAACTCTTGTAGTCTGAGCTCGATTTTAATCTCAGTTGTCAGACAAACTGGTGCACTACATTTCTGACTGCTGAGAGTCTAAACAGAAGAGTGAGCATGAAAAAATGTTCAAAACAAGCTAATGACAAAACAAATGTAATTTCCCTTATTTCACTTTGTCTCTCATTAGTAAACACATGCATTAAAGAATCATACCTTCCCAGTACAGTTTTTTTAATTGCTGTAGCTCATTTACAATTAATCAATACCACATCTGACTTTGCCTCTCACACACAGAATTACTCTCATGGCTCCACACACAACCACATCTTTTTAACTTTATGCTACGATTGTAAATAAATCCCAGCAGAGAGGCCTGCGGTGCACAGGGCCGTGCCTGACTTCTTCCTACTTGTGCCCCGCTTCCTCCCACCATGCTACTTGCATCATGCATCATGTATGTGGATCCTCCCCCGCGGAGAGCAAGACAAAATCTGGTTGTTTATTCATCAGGTGGTAACCCCAGGCAGTCAATAGCATGGCCTTGCAATATCAAAAGCATTCCATAAAGTGAGATGCAGTCAGTGTTTGATAATGAGAAACCACGAGGAACCTCCCACTTTCCCCACTGGTACAGGACTGACAGAGACCAAACATCACTGCACTCTGGAGGGCTGTTTACTTTTCCCAGACTATTAATCAAAAATCAATGTTGATTTTGCCATTTCAACGCGCTCCACTGCTACTTCTAAGCACCATTAACTGTAACCAAGAGTAGTGTGAGAAAAGGAATGATGCAACGATGGTCCTTTTCTGTCCGAGCAGCATCCCTGCAATTTGTCATCTTAACATGGCAGAGTGGAGTCCTTTTACTGATCTGGTAAATCAGGTTAAATGATGACACAAAACAGCTCTGCTGCAATACATCATGCCATGGCAAAGCAAGCCAAATAAATAATGTGGTGTAGCAGACTTAAACAGCTCCTTTGCGTTGTAGAGAATTACCAGATGCTGACTGGGTCTGTAGTTACCTAGAGATTTCCATTTAAAGTCTCCTACAGTCTGAGCTGTTGCAGTCATTAACCAGACCAAAGTGGTCAGTTTGTTTTCTTTAAAGGAGCAGTGTGTAGGATTAAGTGACATCTAGCGGTGAGGACTGCAGATTGCAGCCAGGTGAAATTTCTCCAGGTTCATCATCATCAGACGGTTTCACTGTAAGCCAAACTATCCACAGAGGTCTCCTCCTCTCTAAAACAAACATACCTGGGGTCTCATTCATAAAACAGTGTGTAGGAGCCATACTAAAAGTTTACTTACAGGCAAAAGCTAAAAATGGCTTGCATCAAAAAATATTCGACAGTTTCGACAATCAGGTTTCCACCTCACCATCTGCATTGCCAATTTCGTATGTCAGAAATGTTCGTAAGCATTGGTAAATGTTTCTCCCATCAAGTCTGTTTTTACAGATCACATACTTTCCATGGGAAGTGGGGTACATCTCTTTCAGGCCTCAATTTGTGCGTATGCAATGTTTATAAATGAGACCTCACCCAATGAGTAAAGCAGTTTCACCTTACAAATTAGTGTTTCTTCTATGCTATTCGGCTTGTCGCAGACAGACCACCAGCCCAGCTCCTGTTAATGTATGCTCACCATTTTTCTCTGATAGCTTAAGATCCAGACATTCAGGAGGTTTTTAGCAGGTGCGGCATTATCCACAGAGATCTCATCCTTTTTAAAACAGATAGACCCGTGTAAACACCAAATATAGTTGTTTCACATTAAGGAGACGTGCTGAGAGCCCACTACTTGCTAATATGTGCCCTTCTTTTTTCTCTGAGAACTTGCGATCCAGACATTAAGGATGTTTTTATGAGGAGCTGTTCTATCAGCACAGGTCTGTTCCTCTCCAAAACAAACAGACCACATAACTTCTCCAGCAACACTTTATAGAGCCGTAACCTGACGTGCACCTTGTAAGCTGAACCATTTCCCTCAGAGGAAACAAAGCTTTTATTTACTTTAATTACACAGATAAGAAACAATAAATTTTGAGGATGATAAAACCTCCACAAAACAGTGTTTTAAGTCTTGTGTGTGATTTATCCTGGCTTCATATGAGCAGAGGAAATCTCCGCTCGTTGCTAGGCTAACTTATACAATGTAAAATGCCATAGGCTTGTGCTGATAGAGTTAGCATGATATATTTGTTAAAAAAACAAAACATATTTATTATAAGGCAGTTGTTTTGTTGGTGAACCTTGTGAGTTGTAATGGAACCGAATTTTGTAACATTACCTTTGTTAAATGTTGCTGTTGTCCCTGGCTTCATATGAGAAGAGGAAAAGTCCGCTAGCTGCTAGGCTAATTTATACAATGTAAAATGCCATAGGCTTGTGCTAAAAACATTAGCATGTTGCCTTTGCGGGAAAGTGTGTCCAACAAAGACTAACATGTGGATGCTGGGAGTTATAGTGAAGCCGATTTGTGTATTTGTGTTTGAAATTGTCTCTATTAAGCCATGTTTAAAGAGTGACTCAACTTTACAGCACTTCACAAAAACCTTGCCGCGACTAGTGTTTTGGAGGTGTAATTGTTGTGCAGCTCCATATTTTCAAACAGGGAGAAAACCCTGTCTTTGCATTTTATTTTGATCACAGTCTGTTTTTATAAAAGTGCTTGTGACATCTCAAATGTGGCTTTGACTTTCAACTGAGAATATGTAGCCCATTTCATAGAAAATACTGAGATATATATTGTGTATCGCCTGTCAGCCTGTAAAAACCGAGATATAAATTTTTGTCCATTTAGCCCAGCTGGTAGGTTTTCCACCTCTTGAGCAAAAGCAAACGCCTCAGTTCTTTTCCTCTGTTTTTTTTCCCAGTCATATAGCACCAATTTCAAAGTATTTGTGCCTTCTTTCTGCATAGACAGGACCGTTTTATAAAGAGCCCATCTTTCCAACAGTGAAATACTTCTTTAAGAAACCCAAATTATTTATTATTGACAGCTGTGCTTGTCCTGTTATGCCAGAAAGAAAAAACGAGAAAGCAAAAAATAAAGATTCCACTGATAAAGGGACAATTTGAGAGATCTTTTCAAAGATTAAACACACAAACAAAAAAAAAAAAGTCTGATAAACAATTGGACAACACCTGAACGGAGAAAAAGAAACGATCAATTGGTGTTTCAATATGGTGATAAAAGTAACCTGCTTTCCTCTGGAATAAAAGCATTGAAACTTTCAAGTGGAGACAGCTGTTACAGAGGATATATTTAATAAGCACACAAGGTAAGGTGTTCTGTAGCATCCTGAATGAATCAGATTTCTGTCACATCTGAATTTGAGAGAGATGAGAGGGTGGGTGTGTGTGAGAGATAGAGAAAGCAAGGTGATGTGTAGCTCCACTGGAGAGATAATCTTAGTAATATCCTGGAGTCTGTGATGTACTGTTGTTTTCTAATCTTGTAGTTTGAGTGAGGTTCATAATTCAAGAGCACATCATCTGTTACATTTCTCTTTGTGTGTGATGCAGCCAGATTTCGATATTTGTGAGTATTCTAAAACTCTCTCAATCAGAGCCTTGCTTTAGTCGACTACAAGTGGTGCTTTGATTTAAAAAAAGAAAAGCGGTGTGGCTGATTTAGATGACTGTGGCACAGTGACATTTTATCACATCGGGTTTGAAGTTTGACTGGCAGGTGAACACTTTGTCATTTTTAAGAGCGTAACGTTATTTTTATTCATTGGTTAGATTTATTTTCAGTCGCTTTTCATACACTGTATAAGTGAAATAGCACTGACACTGAGATCCATAAGTGTAGTGTACATGAAGTGTTGAAGATTTTATACACAAAATGTCTGAATGACGGATGATCGACTCTGTCTTTGTCTCCACACTCACGTTTCTCACATCTTTTGTCACTCTCCCTCTCTGGTGGCCTGCTGCTCTTACTTGTCTGTCTTCCCTTTGTTGTCTCGCTTCTAGGTTTAATTCTGGTTCTTTTTTCTTGCCTTCTTAAGGGGAATTTCTCTTTTGAAAAACGAGTCATCTGTCAGAAGTGATGAGCACATACTGTACATCCACTGTGCTATGATATTTGGTTTGTGTAAGTGTGTGTGTGGAAGACAGAGAGCATTTATTAATTATTTATTAACTCTTTTAAGAGCATCGTTGGTGCTATCAAGATGTTACCTGAGAAATAATTCTTCTAATGTTAGGTGATATGACAACATGTACTATTAAACACTATAAGCTTGTCAGTGATTTTACTCTACCACTCATACTGTGGGTACCTGTCAGTGTCAATATACAGTATCTCTGGATGTAAAAACCTCTTGTCTGCAACGTTACAAATCAGTAAGAAAGATTGCTTTTTGGCAATGTTGGATATTCATGATTTTTGCACCACTGTCATGAAGAACCTTATTTAGCTTTACATGTGCTGAAATGGCCAAAGACAGTCCTGTCTGGTTATGTAATCCATCACCAGTTTTTCCACTGATCTTCTGGATAATGTACTTTATAGAGAATTGAAGCCCCTCTCACCTTCCCCTTATGGTAGACAACCATGGGACCTTATTTTGTAAAAAAAAAAAAAAGGTATGGTAGTTAATGGCGAGAGACAAATATTTTTTTATTAGAATTTGAATTGTGCGATGAATTACACATATAAAGTTTCTCAATGTACAAGACGAGACAAAACTGTTTTAGAGCGTTGCAGAGAATAGCTGCAGCAGTGTGAACTGGCCGGTCTGAGCTAGACTCAAGCCGGCTGATGGTGTCACCTGCAACTCTGCTGGTGTTTTGTATGTAAAGCACGTCACCTGTTACGACAGCCAATCAGCTGCTGGTGAAATCCGCTGGTAAGCTCTAAATAACCACAGATGGCGTTTTCGCTTGCTGCGGCAGATGCTCCGTTCCCACCGAGCCCTCTGTTTCCATCCTCACAGTGTACGGAGAGTACAGAGAGTTGTTGCATAGAGATGATACACCATCTTATCTAGTTGCATAGGTGTGAACCAGCAGGTTTTTAGGATGTTGCAGAACGGCGCATTGCTAATAGTTACAGTAATAGTATCTCCATGTCACTTCCCCCTATTTCCCTTCCACTTTTTTTTTTTTTTACTTATTTTATTTCCTTTTATCAAGTGCAGTCGTACAGTACAGTCAGCTTTTCAGACACTTACAGTAGTACAGGCATAAATGCATAAGTGTTAAGGGTCTGTCCATGGGTTTTGGCCTTCCATCAAGGTCCATATATCAGTTATCCATATATCCATTATCCATTGTCCATATATCTATTATGTCAAGAGAGAATGGGAAGAGAGAGAGAGAGAAAAAAATAACATAAAATAGATACAGTTGTTCATGTTTAAATGAGAAGAAAAATGGGAGCATCATTCTCCCTTCCACTTGGACCATACTGGTCAGAGTGGAAGAAAAGAAATAATTGGTGACCATCTAGACAAGAGTACCTCTGTTTTTAGCTGTAACCTTGCTGTAACCAGAGCTGTTTTCTATGTAGTAAACATCCTTAATCCTCTCCCTCCACTGTGTCACTGTGGGGGGCCGTGGCTTCAGCCAGGAGACCGTGATCGTCTTTTTGTCCACTAAAAGCAGATTTCACAGTAATAATATCTTATTATTGTTTTCTAGATTTGCTGGCAATATGCCTAATAGAAAGTAAGATGGTTTTAATGGCACTTCTATATTTAAACTTTTTTTTTTTTACCTCATTTTGTATGTCTTGCCAATATCCTGATAGTTTTGGGCAGCCCCAGAATATATGTGTATGGTCTCCCACCAGGCCACAGCCCCTCCAGCAATGATTCGAGGTGCCCCCGAATTTTGAAGAAATAAGAGGCGCCCTAAAAAATCTCATATTAACTTTCCATTCAGGTTCCTTCCAAGTGGGGCTGTTTGTTATCTTATGTCCCTCTCTGCATGACAGCTCCCACTTTTCATCTGAAATTACTGTGTTTTCATTTCTAATTCCCACCTTTCCAAACTATTCCACATCCAAACTATTGTCCATGGGATTGTCTTGTATTATCTTATATATGTGTGATATAATCTTCTTTTTAATGGTTCCTTGAATCGTCAACATAAAGAAACGTTCTATATTTGATGGTGAAGTGCACAGTCTGTCCCATTCTTGGTGTTTCTGTAAATAATGTCTCAACTGTAGGTGCCTAAAAAAATCATGAGTTGAGAGGTTATGTTTACGCTGAAGTTGTTCAAAGGACATTAGAACTCCGCCTTCAAACAACTGACCCAACACAATCAAACCTTTTTCTTGCCATTTTTTGAGCCCTGCTTCTAGTTTGGATGGAAGAAATTTGGTGGTATTTGCAATCTTCATTGCTCTAGATGTTGACATGGGGAGTTTCAACTTCCTTCTCACATTTGACCATATTCTAAAGGTGTTTTATATCCACTGATTATAAATTTTATTTGCCCTCCAGATATTTTTGTTCATAAATGGAATTGTGTCCAAAGGTATTTTTGGGCAGTTACTCTGTTCCATCCCAACCCATATTGTGTTATTATCCTGAGATATCCATGCAACCATTGATCTAAGCTGGGCTGCCTCATAATAGTTTTTCAAAAAAGAAAAAAGTAAACTTAATCAAATATTTATTAATTCCTGATAGTTGTCCCTCCAGCTCAGTTGTCTGTTACAGTTAACTACAGATTTTGAAATTCTGGGCCGATACCAATAAAGACGGTGAAAAAAAACAATTTGGCTGATAGCTGGTGCTGGTACCAATACCAGTGTTTTTACATTATTTATTTTGCTTTGTTATTTATTCCCCTTTTGCTCCAGGGAAACAAACAAACAAATGTATCCTGCATAAAATATAACTTTACTATTTTAAAGTAGTTAAGCCTCCCATTACACTCCCTTTGAATAAGCACACATTTTTTCAATTTCAATTTAGCCACTGCCTTTAGTACAACCTTTGATATGAAAAACATCTTTTTACCTAGAATTAACCTTCCCCCAATATTCAGTTTTACTTAATAGAGCTTGAAAGTGCAACCTCTGTGAGCTGTAAGTTGCAGCCATGGACTGTCAATAGCTAACTTTAATTAACTCTTCTCCTGCAAATATCAGCACAGATTCGTTATTGATGATGTAGCATTATCAGGGAAATAGTAGGGTGCATCCTGTAACACAAACAGGTTTACTTGTCCCTGTGTAAATGGGACGCCAGCTACTAGCCCTCTCGCTCCACACAGTGAGATCACAGAGCCCATTTGCCAAACAGTCGTATTCTTCTTATACCTGCTTATTAATTTCAGTTTTAATTTAAGTATCGAGCTCAGTTTTTTTTTTTGTTTTATTTGTTTGTTTTTTATAACTGGTGGCTGATAAAATAAATTAATTGGAACAAGTGCAGAACTTCAGTCCTCTTTCTCTGTACCCTTTAAAACCTGAGCATATCGGTTTGATGTATTTTAAAAATGTGTGAACAAGACAATAAGTATCAAAAGAAGAAACTACAAAAAAAATAAAAATTATATATATATATATATATAATATATATATATATATATATATATCAAGAAATTAATAAAACGAGAAAATAAAAGAAAACAAACACAACATGAAATGGCCCCATAACAACATTTCTAAATAAAATAATAATTTCAAAGTTGTTCATTTACTTTTTTTCTCTTTTTTGTCCTAGTTTTTGTTTTTAAATAATTATCTTGATGTGTTTTTTGTTTGGCAATTTGTGTGACATTGGTTACCAAGTTGCTCACTGAAGTTTTCCCTGTGTTTTTGAGAGAAATCACATCAATGTGCTCAGGGCTCAAAGTTTAAGGCTTGCAAAAGGTGTCTGAAAGCAGCTTTCAAAGGGTTAAATGAGCATATGCTTTTGTGTTATTCTAAATTCTGACACCAAGATTTTAATGTATATTTGTTGCAAATATTGTTAATCAATCCCCTTGTCTACTGATGATCGTTTTCAGAATCGGCTCTGGCAAAAGAAGGAAATCAGTTGATCCCTTCGTCCAATTTGTAAGAAATAATGGAAGAATTTGCAAAAACAATATGATTTTGATTAATGTCTTTTGGCTGTTGACTGATCTGTGAGGTTCTGCGTCTGCATGATGGTGGCAGGAGTGCACATAGCCAGTAATCCCTATGTTTGTTCAAATGGGGCAGCCACATAAGTAGGCCATAATCAAGGCTCCCCATGTGACTGAGGAGAATCGACAAGTGCTTGTGACAGAAAAGTCTGTCTCTGCCTTTGTGTATTTGCAGTGTTTTGATGTGGGCAGCTAATATTACATGATCATCAAAGTGTTTTGATTAAAACCAGAAGTACTGTCACTATGGTGATTACAGAATACTGCTGTTATCTCTGCAGGGGATACGCTACTTCAGCTCTGGCACAGTGTGCGAAGGCATTGTGTTTTTACCATGGTATTAATATTTCATCAAACCACTCCGTACACAGCGTTATCAGTACCGCAATCATGTCTTAGGCTCACAATCCCTTCTGTTAATCACTGTATGAAGGATGGCTTCACATTTGATTTATTTGTGCTTAATTGGTCAAATATTGCATTTTTCTCGCTAAATGATGGCAAGGACGTTTTTTAAGTGTGCAACCATTTTCTCACATTAGGAGACACAATTCAGCCTTACTCGAAATACCTGCCACTTAAGACGACTCAAAGGCCAACCTCTCCGCTTTTTGTTCAAGTAGATGAGTAGAAATTAACTGTGCAGGATCAAAGTGCACCTGTTTCTCTTTTTAGGTTAGTTTTCTGAATAAGCTTTTTACATACACTTTCTTCAATAACTTAGGAAAAAAAAAAAACAGAAGGATATTAGAGCACAGTAGCAATATCTGCAAGCTGGGCTGCACATGGGAATCTGATTTGAAATTGAAAGGCTTTTTGGAATTAAGTACATAGAGCGGAGGGTGGGAACAACAATAAACCCAGCACTTTTAGAACACCATATCTGTGCCGCAAAGATCTATTGCACAGTGCAGCTGACTAAAAGGTTGCGAGGCTGTATGTGTGCGTGCATGAGGCGCGGCAGTCTTTAGTGGTCTCTCTCTCAAAACACATCAAAGTGAAGCAGAGGCAATGGTAAGGTCTCTGCATCATGCCCGATAAGAGGAAGTTTCCATTAAGTCGCTTTGCCTCACAGGGATTAAAGGAAAATCTCTCCTTTCCTCCTCTTAAAATGGTTTCCAAACGCTTCCCTCTTTACCATTCTTCTGCTTTAGTGCTGGTGCTCCCTCTTTTTACACCGTTTATTGGTGTGGTGACATCTCTTTTTCCTCCACACCCACTTTAAACTCCAGGTCCTTTTTTCGTTTGTTGGCATGGTTTGCAGCATGAAATGGATGTCGGAGTGTCGCACGTGTGGAAGAGGTTAAGAACATTGCACAACATATGACTGATCCAGTCAGGATCTTAACGTGGATTAAAAGAAACAGTGCTGGACTCAAAAATGGGCTAAACAATAAGGTGTGCCACTGGCAAGTAAGATGCCACATCATGCTTCTAAATGTAGCATCTCACTCGCCTGATCGGACAAGTGGTAAAAAAGAATTAAAGGTACAGTGTGTAAGATTTGGTGGCATCTAGTTGTGAGGTTGTAGAACCAAAGCAAAAACAGGAATTGCCCCATCTCCGCCTTCTCAAAATGATTCCACACAGATTTCCTGCCCAACATGTTATTAACTAGCCTGTGGAATAACCGCAGGTACCAGCCCTGGAAATTAGAGGCCGTACACATGTTGCATCTTTCACCACCTGGAAAACATGAGGTCAGGCGATGGGAGCTACTCTTGTGTCTTTTTTGTGCCAGCTTTCAAGAGCGCAGTGGCAGGTTCTATCTGAGGTTGCTAAGAAACCTTAACAAGCACCATATCATAGCCTGTTTACCTGAAATCCTGACTGCAGGGCTGGTCTTCTTCCAGGTTCTGTTTATAAGTGTGGTAGCCTATCGTCCATGGGACAGATGTTCAGCTCTGCACTAACATGATCAACTTTTCCGTATTTATCAGGCTGAATATTTACAGAAGAAGGAAAAGATATGTGGCTGTGATTGGTTTGTAACGTGACTCCTTTCTGAGTGCTGAGCGTGGCCTCTTCCTGTGTCTGTCCTCTCAAATTAAATCTCCACATGGTCCAGTCATATAGGTTTTGATTTTCTTTGACAAGGTGCAGCTCCGTATAGTTTCACACTTGTTTTATTTAATTTTTTGTTTCTGTGACTAAGTGACCAATGAAATCTTGACGACTAATGACCTTTCTGGTCAACTAACGTTAGTCGACTATTAGGGGGCAGCCCTAGTTTTTGTGTACATTGAATGTGAATACGGTTCCAGATAAAAAAAAGCATCAAACCAGAGCTTGTTTTTTAGGCTGGACCTTCGGACCGAGATCAAGGCTAAGCCCCACATGTTCACAAATCTTAAAGATGCTCCTGCATACGCTGGACCTTTGAATGGCTGCTGCAACTTGAACTGAACAATAATGAGAGCAACAAGCAAACACTGAGAGGTTAAAATCAGGAGATTCATTTATTATATTTACTGATAAATAAATAATGTCTGTTCATTAACAGGCCTCTGGCCTCCTGTTATTTTTGCAAAAGTGGCCCCCGGGCAAATCAAGTTCAATGTCCCTGCTGTATTCACATGCACTGTTTTGGTAATTCACATCAGAGGCAATAATGAAAGTTACAGTTGAGCACCTCGACACAACCTTTACTTAAAGATGACCCAAAGGTGCCCGCAGTTCTTACGAGGATCAAACTAAACATGTGTGGTGACAGGTGGTGGGTGATTCAGTGCAGCAGAGCTCCTCAGAAAGCCATGATTAGTAGTTTTCTTCCAATCCTAGCCAGGGGGGATCAGACTTTCACACAGTGCCACTGATCGTGGTCCCAGTTGTGAAGTGACCCACCCTTTGATCTCCAGCATTTACCTGACATGATCCCAGCACTCTGACAGTGCGAGCCATCTGCCACGTGCCCTCCTATTGTTAGTTAATTTGAGAGGACGATGCCAGCTGATCAACAGGGAAACAATCTGGTCATAGTAGTGCAGCCGAACAGGAAATGCACTTGTGCTCAGTGGATCTTCAATTTTCCCCTCACCTCTCTCTCACACTCATGCTCAAGGCTTAAAAACACGTGTTAATGTTACAAGAACATCCCCTGCTGTTGTACTGTATGCTACGTGTACTGTTCGTTTGAAATATTAATACAGCTTTTTGTAGCAGAAGCTGTGAGCAGGTCAGTCAGGTAAAATGCATTAGCTGATAGATGAGCTGGAACCTGACAGAGTTTTAAGTCCTATTGTATTTCCCTCAGTGGGCCTAATAGATATGATGGAAAATCCCCCCTCCTGTGATTTCTATTTATTTCCCTGTACTTGAGGTGAATATAAACTGTGGGCTTTAATGCATGCCACATGCATCATAATGCCCTCGTTGCTCCACTCAAACACTCCTTTACAAATGAACTTGCATAGTTTGCAGTTAAAAAATTCATTTTTAGATCACTTTGATGGCTGCTGGATCACTGAGAGGGCAGTAGTTCCCAGAGTAGGTATACAGGCAATCAGGCCTTCCTGAAAGTTGCAATGTAGAGTTGTGTCCAAGCAACTTTGTTCACCATTTACAGAGTCAGGATTGTGTATTAACTAACCACTTTTTTTTTTCAGTGCACACAGAGGACAGCAGAACGTTAGGACACCAGTGTCTGCACTCCCTCCCTCCTCTGTTAAATGGCATCTCACAGGCGCACTACTTCATCAAACCATGTGATGTTTGGTATCACCGGATTCAGATAGCTCACAGCTTCCTGAATCCGGCATTGTTTTTCTGTTATTCCTTATGGATTTTGCACCAGAGCAGCCTAAACACACAAAGTCCAAAATCGCGATGAGTGGTGACAAGCCATGTCATGCCGTTTTTCAAGGGGAAAAGTTAAAGGATTACTCGCAATCTCATGCGGATCTGTTAGCGGGCATGTAGCTGGTTTATAAAGGTAAGAGTCTCACTCCTACCACTATTTTTGGCTAGATATACTGCCTAAAAGGAGGATCAACTTTCACATTTCATATGGCTTTATTTGGTGATATTTTATGGTGTTTCTGTCATAAACAACATCAACTATCATAATCACACATGACTTCAATAAGGTAGGATGTTTGAAGCCGGCTGAGTGTTGTTTGATCACTGATAGTACTGTTTTGAAGCGGAGTGAGCGCTCATGGAAAAAACACTGTAGAATGGTCATACTTTGAGCAATCTTCTTCAAACTTGAAACAAATGTTCATTGATAGTGTGCCTACTTCAGAGGCCCATTACTCTGTCTCTGTATCACCTAGGGTGTTTCTGACACTTTCACAAGAAACTTCAGAGTGTTTGCTTTCTGGCAAGACCTCATGCATGCATGTAGTCACATCGGTTCAGAGGCTACAGTCATTTTAATTTGGGTATGTCATTTTAGGCGTTTTCGCTCCAAAATGGGGGTGGAGTGCAAGAGGTTAAGGTAAGGCCAAGATGGCAGCAGTAGACCCTTTTACTGTTAGTAAACAGTATGATGTTTATTGGTAAGCGGGGCTTAGCTGCAGGCAAAACAATTCTCCGCAGACATTAGCTACCACTAGCTTGCAAGTTCTGTTGGCTTATTTTCGACAGTGGAGGAAGATGATGCAAGCACTCATTCAGAGTGCTGGAGTGGCACAAACTGGACCGTTTGTAAACTCGAGGGCTGCTGGAATATACAGTTCAATTATCCAGAGCACCGCAATCTTGGAGTGGCGGAGTGGCAGATTGCTGAGTGGAATGAATGTGTGATTATCTTAACCATTCATTAATTTATATAGAAATACAATGCTCAGTTTATTCGACCACCGGGGCTCTCATGTTAGTGTAGAGCATCAAACTAAATTTACGAACGCACCGTGTCAGGTCACTCACTCTCCAGGATCGTGAATATTACTTGGATAAGTAGACACTGACCAACAGGACCAGACTGGCCGACCCGTATGCTGTCAGTGGATGGATGATTTGACTGGATTGCTGCTTTGTGGTTACTATGCCAATCTTACAAAGGAGGACGACACTTGATGCGCTAAAAAGTTAGCGTTACAGAGAAATCCAATGTTCCTCTTAATTCCTCCCCAATTTCTGATATATGGACATGATAACCCTTAATACACATGACGTCATTCATCGCTACAACAGGAAAGAAGTTTTTGCCTACCCTTATATGTAGTGTGCGCTGACGTGAACATTTTTGATGATCGCCTTCGTCCAGTCCTCTCGTCTTATCTCATGTCAGCCCTCAAAGTGTCTATATGTAGCCTACACATTTTAATAACTGGCTCATAAAAACCTTTGATGGAAGAATTTGTCACTGTAAATATTCTCAGAGAAATTATGTCACATCTTATCCACAGTTTGAAATGACCAAACCTGCGGGGTGTGGGGGTGGTAAGGTTTCATGAAAAGCAGTCACTGTGGTTTAAAACTCTTTGGTAACCACTGTACTCAAGCCATTTGCCAAGTATTTGTCTTGTTTCTCTCATGGCGCTATTTCACCAAGCGCTCTGAGCATCGTCTGTGTTAGTCTGAACCAGGTCATAATCCTACTTTTTATCTCACCAATTGCTCTGACATAAAATAAAAGGTATTGATCCAAAAGCCATCACCTCATTGCTTCAACACTAAAATTAAATAGACAAAAAAATAATAAAACTAACCTAATTGTTTTCACGGGCTGCTCCGTCAGTGCTTTCAAATCTGCAAGGAAAGCAGTGACTTCAGAAGAGAGGATCATCATCTTTATGTCTATGATTCCTTTAACCTGCATGGCTCATTTGGGAAACATATTGCCCATAGTGATGAGATTAAAGGCATAAATCGAAGATTGGTGTTATCGAAGTTGAGTTTTACCTTTATATGACCACTTATTTTCTGCATGAGACAAGAAAGTCTTTAAAGTTTATAGAGTGAGGATGTCATGCATTGCAACATTTCAGTTAATGTTTCGAATGCACAAATTATATTGGAGATAATAACAGTTTTGTCACATAAAGGAAATCCATGTCTGGGTTATTGAAGGAGAGTAAAGTCTGCCACTTTTTGTCAGCTGGTAGTAGCATTAACATTTCAAGATGCATTTGGGCTGTAGTCCATCACAGCTTGGTTTGTCCCAGGTTGTGATTTTGGGTGGTAGTACTTCTGTCTTGGTCGTTCGTTCCAGCAAAAAACTGGCCGTATCTCCATGTTGGAAAGCCAGCAAGGGCTCTTGATGGCTCCCATTGGTCGAGGCATCTCCCCAGTGGGAGTAGAACTGGTGGGATACAGAACTCTCATGTGAGGCTGAAAAGACTCCCCTGAATCCCTGGTGATCTATTCCAAAGAAACAGCCTTGGAGGCTGGCCTGGAGACTGTGGTCCCTTGGATAGTCTCCGGTTTTATCCACTGTCTGTAATGGTGGTACCATGCAGCCACTTGAGGTTTCTGCCGAAAGAGAGTTGCTTGCGTGATGGTTTCCCCTTGTGATCAAAAGTTGTCAACAGCGTGAGCCTCAAGGGAAGTGGAACGGCTCGCCTCTCCACCGGCCGTCTCAGCAAGCAAATCTGCCTCTAGAGAACAAATTTCTAGTCCACTGGGGCTTCAAAATACTTGAAACTTGGATATTTGATTTTTTTTTATAAAGGACAGCCTTAAAATTGAGGATCTCGTCATAGTTCATGTTATAATGTCGTACGCTGCCTGTTTCCAAGACATGGCAAATTAAGCAGGGTTGCACCTGATTTAAATTAAAGGTCCAATGTGTAGAGTTTAGAGAATCATTTTGTTTTTGTTACCTTAGAAACAGCTGTTAGTAGGTATGTACTAGGATGTATTGATTTCTTTCAACCGATACCAATAAAGATGTGACATGGAATGACTTGTAATCAGTATTATGTTCATATTTAACTGTAAGAAAGGAGGAAATTATGAAGTCCAGTGTTACTGTGTAATTCTCTGGTGTATCAGTAAAGTGTATAACTACACTGCAGAGTGCAGTCTCTACCAACAGAGACTAACAATTACCGCTGACTCGTGAACATCGGCAGGTCAGCGTTACATCTGGTGTATCCCATTATTGGCCAATACTTTATCGGCCCGATACATATCATGCATCCCAAGTATGTCCATAGCAAATCCTTTTCCATGGAGTCCATCATGTTGTACTACAGAAGCCCAGATGAAGTATCACTGTCTCTAGATAGAGCCATTTGCATCTTTTAGTTTGGCCACCATAGTTCTCCTGAACCAGGGATACTTTTCAGAAATACCAGCAGTCTGGCTCAGCTTAGGCTCCCCCCTGGCAATTTTGGTAATAAACAAACTCTGTTTATGCTTTTTTTAATGCATTCTGACACCAAGTAAAAAACAACAACAAAAAGTTCCAGTGAGAATCAATTTATTTTCATTGTAAATTAGAAAATGTTCAGCAGGCTACCTGGCACCCTGTTGAGGGCCAGATTTGGCCTGCAGGCTGTAAGTTAAGCACTACAGTCCTACATGCTTGGTACACAGGAGACCTTTTGGCTCTGTAACTTCACCGCAAGATGCCATTAAAGCCTACACACTGGACCTTTAAATAGAGCTGAAGCCTCTCTCGACCTAGATCATACCTTTAATTAACCTTGAGTCTAATCTTTTAAAGTATTGCCTCACACTGTTCTGCATATGCTCTTGCCAAAATTTGTCTGTAAGTGGTAAAGTAACCAGCAGCATTTCTATTATTTACCAGTGTAAGCAGACAAACTCTTCCTCTTGATGGTCAGGCTGTTTAGAGGAATGCTCACAAACTGGATTATACTGGTATATACACACACAGCAATGCTTTTACCCCAAGCGTTGAGGTTATTACAGTATGTACTATTTTTCTTATTTTATGAGCTGCCAGCTCTAAAAACAGGAATTACTGTAGAAAATACACGATTGCTGGTATAAGCTGATGAAATAACTCTCAAAAGGAAGTCAGCACATGTTGTTGAACTTTCACCAAAATACCATGGTGATGACAAAGCAGCCATGATGGAAATGTCATAGGTTAATAATGTTCTTCCTGAGAGCAGCTCCTGTTTAATTCAAATCGTCCTAATGCAGGATGATGACTACAGTATCAGCCCGGGGCTTTATACACTCTGGAAGCACTGAAATCATCTCAAAAACCTTCACCAATTTTTTAAGAAGCACCATATTACACACACACACACACACACAACATATTTCACCAATTTCTGCTCTCTGTCTTTATACTGTAAATATACTAACAGTAGACAGACCAGAGTGATGCATCACACGTTATGAAATGATTGACCTGGACTCCCAACAGTTAAAGCGTCAAGACCTTTCCCACTGCTGTTTGCACCATTCAACATGAATCAGTATGTAAACATCTTAATGCAGAATGCGTAACACATCGTGTTCTGTAGTGTGTGTATAGTACGAGCACTCTTAATATCTTCAACTGTCTTATTTCCTTTATATTTGATGTAGTTATTGTATCATGCCTCCTTGCTGCACAGGTAACTTCCCCCAGTCTGGTAATACAGAGCTGAGCTCAGCTGAAGAAAAAGGCTTATGCTACTTAAGCTAGGAACTTAAAGCATTGAGTGTGTTTCTGCATTAGTCACTACATTATCACAGTCTGTCTTCATTATCATATCACTGCCATTTACCAAACTTTATAATCTTACCCTGACACATCAGCTTACTGAAATATACTCCGCTCAGAAGCTTGTGGGGGTGTCCACTGTTGAATGAATCTATTATCCTCACACATTTCAAAATCTGTCTACTTTAGAGGTCAGGTCGTAAATATTAAAAATGCATGATATGGTCAGGAGAGTTGAGGTCAGAATGACTGGTGTGGTTTATAATCAGGGTTGCAACTATTTTCTCTTTGTAGTCAGTGAGTAACAGCAGATGTAGGCTGGTACTCCGCTTATAATGTTGTTGTGATGAATGTCTGAACAAACAAGTAACAGTTTACGCATGCGTTAGATGCAGCAACATTAGCATTTATTCTGAGTTGTGTTTGTGACTCAGAGCAGTGGGATGAGAGCGGTTAGAGTGAACCAAAAAGTAAAGTTGCAAGCCATAAAACCTAAACAATGAGCTGACAGATACAGAAATGCTCTTTAGAGCTGAGGGCAGGGCTGGGACAATGTGCTTTACCCCCAATTTCAGATACTATCAGGATACTCAGGTGCCAATTCAATATGTATTGCCATTTTTAAGTATTGTGATTCTACAAGAACTGTGACTCAGTACTGAGATTTATATGGATCTTTTTCTTTTTACTTTTTTAATAATAGACCATGGAAAAAAGGTGAACTTCTAGAGACTGTATTTCATAAGAGACAAGTAGGGCTGCCCGACCAGAAAAGTTGGCAAGATTTTATTGGTCATATATTGGCAAAAAAAAAAAAAGGTCGATTATGAGCTGTACCTCGTTAGAATACATCAAAACCTATGTGACTGGACCATTTGGGACACAGGAAGTGACCGTGCTTAGCAGTCAATTTCCATGGCTGGTACCTGCGGTTATTCTACAGGCGAACCCAAGGTGATATGTCAACGTATCATCTGAAACATGTAAGTAGCTACATGCCCATTAGCCACTTAGCACAATCATTACTGCTTTGCCGATTTGCGTCATTAACAGGCGGCTCGCTCGATGTGTGTGTTCAGTGTCTTTCTCAGACCTTGAACTGAAACCATTGTGTTGCCCTGCCCAAAATATATAATTTAATGATTAAATAAATATCGTAAACATGTGGGCGACTCATTGACTAAATGATGACTATTGGTCAACTTGGAAAACTTTTCGGGGGCAGCTCAAGAGACGAGGACATAAGTATTTTTTGGACATCAGTTTTCCTAAAATAATGTGTCAGAGAGCCACTTTGTTAGCACGCAGGTCGCAGTAACAGTAGCTGTCAAAGCTAGAAAAAAACTGCAAGATGACTAAGCTATTACTCAACAGTTTTCAGGTGATTACCAGTGATGCAAGTTTCCTTTGGCATATCTTGCACTTTACATTCGAGGGTCATCTTCACAAATTTTAAAGCTATTCCAGACTTGTGAGTTTCTTAACATCTTGCTGGCATATCTGTTAGCCTGTCACATGTAGTTAATCAGCCCCAGATTCAGTAGAGCTGGACTGCTGGTAACATAGATGAGAGCAAGTCAGAGTCCCAAAACTACCACAAACAACCTGCTACTAGCAGACTATTTGCTGGGAGGAGAGCAAGCAAAAGCTCCAGAGATGGACCTTAAGTAGCAGCTGTAACAACTTGAATTTGCCCGCTGCGAACCCGGTGACGGCGTTCACGTCGGGCTGGGTCTTATTTGTGTAAAAGAACAAAAAGTTTGCTGGGCTGGCAGAATTCAAGTTGCTATTAGAGCAACTGAATGTACTCTGATTATCCGCCATTTTGTGCTTTCTTGCTTTAGCTTCGTTTTTCTTGAAATACTTTCTTTAAATACGGCATGACGTTGCTCATAGATTACCACAATAAAAGCAACACTGTTTTTCTACCTCCACATTTAAGTTATATTGATTCAGGCATTGAAGAATCAATTTAAAAACAAAACATGGTGCTTATGCTTTGTGTGTTCATCACTACCAACTATCAACACAGAGTTATTTGACTAATTATTGATATAAGAATAGTGATTGGTGTTTTAAATCACTCTCAGATTGCGCTGCTTATAGTAGTGTGATGTATGTCGGAGAAGGAGTCTGGACTGCCTGTGCTAATTTTAATGTCATAAATGTAAAAATTGTCCAAACATTTTCCAACTTGCCTTCCAGGTGCATCAATTCCCTCACAAGACACTGGCTCAACAGATAAGCAGCCCCTTTATCTCTTAAACATGTCAGTGATTGTTCTGTCTCCAGATGTGCGGATATCGCTCCTCTCCCATGGCCATGTTTAAAGATCAAAAATCATGAAAGACCCACATGAACTCAGGGATTTATATCTGGTCGCAAACTCATGAATTCACACTCTCAGGCCGCTCTTTTTATCCCTGTCTGCATCAGTTTTTGGGCTATCTGCTCTCGTCATCAAGTAACAATGTCGGCTGTCCAACAGCTACACTGAGTTTGTGTTTGCACTGAGCGAGTAGTAGCCTCCCTCGCTGCAGCCTGGGGATGATGAGCTGCAAAATATTTCAACTGTGTGGCCAGCAAGAGAACACTTAAAATGCTATGTGCAGATGTGCTGTAGATCACAGTTATCAGCTGTGGCCAGCTGAATGCTAATGGACGGCAGTGCAGTGAACCCATGTAACACCATTTGATATTATATAACTTCTTCTCCTCTTAAACTTAAACTCATCAGTCCAAACAAATCCTTATTCTGTTTGCATTTAGTCACATTCCACTCAGAAAGACCAGATGTTTCTGTCTGTTTATCACTGAAAAACACTTCTTCTAGTCTTTTCATGCTTTTCTAAAGAAGGCCTTTTGCGTGTGTACACATTGTTAATGTCCATGCCATAATACGCAGCACATCTTTAGTGCTTGGTTTCAAGCCAAAGGATGTCCTTATCCCAAGAAGTTCTCTTTCTTACAGTCATTCATCAGCCATTTCAAGGTCTTTGTTCAGGACTTAATTTAACACAGTCGCATAATTTATTTTGTTTTTTGGCCATTAAAAAGAGTTGTTGTGTGTTAAACCAGAGAGAATATCAAGTCAACAAATTAAGCCCCCCTCCTTTCAAAAATTGTTTTCTTATGTTTACCCCCCCTAAAATGTCTGGCCTTTACTGTACTGTCTTGTATCTGTGCAAAGTTTGTCACCAGAGAGGTGTTTTCACGTTCCTCTGCAGAAGGGAGTGATGTCTGTGCTCTTTCCTGCAATCTGAGATTCAAATGAAGCGGCAACCTCCAGGGCTGAAAAATGAAGCCAACACAGAGGTGCCAAAAACTGCAGTTCATCCAATGGCCACGGAAGCCAGACAATCCCCATAGACACCCGTGTTAAAATGGCCAACTTCACAGGGATATAAACATGTTTACAGCCTGGTACAAAAAAATACTTTTGGTCTCTGTAACTAATGTCCCCCCTGGTGACAGTTGTACGAGGGATGAATTTTATGCAACTCACCAGTTTACATTTTATCAGGACCTAAAGCTATGTTAGTTAATGAAGGGCGGGGCCGCTTTGAGTTACAGGTTATCTACTGATAATATCCTCAGCTTCTTTGTCAGATCCACCCTCTTGTCCAAATACGGTCACTTCTGGCTCCAACAGAACAATAGTGATGGCTGAAATGCAGAACTGGAGGCTTCAAAACAAGGATACAAAAACCACTGCGTGACATCATAATAGCACCATTCACTATTTTCACAGTCTATGATTCAAATGTTCACCAGGAATGCTGGCCAAGCTAGCCAATCGCTGTCTCATATGGGAAACACATAACAACAAGAGAACAGACTTTAACACAGCACTGGCAAAGAAGCCTAAAACCCCCTGTGCAGAGCGTTGAGAGCAAACATGGTAGTGTGAGCAGTTTTTGGATGTAAACTGGATCCAGGAGCTTCTGTCCACTATCTACAAAAAACCCAAGTATAGCCGATATCATTGTATGTTTAACAACCGCTAACTCTATCAGCCACAGCCCTTTAGCCTACAAGCTAACAGGCTGACAAACAATATAAATAAACGATACTAACTCCACTAACCATTCGGATTTATCTGCTGATTGCAGATTTTGGTGTACAACAGACTTGTAATCTGAGTCTGGGTATAACCGAGACGAGGGGTGGGTGATATGGCCCTTAAGTAATATCACAATATTTCAGGGTATTTTTGCGGTAATGATATTCTTGACGATTTTATGATACCAGAAGTATCGCACATTCACATATATGTAGTTTTTTGTCAAGCCGCGAGCGTCACGTACATTAACATACCAAAGGTTTATGTCAAAATCACTTGACGACACAGTCTCCCCTGTGCACATGGCGATAAAGGAGAGAAAGAGATGCTGTGCTGCTGCCGGAGGAGCCGCTGAATGAGTTCCCTCTGAGCAGTAACTCCCTAAAAGAGTCTCAGAAGTCCGGGGTTCCTCATAAAACATTCAGGATGCCACAGTTTATTGCACACTACTGAAGCTGCTCCCCTTTTTGGAACCACCATGGAGTCTGTAAATATTTCCCTTTCAGCCATGCCTGTTGTTGCCTTGTCAACAGTATGACGTCAATATGTCAACAAGTTGAAATATGGACTTATCACGGTGCGAATTTTTCAGATGATATTAAAAATTATATTGGTTTTATCGTGAACTAGATGATATGGCACACCCCTAACTGAGACTCATTCATGTATGGCTGAATCTCTTTAATGTTTCCCCGAACACTAGCCCTTCTGTACACGGTTCATTCACCAGTCGACCAAGTGCGAGCAATGCTATAAAGAGCAGAAAGCAAAAGAGTGGTTTATCGTTAACGAACTTCTCAGTGAGGCAGAAAGAGAAGACCTGCTTCCAGGCCCCCTGTTTTAGATTTTTTAAGCTATTATGAGGGAAAACAATGTGAAACAAAATATTAGTATCAATAGAAGTATCACAACTTGTCTATCGAGAGATTTCAAGCTGCCTTTCACTGTCACTGTGGTGATGTTCTACATGTAAATACTGTGTGAAGGAAACGTTGAAAAACTAACAAAAGCTTCCTGTTCTAGAGTTTGTAGTGTGTGTGTGTGTGTGTGTGTGTGTGTGTGTGTGTGTGTGTTTGTGTGTGTGTGTGTGCGTGTGTAGAGTTACATAATATATTTTATTCACCCTGGAGTCAGGGTAGCTAAAAAAGGCTGACTCTGAGGTCATTTAATTAAGGTAAATAATTAAAAAAGTAATTTCACTGGCTTTACTGTAATTATTTTCATAATAAACGTGCCTTACCTGTGTCTGAATTGATGAATGTAAAAGGTCAGGGTTTTAAAATCTTTCTTTGGGTTGAAGCTTCAAAACTGGCACCATTTCTACCTTTTTTTCCCTAAAACATATTTAGACACCTAAACTCCACAATTGCCCCAAACTGAACCCAAACCAAAAAAAAGGGGGAGGGAAAGAACATTCCTTACTCCTAGAAAATGTAATAACCTAATACACTAATATAATACCTGCCTCCCCTGAGGTTTTAATGTCTCTCTGGCAGCAGACACACACGCCAGACCTGTGCTGGATCTCAGCCACAAGTGCCTCAGTGGAGATTTAGTGGCTTGATGTGAGGGAGAACGATCCACATCACTTTCATTGTCTTTTGGCTCTGAGAAATGTCTTTGTGTTATTATAAAGTTTTAACACCCATGAAGGGAGATTGTGATCAGTTGTAGAAAGACAATTTTGTCAGTGACATAAACACAGCATTGAAAGGTTTTTAAAACAATGGTCAGTTACCCAGAGTGCTTTGCACAAGTCTCTCTTTAGTAGGTATGGATATCATTAAGACTTGACTGACACTACTATTATCGATGCTCCTTAAAGACTCGGTACTTCACTCTTGGTTCTTTTTCCATTTCTAAATAATTGATTTATAGAAAATATACTTGTTGAAAAAATCAGAAAAGGAGTTAAACAGTGAGGCTACATACAGACAGCTGTCATTTAAATTTACTATTAGCTGAACTAGTGTGCTGTCCTGGTCTCTCAGCCGTGATGGTGGATGAGAGACTGCGGACAGAGCATATTAAAATATCACTGTCTACATGTTCATGTACACATGTTCATGCCTGCTGAACACATGTAGTGGTGAAGTATTGGCTCTTTTACTTGCTAAAATTAAATTTCACTCACAGTAACGAGTGTAGCTGCCATCAGCTCGAGTAATTTTCGAGTTGTCTTCACTTTGCTTCCACCACGGTGTTGAAATTCACAGGACCACATATGATTATTTATCATTTGGTAAAATCTAAACTGGAGATTTAAAGGCTTTTTCCTCTGCATGCTCTTTGTCTTCAAACAAAGAAAGCTAAGTGACACCCATCTCCAGGAGGTCTCACCTCACACCTCAGTGAGACACAAGTCTCACAACTTGATTGGACAGGACTGTTACAGTGACGTGCCTCTCTGTGATGTCACCAAACTCTGTAGAAGGTCTGCTCCCTCCAAGCCTTCTCTCTTGCTCTGGAGCTACAACAGCACACTCTCTTGCTCCAACTGCGGAGCAGCCCACACCTCTTTCTGGCTGGGCCTGGACCAGCACAGAGGCCAAGACCCTTACTCCATAGCCCAAACCACTAAAGGGAAGGCAGTTGATCACAGACTCTCTTGCAAACACAAGGTTTGCAACTAGCGTTCCAGCAATGAAGAGAACCAAGTGAGTCAGCACCCAGCGTCTAACTCTGCTAAACCATGAGCCCTGAGCGACGTTAGTTAAAGCTAAGTGTTTAGTTTGCTAATACTGTTCACAAACAGATTCTTGCACACAACGAAACCATCTCTGCACCAATCCAGACCATTTTCAACACAAACACATTGACATAGACTCATTAACAAATAAGGTTTCACCAGAGCTACACCCAAACAGGCATCTCCAAGTTCCCGCTTCTTTTCCTTTGTCTGTCCTGACAACATGGTCAGACAAACACCTCCCCCGATCTGAAGCCAGCTTTGATTCAGCCATCTTGTAGTTCTCTGTTGTTCGCCATTTTGTTTTGTAGGACAAACGGCTCTTTGATCACCACACCCGCCTTTGTCTTTCTCCTGCTGTCCGTTTACTGTTGCACAAGAGTGAATGAATAGTCAACCTCTGTTGCGTCTAGAACTCTGAAATTCTTCAGGCATTACCATTAACTTTGGTTGTCGTCATTCATTTTAGCAAATTTTATGAGACTGATAGCTTTAACTGGCTCTCATTTTTCCCTTTTTTGGGAATGGTGCCCCACAAGATGATTTAATGTTAATTAAGTCACATTATTTAACATGATTATTAATTATTAATAATTATTATTAATTATTTCCCATAGCCAATTAAATCCCTACATATTTGGTGTCCCTTGGTGAGACCTAATATATTGATCCCAACATATTTTGGTGCCTCCATGTGAAGCCCGAATTTATGTTCCCAACAACGGCCTCTCTGCTGTTCACTGACTTTACTCTGTGTCATGTGCATGCTTGAGTGTGTAGGTCAGCCCCAGCACAGAGCGCAGGTGAGAGGCTGCAGGATGATAATAAATTAAACCAAAATGTTTTATAACTATTGATAAAAGAACCAAAAATGTCAGAGCTTATCAATTCCACTGTCTGTGATAATTTAGCCGCAGGAATCATTCAGTACTGGGTTTCAGTACCCGTGCCTACTCTTTATTCCTCTCCTTGTGCACTTCCATGGAGAGTACATGTAATCTACAACGCCATTTCAAATACATGATGTTTTATGACAAGCAAACAGAACCTCCACACAGCCTGACACGGGCACGCTCACTTATTTGTCAGCTCACAGCCCATTACGTCTTTGTGAGTGAAGCAAACTTACAAGTTGTTAGTGTGCAAATCCAAATCCTTCACAAGCTAATTATTGTGTCACTTTGTCAGCCTTTACTGCACTTTCTTAAAATGTCTGAACTGCCATGTCTGCATCAATTCTACTGACACCACCAACAGCAGCAGTTACTTCATATAACAATACGATAATAATCAGTTGTCGTCAGAATAAAAAGCATAATGCTGCAAATTTTATGGCTATACAAAGCAAGCATGCCTTTCCAGAAAAATAAGTGGTGGCATTTATATTTGATGTTTCCCCTGACTTTACTCAACCTTTACCTTCCCCTCAAACTATCACTCATTTATACTGAGATTTATTTAGAACTGGAGCAAACCTGATTTTTAATGGTGCAAGGGATTTAAAGGTGTTGGGCAGTGCTCATTAAAAGCTATTACCCAAATTATTGGGATATACAGAAGTTGTAAGACCCATCGATTCACGCAGTTTAAGTATAGCAATTTGAGTATTTATTTTAACTACATAAAATGTCATTAAAAAAACTCTAGGTGAATTGCAGACTTTAAGTGAGTGGCCAGTTGTACTGAAAAAAATGTCATGTTCTTTGTGTAGATAAAGCAGCCTCCTCTTGGCATGTCATGGTACTTGGTTGCCTGTCATTGCATTCACAGATATTTTTTCTGCTACTTCTTGATGGATTTAACAAGAAAAATGTCAACTTACATTTCAGTTTCAGAGCTGTGTATGTCTCATATATCAAAACTAAAAGGGGAGATCTGCTTGACGTAGGGCACCTTCAAGGCAGATGTTTTTATAACAAAAACACTATGACATATTGTGTAAACCATTATGCATCAAAAAGCCCTTATGTTCAGTTATCACTGTTACATATTGTCTGGCTTACACTGCTTTTCTCTTTCAGTAACCTAACAATGTTTGAGTAATAAACATTTCCACATCTGCAACTCAGTCTCTCCCAACTCGTGAAGTACTGAAACTTGGGAAGTGACCCTCTGTGTCAGAAACAGATGCACAGAGGCCCTTAAAGTGTGATTTATACTTGTGTGTCAGCTCGATGCAACGCCTACGTCATAGCCTACACATGTGGTCTATGCTGTTGTGAGCTTTTATACTTGTGTGGTGGTGTGTCTGTGTCACCCTATAGTTACACCTCCAAAACACTAGTCGGCGGCAGGGTTTCTGTGAAGTGCTGAAAAGTTAGTTGATCCCAAGCCCACCCAAAACACATTAAACATGGGTTAATAGCAACAGGTTCAAACACAAGTACATAAATCATCTTCCCTTTAATTGGCAACATTCACAAACAAAGCATTTGTCTTTTGCTGGACACATTTTCCCCACAAATACAACATGCTAATGTTTTTAGCACAAGCCTATGGCGTTTTACATTGTATAAATTAGCCTAACAGCAAGTAGACTTTTCCTCCACTCATATGAAGCCAGGGACAACAGCAACATTTAACAAAGGTAATCTTACAAAATATGACTCCATTACAACTCACAAGGTTCACTGAAAAAAACAACTGTTTCATACAACACACATTTTCCAAACAAATATAGCATGCTAACGTTATTAGCACAAGCCTATTGCACTGTATATTGTATAAATTAGCCAAGCAGTGAGTGGAGATTTCCTCTGCTCAAATGAAGGCGGGATGAATCCCGAAGTATAAATCCCCTGGAGACTGCTGTTTGTGTCCTGTGTGAAACCAAAAGTCAACCAAGTTACATCAGTAACAAATGTACAAATGTACTTATTTAAGACCAAACCATGACGGAAAATTAGACACCATCCCTGAATGTTCAAAACTGATGCTGGACGGTACCTAGAGCATCACAGTTTGATGTGTAGGGCCTCCGCCCCAGCATCTGTGTTTGACGAGTTCAGAGTGAGAACGTGTTTTATACCCAGTACATCATATCACACAAATCCTTCATTATGTATGAACTACTGAAATAATGTAATCTATTGAGTCTGGCTATTTGATTATTTGGATCCTTTTTTATCAAGTCGTCTATTTCTAATGCCTCTTTAGTCAGACAGAGGCAGACAAGTAAGAAATGACAGAGGTGATACATGACTTAAAATGATGCAGCATTTTGCAGTGAAACTGTGAGGTTCTTGAGGTGAATTGAGTGTCTGAGATAAAAAATGCTCACACCTGGAGCGAAAACCGTTACATACTTTGACATATGCATCGCTGAAGGACACCATTCTGTTAAAGGAAGAGACAGAAGAGTGTAATGGTTATTATACAGAAGAGTTAGGAAGTTAGAGATGGAGAGACATAAATAGGAACAGATGTGAAGGATCAAACATGGAGCAGTAATGAATATGGATTGATGGATCAATGCACAGTGTAGGGGTAAAACGCCTTCCTCCTTTGTTTGAGGAACATGTCCACAGGAAAATCTTGGACTTTCATTTGTCTCTTGATCCTAATTTTTCATGTTTATTTTATCAAGGCTCTGCATGTGTGCTGATAACAACAAAGTGGCAGCACTTCATGAGTATTTCATGACCATTAGAGCTCTTGAAAAAGACAGCAATTTTGTCTCACTTTGGAAAAAGAAAACACAAATTACTTCTGGCAACACAAACACAACCCAGGAAAAAAAGTAAATTCCTGTGTTTACTCACCCTGGTACAGAGCCCCACTTCAAAATCCAATTCATTTTCTCATAAGCGGGGCGAATCCTAAAACAAAGATTGAAAAGGAAAACCCATTTAGCCTCACAACACCACTTGCAACTATGCTAACTTTGGCTTGTCTGAATAATTTAACTCATGACCAGTTATGTCTGGGTCGTGTTTATGGAGGGAGCTATAGAATTAAGGAGTGAGTGTTCTTGCTGATGCTATTTGCTTAATAATTAAAGAATACAGTATGCTGACTACATTGCCTGTTGGCCATTTTATCTGAGACCAACACCAAAATAACTCTAAAGCCTGTACACAGCTGTAGCTGGTGTACATGTATTAAGTATGCTGTCTTTATAGTTAGCCGTTCATTTTATTGAAAAGGTCAAATATACAAAATGGGCTTTTTATCCTTTAAATATTCTGATATAAACCTAAATTTAGATTTAATAAGCAGCTGTAACCACAAAGTAAACGGGCTAAACAAGCAGACCAGGTATGCTCATTATCTCTGTATCAGTACAAATAGTCAAAAACCTAATGCCCTTCCACAAATTAGTGTTTGTCGATAGTGTATTCTTTGTAAATTACAACAGATATGTGTGGTGTTCTTTTTCTGTAAGGCAAGGGTGTCAAACATATGGCCCGTGGGCCTGAACCGGCCCGCCTAAGGGTCCAATCTCACCCACTGGATGACTTTGCACACCTCGTAGTGATGCATTGGTGAAGGCTAAGGGGTGCCAGGTTTCAGGACAATTGAACACAACAGTTCTTTTCTTTAACTTTAGTTTGGTGTGGTGATGTCAGGATTACTATACAGGAGAGGAAATGTATAGAAAAGTGCACATGTAATGACTGTGAGAAGTAGCTTCTGCTCTAGTATTATCTGGGGAGCTCTAATCATTGGTCATAACTGCGGTGGTCATCTGTGCTCTTATGCCTGTGTGAATCTGCCATGACTGTACTTTGTCATTGCCTCCCATATTTTGCCAAACACAGAGGTTGTGTGAAAAGTAGCTGTTTTTGCTGTTTCTGCTCTCTACAAGCTGGTGTATTCAGCTCTAATAAGTCAAATAAAAGGCTGTTGACAGGTCTTCTGTAGCATATATGAGTAAAAGATAATGAATGAATGACTATGCTAGCTTTGATTGGTTAATTAGGCTAGTTAACAGAAGAGGCTGGTTCGGCTCAGGGAGGAAGTGGACAGTCTTGAATCACACACGCACAGAGGCAGTAATGCTATTTAGTACGGTACCATGTATTGAAATAATAAATAGACAAAAACAAATAAACAAACAATATTCAGCAAAAACGGTTTCCTTGAGTGACCATACAGAAATGTTAAGAAATGAATACTTGCAGTTGAAATTCAGTTCAAATTCAATACCAAGCCATAAACCCTAAGCAGCATAAAACAACCCAAATTAATACGTCTCCCTTCCAGGTTATGAGAATCAGTAGTTCAAAATGAGTGTATCACGTAGTCCATATGAGCAGAGTGTTTGTGGGTGTAGGGGCAGTGTGGGGCAATGTTCCTAAATGTCTGTTATGGCTGCAAGGAGCCTCCTACTAGGACCGGCAGTGAGGTAGCTTGGCTGTAGTTCCGGGTGGGTTAGCACATCCATCCATGTAGCTTGCCATCGAACCTGACCTGCGTATAAAACAGGACCATTCATTAAATTCAGTGTACACATTATCATAATCCCATTCACTATATACACACACAATACATATTGCATTGTATCAAAATAGCAGACAATATTCAGTCACAATAACAAAAAATAAAAATAAACAGAACACCTTTACCTGAAATGTATTGAAATAGTATTCAAATAATATGAAAGGTTTCTGTCATCATCGTTATCATGATTATCAATTGTCACTGCTGATACAACTTTTAAACATACATTCATTCCGGTAAATGCTTCATCAATATACACAGTATACACAGTAATTCAAACTGCAGTTTGGTAATGCTAGCCGTGAAGCTAATCGGTCCCATTACACATAATGGAGACGGCTAAGCTAAGCTAGCGCCATATAAACAGTACAGACACTCAACGGTTCGCTTTCTAGTGACAACCTCGGGGCACATGAGACAGAACACAGCGATAGCGCGGTAGGTGGCTCCTGGAAGTTAAGGGTCGTTACAGTAAGTATTAAACCGACATATATATATCCACGAAGCAACAGTTAGCTCTCCAACTCACCTGCAGCAAACATCTGTCACAACCGCGGCTCGGCAGCACGGAGGCTATTTCCTGATACAACTTTTGCTGCACTGATTGGTGGCAAGCAGTCACGTGACAGTTTAACCTACTTTTTTAAGGCAATAGGCTGCATTTTGCATCCAGGTTACACTTCTCTCTTCACGTTAATGTCAGGTGTTGCATTCTCTTAGTTCACTCTACACATTTCTGTCCATTGCGAGTCAGATTAGGCAATTGCGGAGTCAGAAAATCGTGCCGTGACTTGGCCGACAGACATGACAAACTACACGATGGTCCACACCAATCATCCCTGGTGATCTTTCACGACGTGTGTGATGTCATCGGGTTATTCTTGTCCTATTTTTATGACTATTACTACTATGTCAGTCACTGTGTTTGTTCATATGCCAGCTGAAATGTTACTGTATAGCTCCTGCCACCAGATGGCAGGAGCTATATTGGAAGCACCACATGCAAACGTGCAAGTCACTGAATCCTCCACAATAAGTTCCTGCACATGTTTCACAATAGAAGCCCTTTTTTTAGCTTTTAATTTGAAACAGATACAGGAAGTGTTGAGTTTGAAATGATGCAATGATGCAAATGGAGCGGTTTATGGTGTCGTAGACTATGGAAAAATTTTTAGAAATATTTTGAAATTTCATTTATTCTTCTGAAGATGTCACAGGCTGTTTGTCATCTGTTTTGTAAATGGACTAATGTATTTAAACGTATTTCTTTAAACAAAAAAATGGGAAAAATTTGGAGGTGTTTGTTATCATAGGATATAATGCAATGGTTTTACTGGTGCGGGCCACCTGCGATCAAATCGGACTGTATGTGGCCCATGAACTAAAATTAGTTTGACACCCGTGTTGTAAGGCCTGACAGATTGGGTGTCAGTATAATACACTATCTAAAGGCCTTTAAATTCTATGTTAATATAGCAGAAATTATAAAAGGTAGTATAAATGAGACATCCCAGAGCGTGGTTTCCAGAAGGAGACTGAAGGTCCTGAGACATCCATCTGGGATGTCTCAGGACCTTCAGTCTTCTTTTGGAAACCACGCTCTCCCTCCAAGCTGGCTACTTTCTCCCAGTCAGCTTGAATCTCTGTGAACAAAAGGAGACCCCCAAGTGTATTTAACTAAATAGCACAAGTCCATGAAGTTAAAATACTACGAACAGCTTGTGCAGCATTATCCAAGTGTTTTGTAATGATTACTCCAGTCCAAATAGCTTATATGTACTTCATTACCTCTAACACTTAGCCCCCTAACAGCTGTTTTATTTTTGAAAGGATGAATAGTCATGTGCCTTGTTGCAGTAGTCTTTGGGGACACTGAGACAGTGTGCAAGAGGAACCTCCTGGAAGATGCACACAACCTCTTCACAGTTCCATAAACAGAGAGCTGCAAATAGGAGACAGTGGGAGTACATTTACAGGCTTTTTTCATCAGACACAAGTAAATTGTTTGGATACAAACAGCTTGGATTTTGCTGCCCAGGCATTAGCATTACACAAATGTGATGGTCATGTTACGGTTATTGTCAGTAAACAACCAGGGCCTAATCACTTGTGCTGTTTCCGGCCAGACTGAAATCTGAACATAGCCAACTGAATATCTGGTGTCGTAAGAGCACCTGAAAGTCATACTATCAAACATATGTTGCTAGACATGAGGTAAATGATCTCACCAGCATGTCACTGGAGAACTGACAGCATCTTAAAGGGACAGTTCGCCCCAAACTCATTAAAAAAAAATAATTTTTTACCTCTTGTGCTATTAATCAGTCTGGATTTTTGTTTTTTTCTGTGTGAGTTACCGAGTATTGGAGATATCAGCTGTAGAGATGTCTGCCCTCTCTCAAATATAATGAAACTAAATGGCACTTGGCTTGTAAAGCTCAAAGTGCTGAAAAATAGGTTTGAAAAACTCAACAGCAATGTTTCTTTCCAGAAACCATGACCTGGCTACTCAAGATAATCCACAGACCTTGCTGTGAGCGTTTTTCTTTTTTGTTTGTTTGTCTTTGGTGCTTTGAGCGCCACAAGCAAAGTGCCATCTTGTTCCATTATATTGGGGACAAGGCAGACATCTCTACAGCCAATATCTCCAACACTTGGCAACACACACCAAAACAACATAAATGGGTAAATAGTCCTACAGGTATCAAGAAAAATGTATTTTTCATTTTGGGGTGAACAGTCCTTTCAAGTCATTATTGTAAAAAATGAATTAATTAAAGAATATGGTCTTTAAATGTCAAACAGCTATGATTTGTTTAAGAATCACAGTGTAAATGTAAATGACATAAGAGCATAACTTTCACCCTAAATGAGAATGCATGACCAGTTTCTGATGAGTGTCCATCTTCTTATATACTGTAAAGCTTACCGTAACTTCAATAATAGCCGGGCTATCATTTGCTGAAACCACTGATATCAACAGACCTATATTTGGGACAGGCCTTTAATTCCTTTCACACAAAACTGTTGTTCAGCAAAGATGGGACATATATTCAAATTGTTTGTTTAAACCAGTATGAACTTGTTTAAAAATTGGCTTAATTTTTATGAAAAATGCTTTTGATTCTTTTGATCTGAGGACCCTTACGGAATAAAGGAATATGAATAACTTAACAGGGTAATCGAGAAATAGACACATAATGTGAGGTAGCCAACAACCTGGTTTTATACATCCAAAGAACTTCCATAAACATAAAGAACTACTTGGCAGCCAGTTCAGGCCTCTAATTTAGACAGGCTTTTATCTGACAACATGTGTCGCCACACTGGGCTAGTAAAAGGGACTAGGTGTTAAATTGGGACTAGGCTTTCAATTAAAGTTTTACCGTTCATGTGTTCGCTCTTTAGCAGAGAGTCAGATGAGAAGACTGACGCTATTGTCATATCGTTAAATATCAGGGTAGCTTTGACAGCTAATTAGTGAGGGTGTAAATCACTAGTTTTATCATGATACAGTATTAAATTGATTATTTGGACAACGATACAGTATTTGGCGATATCACAAAGTCTACCATGTTACAATTTATATTCAATTAAATTCAGAGTCCTGTGATCGATATTGATGCCACCCTTTAATTTTCTTTTAGCCATTAAGGATAAAAACAACATAAATAAATGTAACCAGTTTTGTGCAGTAAGGTTTATTTTAAATTGACTCCACTAACATACATAAAACAGCACACAGAATAAGTTAACCTTCAGGGCTTTGTACCAGAAAGCTCTTTGTACATGAAATCTTTTCATTTAAACAAAAACATGATGTTTGTCCTGAAACTTCAGAGCTGTCTGGTCAAAAGCCCTGAAGGCAAATTTCTCCTGACAGCCATAAAATACAGACTGATCATGACGTACTTTTACAAAGGTATAAAAACTGTCCAAAAAACTGAAAAACAGTTGTTTTTCACTAGTCAGCATCATTAGCTTTAGCACTTTTACATTGCATAAATAAGCCTAGCAGTTAGTGCATGTTTACTCTCCTCATACCTCAACAAATCACATGTATTGTTGTAGTGTTTCTTACTCATCATTGGTTTAAATTACTGCGTCTCCTTAGAGAACAGCAGGGTTGAATTTCAGCCTGCATACATGTTTTTTCAGCCGAACATTGCTGAAACAGGGCAGCTACTGTTCTGCCAGAAATTTGTGCAACGTCCGACCAAGCAGGTATCATATTTCTTGAATATTTTATCATGGTTAACATGTGTCTTGGGTAAGTAGCGTTATCCTAATTGTCTTTTTCCTGGCTGATTGCTTGAGGCTGTTTGACACTGGGTGTGGTTACAAGATGGCTTCTCATTCGGAATGAAATAAATCTGAATGAAATTATTCGGTATTAAAGTCTTTCCAGGTAATTTACATGGGAAATATTCATGCCGAATGAGGGTTTACGACGGAGAGCAGTTTAATCGCCTTTTAATCGCCTTTATTTGGGTCCGTGCAAGGTTTGGGGCACGGAAGGTTTCTGATTGGATAGGGGGCGGGGCGGATGTTACTTGTTTACGTTTACCGGAAGAAAACACTGTAGTCCTCAGTGCCATTTGCAGAAAAACGAGTTGCAATAGCTCAGCATAAAAATACATGAAAAACAGTAGCCAAGGTTAAAAAAAACAATGAATAAATACATAAATAAGAGTAATAAAGAGACAGGTGCCCCAGTAGATCAACCGACACTCACTTTGGACAAAGTGCATGAATATAAAGTGCATTATTTATACACAAGTACAAGAAATATAAAGCATACACCATACATTGTTAAGTATGTGATATGAAGTTGTTAAGGCTATGCACAGCACTGGGAAAGAAACTATTGGCAGACCGAGAGAAAGAACATTTGATAGAACAATAGTGTCTGCCGGATGGAAGAAGAACAAAAAGACCAGCACCAGGGCGACCAGTAGGGTCGTTTACAATACCAAAGGCACAGGAAGAAGCCTAGAGCCATAAATGACATCAAGATCTGGCAGGTCAGCACCAGTGGTCCTGCGGGTGGACCGAACAACTCTGTTTAAGGATTTTCAATCCTGTACAGTTAGATTACCAAACCACACTGTAAGCGAGGAGGTAAGAATGCTTTCAATCACGCAACGATAGAAATTTGATAAAATCTGGCAGTTTAAGGTGAATTCCTTTCATTTGCTCGGAAAAAAAGCCATTGCAATGATTTTTTTAAGAGATTAGCAGTGATGGTGACACCCAAGAAATTTAAAACTACTCACCATCTCATCCTCCGTGCTGTTTATGGTGAGAGGGAGATGGGATTCATTCTTCAAAGTCAGTAATGACTTCCTTTTTTTTGGAAGCATTTAAGATTAGATTGTTGTTCTCACTCCAGTTGACTAAATTGTTCTCACTCCACTTGACTAAATTTTTTACCTCAGATCTGTAGTGTGACTCATCATTTGAGTTTATCAGGCCAATGACGGTTGTATCGTCAGCATACTTTACGATCAGATTTTTATGGTGAGAGGCAGTACAGCTGTACGTACAGACAGAGAACAGCAGAGGGCTGAGAATAGCCGGTGCTTAAACAAGTTCATCAGATACACAGTTACAGATTCTGACTCTTTGAGGTCTCGAAGTTAAAAAGCCAAAAAAAATCCATTCACATACAGCATCACACAAACCAAGACACTGGAATTTATGAATGAGATTTGAAGGAATAATACAGTTAAAAGCAGAACAATAGTCTATAAAAAGCATTCTGACATAGGTGTTTCCCTTATCCAAGTGTGCATAGCCAGAGTTCAAAGCAAAAGAAACGGCATCCTCCACAGACCTATTTTTCCTACAAGCGAACTGCAGAGGATCAACAGAAACAGGAATCTGACATGTAATATAATCCAGTACTAGCCGCTCCAGGCATTTCATTAACACAGAAGTAAGAGCGATGGGCCTGTAATCATTCAGACAGGACACAGGTGACTTTTTAGGTACTGGAATTATGATAGATTCCTTGAAGCTATGTGGAACAAGGCGGTGCTCCAGTGACATATTGAACAAGTCCGTGAGCACAGGGGAAAGCTGTTCAGAACCTAACCTAGCAACCCGAGGAAGGATGCCGTCTGGACCTGCGGCTGTCCTCATCCTAGTTGTGGACAGAACCTTGCAAACCTCATCTATTGACAACAACCTTGTTCTGCTAATGCTTCGTCTGTTGAGGAGGAGAAAGGAGGCAGAAGGTCGAAGATGGGAGACAGAAAACCATGCTTTGGTGAATGGAAACCGGTGAGTGCAACTAGTCGCGCACGTGCTATATGTGTCATCGTGGCAGAAGAGCAAGGAAACAAGCACACGCAGAAAGACCGGAATAAACTTAAAGAGGAATGAGTGTATACAAGTGCGAGAAATTCTTTCTTTTGGAATTAGAAATATTCCAGCCCCTTACGTCTGATTGAATTTTTAATCGCATTGGCCATTTCCGGTCTGTATTAGGTGTTTACAAGATCACTTTTAATAGGAATGAACTTTTATTCCGAATGAAAAGAGAATTAAACTGTCCATGTAAACGCACTCACTGACACAATTTCAATTTGAATTAATGTTTTCACTTTGCATTGATGACATTAGATGTTGGTCATTGAGTCTTGAGTCACCCATCAAGCTTGATAGAGTGTTACACCCATTCTGATTAGCTTACTTTAGCTAATAGACTGGAAACACAGGAACAGCTAGCCTGGCTCTGTAACAAAGTACCAAAATTTATTTTATCAGCATCCACAAAGGTTACTAATTACCATGTTATATATTGTTTCTCTTAACCTGGCGAAAGTGGTTTTCGCATGGGGGTTACACACTGGACTACTTCTTGGCTCTAAGCAGTTGCCAGGCAACCGGTAAAGACTCCAAGTAGCTTGTCCCAGAATGACTGACTTCATTGTTCATCATTGTTCATTGTTGACTCCAATGTTCAAGATGTGCACATGCAGGGAATCCAGGACAAGCACACGTGAACAAATTGCTGCAGGTGCTTTGCTTGCAGGATTGTCTATAATGTCTTTCAGTTTCTTTGCTCAAGGGGGCATTTTCTGTAGTTTGCTATCATATCTATCTGCCAATGTGAGAGAAGTGTGGCAGTAAGGCATTGAAGAGGTTGTGCGTTGTATCCTTAAATATGTTAGAGGTTTCAGGGACATGTCAACATGTACAGTGGTGGAAAAAAGTTTTCGGACACCCCATGCATTTGTGAAATATTGCATTAAGAATCACTCTTAGGTCTTCAAGTGCAATTTCTTTTAGTACAGTCACAGCCAAAATACTAAATAAATCCTAAAAAAGCCATCAAAAGCTTAAATTGATTGGTTCCATAAAAATACATAAGAAATTTTGAGTATTGGGTCACTTTGGTACCAGTGATGAAGGTCGTTCTTTTTATTAAAAGACACATTTTTTGTTGCCAAGCTTCGTGTCTACATAAAGCCAGCACATTTGAAAGTTCTTCAGACACAAAAATGGCTAAAACAAGGAGCCTAACGCAGGAAACATGCCTGAAGATAAAGATTCTCAGCCAGGAAGGGTACAGCTGCCGCCAGATAGCCAGGAAGTGCAGATGCAGTCCTTCAGCAGTTGGATACACTCTGCAGAGATACAGACGAACCAACAGCTTGGAAGACAAACCAAGATCTGGGCATCCAAGAGTTTCTTCAGCAAGAAATGGCCGCATCCTGATCCGCATGTGCAGGCAAAACCGCCAAATGACATCATAGGAGCTTCAGCAGCAGTGGTCAAACCAAACTGGTGTCCAGTGTTCCACCCGCACTGTACGTGGCCGACTTTTAGATCATGGCTTAAGGTCCTACAAGGCTATCAAGAAGCCCCTGATCAATGAGAGACAGAGGTTAGCCCGGCGTCGTTGGGCCCAGGCACACAAGAACTGGACAGCCAGGAATTGGAAGATGATTTTGTGGTCAGATGAGTCCAGTTTCCAGCTTTATCTTCCTCCTACTAATGTGAGGGTACGCAGAAGGCCAGGCGAAGCATTATCTCCAGCATGTACAGTACCTACTGTCAAGCATGGTGGAGGCAGTATCATGGTTTGGGGATGCATGAGTGCTGCTGGTGTTGGTCATCTCACTGTCTGTGATAGCACATTGAACAGTCTTTTAACTTGATGTTCTTTTTGTACTATATGTGTTTTTATGTATGCAACATGTTCCCTGTCTCCACGACAAATTTCTCCCTGGTGGAGACTAATAAACTAACCTAACCTACCAAGTATTGTACCATTCTCGAAACCCACATGCTCCCTTCTGCGCGTGCACTGTTCCGTCGAGGTAAAAACTGGATGTTTCAACAAGATAATGCCCCTTGCCACACATCCAAGGCCAGTAGAACCTGGCTGCAGGAGCACAGTATCCAGGTCTTGGAGTGGCCAGCTCAATCCCCGGACATGAGCCCCATTGAAAATCTGTGGTGGATTATCAAAAGGTCTGTTTCAAAGTATAAACCAAAGAATTTAGAAGAATTAAAAGCAGTAATTCAAGAAAAATGGGACAAGATTACCCCTCAACAATGTGAAAGGCTCGTGGGGAACATGCCAACCAGGATTAGAGCTCTACTACATGCCAGTGGCAGGACTACTAAATATTAATTTGATGATGTGATGGTTTAATTATTTTTTGTTCAGTTTTGAACACATTCTCTGTTATTTGTTGACTTTGATACCGACAATGTTGAGAACTGACATATTGAAACTGTCAAGAATTTAGTTTTGTTAGTTTTTCTTGTAAACATTAAACAAAAAAATAGAATTTGTATTTGTTTGTATCTGTCTAATGCAGCCACACCTTTTGAAACACAAAAAAGATTTTTCCACAAATATTTCATGATAATATTTGAGATTGTGTAAAATTTTAAGGGTGTCCGAAAACTTTTTTCCACCACTGTATACAGAAAACGCAGTACAGTCGTGACCTCTCTTTTCGATGGCAGACACAATGGCACAATATACAGTAAATACATGTTCTTTTTTCTTTCTTTTCCTTGTTGTCCTTTTGACAGTGAGGCCTACCTCACACTGCAGCTGCAGTGATGTTGGATAGTCAGCGAAGCTTGAATTGGCCATCAGGACATCTCTTACTCTCCTAAAATTGAACGAATTTCCCGGTCACGCTTCACTACAGAGGAAAATGACTTAAGGCTATATGTGGAAGGAAACGAGTGGCTTAATCAAACGTAGACCTGATTTTGCACCTTTAAGTTAATGACACTTGCACAAGTAGCGTCACGCGTCCAGTATGTGCCATCATTATCAGTTTGCTCGTAACGTGTAATGAGATTGGGCGTCCACAGCGGCATAGAAGATTTGACACCCTTGGGGTGGAAATGACTGTCAGCATTGTCAACGGCACTAGTGGGCCATGATCATCAAAAATAGATTAATTTTGATTATTTATACTCCATAAGCTATAAAGGTAAGGTCATCTCACTTATTCTGTAATAGTCTCCAGTGTTACTTTCAGGGTTCAAGGACTGTGTTGACTATGTTTTTTTGGCAGGAAAAGAAAAGTCAGTGCAAGTGGTACACATTTTGTAAACCACTGTTAAAGATGTCTCATGTTAGAGAGATATTACACAATAAAGGCGAACTCTGTTGTGGTTTGTCCACCTCAGCCTGCTAGTGTTGTGCTGCTCTACTTTACAACATCCTACAGTGCATTTTGCTTCTGCTTTAGTATGGAGCTACATTAGGGTCAAAAGTTTTGTGTGCTGGATGTATGGGCTCCAGCAGATTGACCCGACCGACCGGACGCCATCATCGCAAGCAAAACGGACACTACGCTGCGTTCACAGTGCTATGTGGAAATCGGACATATCAGCACTTAAAATGTGGCTATTGAACTGCAAAATCTGGCATAATTTATCGCTCCTATACTGCAATTGGTGCTCAGTACTGTCTAAAACAGATTTCTAAATGGAAGTTTGTCACTGGCATCAATTTTTAAACTGCCAGTCACATGAATATGGTGTATATAAGTGTTGAGTCAGAATTTTTTTAGTTCCTACGTTCCCACTGTCACTCATCATGATTCCACACCCCTCTCAGCTGATGCCACACCCCGCACGCCACATCAGGGCCAAAAGTCTGAAACTAAAAAAAAAACTGATTTGAAACTGAAAAATAAAAAGATCTGAAAGTGAAAAAAAGATTTGAAAGGAAAAAAAAATAAGATTTGAAACTGTAAAAAATAAGATCTGAATCTGAAAAGATAAAACATGTAACTGAAAAATGTCAAAAATATGTATGGAAGTGAAAAGTGAAAATAAATTATTCATTCAAAAGAATTACCAAAGTGAATCAAAATTATATTAAACCTGAAAAAAACCTTTCATACGCTTATTTTTATTTTGAATACATTGTTGTATTTTTAAAAAATCCAAGATCAACACATGAATTTTCAGTTTCAAATTTCATTTTTCAAGTACAAAACTTTTGACCCTAATGTAGCTCCATACTCTAGTATTATCTGGGGAGTTCCAGTCGTTTGTAATAGTGGCCGTGGTCATCTGTGTTCTTCTTTTTTTTTTTTTTTTTTAAGATTATTTTTTTGGGCTTTTGCTTTTAATGAACAGGACAGAGTGAAATGGGGAGAGGGGGTGACACGCAGCAAATGGTTGCAAGCCGGAGTCGAACCTGCGACCGCTGCTGCAGCGAGGCATTGCCTCTGTACATGAGGCGCTGACACTATCCACTACACTATGGACGCCCCGTTGTCTGTGTTCTTAATCCTGTGCGAATCTGCCATGTCCGTACTTTGTCAAGTAAAATTTCAAACATGAATTACCATCCATATTTTATATCCACAGAGATCATGTGAAAACATTAGTCCCTTGAAAATTAGCATCTTGGTGATTTAGCGTTTTTTTTGGTTGTTTTGTTTTTAGGCCAAGATGAAAGTTAGCTGTTGGTCAGGTTTGTCTGCTCTCTACAAGCTGGTGTATTCAGGTCCAAGAAGTCTAATAAAAGGCTGTTGACAGGCCTTCTCTCATCACATTAATGTCAGGAGTTACATTCTCCTAGATAAACTTTTAGTTGTAACATATCAATTATTTAATCTACCTAATTTAGTAGTTTTTAACCAGGACCTTCTGTATTTGGATCACATAGCTGGTGAAAACTAAGGTGTGCCAGTGTCAGTAAGCTACACCTGTTATTTCAGTGTAGTAACATACATATTTAATCAATATTTAACTAGGTATAAATATCAAATCGGACTCGGTATTGGCAGATTAACCTGATGCAGATATCTTTTTTCAACTCTAGCACCCAGGGAGCTGACCATGCACCCAGGCGGGAACACGGTCAGCTCCCCGGTGACCCCATGGGCTGTCGACACATGCTCCTGCAAGTGCAGCAAAATCTCCTAACACCTCTCCAAATCGACATGTGATGTGTTGAAATGCCAGAGAAGTGCAAGCTTCCACCTCCTGTCGTGAAGGGGCAAGAATCAACCAGTCAGCACCGTTTCAACACACCTGGGGCATGTGCACAGAGGCAGACTGTGGCTGGAGGGAGAGTGGCCATACTGGAATGTAATACCCCTGAAGGCAAATAAAGAGCAAATTTCCTGTAATGGGGTACAATGGGAAGTTCAGAGTATTCATGTCAAATCTATGGATATCATCTAGCCTCTGAGATGTGCTGTAAATATTCCATTAGAATTCGCTATGTCTGTTTTGTACATTTGAGAAAACATATTCCAGGATTAGCCACATGCACTCTCACATGTCGGGGACAGAAAAAATCCAAGGAAGCAGAATCCACGTGTAGCCCCTCCTTAGGAATCAAAAGAAACACTCTTTCCTCTTTCAACACCGCTATCTCAGTGGGGTCAGAAACAGAAGGGGGGAGATATTGAATTGAAGTGCGAATCTTCTTCACAATGTCCTGTCCAGCCAAGGAGGGGCCAGGCTGCAAAGCTCCATCCTTGCAGAGATAACACTCTGAGAGCAGGTATCTAGTGAGACAGAGAGATAATAATATACACAACACAGTGTGGAGAGAACAGAGTTCGAGCAGCAAGTGCCGGGTAGAAAGAAAGCGAGAGCAGATTCCTCATAGGTGACATACACAGCTCGTTAGCAGATTGAAGTGGAGCAGAGGGAGAAAATAGAGATTAAGAGGCTGATGCTCCTTCAGCACACAAAAGGTCGAGCCAGAGGAGCCTGTGTGCAACCTGAGCGGCGCACGTGGCTCTCCATCTGGTGAACCACATGGCCGAAAAGGACCTGCACTGTTGACTGGTTGCCCACAGTGTCATCAGCCATCAGTTTGGTCTGCTGGTGGGGGGTCAAAGTAGCTATGTCAAAAGCTGAATGGCTGTTTAGTGATATATCTTGAGCAGCTTTAGAATAGCAGGCATGTATGCTTGTGATTTTTCAGCGTGGAAAAGCGTAGCCATAGGTGCCTGTAGCTGATGTGAGCAGCATATATGGCTCTTCCAATTATGAAGGTGAAGGCGTAAGACGTAAGACCTTGATAAATGTCCTTTGCCATCAGCTCAGTTCACGGGTGGGTTGGACACTTGTCAAAAGCTCACCAAGAAGGCTGCGAGCTAGCTAGCTGTACTTAAGCGTAGCAGCGGTCAAATGTGGTAGCAATCAACAAGTCCTTCTCAGACAGCATAGAGGGCTGAGCACCAGATCAGATATGACAAGCCGGAGCGAGGCAAACCCTTGCTGTATTTCCAACTAGTTAACCTCTTTGTTAAATTTATTCTTTGACTAATAGAAACAACTGCGCCATAACATTTAGGTGTAACACTGTCATAACCCTGGTATTATCCTGCAGCAGTGATCTGCTGTCCCACCTAAATGGAACAGAGGCATTATTGAGGTCATTAGTTATAACCCCTTTCCACCAAAATTAGTCCATGTATGTGTATTTTTTTACAGGAACACCTGCTAAAAATGGTGATTGAGACTGATTTCCAATTGCCAGTGGATTAGAACCATGTACATGGCTTTGCAGTAGCCAAGTGTGCCTCTCTGTCTTTTACTGCTTTGTCATGTTCTACGTTTCCGTCAGGTTGGAAAACAGGTTAGTAATCAGTAGAAAGCAGCATGAAGGTCAGTGGAAAAAGTTACACTGGTTACTTCTTTTTTATATCTCTTACTTATTCAGTCTCTCTCAAACTTGGTGCCAACTGATTTGGAATGATGTTTGAGTGCTGGTTGGACCGAGACTGACAGTATTTTGTGGCAGCGTGTCATTGTACCTCGCCAGGAAAGAGGTTTAAAATTAGTGCTTTCACCAAGGTGATTGTAATAGCTAATAGATACCTGTGACTACTGCAGAGTCATTTGTCCTATGCTTGAATTCTGGCTATAACCTATCTTAAACACAAAAGTCAAAATTAGTGGGTTGGGCCTCACAGTCACTATTTACTAGCTTTTGCTAGCATTAGTATCCGTAGCCCCGATGAAAACAAACGTCGCACAACATCATGCTTGAAGCACAGATGTGTTAAAAAAAAAAAAAAAAAAAAAAAGCCTGAAGGGGCAAAGTAAGCAATTTACGTGACAAACTTTGACAGATACTTTAGTCCAAAGTGAATAAAAATACATAAAGACTAGTAAAAAAAAAAGTTAGTTGTTTTAGGATCATACAAAGACATTTCTGTTCAAACCACCAACCACACTTCCATCGCCTGAAAGGACGTCTATTACAGTTTTAAAAATAAAACAAATCTTATTGGACTTGTTTAAAGTCCAGTAAAAAGCTACAGCATAGCTTCCTCTTCATTAAAGCCACTGTTGTGATTGCGCTGCGATTTTTTATCTTTTAAGACGACATGTTGGGTTCTTCAAGGCTCTGGTACTGAAGAACTACTGGTGTCTGTTTTTGGAAGTTACAAATGTGATCAATGTTTGGTCTTTTCAGTTTTAAATGAAGCACCAAGGCATGCCGCAACTTACAGGATTTGATGTAACTTGTATTTTGAGCATTGCTCTCAAGAGAGACGGACGCAGTTCCACAGAAATCCCAAATCCTACAATTCAACTACAATTGCATCTGTCTCTACCCACCCTTTGTGGCAGGAGGTTTCCATTGGGCAATTAGCCTCCACATGATATGTAAACAGTTCTCTCTGTAGAAGTTGGCGTCCAGATTTAGCTGATGTGTTATAGTCAAGTTAGTGGTGCAGGAGAGATTGCCAGTGGCTAAGACATACCAGCACTCGCCAACCAGCTTTTTATAAGAATCACAACTTCCAAGTTTCTACAGTGGTATTGACCTCTTGATCTTTTGAGTCCATGAAAGCCTAACTTTATAGAGCCCCCTCATTATATTGTATTCTTTTATGTGCTTTAGTCTTGAGCATATCATAGCAATGTTCTCATAGAGTTGTAGGCTCAGATGTTCAGGATTCCTTTATCTACTGAGCTAACGCTGAACATTTAGCCTTAACTGAAATAATGAGTTTCTGGCTTCTGAGTGCAAGAGGTGTTCACCTTTTTTTGAAAGTGTCCATCACATAGTTGGTATTGGCTGGTGAGCGATATCTAGTGGTGTTATTAAACTAAATGCTATCACATTTATTGATTTTTGTATCAGCATATTTGTAAGATGCATATTCCCCTCGGTGGACCTTGGCAATCTTCTGGGTAAGCTCTCGCTGCAGGAATAATCGAATCAAAGCCCTATTTTTGACGCCTTTTATTAAAATTCTCCCCTCTTCATTATGCTTTTTTTTTTTTAAATCTTTTTTTCAATCTACCTTATAAATTACAAAGCAAACATTGCTCTTCCTCCACTATTTCAGACACAAGGGCAGTGTATCCTGGGCATAGAGAGTCCAATTGAGTTCACAGCAGTGTGGGTATTTGTCTGTCTGTCTGTTCATCCGTTTGTCTGTCTATGTACTGTATATACTATCTGTCTATCTCTCATTTTCTCTCCCCTCTTATCTGTCTGTGTATCTGTCTATCTCTCTATCAATCCGTCTATCTGTCGTTCATTCCCAGTGTCTCCTCTGCACTCCTGCGCACAGTCTCTTGTTACCATAACAACCAATGAATCCTGTGCCCTTCAAAACAATTAGCATTCAACACTGTTGCTCCTGCCAACACTAACCGCATCCACCCATCCTGATCCACCCATCACAGAAGCTCATGGATCCCAGAATAAAATGCAGCATGAAAGAAATACATCTGGGCCAAATGTGTTTGTGGGGCGTACAGGACCATAGGCCAGTATTGTATGCTTTGTAGCCTGACAATACATCTGTCAACCATGGTTGAGGGCCAGTAGAAAAAAGCCACTGGCCTCACGCCCAGTATACTTTGCCATAATGAATGCATTGCTGTCATCAATGTCGTGATTTCAGCCTGATCCTGGATGAATAAATACCCAGAGCTCTTTCTCTAAGCTTCTGAATACAAAAGTGCAACGCTCAGAGCAATGACTTCTAATTGCTTTAATCCGCCCCTTTTTCTGGTGATATGACAAGCAAAACCTAATCACCTCGACTTCTGCTTTTAATTGAGATACATGGGACAGGCTACAGCTCATGTGGGACCTAAAGGTTTATCATCAGTTCAGTCATTTTCATTTATAGCTTAACAATTAATAGAAATGTTATCAAAACTGCATAATGAAAGAAAGAAAACTTTTTGCAGATGACACAACCCCAAAGATAACATAGTGTAAAGTAGGTCTTGATCTACTTGAGGAGATGCTGTGTTAAGATGTAATAGATCACAGAGTTAGAGCATGGTGGGAATGATGCACAAAGCACGATTTGTGGGTCATACAGCTAATTGTGTTCTCAATCTTAGTTTCCCAACGTTACTTCACAGCTTATTACCTCAAATTGATTTCAAGTCCGGACTCAAAATAACTGCCTCATAACCAATCAGTTCTCCGGCAAAAAGGATCTCGACTGCTGTTCCAGACGGTCACAGCCAGGTGTCCAATTTTGTACCTTTAAGAATAAAATACTTCTGACAAAGCTCATGAAAGTGTTACCATGAGTGGTTAATAAAATGATTGGCGCTGTTTATTCAGTAGTTAACCTCCCAAAAAATGAACAGGAAAAACTTTTCTAAGCTGCATATGAAAACATGATTAATCCAGTTATTTAAAATGGCATAAGATGTCTGCCTGAATGAACCCTTTTATCTGTTTTTTTCTATAACTAGATTAAAAACCTTTGTGTAAACACAGCCATTAAGGAAGGATCATTATCATCGCTGTGTTGTTAGTTACCAAACACAGATATTTAGCAGCTTCTAAATTGGTTCCTGCTGTTGATTAAAAATTTAATCTAGTGGACTGCTGATGGTGTCTAGTGGTGACCGTGGTTGCCATCTCATTTATTTCCATCTTTCTCCTTAATAACTCTGGGTTTGGATCCTGTTAGTTTTTTGTTGTTTTTTTTTCATATCAAGAGTAGGTTTGGTAATTCAAAAAGGCTTATTGCCATGCTCATCCGTATTTCACAGAAATTTGAACTGGTATATGTTTCTGTTCGCTAGTTTCAAATGTTGTGATATGTCCTCACCAGTCAGTAGCAAGTGCAGGTCTGACTTGACCACTTCCATTTTAGCCAACAAGAAGGCTACAGTTGCATTTGATAGGAGCAGCAAACATTTCTGTGTTCACATCAATCAAATGAATATAAAATGGTGACTGAGGACTTGTATCTGTAAGCTGACTTACAACAACCTGTAGAGTTCGTCAATATCATCCATGCTTTTTGTGGCGTAGAGTGTCAGACTGAAGCTCCCAGAATCTTCACTCTGACATCGCCTCCATTGAAGGCAATTTACAAGGGGGAGGGAATTTGATTTTTTCCCTAACCGATCAGAAGAGATGAACGACTCACCCAGAATCTGACATTAGTATCCATGCCTCGGGGGTGCCGAAAACAAGCGAGCATTGCCCGTTTAAAATGTCTCCGTCGTCGTGCACGTGCACCTTTTTTTCGACTTTATTGAATACCCATCATGTAAATGGAAGCATTTAGTTGCACATAATGCCACCAGGTGTGTATTATGGCCATGCACCAGACTTCACCACACCACAGAATAAAGGGCTGTAGGTGATGGGGTAGTGGGCCCATCACATCTAACATTAAATTGAAGAATGCTTGCGGTGTTTGGCTGCAAACAAAACCATACAAATAGCCTTTAAGGATGCACGATATATATCAGGTTGATAAATTTTTGGCCGTTAATGGGACATTTTATCATTATTATTATTATTTATTATGTATTATTCAGACAATTAAAATTGTAGCTGATAAATAGCGCAGAAGCCAGACTGCTTTCATTGACTTAAGAATGGCAGCATCCACACACCCAACACAGTTGGAGGCAGTACACAGGGTTTTCCTTGGGGGTTTTTTGAGACCAAGGTGGCAAAGGCCTGTGACGGGGGGCATCTTGACAGCTGTACTTTTAAATAACCGCCCCCTTTTCTTTCCAAATATGGGCTTCCGTCGCCTTTCAAACGGGGCAGAGCTCCGTGGGAAACAGTAGGAGAGACACAGCCTGAGGGGGAACCGGGATCTAACACAACACCGGAGGGAGAAGCAGGTCTGTGGAGCTGTGCGCTAGACAAAAAAATAAGCACGTCACACCAATTGCGTGCTGCTACGGTGTCACTTTGGGTTGTGAGCGCAAATGACGTGCGTCTACACTGAAAGTAATGGGCTTGTGCGCACAAAAGACACTACATCTGAACGCCCCCCCAACCAAACACACACGCTTTAACCAAGGCAGCGGAAAAATCACCCAGGCAGCCCACCTTTGTCTTAGATAGGCAGGGAAAACCCTGAGTACATGTACTATTAAACTTAGTTTGGTAGCTACCAATAAACACAGAGAAGAAACAACTGCAGCACGCTGTCTAGAGGGCAAAACGTGTTGCAGTGTGGACGTCTTTCATAGTTACAGAGGAAGACAACAGGATTGCTCCGAGGGTCTCATCTCCAAGTGCACGGTTAAAAAAAATGCATATTGGTGCATCCCTAATAGTCATGTTTTCCTAAATCTGGAAACAAAAAAGGAGCAAATGCAGGTAAAGTTTGACTGGAGAGGTTTTAATATTACCTGGTACTGGGTTATTTTGGTCGATACATTAAAGGTTTTGAGATTTGTCTGAAACCACAGCAAAGATGAAATTAGAGGCACGAGCCGGAGTTGTAATGCAACTAGTTACCTCTTCTGGCTTTGAAAGAGGGCTTCTAATAAAAGATGTTGGGTTTGCCAAGTTATCAATAATTGAAAACAAATCCTTGTTACATACTGTTTGAAGTGCATCATATATATTATACTATATTGCCTTTATGTATATTTTAACGTTAGGGTTCCCGAAAAAAGTGTAGCTTATGGTGAGCTCATATTCATTACTGTAGCCTTGGGGAACATGAGAACTTTGCTGAAAAAGTTTATGGTACTCATCTGTGCTGCATCAATGACAAGCAGCGAGAAGCCCTTTTGTTAATAATAAAGAAATATCTCTGTACTGTGAAAACAACTTTGCCAATAATTTATTCATGGAACCTTTTGGTCAAGGATTCTTCTCTTCAAACCTTTTTATTCAGCCAACAGAGTTACACTACACCCTGCACTTTAACTGTAATGATATTCTCTGCCTTCAATAGCAGAAACAGCATTACTTTCAACCCAGCAAATGATCTCTGTTGCTAGATTTCATTTATAATAGCAAACCCCTGAATTATAAGAGCACAGATGTTTCAAGTTCTTTTTTTTTCCCATATCACCTTATAGTATCAAACTGTGAATCGTGTTGACATTTGAGTAAGAAACTTGTAGGCTGAGAAGCGGACATGACACGCGATGGGACGTGGTTTTGCTTCATTGGCATTTACATACTGTATTACCAGAGAAAAATATTCAAGTTTTTTTCTTTTTCCCGACCGTATCATGGCGAGTGAGCTTGAGCTCTGAGGGCCTGACTGACAACACCCGCAAAGGTCATCGCAGCCTCGTAGCCACTGTGAGGTAGACGGGAAGGGGAAGCATCATCAGCAGACACCCATTTGAAAGACTAAATACTGTGACAGAACATGCTCCCACGGGAAACGAGGGGATGCCACAAGCCTTCTATCTGGTTTCAGGATCTGTTCAGCTGCACTGCACACATTGTTTTCAATCGAGTTAGCAGTTCGGAATAGATTCAATCAATTAAAGTGACATTGTTGCAGGCTGGCAGTCAAATGGAAAAATTAAATCATCTTCCCAAGTATTCTGGTAGCAATACGCCCCCACGGAGAGCGAGGCCGTTTGCTTGCAGAGAGTGATGCAGATTAATGCCCCAAAACATCCTAATTGCCTAATGAACCTTTTTCAAACAACAGAAATGTGTTTTGAGTTATAGAGCCCCAGAAGAAACGCCCAAAGTCAAATTCAAAGAAGCAAAGATGTCTCCGAAGTGCTATCTGCCCTATTTTTCAAACATACAAATGAACGTTCAGTGATTGATACTAAAAGAGGGAGAAATCTGTGTGTTGTGTGTGAAATCTTTTTGTACAAAGGATGTCACACAAGCCCAAATGTACAGGATGATTATCTTGACTGTAACAGATATATTTCTGCGCAGTTTAAGATATGTTAAGCTGCGGAATGTTCCTCTTCTTTGCCATGTGTCGTACTGTATCTTCACTGAGATCAAGGATCAGGCCTCTCACTTTTATATGAAAGTTTCAAAACTTTCCTCCTAATGTCAGACATTTAAAGTGCAAACTTGAGGTGTATTGCTGGAATGTTGAAGGGGAAGCCAGGTTTGCTATCGGCTCATGGCAGAAGATGCATTAAAATATTCCTGAAAATACACCCATATATTTACAGGGGGGAGGGAAAACAGTGGGTCCCAGTATGTTCTGCTGCTCACTCCACCAGGAGCAGAAGACAAAAATCCAACTATGGCTGAGTTACATTCGTATACATAATTTAAGTGTTTGTCAACTTAAATTAAATCATCATTTTCTGTGTTTGTCAACTGATTATGATTAAAATTATAGGGTGTTTTTCAAACATTACTAATGCAAGCAAACATTTAACAGCATCAGAGAAGATAAATAACATCTTATTTTTGCCTGGTGTTGGTTTGTGTATTAAGAGTTTCCAGTGTTGGCAGGTTTCCTTTTTAAAATTTGATGCTAGGGCTACATATTTGTTTGCTTTTAATTAACTCAAGTATCTTATGAATTACCAGACTGAATGTACTGTATGAGTGAATCTGATTCAATATATATAAAAATAAATTTCACTGTGTATAATTTCAGTGACAATCTAGAAAACTGGTAGGGTTGACCGTGAAGCTGGCTTTATACTCCTGGTTATGCGACGTTTAAATTACGGTGCCGTAAGCTGTTTTAGGACCTTAGAAAGTATATATTGGATTTTTGAGTCATTTTTGAAGATTTACACACAACTTATTTAGGAACAAATGAGCTTACGCTGGAATTCCACTGGATGAGTGTCCGTTGCGGAACAGCAGCGCTGGTTATCCGCTGCGTGCTCCGCCGTCCGTCAACACCCACCAGCTGCGTTTGCTGTGTGGAGCGGTGCAGCTCTGCCGGACAGCGGGAGTCATGAAGATCCACAAGATCTTGCGAATTAACGCATAATCGCACGATATAACAAGATGTAGTTTCTATAAACCCAACCACGAAACCAGAGGAGTAGTAGAAAGACATCTCGGTGCCCCTTCATGATCTCCTCATCCATGGTGTCAACGGGGTGAAATGACGTCTGAAAACCTCTGACCTGTTGACTTCAGGCCTGCCTCCGCCCATTATGTAGTTTTCAACGTGTAGTGCAGGGAAATATGATCCACCGTGAACACTGTGTATTGTATTTTGAAAATTAACCAGACGTTTTCTTTTGTTTCTATGCACGACTTCCTGCCCCGCATGATCTGTTCTGTGCTGAATTGCTGCGTTGTGCTCTGGTGTCCGTCAAAAATAGAAGTCCTGCGTATCTGTTGCGGAGGGCTCTGCAGCGCCACAGCTGTGATGGAGCCGGAACGCAGCACAGCCACAGCCAGTGGAAACACACACATTGACTAGAATGTATCGGCTCCGCTGCCGTTCCGTAGCACAGAAGCAAACAACACGCATCTGGTGGAAATTGGGGATTAGGGTTGATTGTCTCAGTAAGGATCGCAAAGACACATTTTCAGGTTTTTACCTGGCTTGAAATCAGGTGGAGGTGGTACTGTCCTGATCATGTACACACATGTGCATCTGCACAGTGCCTTCAACCGGTTCAAGAAAATCCTTTTTACAATATATTTTGGGAGTTCCAATAATAATATGATTTTTTAAAAAAATGCAGTTTTTAATGAAATGTGGCCAAAATGTTACATGGATAGTCAGTGGTGTCTATAATGTGAATTCCTGGATATTAAATGTTCATCTGTAATTTTCTGTGGTCCAGTAATATTCGTGTATTCATGCAGCACATGACCTAGTTAAGCTGTATTGAGACTGAGACTGACGTACTACTGTAAATATCTTTGAAAAATGTTTTACAATGTTTTATTTACAAAAATGTAATTCTCCATTTTTTTTAAAAATTATTTAAAGAATAATTTTAAGATAATTGTACTTCTCTCACACACACTTTCGCAAGATTTTTTTAGGACAAAAAATTATGATCATTGTACTTCCTATTTTACATCATTTGCTTTTATCAGTATATGTGGCCGTCATGTTCTCATGTATTATAATAAAGCAATGTCATGTTTTACAGATATGTTATGTGAGTGAGTGTGTTAAAAAAGTTAAAAGATATAAAACTATTTCCTTACATTTCACCACTGTAAACATTTTAGTTACATTAGAGGCAAATAGAGTAGCATTAACAAATACTGAGTCTGACTGCAGTTTGCAACGGCATTTATAAGCTCCCACCAGCAATATAAATCTATTATTGAACAGAAGGGAAAAGGAGTTTTATTTCCTTTAGGGATGTTTTCGTTTGGTGCACCAGGCTGGTTCCTGCTTTGCTGTGTTCCAAAGCATGCCCTAACATTCTTCTCTAGCACTCCTTAAGCACTTACTGGCTGCGCCTTTCTTGGTGCACTGTGCTGATCACAATACAGCGCCACCACATCGGCGAAATGCCGCAATTGCAGTTACAACTGACAGAAATCCATCAAGTGCAACACTTGTTAGAAAATAGTGTTTTGCTGAACTGGAGGCAGGATAAAATTAGACGGAGGCAGCCATTTTTTTAGTTCTCTATGCAGAGAACTTACCTGGCTCTTGGTTTTAGTCTTTTCTTAGGATTTTCTGGTAATAAATAAAATATAAACTAAATCCAGCCTCATCCCATAAAAGGGATCTTTTTTGCATTTATATACTTCATACTAAACGTGACCAAAGTTTGAAAAAATGATGTTAACATTGAGTGAATCCCTCAGGCTTCAGATCACATCTTTCCAACATTTTTCTACTTTTGGGACGAGCAGCACATGACAATGTCTTTATATGGTCATCTTCTCCAGGCGTGTTACTGCAAGTGTTTACACCATGTGCACTGCTACATGTAGCTACATGCTAACATCAGGGAAACAGATTCTTGGTAGCTGATGTTTATTTTTCCTGATTTGGGATCATATCCCTGCTGTAACATGTCAAGGTGTAAAAATTGATTGATTTGGTTAAGAAGCTTTTGTTGGTGATTTTTTTTTTTTTTTTTTTTACAATAGAAAGTGCTGTTTTACTCTGTCACACTCATTTCCCCTGCTGCAGTGATGGTGCAGAGAATGCAGATGTGGAGGGCCAGGATATGCTTACCAATCAGAGAAGGTTGGGCTTTTTCAAGAGGAGGTGCTTAAAGAGACAGGCACTGAAAAAGGGGGTCTCTGACACAGGGTGAGTTCAGGTGTTCTAGCACACACAGTGAAGAAAGTGTTTTTTTAAACATTAAAGCATGTGAACATTAGAAAATCAGAATACACTTATGAAACTGAAAATGAGCATAATAGGTCCCCTTGAAGTGTTTCCTTTTCACTTTGCTAGTTCTTTCCTGTATGTGTTATATTTTTCAGACCCATGTCTGAGCTCTCCCCCAGATGCATACAGCCGGGATCAAAATCCTCTCCCATCCAGCCTCCTATCTGTTGAGCATCTTTAGCTGGTTTGTCATGACAGGGGCGACTAAGACCAGATACTCTGTGATAGCAGAGATAGTAGTGACCGCAGACACAGAAATGGGTGTTTTAACCCCCTTAAAGGAGCTGTCATGGATTATAGGGATTATTTGACAAAGCAGTCATCCCATCATTTTGACTAGAACTCAGCACTGCGTCATCGATCTTGGCACTCTCAAAAAAAAAAAAAGGGGGGGGGAGGGTGGCAAGTATAACCTTTAGCTACATCAGCACGGACACCTAAACAAAACAAATGGCTGGAGCCCTGAAATACTTGCAGCGTGTTCAGAAAAAAGAGAGAATGATAGCAGTATGGCTGACCGCACCAGGAGAATGATGGCTACAAGAGAGGTCTCATTTTTCACACAGTCAAAGATTCAAGGGAGCGTTTTGATGTTACTTGAACAAACCTCTTGTGAGCAAAAGAAAGCTGCATTTTTGAAGAAAAAAGCAGTCACAACAAAAACACTTCATATTCTGTAACTACAGCCTCTATGGTTTAAAGTTAGATCACTGCCACACTGTAATTTCATAACCTATAGTTTAGTTTGAGTCACAGGCACCTACAGTTTTACTTGGGGCAGCTTGTAGTGTTTCGTTTTCAGCTCAATCACTGCATACAACTCTGTGAAACTAATAAGTATAATTAACTTTATTTATATAGCACCTTTCATACAAGAAATGCAGCACAGTGCTTTAGAATAAGGACGCCGTAAGCACAGAGTGCTTCACATGAAAACAGACATAACGGACATAAAACAGGCAAGGCTATGCAATATAAAAGAACATTTTAACAGTTTAAAACATGGATTACCTGATTCATAAAATCACAGAGTTGTTAAACTGTAAATCATAAAATCAAGTAAGATTCAAGTAAGAAGAGTTGCAGCAGCGTGAAGCGTAAACAGTAAGAGTTTCAGACGTGTATCAGGAAAGTCAGAGCTAGTTAAAGGCTAAAGTGAAGAGATACATTTTTAGCTTTCTTTTAAAAATATTTAGCGAACTAGCTTCCCTGATATCTGTATGTAGTGTGTTCCATAGCTTTGGGGCGTAATTGACAAAGGCTGCATCCCGACTGTTGCTTGGAACCTCCAGTAAAGTTAACAAAGGAGTTAGCAATGTAGCTTGGTCCCAGCCCATGTAGGGCTTCGAATATACGGAGGAGGCCCTTAAAATCAATTCTAAATGTAACTGGAAGTCACTGCAGAGCAACTAAGGTTGCCCTGATGTGCTCTCTCCTCTTTGTTCTGGTCAATAGCTGAGCTGTAGTGTTCTGAATGAGCTGAAGTCTTTCAGAGGTATTCTTTGGGAGGCCAGTAAAAAGTGCGTCACAGTAGTCAAGTCAGCTTGGGATAAAAGCACGGATCAATTTCTCTGCATCTTTTTCATGTAGAAGTGGTTGTACCTTAGCAATGTGTCTGAGGTGGAAAAATGATGTTTTCCTCACCCTGTTAATGTGGGACTTGAAGCTTAGATCTGAATCTAGGATCACACCAAGATTGAATCTAGGGAGGTAAATTCCCCAGATTGTTAAACAGCATTTCTCTTTTTGTTTTAGGGCCGACAAGCAGGATTTCAGTTTTGTCGTCTTTAACTTTAAGAAATTATCACCCATCCATTTATTCATTGCCAAAAGACAGGTAGTAATGGAGTTTATGGCTGCAGCATTGTTTGGTTCAGCAGAAATGTACAGTTGTGTGTCATCCGCGTAACTATGTGTAACATTGTGTTCTCTGATGATGTCACCAAGTGGCAGCATGAACAGTAATAATAATAAGAATAATAATGGACCAAAGCAGCTACCTTGCGTAATCCCAAGACAGAGGTCATGTTTCTCAGACACATGACCTGCAAGACTGACGTAAAACTTCCTCCCTTTTTGTATGTCTTGAACCAGTTTAACACACAGTCAGAAAGACCCACCAGCTTTTCAAGACGATTGATTAAGTTGTCATGGTCAATTGTATCAAATGCCGAAATATAATTCAGAATAATTGTGTTAATGGTTATAAGGAAACTTCTTTGGTAAAAAAAAAAAAAAGATATAGAGGAGCATATATTCTTTCTTTTATTAAGACTAAATAGCACTGATGTGCACTGAGATGCAACTTGAGGACAAAAGAGGTGTTTACACCAGTCTGCAAATAAAAATGCAGGACGGAGTGATCCAGCTCCTTTAAGATTAGATTGAGTTGTTGTAGTGAGAAGGGAAATTAGAATTAAAGCAAACAACTTGAAATGAACATCAAATTAAATAAACAAAAACAATCCACAGTAAATGTGGCGTCAGATTAACCGCTGGCACACAGAGTTAATTAACTGAGACAATGAAACCTTTTATTTGTGCCTCATTTGACTGAGCTGTCAATGTCACACACTCCATTGTTCTCACAGTAATCAATATGTGATGTAAGACATGGCGGAATCAATTCTTTTCCTTTGCCACTATTTTCCACTCAGAGATGGTTCATGTTAGAGTTCACTCAAGAACGTTTGGCCAGTGTGCTTTTCTGAGCTCACAGCTTGTGAATGAGTCTGTCACAGGTACCTAATGTAAGTAAGACATGTCGCAATTACGTGTGAATGCTGCGGCTTTCAAGGTTTATCTTAGTCAGTGTCTCTTTGTTTTGTTTTCAATTACCCTGACATCAATGTTCTTTTACAAATATTCAATAGAATTAAATGAGAGGTTTTTAATTAATTAATTGATTAATCACATGAAGAAATTAACGGATCAAGAGCAGTGTGAAGACACTAGAAAATACTCAGTGAGGTAAAATGTGTAGAATTCAGAGTCCCCTAATAGTAGCGACTAATATGAATCAAAAGGTTACTGACTTTTATGCTCACATGAAAGGAGTATTGCATAATAAGCAGCAGTGAATATTGTAAGATCTAAGCTGATCTTCTTCAAGACCTTGTTTTGTAAGAGTGTATTATAACCGATAGGACAGATGTAAAGCTCTTGGTAGCCCTCCACCGAAACAAAACGATCAACTTCCTCTCCATATTTATCACAGACTGGTATTTAAAGGATAAAAAATCAGTCTGTGATAAATATGGAGAGGAAGTTGATCGTTTTGTTTCGGTGGACATGCAGTGTGTGCTGCTGCGTTCCATAATTTAACTGTTTAATGCAGGGCGCAGCTGTCGCCCCCTGAAAAATAGGTGCTCGGGAACATTTGCGTGTTTCAACAGCATCGCGTTCACTTTTTGTTTTGTTTTTTTTTTAAGATATTTTTTAGGGCATTTTTGCCTTCGATTGATAGGATAGTGAAGTGTGAAAGGGTGAGAGAGAGGGAGAGACATGCAGCAAAGGGCCACAGGCTGGAGTCGAACCCGGGCCGCTGCAGCAACAGCCTTGTTCTATCTACTAAGCCACTGATGCCCTGGCATTGCTTTCACTCTTGAGTACACCTTCCATACGTCTACATCAGAAACAATGGATTGCAGTGCTAAAAAAATCAGGACATGTGTAGGGGTCCTTGTTTTTTTTACACAGTTTTTCTTTTTTAAAAACAGCTGTTTGCAGGATGCATAACAATGAGCTAAACTTTGATTCAGCCAACAACATATTGATGTAAAACCACATAGACATCTTACACACCTGTCTGGGAGGGAGAGGGCCAATTCAGGATCAGTTTTGAATCCTTTCAAATCCAACAAATCAAGACTTGTGTTTCAGCCCGTGCTCTATCGCTGTCTCTGTATGTTTTTTTGTTCTTTGATCAGTTCTTTCGGTCAATATTTTGTATTTCGTTGTTGCCCATTATCAGCCAAAACTACAGAATCTCCTCCTGCTTCTTTTACCTGGCTTAGGCCCTGATCACACCGAAAGCATTTTGCAGGCTAGACAATGGAGGTGCACTGCAATGCTTTTTTTTTTTTTTTTTTAAATCGAATGCCACTAGTAAAAAAGAAATGCTTGCTGCACCTTTATATTGTTGCTAGGCAACCTCACCATCACCTCTTTACCCTAACCTTCCTGTGTAATCAATCTACCATTTATTTCATTTTTTATTATTTTATTTATTTCACAGTAATTAGTAGTTAGCTCTGATTGAGAGTGAGAGGCTGTCAGTGAATAGTTTGTTGGGCACAGGTAAATGGAGATCAGTGTGGGTACATGAGAGCCTAAAAAAGAGGGTGGATCGTGCAGAGCATCACCAGTTTATCCTCCATTGTTTCCCAACTGTAAACTTGCAACGACCACTGAAGACCCGTCTCTCAAATGATCCGATTGGAAGATGGGTAGAAAGTGGAGATGTCATAGGGCGCTTTTTCTGTCCTGTCCTGCTTTAATGCTTTCTATGTGATCAGGGTCCTATGTACGACTCACTGAGAAACTTTGCCCAGGAAAATATAAACACAGGCTTTTCTGTCTGTGTGCTGTAACTCATTTAGTCTGATTTCACAGGGAATCGGACCTGAGGACATGCATTAAGACTGTATAACTGTATAGAAAATAGGCAATCCTCTCAGTGATGGTCTTGTTATGTAGGTCATATAAAGGCAACCGTATTTTAATTAGACTATTGCATAACCAGATAAAAACTTTATCTAGCTACTTTAACTTGCACCTTCACTGTTTTTAACAGAAACTCAAGAGCAGCTTCACTAGTACAATGGCATATCAACTTCTTGCAATAAAGGCAGATATACCAACTGCCAATCATTATAACTTGGCTTTTTTAGTATCTAAGTCAATTCAAACAGGTCAAATGAAACTTAAAAATGTTTGATATGACCTACAGGACAGAACAGGCTGAGTGGATTGGCAGCAGTGGTGATTTAGAGTCACCCAGCCAAGATGTTGGGCCAGTGGGGCATTTTGTCAGCGGCTTTGTGGAGTCAAAGGCTCATGAAATACTCTTTAGAAACACACTTGGCTACAGTTACGTTTATGAACCGCTGTGACGTTTGCATCTGTAAGCTGCTCCTCACTGGGTTTTGGCAACAGTAACGGACCACACTGCCAATTGTGCTGGTTTATTTCGTTGTAGGGGTGTAACAGAACACAGCAGTCATGGTTTGGTGCAAGTTCGGTACAGCAGAGAAAATACCCAAATGCATAATGATGCATACACAGAAGTGCAAGCGTCAGAGATGCACTGAATTATTTTTGCTGGGGTTTGAGGTTACATTTTGCCCACTGGCAACTTTGGTGAACTATTACCAGCTGTCATTATAGAAATAAGGATCATTTTAAACACCTCTGTTACCGTACAAACTCTGAACAAACACTTTCCCAAAAAGCAACAACAGCTTAAATAGACTATAACCTGAGAAGCATCTCTTTAACACTTTGAAAATACTAAATAAATGGAATAATGATGAATAAAACTTGTGCATTATGAGGAGTGTTACAATTAGTTCCACCTTAGCTATATAAATACCAGTTGCTGCAGTAATTGTTTTATCCCGTTCTTCCCCGGGATAAGGAGATGCGGAATGCACGTTTGCATGTTGGACGCGTTTACATGCAAATCCCCTACAACAAAAGTGGAGCAATGCCAACACACCTTACTCGTCTTTAGGGGTGACCGAGAATAGTCGATGATTCAGTGATTCGATTCGAAGAAGTTTGCTTCGACTGCCAGTCTCGCCGTCGAATCATCGCAAAATGCGGTTATGAAACAAGACCGTACCATTCTCACTATATTGGGGTGCTCACTGCTGCTGAACATCTTGATTTGACATAGAATGTATTTGTTTTCTAGTAATTCCTGATATATAGCCTATTTTGATACAAACATCAGCCTAATTTTTGTTAATAAAAATTGAAAATGGCGCATGCGTTTAATCAGTAGGCATAATCATTACTACGCATGAATAAATCACCCATTGCTTAAGTCAGTTACCACTGACCAGAAACCTGCAAGTAGGTCCTCTAGCTTCAGGGTTCATTTGAGCTTGAATCTCTCACCAATCAGCTTGTTGTTCACACCTCTGCATCTGTTGCTAAAGGCAGCTAAAAGCTTAAATGACAGCTATAAGTTTATGGGTGAAACTCCCCCTTTTGTGAAATATTTTTCTGCTTTACACGCATAGATCTACATTCAGCGTATTCTGTGTGAGCCCATGTGTATCTACCCCTGACGGTTTGGCACAAATGCACTTGTTACAGCTCTACATGAATGCCATAAGCACAAACAAAGAAAAAATACCCACACACAGAGAATCATCTCTACAGTAATTCCTAGCAGACATTTTGGTCTTCCAGCTATTTTCAGGGTAGATAAAGCGAGTAGTCAATAATTTATGACTAAACGGGAGCAGTAGTGATTCTGTTTGTGTGGGGAATTTTTCTCATTTTTGTCCATGGACTTGATTCGTAGGGGTCGATCCCTTACAGCAGCACAAAAACAGCACATGTGGTTTTCTGTGTGTGTGTGTGTGTGTGTGTGTGTGTGTGTGTGTGTGTGTGTGTGTGTGTTATTTGGCCCACTAACCTAAGCTGCCTCCCCATTTTTTCCAAAACATATAATTTTTAATATTCAGTGTTGTAATTGCTGGTATGTTTGTCAAATTTCAGCATAGTCTGAGTGATGTAAACTCTGAAACGTAAACCTACAGTATGGAAATCAGAATCAGAGTATGGATGCTGTTAAGATGTAAACCTAAAAATGTGCATAGCTGTGTGTGTTTAGCATCTGGTCTTAGTGTGTTCCTGTCCTACACTCTTGTTTGCTCCACTGAGACATTTCACTTTTCAGAATCAAATTTAAGCTCATAAAAATAATTGCACTTTGCTTTTAATAGTTTTACATGGGAATGAATCGTAAAACGTAAGACTGGTGATTGATATTTTGTCAGCTATAGACGCTTTTACTGTCAGCTTGAGGCAAAACAATTCTCCACAGACATTAGCCAGCGCTAGCTAGCAAGTTCTGTTGGCTTGATTTAGACAATGGAGGAAGATGAAGAGAATGGTGCGTTCAGAAATACTCATTCTGAGTGCCGGAGCGGACAAAGTTGACCACTGGTAAATTCGGAGCACTGTCTGAATGTACTGTTTGGTTATTCAGAGCACCACACTATTGGAGTGGCAGAACGCACTCTGGGCATCTGGGGAGACTGAGCAGCAGAACGCTGAGCGGAGTGAATGTGTGATTAACTTAACCGTTCATTAATTCATACAGAAATATAACGCTCCGTTTCTTTGACCAACAGGGCTCTCATTTTAGTGTAGAGCGCCAGACTGAATCAACAAACGCACCATGTCAGGTTAGTCACTCTCTGGGACTGCAAGTGTTACTCTAAAAAATAAACACTGGCCAACGGAACCAGACTGGTCGACCCGTATGCTCTTAGTCAGTGGATGGATGATTTAACAGGATTTGAACCTCCCAAAGGAGGACGACATTTAAACAGTTTCCTCCAGTTTGTTTTGCTATCAAAGCTAATGTTAGCTAATGCGCTAACAAGTAAGTGATCCTGAGAAATCCAATAGTCCCCTTAATACCTCCCCAGTTTCTGATGAGATGGATATGAAAACCCTTAATACATTACGTTATTTATCCCTACGACCGTAAATACTTTTTTCCCTAACCTGATATGAAGTGTGCGCTGCACATGCAAGCATTTCCAATGTTCGTCTCGGTCCAGTTCTTTTGTCTCGTCACATTTAACATTATTTTGTTTTTGTTGACAGGCAGTGGCGGCTGGTATACGTGATTTAAGTTTTGAGCAATCCTTCTATTTTGGCTCCCAATAACACAACAAAATGACATTTTAAGACTCCTGTATAGCCTCTAGCGAGTTGTGTTTTTCCTCCAGCTAATGAAATGACGTCATTGTGACATTTGCCCTAACAGGGTCTATAGTTCAGGTGTCCTCCTCAAGGGCACAATCTGCTGTAAGTGTATAGGCGTCCCCCTCTCTGTGGTAAACAGCACAGAAGCATACTGGTCATGTTATTTAGGGTGTAACTTTCCCATCAAGTATTAGTAAGTAAATTATATACAATTTTAAATCCTTTGTTGATTTAGAAGAGGCAGGCCTCAGGCCATGTGTTAGTGCCACACGGTGCCTGAGAGGAGTTGTTACTCTGTGACTTGGTATTTACATAATATTAATAGGGTTGGTAGAGAAAAGCCCTCGACAAAATGAATGGGTGTCGCTGTGTATCTAAAATAGAGATGTTACCTTGGCCCCTTAATGTCTGCACAGGTTGACAGCAAGGTTCAGGCACTGTTAACGAATCGATTTTAGAGAAGGACTCTTGAATTGTGAAGCGCTTGGGCCCAGATAGACAGGATATAAAACAGCAAATGGGTGATTGTGGCAGAGTTGAAAGACTGAATCTGGGTGGTTCGGGGAAGAGAGAGAAAGAGAGTGTTCAGAAAGCCTTGATTTTGGTTACAGGATCGTTAATTTTGCATTTAATTTAGTGTGTTGAGGGAGCATCAAGAAACGGTCAGTGTTTTCAAGGCTGCTTCCATAATCTTCCAGAATTGACTACCGGATTACATTAAAGATGAGACATGAGACAAAGATCACAGAGGGCTTCTGAAGGACAGATTTAAAATGATTGAAAGGTGCGCGTGTGTCTGCTGGTTAACTTTTGTCAATACATTAAATGCATTAAGTCTGTTTCTAGGTTTCCCACATTGTTCATACTTCAGCTTTTAGCATGGGATTTACATTCTAATTAAAGTTCTGCTCGCACCACAGCATGTAGTGACTCAACATGGCGACAACATCACAGTTGTTTTCCATGAATTTCGAGGTAATTGCTGCCTAATTCCACTAATTGTAAATGCTTCATTAAATGACTGCAATTGCTGTAATGGATTAGCAAGTCATTGATTGTTCTCTCTTTGGTGCTATAAAATAGTAGCACAATAATTTCATAAAATTAGCAGAAAGTGTGTTCCTTTAATTCTGGCTGCTGCGCGGTTTCTTTTCAAGAGTGTGTGTTTTTGTCTCTCTAATTCAATGTTCTGCTTCACATTATTATTCCCTGTAATGGTGCATTCACCTTTAAACCTGTGTTTATTAGCATGGACTCTTCAGAGGGAGAGACAATTTTCCACCGAACTGACCCCCAAATATTGCACATATGCTGTTAAATCCCCCTCTCTGATAATTGCAAAGTCAGTGTGGTGCATTTGCATGCCCCTTTGACCCGCAGAGCTGCATTGTCAGGGTAATAGGTCATGGTGCAGTCTCCCAAGGCAAATTGGTCTCATCTTTGTCAGCATCTTTGGGTGATAAATAAAAGCAGGGCCCACTGCTGGAGACAGACTTGGGATTTAATGTCTGGGGCTCAGGCTAATGTGATGTGGGGATGCCTCTGTGTGGGCCCTTCAGGCGCGAGCTTTAGTGCAGGCTGAGAGAACAACACATGGGCTACCAAGGTTAGTCACCATTAATGGATGGATAGCTTTTCAATCAACTGTAATAAGTAGTCAAACTCAGTTGATTATACAAACAATGCTGGTTTCTAGTGTATCATTCATGTGTCTTTGGTTGCATTTACACCTTTTAAAGAGGTTTAAGTAGAGATGCACTGATTGCAATTTTACTTGCTGATTCCAATTCCATTTTTTTTAAAGTCTGATCTGGTGATTCCAGTTTTCTGTCTTGCTAACAACTATAATTGACAGCATATACACACATATTTGGAACTTATCTATATTTAAAGCCTCTGAAAACTTGGTTTGAAACAGTGAAAAAAGCATTGTGATATAAAAGTTGAGTATCTCATTATACTATTGAAAAAAAAACTAGAAGCAAACAGCTCATTTGGCTGCTCAAACCATTTCTTTGGATTGTGGGGACATGATCAGATCACGCTTGATTGACAGCTTCCTTTCAGCTTAAGCTACCATTTTATTTTATTTTCAATCACTAGCATTAAAATGTTTTGCTGCCATGGAATAAACTCTCAGATCTATCAAAGGGACCCTACTTGGCAAGAAAGATAACTAGACTAACTAGCAACAAAGAAGCTTCCATCCACTAACATGAAACAGTTAGCATTAGCTTTGCTATGCTGCACTTTTGATCTACTTATCAACTCTGTGACTTGTATAGATTTGGGCTGTATACCCCAGTCTGCTAGCTTTAAAAACATGTGCAACATGCATAGGAATTAAGGAGGCACTGATTTACCAGCCACACATCAGCTAATGTTCACCTTGTTGATTGCCATCAGCGTATCGGCAAATAAGGTGGCAGTCAAAAATGGCAGTGGCCGATTGTTTTCTGTTATGCCATGACAGTTTTACGTAGGCTGAACCTCAGGGCTCAAAAAACAAATGCCATAGAAAATAGGTTTGGGACAGAGATTTTCCCCTGTCGGGAGGAGAGTGATGCATCAGAGGATGCACCCTACCGTTTCCCTGATAATGTAACAATGTGAACAACAAAGCTTTGTTGACATCAGCATAAGGAGAGCTAGTTTAAGTTAGCTGTTAGCAGCTGCTGGCCGGAACGAACAGCTGATGGAGGTTGCACTGAATTACATTATGATACGTTCATGCTCTCAAGCTCAGTAAAAATGAGTATTGGGCGAAGGTAAATTATAACATTCTCACGAGTTGTTCAAATGTTAAAGGAGCTATATGTAAGAAATCTAAAGCAAATAGTCGTAAAATCATCCTAATATGCCACAGAGACTAAGGAATAATGTTCATACAACATACTGATCTCACCGACAACAATGGTACAGCCAGAATATTCCCATTTAAAAAACATTTTTACAGTCTGCAAATCAAAATCATTTTGAATTTGTGTTTTGGCCTGTTGCACCACCCACTGCTGTCTACCAGTCACACAGTCAGTAGAGTCTCAGCATCAGTTACAGTTACAACTGAGCTACAGCAGCACGGCAAGCAGCATTAGCAGTGTCCCGGTACATAGCATTAGCAGCCGGCTCCTCCTCAGCTGTATCTCAGCAGCAGCGTTAGCAACAGAGAAGCCGGACTTGCTTGAACAGTCCACTGGAAAACCTAAGATCAAGGACGCGACGACGTGGCCCTGTCACGGCAGCCGTCCGTGGGCAAACAAATCAGTCTTCAGCGTGCCGCTGACCAGCAACCTCGAATCTGTAGGGGAGGCAGCAGTATTTTGAATTTGAGTGCAGTAACCGTTTTGGCCACATTCTTACATATGGCGCCTTTAACTTGTAAAATTAAGTTTTTGGCAAGAAACTTGTGTGAATGAAAAATTGTCATTTTTTTCACAGGAATATAAAATGTATCACAGAGAAGGAATCCATAGTAAAAACAAAGTCTTTTGAAACAGTTATTTTAAAATTTTAGCAGTGTAGTGTAATGGACTGAGTGATTTTAAAACAGGTCACTCTGTTTTTGTAAGATTTTCTAGATTTCTTTGTTTCCCTGGCACATAAGGGTGAATAAATAACAAAAAAAAAATCAGTATCGGCTATTGGCCACAGTTTCACAATTGGCGCATCCCTAATGGCGAACTGATTTCAGCTTGTGAGGACAGCTTGCAGCTGCTCTGCCAATAGTCAGTTATTGTCTGTGTTGCTCTTTGTGACGTGAACCATCATGTGGCACCTGCACGTAAATGGAAGGCACAGGATCAGCTATATGTTGGCCAATCAGGCTGAAAATCAACCAGTTCCAGTCTCCAACCAGTCAGTCAATGCATCTCTACTTTACCATTTACAAGGCTTGACAAGACCTGAGAAGTGAACCTTCTGTTGAACGACTCGTACACTTGTAAGTTGTGACTTTCTTAAAAAAGCTGTACCTTTTTCTGTTTTTTTTTTCTTTAACCAGGACAGCTAGGGTTTTGTTGTGATTAATTTTCGTCTTTGCAAAAGGCAAGGGTAGCTAATTTCTGCCTTTGCTGTGGCTGAAGATAAATCAAAGGCAATTTAGTTACTAATTGACTGAGCATGAGAGAAAAGTCTGAAGCATCTCCTTTTCTTTTTCCTGATAGTCACTGTGTTGGTCTCATTAATCACACGATTAATAAGGCCAGATTAGTTTCCCAACCAGAGACAGGGATCATTTTTCAATTTGCCAATTAGTCTGTGTCTCCCAAAATGCCATGTATTTCAGAGCACTGTGCCGTCATATGACTGTATTAGCAGCTTAAGCTCCCATGGGGTTTTGACAGGGGTCAGACACATGGGAGCTGCAGTTGTCAGATGCTAAAAAAAGTAATAGTTGTTAAATCTTTGTTAAATGATGAGGTGTTCCCATTTTCTCTGTCAGTATAGTATTAGATACCCATTTAGCTTAAAATATATGCAGGATCAGACAGCATCATGTTTCAGCTTTAGATTTATTAAAAAGCCTTCTAAATGAAAAACGTACTGCGTGGAAGGAAAACTCGTAGGAAACAAGCTAGCCTGGATGTCGAGCAGGACTTTGCGCATCTATCAAACAGAATTATCTGCTGCTCTGTTGCACTGTTCTCTGTAGACTGAAACATTCAAGTTTTGCCATTGACTGCTGTTTTACAAAAGTTGTTAGTGGTCATCCAGTTGTAATTTTCTGTCATGGCTTTGCTGCAGCTGTTCAGATTCGGGTATCTTAATTTCACTGTCTAGGAATATATATAGGTTTTGCCTATTAGCCTTATTAGTTTTCATGTTTTTAGATGTTCTGGCCTCGTCACATATCAGTGTTTCATCATGGACTTTCATCATCCAGATAAGACTTGCAAGGTACCCTAGGTGCGTTGGTTGTTGACGTTCTGGGATGCTGTGTCAAGTTCTGCCTGTTACATGCGTTGTCATCTTTCAAAATACACTTTGATTTTTCACAGGGAATTTAGTGTTTTCATACAGTCTCATTCAAAATAAACACACTATGTCGGTACAACACCAGGAATTTACTTTTAAAACTATAACAGTGACTGGCCGCTGACATAAAAGGACGTCTTTGTCTGCCGGTGTCCGATGCCGCAAGTCATTGCCCAGGCGCCAGATTTCCCCCCTAAATTTGGTAAACAATATAATTAACCCAAGGGCTGATGAAACCAGCGAGTCTCTCTCTGTATTTTTAGACTCATATCCAGGTTGCTGATTTGCTAAAAAAACGGACAGTTTTGTTATTCGTCAGTCTCAAACAGCGGTCTGCAGGTGGCAGATCTCACACAGCCACTCTCCACCTCCTGATGACAAAGTCAGTGCATGTACTATATTACGTTAGAATGGTTGATTGGTTGATATGTTAGGTAACATGCAATTATAATGTTGTGGTTAGCAGAAATATACAATGCCAACATCTCCAATTGGCGAATGGGCTTATATTGTTCCCCTCTGCTATTTGAAGGACTTTCTCCACCATTTTCTGGTTCCTCTCTTGGAAAATTAGTCATAAAGCCATCACTTATTTCTTCCAAGTCCTGAAAGGTTCCTGTTTGCTCTCTAAATCTCAGAATAGCCCAAGATGGGTTACCAATCATCTGTATCTGTGCTTGTGATATATTCCTGGGCTCACAAGGTAGCAACAGCTGCAATATCCACTTGGTAATTATTAACCATCCATGACCATGTACCCCTTATGCAGTGAGGCTGCAGCAAGGTTCCCTGCATCATGTCACCATAGTAATGCACATACAGCCACTGACAGTTCTATAGTTTTTGAAGTACTTTATAATATGGACATTAATACACTAAAGCTTTTAATAGTGTATTCACATAATTTCAAACACATATCAGGAGCTCTAAACAGTTTGACTGGTGTCCTCCTACACATCAAACTAGCACAGACATCATCGATAGAACATATAACCTCCACACCTGCTTCCTCATTAAAAAAATGACAACTTGGCTGACATTAAAAAAGCATTTTTATGATAAACACTGGTTATTAGAGGCAGAAATCCAACAGAAATTTGTGATTTGCACATGAGACGCATGTGTTTACACGCAAATCAGTAACTATGACATTGTTTTACTGATGCTAGCCTGGAATATTTGTTCTGTTTTATCACCTTTCTGCTTCTCTCCCCTTTCTGTAATAAGCACAAATGCCTTTCTAATGACTTAATCAAAACACAGTTAGAGAAGTTGCACGCCTGCTGCACAGTTGTAGGAAATACAGAAAATCAGCCAATGAGTGAAAACACTGTTTTTTAAAGCTGCTGTAGCTTTTATATTAACTATGAATAAAATGACTGTGTAATGTGAAGGGTGTCGCTCATAGTGAATGTGATACTTTCAGATAATTATCACCCGGCTGCAGTTCATCTCGGCTCTGTGCAGCTCTGACGTGTCTTTTAGCTCATTTTGATTTGGTTGTACAGCCCACAGCTTTACTGTTTTGATTTACTATCACTACTCTCACTGCTCTCAACAGCATTTATTCCAGATGCAGACAGCTGTTAAAAAAAAAAAGAAAACTTTTAGAAACCCACTGTATGCAATCTGCCCAGCACCAAATGGCAGACCGACAAAGTTAGCGGCCAGCTAATGAATACAGTTGAGCATTTTGCAACCAAAGGACCAGATGTTTCCCTCAGGAGTTGGTCTAGAAGAGCTGAAAGGAGAGTGGATATAGCGCTTATATTCCTCAGGTGGCCAGAAACATCTCTGTTGGTGCTGGATGTCTGAACGAGCAAATGCTTGCCAACATGTTCATCATATGAGCCTAAAATAAGATTATATATCAGTCTTGTGTCTTAATGCAGGTAAATTAAGCTGCAGGAAATGAGCAAGAACTTGAAAAAAGTGCTCGCTCTGACCAACACTGTCTCACTCTGAACTTGTCAAATACCAAGTGTTGGAGCCATTTCTACACATGTGTATGTAGTTACCACATAGATCCTGTAGGTGGCACCTTTGTGTTTGGGGTTACTTACAATATACACTCACAGGCCACTTTATTAGGTACACCTTGGTAGTACTGGGTTGGACTCCTTTTGCCTTCAGAACTGCCTTAATTCTTCGTGTCATAGATTCAACAAGGTGCTGGAAACATTCCTCAGAGATTTCAGTCCATATTGTCATGATAGCATCACACAGTTGCTGCAGATTTGTCGGCTGCACATCAATGATGTGAATCTCCTGTTCTACTGAGGCCATTGGAGTACAGTGAACTCATTGTCATGTTCAAGAAACCAGTTTGAGATGATTTGAGCTTTGTGACATGGTGCGTTATCCTGCTGGAAGTAGCCATCAGAAGATGGTACACTGGTCATAAAGGGATGGACACAGTCAGGAATCTTGACATAAATTCAAGCACATTGTTTAATCTATGTCAAGTAGGTTATAGTGTTTAACCGATGCTAAGTTGGTACTAAGGGGCTCAAAATGTGCCAAGAAAATATCCCCCACACCATTACACCACCACCAGCCTGATCCATTGATACAAGGCAGGATGGATCCATGCTTTCATGTTGTTTACACCAAATTCTGACCCTACCATCTGAATGTTGCAGCAGAAATCAAGGATCATCAGACCAGGCTACGTTTTTCCAATCTTCTATTGTCCAGTTTTGGTGAGCCTGTGTGAACTGTAGCCTCAGTTTCCTGTTTTTAGCTGACAGCAGTGGCACCTGGTGTGGTCTAATGCTGCTGTAGCCCGTCTGCTCCAATGTTTGGACTTGTTGGTTCAGAGATGGTTTTCTGCAGAACTTGGTTGTAAAGTAGACCAGCCTGTCTGGCACCAGCAACCATGCCACATTCAAAGTCACTTGAATCACCTTTCTTCCTCATTCTGATGCTCGGTTTGAACTTCAGCAGGCCGCCTTGAGCATGTCTACACTGACCGAGCACTGGTAGTTGACTTTCTGTAACAGACTGAACAAACTTTAAACAAGGCACAGTGAAAGTGTAGCTGTAACTAAAATGCCCACACACAAACTAATATGATCAGTATATGCAGATATGCCATTGTAGCAATAAGCACACATTGTGATGCAGGCAGTGTGGCTGTAGTACAGAGTGAGTCCTGCTCCGTCAGCACCCGGCAAACTTAATAAATTCAGAACATCATTTGTCACATGCAGTAGATTAGTAGCAGACGTTGCAAACCTGTAGCCTCGTTGACTGAGTTTGGCTCCTGATAAACATGTCTTCTGCTGGGGGGGGGAAAAAAACATGTCGCCTCATGTACCCTGGTGTGTATTGCAGCCCCGGTATCCAGTTTGTTTCATGTCACCAGTTCTGTGGACATATTTATTTGTTCTCCGTAGTTTGTAATAAGGACTAGACTGGTTTGTGCATGTGTGACTGGCTGGCAGTGTGCAGGCGTTCTTGAACACAGCTTGTTTTTATAACACGGGGATGAAAATAGATTCTAGTTGAGTCCCTGGTTTTGGAGTACTAAATTAGATTTGTAATCACACTGAATAGTGCTGGGTGTCTCTCACAGAAGCTCTTTTGTGATTGAAGTCAGCGTCTTTCTTAAATAAAGACACAAACTTTAAGTCACACTCCAGTCCTTATCATGCCGTGTTAATTATGATTTATGGTTTGACAGAACATTAATCGTTATGAGCGTAATTATGAATGTTGTGACTTGCACATTGTATGACAATCCATTTTCTTTTGACATGTAAGGCGTGTGGATGGTACATATAATTTGAATGAATTGAAAGGATCGAGATTCGAATCATGTCACAGTCTGTCAAAACAGTTTCAGCCGATAATTAAATCATTCAATCGACCATTTGTTTAAAATAGTTCTGACACACAGAAACAAAAACAAACCTTCAGACACATTTCCTTGTGGACAGATGCTATTCTTGTTGCAGTGATTTGCTCTCAAACAGGCTTGAATGATATATTGTACTTACAAACATCATAAATTCAGAATTGAGGGGAAGGCTATAGGTGTTTGATTAAGTATGATGATTTGGCACCAACTCTATAAACCCGACTGGTCCCAGGAGAGCATTAAAAAGGCTTACATAAAAGGAGGTCACTGGCGTAATCTGAAGAATTGACAGCTTTATTAAAACCACGATGTAATAAGGCCAGGACTTGTCCATGCTAGATTTACAGGGCAGTTTTAATAAGCAGCTTCCTGGCCATGGACACTCTCTTTCTGACACAAATATGAATTACTTGGTCTTCAGCAAAGGACTTTCCTTTCTTCAATAAGGTCAGCAAATATGGAAACATTCATTTTGTTGCATTGTTTCGTTTGGCATGACATTTTCCCACCAAAAATAGGGCATACTCTTAAACTTGCAGGCGTGGGAAGTTGCTTTGGCTTTTATAAATCAGTGATTTGTAATTCTTTAACCTGCACTTGAAAAAATAATAGTGTTCTTAAGTCTGTTCTATTTTTGCACTTACACAGTCTGTGGTGATTGAGGAAAGGATCAAAGACTGCCTTATTCACCCTTAAATTTATGAATGATTTGTCAAAAAAAAATTCTACACACCCCATGTCCATGTTAAAGTTGCTCTATGGAGAAAAATCTGTTTACATTCAGTGTTGCTCACCAGACTTTCTCCTGCAGTGATTAAGACTGGCTCAACAGTGCAAAATGCTGTATTACCAATTTTTTGTTGTTGTCGTTTTTACAAGTAACTTAATTCATCCTGATTTTAGTGCTTTGTAAATTAGTTTTAATGTAAGGCCAATATTTGGTATGTTGCTTTTTAAATGACAGAGATGACAGAGTGCATGTTCATTGTTAAATTCAAAACACAGAAGGGCAATGAGGTGCAATAAGGGGCACTTTGTTTGCATCCGGTTGCTTTGGTACAAGATGTCTGTGAGGGAGAAATTGTCGGCACAAGGTAGAGTGCTTGCTCTGGATGAATGGAAGACTGAAGCACATTGGGAGAAAGGACGGACCTGCCAGTCTGCGGGTTCAGTGTTAATTTCTTCTCCATTGTTGTTCTGCAGTGTCATGGTTAGCCTTTGTGGTATTCGTATTGACCCTCCTCGACTGTGATTGGATGGCTGGGTAAAAAGTGACAGTGATGAGCAGCTGCAGTGTTTTACCCAAAACTGAATATTTTTCATCTCTCAGCAACAGCAATTTTTAATTTAATTAATTAATTTTTAATTTATATACCTTTATTAACCCCCCTGAGGGGAAATTCAATGTTTTTCACTCTGTTGTCATTAACACACAGGTCTGAAATACACACACATGCACAAACAGGACCTATACATGCACAAAGTGGAGAGATGTCAAAGTGAGGGCTGCCTTGGTCAGGCGCCCCGAGCAGTTGGGGGGTTCAGTGCCTTGCTCAAGGGCACCTCGGCAGTGCCCAGGAGTTCCCAGACTCTTTCGTGCCAGTCACATGTGCTCAGTGTGAACCTGCTCTCATCTGTGACGAAAACCAGGCGCCAATGGCGGACCTGCCAATTCTACTGTTCTCTAGCGAAGACTTCTAGAAGACGTCGGGCCCTCGTGCCACCCTCATGGAGTCTGTTTCTGACAGTTTGATCAGAAACATGCACACCAGTAACCTGCTGGAGGTCATTTTGCAGGGCTCTGGCAGTGCTCCTCCTGTTCCTCCTCTCACAAAGGAGCAGGAAGGATAAAGAGAGAGCAACTGTCTGTGACCACCACATGTAAAACCATTCCCTTTTTGGGGGGTTGCCTTGCGTCGCCATTGCACCTGTTGTTACTTTCATTTGCATTAAAGCAGGTAAAACTGATTCACAGTCACCTCACTTCCTAAATGGACAGACTGATATCCCTAAAGTTTAACTGACTTGGTGTTATACTGTGACCACTAAGTGTTCCCTTAATCATTTTGAGCAGTATGGTTTAACACTAAAAACCCCTCAAACATATGTTTTGTCATTTATTTGTCGTAATTGTTGGCCAAGAATGTGGGTTATGTAGAATTCAGTTAAATTTTGTTTTAGAATTTAAAAAAAATACAGAGTTACACTAATTAATCAGAGATCAGTCAGCTCAGTAGGAGCAAATCACAGTCGCTCTCCTAAAGTTTGACATTTGTGTGCACTGCACTGCCTTCAGTGGTCCACTGTCTTAGTAGAGCTCATGTCCCCTGAGCTAGCATGGTCATACTCATGCTCCAATTCTGTTTCTGAATAATCTGATTGATCACTTTGCATAAAATTACAGTCATCATCATCATTCGCTTCGGGCGCATCTTGATTTTCAGAGAAACTGTCGTCAAAACCCTCCAGCCCTGCAGCATCATGTGACAGTACAATAAATAAAAGATCTCTTCATCTTGTGTTTGTCTCCAGCTTTTTATAGAAAAACATCAGAAATAAACAAGGATTTTTGACACCAGAACTTAAATACAAAAAATAGTTTGAGGCTTAATGGGAAAAAAAAGAATAAATTAAATGGGCTGTATTATGGTCCCTGGTCTTATGCATTTAAGGGTTTAGGCTGATAGGTGACATTAAGTTAGGTGCTTTAGAGTGAAGCAGTCTTCAAAATCTAATTGAAAAGTCAGACATAACATTTAATCACACATTCCTTTATATCTAATTAATTCTCCAGCTCTTTTATCACAGTCAGAAGTATCCGCAGAGTGATTCCTCCTGTCATGTGAATCACGAACTCAATGCTTCTCTTGAGTGTAAATCTGAGACTGAGACATCCTCTTCAGCATGTTTATTGTAGCTTTAAAGGCATCGTTTTTTGAATCTCACAAAGTAGGGATTCTTGTTGAGGATCTGAACCTTGTTTGTACCCGATAAATTGAACTGGGAAAGAGTTGAAAGGAAGTGCAGTATGACATGACAGCCTTCATATCCCCAGGGAAATCGAGCCAGCCTGGTGTATCGGCCGTAGTGAGAGCAGCATGCCCTAGTCCACTACAAACACAGGAAAACTGAGCTTTTACTTTGTGGAGGCTCTTTTTCATGTGCCTCCAGCAGAACTAAGGATTTTAAAAAAAACCTTGAATCATGTGTGAGAAAAATACGCTATGCATTATGTATGATGGTTGTTTTCTGAACCATTTTGTTTCAAGGATTAAGGCAAACTTCAAAGATACCTTTTTTCTCCCCCTCTCCCTTGTTCAACCAACAAAAGTAAAATGCCCATTGCTTGTATAAATGGTCCAGTTTTTTTTTAAATAACACAGACATTTCATAATATTATCTGGAAAAGTGAGGTTGTGAATCAGTCACAGCCAAAACATGAAACGTGTTCTCATATTTTTTTTTTTCTCCTTGACATCTACTGAGTCGGAGCTGATTTATACCCGAGAGAATAGTTTATTGTGGTTGGTTGCTACAGATCTCTTCTGGCTCGTGTAGATAATTACAGCAGCAGGGAAGGTGGTGATTAATCATCTGATGTTATCAGCCACTCCCTAATGAAAACAAGTTACATCTTCTCTTGATCATTTCACTCATTTCAGTCCGCCTTCGTTCCTCTGGGTATTGATATTTTTCGGTCAATTGTAGCAGTAAAATAAGCCCCCTGTCTGATTCAGCAACTTTTCCCCATAAATATCAGTGATCAATGGCCATCAGAGCAGCAGGGCTGTTGCTGTTGGACATTAATGCCGTCACGGAGAAATATCAGCACTCACCGAAATGATGACAGTATGTAATCCTGAAATGGACAGCTGGGGCGGAGCGTTATGTTTGTACCATTTCCACTTGATCAAGATAATTTTTGTTTGTATATGTATTTCAGAGACATTTATGTTTTTATGCGTTATGTCCTTTTATTGTAATTGATGGCCTCTACAAACAAGAGATTAAAAACGTAATGGATTTGTTTCAGGAAACAGATGGGTGTGCTGGAATATGGCTTGGCCTCCTTCCAGTCACTTGTTTTTGTCATTCATTTGTCCGTAAATCACCACTTATTGGTTTCCGGCAAAATAAAGGAGCACTGCATCTTTGTACGACACTATATTCCAGTATTTTCAAGAATAATTGTAATGAGTTCGTCTTGTTTGCAAAAACCCCACACACTGGCGTCACAGCTCCTTTTGATTCCATTAGCAAAGTTTTGACAAGTTTTCCTCAGTTTCATACTCATGGAAAATAAAGGTTAATACTGTATAAAGATGAGCAGTGACATAATCACATTATCAAGATATCCTCATTGCAAACAAAATGAAACAAAAAAAAACATTCACATGAATGGACGTACAGGTAAAACACGGTTCTTCTTTTGTGTCACTGAGGTAAATTACAAATATGTAGACCATTACAGTACTGATCCTAGCAGTTACCCGAAACAAGTTTGCCATGACCGTCAAGAGATTTAGTTGGTGTCTCTGCAGTGGGCCTTGTATTCAGTCCATTTGGTCCATTTTTCTGTGAATTCAGATTTTTGGAGTTTCAGCAAATGAGTGAGTCTTTCCATGTCATATCTCCTCAGCAATGTCTTTCCAGTCACTTGGAGAAGGAGGATCCTCTTTGTGCCATTTCCTGACACTGGCCTTCTTTGTTGCTTAAAACACAGTTCTAATAAGACAAATAGGCAAAACAAAACAGCAACAGCAAAAAGCCAAAGTATGTATGGGACAACAGAAGCAGACAGACAAAGGTTAGGAAACATCAGTGGGTCAGGAATCGGCTGCATGTATCAATGAGAATGTCTATAATAGAGTCCTTAAAATCTGACTTAGAGACAAAAATCTATGGCTGCAGCCTTTAGACCTAATTGACAACTGACCAAATACGGTTCAGAATATGGTGAGCAAAATGGTTCTTGTAGGCAGCAGATGAAGTTTATGAAATTTGCACGAAATGCCAAAAGCCTGGGGGGCTATAACATCATTGTCATCTAAGTTAGGAAGGGTGGTCATTTCGGCAATCTAGTAAAGTGGGCCATGTTCTGCACAAGAGGCCATTTTAGATTTGACCTTAGACTCTAAGCTGCTGATATGGTGTGACAAGGACAAAGTGCTGTCAAGCCAGATACCCAAGTAAGGCATTTGAAAATGAGGGCTAGGGGTAAAAATAAGAAATGGGATTGGGCAAAAGGAAACTTCCCTTAAGTGATGTACGCACAGCATTTGGGGAGGGACAAGCGGCATACAGGACTGTGTTGTCTGTGTAAAAGTAGATATATAGGTCTCCAGATGAGCAAGCAATGTCATTTATTCATATACAGTGGTGTGAAAAAGTGTTTGCCCCCTTCCTGATTTCTTACTTTTTGGCATGTTTTCTGCACCTAAATGTTTCAGATCATCAAACAAATTTAAACATTAGTCAAAGATAACACAAGTAAACACAAAATGCAGTTTTTAAATGAAGGGTTTTATTAATGAGGAAGAAAAAAAGCTACATGGCCCTGTGTGAAAAAGTGTTTGCCCCCTAAACCTAATAACTGGTTGGGCCACCTTTAGCAGCAACTACTGCAATCAAGCGTTTGCGATAACTTGCAATGAGTCTTTTACAACGCTGTGGAGGAATTTTGGCCCACTCATCTTTGCAGAATTGTCGTAATTCAGCCACATTGGAGGGTTTTCGAGCATAAACCGCCTTTTTAAGGTCATGCCACAGCATCTCAATAGGATTCAGGTCAGGACTTTGACTAGGCCACTCCAAAGTCTTCATTTTGTTTTTCTTCAGCCATTCAGAGGTGGACTTGCTGGTGTGTTTTGGATCATTGTCCTGCTGTAGAACCCAAGTTCGCTTCAGCCTGAGGTCACGAACAGATGGCCGGACATTCTCCTCCAGGATTTTTTGGTAGACAGCAGAATTCATGCTTCCATTTATCACAGCAAGTCTTCCAGGTCCCGAAGCAACAAAACAGCCCCAGACCATCACACTGCCACCACCATATTTTACTGTTGGTATGATGTTCTTTTTCTGAAATGTGGTGTTACTTTTACGCCAGATGTAATGGGACACAGACCTTCCAAAAAGTCCACCTTTTGTCTCGTCAGTCCACAGAATATTTTCCCAAAAGAATTGGGGATCATCAAGATGTTTTCTGGCAAAAATGAGACGAGCCTTAATGTTCTTTTTGCTTAGCAGTGGTTTTCGTCTTGGAACTCTGCCATGCAGGCCATTTTTGCCCAGTCTTTTTCTTATGGTGGAGTCATGAACACTGACCTTAACTGAGGCAAGTGATGCCTGCAGTTCTTTAGATATTGTCACTTCTTGGATGAGTCGTCGCTGCACTCTTGGGGTAATTTTGGTCAGCTGGCCACTCCTGGGAAAGTTCACCACTGTTCCGTGTTTTCACCATTTGTGGATAATGGCTCTCACTGTGGTTCGCTGGAGTCCCAAAGCTTTAGAAATGGCTTTATAACCTTTTCCAGACTGATAGATTTCAATTACTTTTTTTCTCATTTGTTCCTGAATTTCTTTGGATCTCGGCATGATGTCTGTAGCTTCTGAGGATCTTTTGGTCTACTTCACTTTGTAAGGTAGGTCCTATTTACGTGATTTCTCGAATGGGAACAGGTGTGCAGTAATCAGGCCTGGATGTGGCTACAGAAATTGAACTCAGGTGTGATCAACCACAGTTATGTTTTAACAGGAGCTGGGGGGCAAACACTTTTTCACACAGGGCCATGTAGCTTATACTATTGGGCCTAGGATTGAGCCCTGGGGTACACCTTTCAGTTGTTCTGATTTAACACGTTGCACCTTGTAAGAGAGGTTAGAGAGGAACCACACCAATGAGGCCATAAAAGATGACCAGAAAGCCCTAAGCTGCCCAGGCTTCTAAGAACGACAGAATGATTGGCAGTGTCAAATCCTTTAGCAAAATCAAGACAATTGCCGCACAATATTAAACAAATACAAGGGGTCCTGCTCCCGTAGGTTAACAAGACAACAGGAGGAAACAAGTTATTTAAAAGCAGAAGCTCTTTATATAAATAGACACTAAGTGTAATATCCCAACCACTCTTTATATACTGTTATTGTTGGTTGAAATGCTGATAATGAAATTAAATGGAGCTGTGTTCCTAGTGTGTGGGTACCCTTGTTTTTCTTGTATACAGCAGTCCATTTTCAGCTACCTGAGACGAGTAAATAAAACCTTATGGACTTAACTTTGTAAGTGATCAAACAAACCCAGCTTTATTCATCAGACATTATAATCCATAACTGATACACCAGTGTTTATCCAATTTATCAGACTTCATAATAACATCTGTTCTCATCATCCCACCTCTTCTATAAACTGCTACACTCATTACATAGGTATTAATATTTGATACTATTCTACAAATCCTGAGGCATGCTGTGGTTTAGGCTGATGAATATTCAGTAGCTAATTACATATGATTGTTAATGCTCTTCATTACTCTGTGTGGCAAAAGTTCAGTGCAGCAGTGTAGTTGCAGTGTAAGGGAAGCCAAAGATGCAGAGATGTGAAATTGCTCAAGGTAAATGAAAGTCCACTGTCACTTTACATTTGACCCACACTGTCTCTTTCAGTAAGTATTAATTTGAGTCCAGCACCTGTAATAAATCTTGATTAGAATTTACCTAATCTCTCCCTGTTTCCAATTATGTCTGATGAGAGGGCTGGAATTGGCTTTCTAAATTAATTTAAGTTACATGTTCTTGGATATTTAATAATAGTGAATTAAATCCCACCGGATTTACAAATGGTGATGAATATGAACCTATGTTGGAATTATTTTGACAAAGTCCACGTTTCTTCTTCTGCCATGTTGTGCTTCACTTGTTGCAGCTGATTATATAGATATTTACGCAGGTATTAGTGGAGCTTATAATATTTTAAAAACTCACAGGCTGAAGCTGTTAATCAGCGTCCACACGACTAATATATGGTAGCTAGTATTATCTTAACAGCTTCACAAAATCCTGTTCAGACAGGAGAATACATTCCCCAACCTGTTAGCATTTTAGTGCTTATATGATATGCTGAAAAAGATAATGAGGTTTGTTAGGGATTGAAAAGATATTAGCAGGACTGTTGTCATAGCCACAATTAGTCCAACAATGAGATACAGTCCAGTTTGTGTCACAAATCCATATAAAACAAAACAAACCCTGCTAATCGCTTGATAAATCAATGGCAACTTCTTAATTTTTGGTCGTTTTAGGGTTTTAATTGTCCTTTAAATTAAAAAAGAAAGTCTTGGTTTCAAGAATATGAAACACTTACTGCCAAATTCTGATAATAAATACAGTTTTGAAGCTTGTACAGGCAAGATGACATGCTAACTGCAGTCAGGTCTCAGCATCACTCTCTCTCCATATGTATCAATGAAATGAAGGATGAAAGGTCTAACTTTATAGTAACAAGACAGGGTCCGGAACATTTCATTTCATTTAAAAAAAAAAAAAAAAAAAAGTCTAAAACCTGCCCTGGATTAAGCTACTTTTATGCAATGTGTGTCAAAATATAATGTTAAATGTTTAGATGTTTGTCAATCTGGATATACTATACACCATTACCTCGGATAGAGTCTCCATTGCCCCTTTTTGACAGTCATGGGCTGGCTCGGCTTGGCTTGGCTTGATTTAGTTTGGGCCGTCAGCCCAGCACAGCAGGGATTTGCATTTCCATTACAACAGGTCTACCTTCTTGAAGGTGTGTCTTAACTGATGACGGCTTCTCTTGAGTGATGATGTTTAAAAGCAGCGGGCTGATCCATGGCTGAAGTCCCCTTTTATTTTTGCTGCATGTGTTTTTACACAGAAGGTAGAAGAATTTTACCTGTTGGAGGTGAACTGTTTGCAGAGGTGCAGAAAGAGCCTGTTGTCTGCAGCTGTTCATCAACATCTCACTGTGGCTGTTTTTGCTTTTACTTTCGTCTCTGTCGCTTTATTAGACTAGTCCCCTGTTATTTTGTTATGTACTGTATAAACTTTTATTGTGAAGCAGCAAAATAAGGAAACGTTGAGTTTTCAAGCAGCAACTTCATACAACTTCTAATACGGCTGATAGCGAACTTGAACCAGTTAAATAAAGCAGATATTGAAAGTAAAAACAGGAGGCAGGAGAGAAACTAAACTCCAAACCACAGAGATTCATCCTGAAGCTACAAAAGTACTGAGAAATGAACACACAGAGACTTTTAAACGCATTTTTCTCTGGTCTCTTGCAGACAGAGGTGAGGAGAGTCTTAGAACATACACGCTTTTTTAGGGGGGAGAACGGGGGTTGGCCGCAGTTGGCGAGACGTCACCGCTACCCGCTTGAGGGCGGGTGGCCCAGCTTTTGGACATACTCCGTAGAGGGTCCATCTCAGGTGCCGCTTGGCCTGGCACAGCGCATCTATGCCGATAATGGAAAGACAAATCAGCAGGACATGACTTACTCATGGTCAAGACTGATGCTGGAAAAACATAATTCAGTTGCTCATTTCAATTTACAGAGTCTATAAGCACCAAAGTATAATTCATTCCAATTTGCCGGTATGATAAACAGTGAGAGAAAGCGCTGACCCCCTACCCATGAAGCAATATTGATGTTCGAATATGTGTCCATTGGTAAATTTATTGTATTCTTTTAGTCCATAAGGGTCCACCAATTGAAAGAATCTGAAAGTAATGCCGTGTGAAGTCACTTGCTAAATGTGTATGCTAACTTTGTGAAATGGACCATGGTTTCTTCGATATTTTTCCGACAGTATTTCTCGTCTTCCTGCACCATGTTGTTGGATGTACTTGTATTTGTTACCACAGTGGCTCCAAAAAAAAAAAGTGTCCCCAAGCCCGCCTGTGTATTTTTCACTCCAGCACAGCCCCTGGAGTTCAGCATGCACTCCCAGTTAGGAAGGCCAGTGGGCTTTGTTTGTTTTGCAGTCATCTGTACTACAAACTCTGAAGTCCTTTTTCTCAAAATCATGGCTTGGCAAGAGTCATTACTTCATGTGACTTATTTTGCTTAATACTTGGAGTACAGAAACAATACTGGTAACATCAGAAAGCTTAGAATCTCCTCTTTCTAATAGTATAACAAACTTAAAATTACTTTTAATGTGACTGAAAATAATAAAGCAAGTCACAAATCAGATTTGAGTAATATAGAGGTGCTCCCCTTGCAAACAAATTATGGTAATATGCCTTTAAATTTTGGTGAGCACACGTGCTGCCATTAGGCTGACTACAGCAGTGAAAATGACTCATGCAACCTTTCACAGACTGGAGCACCTCAGGATAATCATTTAAGATGCTCGTGTCATTCTGTTCATCTATAAAAAGAACACTTAGCAGAGTTTTCTGCAGAGGACTTTAGATTTCTGGCCTGGCTCTGTTTAATGGAGACCATTGTCATCACCGACACCAAACAAAATTGACAGACATTTATAAAAAATAAATAAATAAATTGAAATAAAACTGAATTATTGGTTTCCACTAACCCTGGAAATCTGCCCTGCAAAAATACACCCACAATTATACCAAACATTTTCAAACATACCAGCAAATCTGTGAATGGATGCGATGCTCACGAGCTGATTAGATTAGGGCAAACTAAAGCCTGCTCAGTATCCAGATCTCCCAGGCAGTTCCACTGCTTAACAGAAAAACTCACCACAGCATGATGTTTATTGGGCAGTTTGCCTCGACTCCCCCAAAACAATAATAAGGAATTTGGTCATTTCATTTGGAGAGACTTTTATGTAGCAGTGGCGCAAATCATTTAGCTGCATCATAGGGTAGCAATGACTATGTATGATATATTGATGTATTTTCAAGCAAGATATGAATGAATAATTTTTATTTCAGTCACATACAATTAGAAGCACAAAGATTGCTTCACACAAATTTTCTCACAGTCAGTAACCAAAATAGAAATTGGCTGAAGCCCCAGGCTTATGTAGAAAAAATTGTTCATATCAATATAGGGTCAAGTTGCGTTACACATCGCATACCAGTGTTCATCTCTTCTCTCTCACATTGTCCACGCAGCTCCGCGACACTCACTCACTCACTCACTCACAAGTTTTCCAGCAACACTAACAGAGACACAGAGCGGCTCCTCTGTTTAATCTGTCTGTTCATTAGTCTACAGTGTGACATCGCTCTGTATGTTGCACGTGCTACGCTAAATCAGTCTGTGAGATGAATGAAATTACCGCAGCACATGTGCCTACTTGATACTTTTATACTCATGTATGAATGAACCCTTAAACCTCTGCAGCTCCAGTACTGTGTACAAAATATTAATGTACAGCCCTGCTATTTATTTTATAGAATTTTTCACATGTTGTGCAGCTGCATATTTTCAGACAGGAGAAAAACAACCCTGCCTTTGCATTTTATTTTGATCACAGTCTGTTTTTATAGTGTTCGTGACATCTCAAATGTGGCTTTGACTTGCAACTGAAAACATGTAGCCCATTTTGTAGAAAATACCGACATAAATATAATGTATTGTCAGTCAGCCTGAAAATACCCAGATATTAATTTTGTCCATATCGCCCACCCTACTGCATCACTATCAAATGCATAAAGGGGAAACGCTGTATGATTGTTTGGGGCATTTTCACTTTTATTGGACAAGATGATGTTGAAGAATTTGACAGGAAACAGGGGATGCATTTAAGGTCCCTGGCTGGAATTTAACAGCGATGTTGTGGTTATATGCCATGCAACCCGACTTCCTCCCCGTGTAGATGTTGTTGCTCTGTAGCAAAATCACCTGACTTCCTGTTTTGCTCCTGTCATAATTTCTACAGTCATTAAGGGTGCTTTGTCAGTTGAATGTCATTGGAGGCACTTGCACAGTTCCCATATTTGACTTATAATCCTTTTATGCTAATTAATTACATCATGTTGTATCCTAAAATATAGAAATATGAAGAAGTATTTGCTGTGTCTGTTCAAGTCTGCCAAGTCACGGCTGATGTTACTGTAAATGTATCCTCAGCCAAACACGTAGTCAATAACAATCTTTCAAGGACAGATTGTCCTCCATGTTGTTGCACAAGCCCATAATAAAATAGCATAAGTTATAGATTTAGCTCTAAGAATCAGTGAGCGACAATGTTTCATTGAAATTGAGATAGATTTTAAGCACAATTTCTTTTGCAAAATCAATTTGAGCTGCGTCTGCAGACCATTTGTTTTTTACGTCCACCTTTTCGCTTTGATGAATTGCTCTGTATGGTTTGAGCAAAGTCCTTTGCGAGCTCACATTTTGTGCTTGTGCCCTGAATTAGTCTGACATTTCATGCTTGAATGCCTTCATGACATTTAGTTTAAGGAAATATCATGGTCTGCTGAACTGTCCAGGACTAACCACAAACACAGATGAATATGGAATACACTGAAGTCCTGCGTCAGGATACTTTGGTTTCAAACAGCATATTACGGTTCACATCTGAGAGATGGCAATATTTGTACTTCCAAAACATTTTTGATTATGTCTGTGCACATTTTCAGTTTGATTAGTGTTTTAATTAGGTGTGGTCAAAAACTGATTTTCCTCAGGGAAACGACATGACAAGTACATCACTGGAATATTTCCCTGAAGCATTTCTATAAGATTGCTTTTCTGGTTTATTTATTTTCTGGTCATAAAGACAAATTGAATATGTTGAAATGATGAACAGGTCTCTTGATTGCTTTGAGATTGAAGAGGTAATTGTCTTCTAAAATTGAGTTTTTTTTTTCTCTTATTGATTTAATTCACATAACTGATTAAAAACAGAGCAACATTTAAAAAGCCAGATGACAGGCTGCAGTGAAGGCACCTTGACAAGATCACATTATAAACAGTGATAATCATACATATACTGTGGAGGTTTTACTACAATGTGTTGACAACAATTTTAGACACGTAATGGACAGTTTTTGGGTTTTTTTAAGTCTAAAAACTGATGCAACAGAAACAGAAATATCACCTCACCTCAGGCTTCAGAGGTCTGCGGACCTCACAGCTGTACAGCTCCACACCCCCAAATTTCATTTTGTTTTTCAATCTCATAGTCTTCTGACCTAACCAGCGTTACCTGAGGCAATTTATCACATTTGTGTACAGCTCCCTCTCTTGCTTCAACATTTTTTCACCTGTGCAATACAGTAATACTCCCTAACACCTGTAAAAACACTCCACATCTGTGAAGCTCCCTTTAACATGTGATCTGCCAGGTTTGCAAATTCCCTCCCTACCTCTTTAGCTGTCGCGCTGTGCGCTGAGCTGATGATGGTCAGTAAAAGTTGATGCAGCTTTGTGTAGAAATGTGTTTAGTCATTATTATTTTTATTTTTGTTAAGATATTTTTAGGCCATTTTTTTTGCCTTTAATTGATAGGATAGTGAAGTGTGAAGGGGGGGGGGGGGAGACACATGCAGCAAAGGGCCACAGGCTGGAGTCAAACCTGGGCCTTGTACATGGAGCGCCTGCTCTACCACTAAGCCACCGATGCCCCAAAATGTGTTTTATTGTTTTATTTTAACTGCAAAGCAACTTCAATTACAGGTGAACCAGAGGGTTTTGCCATAAAAAATACAGAATTAAAGGGACAGTGCATCCAAAAATGACAATTCAAAACCCATTATCTACTCACCCATATGCCGAGGGAGGCTCAGGTGAAGTTTTAGAGTCCTCACAACACTTGCGGAGATCCAAGGGGAGAGGAGGTAGCAGCACAACTCCACCTAATGGAGGCTTACGGCGCCCCAGATTCAAACGTCCAAAAACACATAATTGAAACCACAAAATATCTCCATACTGCTGATCCGTCGTGATCCAAGTGTCCTGAAGCCCCGACATAAAAAGCTGTTTGGAAAAACGTCATTTGAACTCTGTTTTTAGCCTCATTGTAGCCTGTAGCTCTGACTGCCTCTCTGTGCACCGCGTTTACGTGCGCATGCTTTATCATTTTTCCAAAGCAGACAGACTGACTAACACAGTCATAAAATGCCAGAAATGCTGCCTGCACCTGACAAACTGAGCTGTTGGCTGATGTAGCGCCCTCTGCGAGGCCACATTAAGCACATGAGTGAAACACTTCACGTGTGGGTATCCTGTTAACTGAATGGCAACACCCATATTAGAAGCGTTGTCAATAACAACCACAATCCCCTATTATTGTGCTGCAGTTTGCAGGAGGTCTGCAATGTTTGCTTCGGTGTGACTTTCAGTACTGCTCCAAGTTTGGAGAACGTGAGACAGCAGTCTTCAGTCGTCTGTGAGATAATGTGCTGTTGTTGTCACATAAGAATACACTGACTCTGACCTTGCATCTTTTACTTGTATTGTGTTTGGCTCTTAAAGATTAAGTAAAGATTTATTTCTTGATCTTGATTTATGTGGAAAAGTGAAAAAAAAAAAAAGTAATGTAGTGCAAGAGTACTAGTTTTTCTTTAGTCTTTCACCTGCTTCATCATTTCAATGTTGTACCTCTTCTTCAGCTGTAATCCACAGAGCAAAGAGCCTTTCATTGTGCATTATGAGTGAGTTTGTTACATAATGTACTTTCTGCAACTGGTGATGCCTGTGCGTACAGGTCGACAGTTCACCAGTATGACAGAAGATGGCAATTAAGAGCCACAGTTACCAGTGCTGAGCGAGAGGGGTCACAACAGCAGCGTGGGCTTGTCATGTGTACCAGAGCCCTCAGGGAGTTTTAGTGGTTTATTGGCGAAGCACTATGGGGGAACACAGTGTCAGAGGCTAAGGAGGGTAAGTGAGGTTGATGCAGTGCACAGCTTGGATTTTTTTTTTTTCTCCCCTCCGTCTCGTTTTTGCATGTGATGCCTTTGTGGTGACTAAATGGCCCTGACACCAGAGGTTAAGGTAGCAATTAAAATGTGTCAGGGAAGTTCCTTGTGTGTTAATACACACTCCCTTTCACCTCCCCTCCGTCACTTGATATTGAGCGTCTTTTAAGACCTGGCCCCTTTGTCACCATACGTGGTCGTATAACTCACTTCATTAATGTTAATTTGGATGTATGGTCTCTGTCGCCTGCTCTGCCAGTGTGACTCTCTCCTTCACAAAATGCAACAGATCAAAAAAGAAAACAGATTCGTATAGCCGCAGCCCTTATGGAGTGATTACGTGGGTTTCAAGTGGTGGAAGATAAATAACTAATTAACTAATGGAGCAATTAAGTTAGGGGGCGCTTATAAACAAACACAACTGAGCTGCTGGCTCTGGTTTCCTGTGCTGCAGAGAAATATACAGCGAAGCAAAATGCACACAACTTATTAAAATATTTACTGTGATGTGGTGTTTTTCCATGACAATAGCTTTCTCTAAGTGAAGAATTATGTCTTCAAGCATTTTCGGCTTTTTTAAACATACAATGAGTCTAAAAAACTGGAGGGCTGGTCCTCTCACAACTTTAGCATTCTCAAAGCAGTCCCACCAAATGTATTATTCATGAAAGAGTTTGTCATTGTTTATAAGAGTGTAAGTCCCACTGGGTGAATACGTCCCTTTGAATGCAAATTTTTAGAGCTACTGGGACAATAGAAAGTTTTACTGTGTTTGGGGGAAAAAAAGTTTAAAAGATGGTATAATCAAGGCGGTAAGCTCTCCGGTTGTCAAAATCAAAAACACTTGTTTGCTTGTGAATTTGTTCAGCAATTGAACATGCAGTCCTGAGCTCGACAACTCAAATGATAAATCCAAAATATTTGTTTTCCAAAAGAGGTAATATGCCTTGACGCTTGTGTGAGTAACACTGTTTCAAGTACTTTTCTTTCACCTCCATTTAGAGTAAAATAGACATAAAAAAGTCAAACTCAATCAGTGCTTCTTCTGTAATAATAATAATAATAATAAAAAAAATATATTGTTGTAGCCCTGATAATGAGGAGTGTTGGAGGCTCTTGACTAAAATGTTTCATTAAATAGTTTATTTTGTAATAATAATAATTCATGCAGGCCCACATGCAGCCTTAATATCAGCACTATGATAATCCACTACAAATTAATCATTTAATTATAATGTGTTATGTACAAAGAAATGAGATGTATTATATAACCCTTTTTAGGAAGAAAAAAAAAATGTCTTAACCAAGTTGTAGGTGTCCAAAGGCTACTGAACAGACAGCCTTTGCTGTAGCTCAGTTCATATATTGATTAAGTAACATGATTATATTGGCCAGCAGGTCCTTCTATCTGGTCACATACGCAACTTTTTAAAACAGCCAGTGGAAAGCCAACAGTCATTCTTCCAGTGTCAACCCTCTGCTGCAGAGCCTTTAATACCAGCATCAAATCAAAGAATCGCTGTAGATTTTCCCTTTGAGAGACAGTTTGCCTTAAAACACTAATTAGGCTTGGGTAAAGCAAATATTCTTCTGGCATCAGTACAGTAATGGTTTCTTGTCGTTAACTGCCGTATGGCGTGCTACTTATATTGATATGATGCAGTGTTTTCAGTTGGTTGCAGTATTTTGAAGAGCTGATCCCTGTGGGTTCTTAACTAGCTGCAAACGCATGATCAATCAGTTTAACTACCCCTATGGAAAACATATCTTAAAGGGATTTCACTCTGAGTTGGACACGAACATGAGAAGCTCGGTTTAAGCATTACATAGTTGCATGAAAGCCCATTATATATGCAGTTTTAATGTCATAACTCACTACGATCAAAATGGTCTACTTGTGTAGAATCATCAGAGCATGGCCTTCTGTCAGAAGAACAATGTATAAAACATGAAATGAAGTATGTGAAGACATTTACATTTGCAAGCATGATACATTTGGTTGGATATTTTGACATTCAGAATATTTGACTATATTACCAACACCAGGATTTCATGCCATCGTAGCTGCAGGGGTGCTAAGAGAATATTCGACTTCAATGGCTTTAAAGCAAAGACTGTACAAAATAATGGATGTTAGCTGCCGTGACATCACCCATTGCTGTGTCAACTCCCATTTTGAAGCCACATGTAGTTTTTTGGAGCCAGAGGTGACTGTTGGTGTTTGTCAAAGTCAAGGACGGATCCCTAAATGGCTACATTTCAAGGAAGCTACGTTATTGATTCTTGCTGAAGAACTGATCCTATGTTAAGGATCCTTAAAAGGTTTCCAGGTGTGAGCTTGCAGCTCCGCTACACGGTGCGGCGCTCCAGAAACACATCCAGTAGGCAAGGGTACGCGCCATTGGTTGCTCCAGATCCGCGGCGCTACATAGCGCGACGATTTTTCCTCTCACCTGCAGTGCTATTTATGAGTTTAGATTGTTTTTGTGTGAGTTACTGAGTGTTGGAGATATCAATCGCAGAGATGTCTGCCTTCTCTCGAACATTATGGTACAAGATTGCTCGGCTAGTGGTGCTCAAAGCGCCAAAAAAAATACATTTGATAAACTCAACAGTGATGTCCTCCTGGTTATTGGTCAGCTCCTCCTCCAGCTGCTGGGACAACTCCCTCACAGCAGACAGGAAGTCAGCAGGTGACTGGCGAGGCGGCGTTGATTTCTCCACGTGGTTATAGAGACCCTTCCACATCCTAGAGACAAGACAGAGGAAGAGAAAATAAAGGAAAGACTATTTAGACTGTTTAATGCTCTCTGTAATGCGGACTATGTGGAAATTGGGGGTCACACCTGGTAGCACTTGTTAGCCTGTTCCAACGTGTGTGTCTGGATGCCAGGAAGGACTCTGGCTTTGCCTCTGCTCTGTAGAATCCATCCTTGGAAGGAGCCATCCTACCAAGGATGGATCATTGACTTTGAGAAACACCATGTATTTGTATTAGAAGGTGAAGCTAACCCCTAACACCAGCTGCTACCTTGGTTAATTAGCATGGCACATTTACAGCTATGGTTAATTGTGATAATGCTAATTATTTCAAAGTGTGAAACAGCAGTTTTTGGCACTTTAATTTTGGCTTAAGTTTTCAGCCCCAGAGGCTGCCCCTTTGCTTCAGAGTTACTTTACAAGGAAGTTCTTTTTTCCCAGTACCAGCAGATATGGCACACTGCACATTTGATATAAACATAGTTTTATATTGAATTTGGTCGAAGAATACTCAACAAAATAGCCATGGGCCTATTACGAGTGACCATGTAGCAATGACTAAATGCCGGTCACATGCAGAGGTGTAATTTAGTCCACAGCCTAAACATAATCAGACAGTTGTAATTTGGCAGTGATGTTTCAGGTGTAATGGCTAATACCGAGATGTTACACCCACCAAGGGTTGTAGTGAGGTGCTGATCACTGGCAGACTTGAAAGTAGGAAACTAGTGTCGCACACTTGCTTTATGTGCATTTCTCTTTATTCTTCAAGATCAACAAGATAATTGATCTTAAGGATGGCCTGAGGGCTGAAACATCATTTGAATAACAGAGAAATGCATACGGAGCCAGAGTGTGTGACACTTGTTTTCTACTGTCAGATGAAATGGTGAACACAGTGTCAGAAAAGAAAATAATAATAGCCAAAATACAGCCGCAAGGAAAAGTGGCATTTAGCTTATGTCTGTTAACTGCGCATGCAAGAAGACCTGACCATCATCACAATCTTAGTGATTTATATTTACTGCAAACAAAATAACTTGTAGACTGATGATATACATACAACAGTGGTTAAAATATTACAGATTAAATGTCTATTACAAGGTCAGAAATGAAAGGAATAATATCCACAGTGCAGCCTAAACAAGAAGTGGATTTACCCTGTTACCCGCGCAGCACACATGGTGTAAAACCAGCTGGTCAGAGAGCAGCCAGGGATCGGACTGGGACAAGAACGGCTGGTTATAACTTTTACATTCTTCTTCATTCAAAAATAAAACTGGGGCTACGTAGGTTTGTGACGAGGCTATAGCACCCCCTAGCTCTGCTGTAACACCATCCCTGTTTGACTATTTAAATGCGTGTTGGCAGCAGAGCAGTTTATTAACTGACTTTCATGCCGTCATGTTCTATAAATTGTGTATGCCCAAATCGTTTTGGATTCATTTTTTAAGGTTGACTTCATTGTTAGTAATTTTCGTTTTTATTTCATTACCATTGCTGCTTTGAACAGGTTATCTTTCATTGAGTTGCAGCACTCTGATATTCAAATGTCCCAGGGCATTATTTAATTGGAATTCACCAATTTTGTGGTCTTGGAACAAATACGCTATGAGTTTTCTCCCTGCATATTTCTTCAAAGGAGGCTTTTAATGTGGTCATCTGAAAATAGAAAATGATTCTCTGTCTCTTGCGGTTTGCCTTCCGCCCTGTTCAATGGCACAAAACTCTTTTACACAGCTCTAACACTTCGTATAACACCTTCTCAAAAGACTGCAGGTTGCTTGTTTTTGTGGAGAAGGGGAAAAAAGTTTGCATCCAGCTCTGGCGCAGACGGAGTGACAGGGAGGAGGCACCAACTGTCACTTAAACTGATATTTAATGGACAAATAATGGCTGACTAAATGTACTTTTTGTGCCCACTGGTGACAAAGGCACGGGTCAAAACCAAGTGTACAATAGCACGGTTGGAAATAATGTCAATCACCTCCTTAAATATTTCTTTAAGAGATATACTGTTCAATGGGCTGAAAACAAAGTCCCTTCAAACGCCCAAATGTCACCAGTGTCCTCAGAGCTTTGCTGTTTGAAGCTGTGCTACTTTCCTGAAATGAATTACCTCTAAACTGATGTGATGTGCCACAAAACAGCTGCTGCCGAGTGACCTTTGCCTGTTGGTGATGTAACATGGCCATAAAAACCAAGCCGTCTCTCGTTTTAAGTGCAGCTTAATCACTCAGGTAGTGATTCAACTGCAAATATGGACATGTTTTTTATCACATCCATCTGAAAGGACTATTGTGGTTCTGGGCTCTTTATGCTGCAGACGTCAGTCCTCGTTAAGGGTTTTGTTAGATTTTGTCCATTAGTGGGCTCCTTAAGTGTTTCACATTGTATATGTTTGCCATCTCGTTGTGCCTCCCTTGTGTTATCTCTGTTTTCTGCATTTTCTGTGCAGATAGAGAGCATTGTCACTGGTAATTAAACGTTTGTTTCCTTCTGGCAAGTTTGGAGGGCAAAAATTTCTGATAATTGTTGCTCAGTAATTAGTGTTATTTTTAATCATTTGTGGACTTGAATCACTAAACGGTGCCCTCAAATCAGAGCAGCTGTACAAATTAGGCTACTGGATTCAAGTTGCAGAATTGTGGCAACAGGAAGCGAAGGGTTATTGTGGTGAGTTAGGGCGGAGCACCCCAACTGTTAGCAGAATACCAGCTGCACTTCAGATGGCTTCAAATTGCTGAAATAATCCCCTCCAACTAAAATCTTTGTTATATTATTTAGTCCGTTTGTCTTTGTTTACTTGACACTCTCATACAGTTTTGATGCTACACTGAATGTCGCTCCTTGTTTATACTCTCTTACTGGTTTTGCTGTCAGGTTACAGTACATGGCACACATGATGTGAACTTTGTCAGGTCATATTTAGATGAATTATGGGGAGATTGGTGGGGTCCGACTCCCCTAATTAAGATATGGACCCCCTCAAAAGGTCAAGGGATCATATCATTTATATATCCTTCTTAATGTAATTGTAGATATGACAATATATTCCCCATATTCACGGTTGGGGGAATCTTCAGACACCCCTAAAGTGGACCATACTATTTCTGAAGCTTGAGGTCAGTTGAACGGCTTGCAATCTCATTAAAGTCTGTGCTGGCGTGCGTGGCACAAGCCAGTGGATTTGAGTCTTTGCTAAGTCCCACCCTTGGACGCAGACTGGCCAATCATGACGTAGCATTGGGCCGGCTCAGACAACAACACAGCTATGCTCCATTGATTCAGATTTCCTTCATTTTCAGGCTGGTTTTGTGGATTTGGAGCTAAATGTTGTGCCTGGGGCATGTCGTGTATTAATGATACTGGAGAGGTTGGAAAAAGATATACATTTCTTCCCTGTTCCAAAACCAAAATCAAACCCTGAAAAGTGTAGGGTTAGCTAGCTAGCTGCTGAAGATATAGCCTACTGAATGTATACACATGCTGCTTTTGCTTTTTAATGATTATAACGCTTCCTACAGGAACCAGTGAAGAGAAGCAGGGAAGCTTTGCTGATATTCAACCAGCTGTGTGTCGTTGCATCGTGTGCAGAAGAATGGTGTTTGACTTCCACTGGAGATTCCTGCCCGTCCAGCGGTGGAGATCCAGGTGTTGGCAGCGGCACGGGGGCAAAGCCAAACACCGTTCATCTGCACACACTGTGATGCCACACAGCTGGTTCAGTATCAGTGAAGTTTCCCTTTATATTCATTGTCTTGTGTGGAGATCAGCAGTGATGTGGTGGTTCACTTTTACACTGTGATCTGTAGCCTATAGTTCGGCTTTAGCTTCTAACTATCTTTGTCTTTTTAACCTGTTGTTGCTGCTGAGTCAGTTTGTAGTTTGTATATCCTTCAAACACAGACTGTAGACCCCTCTGTCTGCTTCTCTCTGGAGTCACTGTTTCATTTTTCTAAAACAATATGTTAATATTTCTTCAGGGAGTGCAGTTAGCTCCATGCTTCCTCTGACAGCTTGACCATCACAAAGGGGCGGGGCTGTAGTCAGTTGCTGTAGATTCATGTAAGTAGCCAGCTATCTAGTTAAACACTTTCTTACCTTCAGTTTTAATCTGAAGTTACCTTGAGGAATCACTACAAGAGTGACAATGCGGAATGTTAGTCTATTTTTTTCTTTTACTGTAGACTTTTTTCATAGTAAAAAAAACTGCTGACAAATTTAGGTTCAAGCACAGGCCTAGATTCAGTATGGTAGTAACACTGTTAGTGTCTTCATTTCTGGTACAGCATTGTGTGGGTCTTACCTAGTGACAGTGTTACTATAGAATACTTTGTTGGTGACCCCTGACTGCAAAGTTGCTGTGTGGTACGTGCCCCGTGAGCTAGGTTAATGCATCTGATTTATCATCATCCACAAACTGCAGACATTACATTAGCAAGATACTGTAAAGATTGCAAGACTTCAGTTCACTGAAGCATGCACATGTGCTTTACTGGGTCTTCTTTACACCTTGGAGAACACCTCAGGCATCTTGAATTGAACTGTTTTAGTCTGGACTGAAATATGTCAATATATTAAGGATTTTGTCTTTTTTTGTTATACCTTCAGGCTGTACTAATCAATATTTTTGTATTAATAATAGATAAAAGATGATGTGTATTGTGAAGGAGATTGCTTGTTCAGTATGTGGACAACCTAGAGCAAATCATCTGCAGCTCCTCTCCACTCCAATGAGAGTTTTACCATCTTTCAGCTCATTGTTTTGGTTTTCAGGCCCGCCAACTCTGCTGCCATCAGCCTCGTTTCCAGCAATAGGCAGCAGTATTCATTTAAAGCTCTGTCAAACCCACTGAACACTACCTGTCCAGCACCAAACAGCAGACGGACACAGTTAGCATCTAGCTGGTGAAGATAGTGGAGAATATAGCAGATAAATATCCGGATATTTCCCTCTGGAGATGGTGGAGACCGTCGTTCCTTATACTGCACATATACAAAAAGAAGAAGAAAAAAAAAAGCCTTTAATACACAAAATATATAAAGTCTGTATTTTCCCCCAGCTTAGTGGCATAATGGCATAAGATCCCAGTTAATTCCCACAGCTGTTAATGTCGCAATTTCAATGTAATGAACAGATGTTCATGCAGAGCAGTGATATTTACCATTCTGCAGCAGCATCTCTATCAGCCGTCGGGCTCTGGAATGCATGGATGTGCTTAACCACAGCGTGAGTGTGTTGATATTGGTAATATCTCATCACTTCTCCTCTAACATGGATGTGCGGCTAAATCTCTCCTTCCCCTGATGACTTCAACTGTTGCTTACATAAGCTGCTTCATCCTGCCCAATCTCCAAAACAACATCCAGACACAACGTGCGTCAGATCAATGAACATTGCCAGAAGCTATTCACATAGCAGGACAAAAACATAAAAAACAAACTCTGCAGAAAGGGAAGAGACACGTCTGCAGAGACTTAAGATGCAAACCAGCAAGATTTTATAATCAAAGACCTGCAAGTTAAGATTTGTTGCTTTTTTATTTGTTCAAGGACATGCCTGACAGGATCGTGAGACTGTGTGCACACATACATGTTGTATTTTGTTTTGATTTTGTGTGCGATTCGTGTGTCTGGCATTGTGTCGTCTTGCTGTTTGGCTGGAGGACCATGACTCACTAAAATCACCAAATTACAAATTGATTATTTACACTGAAAAGCACACTGGAATCTGGCAGTTTGTCTCTGACTCTATTATTTATTTGTGTGTTTGCTGTCATCAGTAGGGTTTGGTACTGAAAGCCAGTGCCAATATGGCACAGCTTCCAGTTCAACCAGTACCTAGTGGACCAAATCATAATGCAGATTTTGGTGTCGGACTGTGTGTGTAGCAAGTGTGGTTGAAAGAGAGAGTGCTGCGTGTGATGGTGACGCCTGACAGTGAGGCCGAAACAACTAGAGCAGAGAGTATAAAGTTAAATGCAACAGTGCAATGTGTGTACAGTTTAGGCTATTTATCAGTGAATAAATGCTACAAGCCAAGTTCCAGTGCCCAAGAATAAAGCAGATTAGGGGGGTCTGGAGCGTATCCCAGCTGAGATTGGGCAAGAGGCGGGGTACATCCTGGACAGGTCACCAGACTATCACAGGACTGACACATAGAGACAGACATTAACGCTCACACTCACACCTACCGGCAATTTAGAGTCAGCAATTAACCTGCATGTCTTTGGACTGTGGGAGGAAGCTGGAGCACCTGGAGAAAACCCATACTGACACAGGAGAACACCCACCCTGGGTTTAACCCTCTTGTTGTGAGGCGACTATGCTAACCACTGCATCACTATGCTGCCTAATTTTAGTAATGATAATAATACTACTACTAATAATGGTATCTTGGTAGGAGATATGTTATAAGTACATATTAATATATGATGGTATATGTATGTGATAATAATAATCATATGACTAATGATAACAGCAGTAGGAGGCATCAGGCAGGACCACGGACAGTGGAGCACAAAGACTCTGGAGAAGAAGCCGAGTTAGTGACATGCATTAATAGGACGTGAATGTTAGCAAAGAGCCAACTTTTTTCAGAATCTGAGAGCGAGAGTTAGAAAGAGAGAAGGGGTCTAGACCTTTGCACTATAAAAAATGAAAACAGAAAAAAACTGTTAATGTCATTTACTTTAGCATTAGTTTTTGTTGTTTGTTTCCAAGTATTACTTCAGGAAACTTTAAGGCACCAGTACTCTTGTACAAGTATCACTTACGCACCACTAACCAAAGTCAGAAATACCCAACCCTCGTGATCAGTTCAGAGAATTTTAGATCATAATATTTTAAAGCTGTAGCTTTTGTAAAATAATAAAATCATTCAATCAACAACATTTTTTTTTTTTTCTTATCCATGACCCTTTTCCCGCTGCATCAGTTTATGCTTTTAATTAGTGTATACTTGAAAAATGAAATGAACTGCTTCAAGTGCTCTTCACTTTTGATGCTGATGTAACCGATCTAATTAATTTATCATCCGGTCATGTATTCTTGGCTGAGGGTGAGTGAGCTGCAGTTATCTGCGTGTTTGTATAGTTTGTCTGTTATGTAAGTCTGTTTTTGTTTGTATGTATTTTATAATTACGAATCTGTGTCTATAGGACACCCTAGAAAACAAGATGCTACATCTCAAGGGATATCTCTTCAGTATTCAGCAAAGTATTTATTGTTTTATGCTTTTTAGGATATTCCAAAATTGAGTTTCCCCTCTGGAACTAATTAAGTGTATGAAATTCAATTAAATGAATAAAAAACTAAATAAATTAAATCTAAATTAAATTAAATTAAATATTATGATTTTATTTTATCCTTGCAATTTTTTTCATTTTCTTATCTGACCTTTTCACCAATCATTTAATCGGTTATTTGAGAAAATGAATAAATCAAATTGAAAATATTTTTTAGTCGCAGTCCTAAAACATAACCGCATTAATTTGTCTTCATGCATAAAATATCAATCTCTATTTTGCAGATACAGTCTACACTCTGTTTTCATTTACGTGAAAAAACAGATGCCTTACAGAATTATCAGCAGCTAGTGTATTCTCTTGAGTCTTTGTGTTCATTATTAGTTATGTCATACCTGGTAGATTAAGCCCATATTTCAACCTATGGCCGTACAGAGAATATTGCTAAAGCCTGGATATTGTGTTAATCTGTATGCTTCGGCGCTCGAGTACAGCGTGACCTCAGGTTTACTGTGCACAGCTCCACTGGGAGAGAGACCTACCTTTTGACCCGAGTGCGCATCCCTCAAGTCATCTTATTATGTAGTCATCTGCCCTGCTGTTTGATGGGCAGGTACCTTGTCGGCTGTGTGTCCTTATAGGATGCTAATTAACTGGAATGACAAGATAATTATGTGCTGCTGAATGGACCCATATCACATTTTAATGATTTAGCAATACGGAGAGAAAAAAAGCCCACAATATTCAATCAAGCATCCTCCCTCCGCTGAATCTGCTCAGCCACAAGCAATCCAAAACTGAATTGGATTATTGTGCTCTCCCTTGGTTTTTATCATTTAATTGATAAACATGGTGGTTTTAAGACAGTTATGGCAGGTCCCCCTATTAAGTGATTCATACACTGTATGTGCCCCATGTCATTTCAGATTAAGGATTGAATAATGATGAAGAAATAAAACAAGGACATATCGAGGAAAAAGAGAAGTGCAGAAATGACTCAGTGACAAAATCCAATACTATTAGCCTAATAGTTTATGGCAGCCATAGAAAGTGACATGCCGCGTTGTGAAATGGAGAATAAATTAAATTCTGAGTCCTGTATATAAAAACTCAACCCAGCACAGCACTTGAAATTTGGCTCTACATGTGGAAGAAGACATGTTTTTACTATATAGAACGTTAGGTGGGCTAAACAATTAGTTGATTGTCCAAAAATGAGCCAGCAACAATTTTGACAATTGATGTATTGTTTGTCATTTTTTCAAACAAAAATTTAGCAGTTCCAGCTCCTGTGGGTCCAGTTATTGAGAAATATTTTGATTGTATTTCAGTTGTTTGATTAGATCAAGTCTTGACAATGGGTTGTTCAGAAATAAAAATAAAAATTCCTGAGATCAAAGTAGATCATGTAATCCAGTCTTTGTTTTGCTCTGGATCAAACCTTCAGTATGTGTTGTTACAAACTTTTTAGTATGATACGGATTCCTTGGGCAGATTTCAGGAACAGATTGTAATAAAATTTTTAAATTGATCACATTTATTCTTAAAAAAAGACGTCCCCATAAAATAATCCCCCTAATAACTGTCACTATCAATCAAAACAATATTGAAAGTTACAATCACCAATTTGGTCTCATTGGTGGCACCAATGTCAATCAATCTCAACAGGACGTCCTGTTTAAATAAAGGTTAAATAAATAAAATAAAAATAAAATAAACCTATGGCGATTAGTGGCAATAGCAGAGTGTTTGTTGGCAGACTGCTCACAGTGTGATATGTAGTGTCATTTAGAGCACTGGTTATCCAGATTTTGTCATCTTGAAAAATGTGTATCTGGATCATGGTGATCTAATCCAATGTTGCTTTGAAAAAGTGGCACAAAAGTAAGATGAATGAGCTGATCCTGGACAGCAAAACCTGGGATTTGCAAATCTGGATTATTCTGATCCATTTTACCTTTTTTTGAACAACTTGGCCCCGTTGATAGAAAACTGAATAGTTTTGGATCCTTGACTGTTTATCTGACAAAACAAGCATACTGAAGACATCTGCTTGTGATAGGCGTTTTACACTACTCTGATTAATTCTAGAACAAATTATTACTCAAGTAATCCAATAATTAATTTGTCATTTTCAATTTAAAAAAAGTCATTAGCAGTGATGTTGCTAGGTACGCTTGCTAAGTCCCTGAGGCATTAAAATCCAAAAGTACGCACTGAAGTCATTATTAACACATCCACACCCTGTTTTTTTCCCCCCAATAATTCTACATTGTAAACAATGGATCCCAGGTGAATTCATAGAAATAAACAAGTGATACCTTGGCGACCGGTAAATAACCTTTAATTTCTCCACCACGTACTTAAGTCCAGCTGGTTTTACAGAAAATAATCTGCAGACCTGACATGAGGGAGCAGTGTTTTGTTCACTGCAGCTCTTGAAACCAGCTTCTCAGCTGGTCCGATGTCTCGGGGATATACAGCTCATCACTTTAGTGTTAGTTTTGTTAAAAGCCTTTGTAATTATAGTGCTGCTGTCTGACACTTAGCTCTCAGCTTGCTTTAACCAAGCAGCTGCCTCTGCGCAATATGTATGATACGTTTGTTTTACAGTTAGTGCGGGCCTTTTAGGCGATCATCAAACACACCTGTAACTCAATCTTTATAAAAACGATTAAAACACACTGCCTAGTGGCACAACCACATACCACAGCAACTCACCTTTAAAGGCCACTTTTCTCAAAATGAGTCTTTTCTTATACTCTGAGCCAAAACTCTGAACATCAGGAGCACTTACATACACCAGATTTTACAGTTTTATTCGTGTCTATATGCTGATGGCTAGTATTTTCTGAGTAATGGAGTGATAAAAAGAGAAATCCAAAATTCCCTCTCTAACAATCTTGACTCTAATACAACACAACAACAATGTTCAGATTTTTGTTCTGACAGTATATTTTAATCAGCACATTTTTCAACATTTAACTTGCAATATTAAAAATGATCACTGTAAGTGCTCAAATGGGAATGTTTAATGGTCATAACTATTAGATAACATTTTTACCTTAATCACCTGGGGTGTCTCCCTTTAATCGGTTAAATTATTAACGGCAATGAACCAATTAATCACAGACATCCTGACTTAAAAACCATATTAATATTCTGATATGGGGGGAAAAGAAGATAAAAGAAAAACTACTGTGTTTGTTGCCATCCCGCTTAAAAGTTTAAGTTAATTACAAACATCAAAGTGTTTAAATTTAATAGTACATTGAGTTGTAGATTTTTTTCGTTCCATTTAAAATGTCCTTCACTCCTTATAAAAGATGACAAAGGCTTTTTACCATGAGTTAACCTTATGTCAACAGAAGGCGTTTGGCTGTCCCCATTAGCTCATCTCCCTGGTGGCTCTCTCTTCGTTACTGTAAGCAGGCCGAGCAGCATAAAATGCAAGGGGCATCTCCATCTTGCACCTCTTCATCTGACATCAAGGATAATGGCCTCTGTCAGCCTGTTAAAGGTTGGTCCAGCAACCCCTTTGTCACGTCCCGCATCAGCCTGTATTTCCATAACCTTGTCACTTTTATTGCGGCATAAATCGGTGTAAGGTCAGCCAAGTCCTGGCAGCGTGGATAGTAACAGGGCATGAGGTTAATTAAAAGACTGTGCAGATGAACCCCTCACACCCCCTACCCAAAAGCACCACACACAGACACACTGACATGCTTACACCCTTTGCCAACCAAAGAATAAATTGCATGTGAAAGCTTTGATGCACACCAACGGCCAGTATTGAACACTTAAACCCAGTGCAGCATGTAGTAGATCCATGAGCAATGTGCGCTCCCTCTTTCTAGGCAGTTTTGTCTGCCACTACGAGTTATGCTCACCTCCTAGTAATGGTTCCTCCAGGCTTGAAATTAGCACAATTTACCCCATTCTGTGGCATGTCTTGGTGCTGAAAACCAACTGGTTGCGCCACTCCCCGCTACTGATAAGCCCATACGACAGAGCGAGCCAAGGACATAAGGGAATATAAAAGTTGTCAGCTTACATGACCAAGTAGTGTTGTGTGAAATGACTTTAGCCCGACATTGTTAACGCTGAGCGGGCTGCCTCCGCCATGCTCGATAAAGGCAAATAAAAGGCCAGATAAAGCCCTGATGGAATACAATGTGTGTGTGTGTGTGTGTGTGTGTGTGTGTGTGTGTGTGTGCGTGTGTGTGTGTGTGCGGGGGTGCAAGGGTATAAAGTTTGCCATCTAATCCTTGGCCTCTATTATAGCCAATGTTTAGTAACACAGACAGCCTCTGCTCCATTCACCCTTGAAGACTTTCTCCTTCTCTGTGTCACTCTCACTCTCCCACTCTATCACTCTATCGCACAGACTGATAGTACCCATACGAGAAATGCGTTTTTTGAACGGCTGTTGACAAACATAGACATTGTTGTCTCTTCATTTTTTATTCATCAGATGTATTTTCCTCCTCTGATATTGTTAATCCAGAATATTCTCTATCATCCGTACAGACTGCCTCAAGGTCTGAGAATCAATCACTCACAACCAAAGTGTTGCAGCAGTATAAAATATGAACCATGTAATTGCAACGTCCCTGTTCTGAGTGCAACCGGGGACCATTGTCACTCGCCGTCCGCCTCTCTCTGCTATGTTTAATGTAGCTCTGCACTATGTCCAATAAAATAAGTTACCTTCAGCGGGGTGTGTTAGGGAGGGCAGAGCAGCAGAGGTCCGAGCTAAAGCCGGTCCAGCCAGCCCCGGAGACAAGAGAGAAGCCATAGACATGACAAAACCATAAGTCTATTTGATTAGGACATTCTCACTGCTACTGCTGGCCATGTGCGTGCTAATTAGCATGAGTACAATTCATTACCCAAGGAGACATGGGATTATGTCTCTGGATCACTCAGCAGCTAAAAGTTTTGACACTCCCTAATTTAACAGATGGAGAGCTCACTTAACTTTGCCAGCTCCCTGTAGGCAAGTGGTGTTAATAAAGGGAGGGGGGGAATCGTGCAATTGTAGGAATGTGTGCGTATGAGGGAGAGACGGGGAGAGAGATGAAAGCAGAGTGTTTATGTTGGAGATACTAATTGTGTTTGATTGGATCAGCAAAAAAGCAGCTGTTTCGCAGTAGTAGGAACTACAGCGGATATGGTTGCATATCACATCGCAAATCATCTGAAATGTGCACGAAGAGCAGTGTTATGTGACGGGTTAACATGCTGGAATAAGACTAATTGCATATTATTTTTGTTTGACTGCATTTTTGCAGTTTGAGTAGCAGTGAGCAGCAGCTTCAAGTGAAGTCTGTGGAAACGCCTGTGTGGTCACGTTAGGTTTGTGTGCAGAGCGCACAGCAAAGTGTGAGAACAGCTTTTAAGAGCAGCTCTCAAGTGATCACAGAGTTTATCATATCAGAATCAGTTTATTTGCCATTTGCAGAAAAACTGCATTGTGAGCTCAGAGAGGCACCTGCCAATCAAAGACGATGGTTTACCCTACACCTGGCCCCATTATTTTTTGTAATGTTTATAGTCAGTGTTTCCCCCGGGATTTTTTCCAGTGAGAGTGTTGAAGTGCATGAGTTTTATTTTGCACCAGCAGAAGATATTTGGCACACAAGTAAGGTACACATATTTGTACACAGTTGGAGATGTTGATATACATTTTTAAAAAAAAAGAAAAAAAAAAAGCTTCCCATACACCATATGCTGTTACAGTCATTCCTGCACAGAGAGGCAGATGTAACATTTGCCATTTAGTGTTGGAATCACTATTGTGACTCCAACACTGCCTGTAAAAACAAGTCATGACTTTAAAAAAGTAGATACAAATTACGTACATAAAAACTGCATCCATATAGCTCAACAGGTTTTAGAGTAATGGCAGCAAAACCAAAACTGTTACAATGGACCCTTTGCTAAGTCCCACCACCAGAAGCAGACTGTCCAATCCTAACGTAGCATCAGGCGGCTCAGACCAGGGTCCGACAGCAACACAGCTGCGCTCCATTGACTCTAATCCAATCGTGTCAGATTTCCTTCATTTTCAAGCTGGTTTTGTGGATTTGGAGCTAAATGTTGTGCCTGGGGCACGTCGTGTATTAATGATACTTATTACACGGCTCTATTAAATGCTGTATTCTGATTGGTTATTTGCGGCATTCAGCGGTCTGATATTACTGTGTAATGACCACAGTTGCTATGTAGCCCAGCGTTGCTAGGGACACTGCCCTGCAACACTGCAGCTGTCAAACAACTTCTGAGGGAAAAAACAAACAGAAGTGGCTGATTTTAACATTTCTTTTTACTTATATGGAGAGTAGCTACAAGGATTTTGAGGAAGGGGATGCCGCTACTATACTGACGGACTTACTCTGCCAAAAACAAAAGAACACGGATTTGAATACACACTCGGCAGTCATGCTTAATGACATTTACATGAGTTTTATGCCTCGGTTCAGTCCACTAAGCCTGGGTGAGTACAAAACTTTAGCCATGTAATAAGCGGGATAATGTACAATGAGCCGAACTTACTTGTTACCTGGAGAGGTTGGAAAAAGATATACGTTTCTTCCCTGTTCCAAAACCAAAATCAGACCCTGAAAAGTGTAGGGTTAGCTAGCTAGCTGCTGAAGATATAGCCTACTGAATGTATACACATGCTGCTTTTGTTTTTTAATGATTATAGCAGTGAAAAAAAGACTGACCCTGCTGTACAGGAACCAGTGAAGGGAAGCAGGGAAACAGACAAACACTGCTCATCTGCACACACTGTGATGCCACACAGCTGGTTCAATATCAGCAAAGTTTCCCTTTATATTCATTGTCTTGTGTGGCGATCAGCAGTGATGTGGTGGTTCACTTTTACACTGTGATCTGTAGCTTATAGTTTGGCTTTAGCTTCTAACTATCTTTGTCTTTTTAACCTGTTGTTGCTGCTGAGTCAGTTTGACATCCTGGATATATCCTTCAAACACAGACTGTAGACCCCTCTGTCTGCTTCTCTCTGGAGTCACTGTTTCATTTTGCCAAAAATATGATAATTCTTCAGGGAGTGCAGTTAGTTACAGTGTGGGCTCCATGCTTCCTCTGACAGCTGTGTTGAAGGACCATCACAAAGGAGTGGGGCTTAGCGAAAGGTCAATTGCCCAGGTCTCCCCTAATTAAACCTGTCTTTCCAGTCACTGAGACAAAATGGAGAAATGAGAAGGAGAAGGTTTACATAAAGTAAAAATGTCATGATGGTCGTGTGGGCACAATACAGGACAAAACAAAGTTAAATATAAACACTGTCAGAAAGACGCGTGTCAGTCAGAGTGTATTACAGCTTCTACAGATGCTTTCAGTGCAGTGTGTGTTTGTGGCAAGCGAGAAGAAAGAGGCAGTATATCTGCACTTGGGGCAGGCAGGTGAGCTGGGCGTCAGGTTAGCAGTAAACCATGAATGTTATAGTGAATGTTCAGTGTGAGTTACAGTTTGTCATAACCGTCAGACCAGTGAAGCTATTGTAGCAGCATGTAGAGAAATTGTTACGCGTGTTCTGCGTCAGCGCTTCTGATCGGCCCTCAAACTTCCTCCAACTTCTTATTGGGGGTTGTTCAATTCATAATCCTTACTTGTCCCTGAAAAGAAGAGATAGCGAGTTCTTTGCCTCCGTGGAGATTTTTTTAAAATACATTTTATTGCCGTCATTTCAATTCATGTATCTTACTCATTACAAACAACATTCCAGTAGCTTCTATTCATTTTTTTGTATATGGTATTAATTTGACCCCTTACACCATCTTTTTTCAAACAGTTTCAAGCTCCCTCCCTTATTTTATAAGTTAAGCACCACATCTGATATATATTTGCTGAACTGTGTCTCTCCACTCATCTATCAAGGGACATGATTTCTCAAGCCGGTTTCTTGTTATCTGTTTAATTGCTGTAAAACGCAGTAGTATTTATCATTTTCATTTTGTATTCTGTCATTTTGCCTAATGGCACAAAGTCAGCATTCAAATAAATAACAGTTCATAATAATATTCATTTCCTTCTGTATGTGATTCCAAAACACTTGTAATGATCGACAAAACCAAGATATATGACCAAAATTGGCATACAATTCACCGGACTCCCGCCAGCATTTTGACTGTATTTTGCAGTTATATTTGGGCAGGTGTTCTGGTGTTATACATACTGTTTTTTATTTTCAGTGTATACTCTCCCCAGTAGGGAGAAACTGTTGTTGGGCGCACATTCCGATTTATTTCTCTCCAGGTGTCTCAGGTATATGCATATTAATATTGCTCATCTTACCATTTTAATTTTGCCATTATATTGTTTTGCTGACTGTTTTCTAAACTAGTGTAAAATACTGAGATCTTAAGTGGTACTTTAACATTACTATAATTCAATACCATGAATTGTACTAAAGGGTGAAGGTCATTGCTGGTTTTCTGCCCTGTTGTACAATTTTGAATGTGACTTGTCATTTGGAGGTAGCAGAAGAAGTGGGAGTAAATGATAGAGTTGTCTTCGAGATTCAAATGACAATTTAAATTTTCACCATGACATTGTCCAAATTGTCAGTTTTTGTGCCCATATATAAATATGTGTAGAATGTATTTTTTATACATACAGTATAAGGGGAACTGTTAGTGATGTCTTACTCTACAAAACGTCATCAGTGATGTTTTTAAACTTCATTTTATCATCTGAAGTCCTTAAAATAAATGACATTAACAAGAAATCAATAATTTAGTGCCACAAGGCCAAGTGACGACAATGAAGATGAATGGAAAGTGATTGCAAACTAAATTAATGTCAGCATTGTACTTGTTGTTTGCACCCCTTAAATAAAAAACATCAAAATTCATGTAACATCCTGTCAAATGTTCCAGTGAAACGGGAATAGTGGGCAAAAACTACACTTTTCCAAATCATAAAAAATACAATGTTTTGTTCTGCCACTCCAAGTCAATGATTTTTACTTCCATCTTTCACTGAAGTCCAAATGTTCCCTTTTATCGGTTTGATAAATATGTGCCCAGATTTTATAAGTGAAAAAGACAGGAGTGATTGTGTTTGTCTCCAGAAAAGTAATTGATCAGAGGCAGGATGACATATACGGCCATCATCTGGCTCTGCCCTTGGGGCTCATATTGATAATACACTCATTTACAGAGCCCAAGTTGAAGGTCTGCTCCATTCTGCTACTGCCGAGATATTTTTTACACTGATTTAGGTGTTTAGCTGAAGTACATGCTCTTTTATAATCCAGTCCTAGAGAGCATTATCAGATAGAAAATGACAGCGTAGTAGTAATTTGTCTGAACAACTGGAATTTCAAATGACTTGTCTGGTACAGACTGCTGTGAAGATAATAGAATACCCATCTCTTCAGTCCATTGACTGTATGAGTTGTCTGATATCAGACAGCCAAAGAAAACAGTGTCAGACCCCATCCGTATCCTTTACTCCAAATTCCAATTTCTGTGTTCTGGTAAAAGTTTCTGTCTCCCTCGGTGCGAAACCACTACAAATATTCATTCATATCTATGACAGTTGAGCTTCAGAAGTAATATGAAGCGATGGTCTCAAGCTTTGTGTAATAGATCCTCAGCGTGCGTGTGAATGGACTGTAAGAAGAAGAGGAGACAATGACGTTTAAATATATGCGAGAGTCTGTTTGTATTTTAATCATCATATGTTCCCAATAATGTTTAAGCCGTGCCTGCTGTACAGCCCTGAGGCAGTGCCAGTTGGTCCAACATTTGGATCCAGACAGAAATATTTCAACAACTATTGGACTGATTGCCATGAAATTTGGCATAGACTCATTCCAAGACTATAAATCTCTCCGACTTTGGTGATCTGACAAAAAACATGTCACATATAAACTGTAATATTATATAAATTGTAATTACATTGGTGATCCCGTCTTTTCATCTAGCACTATTATCAGTTTTTGATTTATGACCAAACATCTTCAAAACTAATGACATTCCCATCAGCAGTAAAGGCTTTTCTTGTTCAATGCAAACAAGCAAATGTTGGCATAACAACGTACTAAACTAAGATGAACATGGTAGACATTGAGTGCGTTTACATGGACAGTTTAATTCCCTTTTCATTCGGAATGAAAGTTCATTCCTATTAAAAATGATCTAGTAAACACCTAATTCGGAATAAAATGGCCAATGCGATTGAAAATTCAATCTGAGGTAAGGGGCTGGAATATTCCGCTTCTAATTCTGAATGGAAGAATTTCTCGCACTTAAATACACTCAGTCCTCTTTAAGTTCATTCCGGTCTTTCTGTGCATGCTCGTTTCCTTGCCCTTCTGGCGCAATGACGTATATAGCGCGCATAGCAACGGGCTGAAATAGAGCAGTCGGACTCGTTACACTCACTGGTTTCCATTCACCACAGCACGGTCTTCTACCTTCCTTCTCCTCCTCAACAGACGAAGCATTAGCAGAACAAGGTTGTTGTCATTCTGCTGCTTCAAGATTATAAGCAAAACAAGGCCGAAAAAGGCACTAAGAACGGTGTCGTCAGGCATCTTGTTATCCGGAACGAGGACTACAGTGTTTTCTTCTGGTAAACATAAACACGTAACATCCGCCCCGCCCCCTATCCAGTCAGAAACCTTCCCTGCCCCAAAGTTTGTGCCGACCCAAATAATTAAAAGGCGATTAAACTGATGTCCCGTGTAAACCCTTATTCGGAATGAATATTTCCAATGTAAACTACCTGGGAAAACTTTAATTCCGAATGATTTCATTCAGATTTATTTCATTCTGAATGAGAAGCCATCATGTAAGCGCACCCATTACCTGCTAAAGATAAGCATGGTAGCATTGTCACTGTGAGTATGCTAATGTATGTATGAGGTACAGCTCAATGGAACCCCTAGCATAGCTCTAGACTCTTCAGGCCAGAACACACTAGTGGCGAACACTGTACGTCAAAAAATGCGTCCCTATTATTTTCAATGTACAACCCTACACTGGTGGTGGCTGGACGCACAGCTCCTTGACACGCCGCCCTGCAACAATTTATGCCACTGTCCTATTTCCAGCCTCACCACCCCCGGAAGTAAGTACATTTTTCCCCCACTCACTCTGCTTGTACATATCAGCTCCCGTAGCAGCTCTTCTTCTCTGCTCCTGTGGCAGCTCGACTCCTCTCCTTACCATGGGTGCATAAAGACAGCTGTTGCTCTCTTGTGTGTGTGACAAAGACTGGATAAGGAAAGACTCGTTGACAATGAGAAACATCCCGAGCTAAACAACCTGGTCATTATAAAGACAAAGGCCATCCTTATCATTATAAAGATATTGCCTGGTGAGTCAAAGCTCTGGAAACTGGCTCTGCAGGTGAGAAATCAAGTTTAATAAGGGGCTCTCCACACGTGATTTTAAGCTAATCTGAGATGGAAGTAAAAGTAGTCAAAACATTGTGAGGTTGTCTGTTAACAAGCTGCATTGCAACTCGTCCGGTTTGTGCTAGGGGCAGTACTTGACTTACCACGCTGCGACAGTGCCAATATGGTCTCAGCTTTATACTGTGAAAATTAAGTGTTCTAGTAATTGTTGGAGCAATGTATTATGAAGATAACGATGCACTTTTTATTAATTTGAAATGTCCAAGATATTCATTGTGGTTTCATACCATGTTTCATATCTTAATAGGGTGACCGTATCTTGATTTCCAAAAAAGAGGACACTTGGCCCGGCAACAAGACAGCCTACTTAAATGATACTCAGAGTTTACTCAAAGATGCCTTATAATTTTAATATATTTAAAGTTTATGTGTATGGACAGAAAATTCAGTTATATTACAAAATAATATCTCTCAAAGACAGAAATTCAGATAGGCCCCTATAGATAGGGGACACATACACACACTAGAGTGTGGCTACCCGACGGACCCTGACGGTAGGCCTACGCAACAGGTCGAGCCAGGTTCGGTCAAAAATGTATAAATTGTATTCGGGCTCGGGTCGGATTCGGTCAGCTTTCAATGAAAGTGTGGTGTAAAAACAAATAAAATCCTATTGTCTGTCCTGTTTATTGCTTGGGCATCATTATTTACGTGAACAGAACACACACATTGGCTGTTTGTTTCTACCTCTCCCCTCGCTGGAAGTCTCAGACCTCCAGCTGCCGCCTTGATTAAATGCTGAAAATAAGATAAAAGAGGGAGACAGGTTTTCCTATTCTATCTTATTTTGTTATGTTTCTCCCTCTCCCCTCGCTGGAAGCCTCGGACCTCCTGCCGCCCGCTCCCGTCTCAAACACGGAGGTCTCCCTCTCTGCAGAGCACCCACGGCGCACACCCGGCCTGTTAAATAGCTTCTAAGCATAACAACTGTGTGACACAAACTCAGTGCTTTAGTCATTAAATAATGTCAGGCTCGGTTTGGTTTTGGACATAACAAAACAGAATGACCGTCAGGTTTGGCCAGAAATATGCAGCCTGTGCCGCACTCTAACACACACACACACACACACACACACACACACACACAAAACCGGACATTATCATCAATTTATAAACAACCCCCGGACGCCTCGGACAGTGCGTCAAAAGCGGACTTGTCCAGGCAAAAGAGGACGTTTGGTCAGCCTATATCTTAACATATTCGCAATATTTTCCTAGTTAGACAAGCTGTAAACACCCTTCCCAGTCTGATTTTCTTGATAAAATAGAGATGAATTGAGCACAGATTTCAACAGTCATTCATCAATTATGACTGTGGGCTTTTCTGAGGGGAAAAAACAAACAAACACAGACATCCATAGATGATATCTGCGGTGGCAGTGACACTTTGAGTATTGTGCATCTTCCATGACCGATGAAAACACAACAGTGATTATTACTTTATTCTTCTCTGCCTGTTTTTTCTTCTTCTTCTCAATACCAGCTGAACTCTCCAACTCCATTAGGGAAAACAGCAGCAACAGCTTCTCCTCAGATAAAAAGATATGCTTTTGCAGCCTTTTTTTTGTGAAAAATCCTCCATTCACGCTTTTAAATTCTGAGATAACAGAAGGAAGAGATGAAAAAGGCCAGACATGATTCACAGTCTGATCAACTTGCCAGACTCGTCTGGCAGGCAAGGCTAATATGCTCACGTACAGTACGGGCTTAAGACAAATGCAACCATGACTGAGGCTTTGGAGTCCGTTTACAGTACTAATATTTGGGTAAAGCAGAGGTTTTTCTCTGGGAAAAAAATGTATTGAAATGTGACTCGAACACCAAGTTAAGATAACAGCAGTATTAGGGGAAGAGTGAAGGACTAGTTTTATTTCTTTTTCTGTTCCTAGTAATCTGTCCTTTTTTATATACATTCAATTAAATGCTTAATCTGGCCATCAGTGCGTGGTCACTCACTTCACACCTATCACAGTAAGCACCAGATCTCTCGAGACTGTGTCTGCATGCCTGTCTGCACCACTGAACATCTCCCTCAGTCACGCATGACCACCAATTTAATTGACCACCACTCACAGAAAATAAAGAGGCAACATGTTCAAGGAGAGGCGTCTTTTATCAGACATGCCTTTAGAATAAAGTTTTACATTGAGATTTCCACTCAAATTTAATTAGCGTCTACAGTCCCTCATTAGAGGCTCGGCACTTTGCTTCTCGTTTCTCTCTTTTGGCCTGTCACACGCGTTCATGCTTCCTCTCTCCCACTCCATCCTTCTTCCCTTTAGACTCTTGTCACTCAGTCAGACGCCTCCTAAGATAGTTGTGCTTGTGTTTAATGATTACTTAAGCTCTGACATCAGTGCAACTGTCACTGATTATGAAAAATTAGCTCCCCTTCTGGCCCATTCCAGTGAGCTCTAAAGCCTGCTTTGGAGGAGCTTTTTGTCTGCTGCAGTTGCTTTGTTTGGAAAATGTGTCTAAGCCCTGTGCCATGAATACTGATCGGGGAGGAGAAGGTACAACACCATCTTGATCAAGTAGTGTGCTGGCCAGAGATTTTTATTTGCAGTTGGACACAGAAGAATTGTGGTGGAGGAGGCTTATAAATGGAAGAAGTGGCGATAGTGCAGACAGTTGTAGCTGGAATACCAATGCAGTTCTGAGCTGTATCCCACCTGTAGTTTTATGGACCTGTGCATGAGGCACAGGGTGCGTTGGATCCTTTTGTTCATCTGCCTTTAAGTGGAATGACTTTGCAAAACATAATGCAGTTTTAAAACTTTTACATTTCGTACACTCTGAGTAAGTCAGTGAAACTGAACTTTCATACAGAAGTACTTTAAAAAAACAGAGTTACACAGTGCTTCACAGACAGAAATAAAATAAATTTAATAAAATAGAAAAGTAATTTTATGACAAATCGTCCCTTGCTTTGTCAATTATTCAATTGCTCATATGGGGCTCATATGATAGGGTATCATTTGATCCTGTGTCACAGATGCTGTCGCTAAAGGCTGGTGATATGCTGCAGTTTTCTTATCATCGGACGAGAATAAAACAATCATCTCAAAAAGCAGTACATTGTAAGAGTTGTCAATATATGATAGTAGCAGTAAGGAGAAAGTTTTGTCAAAGTCAAGGATGCTACTTTAGTAGGACAGGTCCTCCTAAGGAAGGATCCTACAGAGGCAAGGCAAAAGCATTCGGTGAACACACATTGGAACAGGCTAGCGAGTGTCTCCATGTGTGCATCCTTTATAGTGTAATACTGGTACTGTGATTTTTTGGCACTCTCTAATTGTGCAGTTTGAACAAATGTAAGTAGTATTTTCAGTTACATGACTTTTAGGGCAAACATATTTCTAATTAAAATTTAAAATAATTTAAAAACTAGCTAATCATTTGGCAGTGGACAAATTGAAAATTGTAAATTTTTTCATGCTTGTATGATATATACTCCTGGAGATATTAATCCAAAGAAATGACACATTTATTAGCCTCTCTAACTCTGTTCAGACACTTGCGTCCGCGCTCCCTCCCTCCTCTGTTAAATGGTATCTCCCAGGCGCACTACGTCATCAAACCATGTGATGTCTGGTATTACCGAATTCAGGAAGCTCTCAACCGTCAAAAATGGCATCATTTTTCTTTTATTCCCTATGGATTTCGCACCAGAGCAGCCTAAACACACAAAGTCCGAAATTGCAATGAGTGGTGACAAGTCATGTCATGCCGTTTTTGGCTGAGATATACTGCCTAGAAAGTAGGATCACAGCTTTCACGTTTCATATGGCTTTATTTGGTGATATTTTATGGTGTTTCTGTCAGCTATCATAATCACACCTGATTTCAATAAGGTACAATGTTAAAAGCTGGCTGAGTGTTGTTTGATCACTGATAGTACTGTTTTGAAGCCAAGTGAGCGCTCTTGTCATGTGGAGCTCCGCCTGGATCTTTGCATGGAAAAAACACTGTAGAATGGTCATACTTTGAGCAATCTTCTTCAAACTTGAAACGTGTTCATTGATAGTGTGCCTACAGCCCCACAGTGTCATTTACCTGCTCAGATGAAGCCACAGACAGTTATTCATCCTGAAAATCATTTTTTTATTTTATTTTAGGCAAAATCTTCAACTTTTTGCTGAATTCAGAGGCCCATTACTCTGTCTCTGTATCACCTAGAGTGTTTCTGACACTTTCACAAGAAACTTCAGAGAGTTTTCTTTCTGGCAAGACCTCATGCATGCAGTCAGAGTAGTTCAGAAGCTACAGTCATTTTAATTTGGGTATGTCATTTTAGGCATTTTAGTTCCAAAATGGGGGTGGAGTGCACGATGTAAAAATCCTGCCAAGCTCTGCCACAAAGGTTTCATTGAAGAGGCCCCGTCTTCACTCCCAGCAAATCATGTGCAAAGAATTGTGGGTACTATACACGCTGAGGATACACACATGCATCCTTGACATTTCTCTGAAAGACGGACTCTGACCTTGGCAGAATAGATAGAATAGAATAGAGTGGTCCAAAACCTATGAAATACATGACAATGGATGTAAATTGGCTAATACAAATACTACTGACCAAGGCAACATGTTTTTCATTACTTTGTATGTAGACACTTTAGCATATGTTGAGTCATTTCCACACACACCGTCCTGCCGCCATACACTCACTCACTATGTGCCTATTATTATTATTCCCTGGCTGGAAATACCAACAAATGCAGTATTTTTTCCAGTTTGAGCAACATTTTCTGAAAACTACAATGCTCAGCTGTTAAATTCAACTTAAATGTATGTTTTAATGAAATGCACAACAAACAAAGAAGCAGTCGTTGCCTTGGAAAATCTCTGGTGTCAGGCTTCAACAATGCTAATTAAATATGTATGAAAAGAAAATTAGAGATGTCTTAGAGATTAGTATCTAAGACATAAAATAGACTTAAAATACATATAAAATAGAGCAGGTGGGCCTCAGACTTTCAAAACTATATAGCGGTGGTTCCCAACTGGAGAGTCTTAGGGCTGCTGTGAAACTGCGCCTACTTTGGGCAACAAAAAAGTTAATCTTGGGTGCATCGGTACAATGGACAACCAAGGAAGGACGAAAGAGAGATACTCAGTAATCAATGCAACTGGGCTGGACAGGAGACGGCACTTCAAAATAAAAGCTTTGTGCAGGAAATTCACTGTACTTTAACACAAAGTGTTTTTTTTTTTACAAACTTTACATGTTTGCAAGTCACTTATGGTCCATTCAGAATGGACCACGACCCACTTTTGGACCACAACCCACCAGTTTGGAACCAATGCTAGATAGTATAATTTCATTTTTTTAAGGATTTTTCACTGCTCATGATCTGTTGTCAAACTGTGAAACCGCTGATGAAATATGTGTCGATATGTCTGTTACTGCATTGCCTACTTCTCTCTTCAGATGTTTTCAGAAGCATATTTTAGTGTACTGTTTAGCTGTGAAATTAGAAAACTTGACACCAGGCAGCCATGGCGAAAACAGCTGATCCAAAACAAAGCAGCGCCCACCAGGCAGGCCAACTCCCTCAAATTATGTCGACTGTGTGATTCAATTTTTACTAACTAAAAGAGAAAAAAAAAAGAAAGATAATTGGTGCCCTCGTGGTGAAGCCTGACTATACTTAAGCTCTTGAGTAGCCCACTGGACTGGTTGAAATTGTAACCAATCCATACATTGATGGGGTCACTTCCACTTGCACATGCTACTGCAGGGGTACATATATGTGGCAAATCAACTCCAACTGGACATGTTAGAAAACAGATCAGTATCAGGCACTAGTATCCTGTGAGACAGAGTCAGGGTTTACAGATTGTTTTACTTGTTGTAGATCTCAACAATTCACCAAAAGAACAAAGTAGGCATGCCTTAATATTGCATGATCCAAATCTTCGTCATAACTTATCATTTTCAGCATGTAGGTTATTAGCTCAAGGTTGATGTTTCCCACAGCGAGGGGGATTTTTAAAACGATAACGCATAAATAATGGAAAGGAGGGAAAACACCAGCCTAAACAGCCAGTGGCAGGCCTATAGCCACAGTCTACATCCGGTGAGTCAGACTACCGGCCTGCGTGTGTCCTTATGTGTATGCATGAGACAAAGAAAATAGGAATCCTCTCATAGAAAAACAGCACTATGACGCAACTAGCTGTCAAAAACTTCAAAAGGAAACATTAAGGTCCACCCCCATCTCCTTCATCTGTAACTGCATGTCCTATTTAGGGTCGCAGGGGGGCCACAGCCTATCCCAGCTGACACTGGGCGACAGGTTGCCAGACTGTCTAAGGGCTGACAACCATTAATGCCTAAAGCCAATCCTGTTTTAATAGAATCAGAATCTAGTGAAATTCATAGCCAAGTAGGTTGTCACATACAAGGAATATGGTTTAGTGTAGTGGTGGAAAAACATAGTAAGAGAAAATTAAATAAAAAATAAAAGGAAATGTTGTAAAAATCTAAAATAAAAAATGTAGAATGGAAAAAAAAATACAATAAAAATGTGAAAGTAATGCTAAAAAATGAGCTAAAAGATACTTAGAAAAATACTTAGGATATGTTTGAATGAAAAAAACATTAGATTATTTGTAAACTAAAAACACAAAGTTCAGGCTTTTGTTATTTTCCATCATTAGACTTTTAAAAAGCTCCACTCTTCAACCCATTTCTGAAGTAATATAAAAGAAACACAATAAAAAGAGGCAAAAGACAAGGTCAGGTAAATTCAAAGTAATTTTCTGACATTAATCACTTTTAAAATTTTAGTTTAATATGTCGTTCATGCTTAATATTTAAAACCCGATGGGACATCTTGGCAAATGTGGTGATATTTAAATATACAGCTACACAGATTTAAACACACAGACATGCTCTTGTATTGATCAGTTTCTCAGTTATTTTATCACAATTAGCCACCTTCAGAAATGACTCACAAGCCTGATATAATTAAGAACATATGCATGTACTGTACATGTATTGCCAGACCAAGGATACACGATTAATCACCTAGCGAGTCCTAGGAGTGTCAATGATAAGCAATGCCGTGGGGTGGTTCACACACGAGGATCACGAGTGCTTCAAAAGGACCCTCTCGATGTCAGCTTAAACAGATGGTAGAGGGATTGTGTTACATTAATGAAAGGTCCCTGCTCTACTTGAGGTATCTGTCTTCCTGACAGTTCTTGTCCCTGTTGAGGACTTATCAAAGTTTCCCCATCATTTTTAAAGAAGTTTCATGTCACCTCCATTGCCAAGAGCACTCATTTTTAACATCCTCAAGGCCAGCCGAACGAGCGCCGGATGATTATGACACTTTAACCCCTCAAGGGAGACGGCGGAGTGTCACGCGATGGCCGCTACATTAACACGTATATGCTCAACATTTTCACACACGCCCACACATGCACAGATGCAAACCTCTGAAATGAGCAGAATGATGTAACATATCGTGGGGAGCAGCTTATTTTCTATTCAGTATCCACTTTCTGGTTAATTTTCACTTTGTTTTTCACACTTTCCTGGCAGCTCCAGTTGTAAAATGATTCCGGAAATCTGTATTATGTAACTTTAAAATATAGCCTCAATTTAAATCAAAGTAATGTGTTTGGACTGTACAAAACCCACTAGAGGCAAGAAATTTCATCTGTGCACAGGAGGGGATGCATGTATTAGGAAACAAGGTAGAGAGCTGGTACATTTCCAACTGGGCGCTATTTTACTGTTAGAAGACATGCTGCTACCCAGTAGCTGCGGCTTCATGTTGTGCCAAAAAGTAGAATGTATATGATTGACGTGTTCCCTTTCATGGCTTAAAACATGAGGATAGGTATGGGACTAATGCCATTTTGAATTCTGCTCATCAGCCCCATTGTTATTGATTCCTGATCAACTTTCTATGTAGCAACAGCCTGTGATCATCCAAAATGGATGAAGTGAGAGAACAGCATTCATTTTCATTTAGGTTTTCTTAGCCAAAGGAAGAATCTGCTAAGCCTGCCTGTGTGGCGCTAATGTTATTATAACGTACAGAAGGATATCTACCCTCAGTAATGGACGTGCTGCTCGGGTGAGAAGCATTGGCACTCATGCGTAGCGTGTCAAATATATAGCATCCCAGGAGCCGTCTTCTTCAACACATTAACTGGTGTATACATAAAGGGAAAATGTGTGCACCTCGCATTCTTCAGAGCAGGGGTCCGCACAGTTTTAGCTGAGATTTAAACACAGACATGAGAAATGGAGCCTTACAATAAAAGATTGTGATAATGTTATTATTTCTGCAAGCTGCACAGCGTTCTGTAACATGTCAGTCAATGGCACATTTATAAACTTAATTCAAATTTTTTAATGATTTTTCATTCTTTTTAGTTACATTTGAGCTGTAGTCTTCCTGATAGTGGCCGTTAATTTGATCCTGAATCGTGGCACGCAAAGTCAATTTCAGTATGAGCTTTACAAATAAATAATTGATCATCCTTCTGGTGTGTAATTAGAGCTACTGCCTGAAAGTCAGAAATTGGCATCATCAGTTGGAGACCCATCAGTCGACACATTCTTCAGGTCGAGCAGTTGGGTGTAGCTGCAGAATGAACGCTCCTCACTTTCATGCTCTTTGCTGGTACAGGCAGCTGCAGACCCAGACCTGGAGTGAGTCTGAGTGAGACGGAGGCAGCTGCCCAGAAGAAGAGAGGCTTTGTCTGGTCAGGCTCAGAAAAAAATGTTCTGCTTAAAGGTGGTGAAATTACAGCTCATGACAACTTAATATGATACAGTCCCTGACTTTTGTATCTGGTGTCGGCAAAAAGCGTTGCATGTTTTGGTTGTTAGCATAGCACGCATTTAGCTTCGAGGGCTAACTTGGCTTGTTTGCCATATGATGTGATTGTCACTGTGATCCACAGCGTTCCACCAAATCCCATTTAAACTCTGAAACTGGAAAGAAACGGATGAGTAGTTGAATATTCGTATTAAACAGCCAAATCTGATTTGACTGACGTAACTCTGAAGACCAAAATGTGGCCAATGCAGCACATCAAAATACGATCCTAGTATTTTCAGTGTACAACCCCACATTGGCACGTTATGCCACTGTCCTATTTCCAGCCTGTAACTAAGTGCATGTTTCTCTCACTCTCTGGTTGTACATACCAGCTCCAGTAGAAGCTCTTCTTCTCTGCTCCTGTGGCAGCTCGACTCCTCTACTCACCATGGATGCATATAGAGAAATCTGTTGCTGTCTGGTGATAACCACTGGATGACAAGAGACTCATTGTTGAGGTTGAGAAATATCCTGAGCTAGACGACCCACAATCCCGTCATTATAAAGACAACGAGCCATAGGTCAGGAGATCGGCTCTTGTGGTGAGAAATCATGTCTAACTAGGGTCTCTCCATACATGATTTTTACATAACGCAGAGGTGGAAAAGGTACAGATGTTTCAGTAAAAGTATTGAGAACTTTGCATGGTCGTCTGTAAACAAGCTGCAGTGTGACATGTCCAGTGTGTGTTTAGGGCGGCAGGTACAACCTTATGTTTACTCACCATAATAATTGAGATTTTACCAGCGTGATGGTTTGCAGAAACATGCAATGAATTAGTGGTACAGATGGTATAAATATCCACAGCTGTGTGTAATGACAGCTGGCACCATTAGAAGACTTTGCCAATGTGACATCATCAATGACATTGCTCTTCTTCTCTGTTGTTCTTGTCATTGACAGGTCAAACAACAGGTGGAGAAGGCACGGTTATCAGTCAAGGTAGGGAATTAACTTTTCTGTCTACCTGCCATTGTGGCTGGTGAATTTCAAAAATCTACCAGCTACTCATTGGACTATCATTGGTTCTTTAGCTTGGGAAAAGGCTAATCTAGCAGCTGCTTGCATATTTTACCAGCATTTGGCTGGTGCTAATGTCCAACACTGGTATTGATATGCAAACAGTTTTTCTGTGCTTTGTGCATTTGGCCCCTGGAATTAAAGCCCATGTTGCCTATAATTCAGCATACCATTGTTCTGTCCACTCTTAGCTGATATTATCATTTTACAGACATTGCAGCAGCACTGTTGTTATCTTTATTCGTGAGCTGAAGCAAACTTTGGACCTTTTCTTACTCACGACCATGACTCCGTCTTGTTGCAAGCTTCTAGCAGTGTAGATGCATGAGTTTGACATCATTGTTGCGCAATTAATATCTGTCATAAAGTCACACTGACGTTGACAAAATTAATTGATAAGCTCAGAGGTGTATGATTCCAGTGGGTCGGATAATTTGGAACCAATTCTTGATTTCCACCCCAATATCAGGATATACTCTTGCTGCATTTAAGGCACTGAGGAAAGAAGTGCAACCCTTTTGTAGCCTCAAAGCACCCAAAAATCTACTCATCATTAATTCAATGTGACAGCCAATACTGCTGGCTATCTAAAATTATGAAGTGTACGACTGCCTGGAAGAAATTGACAATAATAATATTTTGGCTCTATTTGTTCCTGCCTCGCTCATGTGGTGTTATGTAGCTATTTGCTCTTTTGCTGGATATTTTTGTCTGCAGCCGACGATTGAAAAGTTTAAAGATACAGGGATACACTTATCTGGTGGTCAGCTGAGTGTGATTTGTTTATTCATGCTGTCATATTTGGAGCGGGCTGACACGTTTGTCCCACAGCAGACTGCCAGCTGCAGAGCGCCGGTCTCAACTGCTGCTGTGTGTGTAGATCAGTAATGTATTATTAGGCTGCTGACAAAATGCACCCCTGAAATCAGCCAAGTGCTGGCAGTTGTTTCATTGGATTCTGACGGTGCCAAGAATGTGCAAAAATACATCAGATTGTGTGTGAGCACAGAGCACAAATGGACACGTATCACAATCTGAAATACATCGGGGTTTTTTTTAAATATAAAGAACAGTAGATTTTCCAGAAAGGATAAGATCAGCAGTTCACACAATATGTACTTATATATCATCCGAAGCACACAGCTGCAACACTTAAAAAAAACCCCACAAGAACACTCAGACACAATACGCAGGCTTCTTTGTGTAATGGCACTCTCACTGGACAGGAAATGTAGCTACCGAGAAGCGGAAAAGATGCAATCATGATGCCATATGTGATAAAGAAGCACATACAATTTTGTTCTACTCGACCGTGCACAAGCCTTGAGGGTGGAGAAGGGTTGCTACAGAAAAATCAACAATGATACTTATCTTTCCCCAACCTTTATCAAGTGTTTCAGTCACCTGTGGAACTATTAACCATATTGTAGAGCCATAGGAGAAGATACTGTAGAAATAGTCCAATTAAAAACACAAATGACTACAGTTTCTTCCCTTATTTAAAGGAAGGATACATGCTTTGTCACAGAGAGAAAACAAGAGAAGGGAAACATCAGACCAGCATTGGAGAGGATCATTTATAAGTTGTTTTACAGTGACATTACAAAGCAGGCGTCCTGTATGAACCCCTAATATGATTTTCATAGTACAGGCAGCCAGTTTTTAATTTTTTTTTACAACTCATTCTTGTCCAGATGTTAATATTATGAAATGTGTGACTGCCTGCTTACTATTGTTTCAGCTCTATTAGTTTCCTGTAGAGACAAAGAGGGAAATAACCAAAACTCCTGAGCAGATTTCAATTAAATGTGGTGAGAAGTTGGGTAATGGTCCATGAAAAGGCTGATTTGGTGAAGCTAGTATCCCCATGTGGCTCTTCATAAAACACTTTATAATTTGGCTAACTCCAGAACTACGAGGCACTGAAGCAGCATCCATTTTGTCATGGATGTCTTGGTGAATCACAAATCTTTCTGCAACTTACCTGTAACTGTGACGCAGAAGAACTCAAACTCTTTTAATATGAAAAAAGACATTGTTGCAATTGTAGCTAAATTTATATAACAAGTGGGCAAACATCTATATTTGGTAAATGAATTTGGACTGTCTTTAGAGAGGCCTCTAAAGATCTCTGAGAAATACTGACCGATGTCAGACGCATTAAACTAACCAGACAGTTTTAAGACAGGAATAAAAAAATCCCCTATTTAAAGCTGTAGTTGGTACCTATTATGAAATACATTTGTCATACTGGCTGAAACCGTCACTTTGTCCACACAGCAGTTCATGATAAAGATGATCTGCGACTGTCAGTCATGTCAGTCTCTGCTTGTGCACTGCAGTCAAGCTATCAAACTAGGCAGCACTGATATGATCAAGATTCTGTGATTGTTTTGTAGGGATGCACCGAAATGAAAATTTGGGGCCGAAGCCGAATAATATTAAACGCTTGGCCGAATACCGAACATCGTTGTTTAGTTTTTCATTAGTTTTTGCAGATGAAGCCCCTCCAGATTAGTGTTGTCATGGTACCAAAATTGGGACCCACTGTATGATACCAATGAAAATATCACGGTTCTGAGTAGTATCACGATACCACAGGGAAAATGAGGCAGATGTGCCTTTTTGTCATTTATAAAAAGATAAATCACTTTTCTATAACACATCAATGATATTTCAAAGGAATAAATTACTTACTGACTTATTCATACTTCAAAAACAGCATCAATCAGTGATCAACATAGGGGGGATCAAAATAAAATAAATAAATAAAATAAGAATCAACCAGCCACAGTGGCAGTCATGTCGCCAAGAAGAGCATATTATTGGAGCCGACTACTCTGTCGCCGGTAAGCTGATGGCCGCCATATTTGGCAGGAATACATTACTGTGTGTCTGTGACCCCCGTTCAATCCACAACCGATGGGATTCGCCTATCGTTTCTGCTGGTGGTTTAAATCTGTACTCACACAGCGTACTGACTGATTTATGCCTAATTTGCTCGCTCAAAACTATTTTTAGTCTCAAATGCGAGTGCGGTGACGGACGGATCTCCACACTGCCGGCATTTTACTCCGCCCGTCATGGCACGCTGTTTGATTGCGTTATCAAAACACACCGCTATTATTTCACCTGGCTTATAACTTATTCCACCGAATACCGAATGTGTGTTTTTTTGCAATATTAAGCCGAATATATTCGGTTACCAAATATATTCGGTGCATCCCTGTTGCTTTGCCTTTTTCGCAGCTAAAATGTTTTCAGAAAAATAGTTTAGTGTACCGTTTAGCTGTAAAAGGATCAAGTCCGAAAGGTGGGCCGTGTACATATCCAGCTGACAGCGGTTCACAAAATTTCTTATTTTCTGTTAAACAATACACTGAAAAATGTTTCTGAAAACATCTGAGGTGAGAGATAGGTAATGCAGTAACAGAATCTTGACTCGTACACCATGCTATACTATGACTTTTTCTAGCTGTTTTTTTTTATGCTCTACACTATAACTTTTTTTGACATACTATAACTTTTTAAGCAGTTTTTTTTAGACATGCTATATTATGACTTTTTTGTTTTTTCGACATGCTATACTATGACTTTTTTCGCAGTTTTTTTAACATGCTATACTATGACTTTTTTTCCGAATTTTTTTTTTTGACATGCTATACTGACTTTTTTTCGCAGTTTTTTTGACATGCTATACTATGACTTTTTTTCACAGTTTGTTTTCGACATGCTATACTATGACTTTTTTTCACAGTTTTTATTACACATGCTATACTATGACTTTTTTTCACAGTTTGTTTTCAACATGCTATACTATGACTTTTTTTCATAGTTTTTATTACACATGCTATACTATGACTTTTTTTCAGTTTTTTTTTTTCGACATGCTATACTATGACTTTTTTTTCAGTTTTTTTACGACATGCTATACTATGACTTTTTTTCAGGGTTTTTTTCGACATGCTATACTATGACTTTTCTTCGCAGTTTTTTTCGACATGCTATACTATGACTTTTTTTTAGCAGTTTTTTCTACATGCTAAACTGACTTTTTTCGCAGTTTTTTCGACATGCTATACTATGACTTTTTTTTTGCAGTTTTTTCTACATGCTAAACTGACTTTTTTCGCAGTTTTTTCGACATGCTATACTATGACTTTTCTTCGCAGTTTTTTTCGACATGCTATACTATGACTTTTTTTCGCAGTTTTTTTTCGCAGTTTTGTCGACATGCTATACTATGACTTTTTTTGCAGTTTTTTTCGACATGCTATACTATGACTTTTTTCGCAGTTTTTTCGACATGTTATACTATGACTTTTTTTTAGTTTTTTCGACATGCTATACTATGACTTTTTTTTAGTTTTTTTTTCGACATGCTATACTATGACTTTTTTTTTTAGGTTTTTTTTCGACATGCTATACTATGACTTTTTTCGCAGTTTTTTTGACATGCTATACTATGACTATTTTTCGCAGTTTTTTTTTTTTTTGACATGTTATACTATGACTTTTTTTCGCAGTTTTTTTCCGACATGCTATACTATGACTATTTTTCACAGTTTTTTTCGACATGCTATACTATACTCCCCCCCCCCCCCCCCCCCCCCCCGATAAAGGGATTTTTTGGGGAGTTTTTCCTTATCCGCTGTGAGGGTCTAAAGGACAGAGGGATGTCGTATGCTGTAAAGCCCTGTGAGGCAAATTGTATTTGTGATATTGGGCTTTATAAATAAAATTGATTGATTGAATTGATTGACTATACTATAACTTTTTTCGACATGCTATACTATGACTTTTTTCAAGATGCTATACTTTTTTGGAGTTTCTTTTTTTTTTTTTTTCCCGATATACTTGGTAACTTTTTTAAACGTTTTTTGACATGCTTTACAATGCAGTTTTTTAGACTTCAATGTGCTGTGCTCTTTTTTTGCTCCTGTTCCCTGTGTTCGTTATTTGTTTGTGTCTCCCCTCAGGTTCAGCCCTTCTTGCAGTAATGAGCGTTTGAAGACAACAACGTCTAATCACTCATCAAGGATGTGGTGGTTGGAAACCTTGGAGAAATGAACAGTTGGATCCAGCGGGCCAGTTTAGCAGCTTGGGAGCGTGTGCTGGTTGCAGTTTGAAGATACTCAATTTGTAGTGCATTAGTGTGTGATCTTTTCTGCTGTTAAAGGAGAGTGTGAAAACTTTCTTTTTGTGTGGTAATTAAGTCAAACCTCACTCAAATGTCAATATTTGATAACGGTTCACGTTTTTCCTTCATTTTTAAAAGAAGTAGTTTTAAAGGAACATTTCTTGAAGAGTTTCTTTGTTCACGTTCTGTCTGTTACTGCAAATAAAACTTTTACCACAAGACTCAGTTGCTTTTTTTCTTTTCCTCCTGGTTGCAGGTTATTGTTACTTCCCCCATCCCTTAGGCCTGACCAGGGAACATAACACATTTATTAGCATAAACTACTAGATTTTTTTTGCAACATGCTATACTATGACTTTTTTTCAGGTTTTTTTCCTGACATGCTTACTATGACTTTTTTTTCGCAGTTTTTTTGACATGCTATACTATGACTTTTTTTCACAGTTTTTATTACACATGCTATACTATGACTTTTTTTCACAGTTTGTTTTCAACATGCTATACTATGACTTTTTTTCACAGTTTGTTTTCAACATGCTATACTATGACTTTTTTTCATAGTTTTTATTACACATGCTATACTATGACTTTTTTTCAGGTTTTTTTTTTTCGACATGCTATACTATGACTTTTTTTTCAGTTTTTTTACGACATGCTATACTATGACTTTTTTTCAGGGTTTTTTTCGACATGCTATACTATGACTTTTCTTCGCAGTTTTTTTCGACATGCTATACTATGACTTTTTTTTTGCAGTTTTTTCTACATGCTAAACTGACTTTTTTCGCAGTTTTTTCGACATGCTATACTATGACTTTTCTTCGCAGTTTTTTTCGACATGCTATACTATGACTTTTTTTCGCAGTTTTTTCGACATGCTATACTATGACTTTTTTGGTAGTTTTTTCGACATGCTATACTATGACTTTTTTTCGCAGTTTTTTCGACATGCTATACTATGACTTTTTTTCGCAGTTTTTTCGACATGCTATACTATGACTTTTTTTCGCAGTTTTTTCGACATGCTATACTATGACTTTTCTTCGCAGTTTTTTTCGACATGCTATACTATGACTTTTTTTCGCAGTTTTTTCGACATGCTATACTATGACTTTTTTGGTAGTTTTTTCGACATGCTATACTATGACTTTTTTTCGCAGTTTTTTCAACATGCTATACTATGACTTTTTTTCGCAGTTTTTTCAACATGCTATACTATGACTTTTTTTCGCAGTTTTTTCGACATGCTATACTATGACTTTTTTTCGCAGTTTTTTCAACATGCTATACTATGACTTTTTTCGCAGTTTTTTCGACATGCTATACTATGACTTTTTTCGTATTTTTTTTCAACATGCTATACTATGACTTTTTGTTTGCAGTTTTTTTCGACATGCTATACTATGACTTTTTTACAGTTTTTTCGACATGCTATACTATGACTTTTTTTGCAGTTTTTTTCGACATGCTATACTATGACTTTTTTTTGCAGCTTCTTTTGACATGCTACTATGACTTTTTGTTTGCAGTTTTTTTTCCGACATGCTATACTATGACTTTTTTTGTAGTTTTTTTCGATATGCTATACTATGACTTTTTTTCGCAGTTTTTTCGACATGCTATACTATGACTTTTTTCAAGATGCTATACTTTTTTGCAGTTTTTTTTTTTTTCTGATATACTTGGTAACTTTTTTAAACGTTTTTTGACATGCTTTACAATGCAGTTTTTTAGACTTTAATGTGCTGTGCTCTTTTTTTGCTCCTGTTCCCTATGTTCGTTATTTGTTTGTGTCTCCCCTCAGGTTCAGCCCTTCTTGCAGTAATGAGCGTTTGAAGACAACACCATCTAATCACTCATCAAGGATGTGGAAGTTGGAAACCTTGGAGAAATGAACAGTTGGATCCAGCGGGCCAGTTTAGCAGCTTGGGAGCGTGTGCTGGTTGCAGTTTGAAGATTCTCAATTTGTAGTGCATTAGTGTGTGATCTTTTCTGCTGTTAAAGGAGAGTGTGAAAACTTTCTTTTTGTGTGGTAATTAATTTAAACCTCACTCAAATGTCAATTGTTGATAACGGTTCACGTTTTTCCTTCATTTTAAAAGAAGTACTTTTAAAAGGACATATCTTCAAGAGATTCTTTGTTCACGTTCTGCCTGTTGCTGAAAATAAAACTATGACCACAAGACTGAGTTGCTTTTTTCTTTTCCTCCTGGTTGCAGGTTATTGTTACTTCCCCCATCCCTTAGGCCTGACCAGGGAACATAACACATTTATTAGCATAAACTACTAGATTTTTTTTGCAACATCCTATACTATGACTTTTGTGACATGGCATGACTATTGTTGAAGTTTTTTCGACATGCTATACTATGACTTTTTTTCACAGTTTTTTTCGACATGCGATATGTAGCATATATTTGACTATAAATGATTTAAAGGCAGTAAATAGCTAATGAAATCAGAGGACCAGATTCAGCCAAGGGGAACTGGTCACTGATGGACAATAAATCAGGACACAGAGACAGTTGATTTCAGTGTATATGTACCATGTATTTAGGAAACAAAAAAAACAAACATGCAAACAGTATACAAATATTACAAAATAAATATGACCATGTAAATAAATAGATTTCCTCTTCAACTACAAAAAACCCCCCTCAAATACTCAATATATAGAAATGGGTTCACAAGGCTTGTATTAGCTTATGGCTGGTAATTAGTTATGTCATTGGTGCACCGTTATTTTTTTTTTTCACACTTATTCTATTAGTCATCAAAATACCACTACTACCTACTGCTGTGGCAGGAATATGATGATAGCTGCTGAGCGCAATTCTTGTGTCCTCCAGAGTGGGCTCCTGGTCACTTGGAATTTGAAGAGCTCGCCATCATGGATCGTCCATGCACAACACACCTGGCCTGGTGAAACATAAGGCCAGAGCTCTTAACACTAATTAACTGCATAAAAGTTACAGTTACTATCAATCAAACAAATCCTCTGAACCAGTTACACTGAGTTGTAAATTAAATACATAAATGTAACTATTAGACAATTAGACAATTAAACAACTCATTCATAAACTGGCAAATCTGCAGAGTAATGAAGCAGCGTGTCCCTCTAGTTGCTTAAATGCAGCACACTACCTGTTATCAGCTGACCGCTAACACGCTACATCAAACATTGTATCAAATATTGTAACCAAACACTCATTATGTCCCCACACACACTAGCATTTTGAAAAAACTCAAAAAAGTCGAAAAAAAGTCATAAACTATGAAAAACTATAAACTATAAACTTTTAGGTTTTTTTTTTTGGCATGCTATACTATGACTTTTTTCGCAGTTTTTTCGACATGCTATACTATGACTTTTTTTAAGGTTTTTTCGACATGCTATACTATGACTTTTTTTAAGGTTTTTTTCGACATGCTATACTATGACTTTTTTCGCAGTTTTTTCGACATGCTATACTATGACTTTTTTTCAGTTTTTTTTGACATGCTATACTATGACTTTTTTTTCACAGTTTTTTTCGACATGCTATAATATGACTTTTTTTCACAGTTTTTTTTTGACATGCTATACTGTGACTTTTTTTCGCAGTTTTTTTTTGACATGCTATACTGTGACTTTTTTTCGCAGTTTTTTTCGACATGCTATACTATGACTTTTTTCGCAGTTTTTTTGACATGCTATACTATGACTTTTTTTCGCAGTTTTTTTTTGACATGCTATACTATGACTTTTTTTCAGGGTTTTTTTTCGACATGCTATACTATGACTTTTTTTCGCAGTTTTTTCGACATGCTATACTATGACTTTTTTTCGCAGTTTTTTCGACATGCTATACTATGACTTTTTTTCAGGGTTTTTTTTCGACATGCTATACTATGACTTTTCTTCGCAGTTTTTTCGACATGCTATACTATGACTTTTTTTCAGGGTTTTTTTTCGACATGCTATACTATGACTTTTCTTCGCAGTTTTTTCGACATGCTATACTATGACTTTTTTTCGCAGTTTTTTTCCGACATGCTATACTATGACTTTTTTCGCAGTTTTTCGACATGCTATACTATGACTTTTTTTAGCAGTTTTTTTTACACATGCTATACTATGACTTTTTTTTCAGTTTTTTTCAACATGCTATACTATGACTTTTTTTCAGTTTTTTCGACATGCTATACTATGACTTTTTTTCGCAGTTTTTTTTTGACATGCTATACTATGACTTTTTTTCAGTTTTTTTCCGACATGCTATACTATGACTTTTTTTTCAGTTTTTTTCAACATGCTATACTATGACTTTTTTTCTTTTTTCGACATGCTATACTATGACTTTTTTTCGCAGTTTTTTTTTGACATGCTATACTATGACTTTTTTTCAGTTTTTTTCCGACATGCTATACTATGACTTTTTTTTCGCAGTTTTTTTGACATGCTATACTATGACCTTTTTTCACAGTTTGTTTTCGACATGCTATACTATGACTTTTTTTCAGTTTTTATTACACATGCTATACTATGACTTTTTTTCACAGTTTGTTTTCGACATGCTATACTATGACTTTTTTTCACAGTTTTTATTACACATGCTATACTATGACTTTTTTTCAGTTTGTTTTCGACATGCTATACTATGACTTTTTTTCGCAGTTTTTTACGACATGCTATACTATGACTTTTTTTCGCAGTTTTTTTTTACACATGCTATACTATGACTTTTTTAGCAGTTTTTTTTACACATGCTATACTATGACTTTTTTTCGCAGTTTTTTCCGACATGCTATACTATGACTTTTTTAGCAGTTTTTTTTACACATGCTATACTATGACTTTTTTTCGCAGTTTTTTCCGACATGCTATACTATGACTTTTTCCCCAGTTTTTTCGACATGCTAACTATGACTTTTTTTCAGTTTTTTTTCGACATGCTATACTATGACTTTTTTTTCGCAGTTTTTTACGACATGCTATACTATGACTTTTTTTTACACATGCTATACTATGACTTTTTTCGCAGTTTTTTCGACATGCTATACTATGACTTTTTTTCGCAGTTTTTTCCGACATGCTATACTATGACTTTTTTTAGCAGTTTTTTTTACACATGCTATACTAAGACTTTTTTTGCAGTTTTTTTTACACATGCTATACTATGACTTTTTTTCGCAGTTTTTTCCGACATGCTATACTATGACTTTTTCCCCAGTTTTTTCGACATGCTATACTATGACTTTTTTCCCAGTTTTTTCGACATACTATACTATGACTTTTTTTTTTTCGCAGTTTTTTCGACATGCTATACTATGACTTTTTTCCCAGTTTTTTTGACATGCTATACTATGACTTTTTTCCCAGTTTTTTTCGACATGCTATACTATGACTTTTTTTCGCAGTTTTTTTCAACATGCTATACTATGACTTTTCTTCGCAGTTTTTTTTCCGACATGCTATACTATGACTTTTTTCGCAGTTTTTTCGACATGCTATACTATGACTTTTTTTAGCAGTTTTTTTTACACATGCTATACTATGACTTTTTTTGCAGTTTTTTTTACACTTGCTATACTATGACTTTTTTTTAGCAGTTTTTTTTACACATGCTATACTATGACTTTTTTTGCAGTTTTTTTTACACATGCTATACTATGACTTTTTTTCGCATTTTTTTTCGACATGCTATACTATGACTTTTTTTCAGTTTTTTCGACATGCTATACTATGACTTTTTTTCACAGTTTTTATTACACATGCTATACTATGACTTTTTTTCACAGTTTGTTTTCAACATGCTATACTATGACTTTTTTTCATAGTTTTTATTACACATGCTATACTATGACTTTTTTTCAGTTTTTTTTTTCGACATGCTATACTATGACTTTTTTTCAGTTTTTTTACGACATGCTATACTATGACTTTTTTTCAGGGGTTTTTTCGACATGCTATACTATGACTTTTTTTTAGCAGTTTTTTCGACATGCTATACTATGACTTTTTTTGTAGTTTTTTCAATATATACTTGTCAACTGTGTTCAAAGTTTTTTGACATGCTTTACAATGCAGTTTTTTAGACTTCAATGTGCTGTGCTCTTTTTTTGCTCCTGTTCCCTGTGTTCGTTATTTGTTTGTGTCTCCCCTCAGGTTCAGCCCTTCTTGCAGTAATGAGCGTTTGAAGACAACAACGTCTAATCACTCATCAAGGATGTGGTGGTTGGAAACCTTGGAGAAATGAACAGTTGGATCCAGCGGGCCAGTTTAGCAGCTTGGGAGCGTGTGCTGGTTGCAGTTTGAAGATACTCAATTTGTAGTGCATTAGTGTGTGATCTTTTCTGCTGTTAAAGGAGGGGAGAGTGTGAAAACTTTCTTTTTGTGTGGTAATTAATTTAAACCTCACTCAAATGTCAATTTTTGATATAGGTTCACGTTTTTCCTTCATTTTAAAGGAAGTAGCTTTAAAGGAACATTTCTTCAAGAGTTTCTTTGTTCACATTCTGCCTGTTACTGCAAATAAAACTTTTACCACAAGACTCAGTTGCTTTTTTTCTTTTCCTCTTGGTTGCTGGTTATTGTTACTTCCCCCATCCCTTAGGCCTGACCAGGGAACATAACACATTTATTAGAATAAACCACTGCCACTATTTTTCAACAAGCTATACTATGACCTTTTTTTTCTGTAGGTAATAGTGGTGTATTTATGAACTATACACAGTGCAATGCAATGGTGTTTTCTTTGTAGGAGGGATCACAACCGAAAAAAAAAATCTTGACTTTAACATACTAAATTCAGCACCAATTTCAAGTTTAAAATATAGCTACTAACTGAACTGTTTGGTGCATGATAATTAGCAGTCATGGAAGTACAGGATATTTTGCATTACCACCAACAGTGTTTAGTGCAAAGGACAGACAGCATTAAGCAAGGGACAGCACTGTGTGCAGTAGAGAGAGCTGTAAAGGAACTGTTCACTGTTGCAGAATGTCCTTCTCACCCCAGTGAATCATTGACTTCTGATACAATGAAGGCTAACCCTGCCCTTTTCCCATTCCATCTCCCAACACTAACACGCACCGCTGACACATGTCATACCTTGGTCACCTGGGAGGACGGGAGAGGAGAACACGGAGAAACATGGTCCGGGTGATAAACTAGGACGGCTTTACATGGGAATCCTTGCTTTACAGGATGGTCATCACAGACTGAACCCCTTGAGGACCTCGGTGTGAGCACGCTGACAGGCTGCAAAGCCATGACAAGCCTATGGAGAGGAACAGACCTAAAGCCACTCTCACAGTGAGGGGGGGGGGATCTGATATGCTGGGATTTCTATCGGTGACATGTGGTGTTGACAGTGATTAAGAAATGAAACCCCACTGTGAAAAGGTTATCATTAAAAGGTCATCTGTTTTATCCTCCTCTGTCACTTTCAAAGCCTTGCATCCTGAGAAGACACACACATAAACACACAAACACACAAAAACACAGCTTAAAATGTGTAAGAGTCTCTCTCTGAGGGGAAAAAAACAAGACTAAGGACGCTGAATTCAGCGGGACGGAAACTGAAACCTTTGTCCATAACATGCTTACAAACAGGACTTGAAATTAACACCCGCCAAACTGCCAAATGGATCCAGAAGAACGCATCACTGCATCTGTCTGAAGTGGTTTTAAGCCACAACTCTCCCAGGCCTAATCCTCCTATTCCTATGAACACCATGTCGTGATGTGTATTACAACCTCTGGCTTGCTGTGACGCTGCCTCTCTGTGGCTGTGTGGACTGCGGTAGAATGACAACAACTGCAAAAGATGTCAGTTACAGTGTTTTAAACAGTGAGCTACTAGCCCGCAGCCAAGAGCAGAGAAAAGCTAAAGGAAATATCTGCATATTAAAACTGCAACACAGATGAAAGGGTATCTAGTGTCATGCTTTGTTTGTGGTTATGCTTTGCTGCTGTTGCATAATTAAGATTTGACTGACAAAGCAGGTAACACAAAACCCAATTTTATTTACGTAATGAAGTTGGATGGTATCACTGGGTGAAAATAACAGGCACCAGGTGTAGTGAAAGCAAAACCTAAGTGTTAATTAATACATACAGAAATTGTACAGTGCTCTCATTTTAGTTTAGAGAGTCAGATTAAAATTAAGAATGCAACAACTATTGTCTATCATTTTTCCAACCTATTTTAGATAAAACCAGCTGTGTCCACATGGAAACCCCTAGGGGTAAAAATCACAATATTTGCAATATTTGTATTACAAAGTCTGCCACAATATGGACTGGATTCAAAGTGATTTAAGGACCTGCAATCGATATGAGACGATAATATCTGCCCATTTAATACAATCTGTTGTAGAAGATGCAGCCACCCCTTTCTTTTTTTCTTTTAGCCACATAAGATAAAACGACACACAAATAATACAACTGCATCCTGTGCTCAGCACTGCCCAAGACCACTATGACTGGTTTCAAGAAATACAAACAACCCAGAGCATGTTTTCCCTGCAGCATTATGATGAGTTCAGCCAGACCTATCTCACACTGTGCCAGCGCTGGAGAAAGGTCCAAACCCAATAAAACCTTTCTGAATGTGCTTAGGAACACTTATACACTCAGCAACAGTGCCATCTCAGGTAAGATACAGAAAATATGATACCCATAATTCAATGATGAGCGTCACCAGCTGGAGAAATAACAGTAAACTGTCTTCACATGAATGACAGTGTTCCCCAACATGGGACCAATAAAGAGTGCGGCACATGCAGCAACAGATAGACATGCTCATGGATTGAATGATTGATACCCTTGTAAGTGCACAGCTGTTCAGTGAGCTAAACACACTTCAAATAAAGGTTGAAGACAGAAGGTAGCCGGGAAAACAGCATTGGGTAAAACAACCATTTCAATCACAGAGGTGACCAATCAAAAAGAGATGACACGCCATAAACAAGAGTTTTCTGTTAAATTTGTTAAACTATTGCTCATTCCACACAAAAAAATGTATCACCAGTGAAAGAACTACTTCAAGTCTCAACAAGTTATCTGAAATTATCTGACCTAGTAAAAACATAAAATGAGATAAATACAAACCACCAAAATTAGCCCAATGGTACATAATCAGTGCCCCAGGAATAAGTCCTAAATACTGGAGATGAGTTGGCATGTTAGCGGCCATTGTTCCCTTGTCTCAAAGTCAATTGGTCCTTTTGGTTGGACTGCTAAAATAAGGTCAGCACTTCATACAAACTTAAAGGCACTACGTGTAACAATTTCAGTTGTTCTTTGAGACAAACAATTTTGCAGTCAAAAGTGTGTCCTAACACATGTGTATTTACCTCCATCAGCATATCTAAGTACATCCGTATGTCTGAAATTCTCATTTACAAATACATTGCGACCGGTGTCTCATCATGTATGTGCACCATCTTGAGAATACATCCGCCAGCAAGAGACATACAGCCCCGCCTTCAGCGTTTTCATTGAGAGCCAGAAATCTGAAACAAAGTCCCACTCTTTGAGCATAATGCAGGATCATGCATATGCACCATCACGGGAGACAGAATCCTTGTCGCCAAGAAAGCTCAAAAGGGAATCAAAAAGGCAACGAGACCTGTGAATTCAAAAAAGGAGGGTCAACATTTGGGTAGCCTTTCCCAGGTGGAAAGAGCTGCTGCAGGAGAAAGGCAATGCAATCACAGCTAAGAGCACTAACAGCTAACAGCACTGCTAACAGCTGTTAGCGACTAGCACTGTTGCGAGGAGAGGGATGAGGTGTGTGAGGGTGAGCCACTTGTCAATTGTCAAAAGACAAGACGTGATTGGTTCGTTTTGATTTACATCAACCTCAACAGAGCTACAATGTAAACACAGCCAGCATGGTGAGGAGGGGGTTTGTCAACTCTCATCGTGTGTGTCTGTGTAGGAGCCTGAAAAAATACTCCATGAAGTATTGGATGACATGGTTTCATCAATGTTGTCATAGCTCTTTGGTACAGAGCGGCTACCGTTGTTGCAATACGTGTTTGAAACAGTGAGGCACTAGAGTGCGCTATCTGTTTGAAGGCAATATATGATTTAGAAGGGAGAAATTCCTACACACTGTGGCTTTAAGAGACATCAAATATGTCAGTACATACCAGACTCAACGTCATGCCAAGCCGAGACGAACACGACTTTACAGTCTTGCTATGGTGGTAACGTTAAGTTATGCAACCATGGTGTGGTTTGCTTCTAATCTAACGTTAGCTTTTTAGTTCTGGTGATTGCATTTAGGCCTCCGTAATCATGAAAGTGGTGTTCATTTGTGAAGAATGTTTTGCTAAACAAAACGTGTTAGGAAACCTTTGTTTGCCACTGAGCTTATTTTCAACAATAATCCAAAATCCAATGGAAAAGTCCAAAAGGCTTTTTGACGAGGGTATTGGTGCAATGTTAACTTCCATGTCGGCCTCCAGAAAAACGCCACTCCTGGGACACTCTATTAGCAACATGTAACCTCGACAGTTAGTTAAATGGCTGCTAGATTAGCAGTAAATTGGTCACAGAAAAAAAAAACTAAATAAACAAAATAGCAATCACAAAACAGCAACAATAAAATCTTCTCTCTATTTAACCCAAATTCACATGAATGAATTATTAACCCTAAAAAAAGGTACATAAGGATACCAACCAGTACTGTTACAACAGGCGCATCTGGAGAGTAGACATAAGTCAAGGCTGTATTTACTTGGTCATATCTAACAAAATGGTGGCCGCAACAATATCAGTTAAACTGCAAGAGCCATAGCTGTGCCATATCATGTCCGTGCTCACACATTAAAACAGTTATGCAAAGTAGGTGGAGGAGGACTTGGATTATAACGGAGGGTGTTAATGATGTTGATGTCAGCATCGGTGATGTCCACCCACATGCAGACAGGTGGCACAACACTGCACCACAATCTCACGTGTGCTCACCAATACTCTCTGTGTTAAGAAAATGGTAATGTGAGAAATATGTTAAATATGTGGCTGTTATTTATTTCACCTGCTTCAATACTCCTCATTGCAACTGGAATTACATCGCTTGGTTTATTTCTACAGCAACATGAAGACAGTGTTTACTCTGAAAATCATAACTCTTGTTTTGCTTTAAGAAAAAAAAAATAAACTGCAAGTGAAAAATGTTTATTTGGCATTTGTGGGTTCATAATGATGGCTTATACTGTTGCACTAATCTGTCGTAATATGATCATAGGCTGATGGTCACGCTGACTACACAATGATTTAAATCAATTATAATGTGAACATGCTTTGGTTGCTACCAGTCGGCTCACATCACATGACTTCACCTGTCCTAACCCCACTCACTTTATTTGCATTCAGAGCTACACAGACAACTACTCAGTCACAGTGAGTTGGCAAATGTAATTTGTGTCTTAAATTAGTTGTTTCAACTGCTTGTCACGTTGAATGTATAGTGGCCCTATTGCACTTCATCAGGGAAATCATGCAGCTTAAAGCAGGGGACGATCGGTTGGTAGCAGAGAGAGTGGTTTTCCCAGCAGGCTGGAGGGTTTGTGTGCCTTCAAGAGCACCTCCTGCTGTTTTGTAGCCCTGTATTAGATGTGTTGTTCTACTTCAATCAACCTGTCTAGGAACTGACATTTTGCTGCCTTGAGCTGCCAGTTGGAAATGTCAGAACATGCGTGCTTAAGCAAACTTAGCAATGTAAGCGAAACTCTTCACTGTCACACGATCTAGAATTTAAAATATTATGCTTAGTTAGTGCTGCAACGGTGGCGGATGATCTAATTTGCCAGCTAAAATGACAACTGTCGCCTGTAGATTTCTTTTAGCTGTTTCTAATATAACCCTGTGAGCTGGGTTTAAAACTTTGTCTCCAACTGATTTGTTTGGAATGTGAATCCAGCAAAAGCGTCTCAAATATGTATTTGATGGCCACATACATGAAATGCTATTTCAGTGTGTAATGATGCAAAAAAGGCTGAGGCCATATGTACTGGGAATAAAGTATGCATCGCTTAATGATCCATGTGGAAGACATGAAAATACAGGAGCAGCAGTTTTTACTATATTCCTTGGTAATGTTAGTTCCTATTATAGTACAGTATTATAATGCTGTTTCAATTTGACATTAGAAAAAGGTTTAAGGGATGAGGACCAACCAATGTGTAATGGGACCACAATATACCGTGCTACTGATAAGCCAACCACAGGGTAAGGCAAGGGACCGCTACAACTAGAACATTTTGTCTTCTTTGTTTTGTTTTTTATATTTTCATAGCAGCACCATGTATTTACACTTCGCTAAATGCCAGCAATGTGATAAAGCGAGTGTCTATTCTGCACTGAGTGCAGCACGTTTGATGATTTTTTCTGGTTGTTGAGAGTTTGGTTGGGGTAAAATGCTGCAGACGCTCATCACTGTCAGTTTTTACCCAGCCTTCCAATCACAGTGGGTTGAGTGGCAAAACAAACAGCTTACCATAAAGATCAACCACCACAAAGCTCAACAACAAAATTGAGGACAAATTACTGAACCACACAGACTGTCGGGTCTATTCTGCCTTCGCCAACATTTTTACCTCTGCTGTACCAAAGCAACCACATACAACCAAATGTCTCAGCTGAAAATTAGGTTTACTACTTGGCAGTTGTATCCCTCTATGAACCACTCTAGTTGCAATTAGTTTACAACTATGTGTGTGAAAACATGGACGCTTCACACATTGAAGATCTATACAAGTGTTTTTGCAGATTATAATGTCACAGTGATGGTGACCTTTGACCATTTGGATATATAATATCATCTATTAATCATTTGATCCCATTTTGATGTTTACGTAAAATTTTTAGGGCTGCCCCCGACTAAGAATTTTCCTAGTCAACCAGTAGTCATCATTTAGGGTCATTAGTCATGTTTACAATATAATTTTGGGCGGGGCAACACAATGGTTTGAGTTGAAGGTGTGAGAAAGAATAGTATCTGTAACATTGTTAACACTGTGCTACATTACAGAGAAATACAAAATGTACTAATGAACCTTCATTAATATAGGCCTATATTTTATCTACAAGTGCACGTCACACACTGAGCGAGCCGCCTGTTAATGACACTGTCAGCAAAGCAGTGATCATTGTGCTAAGTGGCTAATGGGCATGTAGCTACGACACGTCATGTTTGTAGTCCATGAATGATAGCCAAATGTTTGCCTGTGGAGTTTACATATCACCTTGGGTTCGTCCTTCACCTTCTCAAAATGATCCCAAATTTTGGATTTCCTGCCTGACATGTTATTAACTAGCCTGTGGAATAACCGCAGGTACCAGCCCTGGAAATTAACGTGACTCTGACTAATGAGCATGGCCACTCTCTGTGTCTATCCTTTCAAATTAAATTCCTATCTGGTCCAGTTAAATAGGTTCTGATTCATTTTGACAAGGTGCAGCTCCTAATAGAGTTTCACTTTTTTTTCCCAGCGACTAAGCAATCAACTTGCTGGCTAATGACCTTTCTGGTCAACTAACATTTGGCCGACAATTAGGATGAAATTTTGCCTTAATTAGCATGAATTCTTGAGTTATGGTCAAAAGTAGTTTTGTGAGGTCACTGTGACCTTTGACATTTGACCACCAAATTCTTATCAGTTAGTTATTGAGTCCAAATGGATGCTTGTGCCAACTTTAAGGAAATTCCCTCAAGAACTTCACAAGAATGAGCCAGATGCAAGGTCACAGTGACCTTGACCTTTGAAAACCAAATTCTAGTCACTTCATCCTCAACTCAAAGTAGACATCTGTGCCACATTTAAAGAAATTCACTCAAAGCATTCATGAGATTCGTTCACGAGAATGGGACAGACGGACCAACAAAAAACAGATCCCTTCAGCTCAGCACACTAACATCAACCTACACTCTAATATAACAGTCCAGGGACTTGTGTTACAGCCTAGTTGATGGCGTCAGTCCTGAATGGAGCTTTTCTAATGTAACCTTTAACCCCATATAAAATTGCATCAAGGTTCAGTGAACAATCAAGTGGAACCAATTAAAATCCGACCACCACTTTAGGTCTATACATTTTTAACAGAAACAGATATTACAGCACTTTTCCTTTCCTTCCTGTGATATGCATGGTGTGAGCACATTTATCTCAGTTACCTACTGTCACAATACATTTGACACTTAGCTTGTTTTATCCCTCATGCAATACAAGTCACTGTATTGCTGTTGTTTTATCCAGTTTAAATTATTTTCATGCTCTTTTAGATTTCATATAGTATCATTTAGAGCAACGTATCGACCTGCATCACCTGTCGTGATCACTGTGCTTGTAGAGCAGCATAGATTCAAAATGTGTCATGTACAGTACTGTGATGATTGAATTTGACACAAACATTTAACAAAAGGAAAAGCACTTTTGAGTCAGGTGATGCTCAGATGTGAAATGTGGATTCCATACCGGTACAACATGGCAGGTAATTAACGTGCTGCAATTCCGTTTCCTGGCAGCACATCACTTGTGAACCAAAACACCCCTCTAAGACGACGAAACACCCTCCAAGATGTTTCTAAAGAATGCAGCATGCTGAGTTGCTAGATAGCCAACCATTTGGGTACCAGATATGTGTTGTTGGCGTACACACAAACACACACACACATAAATAGACACACACAAAATAATGAGCAGTTAGGTGCATGACATCTGATTCTAAAGGCGTGAATGTTTTCCTCATATACTGGAGTTTTAGCATTGCATTTACCCCTCTATTCATGTGTCTGGCTGCAGAAAAGCCGTCCTACAGAGAGTGAAACTGAGATGACAACCCAATCAAATGTGTTTTCCCCTGCCTCTGATAGTGTCTGCGCCTCATGTTTTTCCAAATACGCCTTGACAAATTTCTTTTATAGATGCATGTGTAGGCCTTTACTGTGTCGAGGAATTGTCAACATGATTAAACTTGTTCTTCCCTCCAGTGTGGAAGCCAGTTATTGATGTGTAATTTAGAGGTCATGGCTTGTTTCAGTTGCTTTTCTTTATTGCGGCTAAATGTGTGGAACCCAGCGTCCCATGTGTTTGTTGTACAAATGAGACATAATTGGGTTGTTAATACACGGAGGCAGCAGAAGTAAAAGGGACAAATGACTTCACTGTAGTTGAGTATGGTTTGGGGCCATCTGAGATAAGTTGATAAATATGACTCACTGCCATGACTGTAGGGACGTAACGGTTCACAAAATTCACAGATTACTTCAATATGACAGTGGTGTCACAGTTTGGTACATTTTTGATAAGCAAAAAAAACTTCTTTTTTTTTTAAATGTTTTAATCTATTAAAGCTAACATCATGATCTTTTTTCACTTCAAACAATGACAGAGTTGTACCTGAGTGACCCGTCTCCTGGGGTGTCCTCTTAACAGCATGAAACAAAAACAACTTTGTATAAATGTAGTACTGTAGTTATTAACAAATACAAACAAAAGACACAGTTTGGTTTCTGAAATGAAAAAATATTTCCTTTTTTTTTTTTTTTTTTTTTAAATGTACAAACACCAACATTATAATTTAGGCTTTTGTTTTTCTGTGGAAAGCAGGAATTTTGGTCTGGCTGAAATGGGCTCTTGAAGGAATAGTGTAACAGGGGTAACAACAACCATGTTGGGAAAATACACCGATCAGCCAAAACATTAAAACCACTGACTGGGGAAGTGAACAACATTGATTATCTTGTTACAATGCAGTGTTCTGTGGGGAAACTTTGGGCTCTGACATTCATGTGGATGCCACCTGACACACTCCACCCTGACAAACCAGTGCACAGGGCTGTTTCAAGACACTCTGGGGGCCCCAGGCAGGAGGCAGAGATATTAATATATACTTTCAACACAGTCCAAATACATGCTGTTACATTGTCTATAGGGGTTCCATCATATTGTCATTGATATGGACCAATGTCATCCGTCTCTGGGGGCCCCCTTCCAGCTCGGGCCCCTAGGCAATTGTCTAGCTTGCCTGTCCGGTTGCGACAGCCCTGCCAGTGCAGACCAGGCACCCCCCATTATGGCAATGGCACTCCCCAGTAACTGTGGCCCCCCAGCAGGACGGTGCACCATGTCACACCACAAAAAAAGCTCAGGAATGGTCCCAGGAAAGTGACAAAGAGCTCAAGGCATCAACCTGGCCTCCAAATTCCACAAATCCCTGTGGGATGTACTTGTACACTACCTGACATCATACAGGACTCAAATAATCCGAAGCTAGCGCCCTGGTGCCAGACACCAACGGACACCCTCCAGAGGTCCAATGTCCATGCCTTAACAGGTCAGAGCCAAGTCCGGTCCAAGGAGGACCCACAGTGGATCGGGGGTACCTCTGGGGTACCAGCACGACTTTCAAATTTCCGATCGTGTTGGGATCTGGGGTATTTGGAGGTCAGGTTGAGGTCTTTAGCTCTTTGTCCTGTTCCACGGGTCATGCCCGAGCAGTTTTTGTTGTGTAACATGGCGCATTGTCCTGCTGGGGGGCCACTGCCATGAGGGGGTTTACTTGGTCTATAACAGTGTCCGGGTGAGTGGAGCGCATCAAGTAGCATCCACATGAATGCCAGGACCCAAGGTTTCCCAGCAGAACACTGCACTGTTCTGATCAATATTACTCACTTCACCCGCCACTGGTTTTAATGTTTTGGCTGATCAGTGTATGTGGGAATAGAGAGGCAAACCACACATATTTTTTTGAATGTCGAAAGCTACACTAATTCTGGGACATGTAATATCTTCAGTTCTTCCTTTAATTTTTCTGATTGTGGAAAGCATGTTGGAAGTTGTTATAAATGACATGATTGTATACACAAACTAAAACTCAATAAACATTCAAGTATAAAAGAAGAATAGTGTAATGTGGATCAGTTACATTAAGGATGTTCTGTAAGCCATAAACTGTTTTCCTCTACAGAGAACGGTCTCACATCCACGGCTATTAATGTAACGTCACCAAGCCACAAAATGATTGGCTAACCACTAACCACACTGCAACAAGCTAGCTTAGCATAGCGTTCATTCCTGCGTTTCTCACTGGGGTAGAATGGTATGGTTTGGGGTCAAGAGGGGCAGCGGAATATTGCCTGTTAACGCCCAGACACAACAAACCAACTTTAGACAATTAGCGCCAATGAAGATCCCATGTTGCATAGCCTGTTATTGATATGTCTTGCCCAAAAAGTTGCATATGAACACATCACAAAGTCTATAACCAAAGGTCAACCAGCACGTATGTTCTTCACCTGAGAAAATATAACTGTCCACACCAGCAGACAGTGGTAGTCTATAATTATCACTCATAAAAGGGAAACCAGAAGACCGTCTTTATGCTAAAATGCTCAATGGTTAAAGAAAAATAATAGTACTTTATGTAACAACTTTGTGTTAGTCTCACTCCCTCTTGACTTTAGCTCATTGTTTACTTTCCTCACTTCCATTTCTCTTCTTGTGCACTGAGCTGCACGGCCAGTCAGTAATTTTATTCACAGACAGGCTCCGTCAACGTCGATTGAACATGCTGCATTGGCAAAAGAAAAAAAAAAAAAAAAAGCAGACAGGGCTGGATGAGGGGCAACAGTGCAAGACACACTGCACCAACTAGGGCAACAGACACTCACCTACGGCCCAACACTGACCGACAGCTGACCTTTGGGCTCGGTGTGTCAGGGCCTTTACTCATGTGGGCTTCCTTGTTGAGCGCAGTGGCACTTCGAACATGATATGAAATACAATCTATATATGTATATTTTATTTTCCAATTGCACTTAGATAGATCAACAAATTGTTCGGTTTATAATACAGACCAAAAAACCTTGTACTGGACAGTCTGATAAAAATACAAGTATTGTTACACCCCAACACTGTATTTGGAGTATGGTGATGGTGGGGAGTTAAGTCATTACAGTAACTTCTGCGTTAATGCCATGATTATCAAGAGTCATATTCAGGCCAGTCAGTCAGGTCTCTGTGCCTATGAGCGATAAGACTTTGACACAGGTTAGTAAAATTTCCTCCAAATTGCATTTCTCTCTTTATACAGCATCTGGTTTTCACATTTCATTTTAGCTACAAGTCTTAACATCTTCTTCTTTTCACAAAGGTCTTGCAGTCCTCTGAGTGGAGAACTACTGTGCACTATATCACCTCTAATACCCCACAAGCTATTAAGTTTAGGATTAGTGTACTGACTGAAGGTCATTTTGGTAACAGCAGTCGCAAAACCACTTACTTGAAAATACACAAAACCTTCCCACTAACATAAAAACTAACTTCGATTATGTAAGGAGCATTTTTTCTTTGGCAACTTAACACTCATGCTGAGACTGTTGAATGTCTCATACTGTTCGTATAAATTATGGGGATTTACGAAGGCGGAATGTGCTAAAGACTTCCCAAAAGATGCCTTTAGACCTGCCTGCCATGTGCTGCAACATTATAAATGCCTGTTTGCCCGCAGCGAAGCAAAACACATGTGTTTTGTTCCGAGCAAATATTCTGTATGATGCAGTGGATATCGCATTACATTTTTGGAAGCATTTGTTGGAAGCACAATTCACTGAAAATCACCGTTTTACTTCTGCTTAAAGACTAAGTTGGTGATTAAATTTGAAAGAAAATGCTATTAACTTTAAGCACTGTGTCATGTGCTTCAGCCTTGAGATCGGTGCCCTCACAGAAGAAAATATACTATATCAATATACTGTAGGTTTCAATCTGTGGGTAGCAGCCCAGGAGAAAAGTGGAGAACATGGCTATTTCTATTAATCACTTTCACCAGGTGCGGGGACAGAAGGGCAGCACACAGGCTGCACACACCAGACAAGTCATACAAGTAGTCCGAGCTCGCCAATCCAGATAGTTAATGTAGAAAATTGAAATAGATAAGTGGCGTATCCTGACTAGTCAGACTGTGATGACGCACACATCCAGAGTGAGCTGCACTGTGACACTGAAAATCTATTTTCTCAAATGGCTTCTTATTTTGTGCACTGGGGTCCTACATGAACACAGTTTTCATTCAAATTTATAACAGTTTTTGGTTATTTCCCCTGAGAGATTTCCGTCTGTGCTGTGTCTGTCTGAGCTGCAGAACTCGGTTGGAAAAAGGTGAATCAGGTTTAAGCAACATGTCAATCAAAATTTGATGACAAATTTGTGGTGTGGTTTGTGTGCTTACAGTATTGCTTGGCCACTGTCAATCAAATCTGATCAAATAAGACACACAAAGTCCTGACAATGCACATTATTACAGTGTTTGAGAGTTTAAAACTTAGATAATACCTTGTAATGGTTTAATCTGACATTTGTTTGATTTAAGCACTATTACACGAGAGGGTGTGCATTAGTGATGCTTACGGATCGTGGCGCTAGAACCTCTGTCCTGGCCAGATCACTGTCATACAAAAAATGACAGTAAAGCTCACCCTCAAATGTAATATTAAGTAGGGATGCATGATATATATCGGGCCGATAAATTATTGTCCAATAATGGGCCATTTGTATAATTATGTTTTATTCTGATAATTAAAATTATAGCCGATAAGTAGTGCAGATAAAATGAAGCCAGACTGCATTCATTGACTTAACAATGGAAGCATCTACACAACCGACACAGTGGGAGGTGCTACAGGTACCTTTAAACTTAGTTTGTGAGCCGCAAATAAACACAGAGAAGAAGAACAACAACTAGGCAGAATGCAGTCTAGAAGACAAAACATGCCACACAAACAATGCGTAATGTGACTGCAGTTGGTTCAGATTGAGGTTGGAACACGTTCTTGCCACAAACGAACCGAACCAGAGTTCGTTTCATCCAGACGAACTGCACATAGGGGGCAAACAAACTTGAGTTGGGCAAACAGGGCAGGTGTGAAAGCACCCTAAATGTCTCATTGACTAATCAGCTGTTGTATGATAGTCACAGAGAGAAACAGCTATATGCTTCAAACAAACTGAGGTCTCTTTTGTTTGTTAGAGCTTACAAGATCACGTATTATTGACATTACTTGTGAACATTTTCTACATAGTTTACAGTCTGATACTGTTGTTGACAGTGTTTTTCCTACAGTCAAGGAAGCAACTAGTTTCCACATACTTCAGTAAATCATTAAATCTACCTGCAGAGACCATAAACTCATGAGATTTATGTAATCCATAAATATACCGTGTATGTGCGGTAACACATATGTAAATGCAGATTCACCAGCACATCATTTCACCAGCAGTCAGCAATATTACTGCTGGTTAGCAATATAACCACAAGTGTCACTTTCAGTGTTTCGCTGTAAATCCTATATATGTGTGTGTGAGTGTGTTTGGGCTCATGTGCTAACCTCACTAAGAGTCTAGCAGCCCAATGACAAACGTACCTCAGAGTCTTTTCAATGGGTGACTGAGCCTGTGATAGAATACATGGACTTGTGCTCCAGCGCCATCAGTAGCAGACTTGATAAATGAACATGTGTGGACTGGAGAAGGGAGAGGTGAAGAGAGAGGGAGAGAGAGTTGGCGCCGTAGCCCCTCTGGTTTTGGCGCAGGGGTCTACCTCGCAATTCTTAATGACTCAGTGGCGTTGATCTGTGAAGGAAAGAGAAAATGGGCCATTTAGGGAGAGAAACAGTCAACCTGCTGTGTCTTGTCCATTGTCTGGGATTTAAGTGAGAAAATCAATTTGTCATGACACTTCGCCGATAAAAGTAATTCCCCCGTTCTCTCTCCCCAGCCCTCATCTGATATGCACACTAGGCTCAGCACCAGGAAAGGGGTTATTGGAATGATTGCTTACATACTTAGACACTTTGCAAACACCCATCCGGTGTTTCCATGTTTGGCCAGACTAATGCCCATATGCAATATAACAAATGCTCACAAACACATTTCCTAATTTTTCTTTCCCACCCAATCCCATTCAAACCCATACAGCATATAAAAAATGAGCTGGCTGCTTTAGAGTCAGGGACATGTAACCCCAAGAGCTGAAGGAGAGTGGGACTGTTGGTATAAGGGAAAGCAGAATCTGGGTATGTGGATCAACTGTAACAGTCCAGGGCACCATGTGTCATGAAAATGCGCCACATGACACTTGTGTCTCCCCGCAGTACTTGAGGGAGGAGGGAATTTATTATCAGGCAAGAGATCCAGTCATGATGGCCAGCCTGACAAAGTTTTCCCCAGGTTCAATCAATCACATGTGTCCTCTGTGAAGAGGCACCACCACAAGGGGCCCTAGGAGGCTTTGCCAGCAGATTAGTCACAGCCAAGTCTCATTTCTGCAGCTGCACCGGTACAAAGATGGAATGATGAAGTAAAGAGGGAGAAGGGAGTGATAGGTGAGAGGTAGGCAAAAAAAATAAATGATGGAAGGGCGGAGACGAGAGAATAGGAGAGAAAGAGGGGCAGAAAATGAAGGGAGGTGCTGAGAATGTGCAGGAAAAAGGGTAACTAGAGGTAAAAGAGGAAGAAGAAAGGAAACCAATCACTGGTGACAGAAATGATGATGAAACTGTGGAATGAAACAAGAATAAAAAGTGCAACATGAAACATATGGAGTAACAAAGAGCCAGTGAAATGGATGGGAACACAGGAGTACAGCATGTATGCTTTCACACATTATGGGCACACACAGTTTCAGGCCTCAAAGAACCATATTTTCCAAATGCAAATATTTGCATTTTTCAAATGTAGACATTCCAGTTTATGTGCAGGTATGTAACACAGCGTATTAACATAATCCTCATTTCACTGAGTTATGACTTCATTGCTACAGCAGATCACTCACTAAAGGAGACCTAACATGGCATAAATGCTCGCTCATTCATTTTTCACTGTGTAAAAAGCACTGCACCAAAAAAGCTTCCTGGATCAAACCAGCTGACATAAATGTTGCTGACAGATGTGCTCATATTTCCACAGTTTATTTTTGCCTAATTTATGTTAGGTTGTGAGGTTATAATATCTGCCGTTATGACTACATGTCACCTGTCAAGAGGAAATAAATTGGACTAAGTATGACATAATTACGTGGTACTTTAAGTGGGTAGGTAAGTACTTGCACAATTAAGTTAAAGCTGGAGTAGATAGAAATCTGGAAAAGGAGAGAAAAAGTAGGAAATACATCTCTCCCCACCAGACGACCACATATGCACATGATTCATACAGTAACTCTGTGTTTCCCATAGCTGGCAGCAGCTCAGGGGGCAGACCTACAGTCATCAACTGTAGCGGCTCAAATTCAGCAAGTGCAAACCACCCAACTCTGGGTGGGTGAGCGTTGGGTTTAACCTATTAGCTGATCTGTTGGGGACTCAGAGCTGTCAGGTCCCCCGGGACTGGGTTTTGCACCGTTGGATTGGCCTTGCTGCAGCCGCTGACTGGGGGTCAGCCTCCAGGGCTGTTGGCAACTCTCCTCTTGGTAAGACACACTGTGATTCGAGGTGTGAGCTAATGTTAGCTAGTTCTACATAAACTTGAACACAAAACTACAGCCTTGAGTCTTTGGTTCCAGTTCGCAGAAGGCTAAAGCAGCATTTTCTCTCTATCTCTGAAAAGCTTCGCCGATTCGACCATTTCAAGGTGTCTTTCAAATGCTAGAAAACGACATCATTATTCCACCGCTGCACATAAACAGCACATAAATCCTGAACTTTAATCCTCTTGAACTTTAATGCACACTATGGGAGATGGTGAAAACAGTGTTAGGACCTTGCTGCTCAATGGTAGATCGCTCCCTTTGACAACATACAAATTTGATGATTATAAGTTTGTCTTACTTTTTTGGGGTTGCTTTTCAGTGAATGCAGCAGTTGACAATGCCGCAACAGCAACTTTCTCCGCAGAATTCTTTGCCATTGAAACAGGCTTTCACCGCAGGGACTTTCATTCACGTCTGTATTTGCAGAACAGCAAATAGGACCACCCTCTCTCTGAAATGACCTGTGATTGGCCAAAGTCACCCATCATGGCCTAGATTCTCGAAAGCTCAAAAACAGAGCCAAGAGGACATACAGAAGTCTAGTGTTCTCTCAGTCCACTTGAATACAATAGGCTCAAAGTTAATTACATGATTTTTACCCAATGACGCCAAAATGAAACTCATACCCTGAGCTTTAAACATTCATTCGTCACATTAAAAAAGGACCGGGAGCTATTATTGTTCTTTTTTTGAATTTCAAAATAATACTTTAATTTCTATACTGACAGAAGTTTAATTCTTAGTAACACATTTTTCTGATATAATCTGTCTGGATGCAGATAAGTAGTTTTTCTTTTTCTTCACCTAAATGTCACAAATAGTGTAAGACTGGATTTCACAGCTGAGGTTTTCTCAGCTCTCAGAGATGGTGCATTGTTAATGACGATCCTGTATTGATGTAGTGGCACTGTCCTGCTTTCATCGCAGTGATGATAGCAGCTCTATCTGTTCATTACCTAAGCCTTGGGGGGGGGGGATTGCTGACCCAGCCCGAACTGCCACAGGTCCATGCCACAATATGTCACTGTTATCAATCTCTCCACACTCGCGGCAAAACTGATACGTACTTGCTTGCACCAGAGCTTAACACAGTATGAAAACTGACACATGCAGCTATGGAAAAACAGACACTTTTCTGCCTCTACTTCTCAACCAGATAAGAAGAAACTGGTACCAATTATGGCTCCTGGAACTACAATTTCCTATTGTTCCGCAGTAGGCCCTGCTGTCAAGTCCACGCTCGACTTTAAAAACAGGCAACACAACAGTATCTCCCGAGAGAGCCCTTCTTTGTTAATCCCTATTAACCTCTCCAGTGAGCAGGGTGAGGGTTCACAGTCTTGGCCACTTAAGTTTGAGCATGACCTTACTTTGTGCTTACAACTGTCTAATGTGTCTGCCACGGCTTGGCTGCTCTCCAGCTCAGGTTCTCATCTAGCCACCCCTGAACGTGTGCAAATAGGAGAGGGAGGACAAAGCCAGGTACTTTAGGAACTTTGGCTACTTTTAGGAGGTGAGATATGCTGACGATTGGGAACAGAAATGGAGATGTATCAGTAGTCTCTCTTAACAATACTATAAAATCCATGCCCATATGTATCTTGTAAGCAAATCCATAGTTTAGTTCTTAATAACGGAAGGCAAGTAAACAAAACATTCAAAAGACCCTCTGAGAAAATGCCTGTATTTAATGGATTTTATATTGTTTGCATGACAAAGGCAGCCCACAATTTCAATTTGCTCATTGTGGTCTGGCAGGCCAGGGATGAATTCGCATGAGACAGATGTTGTCTTTCAAAAGGACCACTGTTAGCACTGAAGGAAAAAATGATACACTTGAATTTTATTTGTTTTCATTTTTATTTTCTGAAACTTTTTACCTGCAGAATCCTGCAAACACTTATTTATATGTTTATAGTGATACAGGAAAATGATGCCTCTGCTCAGACTGCACAAAAAGTATTGCTATAATGTATATAATAATAATTTTTGATACGGAGGAGCCATAATAAGTGCAGAGTGAAAGAAAGCCTACATTACCCATGCATGTAAACGTGTCAAAGCATGCATCAATCAAAAACTAAATCTAAATCTAAAAACAACCCTAACATCCCTGAAAATGTAATGACACAGAGGCACCAGTGGAGATTATTACAGATACCAAAAAGGCATACCATTTTATGTTCAATTTTCACCCAGCTTTTATTTTCTCAACATTTACTCCTCTATATCATAACTTTTTCATTAGACTTGTTCTGTACTTTTCGCTCAATTTTCTACCATTAAATCACTTGCTGGTCTGGTTCAGTGACTGAAAGAAGAATAATGCTGCACTTTATAGGCAGACCACAAAGTACTGCACAAGTCCTGGTCGCACCGTCTCTCTTTTTGACAAGCTTGACCACACAACACACAGTTTTACTCCATTACCACTCTACTAGTTAAGGACATGAGCTACTGACTCTCAGCTGATGCTGCATTCAGGTCAGCTAGAAGCAACTGAGTGATCCTAAGCACTGCTTCTTAACCTCAATGCATCACTCACAGTTATGCACAAACTTAATCAACCATGGTCATCTCAAAAGCTGCAACGATTAACTGTTTCGTTGTCAACTATTAAATTAATTGGCAACTAATTTGCTGATCGATCAATCAGTTTGAGTGATTTTTTTTTAAGAAATGACAGTCAGGTTAATGTTGGGTTCACACTACACTACATTTTTGTCTATTCCGACAATCACTATGTCAGATTAGGCAATTGTTGAGTCATAAAATTATGCCGTGACTTGGACGACAGGCACGACAGACTACATGTTGGTCACACTGACACCAACCTGTGGTTTCAGCTTTATGCAATTTCGATTAACCTTCTCAGTGTTTGTCAGATTTAAGGAATCACTGGTGTGTTTTTCATAGTAAAAGCAAGCAGTGAGCTTTGTACTTTTTTTTAGTTTTAGTTTTGGTGAATATCACTTTGTCTGGTTTATGCATGAGTATGTCTCACACTTAAATTCACATTTGATTCAACAGGCCCTATTTGCACCACTTCCCAGCTTTCAAGAGACTGTGGGAGCACCCCAGGGAGTTTGGTAAATAGGACTCTAGGAACTAGTAGTGTTCATTTCCCAGGGAATCTTGATGAAAAAGAGCATGAGTAATGTCCTCGGGGTGAAGATGAGATTAGAAGAAAATAAAGTTGCTTTGCTGTTGAGAAGTGACTCATTGCAAAGTCACACTCTGAAGTCTAAAGTTACAAATCTCAAGGTGTGACACATTGCCAAGAAAAATGTTGGTAAAAATCACACCTTAATTATGTAAGTCATGCTTGAGTGTAAAAATGACTCCAGTGTTCCTTTTGTCATCTAATACATCCATTCATAATAGCTATTTATGTTCTCTGTCACAGTGGCAGCCGGACCACACAGGGTAACCTCGGTGTCCTTTTCCCTGTCCACTGTCCCTGTCTTCCTGAGGCATTTCCTTGCCTGACGGAATATTTAAACCATGCAGCATGTTGTTAGGGATCTCCCAAATAAAAAAGGTCTGGTATACCCCCACATGGAGATAATCAGATGCCTAAATCACCTTGACGTAAAGGAGTAGCAATCAAAATTTAAATTCACCACGGACATCCAAGGGTTTAATCATTCCCTGAGCAAAATTATCTCAGGTGAGAAAGTCAGCACATACAGGTAAGGTAAATGGCAAAGTTAAAACTGCTTGTAGAGGTGTAAATGTAATCAGATATGTCTCTGTCTGTGTGTGTTAGGTCTGTGACACACTGACACCCGATCCAGCTTTATAAACTGAATATTTTTGGACTGTTGGCTGAACTTTTTCTTTTTCCTTTCATTTACCGAAGATAAATAGATAAAAGGGTTGATTGAGAAAGTAATTGTTAGTTGCAGCATATTTTCATGGCCAGAATTCATGGGACACGGTCATGACATGTCACGTACGCCAGGAAGAGCGGAGGTTTTTTTACCTGCTACACAGACTCTTTGAAGCCTGTGGTTTGCAGCCTCCCTGTGTGCATATTTAGTTTTGCCAAGTGATTATGCAGTTGGTTATGCAGGGTTTGTAAGCGTAGGCTATACTAACTGGGAGTGAATATATTAACTGGAACATTTGAACGACAGGATACATTCATTTTATTGATTTATTTTAGTATGAAATGTTAAAACACCCACAAGGTTGCTCTGGTGTTTGGCATTGCCTCCAGTACAATGACGTATTTAGTTTAATCGTTTCAAACAGATTATACTCTTTTTTTTTTTTTTTTCTAAACATAGTTCTATGTAGTTCTTAAATTGTTGGAGGGCGAAGAGGAAACAAATAATAAATGAACCTTGTATTCGTAGAGATGAGCAGCACAACAGCACTTTTTCTCCTCTGAAGAGCAGTTGGTCTGCAAAACTGAAAGAATGTACATGTAAATTAAAAATGTGAGAAAAAATAAACTTGATGTTTTGTTTCCAATCTGGAAGTCATCAGCTTGTATGACAACACATTCTCACTGCAGCTTCTTCACATATTGACATTTGGTCATAGACTTTCCATGTCGAGATATGACATGCAGGCTGCCCTGGTTACGTTGGTTGCTGATGTTCTAGGACGCCATGGCAACTTAAGTCTGTTAAATCTGTTTTCGTCTGTTGCACATTTATGTACAGCCAACAGACACATGTTTTTGGGTTAATTCAAATATATTACAATATGAAGAGCAGCATAGGCAAGGCAAGGCAAGTTTATTAGTAGAGCACAATTCGTACACAAAGTAATTCAAAGTGCTTTACAGAAGAAGAAAATGCATTAAAATCACAATACAAAATAAAAACATAAATAATCATTATAAAATGAACTTTAAAAGAGAAGAGTGCAGATAAGATCCTTTCAGTCATATGCACAGTGAAATAGAGCTGTTTTGAGCCTAGATTTGAACATTGTCAGAGTAGAGGCCTGTCTCACATCTTCAGAAAGACTGTTCCAGATTTTAGCGGCATAAAACTGGAACCCTGATTCCCCATGTTTAGTCCTGACTCTGGGCACCAGCAGGAGGCTGGTCCCTGAGGTCCTCAGAGTCCGAGATGGTTCATATGGCACTAACATGTCAGAGATGTACTTTGGTGCTAGGCCGTGGAGAGACTTGTACACAAGCAGAGCTGCTTTAAAGTCTATTCTCTGAGCCACAGGAAGCCAGTGTAGAGACCTGAGCACAGGACTAATGTGCTCGTACTTCCTGGTCCTGGTCAGGACCCGAGCAGCAGCATTCTGGATGTACTGCAGCTGTCTTACGGCCCGTTTGGAGAGGCCAGTGAGCAGTACCTTTGATTTTGGCAATGTTTTTTAGATGGTAAAAGGCTGCTGATGTTATTGATTTGATGTGGCTGTTAAAGTTCAAGTCTGAGTCCATTATTACCCCGAGATTTCTAACCTGATTTGTAGGTTTTAGAGAGAGAGACTGCAGGTGACTGCTGACACTTTCTCTTTGTTTCTGTGGACCAAATACGATGACTTCAGTCTTGTCTGAATTTAGCTGGAGAAAGTTGTTTTGCATCCACACACTGACCTGTTGGATGCAGTGACAGAGTGAATCTACTGGTCCATATTCACCTGTTGTCAGTGAGACATAGATCTGAGTGTAGTCTGCATAATTGTGGTAGGACACATTATTACTTTGTATTAACTGGCCTAAAGGCAGCATGTATAGATTGAACAGAAGGGGTCCCAGGATTGACCCTGGGGCACCCACAGGTCAAGGCCATGTGGTCTGGCACAGTTACCAATTTCAACAAAGTACCTCCTGTCTTCTAGATAGGACTTCAACCAATTTAGGGCAGTGCCAGAGATGCCCACCCAGTCCTCTAATCTCTGTAACAGGATCTCATGATCGACAGTGTCAAAAGCAGCACTCAGATCTAGCAGGACTAAAACTGAGACCTTGCCTACGTCAGTGTTCAGGCGGATGTCATTTGTCACCTTAATAAGAGCGGTCTCAGTGCTGTGATGGGGTCTAAAACCTGACTGGAAAACATCAAAGGAGTTGTTCATTAGGAGAAAGTCAGTCAGCTGTTGGTAAACAACTTTCTCAAGGACTTTGCCTAAAAACGGCAGATTTGAAATGGGCCGGTAGTTGTTCAGGACTGTGGCATCAAGACTGCTCTTCTTTAGGAGAGGCTTAATGACCGCAGTTTTCAAGGCCTTTGGGAATGTTCCAGACTGTAGTGACATGTTAACTATGTGAGCAAGTGGTGGTAACAAACTGCTCAGCACAGACTTTAGAAATCTAGTGGGTAACACATCAAGGCAGCATGTAGATGAACTCAGACTGGTGATGATCTCTTGGACAGTTTTGTCAGTTACAGGTGCAAAATGAGTCAGCTCTAAGTGTCTAGGTGGCTGCAGGGTTGCTATTGGTGTTGTGGAAATGATGGCATTTTTAATGGTCTGAACCTTGTCGCAAAAGAATACTGCAAACTCATTACACTTAGATGTGGAGATCAGTCCCAACGGCAGTTGAGCTGGAGGGTTTGTTAATCTGTTCACTGTTGCAAATAAGACACGCGAGTTGTTACCGCAGTTTCCAATAATTTCAGAAAAGTACCTCTCCTTGTTCTACGTAAGATCTGGTTGAACACGTACAGCTTTTCTTTGTAAATTTCATAATAAACATGAAGCTTTGACTTGCGCCATTTCCGCTCGGCCCTCCGGCACTCCCTTTTCTGTGCCCTGACCGAGTCGTCATTCCTCCATGGCGCCTTCTGCTTATCTTTAACCATTTTAACCTTCACAGGGGCAATGGTGTCCAGAACAGTCAAAACACTCGAAGTAACAGAGTTCAACAAATCATCAACATTAGAATTAGAACATGAGGCATTTTCAAAGTTTATCTTTTCCATGAACAGAGCGTCTGTGCTGTTATTTATGTGTCTCCTCCGAACAACTGCAGGACCAGCCGGTGGTTTGGGAGAAACAAACAGGTCAAAGAAGACACAGAAATGATCAGACAGAGCAACATCAACCACATTGACATTTGAAATATTAATGAGAGCATAATGAGAGACTTATGAAATTAACACAAATAAAGTTATAACACATATGAAAGGTGAAAGAGTCAACAAATCTGATAGGTTAGGGTAGATGGTTCCAAATGTTTGGGGCTAAAACAACAAATGCATTATAGCCTTTTCTTTTGCAGTTGGACCACGGATGGATAAAAGGCAAGATCTGAGGATCAAAGTGGTCGAAAAGTAGACTAAGGAACAAGGAGATCAGAAATGTAACTGGGGGGATGGTCATGAGGTGCCCTGTATGCACAGATGGACTTGATTGTGCATTGTTTTGTTATTTTAACAAACAAATACACCCCATAACCCATAAAACCTTTCATGTGCATTCACTTGCTACTTAAGCATCTTCGATTATTTAAACTGATCCAACAAGTTGATAAACCAAGATAGTGTCCATGCTGATACAAATCTTAACCATTACCACAGATAATATAAAGTAGCCTAAGGAGGTTGGACGGACCATATTTCTTTCAGTTTCCGTTCTAACTTCTTTTTCCCTTATCCAGGCTGCAGCAACATGAAATATAGTAAAAAACATATGTAGCGTTTGGTGAGGGACTGTCAATTGAACACTTCCCTTTTACACAGGGCCTGCGGAGGGGTTGTGAGGAAACCCTCAAACTTTCAACCACCATCTGTGAACACTCTGCTGCTCTCAGATGTCCATGTGTCACACCATTTCCATAAATGGGATTTTAGGACCTAAACCTAAACTAAATACACTCCATATTTTCAACATAAATCTGTTGATTTAAAAAACTGCATCACAGCTTACCAGAGGGAACTTATTTGCTTGCTGAGGCTGTGGTGATAAGTCTCTTCTTTAAGTTGCTATTTAACATTAGGGCTCCCCCTTAATAGTCAACCAAACGTTTGGCGACCTGAAAGGTCATTAGTCTGCAAGATTCATTGGTCAGTTATTGGCAGGGGGAAAAAAGAAAAACAAAACAAGTAAACATAAAACTCTATTAGGAGCTGCACCTTGTCAAAATAAATCAAAACCTCTATGACTGGACCATGTGGGAATTTAATAATACAGGAAGAGGCCAGGGCTGGTACCTGCGATTATTCCACATGCTAGTTAATAACATGTCGGGCAGGAAATCCAAAGTGTGGGATCATTTTGAGAAAGTGAAGGATGAACCCAAGGTGATGTGTAAACTCATCTTCATTGTTCAACTACAAACATGATGTATCATCTGAAACATGGAAGTAGCTACATGCCCATTAGCCACTTAGCACAATCATCACTGCTTTGCTGACAGTGTCATTAACAGGCGGCTCGCTCAGTGTGTGACGTGCACTTGTAGATAAAATATAGGCCTATATTAATGAAGATACATTAGTACGGTTTTAGGGCTGTATGCAAATATTCGGATATTCGGAAACAAATATTCGTTTCTATGAGTAGGTATTCGTTATGAAAATCTGGTATTCGATATTCGTTTTTTTACTTACTTTTTTAAAATTTTTATTTATTTATTTATTTATTTATTTAGTTAACATGTTTTTATTTTGGTGCTAAATGTAGTATTTTTGTTGTTGGTAAATGTAGGTTATCAATAAAAATCAAGACTTTTAAATGGCAGTGTTAAAAATGTGAACATATAGTACCTTTGGATGCCATGACAGCAATAGCCAATAATGCCAAATAACATTCACAGAGCAATTTAACAGACGATCACTGCTGCCCGACCCGCAGGTCCCGCACTACTCAGCTCAGTCTATAAAGGCTGTACACAACAGTAGACATTATATTCTATTCAGGCTGGCAGAACCAGCAGCGCATCGGCTCTACACTGCACGACACTGCTGATCCGGTCGCCACTGTGCAAAACTGCGCAATACAATTAGGTCTGAAAAAAAGTCAAAAAGGTCAAATTGGACGCTGCCACTTTACAATGAAAGCTACCAACATAAAAGCAATGAATGCTGCATGCTTTGTGTAAACTATAAACCAATTCTGAGGAAAGTGGCAAAGTCATAACAACAGTCAGACCACAGCATGCTGCTATGTATGGTAGAAAATTCTGTTTGAATGAAGTGAATGTGAATAATCGCTGGTGTGAAGTAGTTACAGTGGATGTCAAGGTTGTAGCTGACTTGGACAAAAGCTTGTCTACACCTTAAGATACAACAAAATGTGAGGTTCTCACCGCCTTCAAATGAACAAAGATGAAAAAGAATTCATTAATTAGAATGTGCATAAATTGGTAGTCCCTGTAAATTAAAATTAATGTATGTTAAAAATGCCATTATTAATTTAAACCGTTCAAATTGGCATTTGATTTGCAGTTATCCTTTATCTCTGTGATCTCCCGTGTTCAACAGGATACTAATGGAATATTGATGACTGTGACCTATTTAAGAAAAGCACAAGAGGTTAAAACAAGCAAAGAGCACTTTTGTGTTTATTCGGCTCCCTTGCTGTGCCAGGCCCCAGACTGGTAATGTCTCTAACATCTTTACACAGCCAGAACTGCCTTTGCTTCCAAGAATAATCAGCAGTGCTAGTAGTAAAGGGGTCTTTGTCCCTTCATTTTTATCCTGTAAATGGCCATTTAGAGAGCAATCATATCCCTTCTATTTGTTCTGATTTTCACTGAGCAGCAGCATGAAAAGGGAATTAAAAAGAACTGCTCATGAGGTCAATTGAATGAGCATTGAAAGGGTTCTATAAAAAGTAGGTTCCTGTCAAGACTTGCATTGATTTGTTCAACATGTTTGATAAAGTTCTCATTGGGAGCATTCAAACAGGCCCTGGACAGCAGTAATACATATTTCAATTTCCAGACAGCCTTAGCCTTACTTAACGAATGTGAATGTGTATAAAAATTGTGTTGATGCAGTACAAAATGGTTGTTTTCTGCCAAGAAACATCCCTTGAGGAGGGGGGCATTTAATAAATATTGTTACTGTAAAACAACCCTGTTGGGGTTTAGCAGTTTATATTGAAAGAGTGGTGAAAAATGGCCGTTTCCCTGTATTACCCTCGCCTGTTTCCCTTTATTTGCCCCATTTCTCAATCCATTATTTGATTTCTGTGGTTGCTTTTAGTAAGGACTTAAATGAATGTCTTTACAGTGTTATGGATGTGTTGTGCTGTGTACAGTAAATGTGGAGGAGGAGAGAATATTTATACCAGAACCACTGGGAAAAAAATGTGCAAATTACAGATGACTCGGAGGGTCAAAACCCATTCATTCCAAAAATGCAAGACAGCAGTAGTGAAATCATGCAGTGGTGTTGTAATTCCATCTTTGTGAGCTCTTTGTGTGGTGCAAAAAAAGTCCTTTGGCTTCATAATGAGCATCTAAGTAACCTATAACGAGCACTATTATACCTTTGCCACCTTTTTCGGCTCTGTAAGAAGTCCCGCGCTCCACCTTCTCTTGAGAACTCTTGTAGGTAATCTGTTAATCTCAGTCAAGCGAGGCCTCAAGCGATTTCTGAGATATAACAGGTAAAGAAAAGTATTGCCACGCTCAGCTTCTCTCTAAACAATGACACTGTAGAAGCCTTTTTTCATTCCATTAGTGCTCTTTCTGTGCAAGTAATTGTGCTTTTCCAGTGACTTTACCTGAAGTGAATTTTTCACGCAGGGTTAATTTGATCACCAATTAAGGGCTTTAAATATTTCAAATGTGTTCTAACCCACTGTAATGAACACAAAGACTGTAAGGCTTTCAGTGTGGCGTAGTTTAAAAAACCTTGAAAGGACTCTCAGGTGATATTCATGTGGTTTTTAAGTGTAATGTATGTAAATATAACAGAATGCAATGATTAGCAAATCCTTTTTAACATTTACTAAATTTGATTCAGTACAGAGAAAAGATCGTTGATGTTCAAATTGATCAACTTTATTGTTTGTTGTAAATGTACACTCAATCTGAATTTGATGCCTGCGACACATTCCAAAACTGTTGGGACAGGGGCGTGTTTACCACTGAGTGACATCACCTTGTATTAAAGAAAACATTTGGCAAGCATTTGGGAACTGAGGACACTAATTGTCTAGAAAATGTCCAAGATTTATAGACCTGCTGTGTGACAGAAATGGGCCAAATCTCATCTGAACACTGTCAGACATTAGTTTGTTCACACAGGAAGCATCTTGAAGCTGGTGCCGCAAACAAAGGCTTCTCTAAGTACAGACCCTTTTAGGGCTGATGTCACAATGACGTCAGTTTGTTAGCTGGAGGCAAAATACAACTCTTCACCACAGGGCTGTGAGCTACATACATAGGAGTCTTAAATGTTGTCTTGTTGTGTTATTGGGAGCCAGAATAGAAGGAGTCATGGCTCAAAACTTAAATTTTATCACATACCAGTCACCACTGCCCGTCAACAAAAACAAAGACAAAAGGACTGGACAGAGACAATCATTGAAAATGCTCACATGTGCAGCGCACACTTCATATCAGGTCAGGGAAAAAGTATTTCCTGTTGTAGGGATGAATAACGTTATGTGTATTAAGGGTTATCATGTTCACCTCATCAGAAATTGGGGAGGTATTAAGAGGAATATTGGATTTCTCTGCAACGCTAACTTTTTAGCGCATTGGCTAACGTTAGCTTTGATAGCAAAACAAACTGGAGGAAACCACTAAAGTGACCTCCATCTTTAAATCATCCATCCACTGAGTGAGAGCATACGGGTCAGCTAGTCTGTTCCGTTGGTCAGTGTTTACTTATTCAAGTAACACTTGCGGCCCCAGAGTGCGACCGACCTGACATGGTGCATTTGTAAATTCAGTCTGATGCTTTACACTAAAATGAAAGCCCTGTTGGTTGAAGAAACAGTGTTATATTTCTATGCTTGGCGCTCTGCTGCTCCACCTCCACAGACAGAGTGCCCGGAGTGTCCAGAGTGTCCAGAGCGCGCTGTGCTACTCTACAGTGCAACACTCTGGATAACTGAACCTTAAATTCCAACAGTCCTCCAAATTTCAAATGGTCCAGTTTGTGCCAGAGTATGCTCTGGCACTGGGAATGAGTATTTCTGAAGGCACCACTCTCATCATCTTCCTCCATCGTCTAAAATAAGCCAACAGAACTTTTCTAGCTAGTGCTAGCTAATGTCCGATGAGAATTGTTTTGCCTGCAGCTATGCCCCGCCCACCAAAAAAACATCACACAGTTTACGAACAGTAAAAGGTTCTATTAAATAAATTTCAATAGCATGTTCAATAGTCTTTTCTTGTGTCATTACAAGACATGGCACACAATTTCTTTATTCGTGCAGTTTTATTGAGTTAATACCCAGCGTGTCCATGTGACAGCACCACTGGACGGCCTGTGATTTTTGCCAAATAAATCAAAGTGTGCAATTGCAATTTCCTGAGACACCAGTGAGCTCCTGGGCCCCTTCACCCGGAAAGGTATAATTATATTTGGATACGTCTCTGGAGAAGATAGTGAGGACAGGCGCTTGGCTCTATTCATTTTAATGAAAGGTATGATGCAACTCCTCCCTTACATCAGTGCCTTCTTCACCCGAGGCCGCTGATCCCTCCAGTAATTTCTTTACCTCGGCTTTTTGAATATGAATAACGGTATTAATTTTAATAGCACATACTACCAGATTCCAAATTAGATTAACCTTTCCAAAATGACCTCTGAATTTACAATTGGCAAACTATTTTCTGTAGGTGTCCACAATGGAAAAACGATCGCTTTCCTGAATCCCCCTCTCAGGTCTTAGGAGCTATAAATACAGTCTGCTGTTGAAGGCACCATCCCACTTAATGCACTGTTTTTAAGATTATTGAAAGTGAGACAAAATCCCCAAAAGGAAATCATCCTGTCACCCCTGGAACAGTGGCACAGAGCGACAGACCTACCGTTTTCTCTCCTCTAAATAAAAATGTCAACATATATAGATATCACGGCTGGCTTCACCATGCCACATTAGTTCTCCTTGAAAGGCACTGTCCAATCTGCATAATGTATACTGCCTCCATCTGACTGACAGCATTTTGCTAAATAGATAAAGATTTAATTATTAATTAGGTTTCATGTGTGTTGAAGCATGTTAATAACGCTGAAGGGATATGAGCTTTTATGAGCTGGTTGCTTGTTTTCTGCACTGTGGTATTCAAAGTTAGCGTGCTTCAACTCTGTATATTGTGAAATTAAAGGTGACGAGCAGAAGGGAGTCTTTCCGCGTTACATACAGTACACACACAATCACTAGCAAATTTTCAGTCATAAGAATAATCTTTTTTTATGACAGCTGTCTTAAAGGAAGCAGCTCATATTAAATATGCTAAATAAATTGCTTTTAATTAACATTATTGATTTACATGTAAGACTTGAAGAGTACTGTAAGTGGATTTAAATAATATTCAGAATCTTTTGAGCTGAACGTCAAGCAGCAGAGTTTATTGTGCACCCACCGACCCTCAGCCTTTACTTCTCCCACCAAACCCTTTAGTTTAAATGAAACCTTGTTCTTCAGACCTTGACCAATTCAAAACATATAGCTGTGTCTAAGCTACTGTTACATAAATGTTCTTCTTTTATTCATCCAGGAATAACCAACTCAGTAAAAGTTGTCTGTTTCAAGGCCTTTATGCATGAATCAAATTCAAATCTTTGCTCAACTGCCTGCTGAGGGTTATGCAATTCTCTGCAACATTTTCCTGACAGACAAATCATGAATGAGGTCTCCGGCACTCTCGTTTTTTTTTTTTTTTCCCCCTTCCTTCAAGACTACAGGATCAAAACTGAACAAATACTTTTATCTTCCCATGTAACTGTGTGCAAACACATTGTCTTATTGTCTTCAAATGACTGCACGTGTCATGCACAAACGTTGACTCTTTTTAACATTTGACGTGCCTTTAGATGTACCGTTTTTGCACCACACCGAAAAACAGCGTACGCTGCTGGATACATGATCCACATCAAGATACAGAGCAAACGGAATGACATGAAATTCCAACATGGGACTCGTATTCGTCAACAACTTCCTTTGCAAAATGTATTACAGATTCAGTTCAAACTAAAGTCTGGTCTGGTTTTCCTCTGCTTTTTATATTTATCTTATGCCTGTGGTGGCCCTTCCTTTTGGGAATTTTTTTTCTACACATTAGTTGACTAACTGATTGACAGAGAAGTAATTCTAGTGTTAAACACAGTAGCATAATTTTTCATACTCTTATTCTTTCTCCTTATATCTAATCTTATCTAATTATCTAATCTATATATCGGAGCATAGGTAACGAATCTACCCCATCGGAGATCAATTAAGTATTTCTGACTCTGACTCTGATTCTGTAACTGTCTGATCCCAAGTCCATTTGTTACTGTTGCTAGCTTGGACAAACCTGATAAAAAGAGTCATGGTGTTACTGGTTCTGTTTAGCTCGATGGCAAATCGTAATGGTAAATGCACCTGCATGTGTATAGCGCCTTTCAAGTGATTTGCCCAGTCAAATTGCTTTTTACACTACGAGTCACATTAAATCATTCACACACATTCATACACAGGTGGCCGAGGCTGCCACACAAGGTGCCACCTGCTACTAAGTTTTTTAACATTCACACACCAATGGAAGCATCACTGGGATTATTTGGGTTTCAGTACCTTGCTCAAGGATACTTCAACATGCAGACTGAAGGAGCCGGGGATTGAACCTGTGATATTCTGATTGGTGTACCACCCTCGCTACCTCTAAGCCACAGCCGTATTAGTTCACTGGAGTCAGGTATTGGCTTCAAGAAGCAGACAGCAAGGACCACAGTATGTGATGTCAGGCTACAGTATATTCATGATGTTAACTTTTATGGACGTGGCAAAATGCAAACCGAGGCTTCCGGTTTCAACCATAAAGGGAGAAGCCACCTAGTTTTTGCATTGCGACTGAGGGTGACATTGCTCCTGCATTGCTGGGTATTTTCCCCAGATGGGGATCAGTAAAGAAAGAAAAGTTACTTCAGGGCAGCTCATAGCCTTACAGAGATGATATAAACAAAGAAATGCTAGCCTTGATCCAACTAGCATATCTAATCATGACAGCAAAGGGGAAAGTTGACTGAGCTTCTGCCGGGACTTAGGAAGGGCTAATTGACAAGCAAAACAGGCCAGTTTCAGCTTCTCAAATTTAATAATGTGCTGTTTTTCTGCTTTGTATTATTGTAAATTGAATATCTTCTGTTTTTAGACATATAGTTGAATAAAACAAACAAGATGAAGACATCACCTGGGATTATGTGAAATGTGAGAGGTCACTATTATATAGACTACAAGTAAACGATAAATCATGAAATAAAGGATAAATAGATAATAAGAATATGGTTTAGTGAACAATTCATTAAATATGTCTTACTACAGGCTGGAGTTGCAAATATCTGACCCTTGCATTTGCCAGTTTCAGGTTAATTAAGGAAACTACAGAATATAATGGATAATAAATGTTCAGTCACTACAACCTGGATGTCACTGTCAAAGTTTGGGCCCATTATACTGTAAGCTTGCGATCTGTTAGCATAATACTGCACTCAACCTTGACATTATAGAGACAGCAAACAGGAGTGCTCTCTTGAATACACCTTTACAGCAACCTCCCACAAGGCCAAGAAAATACAAGTCTCAAACTGCGTTTTACTGTGAGTCCAACCCTAACCCAAGAATCAAAGATGGCTCATTCAGAATTGAAGCTTAGCAGTCAAAGTTATGACCTCAGTACTCCATCACAAACATCTTGCACGGCAGTGGTTCTTTTGTGTACTAAAGGTTGGCATCAGCTCCGTTTTTATTTGTAATGTATTGCGAGTAGTACTGTACTGAGGGGGCAGTAATTACAAATCATCTGCTTTTGGGAATCGTACACAAAACATTTTTTTCCCTGTAGAGCTGAACCCATACATAGATGGATGCAACACTTAGTAACCTTCCCACCTTAATGCCACCCACAGCCCCAATGTTTAATTCAACAGGCAGCTCCCTCATTCATACAGGATGTATGGTTTGTGCAAGACATCTCTTCGTGCTCTCAAGGCCTTCAGAAGTTACGTACAGTTTGTACATCAGAAACTTCTTTTTTTGCACTACGTTAGAAGTGTTTGTTCAGGGTGCATATGAATTTCATGACGCTCAAAATGACCTCCTGTGTCATTCCTCAGGCGTATGGTCTGTCATTATTATGTGCACAGCAGCAATCAGAATGGTCATATGAGAAATATTTACCATCAAAATAAGGAACATGACATTTTTTTTCCTTGTCACAGACTTCAAAAGGAATTGATGAGTAACAATTAAATATCTACTAGTAAGATATATGAATGTATTTACTAATTTAATTTTAGGATACATTAAGGATTAATTATTTGTCTTGGTCTTTGCTGCTGCTCTCCCTGCCTTAGATTTCCCATGTAGGTGAATGGAAGGGCAGAAAGGTTTGCTCCTTGCCTTCAGGCTTTCCGTGTAGGCACATGGAAGGGCAGGGAGGTTTGCTCTCTCTGCCTCAGGCTTTCCTTGTTTGTGCATGTAAGGGCGGAGATGTGTGCTCTCTCTGCCTTCGGCTTTCACTTAGATGCATGAAAGGCAAAGAGGTTTGCTCTCTCTTCCTCAGGCTTTCCTTGTAAGTGGATCGAAGGTCAGAGAAGTGTGTGTTCTCTCCTCCTTAGGCTATCTGCATAGGCCTAAGAAAGGCAGAGAGGCTCCAGAACAGAGCCATACTGCCAAATATAATACTGCAAATGGAAATAAAATAAAATTTTCTTTGACTTAAGTGTCACAAACTGAAATACACTTGTGTCTGACTGGCTTTTGTCTTAAGTGACAGCTGGTGTTAAAAATTGATAAGTACGCACAAAAATAGAAAAAAAAAATGTATCAGTATAAATTATAATGTGCTTTTATTTCTTATAATAAATCAAACTGACACGTAATGTTTCTAATTCTAAACATTAAAACAATGATGTTTAAATTCTTACCCATATTAGAGCAAACTACCACTAAGTCACATCTAACAGTATTTAAGCTACATGTGTTTCCAGGATTAAAATATGGACTACAGTACATGGCAGCTGTCAAACTCCACTTTGGCTGCTAAGCAAATTTATGTCTCAGTTTCACCGACTGACAGGTTAGACTGCTTGTCAGCCCCAAATGATCCAGACTTCCAGATTCAGAGCTAGCAACACAGGTAAATCCTCAATATTGAGGTGATGTATTTGACATGATGTTTAACAAGATTTGCTGAGTTTTATTAAGTATCAAAAATTGCTCCAGTCCATTGGATGAAGCAGAATCCCTTGGGGCTTTAACACTTTTCAAATCCTCAATTCTTTTACATAGCTTTGCCTGACCCATGCTCCCTCTTGGCTTAAAAGGACCTCTAAAAACTTCATATTGATTATCTAGACCCGAAAAGTATCTCAGTTGCTCAGTCGAGAGTGTCCCTGTGATATCTGAATCGATGTTAAAGAGGAGATGTGCAGAGAGGAAGAGGGAGACTAAAAGGGCCAGAAAAGCTAGACACTCAAAAAGAGACAACCTGCAGAGTGTTTAATAGATAACAGCAATTCAGCAAGATTTAAGTTTTTGTTTTGTTTCTGTCATTTGTCCACTCTCTGTGTGTTGCGGCTTTAAATTCAGTTCACAGAGGTAACCTACAGTCATGGAAAAAATTATTAGACCACCCTTGTTTTCTTCAATTTCTTGTTAATTTTAATGCCTGGCTCAACTAAAGGTACATTTGTTTGGACAATTATAATGATAACAACAAAAATAGCTCATGAGAGTTTAATTTAAGAACTAAGAACTATTCATTTTCCATGGTTTTCTTGATAATAACCAAAATTACTTAAATTCTTACATCAATAGCTATGGCATTGTACCGCCAAAAACACTACTTTTAAGCATTCCATGTTTTCTTTTCTGTTTGCTTTAAACACATGATACACACAAGAGTTAATACTTGATTGCATAACCATTGTTTTTGATGACTGCAGCCATGCGTCTTGGCATGCTCTCCACCAGCTTCTGACATTGTTCTGCTGTCACAGCAGCCCATTCCTGTTGGACAAATTCAAACAAATTTTCTTTGTTTTTGGGCTTGTGGTTCTCCATTTTGAGTTTGATGATTTTCCACAGGTTTTCAATTGGATTAAGATCTGGTGATTGAGCAGGCCAAGGCATGGTGCGAATGTTGTGGTTCTCCATCCAGGCTTTAACTGACCTTGCCGTGTGGCAAGGGGCATTGTCTTGTTGGAAAATCCAGTCATTCGAGGCAGGAAAGAGTTTTCCAGCTGATGAAAGAAGACTGTTTTCAAGGGTAGTCCTGTACATGACCTGGTTCATTCGGCCTTCACACAATTGCATTTGCCCTGTTCCACTCAGACTGAAACAACCCCAGATCATGACTGATCCACCCCCATGTTTTACTGTAGGGGCAAGACAGTCTGGGTTGTAAGCTTCTCCAGGCTTCCTCCTAACCAGTAAGTTGGCTGGAGTGGGCATCAATTCAAAATTGGATTCATCACTGAAGACAACCTTAGCCCAATCATCAACAGTCCAATCCTTGTGGTCTCGAGCAAAGAGTAACCGGGCCTTCTTCTGCCTTTCATTGATGAAGGGCTTCTTGCGTGCTCTGTGTGACTTCAAACCAGCTTCAACAAGTCGGTTTCGAACTGTCCTTGCCGAACAAGTCACATTTCTCGACAGTGCCCACTCATTTTTAAGGTCCCTGGAGGTCTGACGACGATTCCTGACACAGGAACGGATGAGTGCACGGTCATCTCGTGGGGTAGAAAGACGTTTCCTGCCACGGCCAGGTAGCAATTTGGTAGTGCCATGTTCAGCTTGTTTTTTTTTTGTTGTAATGAACGGCTGTCTTGGAGATCTTCAGTTTTTTCGCTACCTGTCTCTCACTCATGCCAATTTCCAGCAGTGCCAAGATGGCTGCCTTTGTGGCTTCACATAATTCTTTTGTTTTAGGCATTATGTGAGAGCTGACAACTTCTGAGTTGTGCTACGGCTTGAATGTAAGCAGGAAACCACTCTAGGCCTTTGCATGTGCAGTGCTGCTTGTGACATGAAATGGCCTCTTATATACCCTGGGAATCAATTAAGCTTAAGAATGTCAAATAGGACATAAAGTATTATGTGACCAGCTGCATTTTTTGTTGTGTTCATTGTATTATACGTTTAGTGGTACCAGATATTAGAATGAACAAGAAATTGAAGACAACAAGGGTGGTCTAATAATTTTTTCCATGACTGTATTTTTTTCCCCTGCCACTTGGGGGCAGTGGAAACAGGCTGTGAACACAACACTATATATCATCACCTTTTAAGGTGACATGGCGAAGTTAATACTTGTTAACATATTCAGTATATCTATCTATCTATCTATCTATCTATCTATATATATATATATATATATATATATATATATATATATAACATATCCATATCCATATCCAGTTGTACAGAGCAATATCATCATTCCTTTACAGTCATGTTTCTGGCCACATCGTGAATCTAAGTCCAGTAATCATTTTCTTTCAGCTCTGTTTTTGGTCCCTACCAACCCCTGAGGAAGATATCTGCCTGTTTGGTTCGGAGCTGGTAGATTAAAGAGGGTTTATAGGACTTTTTCAGTGACTGATGATATCTTGCGAATTATTGTCTCTACCAGTTACATTGGGTTTTGAAAAAGAATTTCGTTACACAACAATATGACTTGATGTGACATACATATTTAAAATAATTTAATTCACATGGGACATGAATCTCAGTCTCCTGGGTCAATGTGTTTTTCTTCCTTATACTACATGACCTGATTCCTTCGTTCTCCTCATGAGGACAGCCTGCAGTGCACAGGTCACATGATCACAGTCTCCTGGTTCAGGATAACATGGGTTATGTACAAATTATACCGCATCACTTTTCACATTTCCTCTGTTGGTTCATGAATAAGAATGACTTCTTTCACACTGTCATTTCATACATTGTTAATTAAAATATCACTTTAACATCAGCACCAATAAAATAAATTCCCATCATTATCATGGACATAAGGCTGACTCAAAATATTTTCAATCTGTCTTAATGAAGTGATTTACAAATGCTTAGACAGACACAAAAAGTAGATGCAGCATATACAGGAGTTTAGAAAGTGGATAACCATCAGACCGACGACCATCCACTGGACTGAACTGCCACGTCAGATTAGACTTTCTGCTCCTTTTCTCATTTGTGCACACACATACAGACATCCTCCCATGTGCACAGCCAGGTCCTATACAGCTTTATAGACTAAAATGCTATTAATGTTCAATATAGTAGCATTGTGATGAAAAGCAGGGCTGCAGATGAAAGCTATAATAACCACAGACGCTTTTGCTGTACAAATGACGGACATTTTTATCTCCTGAAGGCACTGAAAATGAAAGTCCTTGGAACGTCTTCTCAAAATAGCGAGATATGTTGCCTTGCTACCAACTTATTGGGAAAAAGGGCCATTTGTTATTACCAGGGACACTGAGAAAAAAAATGTGGTTTGATAATGAAAGTGAATATTGTTCCACAGCAACGGAGAAGCTAAAAAAAAAACAGCAGTGCATACATGGATGCTTTGACCTGTTATGATGGAAACCTCAGGGTGTTACTCCCAACCATTCACCCCTCGACAATGTGTTCATGCTGATGTGGAGGAGCTAATTAGTGCTTGACTCCTGTGTTACAATAGACCTTTAGCACAAATACCCACCTCATGCACGTGCTATGCTACACTAACTGTTGGGTGAGACTTAGGCTCACATAGAGAAATACTTTTTGGGCAAACAAATGCCTTACAGCCTTCCTTGATGCCACTTCACTGCTAAGCCAACGGTATCCATTTTCCCTCTGCCTGCATTTGTCCGCTGAGCATAGTGCTCCCCTCTGCTCACTGTTTGCGGTTAGAAATTTAAATTTTAATGCAACGCTGTAAGGTATATTAACAATTATGCAAATATATATGCATACATGATAGGATCTTTCCAGATGTTCTTGAGTGCGGGGGCATGAGTGAAATGTGCTCAGGCAATTTCAGCATGTGCAGCATTGAGGGAAATAAAAGCACTTATGGATGTAATATACTATACCATAAACCATTCTGCACAGGGAATACCACAGAGTTCATTTATGTTAGGGTCATCTATATAATAGAGGTATCCGAGGCTGTATATGCATGTACAGTAGTTGCAAGATTGTTCCATGAGAAGTAACAGTAAAAAATATAAATAAAAAAATCAGGGCCTACAGAAAAGAAATCACTATGGAATGAAAACATATTTCCATTCTGAATTGACCGCAAGTGACTCTTCAACATGTCACGTTTGGAAAGAACATAGCCTCCTTCATTTTGAGGTACAGTAAATTCCAGCACAGAGCGTTTATGTTGAAGTGCAGTTTCCCGCTGTAGAGTGATTGAATAACAGACAGCTACTGGACAGAAACAGCAAACTAGCTTGACGACATGTTCAAATGCAAGTATGATGCTGCATACATTAAACTGTGTGGACCTTGACCTAATGACTATAGAGAAATCTGCACCCTGTGGTTGGATCAGCTGGGAACCAACGGGGCTAAACAATGTGATGTATTCAAAATATTGCACTGTTTACAGAAAAAATATATTTTTAATATTTGAGACCAATGTTTGAATCCAGTGTGTCTATACGTGGCAAAAAATGGGAATACTGCAGATTAGATGAGGAAATGCAGAGAATGTCGCCTTGGTTCAGACCTTTGAATCTGCCTTTATTGTGAAGTGAAACAGGGGATTCTCGGTCAAAATAACAAAACCACCACACTTCGGGGGGAATCAATTAGCCAATCAGTGCCAGGAGTCTGTTGTCATTGTCAAGTAGTGTGTCAGAACCAGTCATTCATTCATTTTCCGTAACCACTTATCCTGTTAGGGGTTGCATGTGGGCTGGAGCCTACCCCAGCTGACACTGGGTAAACGGCAGGATACACCCTGGGCAGGTTGCCAGATTATCACAGGGCTGACACATAGAGACAGACAACCATTCACGCTCACATTCACACCTACGGACAATTTAGAGTCACCAATTAATCTGCATGTCTTTGGACTGTGGGAGGAAACTGGAGCACCTGGAGAAAACCCATGCTGACACAGGGAGAACATGCAAACTCCACACAGAAGGGCTCCCCACCTGAGGGTTTGAACCCACCACCCTGGGGATTTAAACCAGAAACCCTCTTGCTATGAGGCGACAATGCTAACCACTGCACCACTGTGCCAGAACCAACTAGGAGTAATTACAATATCGGCAAGCGCTATAGACAAGATAGATGCCACTATCTAGGCCGTTCTAAATCAACATGTCTGCTCAATATCGCCGGACATCATAGTTTGTTTTACTTCTCTATGCTCCACTCTCAGTCCAGCAACACAGGTATGTTGGCATGGCTATGCATCAGTGTGGACTTAAAATGATGTTAGATTCAGGTGAAAATGTGGGACTCTTGTAATTGGTTTGGGAAAATTCAATCCTTCTCCCCCACAGAAATTGTTAAGAGTGGACGCAATGTCAGACTGAAGTTGGAAACTGAGTGTAACGAGTTGACATCTCTGCCTGACATCAGGAAACAGAATAAGAGCACATTCGCTGCCAATTGCAAATCCTACAAAGTGATACAGCTGGTAAATATTTTCATTGTCAATTTATCTTTTCAGGATTTTTACATTGATTCTGTTACATAGAAAAAAAATAATTTGCCAGTCTTACTTTTCAAAGCCCAAGGTAACACCTGCTGATTGCTACTTTTGTCCAGTCAAAATCCATTTAACTCACACTGGTATCACAGGACAGCATCAAATCCTCACTTTTGAGTAGCTAGTACCAATGAATGTTTGGAATTTATGCTTCATAAGTGGCTCAAACAATTACCAGATTAAAATACTGTACTATTTCCACTCAAGGACTGCTAATTGTTTCACTGTTTAATAAATTTCCCACTGATATTGCACAGAATCCCAGAGTTGTTAAGTTCCTGCAGGGTAAAGGAAATTGTCAAATTTTAATTTGTGTTTTTAGGATCAGGAAGGTTTTTTGGGTTGAAATCTCATCTTTACTTTAATGCAGAACTGTAATTATTTCATATAACAACTTAACTCATAAATGCCGAATACTAAAGTCAGCGAAGAAAAATACATATATATATATATATATATATATATATATATATAATTTGGGGATTTTGGATCTGCCACTGACTACTTTTTTTCTAAGTCAAGCCCAGACATTCATCTCAGCAGCTCAGTGTTTGGTAGGTATTTACACTGAGGTTGCCAATTTCTGAAATTACAAAGCACCTTAAATTATTCATGCCATGTTATCTTGAATTTTTTCAGCATGATTCGATGGAAAACAGTGAACATATCGATTTATTGACTGATTGGAGACCACTTTTCACAACAACCAAACTATATCAAAACATCCATTTACAAACTTTCACAAAACTAGTGTGGTGCAACCTAAGCATCATTTATCCAGTTTTATGCTCAGCACTTCCCAAACACATGCACTTTCTTTAAAAAAAAAACCCTTTGTATTGGAGTCAGGCTTTGAAAAGAACTTAAAAATGAGACTGAGAGTTTTTAAAGTGATGTTCTGATATAGTTTTGCTGTTGTTACACATGGTCCCCGATCAATCAATAAATCAAGTTTTCGTCACGAATTCAACGCAACACAGCATGACTAACTAACATATACATGATCATTATGTGGGTGAAGTATACCTCCTACTGTAAAGTAATATATCTATGTTTGGATTGTTGATACAAATAAAGTTAAAACAAATATTCTCAAAGTGGAATAGTCTCTCTCTTCTCGGGATACAGATTCATTTTCTACAGTTTATCATCCTTTATCCTAATTTTGAGCTTCATCAAAGTTATGTTTCAATATGGAGCCTCCGTGTAAAGCCACATGACAACATGTTGATTCAATGTTGTGCTTCTGATGTCTTGTTCAATCAACTGTTAACCTGAGAACACAAGAGAAAGCTTTGCTCCGATGCACTTATGCCGAATTACCCCACCAAGGTTTTCACCGTACGACAGCCATCCCACCTTATCAAGGTAATCAATTTGCAGCAGCTTGCTCAGAAGATCAATAACTGGTTTAGATGCAAAGTGCCACCTCCCAGTTATGCGGCCTGTATATTTATTTTGACAGTTAATAAAATTGGCAGCTCAGACAATTTGAGAAAAAAAAAATATACACTGGCTGATCTTGAAATGATGTGTCTTCAGCTGTGTGCTCCTTCGAGTTGTTAACTCTATCGGATGTTACTTTTTGGAGCTAAACCTTATTTTTACACTATGTGTGCTGGTAATGATTAACAGTGGAGAAACATTTTCCAGCCTGCAAGATATAGCACCAGACTTTTTTTTTTATCCACACTAGATTTTGTTTATTATGTCACTTTATACACAGAAAGTTAAAGTATTTCATAGTATTTAACTGCAGTGGCCCTTCAGATTAAACACCTAACAAGATTTAGTACAGCATTGCAAAAACAAAATAGTTAGCACTGATTATAACACCTCTACTGACGTCCAAAAATAGGTTGTCAAAACTAAACAGTTTCTTTTAGTAGTTTCTCTTTATAGTAACACACGCTGTGCTGTTGCAATGTAAGTCCAGAAACCTACGAGCTGCAGGCTGGATGCAGAGATACTGGGAGAATGTGTGTATGATCCTCTGCTCCTGTCAGCTTGTTGTAAACATCTAAATCAGGGTTTCAAGATCATTTTAATGCCACTCAGAATTAGATTTAAGACCAATTTTACAATAACCAAAATTAAAGGGGAAAAAAACAATAACTGACATCTCTTACTTAGGGTTGGAGACAATAATGCACCATTGTTTACTGTAACGTAACACATGAGGTCTTTGGTTCAGTTCAAATTTTAAAACAACACTATACAGAACCATCATTAAAGTATCAATGTGATTTATCTTGAATAAAGCTTGCTCATTTGTCATTTGATTAGATGTGGTAAATAGTGATCTACATGACAGTTTTTTTCATATCTTAACATTTTTGAGACTTTTTAAGACTGATTTTAGACATTTTAATACCAATTAAGGCCTTATTTTACCTCTCTGGGCCTCAATCTGCTATTTAAATGATCTAAAAAGTAGAGTGGAAATCTCTCTCTGATGTGACCACAGGTCCCAACTACACACTGCTTTGTTGTAGGAGTTTACAAGCCAAAGTGATCTGGTTTAATCTTCAACAATGCACTTTATTTCAATACAGCTGAAAATAATAAAGGCTTTAAAATCCTTTTCCAAGTTAAATAAACAGATAGAAATTAGGCTTGGGCGGTATCACAGTATTACAGTATAGCACAGTATTAAAAGTCCCGTTTGTATGATTTTCAAAACCATTAAAATATGAGTGCTCCACTTTCTGATAAACTCTATGAGTGGAGTGAACATTATGCACCACCAGAGGTCAGTCTCTGGTCTCTACTGGTGGAACAGCTGACCAGAGCTGACAGACACTGCGACTCTGAAGGGTGTGAGGTGGGGATAACGTTGTAGGACTGTAAATGGCCAGCCAGCAACAGCAGATCACAGGAATAACAGCAGATTTTCACATCTAGCTCTGCAAATTAAGGGTTTATTTCGAGCAAAATAGAGTTGGTGACTGCTGGAACAGTGCACTAACTAGACGACTAACAAGACTAACCAAGGTGGTTTTGTTGAGTTGAGCTGCCCGTTGAAAGTCAGAGATTTGGCTCATTAGTCGAAGACCTTCAGTTGACTGAGATTACTTCAAGCTGAACAGTCAGGGGCTTTTTTTTTTGTTATTTGCTAGTCAGTGTGCTGTGCAGTCTACCTATCTGGAAGTTTTGGTCCCCAGATTTTGCTACAGAGTGAGCGCTCTTGACTCTCACGTTACGAACATCTGCAGACATGATGCAGCAGCCAAAGGTGATGAGATAACATTGTCTTCTGGTTTTTGTTTGATATCTAGTTTGGCAAAAAAGTGTTGTACACTTCTGATCAGCCGTTAGTGCCATTAGCTACATTAGGTGAATGAACGTGCTGCTGAACCCCATTTAAAATTCAAAACTTTATATGAAAAAAAAAAGTTGAATATTCATACTGAACAGCCAAATCTGATTCAACTGACATAATTCTGGGGCAGGTACAGGCCTGGTTACCTTTTATTTCATTTCTGAATTAAGTATATTTTACGATGAGTTAACAAGGCAACCAAGCTGATGTTAGTCTTGGTTCAGAGAAAGAGAAAAACTTGAATTTAGAAGATAAATGGTTGTATTTCTCTGTTTAATAAGGAAAATAAGTGTAAGAATTCTACATTTCTTGTCTTTTGTGACTATATTGTTTTCATGTAACAGACTGACAAAGGTAAGAGAGTTTGTGGAATGTAGCAATCACCATTTGGCGACTGGCTGCATACCCCAGTAAGGTAGGTATAAAGGTATGAAAAATTAGATAGCACCCAGGCCTAATACCAATTGCTTATGAGCAGCAGCTGTACGTGAGGTTTTTCTTTAGTCTTCTTACTAAAACTATGCAACCAATACAAGTGCAGAGTAAAACAAAACCTTAACCGAACCTAAAGCTTAGGAATGTACTTCCATTTTTTGGCCATTTCGGCCTTCATGTCTGTAAAACTGTAATATTTCACCAGTCCAAAGCACTTTTTCAGATTAACAGGTTTTCAGGTACACTTTTTTAGGATTTTACTGTAAGCTGGGTACTTTCTAATCAGCAGAGACTTCAGTTTAATAATACTGTGATCAACAGTACAAGTGGTCTTGATGCAACGACTTTGCTCAAGGTCAAATTTGTCTGCAAAACACAATCTCTCTTCGAAGTTCTTTCGGAGTGATAAACTTTATGCTCTGGCTTAATTTCATCTTTCATATTAAACTGCAGATTGCAGATAAATGGTTTTCACTGACAATGGACACTTTGGTCATTTATCAATTAACTAATAAAAAATAAATTGCCTTTTCATCACTACACCTACCACTGTCAGCAGTTGTAGTAGTGGGAGACAGGGAAGCTGCGCTCTCTCTTAATAACTTAACTGAAAATACCGTGGGACACTTTCCCTTCCTGTCCATTATATTACCGTGCCAGAACAGGGACCAGCTTCAAAAATTATAAAACCATCACATGTTCTTTTTCTCTCCAAACCTGCCGACTTTCACCAGTGAGTCTAAAACTGGAGCACATTCCTGGGCAACCGCATTCAGGTCCTACTCTGAAAGGGACTGGCATATGCAATGTGCCTCGAGGGACTCTCTTTTGGTCTTGGCCATCTCAATGGGTGCAGAACCAGCCTGGCTTTCTACAATATGCACAATGTGCACATACACACAACCCTGGCTATAGCAAAGAGTGAGTGAAATGTTGTTAAGCATTACTTTAATGAAGCGTTGTGTTAAGAGGGCAACGACCGGCCTCTGGGAGAATGAGAGAGAAAGAAGACGGGTCAGGGAGAGATACTTAGAGAGGGATGGTGAAAAATAGAGTGACAGAGGGATAATGGGTCGGAGGAGAAGAGAGACACAGAGACAGGGAGGAAAACTGGGACAGGGAGAGGAAAAAAGTGGCTTCATGATTTGGTTCTGGTTTGTTAGATTAGAGATTGCATTTTTACCCCGTGAAATAAATTAAACAGTTTGCCGCAGGGTATACAATATCCGCAGAAAAGGCTGTGACATCAGGGAAACCCACAGAAAACTGATGTCAATGTTCAAGACCCTTCCAATTAAGTATTGAATCGCCTCTCCAAAATCCAGCACTGCATGTGCCCGTGTGAGCTGAACCCAGAGATAACAATTATTTTCAAACTTGGAGACTATATTAGTCACACATTTCCTTGGGGAGGCAAGTTGGGCTAAGCCCACGGCGAACATTGCTTTGGGACTCCCACTGCCTCCCAAGATTCAACACTAATGTCCCTTGGTGCACTTCTTCCTCATTTATCATACTATCAAGTGACCCATATATGAGTATATTTGAAAAGCTCAGAGAATACATCAAGGAAAAAACCCTGGGGAATCTCTGCAGAGATGGATGAAAAGGTGTAGAGGCTTTACCTCCGCTCAAAAATCGAATCATTCCTTCACTGGTATAAAATGGCTCCATGTGATGTTTCACACCACGGATTTAGTGTTAATATTCATTTCTGTCATATTTCTCAGCTCTCTAGGTACAGAATGGTCTGGCAAAAAATTAACAACAAAACTCTTTTCAAGGCTCTATTGATCCAGTTATTATATCCGGATCTGAATTCTGTTGCTAAGCAATAAAATGGATAAGACATAACTAGCCAAATAAATATTAATAACCTAATTACTGACGAGAGGAAAGCTTGTTGCCTGGCAATTATGAATTTGGCACAAACAATAATAAACTTTATAAGCTGGATGAAATCAATAAATTCTGCCATGCTGTTGCAAACTTTAAAGCTCAGATCTGTAACGTGTTCACGCTCTGCATCAGTGAGAGCTCAACAGCAAAGGTGGCGGATTTTTTTTCTTGTGGAGGATTGTGTGGAAGCCTGACGATTATTTGACTCATTCATTTAAAAACTCAGTAAATACACCAGCTGGCAAAGTGTGATACTACAAGGCTTGTGCTTAATTTTGACACACAAAATCAAAAACCTGACGATACATTTTAAGCTCTGTTTTCTCACCTATCTGACAAACAAATAACCTTCAAGCCGATTTAATCAGTATTTTTATATTAGCAATGGATCACATTACTACTTAAATGTGAAAGAGGATAAAGCCAAAGATATAAAGCGCCCAGCTCTGCAGTTCACCTCATCTCTAGTAAGCATACCAACAAGCGTTCAGCTCATTGTTTTGCTTTTTTGGGCCTTAAAGTGATAGTTCAGGTTTTTGGACATGAAGTTGTGTGAAACGCTGACCATATGTAGCTCTGATCTGACTATTTTCTGGCCAGTATCACTCCGCCGTGCAGGCCCACAAGACAGCACGCCAACAGAAATCAATTAGACAGTCCATCACCACGCCGTGTAGGTCCGCAGGATAGCAACGGCTAACGAAAACTTCATCGGCTGTTTCCAACAGAGAACCAGTAGGCTATTATTAGTGAGGAAGAAGATGTACTAGCCCTATATATGCCTACTACTACAGTGCGAACACCGGCTCAGGCTCACGACACACCCTCGTCAGCTGCTGTAGGTAAACAGAGGAATACCAAAATGGTGAGTGATACTGGTCCGAAAATAGTCCCAATTGATAGCAAGGTCTGACGTAATGCGGGGATGTTTTAAAATTATTGAAATAGTCTAACAAAACACATGCATACTTCTTTGTTGCTTAAAACTTTTTGGTTCCATGCCCCCCTTATATCTTAAGAACTACTTTTTCTCCGGTATGTTACGGGCCATTTTTTAGAGCAGGAGGCTCATTGGCAGTAGTGACACCGTCAGATCAGAGCTACAGATGGTCAGTGTTTCACACAACTTCATGTCCAAGAACCCGAACTATCACTTTAACTTTTACTGCTTAACTGCGGCAGGACAGAAATGGGGCCGTGTAAAAAAATGTCACATCAGTTTGATATTAAGCCGAACACCAGACCGGACAAGTATATCAAATTTCACCACGAGGGGTCGCACTTGACGAAGGAGCTGCTTCATGTTGTCAACCTCCTCTCGGCAGTAAGCTGCACACAGCCTAGTGGCTCCATTAGTCCAGGTAAAAACAAACAGAATAACTAACTAACTCCGTTGTGCTTGACAACTTGTTGAACGTCATCAGAAGTGACACCGAACATACACTCAACAAATGAACGAATGAATGATTCTGTTACATATATCGTCCAATAGAGTGAGACATAGCATTAAAAAAAATCACCGAAAGGAGGGACCATAATGTGCGTTTTGCTTTGGTCCAGCAGGGATTGGTTGTATCCATATAAGCCCCGACTTTCGTACCCAGCCCTACTGCTTACACTGCTGTGAATTAAGACCTTCCTATTTGGAGGTCACCAGTCTACAGTTACTTATTAACCATTGACCGAATCATTCACAGCAACATGTGTGACTTTGTTTAATATCACCTATATTGACTTTAATCCTGTTGCTTCTAAACAGTCTCACTTAATCTTTAATGGGTTATTTCTCAAATGGCAGTTGTGTTGGTTTATTTTTCAGAATGGCAGCATTTCTGTGATGGATGGAGGAAAATGAGAGTTCTTTAAAGAAAGATAAGGGACAGACTCAGCGAAAGGTTTTATCATACCTTAAATTCCCTTCTGTTTTTTTTTCTTCAAACAAGTTTTGTGTCACAATGAGTCCCCTGTCCTTCACTCCCGCTGATCAGTTCAAGGTTTCTACCTACTAGAGTTGCACGTCGTCTTTCTTTCAATGGTGTCTGTTTTCTGTCCTTCAAAACTGCAGCAGATTTTCTCAAAGAAGGAAGGAGGAAATTGATGCTTTTCATGACATCCATTACATCTTTGGTAAAACTAATTGGAGGCCTAATTACATCAAAATTGCAGATCAGTGCAATAATATGATGACAAACAGTAAACAGATGAACTGAGTGAAATTATATGATCGACAAAATGAAAGATGAAACAGGTAGATTTGCTTGCTATGATCTTGATTTTAATTTCCACTGCAGTATGATTTTAACAAATCAGTCTTAGCTATGCAGAATGTCTGGTGAGTACAGTAATGTAAAAAGGGGATTTTGGTAATGTACCACTAGAAAAACCAATGTATTTGGGGAGATTAAAAGATGGTCTTACACTGTCAATAGCAGCTGGTCATGAAATCACAGACATGCTTTTCTTGCATGAGTCTGAAAGTCTAAACATTTGTTGGTACAGAAGTTGAAGTGACATTTTTTCAAAGATGAAATGTTTCAATTCTAAACTTCAAAACAGCACTGTCAGCGCTTGAATGGTTCAAATCCCCAGACTGTCTGGAGGGATGTGGTGACTAACCCTCCTCCTCCTTGCAGAGACTGTGTCTGTATACTGAATATCTGAATGCTATTTGATTGGGAAGATGGGAACTTTTGTGCCACTGTACTAGAAATTCTATAGAAGTTCTATTTATTTCTGTCAGATGCCTTCTGAAGGACCAAAGATTTGCTTCTGTATGTTTGAAAGTGGAATTATACTTTAGCAGCATCACAATATGTGAGAGATAATGCCCAACGAGGGGGTCATTAATTCCTTATTATGGACAACTCAAAGAGCATTACCCTGCTTATACCATGGTGACTTGCCAAAAAAAAAAAAAAAAAAAAAAAATACTCATTTATATTTTCATACATTTTGCAGTCAAAATATTACGTTTTCATGCTTTCTCTATTTCCTTTGTACTAGTAGGTTTCACCTACTACCTGGAACAATCCATCTCATCTCATAAGATCTTCTGCGATGGAAATGGCGCTCGCTATTTTGGCACTTATATTTATTGACTCTGGCACTTTGCAGTGTGCGTTATGTTTTTAGTATTGTATGCAATGTGTCTTTATTCACTCTATTTATTCCATTCTATTCTATTCTGTCATATTCTTTTCTATTCGACTCTACCCTTTTTTTCTAATTGATCTTATTCTATTCTACTCTATTCTATTCAATTCTTTTCATTCCATTCTATTCTATTCCACTTTTATTTTATTCAATCCTATACCATACAATTCCATTCCAATCTATTCTATTCTATTTCATTCTATTCTATTCCATTACATCATATTATATTCTACTGTATTTTATTCTACCCTATCTTCTATTGTACTGTATGTTATTTTCTTATTCCATTCTATTCTATTCCATTCCATCATATTCTATTCTACACTATTGTTATATTCTACACTATTGTTATATTCTATCGTATTCCATTCTACTGTATTGCAATCTATTCTATCCATTTTACTCTATCCTATTCCATTCTATCATGTTCTACTCAATTCTATTCCACACTATTCTGTTCTTTTCTATTATAATCTATTCTATTGCATTCTTATTCCATCTTATCCTATCCTATTCCATTCTATTCTATTCTATTCAGTTGTTTCATTTTATTCTATTCTATTTTATTCTATCATATTCCTTTCTTTTCTATTCTGTTCCACTGTATTCTATCCTATTATGTTCTATTCTATTCTATTTCATTCTATTCCATTGTATAATACAGTAATGTATTCAATTCCATTCATTCATTCATCTTCTAACAGCTTCATCCTCTTGAGGGTTGCGGGTTGCTTCATCCAGCTGACATCGGGCGAGAGGCAGGGTACTATCGCAGGGCTGACACATAGAGACAGACAACCATTCACACTCACATTCACACCTACGGACAATTTAGAGTTATCAGTTAACCTAGTCCCCAAATTGCATGTCTTTGGACTGTGGGAGGAAGCCGGAGTACCTGGAGAGAACCACGCTGACACGGGGAGAACATGCAAACTCCGCACAGAAGGGCTCCCACACCCGGGATCGAACCGGCAACCCTCTTGCTGTGAGGTGACAGTGCTAACCACCGTATCCCCCATCAATTCCATCCGTCTATCCCCTTGTACTGTATTGTATTCTTTTCCGTTCATAATTAGGACGGACCTGAGATAAGACTATGAGCCAGAAAGCTACTGTCCTGCTAGCAAGATTTAGAGTCAATAACATCGTGGTGACAAACAATAAATATAATTTGACAGTATGTTTAATTACAAGACTAGCTAGCTATCCAGCGATGTCACTTTCACAGACAAAATACATGCTATGAGTAACAACACTGTCAGAAGCAGCCTGAAGTAACAGATAAATGGCGAACAGGCTGTGAGATTATCGCTGATGGAACACAAAGCATCAGTATGTTCAGAGAGCCGGGTACTTGTGAGTGAGAGTAGCCCTCCTGTGGCGTTCAGAGGATGAGGTACCAAAGGACTGCACTCAGTGTATGTAATAAATTGTACAAGCTGGCTTTGACTGAGTACCTGTTGTTATGGTGCATTAATTTAGAAAGGTGAACAAACAGGTTCTCCAGAACTACAGGTGTCCTGTATTAAGGTTTAATGGACACACTGCAGCAAATCAGCCACTCAAAAGCAAGCATTCACTCACACCATGGTATGAACAATATATTGTAAGAATATCCAGCTTTCAAACTACTTTACAGCTCAGTATTTCACCTGTTGAGAGTGAAACAATAGACACGTGTATTGTACATAATTGAGCCATATCGTGCATTGCACACAGTAACTTGCAAACGTGCTGTGAGGAAATTATTTCCTCGAACAATTGTTAGTAACACTTAATGATCTGTAATGCGACTTTATAGGCCAATATAGGCTGTGCTGTAATTATCTTAAGCCTGGCTATGTCTGCCTGACGTTCTGTGCCCCATTTTTCCTCATCACTTACTGTCAAACCAACAAAGGATTATAGATTTTGAACAAACATGGGTCATCAGTGCAAAGGTCCATCATCGCCCACGTAGCAATTGCATTTGATGTGTTTTTATTACTGAAGAAAACTCGTTGCTTCCTTATTACTGGTGTGGGAGTAGGAGGAAGGTGAAGAGTTACGTCAGAGGAAGGGAGATGAAAGGGTTAGCCTGTGTCACAATGCACCGGAAGGAGCCTCAAGTCTCTACTGCCGTGCAATTATAAATGGCAGAAGTAATCACACTTATATTTATTCTATTAATGTGAGAAATGATGAACTCATTAAATAGTTTGTAGTGAAAATGGCTGTGTTATTGAAACATTCACTGAGCCTTTCTCCAACTTGCTTGATGTTGACTTCACTATCAACCATCTCTACTGGCACTGAAAACTTGAAGCTATAAGCTAAATCTGTAACCTCTAACACAAATACATTTTTGTCATATTTGCTGAAACTGTCACCGTGTCCACACAGTAGTACATGAGATAGGTATGCTGTAGAAAACATATTGTAATGGCACTTGCAAGAATCCACCAAAAAACAACCAATCGGATCTGAAGGGGCCACAATGCAGCTGTCAGTCATGTGAGTCACTGCTTGTGAACTGCTGCCAAACTGTCAAAATCAGGCAGCACTGGTCAGAAAAGCTATTACTGCATTGCCTATTTCCCACTTCAAATGTTGTTAGGAACATGTTTTAGTGTACTGTTTATCTTAAAATGAGAGTTTGCTCCAGTCGGTGGGTACTGCTGTGTTATTGCTCGACCGACCACAGTTTGAGCCAACTCCACGCAGCATCTCTGTGATGTATTTTTCATCCCATGTTTCAGTCATGTGATATTCGCGGTGATACTCTAGACACTGTTGACCTTTTGTAAATGTATTTTTTTGTAAATCTATTGTATTCCTGTGGTGTGATTTTTGTTCTGGTTTTGCAGTGTGCTGTACTCGGTTTCTGTAGAGCTCCATGTGTTATCACATGATCTGTTGGACAACCAATATTCCATACATATAGAGGTGTGTCTCCTTATCTTGTTCATGTCTGACAAAGGGCTGGTGCCCGAAACGTGGAGCAGTCTTCTGGTGTGCTGACCTGTTTTTGTATTGTTACATTGCATAAATTAGCCTGGCAGCTAGTGGAGCTTTCCTCTATACTCATAGCCTAAGAAATTACATGTATTATTTACACTTTTTCTCACTCATCACTGGTTAAATTTACTGCATCTCTTGACAGAACAGCACAGTTAAATTTCAGCCTGCATCTATGTTTTGTCAGCCCAGTGTTGTTGAAGCGGAGCAGCTAATGTTGCTGTGTTGCTGCCAGAAGTTAGCCGAGTGAGATGCGAAGACACTGTGTTTTGTCTCATAGCGACACTGTTTACATCCTGCACGACTTCTGTCTGTTGACCCGTATTTTCTTTGAAATGGAAAATATTTCCACACTCGATTTGACTTGATTCACTCCAGAGTAAATAAGTTTATGTTCATCGCCTTTTTTTTTTTTTTTTTTTTTGGGCCTCTTGCCATCTGCCTGCCGCAGTTTGATGGTGACACAAAATTTCAAAATAAAGGCAAATCATAAAGATGACGATATGGATTGAGGTTTTCACTTTGCATCAATGACATGGGATCACTGATCATTAAATCCATATATCGATCCAGATCAATGGATTGTTACATCCCTAGTTGTAGCCTGATGTCATAAAGTAACATTTAAAGATGTCTGTTTTAACTATACTGTAACACCTTAGTAACCTTAGTAGTATAAACCCGATAAGGTTGGAAGTTTGTGGCAACAGCATTGACTGTAGGCTGTTGTACATTCATTTCATTACCACATTGACAGGATGAAAGCCAATGGTAGCTGGTAAGTCAGGAACCATGTTTGAAGTTGCTTTTGAAAATAGTCAGCGCAGCAGTGCTTTCAAATATAAGATAAGATACGATACGCCTTTATAGATCCCCTGAGGGAAAATACAGGAAAGAAATGTTAAATGGACCGCTCTTGTATAGCTTTTTTCTACCTTAACGGACTACGCGCCTTACAATTTGCCCCTCTTTCTCATTCACACACACACAAACACACATTTCCCAAATACATTTGTTGTCTTCCACATTCTAATATCATTTGTATGGTTCATAAATTGAGGGGTGTGCTGCTTAAAGTCAAAAAACTGTAATGCTCCTCAACTATTCCGACTTTGTCATTTTTAATTCCTCCGCAGAGGTGTTATTCTGGTGACCAGTCATTCTGATTTCAGCATAAGAGCACTGATGTTGCTTCACCCTTCTACTCAGAGCCCAGTGTGTCCCTCCTTGAGGGAAGGAAAATATTCAGAGAAAAGATGAGAAGACATGGAGCCCAGCAAGAAATAGCCAAATGATAGTGACCCTGCATGACAAGGGTAATGTGCCCGGAGGCAAAGTAAACGAACAGCGCTGCGCCTTCACGGTGACGTTATACCATAAATAATTAAACAGACCATTCTTAAGGAATAAAAAGAGCGTGAAGATGTATCAGGGTTTGTGCTGAGCCTCTCACTCAGCCAGCAGCCATATTCATCACAGCTTCTATAATGTTCTTAATAAGCATCACCCGGCATTTGTCTCAAAATAATCAATGTGAATAATCAATGACAACGCTTTAAGGGAAATTCCACTGTCAGATATGTTTGAACTGTTACCATCAATCCATGATCCCACTGCAGTCCAGGAGTTATTTTGTGGTAAAATCCTGCAAAGTCCTGCATTTACTGAGCCAAATATGTGCTTTTCTTCTGGCAGTGTTTATGAACTTTAATAGAATGCCTTCCAACCACAGCGGGTGTGAATACACATCTATTTGTTTGAGAGTAGGGGAATTTGTCTAAACTTAACTGTGCTGTAAAGGCAATGCACAGATTTCGGGAAAGAACAAAAACACTATCTGGCAAGTGAGTTGCAGATTCACTGAATGGAAACCAAGTGCTGTCTAGCATAAGAAAATTAAACAGTTCCAATACACAACAGTGAACATTTTTGGCAGTACTTTTAAGATGAGGTTCACATTAACTGGGGTGAACACTAGTTTCTAATTTTAAAGGTATACAATGCAGGATTTTCTCGAAAAAACAATGTATAGGTCGACGGTATTCAGGTGATAGAGCATCTTGCATACATGATGCAGCTGAATGCAGGACAATTTGAAAAAGACTGGGAAAATGGTTAAACTATGAAACAAAAAGACAACAACACAGATGATGCAATCTATATTGAAGTTAGACTCGTCTACTCCCGCAGGCTCTGCTCATCTTTTGTTATCTTTTTGAAGATTTTTATTTTTCATATATAGTCAAGCATTCTCTGCTGAAAATAATTAAGATTTCTGACCTACTTGAGTGACTCCCAGAAACAACTTCAAAAAGCAATGTAAAGGGAGGTGTAAAAATAGAAACAATAGAACAAGGTAAAGCACAACGAGGATGACTCATTTGTTTTTATTTTTGAAAATTGCACTAATCCTAGAAGAGAAACAAAGTTGTTCAGTAGTTTGCAGAAAACTCAGTCCTGACCAGTTTTTACCTGTGCATAATACATACGACTGAAGTTTTAGTTTCAATATTCATTGATTAAAGGGACAGTGCACCCAAAAATGAAAATTCAGACATTTTATTATATTATATGCCGAGGGAGGCTCAGGAGAAGTTTTAGAGTCCTCATTTAAGATTAAGGTGAGAGAGGGTAGCAACACAACTCCACCTAAAAGTCGCCCCAGATTCATACATCCAAAAACACATCATTGAAATCACAAAATATCTCCATACTGCTCGTCTGTAGTGATCCAAGTGTCCTGAAGCCCCGACATAAAAAGTTGTTTGGGAAAACGTCATTTGAACTATGTTTTTGGCCTCATTGTAGCCTGTAGCTCTTACCAGAGCCTCCCTTGGCATACGGGTGAGTAGATAATGGCTGAATTTTCATTGTTGGGTGCACTATCCCTTTAAGGCGAAATACAGCGGGTGTGGCTAAACAAACATTTGGAAATGTTAAGATGGACTAAATGGGATCTATTTCTATGTACTGTACTGTATCTCTGTGGACAACTCAATTAAAAGGATAAGTGGAAATCTTACGACCCACTAGCAGTGTGTGCACAGATTCTGCCCTCTCCCTGTATTTTCTTATTTTCTTCTGATGTTGCAATGTTCAAGGCCAACCTGTTCACAGCATGCAGGTGAGGTTGGGCTTTTATAAAAAGGTAGCAACCAGGCACCAGACCGTAAGCAGCATGCACTCAAGAGCAAGCTATGAAAAATGTAAATATCACAAAGCAGAAAATTAAGCAGACAAAGGAAATTCCAAAAGAAGAGTGAATCTGCAGGGAATAACATTTATACAAACAGTAACTGATTATTCCCGGATAGTCAGCCCGTTCCAATCTAGGGTTAGGCAATATATAAAGATTATATTGAGATCCTTATGAGACTAGATATTGTCTTTTAAGTTTAAGTGCTGTCTTTTCTTGTTATCTTTGTAAAGGCTGCATCACAGAAGAAGAGATGTAATTTCTTCTAACGTATCAAACAGTTGTAGCTGTTCTTTTGTTTGCCTTTACCTACTTAGACAATATATCTGAACTACTGATGATTATTTATCAAAACTCTGACAGCACCAATAGTCAACCCTACGATATCATTGCAATTTTGTTTAGTTAAAGAATTTAAATCCAGCAGTACAAAAAAAACCAAAAAAAAAAGTAAACAGGCATAAATGACATCACCAGAGATGACAAAATAAAGTCCTGGACTTATTTTCATTATGATACTTCATGTCGAGGTTTTTGGTCAAATATATTGCCATATCCTCATCCCCAGGTAGACACTTTGTCCCACCCCCTCGGCGCGTGATATCAATGCCAAAGGCACCCTTAAGCCTCTTTAAGGGACACACCGGGCTTTCAGTTAACTCCAACGTAAACCCATCCACTGCAATACTTTACACTGAGAGCACCGGAGTTTCCTAAACCTAATCCCGACCATCTAGCAACATTAATAATGTGTTACAATGTGTGTCAGCTGTGTGTCATAAAAAGACTCTGAAGGGTGCCGTGTGCTTCACTAGGAGACACTGAGGGCCTTGACAGAGTGTGGGCATTTGACGAACTGGGAACGGGTTGGCATGGTACACCTCTAACAGAACATGAGATTCTTCCATTATGTTCCAAATATGTGATATGTGATGAATCCACATTATTGATTATAATCTGTGCTTTTTCAAATACTGTCTCTGCATCCAGGAACATCCTATCTAAGACACAAGAAAACAACAAACTAGGCTTTCCTGAAAATGTTTTCTCAACTTGATGCTTGACCAGTTTCTGATTTGTTGCTGTCTTTGGTCCATCCCCAGAGGTCTGATTAAATTATAGCTAGAAAACCTTGTTGAGAAGAAAACATAAAGCTGCAGTGAATTGATGCCCCCGTGTCCCCTTTTCCTTTATTGTATATTGCTACAAATATGCTTTCCCACCTTTTCAGGAAATTGCATTTACAATAAGGTTATCAAATAAGTACTTTTTTCCTCTCAGCCTTGGCAGAAAACCTCTTTTCGCACTCCCTTTTAAAGATCACATCTCAGCTAAGATACAGGATTACTGCTGTAGAATTAGGAGAGGATTAGACATGGACCGAAAGGGACGAATATGCTCTGTACATTGGCTCAGAACGCTGCTGAGGACATGGAGATGTGAATTCGGGTTTTCTCCACTCGTAAGAGCACAAAAGTCAATTAAACTGTAAAGACGAAAAAACACCTTTCTCTCACACTTCTTAAATGTGATTATCTCGCGGTGAGACCTTACTCAGTGGCACAGTATGCAGCACAGTGTACAAAGGATACTGACACAAAGGACTTGGATCAGAGACCAGCAGCTACACAACCTTTGCAAGTCAGTTGGGCTCTGTAACGTCTTGGGATTCTAATTGTGGCTGTAGAAAAAAAGGAAATAGTTTGACATTGTGGGATAGTTAGTTTTAAATGCACTTTAACACTTTCTTTAGAGATTTATATGACATATTAATTACTTTTAAACATGGGCTTGTTTGTTTCCATGCCAAGAGTAAGTTGAGAAGATCAATACCACTCTCATGGCTGTGCATTAAATATGGAGCCAGAACTGGAGGGACATTGGCTTAGCTTAGCATAAAGATTAGAAGCAGGGGGAAACAATTAGCCTGTGTGTGTTCAAAAACCTGCCTACAAGCATCTCTAAAGCTCACTACTGAAAAAATATCTTGTTTATTTATTGTGCTTGCAAGTTAAAAATGCATAAATGACAATTCTGTGAATTTATGAGCTAAAACTATTTCATGACTAACAACACTAGGGCTGACCCCAAATAAGAGTTTTCCTAGTCGACAAATCGTTGTCATGTATGGCCATTAGTGGACAAGTCACCCGCATGATATTAATTTAATTATTAAATGATATATTTTGTGCGGGGCAACACAATGGTTTGAGTTGAAGGTGTGAGAAAGAATAGTATCAGTAACATTGTTAACACTGTGCTACATTACAGAGAAATACAAACCGTACTAATGAACCTTCATTAATATAGGCCTATATTTTATCTACAAGTGCACGTCACACACTGAGCGAGCCGCCTGTTAATGACGCTGTCAGCAAAGCAGTGATGATTGTGCTAAGTGGCTAATGGGCATGTAGCTACTTCCATGTTTCAGATGATACGTCATGTTTGTAGTCGACCAGTGAAGATGAGTTTACATATCACCTTGGGTTCATCCTTCACCTTCTCAAAATGATCCCACACTTTGGATTTCCTGCCCGACATGTTATTAACTGGCCTGTGGAATAACCGCAGGTACCAGCCCTGGAAATTAACATGACTCCTGTCTGACCGCTGAGCGCGGCCTCTTCCTGTGTCTGTCCTTTCAAATTAAATTCTCACATGGTCCAGTCATATAGGTTTTGGTTTATTTTGACAATATGCAGCTCCTAATAGAGGTTCATGTTTGTTTGTTTTTTCTGTGACTAAGCGACCAATGAAATCTTGCATCCTAATAATCAATCCCAAAGTTTGCATAGAAAGTGGTACACGTCGCCTTCTGTGCGTACAACAGTTTATAAATGAGGCCCCAGGACCGGCAAACAAAGCCAATATGTACGTTTCTCTTCTTCCCTAAATATCTGTTTAGCACTGCCAGAGCTTTATATCTGTCCTACAGATGACAGGTCTACATGCTTATACGCAGCGCCTGGAAGAAGATCAGCTCTGCCCTCAGGATTTCAGGTAAATATGCTATATGATGCTTGTCAAGGTTGCTTAGCAACCTCAGACGCAAAACGCATTTGGGATGAACTGAGCTCTTTCCCAGGATGTCGCTGAAAGAAAATGCTGCAGTAAACTATCAATGCGTCGGGGATGCACCCTATTGTTTTCCTGATAATGCTACACTGTGAATATTAAATCCATGTTGAAATGAGCAGAAGGAGAGCTAATTAACATTAGCTGTTAGCAGCCAGTGGCCAGAACTAACAGCTAACGGAGGTCGCATTGTTACATATAATGGTGTATTCAAGCTCTATTTAGTAAAAATGACTGTTGGGCGAAGGAAATTATAACGTTATCATAATTCTTGTAAAATTGAGATTTTGGTGAGGAACTAGAATAATTGTTTAGGGTTGTTTCACAGCAATATCAAATAGGTATTCATATTAGAAAGGGCATCATAATATATATGGAAAAAACACACTTTTAAGGCAGGTTTTTCATTTGAAATAATGTTACATTGAGGTTGTTTCATAAATTCGTAAAATTGTGCTCATTCAAAGAGAGTAATGAAGGGCTGACTGACTTTAAAATTGTTATTTTCTTAATAACAATGATTCTGTTTGCGTCCATGGCACAAAAGTGGGAATAAATGACGACAAATTGTTATTTAACACATCTGATTCAGACCAGAGTTTCACTTCGATGCACACCAACATGACAGTGGTCTGATCTTCTTCTAAATCTCAAGGAAATGAAAGCAATGCTCCTTGATTATATAAATAAAATGATAAATGACACCAAAGTGAGAAACGATCATAACCTGACATTCATTATTTGCAGCACGTAAGCTTGCCATATGACCTGTATCTGCTTGACGAGGGCATGCAGAGGTCTCCTTGTAAGCTAGTATTTCTTCTTTCACTCATGCACCTCTTTGAAGCCCCCCAGGTTTGGAAGGCCAGGAGGGGGATCAAAGCATGCAACAGAATAATTTGTCCAGTGTGCCTGTCAGTTTTAAGAAGATCTAAGCCATTTCATCTACAAACAAAACACAACAAAGGTAACACAGAGTGGGGAAAAAAAGCTATAACGAAAAAAAAAAGTGACATGCTTCTCACTCCAGTCTTTTATCAGATATTTCTGTTGCCACCAAACATTAACGTCAGTGTTCTGCAATCCTGCAACGGTGCATGGAAATTCATAGAGGGGGGTAATTACTTGAGAGCGCTTTCAAGCTGTTTTCCTCCTGTCATATACAGTTATGTGATTTTTCATTTATTTCTTTATGTGTTCCATAATTAAACACACGGTCATCACTTTGCAATGTGCAATAAAATGCTTTATCTGAGGCTGCCGCTAGTTTAGCAGCCCATTTCAAATTGATGATTATTAATTGTTTATGGATGCACAGGGCAGGGGGGTGAACTCCAGGAAGTAAGCATCTTATATTGGTTGTCACATTTGAGTGCATGTAGACTTCATATCTGCTGTGCTCCAATGATTACTCATTAACATCCATTTATCATTTAATGTCAGGCTCATTTATTCACTCCTAGATTACATAAACGGCCTCAGAGCGTGCCACTAGCGCATGTAAATGGTTGTTCTGTTTCCACTGGTAGCTGTGGTTTTAAGGGGCAACATTTATCAGAACGCCTCTTGGATGACGGTAAACGATGGTGAGTGTGTGTGAGGCAGTGTATAAGCAGCTACCACAAGCACATTTACTGAGCACTGCATTAATATTTCTTCTGCTATTCTTTGTTTATTTACCCGCTCACCGTCCACTGTTACAGTTAATATTCCATCATTCCATTATTTCCAATAAATGTCAATTCAGACATTTCTAAAAACAAAACATAGAGACTGAGCAAGGGTGTGAATGATTAATTAATTATCAGTTTACTGGCAGTAATAATTCAACCATCCATCCATCCATCCATTTTCAACCTCTTATCCAAAGCTAGGTCGCGGGGGCAGCAGGCTGAGTAAAGTATTCCAGACGCCCCTCTCCCCCGCAACACTTTCCAGTCTGTCCTGGGGGACCCCGCGGCGTTCCCAGGCCAGATGGGATATGTAATCCCTCCAGCGTGTCCTGGGTCTGTTCCTGAGTCTCCTACCAGTGGGACCCGGCCGGGACACCTCCAGCGGGAGGCGCCCAGGAGGCATCCTGATCAGATACCTGATCCACATCAACTGAACCCTTGCAACGCGAAGGAGCAGCGGCTCTACCCCAAGCTCCGTCCGGATGTCCATGCTCCTCACCCTATAGCTAAGGCTGCGCCCAGCCACCCCACAGAGGAAAGTCATTATGGCAGCTTTTATGTGTGACCTCCTTCTTCCAGTCACTACCCAGAGGTCATGACCTTAGGTGAGGGTTGGGACGTTAATGGACCAGTAAATCGAAAGCTTTGCCGGGTCAGCTCCCTCTTCACCATATCAGTCCGGCGCAGCGCCCACATCACTGCAGAGGCTGCATCAAACCTTTTGATTCATCTTACACTCCATTCTACCCTCACTCATGAACAAGTCCCTGAGATACTTGAGGCAGTAACTCTCTCCAACCCTCTCTGCCAGAAACCAGTGGAGAATTTAAAATATTTTAATGAAAAAATATTTTAACTTACAGCACAGAAGAAAAAGAACTTGTGGTGTAAAGGGAATAAACAATCTTTATGGCTGAGTAACAAAATAACATAATGGAATAAACAAGCCCGCCTGCTGAATATATGTCAGTATGGTATTCCCAACTTATCCCTGCCGCCTCCAAGTGGCAAAACAAGTCAGTGATAAAAAGTTTAATGTACTGCTCAGACATGCAATTACTTAACCATACTACTTACTACTTAATCATTAAAAACAAAATCAATGTTATTATGTAAAACATAATTTGTGTTGTGTTACTTTTTAACAATTAACAGACTAATTGACAGCTGAAACTTCTGTCAATTAGAATTCCTTCAGGGATTCAATTCAATATATATTATATATTTCAATTACAATGCCAGTTTTTTGCTAGTATGTGAAAAAGATTAAGACAGATAAAAGAGCCAGTAATGTCGGAGCTTCTCAATACTACGGTCGTTTATAACTTTGTGCCACAGCTCGTTCGATTAACGGGGTCAAAGCATCACACATCCATGGGAAAAAGCGTATATTAAAAGATTGATGTCGGATTTTACAAATCGATATTAGGTAATTCAAATGAAGATCGGTTTGAATCAGATGAATCGATTATTTTCACCAAGCCCTAGTGTTCATTGTTCAGGAGGGTTTTACCATGATCTGAATTTTCAACAGAGGTGGTTTCCTCTCCAAAACGGACCAGAGGAATTAAACTGGTAGTAAAAACACCAAAAAAAAAAAAAAAAAAAAAAAAAAAAGCAAGTCTCACATTATAAAAAGTGTATCTCTGAAGCTTTTTGTCTCAGGCTATCCCAGCAACTGCTAATGTGTGCTCACTTTTTTCCTCTAACAACCTCGGATTGCCAGGAGCCTAATTATCTCCAAAAAATAGACCTGGTAATTTGAAACCATTAACAACACTGAATAAAGCAGTTTCAGGTTAAAAAAAAACTGTTTTTCTGATGCTGCTCATAACGAAAGTGTTGCTAAATATGGTTGCCGACGCAAAAATTTTAATGGCCCTAGTCAGAGGCAGAATTTGGTTTGCCTGTAGAGATATGCTGTCGTAACATGACGGACTCTGTGGATGAGGACCTGCTCCTTATAAAAACGGCTCATTCTATGGTAACAAAAACATTTCCTTTTTTCAAATTATAAACTAAAAAAAAAACATATTTATCATATCATATTAAATTTCTGCCAATATACCCTTGTAAAGCCCAATACACTGGACCTTTGACCTGCAGATCTGCAACTAAAAAAATCACAAAATGAATGAAACTTTTTCCTCAATATCATACTAGTAGTTCAGTTAAAAAATATAAAGTCTCATTCTGTCAGAAAGCCTCGGTTCTATACTGGCACGTTTGAGCTGCTTCCACCTATGGCTCATAAGAAATAAAAAAAAAAGATCTGCTCATTGTGATTTATGGAGCAGCAACTGATAATTTATTGGTTAATTAGTTACAGCATTTTTATGTGAGGGCCCTGATTTAATTATGTCTCTTCATTGTAGAGCTGCACGAAGATAAAAAATTCCCCCAATAGAGCCATCACATTCTGCCCTACTGCTGTATCTGAGCCTTCAGCTCTGAGCCTGGCTGCTGGACTAATGTTGTGCTTCCTGTGTCTGTCCTCTGGAAACAAAATATTCCTAGTAGTTGTTATTAAATTTGACTTCAAGTGTCCTTTGATTGTTAATGCAATGTGGAAGCACATAATCAATCTATATTAGATCATAGACTGTAAATAGTAGCAGTAATAATGTGAATGTAGTCTTACAGCTTAATCCTGTAGAGCTTGATGTATTTATGCTTACAGTATTAGTTTAGCCGGCTCCTTGTGTACATCCTGTTGTGCGTTGGTAAAAACCAGATGGAAAAGTGTTTGTATTATCAAGAGGAAACAGATGAGATGTGCACTGAGGGAAATGTATGTAAGCCTGATGTATATGTGCAAATTTTATTTACTGATAATTTACTGATACTGATTTACTGATCTGCAAATGTGTCACGTCATGTGTGATAATGTATATGTTTACTTTTAATTTTGTATAATAATTACCAGAGTTTCTGGTGTTCAGTGTTCTTAGTCACAATATTTATTTTTGTGATAATGATATTCTTGATGATATGAAATATTTGTAAAAACATATATTTCATTATTAAGAACACAGAATTGCAACAAAATAAGTGATAGTTTTCCATGTCAACCAACAGTTTGCCTTCAAATATTCAGTAAGAATTAAAATTATTTCTCATTTCTTTATGAGTTTATGAACAACAGTAACTCAGAGTGAGATTCAGATTCTGTGTATGATATTAATAGTTCAAAAAACCAAAATCTACCACAAATTACATATGTTAGACAGCTCCTAAATACAAAATACATCTGTATATATAAATCAAAAGGTGTCTGTGATTTCCTTTTCTATTAGCAAAATCCGAAATGATTGAGGGTTTTGTTTTTCCACCTGGACCTTTATGCTCTGCCATTTCTCCTCTTATCATCACACTGTAACCTGTGACAGGCTGTTATGATACCGCAACTATTGCACATTCACATGTAGGTAGTTTTTTTGTTGAGCTGCGGGCGTCATGTAGCATTACCAAAGGTTTATGACAAAATCACTCCTGTGCGCGCAATGTGGTAGAAGAGAGTGAGAGACGCTGCGCTGTTGCCTTAAATAGTTCATCGTTTCCTCTTAATTACACCATTACTATAAATCCATTATGTAGAAATTATTGATATACTGAATAAAAAACACGCTTTCATTGAGTTCTCAGTTCATTCATTCATTCATGGGCTATGAGCCTGGTTTTCAGATATGAGGCGCTTATTTGACTTTGAAGACAGAAATAGCTACATATTCCTAGGCTACACATTTCAGAGATCTTTATGTGTCAGTAGGCTAGCAGCTAGTGCCACGGTTGTCAGGAGAGGGGCTGTCAATAATACTTCATAAATACATGAGCCGAACAGGCCTTTAGCAGCTCCAAGACTAAACATCATAAATTTGTCAACATAATGAATAACACACACACAAGAATCAGAGAAATTCGTTTGACTAATGTTAGTTTAATAATAAATATACATTACAATATGGGTTATTCTTCCTCCTCCTTCCTTGCGATTTGGCCTTTTTGGATTGGATCAGGGACTTAACCAATGTGATTGGATAATCTCCGGCTATCCCCTCATTAATATTCACGATTTTCCCGGATTCCGCCTACGAAGAACATATTCGGTGCATATTATGAGGACCCACGAGATCTTGCCAATTCACGCATAATCGCGTGATATAACAAGATGATGTTTCTATAAACAGAACCACAAAACAAAGAGCATTTTATTGTTTCCTTCCAGAGGAGTAGTAGGAAGACATGTCAGTGCACCTCCATGATTAACATCTCGTCCATGGGGTCAGCGGGGTGAATGACGTTTGAAAACCTCTGACCTGTTGACTTTAGGCCTGCCTCCGCCCATTATGACGTTTGCCTGAAGAAGGTCACACCCACCAAAACGTTGCTTCAATAAAATGAAAAAGAGTGAGACAGTGTGTGGGAACCTTTTTTGATTTTTATATATTTCGAGGTTGCAGCCTCCCTCCTACGCACCTGTTGTTTTTGGGTGTGCTGAGATTTCTCCATACTTAAAGGTAAGGTAACGTAAGATAAGGTAAGGTAAGGTAAGGTAAGGTAAGGTGAGGTGAGGTAAGGTAAGGTAAAACTTTAATGTCTGTGGGGGCAATTTGAGATACAGACAGTAGTCATTAGAGAAAAAAAACATATAGTACAATACATAACACAGAATCCAGAATAACACACTGTTAGGGATGAATCATGGACAATTAGAGGTCACCGCTGTTTAAGGAAAGCAATAGCAGATGTAACAAATGATGATCTGTAATGCTTGTGTAATGCTTCTGTAAGTGCAACAATAAAAAATAAGATAAATCTTTATTGTCTGTCACAAGTAACAGAAATTCGTCTTTGGCAAGCTCCACAATAAAATAGAAAAGGACACACAAAACACAATAGACATTATACAAGATATACCACAAAGCGGTGCATCTGGGTCGGCCTTCAGTTGTTATTTTAATAAGGAAGCAGACTAGCAAAGAAACCTGAAACCTCCAGCAGAAACCAGATTTTCAACACATAACATAAAAATCTCAGCCAGGACAGAATATATATCTTTCTACACACTTTGATTTCACCCCTGGTGTATAATTACATCACAACAATGTGAGCATACTTAACATTGTATGTTTCACAAGCACTAACACTGTCAGTCACTATGAGCTGGGTGACGTGGAGGCCACATCCAGAATTTCTCAATGAGGGAAACAGAATAGATTTGTCTCTGGCCCCTTTTCAATTTTTTTTTGATACATCTTTGTGAGGAAACCATGTTAAACAAAACATTATTCACAGTAGAGTGTTTTTACATACTCTAAAGCATGTCTGGAGGGGGACTTTAAGAAGGGGGCTGATGCTCCAGAGACTCAAACCTATGACTCAGCAGCCTTCTGAGTCACAGTGGCACTGTGGCCAAAATATGCAGGCCATGACACCATCAGTTTATTTCATCATTAGTAGTAACAATGACATCAGAAGGTCAATGGTCACCTTAACAAAGGAGGGGGCCCTATAAACATTGAGTGTCCATATACAGCATATTACTTCATCATCCTTAGAGAGATACACATCTCCCGCTAACACTGCTCATAATACCTCGCCGCATTATTGTGTTACCTCTCACCCCACCGTACCTCATTTAATCATTCATTCTCTGCTAGTGTCTCCTGTATTATTGAAGAATTGCCCAGCTGGCCAGTAGTGCAAATGATAAGCTAATTATAATATCAGTGCCACAGTGAGTGCTGGTTGCACAGCATCCTGCACAGGGAAGGGTGAATAGCACTTTTAATAAGGCTGGGTGGCTGCTGTCGCCACAAATGTTCTAATTAAAGAAAATGCTGCATCATGAGAGTCATGACATAAACTTTACAGTGATCATGACGAAATGTAAATGATGATGAATAAAGTTAGGAAAACAATAATGCAACATGACTGGACACGTCCTCAACACATGATGTACTGGGGCTGCAGTGGTCTTTTTTTATTAATCAAGTATTTTATCAATTAATCAAGTAACTGGATTAGGAATATTTTTGCTTAAAGAACAGTAAACATACATAAGCAAAAATAAGTCATTTAAATAACTAATTGGTTTCCCTTTTAGAAAGATTTACAATTGCATTGCTTAAACTGCACAAAATAATTAGGTTCCAGTTGCCACTTGCACCTGATAATTAGATTTTTGGGGTATTTTACGCATAACTGTGAGGGGAGAACTGTAGGTGTGTGCGTATGACTATCATTATAATAACACGAATAAAGCTCAAGCTTTCACAAATTGACTGCGGCATTATATTTTCTGTGGATGTGTCCCAAAGTCTGCAAAGTTTTGCTCAAGAAGATAAACACAGAGAAAAAACTGCAGCAGACAATTTGTGTCCAACCAAACACTATACTAATATAAAGCTGCGTCAGCGTTAGACGGACAAGCTAACGCTAAACCCGCTCCAACAGTATCAACCAACACTGGACACACTTCGCTTGACAAAACTACCATCTAACGCACTTAACGCACTCTTTAAGTATGTAACTTTGTCCTGATGTTTCTTCACAGACACAGCTGTACCCAAGCTGTACAGAGAAGTGAAGTATGAAGTTGAGGAAACTCTGTACAGCAGGAAGGGTGGCAGTAACTTGTGACTTCAAGGTCAGTGGATTCATATGTGACTATAACAGCACATTATCTCACAGAGACTGCTGTCTCACGTTCTTTAATCTAGAGCAGAACACAAAAGTCACACCAGAGCAAAAACTGCGGATCTCCTGCAAAAAAACAGCACAATTAATGGGAACTGTGATTGTAACAGACAACGCTTCTAACATGGGTATTGCCATTCAGTTAGCAGGATACCAACATGTGCGGTGTTTCGCTCATGTGCGTAATCTGGCCTCTCAGAGGGCGTTAAATCTGCCAACAGTTGAGTCTGTCAGGTGTATGTAGCATTTCTGACAGGTTTTATGACAGTGTTGGTCAGTCTATCTGCATTTTGTGTCACATTTTTTTGCAATAAAGTGATTAAAGTCAGATGAACAGACTAAAAAACTAATTAACAATCTTATGAGGTAAAACTGATGTTGATAAAGTTTCCCTTTGGGGAAATAAAGGTAATAAATCACAATATATTGTAACGCAATACTTAGTATATCGCAATAATACCGCATCGTGACCAAAGTATCATAATAATACCATATCATGAGTCCTCTGGCGATTCCCAACCCTAATTATTATACATTCTTCAAAGGGAAACCGCAGCAATTTTCAAAATGCTTTTTGTCTCCGCAGTATGGGAGGTTTGGACAAATGGTGGCTGGCTTCTCTCTGTGCTGCCCAGAACTTCCTGCTCACAGGTTTCGTGTCATTAGGCTGACTTCTGATGGTGGATGAGTAGGGAGCTCCAAGCTCTGGTAGCCCAGAAGGAGGCTAACATTAATGCTAACATTAATGTTATCTTCTTTCGGGTCTGCTCCATGAACTGGATGCTTTCTGTTCAGATGCTTAAGTACTGAATAGGGATGGGCATTCTGAGTAATTTCCATATTCGAGTACTCTCATTACATTATTGACAAGTACTCAAGTACTCACAAAAAAAAAAAAAAAAAACGCATTAGAATAGGGTCACACTCACATGGTCAGAGCTGTCCACGAATCTGTAGTATTAGCTACGTTGTCGGCATTTTGCAGATTATCCCTCAGTTTCTCCACGCCGTCCTCATACATCCTACCCACTCTCGAAGTTGCTGTTCACCGTGATGGTGGTTTAAACTCCGGCTCAATAAACTCCATGAGCTCGCAGAACCCCTCACCCTCAATAACGCTGAACAGGATCATATCTGTAGTGAGTATCTTTGTTAGAATATGGGTTATCTTCTCCGCTCTTGCAGCATCACAGCGGCGTTTGCTAGCACTGCTAACCGGTGATAGGAGGCTGCCCACGGTCTTCTCTTTGTGCTTGATGCGCAAATGGTTGAGCATAGAACTGGTTGTTCTGTGATAAGCTAGTTTGATATTACACAGCTTACACTCCACAGTTGTTTCGTCAATCTTTTCAAAATACTTCCAAATGTCACTCTTCAACTTCGCCGCCACCATTTTGGGGTCAAGTGACGGGGCACGTGACTGCGCCGCGTCCAATGTAATGCGAGTACTCGAATCTCAATATGTGTAACGAATACTAACGTTCAAAGCGAATACTCGAGTACTCATGCCCATCCCTAGTACTGACGTCATGCTATTGTAGTAAGCTAGTTTGGTTTTACAGCAGAAACACTGCATAGACATTTCTTTTTGTCTTAGCTTGGAACGATCTCAAACATTGGACACTTTCTGTCATTTTCTCTGGCCTGTCTGTCCTCTTAACCCCTCACCACTATTTCTGTATTTCGTCATTTTGTAATCCACGCTATCAAATCGTGTGTTTCAATTTTGAGCACAGGTGTAAGCATACATGCAAGAATTTGTATCTCTCTTTCTGTAACGTAACCAACCAAGCGCACTGTCATCTGAGTGAAACACAGTGTAATGTACAATGAAACTTTGATGCTGATAATTTGCATTGATGATTTTCAGTAATCCAGTTCCTTGAGTTTCTTGAGCAATCGTTTCAGCCTTTCCCAGGACTCTGTGACATCACTGTTGGGTGTGGTTAAAGTTGCAACAAATCACAGAGAGATAAACAGGCTTGAAACTCAACCAGAGACTGCAGTGTTAAGTTACTTTTAAAAAACTCTCTTCTAATCCATCTGAACCAATCATTTATTGTGCATCACATGAGTTTTTGCAGGGACTGGTGAAAACTGTCTGGCATCATGCCCATTTAACTTAAGGGCACACAGACATCCTCAACTTCTTCAGAGACTTGATAAAATAACATTTGTCATGAGGCCCTTTTTATAACTTTAATGCCTTAATCTTGAACAAAACAATACAACTTTTCTTGTATCTGTTTTCAATATTAAAGTCGACACTGTACAAAGATGATCTCAAAGGTCAGCAAATAATTATTTCTTTACCCTGAATTTTCAAGCCCTAACGATTTAATATTTGTAAAACTTTCTCAGTGCCAAGAAAAGTAATGTCTGTTCTCTGTCCATCTTGTTGTAAAGTCCTCGTTTAAAGTCAGCCGGGCAGCAGAATGAGTCACCAAAGTGCATGTGTCAACGTGCTCATCAATCTATACCGAGGCGGTTTCTTCTTTAAAGTCCATCAACTGTCATCAGAGTGAAAAAAAGACCAGCAAAAATATCTTGTGAAAACATCGAAACTGTTAAGTGCTGCGTTTATGTACCAACCGTCCTTTAAAGGGGAACTAATGTTTTTTTCAACCTGGGCCCTTTTTTACAATCTACTTTTGTCTAAATGAGTGATAGGTTGTTTAATATTTGACATTTCCCCAGTACGAAGCTCGGGCTGACCTGCCTGCAGCCTGCTATATTAAATAATAGTGCACTGGGACAGCGTCAATCAACGTCAAAATACGTCCACTAAAAGTGCATTTTTTTTGCATATTGCAGGAGGTTACCACTGGAGTGACCTTGCAGTTGGTCAAAATCAGCTGACTAGTCCAAACAGAATAACTCCTCGCGTTTGTAAGGTCACTCCAGTGGTAACTACCTGCAACAACTCAAATTTTGCGAGACCAACTGCCATAAAACACCAAAGAAGAAGAAGATCTTGCTAGATGTGATATTTCAGAGCCAGACTTTCTCTCTCTGAGTGAGTGTTTTGACTTGCCACAACAAACAGGTCTGAATTTTTACCCGATTTTGACCAGCTGGATCTGGATGAGCCATTTGAATTGAACACGGAGTACACGGACATACATGGACGCACAGTTTCTTGAAACTGAAGAGCGGACAAAAAGAGAGAGGGAGCAGCAACAGGCAGAGAAACATGTCTAAATCTAGCTAAATGTAAACACAGACGTTCATTTCTCTTTTCCATTATGTTGTCGGATAATTATACTAACAATCCCAGCCTATCTGTGTTAAAAAATGCCCTTTTAGTGGACGTATTTTGATGTTGTTTGACGAGTGGGTGCCCTATTATTTCATATAGTGCACGCTCACGGGTTGCAGGCAGGTCAGCCCTAGCTTCGTACTGGAGAAATGTCAAATATTGAACATCCTATCACTCATTTAGACAAAAGTAGATCAGAAAAATAGGGCCCAGGTTGAAAAAAAAAACATTAGTTCCCCTTTAAGAGGCTGACTGATGAAGTATGTATTCAGCGCATTCAACACACCAATGTTTTCGATATAAAACTGAGTAGATACACACCAGAACTTTGGTACAAATCAAGATTCAAAGATAAAGCTTGTTTTGTTCTTCTGTTTTCCTTTGTGGTTTTACAGTAGGAAAGTGGGAAGAGGTATTCAGGGGCACCCAGGAGTAAAGTAAAATTACTCCAAACCTGAGGTAATGCTCCACAAAGAAAATGTAAATTGCAGACCACTAGATCACCCCTGAGGCATGGATTTGCATTAAACTCTCATTTAAATCATGAAAAACTGAGCTGTCTTTGGAAAAACTCTTGTTGATTGATATAAAGTCAACACTACAAGACTGTATACAAGAACCTCAGGGCAGAATTTGATGTCTACAACTCAAAATGGGTAATATACAGTGATATTTCAGGAATCTTTTAACTGAACTTATCATTGTGTTGCTCCCCCACAATGATGAGCTAAAACTTTAGATTAAGTTTGCACCGGTCTGAAAATACATTCAGTAATTTCTCATTTGACTTATGAATTCTCTTAAAATATTTATTAAAGTTTCATTTTAATTTCTAAATTTGTCTCACCCTGTATCACTGATTGGTGTGGTTGGATGTGATATGAAGGGTGCTCTGTTGTGCCTGTCACCTCACTCAACAATGACACTGCACTGGCGATAGACTGTGTAAAATAATGGACATAGCCAATGTAACGTCACCCACTGGTTTGTGGAGTCCCGTTTTGGAGCCTTGAGTTTGGCATTTTGACCATCACAATCTTGGATATTTGGAGCCAGAAGTGAACATATTTGGACGACAGGGTGGAGATAACCCGAACACAAGCTGCTAGCCTGCTTAGCCTGGTGCACTGACAGCGATAATTAACTGTGAAAAAATGCTAACGCTAATTTTTGAGAGTGCGAAACAGTACTTACAACAAATTGTACTTAATGGAACAACTGAGCATCCAACTTATTGTGTCTTTTAGTGCAACCAAACACCAAACAAGACTTTGTAGGCAACCAAAATAATGCCTAAAACATGGACTGAAAGCAACAGCTATGGCTATGCCGATACTCTGGGCTTACGTCATAATTGAGTTATCTAATCAAGATTGTCGCTATGGTAGGAGGTTGTCAAAGGGTGGCAACCACCTGTCATGCAAAGTAGTAACGCAGTTAATTATGCAGAATTGCAAGCCTTATTAAAGCTATGGTCTATGTTTAGAAAAACGAAGAGAAAGATTTTAAAAAAGCCCCCACCCCCCAAGGAGTAACTCCCATGCTGACTGGATGGCTGTGATTGGTCAATTTTTTTGCAGGCCTGCAGCCGCCAGAGAGAATGGATTTATAATAAAAGCTCAATTAAAATATTAAAAGTGCATGTGAAATGAGTTCCAAAATAGATGTGATGTCGGTAGCCCAGCGGATAGTGCCAGTGCCCCACGTACAGAGGCGATGCTTCGCTGCAGCGGTCGCAGGTTCGACTTCGGCTTGCAACCATTTCTGCATGTCACCCCCCGCTTTCACTCTGTCCTATACAATAAAGGCAAAAAAGCCCAAAAATAATCTTTAAAAAAATAAAACAGATGTAAGAGTTCTGGTGGGCGGGTGAGTATTTACAGCTATAGGGAGGCGTTGTACAATTGTATGGCAGCAGGTAAAAAATGTTTTTTGTAGTGGTCCTTCAAACAGCAGAGCTGTATGAATCTGTTGCTGAATGTGCTTCTGTATAAGTCCAGTGTTTTATGGAGAGGATGGGTGGTATTGTCCATGATCTTGTGAAATTTTGACAGTACTCTGTCAGACACCACCTCCTCCACAGTGCACAGCTGCAGACCAGCAGCAGACTGGGCCTTCTTGGGTATTTTATTCAGTCTATTGCCATCTCTATGGGGATTGACTCGTGTTGTAGCCAGCCTCAAGTGGCCATTCAAAGAACTTCAGGTTTTGGCACTTTCAAGTTGGTTTCACTGTTAATTTATGTGTGTTGTTGCTTGGTACTGACAAATCCTAAAGTACACTTCTTCATCAGTGCTGAATGAATTCACTGTAGGCCAGAAAAGACGAGAGGTGTTAAGATGCTCTTTAAACTGACCAGTAGACTCTTGTGATTTTATGTCGCATTGAGGCAGCCATTAAAAAAAATACTTGTATAACCTGTGGCTCCATCCAGTTTACAAATCTATAGCACTCTCAAATGGTGCTGGTAACTCCCGCTGTCAGATGATACCCTGCTCCAGTTGCAGAAGCTCATTTAAGAGCAGAACATCAGAGCAGTGCACTGACACTGAGCTGACAGAGAGCAGGCTCGTCTGTCACTTTAGGTTCAGTTTATGTCCACAGTTTTTACACTGCATGAGTATATCATACATTAAAATGTTTGGTTATTCCTGCTGTCTCTGTTAATGTAAGAATGAAGCAATAATCTACTGCGATGCAATTTTATCAAAGCAGTGAATGAGGCATGATCGTTAATGTCTACACTGATGAGAAAACTATTGGCAGCGCACAGAGCTGACCTTACAGAGCCAGAGCTTACAGAACTGACTGAATCTTCTTTTTTTTTCTATTTTTTGCTTATGAGTCAAAAGCAATTTAATGTATGCATTGGTGCAAAACAAATTGGCCTTTAAGTGAAATGCTGGTCTTAGAGTTTCACATTTTGTGTTTAGTATTTATCTCAGTTTCTTGATGCTCAGCCTGGCTTTGGACATGAATTTTAATTTCAGGTTAACCACTCTTACATATATGCATAACTTTGCAGACTTTTATTTTTACTGAAAAGTTGCAGAGAAAATTGTTCAAATAATTTAAAAGATATATCTTAGTTACAGCAGTAATTTCCATATTACATAATAAATGGCTGTTTTCACTGCCTATGAATTTCAGCAAGCTTCTCAAAGTTGTGATGCTCAGTCCATTTCCTAAATAATCCCCTTGTAGCTTTATCAATGTTTTTTTTTTTTTTTTTTCCAACATATGTCAACACATTATACAAAGTCCATCGGACCTCAAAATTCTCCTCTAATGTCAAAAAAATGATGTAGAATGCAAAGATCACAGATGCATTTTCCATCTCTGCCCCATCAGTAACACAGGCATCGCTTGACAAGCCTTAGCTCAAATTCATTTGAGAAGGCAACCAACCATTTTGTCTGGTCGGGTATCATGATTCAAAATATGATAGAAACTCAGTGTACAGTAATGACAAGAAAATGTTGTGCTCAAAAATTCAGTAAAGCTGCAGAGAGCATGAAGAGAACAAACATGACAAGCTAAGTTCTGCTGGTCATGGAGTGACCACAACAGCCTGCTGGACTGCAAGAGCGCGTTCCGCTGAGCATCACTTGTCATTGTATACACCTGACCTCTTTAGCAAGGTGCTCTGATGCACTGGCTTGCAGATGCACGAAGGGCTCCCACATATTTGATTTAGTCCATAACAGCAACTGGTAGCAGCCTAAACTTCATGAAAGGTGGAGAGACACTCCACGGTGCTTGAGGAGATGGAAGTCATGCAAAGGTGGAGGATCAAGATGTCTTTTTTAGTTTGCAACAATGGCCTTGGAGTATTAACTCTCACAGCATCAGGAGTACGTATGTCATCTCTTGAATCTTCTTGACAGCTGATGCTACTGCTGCAGACTAAAAAAACAAGCATACAAGAGGCTCTCGCTCTGCTTTGGCTAAATGCAAGGCACTGTGGATCAAAACCAGATCCACCGTGGCTTTAAAACAGTGACATGCAAAGTATAGTTCCTTAAATTTAGTAAGACTTGTTGAAACTCTCTGTACCTGTTTTGATTAGCATTACGGGGACAATATGGGATCCCCATGATGGTGACAGTGACACGCGGGCAAGACAACCACAGGGAGGGCGACAACAGTATTGACACTGAACGTGACAATGTGAATATGATCAAATACTAAATATGATAGGTTGGCGTTCACTCTCTGCAGGATTACCTCCATTTCAAAACGGAAGGGGTTTTGTTGTTGTAAATGTTTGGAGTCCAGCGCTCCACCCTCTTCAGATTTCAATTGGGGATTCGTGACTTAATTCTCTGAACTTCTTTTATTTCTTCTTCCTCTTCAGTTTCTGTGTGCGCACACAGCCCTGCAGTCTCATGCCCTTTTCTGGGGATTTGCAGGGCATTTACCTATGCTAATTAGGATCAACTCACACATGCTTTAAACTTACGAGGACAATGTCATTATCATAGGAACACAGGTCGTGAACAATTCTGCTGTTTAAGAACACGTCATGAATCTGATGTAGACTTTTTTTTTTTTTTAAAAAAAGGAAAACTCAGAAAGATATTGGTGAATGAGGCCAGATGATGTTAGTCATCAGCTACAGCCATCTTAGTTGTCTCAACAGAGCTCCTCTCTACTGAGCGAAGCTTATGCTCGCTGTCATGTCATCAGTGCAAGGGTGCACAATCCAAAAATGACATCATCAGGTATTTTGCTATAAAATACCCAACACTAAACAAACAGTTCTGATTGGCTCAACATGGGCCAGGTTGGCTAGAAATCTGTCTGAGCAGGATGCAGACCACATGAATCTGCCAGAAAAAATAAAACATGAGGTTGTAGATTCATCTGGCTCCCAGGCTAAAGGGAAAATGAAATACGTAATGGACAGCATTAAGATAAAAGTGTTATGATCACGCACATTCCTGTTGCTTTCTTCTATTCACAGTCGTTGCTGTGTGATCGATTTAGCTGATTTAGTCTTTGATGTCTTTTACAGGTTTTACAGACATGGAATCATCTCTAACCCCAAACCAGCTTCTGAAGAAGGAGCTGAAGTCAGCTCTCAAAGTGTGCAGATCCCTTTTTGAAACATGGGGTAAACATTTCGGAGATGGTGTAAGAAGAAGCTCTGAGCTGATTGCTGCGGCTGAATTAAATTTAGCCATGTTTAAACACAGAGGGATTTTTTTTCCTTTGAATAGGGTCCAATAAGCAGAGATGCCACGCTCAAATGATCAAAACATGCAGCTGGAGATCAACAAAATGTGTCACTGCTGAATAAGATGTTTGCAAATACAGATCTAATAATTATGGAGCAGACTTCAATTACAAGCATTCAACATATGACCGAAGTAAGGAACCAGCATGTGTCATTAATGGCGTTGGCAAACAAGTGTAAGTAGAACTGCGTCATACTTTTTGAGGCACAGAATTATGGGTAAGTGTGTCAATAGGGATGCACTGATCCGATAGTCTAGATCAGTGTCAGCACAGATACTGACGTCATTAGTGATTGAGCACTGACCGTGATTGTGACCAATCCATGTTAAATACAGTTTATTCTGCAATGTGTTTATAAACATTTTGCCATCAGTTATATTTATTCAGTCAAGGTGAGTCATCAACTCAGTCAATCTCCAGCCTCACACTACCTCACATAAAGATCACTACAGTGGCTTACAGGCAGTGATTTATACGTTTTTTAAATTTGGGGAAAAGAAAGCAAAGGCACTGGAGCTATGTATTGGTCGATTTAAGTATCGACAGCCGAAGAAAAAACGTTCTGCATTGCTATTATTGACCTCTGTGATTTTTTTGTTTTGCCTTTGTTTGAAATAAAAAGGATTGCTCTGTTTTTGCCTGATGTGAAAAATATACGGTGACAGAAAAAGGTACAATTTGTTGAGTCAGAGATGTTTGAAAATAAATATCCTGCTCCTGTGAGGTGATGGCACTGTGTTGCTCTTAGAAAGGGAGCAATTCTCAGGTTATTTCCCTTTGTTTTAGGCCTATGACGGCCTCTTATCCCCTCACGTCTGATTAGGAATGCCCTTTGAATTAGGGCTGTCGTAAACCAATGATAATCCTGGTCAACTGAAATTCTACCTGCTCTTCAACTGATCAATTGGTGAGGTGTGTGTAGGACACAGTGGACAGTTAGGTGACCAAGGAGGAAGTGGGTAAACTTTTCTATATATTCCAATGGCTTTTTGGTTGATATGTGGGTATACTATAAACAGCCAGAGGAGGAGGTGGGTATTAGGCTTGGATGGTATCACAGTATACCAAGGTATTTAGATATCCCTAAGGGCAGCAGGCCAAGCAAAGCACCCCAGACATCCCTCTCCCTGGCAACACTTTCCAGCTCCTCCTAAGGGACCCCAAGGAGTTCCCAGGCCGGATGAGATATGTAATCCCTCTGGCGTGTTCTGGGTCTGCCCCAAGGCCCTCGACCAGTGGGACGTGCCTGAACACCTCTGGAATGGGAGGCGCTGGGGGGGCATTTTAATCAGTTGCCCAAATCACCTCAACTGACCCCTTTCGACGCAAGGCAGCAGCGGCTCCACTCTGAGCTTCCTCTGGATGTTTGTGCTCCTTACCTTTCTCTATGGCTGAGCCCAGCCGCCCCACGGAGGAAACTCTTTTCGGCTGCTTGTATCCACCATCTCATGCTTTGGGTTACTACCCAAACCCCATGACCATAGGTGAGAGTTGAGACGTAGATGGACCAGTGATTTGAAAGCTTCGCCTTTCAGGTCAGCTCCCTCTTCACCATGACAGTCCAGCACAGACGCCACGCCAAACTGCAGATCCATCTCACGCTCCATTCTACCCTCACTTGTGAACAAGACCCCGAGATACCTGAACTCCTTTGCTTGAGACAGTAACTCCTAGCCCTCTTGTGATATGCGATAATCAGTTAATTGCATGGTAAATTAAGAGGGAGACGGTAGCTTTTGCGTGTTTGTTTTCCTCATCTCCCTCCAACAAAGAGACTGGACGACAAGAGCGTTCACTGCCATGCATCATCTGGCAGCCAGGTGAGTTGGTTCATTAGCGTAATGAACGGAGGGAAAGCTCTTGTCATCAAGTGTCTTTGTCTCTGTGGGGGAGGCAGGGCTACGGGCTTCACACAGACAGTGCGATCTTCATGAGGGGGAGACGAAGTGGAGAAAATAAAAAGAGAGGTGAGTGTAAGAGAAAGACAGAGAACTTGTTCCTAAACCAAACGCCACGACCCCTGTGTGGGAGTGTTTTGGATTTAAACCAAATGACAGAGGGGAGCCAAGTAATTTGGACGAGCTGGTGTGCTGGGTTTGCTCTAAAACCAGTTCAACAAAAAGAGCGAATACAACCAACTCAACTGCTCACCTGAGAGTGTGAGACTGAGAGTCTATTTTTTTGTATTTATTTATTTATTTAGATATTTTTACATGTTATTTCGGATACCTAAATTTTCTTTTTTGCAGTCCTAAATATTCTTGTTAAATAAATATTTATTTCTCTTTAAAAGGGTGTACTGGCATCAATATGCCTTTATTATCATTATATACTTTAAAAAATGGTCAAAGAACAGCAAAATTACACAATAATAAGTATAGTCTTAAAAGCACAATATTATGCAATATTATGGCTTATTGCAATAATTTCTGACGCAATTAATTACCCAGCAAAATTTGCAATCGTTACAGGCCTAGTAACTCCCAACGCAGAGGGGACAATCCACCAGTTTCCAGCAGAGAACCATAACTTGCTGCCTCATCCCAACTGCTTCACTCAGCTGCAAATGGCCCAAATGCCTGCTGGAGGTCATGGTGTGAGAAATCATACCACATGGTACACCACGATAGACACACCTCGTGTATCAAACTGATACAGAGATGCTGTATTGAAGTGTTGTACTGCACAGCACGCACCACCAGAGGTCAGTCTCTACTGGTGGAAGAGACAGCTGAACTGAGAAAGATGGTGACTGCGAATGGTGGGGATAACGTTACAGGACTCAACACATCGTCTCCATTCAGCCCACTGATGTATTTGTGTGCGCTGCGACATGTGTTATCGGTTCCTCCAGCAAGAAGGGTGTTTATTTCTTATCTATTAATTATTGTATGGATCATAAGTATTTAAACCCAGCAAGACATATCTAATTGAGCTTATTGCATAGTAGAAACACAGCAGTGTAGACCAGACAATGACATACATGCTACAATTACTTTGATAAACCATAGCTCAGCTGTTGCGACGGACGGGCGGGCGGACTCTGGGTTTTATGTGGACCTAATTGTATTGCAGAGTTTTGCACAGTGGCGACTGGATCTTTGCTCTCAAACCACAAAATAATGTGATGGCACAACAGTCTCCTTCAGTACATTATTCTATGCTTTCTTTTGATTTTCACATTGGAACCCTTGAAACAAGTTGTAGGAAGCCTCTGCAAGTAATTGGTTGCTGGCAGACACTCTGTGCTGCAATAAAATGGTTAATCAGCAGTGCCGTGCACTGTAGAGCCGATACACTGCTGGTTCTGCCGGCCTGAATAGAATATAATGTCTATAGCCTACTGTTGTGTACAGCCTTTATAAACTGAGCTGAGTAGTGATGCGCGGCTCGACCCATAACCCGCTGGACCCGCAAATGGACCTGCAAATGGACCTGCGGGTCGGGCAGCAGTGATCGTCTGTTAAATCGCTCTGTAAATTATATTTTGACATTATTGGCTATTACTGTCATGGCATCCGAAGGTACTGATGCGTTGAGCAGATGACAGTCTGTGGTCGTTTTCAAAACACACTTGTGTCACGCACTCCAAAAGAAACTAGCTGAAACTTTAAAATTTATTGTACAAAACAGGGGAAACAAACATTGACAAAAAAGGTTCCATAATTCATATTAAATTCAAAAGATAATGAAAAAAGAGCAACAAGTTAGAGGGAATAGTGATAAAGTGGTAAAACTTGGCATTGATCCTCAGCCTCAGTCAGATGTGCTCAAGCGTGCCATGCTCACAAACTCAGTTGGTAGGTGATACTATATTCTCACATTTTTAACAATGCAGTTTAAAAGTTTTAATTTTTATTGATAACCTACATTTACAAAAAAAAAAAAAAAAAAAAAAAGAATATCGAATACCAACTTTCATAATGAATACCTACCCATAGAAACAAATATTCAAATATCCAAATATTTGGGTACAGCCCATGTCCATCTTCTCTCTCTGTGTTTCAGCCTCCCCTTCATCCAGATTAAGGCCAGAGCAAGCACTCTACCTTGGACCGACATTTTAACTTCCGCAGATCTACCATATCATAGCAGCCAGAGGAAACTTAAGTGGCTCCAAAATGCTGCGCCTCCAAAGGACTCTAGCAGTCCCAGCTAAACGTTTACAGCCGGTAAAAACAATTGGTGAGGACACAGCCTCACAAAAATGACATCAGTGATTGTTTCAACCAATGAAAATTTGGTCAAACAAGAGCATATCAAGCAGTAAATCAACCAAACAGAAGGTGCCTGCTGTGAACAAGGCAAAACAAATGAATTTCCTTTACAGCTATTTGTCTATTTCTGGCAACCTTTTTGGTGGATGTGTACCAAAGGAAAGTCATTTTCTGCCATCTCCTGACTGTGGGATGAGTTTGCAATATACTGTGATGCTTTCCTTGTGATTGTTAAAGACACATCTGCCACTGATTGGTTAGACTACATCCATTCATCTATGCATCCATTACCCAAACTGCTTGTTTTGTTCAGGGTCACATAGTGCTGGAGCACATCCCAGCACGCATTAGGCAGGAGGTGGGGTAAACCGTGGACGGGTCGCCAGTGTATCACAACAACAAAGCAGCAAATGGTCAAAATCTGTGGATGCATCCCATCAGAGGTATCATGTGAGTAATGTCTCCAGACAAATTAGTTTAAAACAAAACAAAATTTAAAAAAAATGTATTGTTCTAGAGCCTACCTACATTCGCAAGCTGCTCCTCACATCTTTTTACACACACACACACACACACACATGCACACAGAGGCTTATTCAGAGCCAGCATGACAGCTTGGTCCTGTGATGCAGAAAGTGATAAGCTCATCTCCAAGTCTCTGTGGTACTGGGAAAAGAGAGAAAATGAGAAAGAGAAAGAGGGAGCAAATGAAAGAAGGAAATGAGACCAGTGGAGCCAGCAAAAATGAGGGAGAGGGGGGTGAGACGGAGGAAAGTAAGAGATAAAATGAGAAAACGGCAATGAGAGCGCATCACATTTGGGTTTGCAGACCTGAGCCCAAACGAGAGGATGATGTAGATGAGTAAATGATCCTCATTTGGACTCCAGTATGTAATCACAGAGTAGCCATTTGCCGAGAAATACAATTCCAAGTCTGCCATTTACAATAAGAAAACAGAAACATTTGGCGCATAATGAAAGACCCGTAATCCAGAACCTAACTGCTGATGTGTCAGCAGAAATATATGTATGATCATAAATAATCTTTAGCTAATGCTTCACCAAACACTTTCAGCCCCTCCCTGCTCCACACCCCATAGCTCTGCACCACCGACCAATTTCCTAGACCATCGATTGGTGGTCAATTTCAGCCAGGGAGAGAGAGGCAACTCTTCTTCCCTATGGATTTTTACGTCACAACGATGACTGACTGCAAATAACCACTCGCCAATCATGTCCCACTTTCCGAGTGACCTTTCCCAAACATTCACACTTAGCGCTCTAATGCAATAACGTGTTTTATGGAAGGTACACAGACAGGCTTTATTTGGCAATAAATTCAAACTGTGTTTTGGGTGAAAAGTGTGAACTGTGATGGTGATTGTGTTTGCTTAACACTGCATTTAACTATCAGTCATCAGCTCACCACATGGATAGCTGTGTGTGGGTAAATGTGTGTTTGTGTTCGTGGTGCATTTGGACCACGCTTTCTTTTCAGTGACACAGCTTTCATCCTGTTGCCATTGAATATATGGCTTCAGACACTGCACCTGGGGCCAGATGTATAAACAAGGCATAAACAAAAAAAGCATGCACACGTCACTACCCAAACATAAACCTGCCTACAAAGACCATTACTAAACACCATGTGTACATGCTGTTCTCTAGGATCAACAGCACAAGTCAAAAAAGATAAAAGTGAGTAGAAAAAAAAATACTGTTTACTACGTTACTTCTCTCCAGTCTACAGTGCAATTTGTAAGACGTCCATTAAAGAAACATTTACAGCCTTTTTAAACTTGCTTTTGATTTTGTGTGATCCATTTCATAAATCATATTAGATGCATCTGTTATTTTCCTGAGTCATTGTTCCTTTTGTTTTAGTCTTTATTGTGAAACGCTGTTAAGTCATTATTGGCAATGAGATTCCTGACTTTCAGATGCTTAAAACGATGATTGAAAACGATGTGACGTGATAAATTAATGTTATGTGCGCTACAAATATTCACAGCCATGAGTAACGGTTGCATATAACGGCTGTAAAAGCTGCTCTGGCACTGATAGACAACTTAGCCAAATTGGCCAAATTGCAGTCCCTTTATTTATTTCAGTAAAACTGCACTCCTTCTTTGCTGTTGTTTGAATTGACAGGTCTAACAAGTGGCAGAGCAGCAGAAGTATCAATAAGGCTTGGATGCAGTAGTGACATTTCGATGGGAGAACCCTTGTGAACGTTAACTCACGCAAATGTTCTGCGTAGAGTTCAGCTTTGGTGAATTTTAAGATGGGAATTTCTGTTAATAATCAATGGCAAGAAGTCTCGACGGTGCTGACCTCTGAGGGGACAGACATGAGGAAGCTACCATCACACTATTTCCTTTTATCTGATTTCCTCTGGTTGCAGTAAACACTGTTCCACATAAGGGTAGGGGTTTGCCTACATTTAAGAGACAGGTATTGACAATACACATACATCTTTTGAATAAACTGTGTGAAGCAATTGTCTCGTTGGTGACCATGCTAATCTAATAAGCTCTGAGGGCTTTATTTTCCCTTTTCAATAACTTTTTATTACCTCCGCTTCTTTTTTTGTTTGTTTTGGTTTGTTTTTTTTTTGTCTGTCTGTTTGTTAGTTTGATTACAGAAAAACTACAGGCCTGATTTTCATAAAACTTGTTGGTAGGGTGTAGCAAAGGCCAGGGAGAATCCAGTAAATTTTAGGGTAGATCTGAATCATGGGGCAAATCCACACATTATTTTTTAAATTTCATTAACATTGCAAGATTAGGCATTTGGCCTTGGCAGAGGTTAAGGCTGCATATCAATACCAGTACCAGTACCAGTACCCTCTGGGTGCTTTCACACCTGCCCTGTTTGGTTCGGTTCTAACTCAAGTTTGTTTGCCCCCTAAGTGCGGTTCATTTGGGCAGGTGTGAACACAGCAATAGCACTCAAAACAAAATAAGTGGGCGGAGACCCTCTTGAAGAGGTGGTCTTGGTCCGGTTACAAACGAACTCTGGTGCAGTTCATTTGTGGTGAGAATGTGTTCCAACCTGGATCTGAAGCAACTGCAGTCACATGACACATTGTTTGGGTTAAACATGAGCATGTTACAGTCCTGGAGGATTATTAATGTGCACCTCCTCCTGTACTGCCTTAATATGCACATTCTGCACATCCAATGCATCAAAACAAACTGTATGGTTTGACTAAAATGAACAATGACAGCAATATAGTCCACGATGAGCAGCGCTAAAATCAACCTGCGTAGTTGTCCCTCCATTGTGACATTAGAAAGTGTTGCATTTATCTTGCAAGTGTTCTCTTCTTCAACGTTTTGTCTACTTCCTGGATTTTTCTGGCATGGAAATTTTGACCAATCAAGAGCAGCTTTCTTGTGAAGGAATTTGATCTGGTCCGCTTGTAAATGCTGTCGCGGGAACACGAACCAACTCTAGGCAATTATGCAACTTTGGAACAAAATCAGTCCCTGATTCGGACCAAAGCAAGACAACTCCAGGTCTGAAAGCCACCTTAAAGTGATAATAATACCAATAGAGTACATCATTTGATTACCCTATCTTGTACTTCATTCAATACCCATCATGTGAATCGAAGCACAGGTGTGAAGAATAGCCGTACTGGCAAACATTTTGGAACCACTAACTCTGTCAAATATACTTGACTTCACCACACAACACCACACACTGTAGGTGTTTTAGCTGCTGCAGTAGTGGGCCAAACACATGCTGTATTAATATCAAACCATACAAGTAGTCATTTTGGACAAAAAGGGAACAAATGCAGGTTTAGTTTGACAGTAGAGTTAACAATCAGTTCACCATCTAGCCCTGCAAGGAGTCACCACATCACCAAGCTTCCCATGCCATCTATTTCACATGGACAAACCAATGTCACTTTGTGCTGTGACCAACACTTTATGCAAAGAGCTGATTAAGGGCATGTCTTTGTCCGTTTATGGCTAACCATGGGAGTGGAGCTTGTGCAAATGTGCACAGTTCCACAATAATTGAAATGCATAAAACAGATCCAGGCATACACCAAGCTTCATAATTCCAATGAGAGGAATGCATATGCATATTTATGTCCTATGAGTTTTAGTTATGAATCTACACAGAGTTTTATGCACCTGGCTCCTGAGTGTTTTGCAGGTATTTGTTGGCTAAACCCTAAAAATAAGTGTTTTTAACCAAACCTGCTCCATGCACACTATATTTTACTGACACCTCAAACTGAATATTATCACAGACATGGATTTGTTCACTCAGACACACCTTTAAGCCCACATACATCCTGTATCACCAGTTTTACTGTTTCTGTTCTTCCACAAGGCAGGCTCAACCTGTCACTTCATTCGTTTCGTCTTTTCCTCGCTCAGCTTACTCTCGTCTCTCAAATGACTCAATTCCTTTCCTCTATTTCCCCCCAACACAATCCGTCTCTCACCTCACTTTCTTTCCCCTGAAACATTTGGCCATAAAAAAAGTAAGAGATGGAACTCCAAACTATTACTGCTCTTTGATTCAGTTGTTTCAGCTGATTGCTGCGTGAACACTATTTTCGTTTTATTTTCCTTTTTTCTCATCTTTATCGCACAATGAAATAATTTCCACATTTAGTTTGACTATGACAAACTCATCAGGAACACACAGCTTTACAGTCTGCATGATCAAGTGTAAAGAGCCAGTTGCTCTTTAACCTGGGCCGATGATTTAGGAGGGCTGGTCACACCCTGATTTCATTAAATACGCTTCACCTATTCCCTTGCTTCATTAAAGAATGAGAGAGGTAGGTTAAAGATAGCACTATGCTAATAGGTTGCGTGTGAGACGGGGGAAAGATCAAGGTAGACACAAAGAAAAGGGGAGAGGGAGAGGATGAGGAAGGTGGGTAATCGAGGCAGGATTCAGAAGTCATTAAGGTCAGTTAAGATGAGGTCTCACATTGCCACTGTGACACCTGGGTCATCAGTGCAGAGCTGTGAACACTAGGGAAAAGGAGGTATAGTATAGGTGTGTGTGTGTGTGTGTGTGTCTGCAAAAAGACATTAACTTATGTGTGGTTTTACACATGCACTGTGTAGCAGTATAATTACTTCCGAAATTAAATCTTGCACTCATTAAATTGGGGCACCACCTTCATAATAAGGACATATGAATAAACCAAATTAATCAGTATCATAAGCTATAATTCTTTTTTTCAATATAGGGACCTCTATTTACATTTAGATGCGTGATAATGAATAAAAAAACAGTGAAAAAATATTCAGACGAGAGAACATAAGATTTTAAATGGAGAGATAAACCTTCATGAGTGATAGTGACATGAAGTGAATGGTTAAATTCTTAAAGTTAAAAAAACAAGAGATGCTAGGGAAATCAGCTGCTCTGGGGAAGTTAATTTTATTTGACATCACCTCTAATTACAAGAAAGCAGGATTTAGCCCACTGAGTTGAAGGGTTGTTACTGGTTCAGCTGACTTTCGGGTGTTGTGCCATGTGAGACAGGTCTGATTACAGCTGTGGTGGGGTGTTCCTATTGCGCAGGATGATACAAACAGGGTTCCTGGTTCAAACCCCTGAGTGGGGTATGGGGGTTGCGCATGGGTTTTCTCCATGTGCCCCGGCTTCCTCCCACAACCCAAACACATGCAGGTTAATTGGTAACTCTAAATTGGCTGTAGGTGTGAATGGTTGTCTGTCTCTATGTGTCAGCCCTGTGATAGTCTGGTCAACAGTCCAGGGTGTATCCTGCCTCTCACCCAATGTCAGCTGAGATAGGCTCCAGCCCCCCCATGACCCCTAACAGGATAAGTGGTTACGGAAAATGAATGAAGGAATGCCCACTCTAATGGCTGGCTCTTCACAAAACGAAAAGTTATTTAGAGGCACCTGCTCATTAGGGGTGCAACGCTCCATTGATCCAATATCATTGACGCAAAGTGAAACTATCGATCCATATCATCATCTTTAGCTTACGCTTTTATTTGAAACTCTGTCACACTGTCAAACGGCAGCAGGCAGATGGAAAGCAGCCAAGACCAGATGATGAGGATAACATTATTTATTCAGGAATAAATCAGCAGTGCGGAAATATTTTCGACTTCTGAGAAAATAAGGGTCAACAGACAAAGCACATGCCGTATATAAACAAGAGATGAAAGAGATAAAACAAGACATACCTGCCTGGCTGGGCATCTCACTCCACTAACTTGTCACAACAGCAACATTAGCTGATTGTTTTCAACCATGTTTGGCTGAAAAAAATTTGTATGCAGGATGAAATTCAACCATGCGGTTCTCTCAGGAGATGCAGCGACTTAAACCAAGGGAGACTAAGGAAAAAAATGAATAATACATGTGATTAAGCTATGAGTAAAGGAAAAGGCCACTAGCTGCTAGGCTAATTCATGCAATGTTAATGTGCTTAAAGGATAACTTTGGCATTTTTCAACTTGGACCCTATCTCCCATGTAAATTGATTGAAGAGACTGATGTGAACAACAATTTTTGAAATTGGTCCAGTATCGAGGGAGCCAGCAGCTGCACAACAAGCTGCAATGGAGGCACACGGGGCAATTAAACATCATCACTGTATGTCCATTAAGAGATGTTATTTTTGCCACTGAGCAGCTGGAGTGTCTCTTTACCTTTTACTTGAGCCGGTGTGTTTGCTGTTGCCTCGTTAAGCAGAGGTCTCTTCATGAAATATCAGAAGATGTGTGTGTGAGATCTGGATTGAGTATAATGAGCGGAGTAGTTTATAAAAAATGTATTTTAGTGATTTAAGTATTTTCAATATAATGGATGATTATTTTCCTGATTTCAAATGTGTCTCAGGCCTCTGAATTCTATCTCCGCCATTATTTGTGATGGGGTATATGCATGAAAAGTGTAAGAGAGGGGGAAAAAAAGGCAGCAGGGGATTTTATTATACTCTTTTTACATATTCATTACATCTTACTGATGTGTTTCTCTGTTGCAGAATTTCTCCGTTATAGGAATAACAAATGTGATGTGATTATGTGGTGTTTTATGTGTGTTAGAGTTGATCTGAAGTAAACTCTACTGCCCTTCAGAAGTTACAAATATTTACTATTGTTTATGTGTTGTATTTATCATTTATGGCCAAAAACACACGAAAAATTGGGTGGCAGCTACTTCTGCAAACAACTGTGTAAAATGGGCATATGATATCATTTCATATCCATCGCAAGCTCCTGATCGCATCATGCGGAAATCTTGTCGTGGCAGACTTTGTAATGTTGGCAAATATCGAATCTTTGTGCAGACAATCGACCTTATATCACATCTTGATGAAACTAGAGATTCAAGCCATGACTGCTCATGTGGACGTTCATGGTGGCAGTTCAAACACACATATTTCAAAATATAAACTGTACCAAAGCTGGTATATGCCCTTTTAGGGAAACAGCCTGCAAGGATAGCTAGCAAACAAGTACTAAATGTTTTGCTACCAGCATTACAGTATTAGTATCAATAGATGTGGAAGCTAGCTTTGCTCAGATTGCACTGGTTAAATTACTTCTGTTAACGTAATACTATGGTTTTGTTAGTTAAATTGCTCTGACAATCAAATGCATCACCGCTGCGCTGATATCTCAAATACAACAATACAGCAGTCAGTAAAGCTACTGGGCAAAAAAAGGATCTATGTTGGTGTTCCCGTCACCCTGCAGCGGCTGCAATCAGACTCTACTGTGTGTTCTCCGCTGGCACGGCTGCCAGAGAGATACAGGCTGGTCTGCCTGTAAGTGCCACGCTGTGAAGAAGTCCTACTGCTGGTGATGCTCCCATGTGAATCCGGAGGCAATCGCTTGCCGTGCGGATGAGGGCCCGAGGGTGCAACAGCCCAGGGGTCTCATTTCTGAGCCAGCGGCAGCAGTCAAGGCAGGAATAGTCACTTGTGTGGTTCATCCAAGGCTCTGACATGTAGGCCGGCAATAGGCTTATACTGAATCTGGCCGGGTGGCAAGCAAAAAGGAAAGATGATTAAAAAAATGCACGGCTTTGTGATACAAGATCTAAAGCAGGACAAAAAGGAGCCTTCTTCAGTCAACACTGCTGTATTCTATGGCTTGTTTAGAAAAGATTAGGTTGTGCATATTTGATGTGAGACAACTAAAGATAGACATCTAAAAGAAAATGTACAAAATGAAAACATTTATTGAGCTTGGTAAGGACCAGCCTGAAGTGGTGGCAAATAGCTGGTCTGCTCTATAAACCATCGCAGCAGGCGGAGTTTTGGGGGCATGGAGAAGATGCTTCGCGCTGAAATGCTGATAAATATTCTAGTCTTAGTTAAGAACTTTTACTAGAAGGCTTCTGAGACCTCTCACTTTCATTAATTGTGATGCATTTTAAGTCAAATACTTCACACATCACTATGGTAATTGTGATTTTAACATAAATTGAAGTTAAAAATCCCTTACTAGTTGGTTATGTAAGATTCCAACAACTTTCACGACTATCAAAATTTAAATATTCAGTATTGCTACCCAGAAGCAAAAGTTCTTAGATGGATCGTGCTAAAGGTCTAAATTGGTCCAGCCACAGGGTCCAGATTTGTCCTTAGTCACTGGTTCCAGGTCCACACAGTTTGATATATTGAGCATCATACTTGCGTTCGGCCATGTTGTCAAGCTAATTTACTGTCTGTCAAGTAGCCATCCATTAGCCAGTCACTCTACAGAAGGTAAACGGCAGTTCAAAATAAAATCCCTGTGACAAAAATTCACTGTACTTTAAGATAAAGTGTGCTTTTTCCCAACTTGACACGTCTATGAGTCACTTGCGGTCCATTCAGAATTGGACAAACCGACCACAGTCACTAGATAACAGTATTGTCATGTGGTAAATAACCCAATAGCAGGGCTCTTTCTTGCGCCACCATTTTGTTTTGTACAGTGATTCAAATCAAACCACTTCACATTCATTTTGCAGAATAATGTTACTTTGATTACTGGATAATTTTACACTAAATTCACCTTAATTTGAAACTAGACTAAAACAAGAGAAGGAAACACAGGGTTTAGTCAGACATGCCAAACTCAAATTTATAACATAGGTCTTGCAGGTCTTATCTTCATCACCAGGATGAGAGCGGTCCTGGTGTGTGTGTTGGTATGTAAGACAGAGACCGAGAAAGACAAAGAAACAGCAGAGAAGTAATGTGACATAATGATAATGATGTCTCTCTACAGAGCAAATCTTTACCCTGGAAATTGTCAGCTCCTTGTGTTCCTCTGTGCTCCAATTGGAATCTGTTATCTGATTTGTGACTTCTTTTGTCCAGTGTGCCACAGCTGGAGCGACCCCAGAAGTCGCTGGGTGGTTTTCATGTCCTGCTGTTAATTCGGTTATCGCACAGACCCCAAACCTTCACTTGGATAGTGTCATTCTGGCAGTTTTACTACTGGGATGGCAAAGGTCTGTTCAGATTACCTGTGAAAAGGTCTTCAGCAAGGTTTATTTCAGAAACCCCCCACTGTGACAGATGGAGGCCATTGCTGGATCTGGAGTGTCTGGGACACTTAGCCTCAAGTCTGTTGCTTGAACGGGGCTCTGTGAAATTCAGAGCGTATGAGCTGTCTGGAAAAGGTTCTCAACATAGAGCTGGCTGAGCCGGCGGCTAGCAGTGAACTGTGTCAACCCCTTAGACAGTGCTCAACAACAGCAACAGTACTGACAAGGCTAACGGTGTTAACAAGGGGGGACTAGAAGGTGGGCTACAATTCTGCGAAGAAGCCATCCTGATATCCGACCATCAGCAGTGGTCAATGTTTTTCTGTTGCGTCACATCAATTTTGCGCAAGCTAAAAAGCAGGGTTCAAGATCAATGGTGTCCCTTTGTCTTGGAGACAACAGAGCATGTTTGGGACAAAGGACACAGTAAACTCATCACTGAAGCACATCTTATTCTTTCCCTGATAATGCTACATGTGAACAAGAGATGTGTTGAAATCTGTAGGAGGAGAGCTAGCAGGCTGTTAGCAGTTAGCAGCTAGTGGCTGGAACTAAAAGGCCAAATTATAACCTTATCATGGTATGTTCAAATCTAGGCGGGGGGATTGAATAGATACAGCTGATTTAAGGAGGAATTTGTTATTTACACAGCAATTTAAAAAATATATATATTGGGGAGGAAATTATTATATATAGTAAAAAGGTTTTCAAAGCAGTTTTTAAAAGATATTTCTCATGTGAAAGACGGTTATTTTAAAGATCGTTTCATAAATGTGTACGATTGAATTTGTGCTTATTCAAAGGAAGTTTAATGAAGGTCTAAATGACTTTAAAACGATTTAGTGAAACCCCCAGTAGCTCAGTGAGTAGACCGGGCACCCCATGTGCAAAGGCAATGCCCTTGGCGTAGCAGCCACTTGTCTGATTCCAGCCCATGGCTATTTGTCGCATGTCATTCCCACGCTTAATCTGTTCAATAAAGACGAAAAGCCCCCCAAAAAATAGTCTAGTTATTTTTTATAATGAACATGTCTTTGTTTCACTGACATTAAAGGGGGAATAAATAACAACAAAAACAAAATTTACAACAACAGCAACAAATTCAGTGTAAGTTATCAGCCAAATTGTTATGTTTAACATCAATATCAACCCCGGATTTTATTATTGTTGCATCACCAGTTTGCTGCTATAATAATGCTCTTAATGCCGCCTACAGCAGCAAGGTTGATGTCATTACAAGACTGTACTGTATGCAATTCATACATACAGACGGGTGACAAATTGAAGAAAACACCTGATGAGACGGTGGAGAAACATCAAAATACAGATGCTTCCATTTAGTACATGTAGCAGGTCACTATAGGTTTGCTGCTTACGAAAATGTTATGAATCATACCCAGACAGCTGTTTAGTGGGAGGGGACAGCTGGCTCTGGAAGTTTTTTTTTTTCCATCCTGCATTCCCATTAAAAAAATGTTGCTTGAAGTATATCCACAATATTACTTGACGTGTAAAGACGGGGCACTTCCTGATAATGTAACCATCATTATTGCGACCAGTTTTCTGAGAAATTGTGTTTGCGTGTAGGGTCAAATGAACACCTGTGGGAGACTTTAGACTTTGCTTCTCATCATCATTAACACCTAACAATGTAACGTCTTTTGAAAGAATGATGTTCGTCTCTCTGGTAGAGCTTCAGAGACCTGTGCGCAAAGAGAACTGAAGCTTGACTGGCAGCTCCTTGTGCCTCCACACTTTACTGAGACCCTTTACGCTGTTTTTTCTTCCTTTAATTTGTCACAATTCTGAACGCCTGTCTTAAATAACTCCATTGCCCAACGTCTGCGGAGGATTCAAACAGCCCTTCCTGAGAAAACTGCATCATTACGAGATAAATTCCTCCAAGAAGAGCTGTGCCAGATCTACAGGCAATATGCGGAGGCCTTTTGTCACTGTGTTTCATGTCTGTGCAATTGGTACAAACTTAGGGGACAGAAAACACAAAAGTGATCAAGAAAGGTTTGTAAACAATCATCAGAAATGGTAAATTCTCACAGAGCTTATTAGAGGAATTGCATGCTGTGGTTTGGCCGTTATAAGAAAACTGATAAATCTGCAGGAGAGCTACGGGGAGAAATGTGTGATCTTAAAAAAAAAAAATTAGCTGACAATGTTTGAGCAAACAGATCGTGGCAATATTATTTTCACAATAAGATATGAGTTCTTTTAAGGACACGACTGTTCCAACTATGAAACAGATAACAACTGTACAGTAGTTTACTCAAACTGAAGCAAAGAAAGTCAGATTTCAAAGTTTCAGATAAAAGACTGCCAAAGATTTCCTTAAAACACGAAGCCTGTAACACTGATAGTTATAAAACATCTTCTTTATGGGGGCAGCAGCAGCTCCGTCCACAGGGACTTGTGTTGGGAACCCAAATTCTGTGCAATTATTCAACTGTGCAATATTTTTCAGTATAGGACTTTATCATGCACATAGCTATACATATTTCTTATGTTTATTCTATTCTTGGTTATTCTACTGATGTTTATATTGTAGTTAAATTTCACACTTACAGCCTCAGCACAGTGACAATACATATTCTATTTTAAATTTCTATATCTTAAGTACTACTGTTAAACACTGGCATAATGCACATGCTATTTCATATTTCTATGTGCATTTTCATTTCTGTTTAATTTTATTGCTTTATATTTACATACTTCTATATTATACTCTTATTCTTACTTCCTAGAATTCTCCATTTATTACATCGCAGCGATTGCAGTGAATCACAATTTAATTTTTTGCGATAATGATATTCTTGATATGACAAATGAGTAGAATTGTTCTTATTAATTCAAGAACATAAATTTGCAACAAATAAGTGAAATATTTTACGGTTTGCCTTCAAATATTCAGTAAAGATTAAATAAGATTATCTCTCATTTCTTTAGTTTGTGAACAACAACGGTAACTAACTAATTCAGACTCTGTATACAATATTAATAGTTCAACAAACACAGTTCCCAAATACAAAAAAATGTACTCTGGGATATATATATATATATATATAAATCAAGAGGTGATTTCCTTCTTCTATTAAAATCCTAAATTATTGAGTTGTTTTATTCCACCTGGACCTTTATGCTCTGCCGTTTCTCCTCTAATCATCACGCTGTCACCTGTGACAGGCTGTTATGCTATGACAACTGTTTTTTTTGTAGAGCTGCAAGTGTCACGTAGGTTTACATTACGACAGGTTTAATCACTCTGCAGCACTGACTCCTTTGTGTGTATAGCAATAGAGGAGAGGGAGAGATGCTGTGCTGCTGCTGGAGGAGCCGCTGAATGAGTTCCCTCTGAGCAGTAACTCACTAAAAGAGTCAGAGAAGTCCGGGGCTGTTCATAAAACATTCAGGAAGCCACAGTTTATTCCACACTACTGAAGCTGCTACTCTTTTTGGAACCGCTGTGGAGTCTGTAATACACTCACTTTCAGCCATACTTGTTGTTGCCAAGGGTAACAGTATGATGTCAATATGTCAACAAGTCGAAATATTGCTAGTATCACGATATGAATTTTTCCTATCATATTAAAAATTTTACCAGTATTACTGTGAACGAGATGTTATGGCACACCCCTAGTGTATAGGTCCTGTTTGTGCATGTGATTTTCCCCTCGGGCATTAATAAAGTATATCTTGGGGCGTTGGTGGGTTGGTGGTGGGGTGGGCGCCCCATGTGCGGGGCTGTTGCCGCGGCGGCCCGGGTTCGACTCCGGCCTGTGGCCCTTTGCTGCATGTCTCTCCCTCTCTCTCCCCCTTCACACCTCACTATGCTGTCAATCAAAGGCAAAAAATGCCCTAAAAAATATCTCTAAAAAAATAAATAAATAAAGTATATCTTCTTCTTCTTTTTCTTCCCCCTCTTCTATAGACCTTTAAGACACTTGTCCTGCTGACGCACACCAGCCTGCACCAAGAGCAACAGATACACTCTTAAGGTAATAAATCTTGTACAAATGTTTTCCCTCCTGTATGTTTACCACTCTGTATGCACATTTCTATAGCTACTTACTACATTGAAAAGCAGCCGTATAAAAGCTATTCATATTCTTGCTACAAAGACTGGATACAATGGATGCTACTTGTTGGAAACTCAAACATTATGATGAGATCCTGCTATGCATTCACTCTCACCTTTCAACACTCTACACTGTACCACGGACTTCCATAAAATATGAGCTGCGGACACACAGTATAATCAGGTATCATTTCAGGTTTATAATATTACACTGACACATTATTTTTACAGGTTACAGGCATGTATAGAGCATACAGAGACAGAAAGTTGGTTAGTTTTAATGGAAGAATTCTTGACTTCAGATTACAGTTCTGGTTGTGGGCTATGAAAAAAAGTTTTATAGTATGAGCTATAAAGGATGCTGTGGCTGTGTAGTCATTGGAACATCCCTTCTTCTGGTGGCTTGCAAAGGCCACAGTGGGGCACGTATTAAAAATGCATCAGATGGATTCACAAGCAAAGGACTGAGGGCTTCCATACTGCTCTCATTACTGTATCCATTTACAGTGGGCTGAAATTATTATGAAAAAGGCTGCTGAAATTTTTATGGCATTTGCATCTCAGACTGTGATTTGAGTATGTGTGAGAGCATGTTTGTGTGTGCAGATGTGATTCATTCATTGTGTTAGAAGTGGTGTGAGATGGTGTGTATTTGCATTTTTTTTTTTTTAACTTTTTAACCTTTACGTGACAAATCAAAGTGACAAGAGAAAAAAACATTTAGAGAGGAGAGGGATGGCATGCAACCTGATCACTATGAGTGTCCCCCTAGCGTGTCAACGACGTCTGCAAAGCTACTGCCAGGGCTATTGCAGTGAAGGAATTTCGTCTATGTTTGTCATTGATGCTGCCCTGTTCTGTTCCTGGGGGGGGGGGGGGGGTCTTTGCTGCTGCTCTCGCTGCCTTAGGCTTTCCATATAGGCACATGGAAGGGCAGAGAGGTTTGCTTTCTCTGCCTTAAAGGGATAGTGCACCCAAAAATGGAAATTCAGCCATTATCACCACCCATATGCCGAGGAGGCTCTGGTGAAGTTTTAGAGTCCTCACAACGCTTACGGTGCACTATCCCTTAAAGGCTTTCCATGTAAGTGCATGGAAGGGCAGAGAGGTGTCCTCATTCGACTTTAGGCTTTCCACAAAGGCACATGGAAAGGGCTTTCTGCCTGGGCTCTCTGCATGGGCCCAAGAAAAGCCAGAGAGGCCCCAGAGGAGAGTCATACCACCAAATATAATACTGTAAATGGAAGTAAAGTTTGATATTGGTCAGTAATTCTCAACAACAATTGGATCAAGATTATACTTTTTTTAACAGTGGTGTAACGGCAGCATGTTTGAGACACGAGGGGATGATACCAGAATGTAGGGAGGCATTAACTATCTTAAGAACATCCTCTACTAGACAGCTAAAAACATTTTTGAACAACTTAGCAGACATTGGGTCAAGAGCCCATTTTGCAGAACTGAGCTGCTGCACCACATCTTGTGGTGTAGATGTGATTGGACGGCTAGATAAAAAGCAACAGCGATGGTAAATATGCAGCTCCAAGCTAAGAATAGATGCTCAGCCCCTCATCACAGTGCTGGAGTTTGTAGCAGAGTGTAAATACATGACTATCCCATGAAAAGAAGGGGGGAAAAAAAACATTAACATAGCAGCTGCTGGTGGCTGGCAATCCTCTGTGGTTGGTTTGGCTTGTCAATGGAGCGGTATTGTAAAACTGTGATCATGACAGTCCTACTGCCAAGAGTATGGAGCAGTGAAAACCAAAAATCTCAAGGGTGTAAAACATTCAATTGATCTAATCTTCGACAAAAAAATAATCTGCAGCTATTCTGATACCTGTCTGATCATTGTAGTCTTTTTGTCTACTTATTTTTACCTCTCAAATGTGTGAATTTGACGCTTTCTTTGCCATGTATGATGGCAGACTGCATGCTTTTGGGTTTACAGTTTTAAAAAAAGCGGATTACATATGTTCCCTTATTCTCTGTGAAATCACACGTCAATGTGCATGTCAATGCACCCACAAATATACTGGATATAATTACACAAGCACAGAAAACTCTTCTCTGAAGATTGTATAAATGTCCTGAGGAGAAGATAATGTAGTGCACTTCATCGTCACATTATGTAAGATCTATCTCAACACTGTTAGAAGTGTATCTGTACTCCGTGTTCTCAAGCACATTTACCCTGATACAATGAATTCTATCTCATAATCTTCGGGAGAAATAAATAAGCTCAACCTCACACAAAGATCAACTGTTTATATATATATACACACACACACACACACACACACACACACACACATATATATATATATCTTTTACTTAATAGGAGAACCTTCAGTGTGGGTTTGTTTCCCTTTGAAGAATGTGGCTTGAATTATTAACACTTTTCATCACAACTGTCAGCATATTTCACTGAGACAATTTCTCTTTTAAAAAAAGAGTCATAATGAAAACTGCACACAGAGCAGTCTGTGGATGTTATAAGTAACCAGGATATTTGTAGTTCTCTGACATCTTCTAGTCAAATATATCTTGACAACCGCCGCATGGATTACAGTAAAATTTGGGCAAGACATTTGAGAACCGCGGGGGATAAATCCCTAATGAGTTTGGTGATCTCCTGACTTCATTTAGCACAACCAGCAAAGTTTTACTTTGTGCAGTACTTTGGTCAGAGATCAAATAACTGCAAAACTACTGACATCTTCATCCATTGTACTGTGTCCTGAGGTAATTAGCAGTTATTTCAGCATGCTAAAACAGCCAAGTGAGCTGACCAGTCATTGGTTTTTTTTATCTTTATATCATAAACATTATTTCTAAATACATCAGCATGTAAACATTTTTGTTGCGCATTAGCATGCTAATAATACCATTTAGCTCAAAGCACTACTGTGCCTAAGAACAGCCTCAGAGAGCTGCCACCAGAAGTGTAGGCTCCTGAGGTCCGCCCAAACCAAGAACAATGAAGGTTGGTTTAACCTCCTGAGACCTGAAATTTGGTTTGGTATGCATTTTTAATTTTTCCTCGCTATAAGTCCCAATGTCCTCAAACAAGTACTTGTTACTGTTACAGGCATTGTAGCCTGTGTGCATGCTTGTGCGCACACGTGAGTGAACACGCATGAACACGGTGCCCATGGCTCACGGTCACGTGCAAGCGTGCACACATGAACACGGTGCCCAGAGAAGCAGACAGAGCTACAGGCTACAATGAGGCTAAAAACAGAGTTCAACTTTTTATGTCGGGGCTTCAGGACACTTGGATCACTACGGACGAGCAGTATGGAGATATTTTGTGGTTTCAGTTATGTGTTTTTGGACGTTTGAATCTGGGGCGCCGTAAGCCTCCATTAGGTGCAATTCTGTTGCTACCCTCTCTCACCTTGTATCTCCGCAAGTGTTGTGAGGACTCTAAAACTTCACCTGAGCCTCCCTCGGCATATGGGTGAGTAGATAATGGCTGAATTTTGATTTTTGGGTGCACTATCCCTTTAATTATTATATAGTTTGTTATTGTTATAGTTAGCATTCTTGGTGTGGACAAACATTTAGTGCTGTTTGCAAATAAACAATGCTATTAAAATAGGGAGTTTAAAATTGTCATTTTTAATGCTTTGCACATTACCAAGAACCCAAATCTCCTCAGTTGTGGAGTATCAGTATAATGTATCTCAAACATTCACATATCAAACCAACCACACTGTTTGGGTAAGCTGACCATTTAATTCACCCAGCAGTCATATCAATCAAATGCAAGTTTCTCAGTCAGATTTCAGTGGCTGTGCCCCCCATGTACTGAGAGATATTTGTCAAACAACTTAGTGAATTTCCCTGTATATCAGTGGCAGTCAGCCAAAGTCTTTGCAGAAATATTAAAAGATAAATGAAAGTGGGAAGGTGTCATCACTAAATGCCTGGGGAGAATACTGGGCTTGACATTGATGTAGTAACATCAAACGTTTTTATTATTGTTCACACAAACAGAAACAACATTCACAATGCCACCTGACGAGGAGTGACATGTTCTTCTTTTATTATTGAACCAATTATCTCATGCGTACGGCTGACAGATGCCTTCATGAATTTCAAATGATCTCCTGGCCTCCCTTTGCTGCCTCCTACCAGGCCTGAATCCCTGAATCAGGTGAGTGGAGTGTTTCAGTCACTGAAGCGTTTAAAGTGAAAACCATAATAAGAAATTCTCATATGTACACTACAATGTTGGACAAACATGTTTTTGTATGAATTAAAGATCACTTCCACTCAAAAATATGTTTTTCTCATGTTTTTGTCCCCTAAAATGTTTGACCGTGACTACACTGACTTGTATCTGTGCAACGCTTGTCTCTGGAGAGGTGTTTTGACATTCCCTTACTGGGGGAGGAGGTGTCTGTGCACCTCCTTAAGATCTGAGATTGAAATGTACACGGGGCAAGCTAGATCCAGTACATCATTGAAATGAAAGCCAATCACTGTCTCATACGGAAAACACATTTCGACATGGGAGCAGACTTCAACATAACACCGGCAAAGAAACCTGAAACCTCAAGCACAGGGCTGACTTGTGGTGAAAGATTTGACAGTCAACACAGCACAGTGCGTAGTTTTTGTAATGTAAACCTGACTCTGGAGCTTCCTTTCACGATGCACAAATACCACATCATAGCAAATACTGTATGTTTCACAACCACTGATGATTTGTCACACACTGCCAATTAGCCTAGTCGTGGATATTGGTGCACAACAAACTACCCATCTGAGTCTTGGTTTGACTGAGGCTCAGCCATGTATGGCTGAATCTCTCACTGTTTCCTTAAATGCGAATGGTAGCCATCTCAAACTAGCGCAGTGGCTCCCAACTGGACCAGCCACGAGGTCCTGACTTCTCCTCAACCATTTGTTCAAGGTCTGCAGAGTTTAATATATTCAGGGTCATACTTGTGTTTGGCCATGCTGTTGAGGTCACGCTACAGTAAGCAGTGCTTTAAAATGAAAGCTCCATGCTGGAAATTCACTGCTTAAAAATAAAGAGCAAACCTGATGACCTGCGAACGACTTTTGGACCGTGACCCACCAGTTGGGAACGACTGACTTAGCGTTAGTCTCCGATAGCTAGACCTATCTCCACTAGGGCTGGGCAATATGTTGAAAATCAAATATCACAATGTTTCTGAACAAACAGCGACAATACTTTAGGGTTAACTATTTCACAAAAATATTAACACAATAAGCTTTTTAATAAATAACCATTAGTAATGTGGATATAATGACTAAGTGGGTGAAGGCAAATAATTGAACAGCTAGAACAGTCTGGAAAGTTCAGAGGATTACATCACTTTACTGTAATGCAGCAATGTCATCATCATCATTGCAATTCAATGTTTAACATTATCCAAATTCTAAGATGTTATCTACTCAGTTTATCAATGTATCAATCAATATAATATCAACATATTGCCCAAACCTATCTCCACTTAGTGTTAACGCTGTGCCAGCACCGGAGACATGGAATGTGAAACCTAGCCAAAGCCATAGTGGATGGCAGGGTGACAGCCAGATCCATGTGCTTCCAGACCCTTTTCAGATTGTTTAAAAAAAAAAAAAATGTATGTCAAAATGATGGCACACTAAATGACAATCATAGCACAGGATCTTGTACATATTTCAAAATGTTTTTAGAGGGGGACTTTGAATATACACTTGTCGATTTTAGAACATAGTGGACATAATGTAGTTTGGTTCCAGACCTCTGAATCATCCCGCACCTGTATCCAACTAGTATCTGTTTTTTATCCTTTTCATTTGGTTTATGTACATACAATAAAGCAAATGGAAATATTTAACATACACCCATAAGCCACATTTTCAGGTATACCTTTTTGCCTTCAGAGCTGACTTTATTCTTGGTGGCATAGATTCAACAGGGTACTGGAAGCATTCCTTGGAGATTTTGGTCGGTAGACGTATTGGTCTCTATTGGATTGAGATCTGGTGACTGTGGAGGCCATTGGAGTACAGTGAACTCATTGTCATGTTCAAGAAACCAGTTTGAGATGATCTGAGCTTTGTGACATGGTGCGTTATCCTGCTGGAAGTAGCCATCAGAAGATGGTACACTGTGGTCATAAAGGGATGGACACGGTCAGCAACAATACTCAGGTAGGCTGTGGTGTTTAAACCATGCTCAGTTGGTACTAAGGGGCCCAAAGTGTGCCAAGAAAATATCCCCCACACCATTACACCACCACCAGCCTGAACCGTTGATACAAGGCAGGATGGATCCATGCTTTCATGTTGTTTACACTAAATTCTGACCCTACCATCTGAATGTGGCAGCAGAAATCCAGACTCATCAGACCAGGCATCATTTTTCCAATCTTCTTGTCCAATTTTGGTGAGCCTGTGTGAACTGTAGCCTCAGTTTCCTGTTTTAAAATGACAGTATTGGCAACAGGTGTGGTTTTCTGCTGCTGTAGCCCATTTGCTTCAAGGTTTGATGTGTTGTTTTTTCAGAGATGGTCTTCTGCAGACCTTCTGCAGGTCGTCATGACCATGTCTATAAGCCTACATGCAGTAAGTTGCTGCCACATGATCGGCTGATTAGCTATTTGCATGAATGAGCAGTTGAAAAAGTGCATAATAAAGTGTCCGGTGAGTGTATGGTAAAGCAAGTAGCAGGACATATCGAATTGTCTTTCTTGGTCCCTTAAATTATTAGAAATTAGAGCCATCCAAGTCTTACGAAATTATTTTATGATTTAATGTCTGTAAGCAGTGCAACCACCAGACATTGCAAGATTAGGTTTAGTTAAGTTTTTTAATATCCAATGCAAACATTTTCAAAATTCTCACTCTCTGTGTCTGCCCATGGGACTACAGTACAGTTCAGATTCAGGCTAAATCATGGTGATAGCAAGTTATTATGATTACGATAAAGAAAGGGTAAGGTAGAGATATACTCCGGTTACAGTTAACAGTCTCCTGCACAAGAGTAGAACATGCTACAACCCCATTCACCACCCTGTCCTCCACACTAACAGTTCACCTTGTACCTATAGTACTTACAGTGCCAGGTACCTTGTACATTGGCATTGGATGTAAATTGTGAGGTATAGAATCCTCCTAATGGACATATTTCGTACAGATACTGAGCTGCTGTAATTTAAATCAATTTCCCCTTGGTTAAAAAAGGTAGCACCACACCATCTGTATGCAGACTTTCAAGGCAGAAACCTATTTTCCCCATAAAACCTATTTTACTATCTGTCCTTATTTGTCAGAATAAAATCCTTTCCTGGTAATTTTAACAATAAATGTCTATTGAGCTTTCATTGCCTCCACATGTTTTATGGTTTAAGTTGAAATACTGTATGCAGAGCTGCAATGGGCGCCACGGGTGTGCTGCAACCATGACATTTAAAGGGCTCATAGAAATATATCCAAACAGGTTACAAGCTTTCCTGGTTAAGTTATAATCGTTTCAGACAGCTTTTTATTAACAACAGAGTTCTACAGAAAGATGGAAAAAAGCGGTTCTCATTTGCGCTGCAGTGCCCCAATGCCTGTAAAGCAAGCATGGCAAACCATATGAATTAGTATTCAGCGTCGTGTCGCTTCTAAAAAACAGCAGATCGGGGGGAAAAGCTCTTGATATACAGTGCATGAGGAGAAGGGATAGTATTTTTTTATTGCCAATTTAGCTCACAACATGTGTGCTGATCTCACAGCAGGGGAAAGGCTATTTCTGGGTTACACAGAAAGCAATATGAGAGCAGATTTTTAGCCTCTTTCACACAGACCCCCCTCCCTTTACAATGTCACATTAAAGTTGCACTTCACAGGAATGCTTACTCAGTCGTTGCGGCACACTAAAAAACTTGCGTGTGCCCTGCAAAAAACATTTTCTATAGGAATCTTCCATTTAGAAATCTGCATGGCTGTTTGTATGGTAAATATTAAGGGTGCTGTGCAGTATTCTCAGTGCACGTCCTCATGGCTTTGCAAAACACACTCCTGTGCGTACAATCCATTAAAGTGAACATGATCACATTTTGCCATGCAATTTGTTAATCTAATCCAATCTACTCTAATTAAACCTAATCTAATCTCATCTCATCTACTTTTGAAGCAGCGTAAATTCATAGGGAAGCTTGGATGTTTTTTATCTGTACTGTATGTACTGTAGAGTTTTTATCTGGTTTCACTGTGTTCCACGGAGGTGAAACTATAACATGATGTGGTAAATGTATTCATATGATGATAAACACAGACTATTTTCAGCTTGTGATAGCTTTGAACGTGCACTGTCTCAAATATTTGAGCGTATATGGCTGTTGTGGTGATTTGTTCCACCCTTCCACATTAGTAGGGTAATTATAATTTATTGCTCCCATATGAGTAGCGTAGCTTTGCCCTTGTTATGCCATAATCAGGTCTTTACATTAATAATTCCCAACCTCTGAAGAGATATTTCTCCTGTTATTTACACTCGTTAGTCTAAAGGTTACGCCCTGAAACACTCTGTCCTATTCATTTATCTTTCCTGTCTGGAATTTTCGGCAGCCGATAGGTCTACAAATCTTTTATTTGGCCCTCTGATGCATTAGGATAAGAAAAGGAGAGGAGTGTGGGTATGTAGGTGTGCCTTTACATGTGAATACACAAGGTTGTATGTACATGCTGCACACTCACCTAGCATTGACTTATTCTGCACAGTAAAGTAAGAGGAGATAAACTGCTTCAGCACTTTGAAAACGAACAATACCACATAACATTCGTAAGTATTTGTCCCCTGAATTTCTAGTAAGAACCTGTTATATAATTCTTGCAATGCTTTGAGGGTGAAAAATATCCATTACAGTTGAAGGAACAGCTTTGTTCAAATGTTTGACAGAGCTGGAATATACAGTGAATGTATTTTCTCATGTTTTTGCACCAACTAAGGTCCACAACGTCCTCCCACAAGAACAGTCTGCCTCGCTGAAAAATGATCTAATTAGCCCCAAAAGATGAGAGCATGTTTATAAAATGTGGATAAGTTACCTGAAAACTTTAAGAAAAGTTGTAGGCGAAAGAAAACTTTAGACCTTCACACCAGTGTAGCAACTAACCTATTTTTTTTATAGAATGAAAACACCCCGTTGCAATTTTGTGAAACCCTAAAGTGATGTCATTGCCGTGTTTTGTTGTGGCCAACAATACACCAAAGGTTTTATCTTTGCCAGCACATAATGAAAGCAGCAAGACCTCAACAAGTTGGACTGGGGAATGCGAAGTGTAATTACCTACAATGAATAGATTACCACAGTAGTTGTAGAATAACTTCCCATTGATTCACGAATTAATTCATACAGTAGTAAATCAACAATCTTTGGTGCATCATGTTCTAGTACCAAGCACACTTATGAAACATCCTACGCTTAACATGACCGACTCATGACAAGCACAGAAGTGTAACAACAACGATGCAGTTAAGCTCAACTTGGGCAGGCCTTCACACCTCTCCAGGTTTTGTCATCATTGCCCATGTGAGCATTAAAGTCCTCCTACAGAGCTATAGAGTCCATAGGTGGTATCCTCTCAAGGACCCCTGAGACTTTAAGAGGACCAGGCTCCCTGAATTGATGCTCAGTGCATAGGCATACCAACAGTCTGAGCCTTCCTTGCTCACATTTGCATTAAGATGATGCTCTAATTCTCCCAGGAGAACTCCCACATCGTGGTGCTCAGCCAGGGACTCGCTAGCACACCCGCCCAGAGCGGAATTTGATTTTAGATTTTAGTTGGTGACACTCAGTGACTGTATATAAAGATGGACAACACGTCTCCAATTCCTCCGGCTGTACAAAAATGGAGCCAAAGTGTTCCTGATACTGGCACTGCCATCTTGCACTGGTGACGTCACTTAGAGCCAGAGTGATCGGTAAGTGGAGCTGCAGTGTTGAGTTCAGCCCATACACCAGTTCAACCCACTCACAACCACCATCATTAATTGCAAACACACAGCTGTCGTTCATGACATCAAACCCCCTTTTAATAGCATTAAATAACAAATTAAAACCAAACTTATCAGAGGAATAAACACTTGAACAAAGTGCAATAAGAACTACCTAAAATGACAGAGAACATCTTTGGGAAAAAATTATTTGACATGTACTTTGATGTTTTGGTTTGGTCCATCTTCCATTCACTAACATGGATAGCAGGGTGTATGACCTATACTGCAGCCAGCCACCAGGAAGCGATGGAGATGGTTTGGCTTTACTTTTGTGGAGCTGTCAATTTGTCCATCTTTATATACAGGGCTGACCCAGAAGCTTCGAAGCTATAACCATTGGCTGGTCAAGTAGTTGTCCGGCAGCTAAAAATACCAAAGGCCAAAATGTTTGGTGGGAATAATGCCAAATAAATAAATTAATTTATTAATAGCACATTATACACCCTGACCAGATTTTAGGGTACAATTACAGATGGATCTATTCATCGACCAAGCATTAGAAAGAGGCTCCCTGCCTCTTCAGAGCATACGCCAAATCCACAATGGTAACCATCTTCCTCTTCATCCTCTCACTGTAGTGGATGAAGTTCTCCAGGGAGCCCTTCAACTCACCGTGGGTTGCCTTGTAGAACACACTGGGGATACACTACACCACAATGAGCAAGACGGTAGACAGCAGGGTTGGTGATTTATGGTGACGCTCGCCACACCGAGTCCTTTTCCTCTTTTATCTCTGATTAGTCACTCTGTTCACGACCACGTCTTCTTTTAGACTATTTTCAAGGTATTTCATTTGAAGTATTTCACTGCCATCAAATCTGGCTATTATATGTCTATTTAAATCACATGTTCAGTCGTTGTTCTATATGGACAGAATTCTGTAATATTAATGGCCAAGCGAGAGGTCCGCGGTCATTTATAACGTAATGTTATAGATAATTGTTTTATGTGTTTTAATGTGTAGGTATGTAAATGTTTTCAAAGACATTTATGTTGAAATAAAAATACCTACAAGTAGTTCTGTTTCCTTGTATTAGTTTGCCCTCTCGTGGACATAATGCAAAAAAAAAAAAAAAAAAAAAAATCGAATGGTTCGAACCTATGAGTTATTTTTACAACGTATTCAAACGTCATTTTTTAGCAATTTCGACAGCCCTAGTCTAGAGTAAAACCTGGGTCTCATCATATGGCTTCAAATAGCTTCGTCAAAGCTTCAAATATTCGTAAGTACTGACTAATAAAGCTTTAAAGCCCCAAAAATGGTTTTCGGGAAGGCCCTGATATACAGACTTAGGTACCTCTCCACCTCGTGCACTTCAACATCTCTAGAGCCTGCACTCGCCTGCCACCCCGCTGACAATGCACCCCATACCAATGCCTACCCCAGCAGGAGGTGCGCCCACAACGTGAAGTACAAATGAATGTGAATTAGGAGTTGTGAGCACTACACCACAAGCCCTCAGTGTACATCAAGAAAAGCTGAGCATGATGATTTTTGGACAAAATCTGTTGTTCTTCACAGCCCCGGGATCCACAACTGGGCAGCAGCTCGGGAACATGCGAGCATTTTTGATATAATATGTCAGAGTTATTGAGCTGTTTTCATGGGGCCAAAATTTCCAGAGGCACCCCTTTACTCCCGCTTCCAGCCATCAACACTCTGACAGCCAAAACATGCTAAGTGCTTGCTGCTGTCGGTAGCATGCAATATCATGTCTGTTTCATTTCAGACCATGTGAAAAGAGAACCAGCACTTTAATCCAGGCTGGTGGATGTCATGCAGTCTAGAGGATGGTTAGCTGGTTATGCTGTGCTATTCATGCTGAGGGGAGATGAAGCCAAGATATATGACACACACACCCACACGACAAAACCTGCTCAAAGACTCTTATAATAAGAATGAGGAGATGTTTGGTTAAGTTGGATATAACTACACCAAGATTTATCAGTGAAATGTTCTAAGCTGTGGCACACCCAATGTGCAGACTACAAAATATAAATGAGAGCAGAGTTATCCCAGGGCAATCTGTTGAGAAATTCTTCATCATCTGCCATTAAAGAAACAAGGCTTTTTCCAAATAAAAAAGTCCCCAACAAGCACAACATTTACATAACAAGAAAATGTTTCTCCCTCATTTGTCACAGTGGGGTACGTGTTTTTAGTCACATTTTAAAACATAATGGGACACAAATCTTAACCACACACAATCATGGGCATCTGTAAAACCACGCTCACACACACACACACACACACACACACACACAAACTCATAAGCGAACACCCAGGCCTGCGGGCTGGTGGAGCACTAATAGGCTTTGCTGTCAGCTCCTAGCCCTCCACCAGACAAAAGGATGATTTCTGTCACATACGCAGTCATTGAATTTTGCATCCAGACCTTTTACTGACCCTCCAGACTACAGCAGTGAGTCATGCTATGGAAATCAGGGCCTACGCACTGACTATGTCCTCCCACTGCATACAGACACAAACTCTTTGCTACTCTCCAATTTAACCTCTCAGTATCTCCATTTGTATTATTTGTCTGAAACATTTTGCTCATTCAGCAGGCGGAGAGCAGCAAACAGAAGGCTGCATGCTGTGAGAGACTCAAGGTGAACACCTGGAAGTGGACATCCACTGTCTGCCTCTGTGTCTAGTGCATACTTCACAACAGCATACATAATAATAAACTTTATAGTGTGGAGTCTCTGCAGTTATTTTGCAGGAAATTAATGTACATTACTATTTGGTGCTTACAGGAAATTATACAAGACCCATTTTAATGAAAGCCAATTAAATCTTGATGTTACTGCCAGCTTAATGTAAAGAGAAAGCTTCTTGCCATCATTTTTCTGAGGTCTTCCAGAAGCTGTCTTACGAGGTGTGATCAGTTCTTCCATTTCTTTTGCAGATTGACAAGACAGTGGGACAATAGTGTGCCAAGGGTTTCCTTGAGTATTTCATTACTGGCACTTTGTCACTGAAAGCCTGTGAAGGACCTCTGTACAGCAGAATCACCTTGTGGTCATGTGGACACATTAATAATCAAGCATTTAGGTATGAACTCAATATCCTCTTTAACATCTCTTAAAACTAACTTTTATCCAATGCTTTTTCTTAACTGACAGAATATGTTGGAAACATTTGCTTTTTTTCATCTTCTTTAATGTCTAATGATTCAGATTTTATTTACTCCCCGTTTACTGATTTTACTCTGAAGACTTTGTAACTTTGTTTTGAAAAGTGCCAAAGATGTCAAGCTCAGCAGCAGCACTACTTCAACCATATTTATTCTAATGCACTGCAGTCTCCAATCAATAATGGAGGGAAGAAACTTTATATAAAACTATATATAAATGAGAAAAGGCAATTACAATCACAGTCATGCAACACAAAGATTTCTGCAGTACAAAACAGGTGTAGGCTGAAGCTACAGCTTAGTAAGCCTACCATTTTGACAATACATGTCGCATGTGACATCAAGAGCTAAGATCGAGCAGGGAAAAAATACACAAACTTACAGTATTCTGTACCCTATCATAGCAGCGACAATGTGGCACTGGGGCTGGGACGATATGCCTATCCCGATACAATCTTACTGCGATACTTATACAGCAATTTTTAGATACTGCAATTTGATATTACGATTTATCATTTTAGTCAATTTATCATATTTGTTTAATTTAACACAAGATCATGGGTAAAAGTTGCACCACACACTTCTAGAGACCTATTTCAGCAGCATCCAACATTGTGTAAAAAAATTGTGAATAAAATGTAAATGTACTACAGAATACATAAAAAGTGTATACTTTTTGAAATAAACTTAAGCTGCTTGCTCTACTCCCACTCTGTTTTGAATACCACCAATGGCTAGCTAGCACTTCACGGTCCCTTTGTCTCACTCTCTGCCAACAGGACACGTTTCGCTGGCAGGTCAGGAGACAGACCTATGACAGCTGTGCCAACTCGAATTCAGCCAGTGCAAACCTTAGTACCAAGGGACAGCGTGGGCTAAGATTAGACCCCCAGAGGGTAGCGCTAAAGAGTTGCTACAGCTAATCACTGAAGGTCAGTGTCCTTAGACCGACAAATAAGATCGATAAATTAGCTCCCTAGTGCCCCCATTTTGTTTGAAGGGGTCAATAATGGAGGGGTCCCCTCAGATTATGTGTGGTCATATGCCTACAAAGTTGCGTGGTGATTGGTGAAACCCTTGAGATGTTATACACCTTTATGTGATGAGCCACGCCCTCCGCAATATTCATTGCCTTATAGAAGCTCAGTTTTAGTAAGTTTTCCAACTTTTGCCGAGAGGGAACTTTAGATATTGGTCCCTAGATTATGTTCACCCAGTTTCATGCAGATCGGTCAAACTTCCCAGGAAGAGATCAATTTGAAGTGTTTTTCAAAAAATTAAAAATGGCGGAAAATCTATATAATAGAAAGTTATGGGCTCTTGAGGCAAATGTGTTCCTCATGAGGAGAGGCATCTCTGTGCAAAGTTTCACGTCTCTACGACATACGGGGCATGAGATATGCCCATTCAAAGTTTGCAATTTCAATCGGTTGCTATAGCGCCCCCCTTTGGCCAATTGATGTAATACTGCTTCATTCGCATCCTCCCATGACCCTCTACCTTTTCGTCATTAAAGTAAGATGACACCTTTAAATAAGAGGATGTGAAGCGCTTTGTGTTGCATTGTTAATGTATGAAAAGTGCTATATAAATTAAGTTTTGATTTGATTTGATAGCTGTCTGTGATGAAGGTGAATAAGTGTAATGCAACCAAAATCCTAATAATTGTTGGGTTCTTATTTGTCAAAGGAAGATAGGTTCTTTTTTCATTCATTCATTTTCTGTAGCCGCTTATCCTGTTGGCGATCGCGGGGGGGCTGGCGCCTACCCAAGCTGACATTGGGCAAGAGGCTGGGTACAACCTGGACAGTTCACCAGACTATCACAGGGCTCACATTCACACCTACAGCCAATTTAAAGACACTGATTAACCTAACCTGCATGTCTCTGGACTGTGGGAGGAAGCTGGGGCACCCGGGGAAAACCCAAGATAACATGAGGAGAACACGCAAACTCCACACAGAAGGGCTCCCCCAGGAACCAGGAAACCTTCTGCTGTGAGGTGACAATGCTAACCACTGTGCTGCCTTTTCCCAAAGGAGGATAGGTGCCAGTCCTCATTTTAAAAAAAAAATACATACATGATTAAAAGGTCTGTAGTCGGCCCGCAGCTTCATTTTTCAGATTTCACACTGCTTTCCAGCTATCAAGCCAATGTCAGTGGCTTGAACCCAATCTACATTTTTGCCTGTCCACTGTACTGTGTGCCCTGCCTCGCAGTGTGGACAGCTCACATTACCAACCACATGTAGTGAACCTTGAGGACAAAACACACCAGCGGCCCACAACTCTTGTTTTATATAAATGCCACTGCAGCTGCAACATCCTCAGAGAAATAGAAAAATGGATAAAGCCTTCCTCTATTAAGTCGGATTGTAAAGTGCTGCATGCTGGCAAGTGTTTGTTAGAGCTTTGTGGATTAAACACAGTCTATCCAGCGATGATGGCTGTCAATAAGTTGAATTACCAGTCACTGGAGCCTGTTCTTGGACGGCGCTTTTGTATTTTTTATGTGCCTCTTTGCTCTTGTAATTTAAACAACAGTGTCAGTAGAAGAAAGATTGGAGCGAGGAAGCAAAAGTTTAGCTTTCACATAAATCTGCCGGAGTTATTGATCTTTTAGCAGACAGGTTTTTACACCTCTTACATACCCTAACAATCCACTTTTATCATATTGTTCAGTCATTTGTTTTATGGCCGCAGAGAAATTGTTATTGGGGAGTTTTAGCGTGGCCACAAACACATCATCTATACACACTCAAAGACGCAAACACGTACGCAAGTGGGTGCATGCAGCAGTGACACATCTAGCACATGCTCACCCACTCAGACATTCATTTCATTATCACTCATACAGACGTAACCACACACACACACAAGTGCATGGTTTAAGTGTGACACAGAGAGTTTAAGAGACAGGCTACATTTATTTATGGTTGCCATTTCTTCTGTCTTGTTGTCTGGAGGCAGAATATGTGGTGGCATGTGGAGGGCTTTAATGCCAGTCCTCACACTAGTCTCTGGTGAGCTCAGTACTTCATCTCCGTCTGGTGTGCCAGGATATGTTTACCATGTGTATTTCTTCTGCTCAAAGGCTCGCCATTACTCTCTGCCCCCCTTTTTTCTTGACTTCTGTGTCTGTCGGGCTGTTAGTTTTTTCCCGTGTGATAGGCTGTCATTTGTCTTGATATCACTTCCTATCTGTCTGGTCTCTTGCAGTAATGTCTTTCAGTCATCATGGTTAAAAGATCTAAACAAACAGAGACAGAGGACGTGAAGTTTGAACCAGGCGAGCATGGCACATAAAGATCAACTGTCAACCATTACTAAACCCAACCTGAAGCATGGGTTTATAGCTACACTGATTTATTATCAAGACTGAAGAAAAATTCAATATTTACCCTTCAGTTAAAGTTGGGGAAAGAGGTTTGGTTGGATGTTAATTAAATAAACTGTCATGTCTTACACTAGAGATGCTACTTTTTCAATATTTAACCAACAACACAATCCGCCCTGAAACTTAACCAACAGCTGTGAATGCTGTAAACATGAAATAGCTGAATCATGCTTACACGGATATTGTATTTCAAGAGTAGACATATGAGAAACATTTTGCTGATGCGTTCATTAGCAACTTTTGTTACTTGGCGTGAGTTAAAACTACAATTGTTAACTTTTATGAAAATAACTTTTTGTCATATTTGCTAAAACTGTCACATCCACTAAGTATTATGTGAGACAGACAACATCACTTACAGGTAGACAACTGGCAGTCGATTGCAGAGATAGGTCAAATTTGCAAACTTGTCAATTTCTGTTGTCGTTTTCGGCTGTAACTTTTTTTTAAAGATTATTTTTTGGGGGCTTTTGCCTTTAATGGCCAGGACAGTGAAATGGGGAGAGAGAGAGAGAGAGAGAGAGAGAGAGAGAGAGAGAGAGAGTGGGGGGACGACATGCAGCAAACGGTTGCAAGCCAGAGTCGAACTCGCGAACGCTGCGGCGAGGCCTGACATGGGACGCCGACACTCTCCAGTATGCTACTGACGCCCCTACAGCTGTAACTTTAATGTGTAAAAACATAGTTTGACCCATCTGATGTTTGTACTAGGCTTATTTTATGTTCTTTGTTGTTTTGTTGGCATCTTTGATAAATCAAATCTACCGGCACGGAAGCGAATTCATGAATAAAACGTATTATGACCTCCATCAAAAAAATCTGTCTGGAGCTGCAAAATGTTTGAGCCTTATCATGAAGGTAGCTCAGTCTGTAAAGTCTTCAATACTAAAAGGTCTGTGACCATGTGCTCCAACATGGCCCCTGCAGCTCTGACACACTAACCATCAAACAAAGGATATTCAAACAACTTGTGTTTGTGTGGTGTCCCTGGGGGTGCACACTCAGGGTTACCAAACTCAACATTATTTAACACCTAGCTTGAAATATCACCTTTGTTCAACAGTCCTTTTTACCACACAACAGCCACTCCATTACCTGGATTACTTCCTGGATTTCTAAAGGACCGTGGACCGGATTTGCACGGCTTAAATAGTGAAATGATTGCAAACTGAGTGCACTGACTGGTTACACCTGCACTGTGGAGGTGTGTAGATGGACCAAATCAAGTGACAAAGCAACTTTAAAAGACAATAATGGACAATAATGGTTAATGTTAAAATGGATCCCTGTGTTAAAAGCATATGAATTTTGTACAAACAATATTAAAAGTGTGAACAGAGGATGACCTCAACTACAGTTAAAAAAACCACACAGATTATGTGATACTAAAATGGACTGTGCTGGTGGGCGGGGTTATAGAGTATAAAAACAGTGTACCACCTTCCCAGTTCATTGAGTCCTGCTAAAGAGGTGCTGTGAGGAGCTCTTGACATCTTTCTTCAAAGGCAATCCAGGATTTGTCACCTGTTTTGCTGCGAGTCTGGTTCTAGTGATGGTGACACTTCCCTCACCTAAGTCATAGGTGTGACAGGTCTAAATGGTCATCCGTTACCATGTTTTACCACAAGGTAACTACTCTGCAGTGAGCTATTTATGATTATTTGGTCATTTAATTTTGCAGCTTTGGTGGAGAAGGCCAGCAAATCTGTCCATGCAAGACTTTTCCTCCTTTGGATTTAGACTTTATAGATAGGCTAGCTAGAAGAACTCAAGACTAGCAAAATGTAGGATGGGAGAAAAAGGTGCCCAGCCATAGATGTATGGTGCACATTTTAGTTGACGGAATTTTAAAAATTTGTTTTTACTTGGCATATAAGTTACACATTATTACTGAAGAATGTATCACTTCAAGCAGCTGTGCGGAACTTTCTACCATTTATAAAACTGTCCCCAGTTCGTATCACCCCCTTGCTTTAAGGCCTATGACACTGACAACTGAAAATTAAGATGTTTTAAAAAATCATTGTTCGTTTTTTTTTTTATAGTTTTTTGTCAAAGCCACATGGAGCTATTGAAGAGAGGCTAAAGAGCCACATGGGGCACCGGAGCCACAGGTTGCCTACCTCTGACCTAAACAATCGATGCTACTGTAGACCAGCAACTTCTAGTCAGTGTTTGCTCAGCACCATTTGATTTTATGTACGCGGCACAGGGATTTTCTATGCGGAAATAAACAAACATTGTGATTTGGTCTATATGTTCAACAACAGAATGTTATAAAAAATGTACTTGTTTTGTCCGAAGTATATTGAAAGCAGCAGAGAGGTAGAACTGAGTACACCTTATATGTTTACCACAAGTAATATTGTTATCACAATATTCAACAACGTTATCACCTATTTTTCCTCATACTGTGCAGCCTTAGAAGACAATTAAATCTAAAAAGAAATATCAACTTTTTAAATATTTGGTAGACTCTTGAGGATCATTACAATTATTTGTCAGTCAGTGGATGTCCTTGGATACTGCAGTTTCTGATTTTGCTTTGAGGTATTAAAGCAAAAATGGAATAAGCCAACTCATTTCACTATTTTGTAAAAGTCAGTTACAGTAACTCTATCGTCTCAGGGATCACTTAATTTATTTGAAAATGCTTTGAAAGATGTCACAACCAGTACCGACAACAGCCCATTCACTTATGAAAAGAAGAAAAAGAAGAGCACCAGGGGGTTGAAACTAACGCTAATTAATTTGTACTGGAAAATGCTGCATCTCATATGCAGCAGATAGTGGGGTTAACATGAAGGAAAACCATTTCAAGGTAAGGATTAGATCTTAATGTGACACTCTCTGGTGTAATTTAAATCTTTAAGACAGCTTGGTCGAGCTGTGGCCTCAAAACAAAAACAAAATCCCTGAGTCACAGCAGAAGGTCTGAGGTTATACATTATATTGGTATGAAATTGTAAACAGCTCTCAAGTGCCTTTGGCCAACTACATGAACTAAAAACAGCAGAATTATATCTTTAATTAAAGTGACTTTTTTGTGAGTCACTGGTAAACAATCCTGAAAAGAGGCAACATAATATTCCTCTTCCTTTCAAATCAAATCCAAATTAATAAGCTCATGCACCGTAATATAGCACACACAAAAATGCCGTGTTATTAAAACACCAAAATTTCTTGTTTTCACTTTAGCAAGCACTTAGCACTTTTAAGGCAAATCAGAACACACACACAATGCTCGGTAAAGCAGGCGTGCTTTACTATGTGTATGCCGTTGGCAGTACATCCATGTAAATATAACCGTGAGCCAAGACCTGTTAGTCTGACAGGTGACAAGTAACCCTGGAACTTCTTAAGTTACTTCTGAAATACAACTTCACCCTATTTAACCTCCGCTACTTGTCAGCTGAGACATTCTCTATTTTTGTCCCTCTATGTTTCACAACAAGCCGACTCTATTCCTGAAAGGCTCGGCAGCAGCCTGACAGATGTGTTAAAGGAGCACCGGGTTACTGCAATTGAACATGATGCACACTCTGCTCACAGAGGCTGGCTGAGGGAGCGGAACTATAAAAACACAACCAGAGCCAAACATGCTGTAAAGACCCTATAATACAGTTTAAACCTACACAAAGAGGTAAGGTAACATTTATTTGTTTGTTTTATCTCATACAATTATAATTTCACCTTATAATATTTCAGTATTGTATCTAATAGATCCCTTTGTCTCAATGTCATGAGCTACTGAATAAACAGTGTGCAAACATGCCTTACTTCTATTCTACAGATGAACAAGGTACATGAACATGTCACAATGACGCCTTGTCCTTTCTCAACACATTCTCACTGCCAACTCATCAAATACAGCCGCTTGGTCAGTGGCTCTATGTGTCACACTTTGACACTCTGGTACTTCTCCAGCATCAGTTTCAAATGCTCAGGGATGGCGTGTCAGTTCACACTTGTTGCATGCCTTATGTAATTTAAAAATAAACATCCTTTTTTCACATGAAAGGTAGTTTGCGCTCGTTAAATGCATACGTCTTTTCAAAATAAACTCAGAACTTAGTTGAAAAAGTTTGTTTTAGGTTTGCTTCCCTGGGTTGAGGAAACAAAAGCATGTGGTCAGGATTTGAAAAGAACATTATGGTTTAGCTTAAAATGGGTATGTTTCTTTCAAATGTAATATAAAGTAATGTGACATGAGGCACGGTGGCGCAGTGGTTAGCATTATTGCCTCACAGCAAGGGTATACTTCCTCCCACAGTCCAAACACATGCAGGTTAATTGGTGACTGTAAACTGACTGTAGGTGTGAATGTGAGTGTGAATAGTTGTTTGTCTCTATGTGTCAGCCCTGCAACAGTCTGGCCTCCTGTCCAGGGTGTATCCTGCCTCTCGCCCAGTGTAAACTGGTAAAGGCTCCAGCCCCCTATGGCCCCAATCAAGATAGCAGTTATGGAAAAGAAATGAATGAATGTGAAATACATCACATTCGTTATTAGCGTAGTATGCTACATTAACCAACACACTGCAATGTTATTAAGATAACTCAATTGACTTCTGGTTTTATATGAGAGATGTAAATTGGTCTCCAAGATGGCAGCCAGGTCTTCTATGTAGTCCCTACCCTTCATATGCGGGTTTTCTCACTCTTTAGACCATCAGCTGTGTCTTATACACATTGGGTGCGGTTACATGATGGTTTCTCATTCAGAATTAAATAAATCTGAATGAAATTATTCAGTATTAAAGTCTTTCCAGGTAGTTTACATGAGACATATTCATTCCGAACGAAGGTTTACATGGGAGAGCAGTTTAATCACCTTTTAATCGCCTTTATTCGGGTCCGTGCAAGATTTGGGGCAGGGAAGGTTTCTGATTGGATAGGGATCAGGACGGATGTTGCGTGTTTACGTTTACCAGAAGAAAACACAGTAGTCCTCGCGCCGAATAACAAGATGTTTGACGACGCCATTCTTAGTGCCTTTTTCGGAATTGGTTTGTTTATATTCTTGAAGCAGAAGTATGACAACCTTGTTCTGCTAATGCTTTGTTTGTTGCGGAGGAGAAGGGAGGTAGAAGGACGAAGAAGGGAGATAGAAGACCGCGCTTTGGCGAATGGAAACCGGTGAGTGCAAAGAGTCCGACTGTTCCATCTCAGCCTGTTGCTATGTGCGCTACGTCATCGCACCAGAAGGGCAAGGAAACGAGTATGCGCAGACGAGTTGGGAATGAGACTGGGTTTGCGCATGCTGTAGGGGTGGGTCATGTTGCTAAAATCTTCTGTTGGGGAAGGTGGAGTATAAATGAGTTATTACTATTGCCAATACAATACCCAAGATTGAGTTTTGATATTAAAATAATACTCATACAGGAGAAATTCTGTGCCTTTTGTTAACAAAAAAAAAAAAAAAAAAGATTTGGTAGGAAAATGTTTCGACAAGTTTCAGTATTTCTTTAACACAAGAAGCCATATTTTGCTTTCGACCGGGCATACAATAACAAATTTGGGTGCTTGACTTGAGTTTTTGATATTTGGTGCTACAAACATTTTGATTTGTATGAAGAGAGTTGTCAACAATCTCTCCCTATTTCCTCCTTCATCCTACAGACAAAAAAAACACAAGGGATGGGACTTCTGTTTAAAAAGAGTGAGAACAAGAGCACACAAAAGAGAATTATAACTTTCAAACTAAACTTTTACAATTTCCTTAAACACTATTCTATTGAAAAAAATAAAAAATAAAAAAAAAAATACCTCATTCAAAACACTTGCAGCATGAATTCAAACAAGGAGACATCAATGGTTCCAGTCTTAGTGTCCAAACATTTCCTCTGACTGATGGAAGACTGAATTTAAAAGTACTCCTTCTATTGTGTACAATAGCAAATTATCTTGCCACACCGTGCTAACTGTATAACTCCCTGTGTTCTTTTACGTTCTATAACATCATAAGAGATGCACTTCCCCATTATCTCAGGAAGTAAATAGAGCACATTTCTTATTGGGACCTCTTCATTTGAAATAAACTTCCAGCTGCCGTGGAGAAGGTTGACTCTGGTTTTTTTTTTGGATGACTTTGTAATTTATATAAAATAAAAACCCATCCATAGTTCAGGAAAGGAGAATTATTGTATTGGACTTTTTGGACTTAGTCTTATCTAAATTGGACTTAGTGTCGTAATGTAGTTCAATTGTTGTTAGTACTTTCTGTTCATTTTTAAAGAGCCTTTTTTCCTGCCTGCAGTGTGGTTTGTCCAAGAAGGGAAGGTTTCTCTTTGAATTGCCTCTCCCAAAGTCATTGGAATTTATTTTTATATCCATTTAAATTGTGTGTATGTGTGTCTGTGTGTCTGTGTGTGAAGGGAGCTGTTTTTTGTCCTTGTGTTGGAGCTGAACAGAAATCTTCCCCTGGAAGCCTTTTTGGCAAAAAGGGTGCAGTCAAGTTACCATCGACACATCACAAGGTGCATCCTATTGTTGCTCCGATAATGCCAGATTGTAAATAACAGATCAGTGTTGATATCAGCAGCAGGAGAGCTAGCTAATGTTAGCTGTTTGCTACTGACACATTATTTCAGACTGCTTTTCCAGTCTGCCAGAATTTGTATCCCCGACACATAATGGGCAGATGAAGCCTGATCATCAAATCATTTATTTTGAGTGTACTTCACATAATACTCTGTAACCTCTGTAAATATGAACAAGTTTCCTCCCTTCTAGCGAATGTTACAGAGGGAAACACATTATTTCAGACTGCTTTTCTAGTCTGCAAGAATTTGTATCCCCGACACATAATGGGCAGATGAAGCCTGACCATCAAATCATTTATTTTGTGTGTACTTTAGACAATACTCTATAACCTCTGTGAGTATGAACAAGTTTCCTCTCTTCTAGCCAATGTTACAGGGGGGAAACACATTATTTCAGACTGCTTTTCTAGTCTCCCAGAATTTGTATCCCCCCCAACATAATGGGCAGATGAAGCCTGATCATCAAATGATTTATTTTGTGTTTACTTCAGATAATTCTCTATAACCTCTGTGAATATGAACACGTTTCCTCTCTTCTAGCCAATGTTACAGGGGGAAACACATTATTTCAGGCTGCTTTTCCAGTCTGCCAGAATTTGTATCCCCCCCAACATAATGGGCAGATGAAGCCTGACCATCAAATGATGTATTTTGTGTGTACTTCAGATAATACTCTATAACCTCTGTGAATATGAACAAGTTTCGTCTCTTCTAGCCAATGTTACAGGGGGAAACACATTATTTCAGACTGCTTTTCCAGTCTGACAGAATTTGTATCCCCGACACATAATGGGCAGATGAAGCCTGATCATCAAATCATTTATTTTGTGTGTACTTCAGATAATACTCTATAACCTCTGTGAATATGAACAAGTTTCCTCTCTTCTAGCCAATGTTTTAGGGGGAAACACATTATTTCAGACTGTTTTTTCCAGTCTGACAGCATTTGTATCCCCCCACACATAATGAGGAGATGAAGCCTGATCACCAAATGATTTATTTAGTATAATTTTAAAAAAGCTTGTCAGAATTGGATCCAAGCAACAGGTGGAGGACATGAGCTGATGTACGGCGTCTGCAAGGGTTGTAGAGCAAAATATGATATATCAGAGGTACTATTCATATAAGTAGGTAACACATCTTTGCCAGGGCTCAAGGATTTTATAAGTTTTATGATTGTGGTGATTTTGCTGTTAATAAATGTTGCAAATTCCTCACATTTTGTAGTGGAGAGTAAGTTTGGGTGGGTAGAAAAAGATGAATTTAAGAGCCAATCAGCGGTAGAGAACAGCACTTGTGCATTGTTCAAACTATTATTTATGATATCGGTGAAAAATGATTGTCTGGTGGTTTTTATTGCCTTGTTGTAATGGAGAGGTAGTCTTTGTAGATGTCATAATGAATTTGAAACTTGTTTTTTCTCCATTTGCACTGTGCTCATCTAGTTTCTTTTTTTTTATTGTTTCACAAAAGTATAATTTATCCAAGGAGCCGTTTGTTTTCCAGAGATTTTTTTTTGTTTTCAGGGGTGTAATATTGTCAATGAGGTTTGCCACTCTCCGATTGAAGTTGTCTACCAGGACATCTGGGGACATAGATATAGACAGAGCCAGATCGGACATGGATGTGGTGAAGGATTCAGTGAAAGATTTAGCGGTATCAGCACCAATATAGCATTTTTTTAATGTCCGCATCCTTAATACTTTTTGTGGCGTAAATGAGGCATCAAAAGAAATACAAAAATGATCTGATATGGTGATATCCTTGATTGAGGTGATTGTAATACAGGGTCCCTTTCTAATAATCAGATCCAGGGTATGGCCTCGGTTGTGAGTGGGGCCAGACACATGCTGAGAGAAATCAAAAGCCTGTAATAGGTTTATAAACTCTGTTGAATCATGATCATTTGGATTGTCTACATGAAAATTAAAGTCCCCTGAAATGATGATATTATCAAACTCGGTGGAAATTGGAGATAATAGTTCGAAGAACTCCTCAAGGAACCAATGTTTACATTTTGGTGGTCAGTAAATAATGATAGAGAGAACAGAGCGTGTAGTACAGATAGTCTTAAAAGCAAGTATTTCAAAAGTGGAGAAAGCACCAAAATGGACAGAGCTGCAATTGTAGTGGCTCCTAAAAACAACAGGTAGACCACCACCATGGCTGTGGGATCATGGGAAGCTAATAAATTTGTAGTTTGGAGGGCAAAGTTCAGTCAGCTGACTCTGTTCATCACATCTCACCAAAGTTTCCATCAGGAATAAAAAGTCCAGGTTAGAGGAAGTAAAAATGTAACTGAAAATAAAAGATTTGTTTGAGAGTGATCTTGCATTGATCAATGCCATTTTAACATTGATATCACTGGGGGCAACAGCCATTTTTTCTGGTGAAACAGTGATAACTCTGTGATTCCAGGGGTTAACACCTCTAGATCTGGTAGTTAATATGGTCTGAATAGGAAGTGGAGTTACTTGAGAACAGTGTGTAGTTAAGGACGCCAGGCCACAAGGTGGGGTTATTGGGGTAAAATCAATGACCGAGTGAAGTGAAGCAGTTGGCTGTAGTGACACCGCAGAGGTAGAAAAGGGGGGGCCAGGTGTGTGTGTGTGTGACATCAGATGAAAACAGTCATTCACAAGGGGTGTAGTGCACAGCAAGTTGGATGTTGATTGCTAACAGCTGGGAGACCTGTTTGTTTGGGTGAATGCCGTCGGTCTTGAGGAGAGATGTGCTGTTCCAGAAGAGGTTGAAGTTTTCAATGAAAATTACACTGTGGGACCTGCATGAGGATTGTAGACAGTGGTTGAGATAGAGGACTCTGCTGAAACGCTCGGAGCCGTGAGACAAAGGGGCGGTGGGACCACAAATAAAGATGGACTTGCCGGATTGTTTTAGAAATTTAAACAGGTTGGAAAAATAGACTTTGGTCAGCTCTGAATTCCGCCGAGAGGAATCGCTGCAGCGCCGGTGTGAAGAACGGAGTGGAGCGGCGGCAAGGGGGAGCGATCAGGTACGGCCAGTGGAGGACTCTGGTGTATCAGGGAGCTGTGGGACCCACGGGGCATCAGAGGAGATGAAGGAGGAGGCTGGGACTCTGCATCCACAGGACAAAAGTCACATAAAATGTCACATTTGTTCTCCAGCTGGATGTCACAGCGAGGAGGTGCATGAGAGGAGCACCTCCCTCTCCCGCCGCCGGCACCGACCAGTCCAAGGCTTGTGATGGGACGGACTGAGTAAGTCCATCTTGGACCATGTTTACACAAAAACGATCCACTGAAAACAGAATTGTTTCTCATTTTCGTTTTGAAAGAAGTTCCATGTTTAGACGACAACATTTTGATAACAATCACCATGTACACGTACCCGCAAAAATGACCAAAAACGCTGCAGTATACATGCCAGGCCAGTAGTTGGTGGTGTGACGCTTACGCTTCCTTCTACAGAGCGGCGATGTATAAACAAACAAAATGGCAACCACACGAACGTTTGTCTGGACGGGCGAGGAGATGGAGTTGCTACAGTACATCTACACTATGATGGGGAAGCGTTGATAAATTCAAAAGGGTGAACAGCACAAGCAGAGCTCGGGAGTCCGCCATTGTTGTTGTGATGGTTGACTTTCTCACGCATGCCTAGTGACTGGAAGCTTAATGCACATGTGCAAAAAGTCTCAGTTTTTAGAGGAACTGCATATTGCAAGTTTACATGACAAGGGAGACAATGCCGTTCCCAAAAAATTGCACTCTGGGACTCATTTTAAATACGTTGCATTTTCAAGCACCCAAAACATCGCTGTCATATAAACGATCAGCCAAAACGCAACTAAAGTTTACCGTTTTCAGTTGAAATCGTTGTCGTATAAAGGGGACCTTGGACTGACTCACTAACCACCTTACAAAATGGACTGCAGACTAGTTTGGGTGGTAGAGCATGGGGGACGATTGTGTCCAAAATCCAGCAGCTTTATTACAACACATCTGCCAAAGTTTATTTCAACTGAAATTTTTCAATTCTTTCACAGCAAAAATTGATGTATTAATGCAATTAATTTTAATTAATTAATCACATAGTATGTTATTAATTAGATTTTTTTTTTTTAATCGACTGACAGCCCTAATAAAAATATAGGTTATTAGCAGTTTAGAGCATGTGCTAATGAAAAATGTAGTTATCATTATTTAGCAGTAAGTGAGACCCAGTGGCATAGATTTATATACTATGCACTGATTCACCATTTCAAAACAATAACCTGGTGTTCTCTGAAATTAGTAATACTTAAGAAGAGCAGACATTGTTTTATGACTTCGACATGATAAATTAAAAAATGAAAAATCCCTCATCATGACACCTTTAACTTAAACACACTCTTTTAATGCAACCACACATGCACGTTATGATGCATTACACAAGCCATGTTTTTGGACCACAGCAGTCAGCGGGACATGAACCATTATATTGCAGCAGTTCGGCAGTTCATTGCTGTCAGAACACATGCATTCGTCTCAGATGAACTGTCGTCCCTTCCTTTTAATGATCAGAATGTGCAGCTGCGTGGAAAATAATCCAAGGTGCATACTGCCATATTTTAACTCCCACAGCAGAAACATTTTTTGAAGGGAGGGGTAAATATTTATCACTACCATTAACCTTCAAGGCAAGATTATTGCTGTTTAGAACATTCAGGTCGAGGCTGTTTTTCAGAAATTTCTGCACAAATGTTGAGGGACGGTGACTTGAATGACATTCAGTTGCATGTAAAGCATGCAGTACATGCTTAAAACACCCACGCGTTCACTCTGGATGACTGAACTGCGAAGGTTGAGGTTGTTCTTTTAGTTTCTTTAACTTGAAAAGGACAAAAAGGACAATGTAAAAGTGAAGAATGTAAACACCTCCGTCTCAAGTCAAGGCTGTGAAAAAAATATGGTTTGAATCCTAAGTCGAGGTTTGAAAGTGAAAAAATGTTTCAAAAGGGGGGAAAAAAGGTTTTCAAGTTCAGATCTTTTATTCAAATGCGTCACTGATTCATTCAAAATTTCAACTCACTCCAGAATCTTCTAGTCAACATTCTATACGTCTATTTTGTCTTGTTAATATCTCTCTTTTTCATCGTTGTACTGCACTTTTACCACCTCCACTTGTGCAGAATTTTTATGTGGTCTGAAATTACTTTGCTAGTGGAAAAATGAGACAGCGCTGGTCAAAATTGGTGCAGTCTGTGTGTTACTTTCAGCCCATTTATCTCTGTGTCCCGGGTCGAATCCACGGGTGGAGAGTGGGGCCGTGCTCAGACCGACATTAGCATTCCTTCAATAAGACCACTGTGTTGACACAGCAGGGGTCCTTACTCCTGACACAGAGGGCCACAGCAAAATAATAATAAAACATAAAAAACAGGCTTGTCTGGCCAAAAAAAGTGGAACCTGGCTCCACTTTTTACTGCAGCACAATCAATTATGTGCAAATGCACATTCTTGGTAGAATAAGCCAAAGTCATACATCTTGAAATCCCACACATAGTGGCTTTAACTTCTCGCTGACAACAGACTGGCCAAATATTAGCATGCATTAGTTCTGTAGCCTGCTGTATGTTTGATTTCTCTGAGCACACAGACATGTTGTCTCTGAGTCTAATCTAGTTTAAGGAAAACTTTCATCAGTCTGACATTTCCTTTATCTTGTTAACACTCTCATGAATGAATTTAAAGTAGATGCAAAATGACAAGCAAAAGAATAAAAACAATGTGTAACTTGCAAAATAAACATATTGCAGAATGCGTTTTCATAGCTAAGGACGTGCAAGTCAGTCCACTGGAAAGATATATTATCTAATATACATGTTGTGCACAATTAGAAGACAGCATGAAAAGGTTTTATTGTTCATTCAGTCCATTCAGTACACAACCTCACAAAGTGAGATTGTGTTATAAAGCTGTTTTTGAGGAAAGGTCCTATCCTAATTTGCTTGTGCATGCATGTAAACTGCTGGCCTTCTCCCTCTCAAGGATCTCATCGGCACTCAGGGCCTGCTGGAAGACTTCATTTCCATCCATTTAAAGTGTTTTATTTTGGCAACTAAAATTCTGCCTCCTTGAGTGGGCTGTTCAAAGCAGCAGGATTACGCAAATACTTTGCCTCTAAATGCTCATTTGCTCTCTGTAGGATAAGGAAGCCACGAAGGACTGAAATGCACAGAAAATGTAGCATGTAACATCACACTTGGTTTTCAAATGCACAGTTTTCCCATTGACTTATGCACTCTACAAGCATCTTTTGGCAAATCACACCACCAGACGAATCTGAAAATGTTTTGAATCTCTGATTGCAGGAAGATACTTCAAGATCTGGCCAGCTGTACATTCAAATAGAAGGGTTAGGGTTTGATTACAGACCAAAGAGATGGATAACAAGTACGTTTCCCCTCTTCTTTCTTTCTAAAGAGATGAGTATTGAACATCTATACTGAATAGTCATAGGAGCATAAAAAATGTATTACTGTGATGCAGCCAAATCGAGGTTTGGCTCCAAACACACAAGTAATGTTGTGCTCTGAAAGCTAGAATTACTTCCTCTGGGCTGTATGCCTCCACGAACCAGTCAAGTTGCAGGTAGAGTATAAATCCATGTCTGTCCAGACTCAGATGTAGTCATGGATGCTATGAATGCTGATGCAAAAACCTGCATATTCTACAACGTGCTTGCTTCACACCCGTCTTCAACCCAGCACATAAGATCTATACAATCACCACAGTTACAAGATGGACAAACCTATTATTGATGTTACCAGGTCAGTATGTGACCAAATGTCTCCCCTTCTGTTCCTGAGCTACGGTGTTGAATAATGGCCAAAAAAAGTGTTTTTGGAGAACATCATGATGTCATAGTGACAATGACCTTTGACCACCAAAGACTAATCAGTTCACTGTTGCATCCATGTGGACATTTGTGCCAAATTTGAAGAAATTCCCTAGAGGCATTCTTGAAATATCATGTTCATGAGAATGGGACAGATGGACAACCTGAAAATGTAAGGCATCCAGCCGTGGCTATTGCCGGAGTAGAGGCCTAAAAAGAGACTGTGTATTGGTGTTATCGCAATACTGGAATTTCTAACCTCTACACAGCACCTTGAGAACATCAATACTTAATGCCATTTTCAATACCACAGGGAAAATTGACAGTGAGGACATGAATTTTATTTTTCTATTGAAAGATAAATTTAACAAGTGTATACCTTGGCAACAATGACTTTTTTTTCTTCGTTAATAGCAGAGAAGAGCAGAATGACTAGTAAACATGAGCAATAAGAGACAGCCAGATGCGCAGCAGGTATAGATGTACTGATATTGCAAAAAATGAGTACTGAAACCCTTTTGAATATTCAGTTTGTAGATACATGGATAACACTACTGTAGAGACAGTATGCACAGGCTAGTTAATAACATGTCGGGCAAGAAATCCAAAGTGTGGGATCATTTTGAGAAGGTGAAGGACGAACCCAAGGTGATATGTAAACTCGTCTTCATTGGTCGACTACAAACATGGCGTATCATCTGAAACGTGTAAGTAGCTACTTGCCCATTAGCCACTAGCACAAACATTACTGCTTTGCTGACAGCGTCATTAACAGGCGGCTCGCTCAGTGTGTGACGTGCACTTGTAGATAAAATATAGGCCTATATTAATGAAGGTTCATTAGTACGGTTTGTATTTCTCTGTAATGTAGCACAGTGTTAACAATGTTACTGATACTATACTTTCTCACAGCTTCAACTCAAACCCGCCCAAAATATGTAATTTAATAATTAAATTAATATCTTAAACATGCAGGCAACTGGTCAACTAATGGCCCTAAATGACGACTATTGGTTGAGTAAGAAAAATCTTAGTCGGACTGTTCTGGTTGTTCTGTTGTTGCCTTTATCCAGTTAGTCATTACATCTACATAACTGATGATTTATCTGAAATCTTACTTTGTAGATATTAGTAACAGCACTGATTGTCAACCCCACAATACAGTCACAACTTCTATATCAAGATATACAGTCAATAATATTGTGATATTTGATTTTCCCCATATCACTAAGCTCTATAATGCATGTGCTCCCATTTTTCATGAGCTGAACTCAAAGATCTAAAACATTTTCTATACACACAAAAGACCATTTCTCACAAATATTGTTCACAAATCTGTCTAAATCTGTGTTAGTGAGCACTTTGCCGAGATAATCCATCCCACCTCACAGGTGTGGCATATCAAGATGCTGATTAGACAGCATGGCTATTGCACAGGTGTGCCTTAGGCTGGCCAAAATAAAAGGCCACTCAGAAATGTTCAGTCTTATCACTTATCACACAGCACAATGCTGCAGATGTCGCAAGTTTTGAGGGAGCGTGCAATTGGCATGCTGACTGCAGGAATGTCCATCAGAGCTGTTGCCCGTGAACTGAATGTTCATTTCTCTACCATAAGCCGTCTCCAAATGCGTTTCAGAGAATTTGGCAGTACGTCCAACCGGCCTCACATTCACAGACCACGTGTAACCGGACCAGCCCAATACCTCCACATCCAGCATGTTCACCTCCAAGATCGTCTGAGACCAGCCACCAGAGCAGCTGCTGCAACAATCGATTTGCATAAACAAAGAATTTCTGCACAAACTGTCAGAAACTGTTTCAGGGAAGCTCATCTGCATGCTCGTCATCCTCATCGGGGTCTCGACCTGACTGCAGTTCGTCATCGTAACCGACTTGAGTGGGCAAATTCTCATGTTCGATGGCGTCTGGCACGTTGGAGAGGTGTTCTCTTCATGGATGAATCCCGGTTTTCACTGTTCAGGGCAGATGGCAGACAGCGTGTGTGGCGTTGTGTGGGTGAGCAGTTTGCTGATGTCGACGTTGTGGCCAGCCTAAGGCACACCTGTGCAATATTCATGCTGTCTAATCAGCATCTTGATATGCCACACCTGTGAAGTGGGATGGATTATCTCGGCAAAAGAGAAGTGCTCACTAACACAGATTTAGACAGATTTGTGAACAATATTTGTGAGAAATGGTCTTTTGTGTATATAGAAAATGTTTTAGATCTTTGAGAATGAACACATTTGATTAAATCCATGCATGTTATGCTGTAATAAGCTGTACAGGTGCTTTGTGACAAATGCTCCCCCCACATCCCTTGCGCCTACTGCGCAGCTTCTGTGGGCACACAGGGCAAGTGACAAGTGAGTGGATGGAGGCAGGTTGGCACAGCTGAGCTGGCGGGGCGCACAGTACGAACACAGGAGAGGAACTACTTTGAAATAAACAACATAATGGAAAGTTAATGTTGATACTTTACTTTGTTATCTTCCTTAAATAATAAACTACTTGGTAACACATGACGTCAAGCTTCATTACCTTTTCAGTAATTGAAAGTTGCCCACCGACCAAAGAGCACACGTTGAAATATTGATAAAAGTTTCATTAACTCATGAGTAATTGAGTTAGACGTAATACACAATTTTCTATTAATTAGATTTTAGGTTTCAAGTTTATCTATACAGCACATTTATAAAGAACACCAGTTGACCAAAGTGGTTTACAAATTAAAAGAATAAAAGAATATATGGAAATATTGCATGTGCACAAACATAAAACAGAATAACACCAGTGAGAACAATTACATATGTAAAAAGATTATAAAATAAATAAATATTAAAACCACTAACAACAACCACAGTTTATTGAAAACATGTACATCTTAACATTTGTCTTAAAGGTTTCAATTAAAGGGGAGAATTTTACTTTTAAGAGTGGAAGATTATTCCAGAGCTTCGGAGCAGCTACCACAAAGTCAGTATCTCCTTTACATACCAGCCACAACTAAAAGACATTGTTCTGAAGATCTACGGGTGCTTTCAGACCTAGAGTTGTCTTGCTTTGGTCTGAATCAGGGACTGATTTTGTTCCGGAGCAGACCAGATAAAATGCTTTGCATGAGAAAGCTTCCATGCGGGAAAAATCCAGGAAGAAAACAAAACATTGAAGAAGAGAACACTTGCAAGATAAATGTGACACTTTCTAATGTCACAATGGAGGGACAACTACGCAGGTTGATTTTAGCGCTGCTCATCGTGGACTATATTGCTGCCATTGTTCATTTTAGTCAAACCATACAGTTTGAAAACAAGGCTCGGCTCCAACTAGAAAACAATGTTTTGATGCATTGTAAGCGCTGAATGCCCATATTAACCCCCAAACCTTTGTTTGGTATGCATTTTAATTACTCTTAACTATTTGGGATCAGCAGGATCCGATGATAAAACTAAATACTATCAATGATAATTAGGTCCCACTGTCCTCAAAAAAGATAATAATAAAGTCCCAATGTCCTCAAATTAGTTCTTCCTAATTAACAATGTCTTAGCTTGTTACTGTTGCTAACATTGATCAAATTTGTTGCCATATCAAACTACAAACATTATTCATTATTAATAAGTTTCAACCATAAAATGTGATCAGGTTTTGGACCTTGTCCATTTTTGTGTTGGGATCGACTGCAGACTGACTTGGCAGAGATGGCTGCCATCTTGTTTTTACATGGATTAGTATATTGTGCTTTTACTACTAGTGTTGTCACAGTACCAAAATTGGGACCCACGGTACGATACCAGTGAAAGTATCACCGTTCCAAGTGGTATCATAATACCACAGCAAAAATGTGGCAAATGTGCCTTTTGTCATTTATAAAAAGATAAATCACTTTTCTATAATACAGCAATGATATTTCAATGGAATAAATAACTTATGGACTCATTCATACTTCAAAAACACCATCAATAAGTGATTAGCATGGGGGGATCGAAATAAAATAAACAAATGAAATAAAAATCCACCAGTCACCCTCCTCCCTGACAAGTTAAGAACAGACCCTAAGGTGCGGTGAAGTTTGTGGACCGTTACCTGCCACAAAGAGAGAAATGTCGCCGGTAAGCTGTTATCTTGTGCCACGGAGCACTATGGCTTCCGCTGTATTCCTGTCTGTGACCCCCGTTCAGTCCACAACCGGCAGGATTGGCCTTTCATTCTGCTGCTGGTTGAAATCTGTACTCGCACAGCGTGCTCCTGAATGATTTCTTTTGCTCGCACAAAACTATTTTTAGTCGCAAATGCCAGTAAAATGCTTGCACCATAGAGCTCTGTAGTAGAAAACAAATCACTGCCTACATGTAAAAAGAAATAAATAATAACTTCCACTGCTAAAAGATACTCAATAGCTCAGCTAATACCTGAAATGTCAATGGAAAACAAACTACTGCAGCGGCATATTGAATGCCAGATGGCCAGCGCGTGCCGTTATTGGACAGCGCATGGACACTCACCCTCTTGCGATTGGACTTTGAACTTATCCCACAGTAGTCGTACTGTGAGGTACCGTAGTACTACAGTACTCCAACATTATGGTATCATATGTATCGTGGAGTTTTTTCTTCTTCAACAGGTCTAAGTTAAGTACAATTAAGTATAAGTTCAAGTAAATTCAAATGTGATGTCCTCATCTGAGGACATAGGGTCTCAGGAGGTCAAGGCAGTACAGGAGGAAGCTCACATTAATATTCCTCTAGGACTGTAATTCAGCATACATATGAAGTCCTTCCCCTAACTACACCATCAACGACCAATTTTTTTATTAGCATAAACACATAAGTTGTGCACATCTTACCTAACAATAGGTAAGGATATGAGTATTAATAAAGCTGAAACACTGTAAATGTCTGTCTTTACAGGAAGGGCATGTGCACCCTCTAACATTAAGATGGATCTAAATATGTCATGCAACTATTTTATAACAATCATAATAGTTGAGAGCACTTATCAAGCAAGAGGCACACTCCTCTGAAGAGTTGGGAACATCACAGGACATAAACATAATCAGGTGCATGTGATAGAAAAACAAAATTGTTCTGAAATATACTGAAGAGAAAAGCAAACATAATGTTCAAATGCAAATGTGGAGGGTGTCAGCATGTGCACAACACGGACTGAACACGGATGGAAATTAGTATGGAGCCCACTGCTTGTAGAAAATTAAGACTGTACTATGATTCTTTCTACCTTGTCGTTCCCATAGAAACAACATGGTCAGGAGACTTTAATATGATGAACAACAAAGTGGGATAGCAGCAGTCCACGCACCCTCATTCAAATTCTAATACATTTATTTTCAACAATTTCCTGACAGAATTATGCTCTGCAAGAGGTCTCAATAAAATAAAAGCTAATCTGGATGCACATAAATAAATAGGTGTTCACAAACACGCAGGGATCTGCACAACAAACAATACTATCAGAGCTTTCATTTGCACCATACTTTGTGGTCTATAGTGCCGGGGCAGGTGTTTACTGCAGGTATGTAGCTTCCTGCAAAGCTGGTACATGAAATGATCGTTTTATTGTTTTTCACAGTTTCCATCTCGTCTCTCTTTCTGTACTCTCTGTTTCGCTCTTGTGAGGTAAGCTATGAATAATCTTAAAAGTTAAATGCCATATTTTGCATGCTGGTAATGTGCTAATTTGATGCTACATTACCCCCTTACACAACTATTACTGTATTTTTTCCCCCTGTATCCACTCCAGTGTTACACATTAGTTGTAGCTAAGAATTTGTCGCCTGTGCAGTAATTGCACAATCACTATCAACATCAGCACAGGTTGGAAATACCGGCATCAACTTGTGTACACTGACGGACTCAAGTTGCGAACATAATTAAGTCCTTTTATACAACACAACCAGAACACAGAACACATTCAGCCTTTAATTAAGCCTTTTCAGGGTTAATTTGATCACACTCCTCGCATGCATTCATCCAACAATGAGGAGGAACAGCTTCGATCTGGATCCTGAATCTTTAAAAAGCTTTCATTCATTTGTACACCCTCGAAGGCATCGCGAATGTTGTTACACTTTTATGTATCCTCAGATGTAAGGCGTACCTATACAGCAGTATTGAGTGAATAGTCCCAACAGATCCTTTAATTAAAGAGCGTTTGGGTGTGTGGGATTTAAAAGAGTGACCTAATCAATTGCAATATTTGGCCTACCCAGAGTTAATAATTAAGTATGATCATTAAAAGCTTAAGAAAATTGGTGTAGTGTTTAGAGAACAGCTGCACAAGCTCAAGTATACAGTCCTTCAACTATTCATATTTATAAACTCTGACCATGACTCAAAGAGAATCATGCATGCTACAGTTATCCGTAATGCCATATAGATATATTTTCACTGTGTGCTTCCACTCTGTGCAAAATGCAGATTTAAAGATTTTAATATTAAAATTTGAGGTTTGTCAAGGTCCCCAACAGTTGTCATTTCAAATTGAAACAATCCTCTGAACATAATATTGAGGAGCTGAAAACATATCCGAATTTATTCAGTGTTTTTTTCTGTTTTGACATCAAGTGGCAAATCCTCTGCTTTTATTCCTTTGCAGTTGTAAATCGTCGCTGTCAGATTGATTAGGCAACCTCAATCTGAATACTATGATGCAAACCAATGAGCCCACAGCACTGCTGTAATTCACCAAGAAAATCATCATGCAGAGATTTTCTGGTGTCCTCTTGATTTATATACAGGTTTTTGTGCATTCACATTAGGACTGCAGGGTTAATCATTAAAAGAACACAATCTCGATTCAGGCAATTTCATTTCAGAGGGACAACTATCCTGCCATATTTGCTTTGGAGAGTTGTATATTTAGAATGGATACTCATAATTTGTTTCCCTGTGATTATATGGCTTAGGCACCATTTGTATGGATATAAAAACAATTTGGAGAGCATCTGGACGAGCCGATGCTAAGGACAGAACTGTCAGCTATCAGGCTAACTGCTAGCATAATTCACTACATAAGGCAGCCCAGCCCTCTCGATAAGCGAACTACTGTTAACTAGCCACCCAAAATTTGTCTTAAACCAGTTCCAGTATAAACCAGTTCCAGTAAGCACTTGTAAAACGTGAGTGAATTAGTTGACTAGAAAATATAAACTGCTCAAAAAAATAAAGGAAACACATAATCATCACAGTGTAACTCAAAGTCAATCACACTCCTGGGATATTAGCCTGTCCAGTTAGGAAGCAATACTGATTGTGAATCAGTTTCACCTGCTTTTGTGCAAATTGGACAGACAGCAGGTGAAAAGGAGAGGAAATTACCAAGACAACCCTAGTTTAGGAATGGTTTTGGCGACAGACCATTTCCCTCTCTGCACCCTTCCTGGTTGATTCTCGGCTAGTTTTGCATTTTTCCAGTGCCCTCACCACTAGTGGCATCATGAGGTGGAATCTGCAGCCCACAGAAGTTGCTCAGGTAGTGCAGCTACTCCAGGATGCATCCATATGCGCAGTGGCCAGAAGGTTTGCTGTGTCTCCCAGCACAGTGTCAAGAACATGGAGGAGATACCAGGAGACAGGCCAGTATACCACGAGAGGTGGATGGGGCTGTAGGAGGGTAACAGCCCAGCAGCAGGACCGCTATCTGCTTCTTTGGGTGAGGAGGAACAGGAGGAGCACTGCCAGAGCTCTCCAAAATTACCTCCAACAGTCTACTGGTGTGCGTGTTTCTGCCCAAACTGTCAGAACCAGACTCCATGAGGGTGTCATGAGGGCCCGACGAAATTCACAGAAGTTGAATCAGCCTGTGATCTGATTTTTTCCACTTTAATGTTGGGTACGTCCAGTCTCAGTTACCGCAGTCACAAAGGCTACGCTCAGTTTTGTTACAATAACAGAGTGAAATGGTGCCTGACTTGACAGGGAAATTTGACAGTCACCTAAATTTTATCGAACACATTATCTTGGCTAGGTTTGCTGACAATAACTTCATGTAAGGTATGCATGTAGATGTGTGTTGCGCTAATGTAAGCTGTAAAAACAAATCTGGTTTTAATTGCTCATTACAAAATCCTACTTGTTATTTAATCACTGGTACAAATTATTTTAAACTCTCCTAACTTTGAAGCTAATGTGAAACAATTTAATTTAATACAAAACAATATCCAACTACTCAACTCTGCTGGTTTTTCTTCCTTTTTTGCTGACCCTATTTTCACTCAACTGCCAGAAACCATTTGTATAACTGTGAGTTGATGGGGATACATTTGGATTGAAAGGTATATCAATTGTTTCTTTATATGGAGGTATGTTGTTGACTGGTTGGAAGCTTCTACAGACAAGAAAAGCAACAGTACAAGGTCAATCAAGTGTTTTAGTTACAACCATGTGGAATAGTATTGCACCATTGCAACCAAAGTTTTTAACGTTACTTTTGTTAAATGTTGCTTTGTCCCTGGCTTCATATTTGTGGGGAAAACGTGTCCAGACGAAGACATGTGTTTTGTCTGTGAATGCTTCTAGTTTTAGTGAAGCCGATTTGTGTGTGTGTGTGTGTGTGTGTGTGTGTGTGTGTGTGTGTGTGTGTGTGTGTGTGTGTGTGTGTGTGTTTGAAATTGCCGCTATTAAGACATGTTTAATGTGTATTTTAGATGTTTTGAATCAACTAAACTTTACAGCACTTCATGGAAACCCCGTCCCCGACTACTGTTTGGAGGTGTAACTGTTGTGCAGCTGCACAACTCAAACAGGTAAGAAATCCCTGTCTTTGCATCTTATTTTGATCTCAAATGTGGCTTTGACTTGCAACTGAAAACACGCAGCCCATTTCGTACAAAATACTGAGATATGTATCATGCATCACCTGTCAGCCTGTGAATACCAAGACATGAATTTTTGTCCATATCGCCCAGCCCTACTTGAGAACACTTCTATCTTCTATCTCACTGCTATTTTGCCATATATTTAAAACTTGATTGTAATAAATCTGGGCAAGTGAGAGATCTTGACATGGGGAACACACGGTCTGGTTGGTGCTGGTTGTGAATCATTAAAAAAGTGATTACTGTACTTATTGTTACTGTAATTTGAAGCATTTTCTGGCACAAGAATTTCCTTTGAGATACGTCAAGTTCTACTGAATTGAATTGGATTTGATTAAATTGAAGAGATTAATGATTTCAATCTTACAAAAAAAAGGCATGATTTTCATCTTATCAAGATTCGTGCAGCCCTAATTCACATCCTGAGACTCACAATATACTGTTTATTATATATAAGACCATAGTAATTTTCTAAGTTTTCTAATATAAAAACCTCAACTATTTTTCAATAAAGTGTCTACAAATAATATTTGCTGAAATGTTTTGAAATATGCTCGATATAGACGTTTGAATTTCCAGTTCCATTTTACAATCTCTTACTGTTCAGGTATGTTAATAAAATATGTAAACTGGGTGGAATTACATTTTTGTTAAAAACATTTACCATTTAAATTAGTTGTATATTAACATAACGTGTAGGAGAAAGGGTTATAGTGAGTGAGTCAATTTCATTTGGCAGGGGTGGTTCAGAGTAGGCTGAAGTGGCACAAAAATTTACCACAGAGCCGCTCGCCTCAGCCTCTATGATGTTGTTTTTCTGCATATTTTTTCTGGACCAGCTCTACCAGAGGGATGTGTACGGGGTCCACTGCAAACTTTGGCAACATCGTGACTCTCAGGTCAATATGTTCTCTGTCCAACATGTGCTTTGGCCACTTTCAGTCAAGCACAAGGAGTGTTTTGCTGCTGCACCCTTGCTTCCCTTTCTTTCACTCAGCTTGAGCAAGAAAGGAGGTTAATTTGGTTTTCTGAGCATATAAAGCCCCTCAGTCTCTGATGTGTCTTTCTGAGTAGTCACAACCAACGTCAACTGAAATCGTTCCTCAGCTAACACCTTGTTTACACCAGCCGCATATCAAAAACATCCCATCAGCACCACATCAGCAGCAGCTGCACTCGTCCGTCAGTGTCGTTTCAATCACAGCACTGTTGTGTCTGCAGAAATGAGCCACACCCCGATACACAATCAATGTAGCTACATGCACAAGGGAATGAATGGTTCCCAGTTATGCACGCAAAGCAGTGTTTAGGTATGAGGCTGCACCTCGTTGCCCCTGATGATCTGAGGCTGCTGGGACTCCCACTCCTCAGGGGAAATCACAGCCTACAGTTGGGTGCTGGTTGGCGGTGGTGATGATGAAATGATCTTGTATTAAACAACAACAGCTGCATTAGCATTGTTTACAAGCTGAGAAGTGAAGCACCGTATAATCAGACTACCTTACTGCAAAAAGCACATTAGATAAGTGCTGCAAAAAGAAGAGTGAAAGAGTAGGAGTAGAATTTTGTTCTCCTGAACTCGTTTCAGTCCATCAGATAATCCTGACTTTTAGCTTTCGCTTTCAGTTAATGCTGTTGTTCATTTTTGATCTGACTTTGGTTATTCATGCAGCATTGGCAGCAGGATGTTCTGTGCTTCAGGTCAAGTAACCTGTACAACAGCTAAGTAAAGATGCACAAAAGCCCATAAAATTCTTACTCCATTTCAATCTCGAGCCTTATTCTTGAACTACAGAAACAAGTTTTAAAAGAAACCCCATGAATTACGCTTATGTGTCATTCATTTGCACATATTTGCACATCAATGCAATAGGAATAGGCAATGTTTAGTGTCTTTAGATTGCTTGTTTGGACCAATCGACAGTCAAAAACGAAAAGATTTTCAATTGAGGATATCAAAAAGCAGCAAATCCTCACATTTGACGAGCCTGAATGAAGAATCAATTATTTTAATTGCTGCTGATAATTTTTAGACGAATCATTCATGTTTTTCAGCGTTGCAAAATAGCTGCATGTGAGAATAATTCTTAGGAGAAAATGCTGTTGAGAAAAGGTTGTTTAAAAGTTTGGTTCAGATTTGTTTAAATTTGACCTTCAGGAACATAATCTTCGTCCTTGTGGGACTTTGGACCCCCTCATCCATGGTAGTTTTTCTATTTTGACTTAGGCAGGCTGTGGAGTTGATAAAGACTCACAGCTCGGTCCGATGGGACACTGAAGGGCAGGATAGGGCAGAGGTGCTTCCCGGCTTGCCCTCTGTCTCTCATTCCTCCCCCTACTTAGATCAATAACAAGCTCCTTAGCCACAGGTGCTCTCCAGGGAGACAGACCGAGAGCCTTCCCTCCTCAGCTCTCAGCTCATTGTCTGTTGCTAACTCTGGCAGAGCCACGCATTCAAGCCTGACCGATGCACACAGCCTGCAGCCCTCTGAGGAGACGGAACATACAGTATGCAGGGTATACACAGAGCCTTTTGTCCAAATGTGGACATGCATGCATGCACACTTCACATCCAAATCCCTCTCTCTCGCTCACACACACACACACACACACACACACACACACACACACACACAAAAAAAAAAAAACAGAGGCATAAAATGATTTCATTAAGCGCAGTGAACACATTTTTGTGACATCTCTAACACTAGAGAAGATAAAGTAAAAATATTGGAGTCTGGTTCATAATTGCAGTGATTTTAAGCCTCTTAATGGTAGTATGATGAATGGTGCATAACACCACGTGTCATGCAGCTAGATGTTGCATATTTGTGCGTGTTAAACCATTTATTTCAGTGAATTTTGCTTTTTTTTTTTAAACACAGTATTATCAGGCACATTAATACTATTAATTATTTCATATCAAGATGGATTAGATGTTATTCACTTTACTTGTGCTTTTAAGTACAGCTTAAATACTAATTTGACAGTGGAAATGTATTTTGCAGATATGAGCCTTCTGTCGGACACAACATTCAAACTGCACAAATGGTCAAATAAACATTATAAAGTTCATACACACAAATACATAAATGTCTAAAGAGTTTTTTATGTCTGAGACAACAACGCCAATTGTGCAAATTACGTATTACTAATTTTTTAAATATGAAATCAAATATCCTAAATTAAAGTTATCTTTATAATATGGCTAGTGTGAGTTTAACAGTTGTAATTAACTACGCCCTTTTTAATCCATGTTTCTGTCTTGTTCAGTGGTACACGACAATACACTTGACCTTCATCTAACATCACGTCTACTAACCTGACTTGACCTCTCTCCACAGGCCGGCCCTGGACATGGTGAGTGCCTGCTGTGCCTCCTTGTTACTGTCTTACTTATACAGTCCTACATAGGCCTGATAGCCTTCTCAGCATTCATGACTTTCTTATCTTGTATACTTGAAAATCCACATTTCTCATTTCTCTGCTTTATACTATTTCAGTTTCTCCTAGTTCGGATGGTCCATCCACCAAAAAATGACAACTTCTCCTGAGACTTCTGACTTAAAATGCCTGCTACAACGCAGCTAACTTTTATTCACCACCCACCAGCCCAACTTCCACACTACTGTCATTCATTTTAGATTGACTACTGGGACTGTGGGTTTACCTTACCATTTACTGTATGCCTGTTGCCCCTGCTTTTACATTTACAGTATATTCCCACCTGTATGCATTATGCTGTCACATGTGCAAAGAAAACTGGGGCTGCTCCTTGTCAAGATTTGACTCGTCAGTAGAAGACCCCTGAGTCGACTGCACTCTGTCAGACAGCGTGCATTCTACTTCTGGTGATGTTTCAGTCCCCAGATGTAACTGCAGACTGAGCGCTCCTCGCTTTCACGCTGCTCTCTGGTACAGGCAGCTGCAGACCCAGACCCAGGGTGAGGCTGAGTGAGATGGAGGCAGCTGCCTGGAGGAAGAGAGGCCCGGTCAGGCCCTGAGATAACGTGGTGTTCTGCCCTCTGCTAAGACGCGGTGAATTTACAGCTCGCAGCAACTTAATAGGAGGCAGTCTCTGGCTTTTGCTTGATATCTACTGTCGACAAAAAAATGCTGTTGCACATTTAGAATCTGTCATTAGTGTAGTTAACAGGCATTAGCTCGGAGGGGTACCAGCCGCGTTCAAACAATCTATGTGAAAAAAGGAGCAAATAATGGAATAGATGCATTGAAAAGCCAAATCTGATTCGACTGAGTAGTGAGTACAGCCACAACACAAAAAAATCATGTTATGCTTTGACTCTGTTCACTCAGATTCTACTGGGGATTTGTTTTAACGTTAATAAAAAAAACATACAGTTGTTTTGACCTTGTTGAGAAAGAAAAATTCTGTGAGGCCTTACACTTTTGTAATCTGTAAATATTTTACATACAATGCTACAATGGAAAGAAACTGGAAGAGCCTAAAAGACTACTAATAATAGGCCCCTTTTCCAGTGGATCAAACACACACTTACACCCACTAACATCTGGCTTTTGTATTTAATGAGAAACTTTACAACTGGCATTCTCTTCCGCCTCAAATTACTTTGCAGTAGTCACAGGTATTTATCAGCTCCAGGAACGATCAGCTCCAATCATCAGTGATGGTAATATGACACTAGGTGGCGACACTACTTGTAGCTCTTTTGCTGGCACAATGCAATGACAAGCAGCCACAAATTACTGTCCGTCTCTATCCAAGCAGCATTCAAACATTGTCCAAAATTTGAGAGAGTTTGAGAGAGAGATGGCATAAGGCCCTGACCACACAGAAAGTGTTTTAGCAGCAGGAGGCAGCTTTTTGTACCTGTTTTTTTCTTCCATTCAAATAAACACAAGACGTTTGTGGTCTGTAAAGGATTAGAACTCAATGAATAACGTCCTAAGTCCTATGATAAGCTATTATGGAAAGGTTTAACTATACAGACTAATGAGCAGTGATAACCAACACATCTTTGGGGTCATCAGGTGGGAACCTCCTTTCACCAGTGTTTCGTCTGGTTGGTCCCATGACACCTCCAGGAGGCTAGACAGTGACCTCTGGCGTCCCATCTGGCATGACACTTGTCTAATGCCAGGTCTCACTGCTCCCCGCACCAACCCAACAACCGCCTTTACCTTACTTACACATGGCTTTCTCAGCCCAAACAGCACTGCAAGCTTCAACAAACCCAGACTCCATTCATGCGAGCTCCAGGTAGAAACAGTGCTGATACTACCTTTCCTGGCACATTCACCATACTATATTTTTATTAATGAGAATTAAGCTTTTTGCATTGCTATGAGTCTCATATTTCAGCGCTCTAGGAACCTGGTGTTTTAACCGGATCGCTCTGAAATCCTCAAGCTGAAAAACTTCATCCCTAAGCAGAAAAGCACCTCATGTCATGTCTGCTTTTTACCCATTGTCCAACTGGATGATTTCAGAAGTGGTCCTTCTTCAAGAGATATAAAAAATAAGTAACCACTGCAACATTTTCACTAGCTTCCATACTGTTTTCTGATGTTTACTAACGCATTTTTCTGCCCATCTGTGAAGTCTAATGTGACACACCAGGAAAGAAAAGGCAGAGCTGTGAACACCGGTCCGGTTTACTGGTAATGGGAAAGCAGTTTATTGCCAATTTTCACCTATATTTTAATCCCGTGTTTAAAAATCCCACATACATACATGTGGTAATTTTGGTGGGGAAATGTTATCATTGAATGTGCTAAAACACATGCATGTTTCCCAAGCGATATTTGGGGTTAATAGAGGGGTTCACTGTGAAACTACTTTTTCATCCAACATTATTTAGAAAACATCTGTGGAAAATTACAGATAGGAAAAATGTAAATATTCATTTAAATCCTGTATCTGCTCAGATTCATGCTGTCATTCTCTCAGTACTATATTGATGTAGAGTTTTCCGTGAGAAATTCAGCATGGAGTAAAGTAATATAGTATAGAGCTGGCAGATTTGACAACCTCTTGCTCCTCAATACAAGGAAGAAATTCATGAGCTACCACAGATGGGATGGAAATGACCTCTGTGCACAAGTCAGGCAGGGTTATATTGCACATGAACACCTTCAAATCACAACTCATGTCCTGTAGAAATGCCAAGAGGAAAGATGAAGAAAGAAGTGTGATAGAGGGGGGGTAAATGAAGAGGGCAGGTTAAGGCTGCTGTCTTGCATTACCTCCAATAAATTGAAACTGGTTGCTATATATTATGTGTTTGATCATCTCGGTAATTACGGAGCCAAACGTTCTCAAAAATGTCAAAATAAAATAGGGAACGTATGTATTTAGAACAAATAAATAGTTCATGCACAATATAAAATATGAAAAATACGTACTTTTGAAGCTCTTTTGAAACAACAGTGCAATACAACATATGAGCCGTACATGCTGTTATTTGTCCTTCTGACTGAGCACGTAAGACACTGTACACAAAAGATGTCATGCTGATTCAATATCAAGCAAAAACATTGCCAATGATAAGTACTTTGTTATCCACATCATTTATGCATATTCTGAGGTTGTCCTCCCAAAGAAACAGCATGTCCTCGAAGGTACAGAACAATGGTAGAATAGAACATGCTGTTGTTGAAGATGTTTTAGTGTTTTTGAGGTACTTTATGAGTATGACGTGGGGCTTACACAGGTCAGGTTTGAATACTTAACCCACAAAATGACCATTACTGAATCAATCTTTGTTTGTAAGAAAAACATTTTTTTCTCTCACTAGGGGTGGGCAATATGGCCCTAAAATAATATCACCATATGTCAGGGTATTTTGCAACAACGATATTCTTGACAATATGACAAATTAGTAAAAGAATATACTTTTTGTTCAATTAGGGCTGCAACTAATGATTATTTTCACTGTTGACTAATCTGTCCATTTCTTTGATTAGTCGACTAATCCTTTCATCGAAAAAAATGTGTTAAAATGTCAAAAAATGTCGGTCTGTCTCTGTCTGTTTTGGTTCACCGTCATGGGAGAGTGTGTAAAGCTGCCAATATTTGAACGTAAGAAACTGCAATAATAGTTGATTAGTCATCAATTAGTCGACAAATCGTTGCAGCCCTATTGTCAATTAAAGAGAATAGCATTGGAATGGAATAAGTGATATAGTTTTGAACTTTAGACGCTTGCTGTAGCGCCACCATCAGGACTGTTGGCTTGAGTTTACAGCTGGGGATATCTGGCATGAGACTGGACCTTTGTGCAAAATTTGGCGAGTTTTCACCCATGGGAAGTATCATTTCCTCGGAAGAAGAAAGAAGAAAGAAGAAGAATACCTAGGATTACAATACAAAACCAAAACTCACCTCGTGAGCATTTAAACCTAAACTACAGGGACTTTTATAAAGACAGCAAAATATAAACACGACAGTTAATGATGGCGAGACTGTATCTTTTTTTTCTGAGGGCAGATAAACCTGTTATTGAATTAAAATGACCTCAACAGTTGATAGATCTGGCTTATTGATCTCATATCCTTCTCCAGTCCATAAATATTTACATCTATGTGTGTCACTCTCCAGCTTTTTTTTTTTTTTATTACAAATTTGTGCATCATTCTTCTTTCAGCAATCAGTCAGTAGGGGGATTTATATACTGAGTAACCTCGACGTGAACGACGACTGTGAGACATACCCCAACACCAAACATCAGTGCCTGACATCACTAAACTGGGGCAAACTCCTGCAGTCAGGTTAAAAAAATCTTAACAGAGGCAGGTAAAACATGCCCATCAACAAGATGTTCAGATATCACAAATGGGCGTCCACACATTTTCGTGTTTAGTGTACAAGGCTTACCACTTTAACAAATGTTATCCCAGTCCAGGGTCAACTTGTCAACATCTAAGCTAAGAACATATGTTTTATTGATGCGCACAGTGCTGGGATATGGGTGCTGATTCAGTTCACATGTTACTACAAGAAAGCTTGAAGGTTCTGTATCTAAAAGTCTTTGCCAGTTTCTGTCTTACTGTAATTGAAGTAGCTCCAAAAGAAATACTGAACCCTTTCCAAGTTTTGAATTGCAGTTTTATCAACCTTTTTAAATCATTTTTTTTCTTTTAACTCTGTCTCTTAGTGGTCATCTGATAGAGGGTGATAGGGACGAGACAGAGTAATGTCTTTCTTCATCCTCGACCTCTCCCCTTTTGATTATCCATTCATGCCAAACACAGTGGTTTCCCCAATACAAATCACTCTGTGAGATGACATTTCAGGCCTCCCCATCTCCCTACACAGATGCGTTTCACTTCCACTGAGCCTGGCATCAAGGGCGGCTCCTAACAACTTCTGAATAGCTGAAGAATAAAGATGGACAGCAACATTAAACTGGAAGCAACCTGCCATTAAACGCCACAAGAATAAAACAGATGACCTTTCGCACCTTTGTTGTAAACTGCTGCCTCTCGCACATCTTTTTTAGAGGGTGACTCTGAAACAAGGGCAGGGGTTAAGGAGGGGAATTGGGCAAACAATATCCTTTATGGTCCAGTGGCAACATACTGTCTTCCCTTCACACAGCAATGTCTCAATGGAAGCTACATCCAAAATTCTGAGGCCTTTGGTTAAGGAATAATTAAAATAAGACCCATTCAGAGGACAGTAATCCAACTATATATTTCAGTCATGGAAACATACTGTAGCATGGCACCTTGCCCAATCTTTATGCACAGACGGCTCTGCAGCAGACAACTGTAGATTAATTCATCAGAGGCAACGTCCAAATCTCCATGGCAGCAAGCACAGCTTTTCCCTTTTATATGTTGTGGCTCTGCGCCAAATGTAAAACAGTTTATCCTATCATAATGGTGTCATGTACAGAAATAAAGAAATCACAGCTGATTAGCTAAAACGCTTGCATGTAACATGTTTTTTAGAGCACCAGTTTGTCAGAGCAGCAGCGTGATTTAATTCTGCAGTGAGTGAAGGACAGTGGTGCAACTCCAAGCTGGATTTAACAAAATCCGGATTTCTAATCTTGTCAGCATATTATGCAGATAATGACGGGGATGTGTCCGCGCTGGCTGGATATCCCCGCTTTGAATCGTGATGGCTACTTACAGAGGAACTGCCTCATGAATCTGCACCATGCATCATTCATCCCTTCCAGTTTACAGCTGGAGCTGAGCATGGGGCACACTTCACATTCAAATACAAGAGCCAATCAAATTTCTCCCCTTAGCACCAGGGTCAATAGCGCACAAGGAGCCCAGACTTCCCTGACAGGGGTCACAGCATGTTGTGCCAGGCACCTGGAGCTGGCCACTCAGTTTCCAAAGATCTGCACTCTCAGGGTGCCATGACTTGGCATGAATGTATTTAGTTTTATTGCTTAGGAAGGCTTTGGAAAGGTTGCTTTGCACTCTGGCTCTGACGCAGCTGCCAGAAATGATGAGCTGCCATTCTAGTCTGTGTGCTCATGTCCACCAGTTTTTTCACCTGTACAGAACATACAAGTCTATTTTTGCTGGAGTAGGTCACATCTATGAAGTAAGACATTTTTTTTTTACCTTAAATGTATGTAGATGGCTAGATTTATAGTCAATAGCTTTCAAATTTACGTTTAATCATATTTATATGACCTTGTCTTTATATCAGAGGTGTAAGTACCTGTATTCGTCCCAACTGTTCAGTATATGGCATTCAGTTCAGTATAAGACATCCTCAGTTGTATTGCCCTATGACCGAAACAATTACAGTAAGAACAGTCTATTTATGTAACTACTTACATGTGGAGCATTTATTATGGAGGGAGAGTTTTACCCGGAAAGTTTTGGCAGCGCACTAAATGCTCTCTGTCAGTTGTAGCGTGCTAGTTGGCTCAGCCCCATTAGATTGGCTGTTCATCAATGATTTTTGTTCAAAAGTATGCCAACATTGTTCAACTGAATTCAGGTTTATCTGTGAAAACACTTCAAATTCCAATAAAACAGTATCACCTGAATGTGTCAACTAGTGGAATGGGACAAAAACAGATTGAAGGCTAGTCCTTCTCCCCACAGAGTTCAGCCAGCCTCCCACTGCAGAACAGGATGGTGCCAAAGTAATAACAAATGATAGAGTGTTGTGCAACCACGTTCATATAATACTGTACATCATAGAAAATACCAAATTAAAACATATGGTAAATATGCTTGAGCCGCTACAATGTGCGTTCACCAGTGCATTTTAGTCAGTCGGCCTGCTCTGTATAAACGAGTACAAGCACCTCAAAGCTTCTCTGTTGATGCTCTGGGCATAAATAAGATTAACAGCCTAAATTAAAATAAAAGATTTCTATCATTTTCCGGCATTGCCATTTGAAAGGCAATGAAAAAAGACTTGTTAACTCCATCTAGAAAGATTTTTAATTGTTCCAAACTCCAGTGGATTTAGGCCTACCTTTTATACTCATGTTATAGTTTTGTGTCCTGTGCTACAAACCTTTAAACCTCTGTAGCTCCAGTGCTATGTGCAAAAAGTTAAAGGGGAACTAATGTTTATTCACCTGGGCCCTATTTTCTGATCTACTTTTGTCTAAACAAGTGATAGGATGTTCAATATTTGACATTTCTCCAGTACGAAGCTCGGGCTGACCTGCCTGCAGCCCGTGAGCGCACACTATATTAAACCATAGGGCACTCAGACAGCGTCAAACAACATCAAAATACGTCCACTGAAAGTGCTTTTTTTCACACAGATAGGCTTGGATTGTTAGTATAATTATCCGACAACATAACGGAAAGGAGAAATGAACGTCTGTGTTTACCTTTAGCTGGATTCGGACACGTTCCTCTGCCTGTTGCTGCTCCCTCTCTCTCTTTGTCCGCTCCTCAGTTTCAATGAGCTCTGCATCCATGTACGTCCGTGTTCAAATAAATACGGGAGGTCATCAAATTCAAATGGCTCATCCAGATCCAGTTGGTCAAAATCTGGCATAAATTCAGCCATGACTACTCCAAACAGAGTAACTCCTCGTGTTTGTACGGTCACTCCAGCGGTAACTTTCTGCAACAACTCAAATCTCGCGAGACGTGATATTTCAGAGCCAGACTTTCACTCTCTGAGTGAGTGTTTTGACTTGCCACAACAAACATGTCAGCATTTTTACCCGATTTTGACCAGCTGGATCTGAATGAGCCATTTGAATTTGATGACCGCCAGTATTTATTTGAACACAGAGCACAAGGATGTACACAGACGCAGAGCCGGACAAGGAGAGAGAGGGAGCAGCAACAGGCAGAGGAACATGTCTGAATCCAGCTAAAGGTAAACATAGACGTTCCTTTCTCCTTTCCGTTATCTGTGTGAAAAAATGCACTTTTAGTGGACGTATTTTGATATTGTTTGACGCTGTCTGAGTTCCCTATTATTTAATATAGCATGCGCTCACAGGCTGCAGGCAGGTCAGCCCTAGCTTCGTACTGGAGAAATGTTGAATATCGAACATCCTATCACTCATTTAGACAAAAGTAGATCAGAAAATAGGGCCCAAGTTGAAAAAAAAAAAAAAGTTCCCCTTTAATGTACAGCCCTGCTATTTATTTTATACAATATTCATTTACATGTTGTGCAGCTGCATTTTTTCAAACAGGGACAAATTCCCATTTTATTTTGATCAAAATCTGGTTTTGTTAAAGTGCATGTGACATCTCAATGGGCTCTGACTTGCAACTGAAAACAGATATACTGTATATTGTGTACCACCATTCAGTCCAAAAATACTGAGATTTGATTTTTTTTTTCTCCATATCATCCAGCCCTAATATCAATATCTTGCCCAGTCCCATTTACAGGGTACTTTTACTGTTTTTTAAACCAGAAAGAACAGTACTATATTCCAGCTGAAACCTCCCTGTTTGAAGTCTCGGCTGCTTTAAACCCGCTAGTCCTCACTCACAATCCCCCACAACGCCATCCTCACTAATGACAACTTTCCATCTTCCATGGTCTAATTCTAACTCCATTATTATATCCTCTACAAAATATTAGGATTTACTGCTCTTCCCATGAATAGATTGACTGGATCAGTTGCGAAAGTTAAGAGTCTTCATTTCACCAGATTCACCCGCTAATTTCATTCATGAAAGGGAGGAGACGGGATTTAGATGGATTTTTGAGCTTTGAGCCTGGTGAGACCTGTGTTATGCAAAAGAGGTTCAGAACAATATGAGAAAGGTGGTATACTGGTGGAATTGATTTTTAATGATTACGCCTTAATGACTTGTGTGCAGCGCTCAACGTGTCGGCAGCTCCAGTTCCCCAAATTAATCCCGCACCTTTTGCAATGCTGTTTTCTGTTCTCCGACAATGTCAAGCTACTTTTAAGAAGCGATTCTGAAATTAAAGAGACAACTGTAGTGCTGTCTCTTTCTCTTGCCATCCCTAAAGACTTGCTCGGTAAGAATGCACAGGGAAGATGTAGTGTGGTAGTTTAAACGATTCAGAGCGATCAAACCTACTCCTCAGCTCTGGATGCTGCTGTACAGGCAGACCTGTTATAGTCTCCTTCAGCACTTTCACAGCTCAGCATGAATTCACTCCACTAAAAGGCTTATAATAAACTTCCAACACTTTCAAAGGTGCTCCTCAAAGGCTTCTCCAAGCCTCGGTGAGAGGAATAGCCACCTACTAAAAAAGTGACCACTGTGCAAAACTAGAAAGGTGCATTGTAGACCTATTCATTGCTAGAAAATAGTCTTTAGGGCAGTATAACAGGATTTAAGATTTAAATACATAGAATAGTGAAGCAGAGACCCAGAAACCCGTGACTGCAGCTTTGACAAGGCGATCAACGTATTTTTTTCCCCTCTTTGGAGCTGCATGTATCTGCTCTGCTGTGTGGAGGCTTTTGCCATTTACAGGTTTAGAAATGGACGTTACATTTCCTATGAAAAAATATCCTCAAGCAATTCAGTGTGTCAAGATATGCAATTAAATGACTGAGTTCAATGAGTTTGGGTTTTGAATTTTTGAAAAATATGATATTCAGAATGCATTAAATAAGCCTAGACCTAAAAACTGTAAAGAAATTAAAGAAATAAATCAATCAGAGAAGACGAGTGAAGAAAAGAGAATCAAAAATGCACAAAATACAGTGTATTTAGTCTTTTGTCAAATTACTTAAACCAGTCTCAACAGGACAACAAGATTAAGTTGAATCCAAGTAAATATACTTAACCACATGCCAAGAAAAACATTTAGTCTGATGTCATCAGATTTCCGCGGGCGCAGATGCCATGTGCTCTGCTAATAAGTTCAAATTAACCCAATTTTGTTTTTGTTCTTCGTCACTGCAATTGCTGGCTAACGAAAATGCCTGATGGGACGTTGTGTGTACTCTGCAGAAAACACAATCCCGCACATCATGTCAATTTTGCAAAGCAGCCTCACATGCCACTCACGTTTTCCAGTCTCTGAACTCATTAAGCTGATATATGTTAAAATATATATATATGTATATATTTTGTCCATCCATCTATCCATCTTACATAAACTCTTCAACATGAGCATGTGCAGTTACCCCAGCACACACTGAGCAGGAGCCAGGGTACAGCCTGTACAGGTTTAACACATTCACACTCAAATCAACATCCACAGGCAGTTTTTACTGAATGTTTCCAATTCTCCAAACCTGCATGTTTCTGGACTGTGGGAGGAAACCAGAGCACCCAGAGGAAACCCACACATACATGGGAATAACCTCATGCAAAGGTCCAGCCTACACATTATATACAAATGTTCAACAACAGTAAACAAACGGACCAAACAATAGCCAAGTGATGTGGTGCTAGTTACAGTAGAAGCATGTCAGCTGCAGCTGGGGTGTCAGTCAATGTCAGCTCACCACCAGCCCAAGAATGCACCACATGAAAACAGTGTTGGATACACAGAGCGGACTGCAGTGTCTACTGGGGGAATACTGGGCTGTGACAGGGCCCGCTCAGTGCTGGGGCCCCACTTGACAGATATTAATTTGATTGATTTGATAGTCAAACACAAAGTTGTTATGAAACTGATAAATCCAACCCTAACCCAAACTAATTATCATCAGTGGCTCGTGTTCACAATCCCAAATGACGAACAAGTTTGCATTGTCTTTTGGTTATGGTGTTTTTTTTGGTTCATAGATGTGAATGGGTTCTATCACACTGTGCTTGACAGAGACATGCAGCAGCCACATTAATGAATTTAAAGGACTTACAGTATGTTTCTCAGAATGTTACATACTGTAAATAGGGCTGCAACTAACAATGAGGGACGAGCTGTTAGGTCTTGGCGAGCAGGTAGAAGGTTAGGACCCAAATGCAGACGACAAAAGAGGCAGCTGGAAGAATTCAAAGATGTGAAAAACACATTGCAGTCCAAAAATCACGTACATGAAGGAAGGTAGGCAAAGGAAAGCTGGTACCAGAACTCCAACCAAAATGAAGACGAACTGACAAACAGCCAAGGAACTGGGCAGGTAGCAAATTAGCGAACCCTAGGATAGCAAAGGAACGGCCCACGTTACTCCACCTTACTCTGCCTCTGATTGCCTTACCCTGACATTCTTACCCTAACCAATCCCAGTCCTCTTGCCTAACCCTAACCAATCCAACCAATGAAGGAAATGAGCACTAGCCAGGGTCATAGGGTCATAGGGCACGTAGGGTGGGTGATTCCTTCGCTAGTAGGGAGGGACCAATTGCAGTAGTGAGACCACAAGGTACAAAAGTGTACTTTTAATGACTGAAACACAGCTACAAATCTCTCATCCATGTAATGATAGCTGAACTTTTAAAACTTTAAATTTGGCTGTAGGCTACGGCACAACAAAGTAGGAAACAACAGCAATACACACAATTAAAATAACCTACACGAACTGCTTCCTTATGGTAGAAGCAAAAACATTAAGGCACGATGACCAAATCAACAGAATTTGCAAGTCTACAAAATCGTGCAGGTTAAACGCCCCATTCCTGAAATTCTTCCGGTGTGGTAAGATGCTGTCCGGCACAGTTGCGCCTAATGGAACTGTCCCCGCTGGCTCCCTTGGTCAAGATGGCAGTGAAGATAACAAAAACGGGGACTAATTCATCTTTTAACATGGCTAACCTCGGTGCATCATATCATATCGAGTATGGAAATTATGTGTAGATAATCCAGTTCAAAATAAGACCAAACCTTTCTAAGGACGTCAGTTTTTGAACCACAACGAAGACTGAAATGTGTGCAACAGACAGTGAGGCTGTTAGTAGCCAAGATGATTTTCGGAAGACTTGCTGCCATTTTGGTCAGTTGAGAGCAGTGACAGTGTAAAACAGTCAACAAAACAGGTTTTGTATCACCACAATCACAAGAGTCCTTTGAGTCATACATGTGCACACAAAATATGAGGCTGATGGTTTCAGTAGTTTGTGATATTAGCTGCAGACAGACCAATACACACTCTTAAACTCACGCACTAAAACATGCACACATACGCACGCACAAACACAACCAAATGCATAATCCCCTCAAGGCTTACACATGTAAGAGATAATAAGAGAATATCACTACCATTGCAGGCGGCTGCACAATCTGAGCAGATGCAATGCATTGTGGGGCAATTGCGTGTGTCCAGTAACTCCATATCCACATTAATTTTACACCATAGTAAGTATGGATATTATGTTAGTATGAGAATTCGAACACAGCCTCAGTAGGTCACTCTCACCTTCACAGGACTGTTCCTGCTTTGCTGCAGTCCTGCTAAACATACTGAATGGATAAATCAATATCATAATTGTTGCCGATTAATGATTCATTTTCTGTTGGTAGAGTAATCCATTAACTGGCTAATTGTTGCAGATAACAGTACATACAATATGCAACCATGGGATTTCTTAAAGATAGAATACTGTAGATTACAACAAGAGCTGCAATTAGGATTATTTTTTTAATTGGATTATCTGGTGATTTTTTTTTTTTTTTAGATTAATCAATTTATCATCTGAAAAAATGGCCAGTGATGTCTCTATATGCATGTTTGTCCTACCAACAGCCAAAAACCCCTCAAAAAAATCATGTTGTTATTATATGTGACAAATAAAACAACAAAGCTCTAATTTGGCATTTTGCTTGAAATATAACTTAATGGATTTAAAAATAAATTAAGTTACGGTTGATTGACTAATGAGTTAATCCACTAAATATTTCAGCTCCAACACTACTGAGAACCCAATTTAGTTTTTTCAACTTTTCTTTAACTCATCCACGTCACGCATTACCACACACAAAGTTGCATGTAAGCACTGTGTTTGCGCCCCTTCTCCCTGTCATTCCAGTTTATGCATCTATCTGTCACCGTTCACATCAAAGCAACCCTGATGGGCTTCATAACCTATCCTCATAACAACAGGAGATGTTGGCTTATTAAAAAATAATATGACCTGTTTTATGAGGCAGAAAATGTCTGGAGAAACATCTGTGAAACAAGTTTTGTATTAAATATGTAGGAGCTACATTCAAAATTCCTTTTTGCATGGGATGGCAGAGCTATAAAGAGAATCCAGAGTGCGGGCCCCCAAGCTCATTCAAGTCTCGCCATTCTCCCTATCTGACAGTCAAAGCTGAATGATCTTGCTCTCTATGCCTCCCTCTCGCTATTTCCTCAACTCTGTGGGGATAAAACAGTCAAAATGTTCCTATCACTGCCAGCAATTAGTGACTCAGGATTGTCTCTGATCGTTTTAGAAAATCAAGAGAAAAAACAAAGCATTAGAGGTATTTTTTTGTACTCCGCTCTTCCTGAAAGCATTTGCGCAGGCTAAAGAGTTCATTAATGTCGTTTTTGTTCTGAAGTGGAGGCCTCTGGAGACATCCAGAGAAATGAAGGAAGGATGGGGGAGTGCTGCAGTACAGCAGGAAAACGAGCACAATACCAGTGGATAGATTAAAGAGGCTGGATTTCAAAGGCTTCTTTATAACCTTTTAATGCAATGTTGCTTTATCCTTGAGAACTACACTGGACTGATATTTTTTATTTATCCTCACACAGCTTATTTTCCAACCTAATGGGATTGTGGAATCTATAATTGTGCTTTAATCATCATCAGTGTTTGCACAGTAGATCTGTAGAGGTCGTCTTATTCTGTGTTTTTTGTGGCAATTTGACAAGACTGAATATCCATCAGGCAACAGCTCTCCTCTTCCACTTTAAATGAAGCTACACTAAATAGCTGCATGGTTTAAAAAATATCTCTTATGCTTCAAAATTAAAGTACAAAAAAACCTTGTAAGTAAGGGCTTCGTGACCAATCCAATTAAAATAGGTGTTTGGATGTAACAGAGCACAGTTTTCAAATCTCAAAAGCAGGGAATTTTTAATGCAGCACAATCTAACCAGCCACAGGGTCAGAAACACCTGGCCCAGCGGGCTTACTTTGCACAAATGCTGCATTATTCTCCATGTGACATATGTGAATGAGATCAGATGAAGAAAACCACTTATAAAATGCCACTTGCATGCTTTGATCCTCGCAGTACTACTATATGAAAATTGTCAAGGCTGGGTTTAAGTGCAATCAAGAGAGAGACAGAGAGCAATGGCAGATGCATTCACAGGTGTTAGCGATCAGAGCACAGAACTAATTAGCGGTGTCAATATGACTCAGAAGCAACAACAGGTTAAAAAGACAAAGATAGTTAGAAGCTAAAGCCGAACTATAAGCTACAGATCACCGTGTAAAAGTGAACCACCGCATCACTGCTGATCGCCACAGAAGACAATGAATATAAAGGGAAACTTTGCTGACATTGAACCAGCTGTGTGGCATCACAGTGTGTGCAGATGTACAGTGTTAGGCTTTGCCCCCGTGCCGCTGCCAGGACATGGACCTCTGCTGCCAGACGGACAGGGATCTCCGGGGGAAGTCAAACAACATTAATCTGCACACCATGTGCTGACACACAGCTGGTTGAATATCAGCAAAGTTTTCCTGCTTCTCTTCACTGGTTCCTGCACTGTTATAATCATTAAAAAGCAAAAGCAGCATGTGTATACATTCAGTAGGCTATATCTTCAGTAGCTAGCTAGCTAACCCTACACTTTTCAGGGTTTGATTTTTGGTTTTGGAACAGGGAAGAAACATATATCTTTTTCCAACCTCTCCAGGTAACGAGTATCATTAATACACGACGTGCCCCAGGAACAACATTTAGCTCCAAATCCACAAAACCAGCCCGAAAATGAAGGAAATCTGAAACAACTGCATTAGAGTCAATGGAGCACAGCTGTGTTGTCGGACCCTGGTCTGAGCCGCCTGATGCTACGTTCTGATTGGCAAGTCTGCATCCAGGAGCAGGATTTAGCAAAGGGTTAATTAGATTATTTTCCCATATCGTTGAGCCCTATTGGATTGGTATGAGTGTTACAATAAATTCCGCCTTGGCTATATGTCAAGGAATATGCCAATATTCACGAGATGTTTGATGCTTTGATGCTTCTGCTTTTAAGTCTGCTTGTTTTTTTTCCTAGTCCTAATGATCAGGAAATCTGGGTAATGTGTTGAATGTGGGTTAGCACGTTAGATGCCTTTCCACTCATATCCCCTACAAATGTGCAGCAGCGTCATCACACCATCCTCATCTTATACACAACTTTCTCTTTCTCATTGCTATGAAAGCTGACCAGGAACTTGCAGACAGCACTGCAGTCACCATAGTGTGACTGACTCGCTCGCCAATCAATTGTTGTGCTAACCTCAGAACCTGTTACTAACAGTGTACAGGTAAAAGTTTCTGTGCTGAACTCATGCTTGTGAACTGTGGTTCCACATTATGTGCATTCTGCACGCAGCTGCCTGCACCTAAACATGACCCCTGTAGCGTGAAGGTCCGCAACAAATACACAAACCACTGCAGCCCTAGTTTGAACCCATCTCTGTCTGGTGACACCAGTCTCCTCTCCGAGGGAAAGCATGGCTCAGTTTGCACAGAAATGATTCAAACACAATCTACAGAAACAGGGCAGATGCCTGCAGTGATAGCTAAAAGAGAGAACATTCAGCAAAATGTACCATGCAAATGTAGACATCAAGTGTTGCTCCCTGTTGAGTACAAACAATCACACGCAAATGAAAAATGTAACCAAGCAACTTGTGCTACAATGGCAATTTCTATGTTTTCCAATTTGACTCCAAATTGGAAATCAAAGAAGCCCCACTACCAACATTTAACTCGCTGCTCTCAGAGGCAGAACCCCAATATTGAGACACACTGGGGATGCTCAAGTTTTATTTTTCCTAGATTAGAGAGAACATGTGTGTTTGTGATAGATATCATTTAACAAAACCATACACCGCATGTGTAGCGACAGATGGATTCTTGGGCTTATTCTGCCTGCTTTTCATAAAACGTGGAAAAAATAAAGAGATGAAGATATCAACAGCAATGAGAAATGTAGAAACACACAAAAACACAAGAGCCACTTAAGTGATTATTTGCTTTTCCGCAGGCGTATCTAATTCCATACTGCAAAATGAACTCTTATGTAGGTGGGAAGATGTTCCTATGGCCACCATACACTTGATGACTTTGAAAAGACACCCTCCACATCTAAAGACACGGTGTCATGAGTCACAGAGTTTTCACTCATTTTGCAAACACTGCAGGGCTGTGTGTTAACATTTTCTGCACACAGCACTGATGCTACAGAGGTTGAAAGTTGTGTAACCCAGGCCACAATGTTGTAGCAAGTAAGTATTAAAGTATCAAGTAGGTCCAATGTAGTTTGAGACTATTTAAATTATGTGTTGGGGGAAGTTTAAAAAGTAATTTTCTATGACATTTCAAATAAATAAAGTGTTTAAAAATGCAGTAATTGTTTTGCATATCTTTCAGGGCTGGAAATTAACTTTTTGTTCACCTGCCACTGTGGCTAATGTATTCCAAAACCTACCAGCCTCTCAACAGATTACCATTGACTTAATTGCTGGTGAGTGAATGAGCATATTTTACCAACATTTGGTTGGTGCTTCTTTCCAACCCTGGCATTTGTATTTACTGATACCGGTTTATCAGTGAAGTGTTTTAACTACACTGCAGACTGGATTCTCTTAACAGAGCCATGGCGGGTCTGCATTGTGAAGGCTACAGTAGGCTAAGGTCTGGTTTATGAAATCGCTGTATCGTCACAGGGCTGTGTTTTCTTAAGCCTTTGAAACCTGAGTGAATTGACTTGATTTCTTTAGAAAACATGGGGAAAAAAGTAATGAGCAATGAAGGACGTTTACAAAAAAACTAAGCAAAAAATTGTAAGAAAGAGAAAAAAAAGTAAAACAGACAAAAACAAATACATAGGGAAATTCCTTTGAAAGAGTGCACATGTAAGCGCGGTGCCCAGAGAGGCAGTTAGAGCTACAGGCTATAATGAAGCTAACAGTTAGCTAAAGCTAAAGTTCAAATGACGTTTTCCTAAACAACTTTTTACATCGAGGCTTCAGGACACTTGGATCACTACGGACGAGCAGTATGGACATATTTTGGGTTTTTTTCAATTATGTGTTTTTGGACGTTTAAATCTGGGGCGCTGTAAGCCTCCATTAGGTGCAGTTGTGTTGCTACCTACCTGCTACACCAATCATCCATGGATAAGAGTTTAAATCTGATATGTTTAAAAAAAACGCCAGGCAAGTTTGTCAAGAAAATAAAAAATGTAATGGCTCCTTTGAAAGTCATGGAAGACTTTTGTGTTTTTTCATTCTCGAGTTGTGGCAGAAAACACGTTTTGTGAGGTCAGAGTGACTGTGACCTCTGACCACCAAATTGTAATCAGTTCATTCTTGAGTCCAAGTGGACGCTTGGACCAAATTTAAGGAAACTCCCTCAAGGCCTGATTAAGATACTGTGTTCTGACTATGATGCAGGAGAGCAGAAACATTGCACGCTTCCACATACTCGTCAGTTGTGTCTAAACAGAGAGCGAGAGAGACGAGTGCAGCCGCACACACACACACACACACAAACAAGCAATCTGAAAGAGAGCTCTACATGTTACTTAAATGGAGCAGAATCGCTTGCTGACCTGTGCAGACAAATGTGCTTCTGGCTTCTGGTGTGAACAGCCAGGTGTCTGCTGACGGGCAGCTGTGCCACAATTAACAAATCCGGGTGCTTCAGCATCTGATGTAAACCCAACATTATGCCTACTACCACGGCTATCGCTGGCCCTGACGCATGACGTCCGGGAGAGTGGTCTGGTACATTTACTGACGATTTCAGGGGCTGCAGCAATTTATTTTTTTCCTTGTTGACTTTATTGTGGTACAAATGGGAGGACAAGTCAAAGGGGCACTCTGGTTCACTCCTCAGCTCCACCAGTATCTTCTGCTTTTCCACAGTCCAAGAAAGCTGAGACTTTTTTATACAGTCTATCAAGTTTGCTGCTTCCTGTTTGGTGCTGGAGGGACAGCACCTATTTGTTGTTCCGAATATTCACATCATTGAACTTAAGTATTTGCATGTGCCAAAACTAAAAACGTACATGTTTGTCTATTCTGGGACATGGTAAATGGATTCACTTGTGTGGCACTTTTCTAGTCTTCCGACCACTCAAAGAGCTTTTACACTACATGTGACATTCATCCATTCACACAGAGTCACACACTGGTGGCTGAGGCTACTGTACATAGTGCCACCTCCTACTCAGTAACCATTCATACGCCCTCACACACAGATGGAACAGCCATTGGGAGCAATTTGGGGTTCAGTATCTTGCCCAAGCATACTTAAACATGCGCAGTGGAGGAGCTTGGGATTGAACCTTGACCTTCCAATAAGTGGACGACCCACTCTACCTCTAAGCCACAGTCGCCTTGAAGAAGTCGCCATGACCAAGAGAAAAAGACAAACTTAAGACAGCTCTAACTGAATTCCTCAGACCAAACAATCGGGATCACAGGCATTCACTGCAACTCTAGCAAACTTTTATTCCAGCATGGAGAAATTGTCTGCAACAGTGAAATCACTTGAAAAACCTTTCGGTGTTATGCCAACAATAATACACGGAGGACCTGGCAACAGCCTAAAAAAATCAGACTAAATACTTGCACTGTTTATGTGCTGAATCAGATCAAATCATGCAAAAATAATTCTCTCTTGAAGGTCTAATTCGTTTTATATTTCAAATCATGAATGGACATATTTAGAAAACACTTAGAATGCATGCATTTATATGTATATGAGTGTATTTATTAGGCACTTAGGATCTTAAACACAGAGATTAACAGGAATGTGCGGGCCTGTGGATTTTAAGCATTATCATCTCTGGCCTTTGGTCTGCTGCACCAGAATGTCTACTGCCTTTGAGCTTTGAATGAAATGTCTCACTGACTACTGGCGAGATGAAAGGCTCCATTTTGAAGTGGTTAGTGCTGGTGTGCTCGACCGGCTGCCTTATATTCCTCCTCCTGTCAGAAACACTTGGCTAGACACGTGTGAAAACCCCCCTGCCATCCAGAGCCTGTTATCACATGAAAAGGCTGCTCTCTGACCATATGACATTTCTGAGCATGTTATTGTCCATCGCATTGTGTACAATTTACTTTTAGGCTCAGGGGGGGACTCAGAGTAAACAGGGACAAAATGCATTGATGGCACTTCGAACAGTGACTAAATCCTGTTTGAAATAGATACAGCAGCGTTGCCTAAGCATACAGACATTTCTCTACAGCTGTGGAGTTAATATGGATGTGAGGAAACTGCAATTTATATGCGTGACCATGGAAGGGACGCACCTGGGGCTGACTTGATGAAGAAAATGCTTCACTTTAGATGCCATGTTTTTTAATTTTAGTCCTCTTTTAGCTTTCCATTAAGTCATTTTGAAACTTAAAAGCCTCATTCCCACCAAGTGCCTGTCGTTGAGATGAAGAGCCATTACTTTCACATCTGGGACCAAGAACAATAGCATCAAAATAAGATTGTATGGGGGGGGCTCTCTCTGTGCAAAACAGATTTTACTTAGCTCTCTGCAGCAGGCTGTTATAACCACAATTGGCAGAGATCAAATAGAAAATGTAGACTAAACAAATCAGTTGTAACCAGTTTGGACAAAAAGCCATTACGGGAAAATTACCAGATAATAGTCTGGAAAAAAGTAAATTCAGTGAAAAAAATAAAAACAAATATACAGAGTATGGATGCCAACAATTTGCATGCTTTCACTGTTTATTTGTATGTCAATGAATGTGTATATGAACTCCAGGTGTTAAGGGGTTACAAAACAATCCCCCAGATGAAGATTTTTGATTCTGTTTGTCCTTCCTCCACCACGACACCAAATCCTTTACCAAGTAACTGAAGTTCTTCCATCAATGCTTTTCAATATTGCTTCTTCTAATATCCACTTGTGACAACTAAGGTATGAAAAACTTAACTTGGTACTATTAATACCAGTATTACTGCTGTTAATAATGCTGCCGCCAGTAATATAGTGAAAATAACATGGCTGCTTCCCCTTCCGAATGTCACTTCACAGCTACTGTGCCTGCTGTACAGCTATGACTGTTACTACTACTGAGAGAATGAAATGTGTGATTCAGGGTAACATCAGCAAACACATTTAAAATTTAGTTTGTTTGGCCTTTTCATACTGAACACAGTGAAGGCACACACTGAATTCAATGTTTCAATGCCTGTCTCACAATGTCCAAGTTTGTTCAATGATTATAGGTTGTACGGATTTCTGAATCCAGTTTTGCAATAATTTCTCATATCCAGGCAATAGGGCTGTTGAAACAAATTTCAGGAGTTATATGTATCAAATAGTCAAAAAAAATATGAATACTAATCAAATGTTAAAATCCTGGGATTTTTTGTTGTTCCTTTTCTTTTTTTTAATAAATGTACACTCTTTTGCTCCGAGAGTGTGGTGCTCTGAATAACCAAACAGTATATTCCAACAGTGCTCTGAATTTCCAAACAGTCCACTTTTTGCCAGACTGCACTCTGGCACTCGGATTGGGTATTTATGAGCAGACCCTTGGCCTGCCCACGTGTTAAAATTAAATACTTTGCAAACTTGCTTGCTACACACTTTTGAACAATAAAGTTTCCTAAATCACAAACTCACCTTGAATGTGCTAACATTAACCTCCAATGTTACTACATCAGAAATGGCAGCGAGCAATGCACCCACAGAGATGACCACTCCTGACCATTTAAGGAGTAATGTGGGATTCAAAATTAAGCTGACAAGTTACTCTCATTGATTGTGTGCCCAAGCTTAATTGTTACTTAGCAAGGAAGCTATTATCAGTTGGTGGTAACAAATGTTAATTGGTAATGTAGGAACGCCCTCTGGTGGACAGACTGTATAGTGGCCATGGCGGTGTATACGCCTACAATGTATAGGTATATTTTCAATATAAATAATAGGCTAAATTTGAGCATTAAAAATTGTACATAGTTTGAATATTAAAAATAATGGTAATGAAATTCAGAGTATAAAAGAGTGAGCAGCTTAGTTTAAACATGCCTAATGTAAATGGCCCGTTGGTTATATAGATATTTGACATATTACTGATTATAGCACATGTGAATGTGAAAGAATGTTCCAGGTGTCTGTCTCAGTTCCCAAAGGCTTTGCCAAAATAATAAACAACAATAAGAAAGTCATTAATTATATATTTCACTATTTTGTAATTGTGCTGCATTTATTTTTTTCATGGTGTGCAATTTGGGGCTTAGCAATGCAAGTGCTACTGTGGGCTTGTAACAAGGGTTGTCACAATAGTAGAAATTCAAACTTTGACATAATACCGCTATAAATAAACATAGTTCATACCTCTTTCAATACTGTGGCAAAAAGTGGGGAGGGGGGGCTATAACAGGATAGTACTTTTTGCATTTTATCTACTGATCTGTTTATTTATTGCTCCATTACCTTTCATACTTTCAAATGTTAAATCAGCAAAGACTGTATCATTTTAAACATGTTGGATCATAAAGTATTAAATAATTTCTACTTTTTACAACTTAACTTGTGACCAAACTGTGTGCGATCTGACCTTTTCAGCAGCTCATCCTAACTTTTAATTCTGCCCTGTGTCAAAGACAAACCAAGACATGCCTAATTTTAAACCAGAGAATCATATCTGAGACATTTTCCACACATGTTCAAAGCCCTAAATCAAGAGCACGTCTCAGAGGAATTCACAGAAAAAGAAAAAAAGCCAACCTAGATCTAACTGATCAATAATCAATCACAGGAGAAAATGAAGTCCATGCATTATGCAACAGGGGAGGGATGACTAGAAAGCACGAAAAAGAGGGTAGGCATGTTGGTGAATCTACCAAATCCACAGGGTTCAACATAAACAGTGTGAAAATGATGAATCTTTTTTCTTTTCGTTTTTTCTTCTTGTTTTAAAAAATTGATTCTGACATGTCACAGTCAGACAAGCACAGGTGTAAATATTTAAAATATAATGATTTCTGAATAGCATTTAGCTGCTTTGGTTCTGGTGTTGTGCATGCTGGCTCACTGTGGCGTCTTTTTGGGACACCTAAAAAGAATGGAGCCAATGCTAATGTAACACCTGTGCTTTCTCTCTGTTATGAAACACTTGACAAAATACAGCTTTGCATAAACTCTGGAAGACATACTTATGACAAATGTGCTGCTAAGCGATTTCTAGAACCTTCAAATTATTCTGCACTATTTCAGAGTATGAAAATTAGTATTTTCTGAGCGCCTTTGCTAAGGGTTAGGGCAAGTATCTTCATTGCATGTCCTCATCTCTCTCACCTGTTATTTTCCTGTCATACTTCTTCTGCTACCGATCAGATAAAGGCACCAAATAACACTATTGGATGCCATGCTGCTTGTTGCACCCATCAATCAATGAAGTTAAAGTGGTCATAAACACACCCTTCACTGTGTTGTCGTCAAGCAGTTTCCAAAAGCATTTTCAACTTGATTTTAATAGTTTTTAAATTTGATAAAATATATTTAATTTCGTATTGTCTTTGGGCCTGCTGAGTTAAAGTTGACAAGGAGAACTTTAGGTGCATATTGTAGGGTCTGTAAATAGGATTTGTGTTTCCACTTATGAAAGTACTGGAGTGATGCCAATATGAAATACTCTAATCTGTAAAGGATGAAATACAACCTTCCTTCTGCATTACATTTCACACACTATAACACTCACTTTGCCAAGGCAGCATCTCTGTACTCGATCTGTGCCAATATCAAATTAGGACCCTATGTCTGTAGGACATTATTTTAATTATAACATTGGCACATGGACACAGTATACTGTGCAAACCTCACTCAAGCAGCATTTGAGTGTGTGTAGAAGGTGTAAAATGGGATAAAGGGATAATATGTACAGTATGAGGTTTTGTCAAGATCAATATTTAAACAGCTGCCTCATTATTTTCAAGATGTTTCAGTGTTCCCCTAAATTTATGTGCGATGGCTTCTCATTTACTTCTCTTTTTTCTCCTTTTTCATTGCTCAAACATGGCATTAAGTAGACCATATTTCTGTGTTCAGCCTAAATTGAGCATCAACAGTCTCCTCAGGACCATGTACTGAGAATATACCAGTCATAATAGTGATGGATAGAGCTACTTACAAAAAGGTACAGATGCATTTAATGGGCAGTCGAACATTTTAATGGTTATAGGAGCACCTTGTTGCCCTACTCCAAGCTCTCACAACACCTCACTGTGCTGTTAAGTGCAAACAGGATGGAATTATAAAAAGCATGAACAAGGTTTAAAGAAAATGAGAACTCTGATTCTTTACCCTGGAAACCATCAATGGAAAAACAGTAAGATGGTGTTATTGCACATATTTTCTACTGTATTTTATGATCTTAAAGTGAACAGGAGGTCCAGTCCAAAGTGGTCATATGGAGTATTAAGCCTTTGGACGTGTACTTCATTTTCTCTTTCTATTTAATTTCTTCAGTTTAACCTACGTAATAGGGCTGGGCCATATGGACAAAAACTCATATCTCAGTATTTACAGGCTGACTGGTGATAAATGATATCTCGGTATTTTCTACAAAATGAGCGACAGGTTTTCAGTTGCAAGTCAAAGCCATATTTGAAATGTCACAAGCACTTTTATAAAAACAGACGGTGATCAAAATAAAATGCAATGACAGGGATTTTAGTCCATAAAAATATGCAGCTGCACAACAGTTAAACCTCAAAAACACGAGACGGTGGCGGAGAGCTGTAACATTTAGTTGAAGCACAAAACACACCTAAAACACACATTAAACACAGCTTAATAGTGACAATTTCAAACACAAGTACAAAAATCGGCTTCATTAAAACTCACAGCATTCACAGACAATACATTTGTCTTTTGCTGGACACATTTTCCCCACAAATACATCATGCTAATGTTATTAGCACAAGCCTATGGCATTTTACATTGTATAAATTAGCCTAGCGACTAGTGTACACTACTTGTATGAAGCCAGTGACAACGGCAACATTTATCAAAGCTAAGATTTGAAAAAATGTCTCTATTACAACTAGGGCTGGACCCAAATATTCGGATATTCGAATATTCGTTTCTATGGGTAGGTATTCGTTATGAAAATTTGGTATTCGATATTCGTTTTTTTATTTACTTATTTTTTTATTTATTTTTATTTTTTGGGTGCTAAATGTAGTCTTTTTGTTGTTGGTAAATGTAGGTTATCAATAAAAATCAAAACTTTTAAACTGCATTGTTAAAAATGTGAAAATATAGTATCACCTACCAATGGAGCTTGTGCGCACGGCACGCTTGAGCGCATCCGTCTGAGGCTGTGGATCAATGCCAAGTTTTACCACTTTATCACTATTCCCTCTAGTAGCGTTTTTTTTGTTATCTTTTGAATTTAATATGAATTATGAAGCCGTCTTTGTCAACGTTTGTTTCCCCCGTTTTGTACAATAAATTATTGTTTAAATTTTCACAAGGAGTCTTTGAAAGGAGCTGAGCCTGGCGTAAAACCGGAGAGAGCAGGCAACACGGCCACAGCACCCCGCCTTCTTATCTGTGAAATTAAAGTAAATAAAAGCTTTGTTTCTACTGAGGGAGATGGTTACACATTTCTAAAAATTGTTGCTGAAGAGCTTGTCAATGAGTGAGTGGGGCGTAGCTGTGCGAGTGTGACAGAGGAGAGGTGCACACTGGTATGAGTCACGTAATGTAACTTGACCCTATATCGATATGAGCGATGTTGTCTGAATTGATATCTTGCTTGAAAATGTATCGATATATCGTATATAGTCGTTATATCACCCAGCCCTACTACCTCATAGTACTGAGCTGAGAGTAGAGAACCTGAATGGAATAGGGGTGGGTGATATATATGGTTAACGATAATATCATCATTGTTGTTTTAACAATATGCAAATTTACGTTATTGAGTATGCAAATGACTTCACAAAAACAACTGAAAACATGCGTTGAAACCAGGTTGAAACCCCACACATTCACTGAACAAGAGTTACCTAACTTGTGTGCAGCAATATGCCGCAGTATGCCTCTGTGGCCACATGATCTCTCACTGGCACCTTCCCGGCAGGTTAGCCTGCTGCTAAACAAACATTAGCGAGAAAATAGGGCAACACCACCCACGGATGCTCCAGCAGCTTCAAAAGACGTGGGTCAACTGTAGTGATAGGTCCCAGCCTGCAAGGTGGGAACTCATGCTGTATTGTGTTGCCAGGGAACAATTAACGGGTTGCTCAAGTACCCGAAGCCTGCGTGGTTCATGAGTGGTTTGCAGTTATACCAATAAATAACTGAACATGGTGTCAGAAGTAAAGTCAGATGTGAGCAACAGTACTAGAGACTTAGTCATATAGCGACAAGCAAAAGTGTCTAGTTGTAGGTCGGGAAAGTTCGCAGTACCGGAAGACCATCTACGGAGCTACCTAGCCTAGCCACAGTTAGCTAAACGAAGTAGCAACATGGCACAGTTTTAAGTCTCCCCGCCGGAAAAGTTCACATTCAAAGCTGAAGACTGGCCTAAATGGATTTAACGCTTTGACAGATTCCGCATTGCTTATGGATTGGAAATATTGAGAACATTTTTCCTTTAAAACATTGTGTCCATTAATATCATCCATGAGAAACAATTAATGAGCTATAACTCAGGCTGTTAAGAACACATATTTAAAAGAATATCATCTAATTATCGTTATCGTCAAAATCCCCAAAATATCGAGATATTTTTTGTCCATATCGCACGCCTAGTATGGAAGACTTTAAATACTTAGATAAGAACAAATTAAACTAGTGAACAATTGAATTAGTTATCAAAGACAAAAAGTTGAATAACTGACCTTTTAAATGGAGGGTTGATTCTCCGCTACAGACAAGAATTCTGTGCGTTCCAATACTCATATTACCATGCTTTATAGCATGTGACAAAAAGATTTAGTGTGTCCCAATACATAGTATGTCAAATGCAGTGCGCCAAAAATACTAGAATGTTCTGCTACATCCAGTCCGATTCTGCAGTCTGCATGCCAGCATGCTTTTCTGGCTATTCCAACTCACAATGCGCAGCAGGGGACACGTCACATCTACTGAGCAGCAAACAGATGATAGCTTGACAGCCGATTGACAGCTGTCAGACGTCACAATGACGGATGACAGCGCATTCAAGTAACTGATGAGTCGGAACAGTAATAATAAAAATATTGATTGTTCAACTGAAGAAAACAAGGACATAACTACAACAGCAACAGCCTTGTACATGGGGCGCCTTCTCTACCACTAAGCCACCGGCACCCCGTCTTTATTTAAGATATTTTTTGGGGCATTTATTCTGTGCAGTTATAACTTTAAACTATATACATTGCAAAGTCACAAGAGCCGAGCTCAAGGGTTTAAGTTCAGTGCGTAACGTTATGAGAAAGTAGTAAGTCCCGATTGTGTACAAGCTGCAATAGTACATACTTTTTAAAGGCAGCTGCAGTACCTACTAAGAGTAAAAAGAAAAAGTATGCAATTCTGAACACACCTCTACAGTATTAGCCTGAATATGAGAGGACCCCAACAGTGTTACATAAAACAAGACCTAAAATACTCCCATTAAAGCACAATACTGTAGATGTAGCATGTCTATCAGTGACATACTCACACTCCTGTCAGGCCCTTGGAAGTGGTCAAATTGATTTTCTCAGACATTTTTCAGACTGTGTATTAGAGCTCATCATCCTCTGCGACACCAGCAGGTCCTGGCTGCTCAACAGATGATTCAGTCCCAGGTGTGTTTCTGCAGTCGTTGTCTGGAGAGGCTTTCGACTAATTTTTTACTCATCAGAACTTTATTTCCTCCATCTGCTTCACAGACACATACTGACTCAGTCTTTTCTTTTTTTATCTGATCTTTTTTTCCCTTTTAGTATTGACTGTAAGTATACGTGTGCATATACAAATACAAAGACAACTATATCATGTGCACTCCATCAGCATTATTAAGAACGTACCACGTACAGAAATTGATTTTTGCCACTTGCGAATTGAGGCTAAGAATTACGGTTCTTGTGTGGATCAATGTTTTTTTCCCTCCATCCTTACCTCAGACTTTGCATACACATGGTTTTCTAAACTGAGCTGGGTGTGGTAAGATAAGGTGAAGATACTCATTCATGTGAATGGTTTCACATTAGTCTAGTGATCTACAGGTGGTGGTTACAGGCCAAGAAACACAGCCATGCACTAACCAAAGCAGGGCAGAAGACCACTGCAAGGAGGTATGTCCTGATCAGATCTCAAAGATCGGTGTGGGGGCCAATAAAGGCATTTTCTGACTGATCGGGATCGGTTACATTGAGCTATATTAGGCTTGGGCATTATCGATTTTTTCATACCTTGCTGAAATTTCACCATGGTATACTGTATATGCACTTCATATGCACTACATATAAAGCATACTCAATCCAGCCTTTCTGTTGTATATGGTTAATGGAAAGATGAGTGTCTATATTTTTGATGGTAGTGAAAATCACACCATAAGGAGTTCTAAATACCCTGCTATACCGTACCACAGTGATACCACCCAAGCCTTAGCTACATAGAGCCTGATCCAATTTATGTTTTACATCAGTTTCACAGAAAGCCTTGCAGCCTTCATCAACTCTACTTTCCATCTCTGCTGTCCATCTCACCTCCACTCTGCTGAGCTCCCATGTACATAAAAGAACAAAAAAAACAAGCCCCACCTGCAGTGAAGCATGACACACCATAAACGACAGTAAAACACAGAGACTGTTTATGTGTATTACTTAGCTAAGTTATAAGCCTTTGTTTCATTTCAGCTCAGTGTTACAGGATCCTCTGACATGGTGTTTGACCACTGAGTGCTGAGGAGTCGAGAACAACCACATTCATCATTCCTCCGCAAGTGCAACAAAAGCTCTGCCAGCAAAAAGCCAATAAGAGTAATTTATAAAAGTAATCCGAAAATAAACAATGAGAATAAACACTGAACGGAATACAGTTCATTCAGCTAACTCAGACACAGGCTGCATGAAGCAACCAACACTAGAGAAAAGTCTCCAAAAAGTAGGGAGAAATTTCCTTGAGACAGAGACGAGGTATAAACTAACGAAGCCTCTCTAATCTTTTTGGCCTTGTTATTAAAAAGGAGAAAAAAACACTACTGAACAGCCTGGATGCAGCAAATTTATTTTGTCTATTAAATAGACCCTTTTAGGGCCGACATCACAATGACGTCAATTTATTAGCTGGCAGCAAAACACAACTCTCCACCACAGGGCTGTAGGCTACATAAGAGTCTTAAAATGTCGCCTTGTTGTGTTACTGGAGCCGGAATAGAAGGAGTCATGGCTCAAAACTTACATTTTTCACATACCAGCTGCCACTGCCAATCAACGGAAAAACACAACTATAGGTAAACATGGTAAAATAAAGGGACTGGTTGGAAGTGATCATCAAAAGTGTTGCATGTGCAGCTCACACTTTATATCAGGTTAGGGAAAAGTATTTCCTGTTGTAGGGATGAATAACATTATGTGTATTAAGGGTTATCATGTCCACCTCATCAGAAATTGGGGAGGTATTAAGAGGAATACTGGATTTCTCCAAAACGCTAACTTTTTAGTGCATTAGCTAGCGTTAGCTTCAATAGCAAAACCATTCAAGTGTCATCCTCCTTCGTAAGACTGGCATCATCCATCCACTGAGTCAGAGCATACGGCTTGGCCAATCTGGTCCCATTGGTCAGAGTTTATTTATTCAAGTAACACTTGCGGCCCCGGAGAGCGACTGACCTGGCATGGTGCATTCGTAATTCAGTCTGGCACTCTACACTTAAATGAGAGCCCTGTTGCCCACCAAAAAACGTCACACTGTTTTCTAACAGTAAACAGTGGTTATTCAATTGTCAACCAGATACACTGGATTGAGTCTAATAACAATAATGTACTTGAAGCATGCACTGTGCAGCGCTATCATCCAGGAAAATATTAGCATCATATTGGGACTTGGTATCGGCAGATAGTCAATATGAAATGATACTTAAGAGATACCCCCTGTATCTCTTCATGAACATAAACAATGAAGGATTTAAAATGCGTAAAACCTCTGTTTTGCAGATGTTTTAAAAAGAATACAATGCATTCATCATATTTGTCTGACGTCACGGATTAACACAACGTATTTATTGATTAACACTGATGTAAACATCTCAAGAACTCCAGAGGAGGAATTTTCACCAGTTCTGTCTGATGTTTTTGCAAAAAGCTTAACTTTTGACGGATTTTGTGTGTGTGTGTGTGTGTGTGTGTGTGTGTGTGTGTGTGTGTTTCCTGGTAAAGTTATGGCTTAATTGACAATTGATAGTAGACAGATGAGAGGAAATGAGGAGAGAACGAGATGGGAAATGACATGCAATGAAAGTCTCCTGACAGACTGATATGATTCAGGGTTGGTCTGCATCCATTTAGGGCTAAGTAGGGGAGTGTAAATCAGCGGCGGTTTCACTAAAGAAACTGACTAAATCTGATGAGGGAAAAAAATGCATATTCATGTTTCTGTCACTCGGTGCGAGCACATTGTTTTAGTCATAAAGCTGCTAATGGACCCCTAATTAGATCCACACAAGGACAAACACAGACAGACAGACATTCAACTTTATGACAATAAACCACTTAAGAGTCTCTCATTAAGGTGAACTTCAGTGTCTTTGAAATCTAAGTTGAATCCAGAGGACCAGGGGTCCGTTTCACAAAGCAGGTTCAACACACTCTGAGTCTAATCCTGAACTCTGAGTTGATCTACTCTGAGATAGGAAACTCTGAGTTTCCGGTTCCAGAACAGCTGGTCTGAATCAGTTTAATCAACTCGGAGTAGTTTCACCAGGAGTTAAGCGCGTGCACCACAACTATACAAAGCCAGCATCAATGGAGCCCCGATTCCACGAGTCACCATGGCAACGGGGAAGAGGAGGGCTGCGTTTTTCACCCCACTAGAATTAGAAATCTTAATGCGCTCATACGGCGAGTTTGCACACATTTTCATAAAGAAGTGCGTAAGTTTAAATGTAGGCTTTGCAATCACAATAATATTACAGGGTAAAACTGCTTGAATGGTAGCCTACTAATTTATTTCATTTAGGTGCAATCTCGCGGGGGGAGAAGCGCACTTGGCAGCAGTTTAGGATGAAATATAAAAACAGTCTTCAAACAGGTAAGACCTCGGCATAATCTCATGGGGGTACCTCATCTTGATCACGTTTTACATTGTAAAGTAAATATTAAGTGGCTGTTTGACTGTGCAGTTGTTTTATCCCCAACACAATGCTGTTTTCACACACATAAATGTCTTCTCATCTATATCATGTTCTGTTAAATAATTAAGCCTATTTAAACTAACACAGACTTCTACTCAGCCAACAGAAAGAAGGCAGATGCCTGTAAAACGAGCACACTTTTCTCACCGCCCTGCATACAGTTGCCTTATTGTACAAAAAACTTCCATTTACAAAGAAACCCAGCGCAACACACACAATCTGCTGGGATGTGAGTGCATACAATTGGTGCAAATGTAAGCACGGATTAGGTTGCGTATGTAGACGATGGACTGCGACGTGAAACGGTACAGCTCAAAAAGATAATTGTCTGGAAATACTATGCGCGGTCTGATAACCATCTCCCGACGAATATTTAATTCTCTGCGCAGTAATGCTGCACCTTCATCCACGGGATCGTTATCAAAAGGCCATGCCATGTTAGTGAAAAAAGTCGCCACCTACTGTGCCTAATGGACTTCTAATATACTGACTCTGGTTTTTTAAATGGCAGAACTAGGCTACGCCAAAACTCGCCTGCTGACTGAATGAATGAGGAAATGAAATGGAGTGTGTGGCTCTGAAAGAGGGCGGAGACAGAGAGAAACTCGAGGTTCATTGAGAAAAATCTGGTCCCGACCAGGTTAGGTTCATAGAGTCTGTTACTGCGGTAACTGACCGAGAGCTTAAGCTACCTCTCTCTCTGAAACAGGTTGGAGTTACCCCTCTTTCTCTGGTTTAACTTACCTCCCTTTTTGAAACGGAAAACTCAGAGTTTCCCTCATTTCAGGGTTAACAGACTCTGAGTTCTCACTAAACCTGCTTTGTGAAACGGACCCCAGGAGAATAGCAGCACAAACACAGGCTGATGCAAACAGCTCTCAAAAAAAAAAAGGCTGTGAATCAATTCAGATGCTTCTCGCTGTGATGATACAATGCCAACCATGGAGCCACTACAACCCTCTTGTTGAATCTGGCTTGTACTAACACGCCTCAGTCAGTGTATCTGTGTGTGTATTCCTGCACATGTGTGTGTTTGGTACCTGCAGTTAGATTTATTGGATTTGGGGATCCCTCCCGCTGTGCGCTCTGTGGTAGAAGTGGGTTTGACTCAGTCTCTCTGTGTGAAGCTGGCAACATTTTGGACTGACCTTGCAGTGGAGGTGTCACAATGCAGGGCTGTTGTCATTACTCAATTAGACAGAATGAGGCACTGGCTAACGTGACAGTAGCATGGTGTGAAAACTAACTGAGAATTAGATTTGGGCCCGCCAACGTTGGTTTTAATGTAGCGGCGGAGGAATCAGAGACAACAGGTCTGTTTTTATGTGATGATATATGAAGCCTTAGGATATTACTCCACCTGCCTCTCACGGTAGGAAAAAAAAAGACTAAAAAAACATGCACGCTGCTCAAATAAGCACCAAGGTTAATGGAGTGTTAGGTCAGGATAGATCCTGTTATACCCCTTTCAGAGCAAACCTGTGTTGGCGGTTGATCTTAGCGGGTCAACGTGTATCATCCAACCTAGATTCAGCGAGGGTCAGTCTCTGCTTGGCTACGGCAAACAGGCATTTCCATTAGGGTATCTAATTGAATGTTATTGATATTTAAAAAGACATTAACCCAGGCACTCAGCTGGTCTATGAAGGAAAAAACAAGAGGGAGACAGACACAAGATACTCAAGTGGACAAGACTAAAAGCATCATAAGGAAGCTTAAGTGTGTGTCCTATACCAGGGTCCGACATTAAGGTTTGTTCCTACTTGCCCGGCTTCTCAAATCTACTTGCCCCATCTAACTTCTTACTTGCCCTGCCTAAGAGGTTTTTTTTCTGGCTGTGTGGTGCATATTTTCGCTCATGACTAAATACAAATCTATTGAGACACCAAAGCCAAAACCAATGGCACAATAACAATATGTGCTAACTACATTGAATGAAGACAAAACAATATATGTGTTGAAAAACAGTACTGAGTTTATTAAGACTGGGTGTGCATGACTGGGGATATATCTCGTTTCTTGTTGTTTTGATTCATGTCCCTTATTTTTTAAGCCTTTGAAATCTCTTTATTCTTTTGTTATCTCCTAGTTATTAAGAAATTATTATTAGAAGAAGATTCTTTATTGTCCTTTCTCAGCAAATTATATACACTGAAACGAAATTTGACCTCTGCATTTGACCCATCCTACTGTATACACTAGTGGGCAGCCACATTGCAGCGTCCAGGGGGCCAACTCCACTTCTTTTGCCAATGCCAGTGGTCAGGGTCACTGACAGGAGTATTCACCTAACATAGCCTACATATCATTAATTATATAATTATTTATATGTCTCTATGTATATTTTTACATAAATCCCCAATATTTAATTTGCCTTTAAAAAATCCTCTTCCTTCATTTAATTTGACAGTGTTTATTGTATTGTATTATATGTATTAATTCTCTATAGGATCATGTATGTTCTTTAATGTGTGTTCAATTTATTAAAAGAAAAAACAACAACAACAACAAAAAAAAAACCTTTTGGTAAACCCTGCAGCAAAGTGAACCCTCTTCCTCAGAGAGGATCTTTGCCTCCCAGTTTGTTCCTGGCGGCAGAGCAGAGTGAGGTACCTGTGTTGTACATGAGCTAATGTTAGCAACTAAGGACTGAGAGGCTGTCCGGTAAGTGTGTGTGTCTGAGTCGGTGCTGCTTGCCTGATCGGGCATGTCTGCGCAGGCTCTGCTGGCCCACTGGCTATTTTTACTTGCCCCGGGCATTCGGGCAACCGTTAATGTCGGACCCTGTATACTAACGGCTGCATGAATGGATCGAACATGAGCTGGATGTGCATTAAAAACACCTGCATCATATTGTTTTCTGTAGAAAAACAGGAAACACAGGTAATAAAGTTGTTGAGAGCTTTCCTTTTCTGGGCAGCCCGGCTTAAAGACAACTCTAGAGCATACACGGCATTCAATAACTGACAAGATATTGTGGTGTTAAGGTACTGAAGATATTTTATGTAGCAACAGTCTGTCCATTATATTATTCGTCCAGCGATGCAGCACTGTATCAGTCGGACTCTTGACAACACTAATTGTATGCCTAAAGAAACCTCAGAGGCTTTGCTGCACTCAGACAATACTTAAAGTTGTGTGCGTGGATCTAATCATACATTTTAATTAAACTGCTCATATACTACCACTGGGATGAGTTGGTTGGCAAAGTGAAGAGATACAATGAGCTGGGTAACATACAGAGAAAAGATGTTATGTTTGCCATTTCCCTTTTGTGTTGATCTACAATAAACTAGGGGAGCGAATCACCAGAGGATCCACAAAACAATCTTATCACGATAAGTAAATCACGATACAATATTACTGCAGTTTAAAATATGCTGCCATATGTTGAGTATTGATCAGCTTTGATGATGTGTCTAAGCCGCACCATCTAGGTGTTTCAAATAACTAACGATATATTGCAATTAATTATCTTTATTCGACTATAAATCACGTAGGAAAGCTTTGTCAACATGTGTTTCATCTAATAAGATTAAGTTTTCAATCTGTTCATTTCACTTCAGTCATTTTTTTGCAGAGGCAAAATGTATCGAGTGGACTGAAAAGGCAGCTGATTACATTATACTAATAGGCTACCTAAAGCCTTAGATATTGGGTGAGGAGCTCGGACATCCGGAGGGAGCTCGAAGTAGAGCCGCTGCTCCTTAGCATCGAAAGGGGTCAGTTGAGGTGCTTCAGACATCTCATCAGGATGCCTCCTGGGTGCCTCCCGCTGGAGGTGTTCCAGGCACGTCCTACTGGTAGGAGGCCCTGGGGCAGACCCAGAACACACTGGAGGGATTACATACACATGTGGACAAAATTGTTGGTACCCTTCTGTTAAATAAAGAAAAACCCACAATGGTCACTGAAATAACTTGAAACTGACAAAAGTAATAATAAATAAAAATTTACTGAAAATGAACTAATGAAAATCAGACATTGCTTTAGGATTGTGGTTCAACAGAATAATTTAAAAAAACAATCTAATGAAACTGGCCTGGACAAAAATGATGGCACCCCTAGAGAAGAGTGAAAATAATTTGACCATAGGAACATGTTAAACTATGGTGTGTCCTTTAATTAGCATCACAGGTGTCTTCAAACTTGTAATCAGTCAGTCTGCCTATTTAAAGGGTGAAAAGTAGTCACTGTGCTGTTTGGTATCATGGTGTGTACCGCACTGAACATGGACCACAGAAAGCTAAGGAGAGAGTTGTCACAGGAGAGTAGAAAGAAAATTATAGACAAGCATGTTAAAGGTAAAGGCTATAAGACCATCTCCAAGCAGCTTGATATTCCTGTGACCACAGCTGCACATGTTATTCAGAGGTTTAAGGTCCACGGGACTGTAGCCAACCTCCCTGGACGTGGCCGCAAGAGGAAAATTGATGACAAATTGAAAAGACAGATAATACGAATGGTAACCAAAGAGCCCAGAACAACTTCCAAAGAGATTAGAGATGAACTCCAAGGTCAAGGTACATCTGTGTCAGATCGCACCATCCGTCGCTGTTTGAGCCAAAGTGGACTGAATGGGAGATGTGGAGGACACCACTGTTGAAAGCAAATCATAGAAAAGCAAGACTGGAATTTGCCAAAATGCATATTGACGAGCCACAAAGCTTCTGGGAGAATGTCCTTTGGACAGAAGAGACAAAACTGGAGCTTTCTGACAAGTCACATCAGCTCTTTGTTCAAAGATACAAAAATGAAGCATACAAAAAAAGAACACGGTACCAACTGTGAAACATGGAGGAGGCTGAGTGATGTTCTGGGACTGCTTTGCTGTATCTGATACAGGGTGTCTTGAATCTATGCAAGGTGCAATGAAATCTAAAGACTATCAAGGCATTCTGGAGCGAAACAAGCTGCCCAGTGTCAGAAAGCTTGGTCTCAGTCGCAGGTCATAGGTCCTTCAACAGGATGATGACCCAAAACACACAGCTAAAAACACATGGCTGAGAACAAAACATTGGACTATTCTGAAGTGGCCTTCTATGAGCCCTGATCTAAATCCTATTGAACATCTGTGGAAAGAGCTTAAACATGCAGTCTTGAGAAGGCACCCTTCAAACCTGAGACAGCTGGAGCAGTTTGCTCATGAGGAGTGGGCCAAAATACCTGTCGACAGGTACAGAAATCTCATTGAGAGTTACAGAAATCGCCTGATGGCAGTGATTGCCTCAAAAGGTTGTGCAACAAAACATTAAGTCAAGGGTACCATCATTTTTGTCCAGGCCAGTTTCATTAGTTTGTTTTTTGAAATTATTCTATTGAACCACAATCCTAAAGCAATGTCTGATTTTCATTAGGTGATTTTCAGTCATTTTTTATTTATTATTACTTTTGTCAATTTCAAGTTATTTCAGTGACCATTGTGGGGTTTTCTATCTTTAATAGAAGGGTACCAACAATTTTGTCCATGTGTGTATCTCATCTGGCCTGGGAACACCTTGGGGTCCCCCAGGAGGAGCTGCAAAGTGTTGCCCCCGCGACCCGGCCCCGGATAAGTGGATGAAAATGGATGGATGGATGGCTACTTAAAGTTTAATTTATAATAGTCCTATTGATAGTGTCTATATAAAAAGAAATGGAAACTTGACACTGTGTAATGATACAATATTGCCACACAAAAATATCGCGCTACTGTGCTGTAGCGATTTTTTTCTCCCACCCCTACAATATACTATGTGTAACCGAATATGTCTTTTTTAGGTAAATTCTCACAAAAAATATAAAAGATAAATGATATATATGTGATCTACAAGCCACAACTGCAACTACAAAGACCTGACGTAAGGATAATAATGCTGTTCAGTATGTGAACTTCTATATTGCAGTATAAACTAATATTTTATAGAATATATAATTACATAATTGTATTTTATTTAAATATTATATTCTCAAACGGGGCCCATGTTTACTTTGTTGCGTGCATGCACACAAAAATGCACATGCACGCATATATAACAATACTGGATTTAAAATACTTTGAAAATCAGCTCTGCTAATGTTTGATGAGGACAGAAAGGCACTCAGCAAGTTTGTTAGAGCCCGAGGACGCACAATGAGCTTGTTTTGTATTTTTTTTAACTAAAACTAAATGTTAACAACACTTTTTTATGTTAACGACAAAACTCCAAAAGCTACCTTTTAGTAAATGTAATACCAGCACACTGTAAAAAAACGCAAAAATCCTACATTTGAAGTATTAGCATCGACATATATTTATGGTACAAAAGGTAGAACTCAATACTCAACATAATTTATAATATTGAATAGTTATTAGTGAAGCAATAATGTTTGCATCACTTTAATGCTGCAGTTGGTAAAACTGAGGTTAACTGTATTTAATGTATGTACAGCTATGTAGCTTGTGAGTTCTTTCTGGGAATAAACAAAGTCTAATGTGACCTATAATAATGCATTATAATGGATTTGTTGATTATCTAATGTTTTTTATTATCTGAATCTGCAGGTCGGCTGACTAACCAATACATGTAGTGAAGTAAAAATACAACATATCTGCCTCTGTCCTGGAATATGAGTATTAAGTAGCACAAAATGGCACTTAGTACAGTACTTGAGTACTTAATAGAGTAATTAGTTACTTTTGCCAACAGCTTGGAGGTGGAGGTCAGGCATAACCCAACTGACAACAAAGTCAACACACAAGAAGCTGTGGAAAACAAGATATAAGCAGAATGCCAGGCCAAACATGACAGAATACACAACAACAACAACAACAATAACCCAGCACAGCCCTGAGCTAAGTTAACCATCACTGCGCATTTTAACACCAAGGCCAGCGGCACAATGAACAAGACGTGGATGCAAACAGTAACTTACAACTTAACTGGCTGCACAGCAGATGCACAGTAACGCCGGTGGTTATACAATAAAGTTTTACTCACCAAGTCGTTGAGTCTCCGTCTCTCCTGCAGCCAGGTGGAGGAGGAGCAGGAGGAGGAGGTGGAGGAGGAGGAGGAGGTTGACGGGCTCCACCTGACCACCGTCAGCAGCACAGGTGTTAGCTTAATTAGCTCGGATTGATGTCTGCCTCTAAAGTTGACTTCCCTCGCTTACAGCACGACTTTCTCCACATTTGTTTTTCTCAGGTGATGTCGCATATATTCTCCCAACTGCTGGCGGAGCCTTTAGGTGCCGGGTAACATTTCTAACGGTTGTTTTTACGTCTGTCAGCCATATTGAAGAGCGCAGCGTCGTTGAGGCTCCACTTCCTGTCACCTTAATTGTCACCTGCAGGGACAACAGTGCGCGAGCTGAGTTCCCCCAACTTCCTGAATAAACAGCGAGTTTATTCATTTATACAGAAGTTCATATACAGATATGAAGCCAAAAGACCTTCAGAAAAGTCGATTAAAAATAATTTGAAATAAACAACACAATAAAAAGTCCTGAAAGGTGATATATATTTTATTCTGTGTTGTGGGGACAATTTATTTTTTAGTATAGGAAAATATTAGTTGATATGTTTAATCCTGTGTGCAGAAGTTACTGTATAGTTATTATTTTTTATATATATATATATATATATATATATAAATATATTTTTTATTTATTTTTTATGTTTTTCTGAGATGCACCCCACTGGTATACTAAACCATAATTATACTGTAACTGGATTGCAAAATAAAAATAAAAAATATTTTTTTAAAGCTAAAATTTCCTTAAAAGAAAAGTAACTAAGGATTTTTTTTTTTTAACAAACCCTTTAATTTTGGTTGGTCCTACCTTTGAAATGAGTACGTAATTGTTAGCTATTTATTTTTATTAATATATTTATATATATATTTAATTTAGGCTTTAAACTTTTAGGCTATTGCAACACTTTATTCTGTGGATCCCCTAAAGACTGGTAACATAACAGTCACCTTACAGATTTTAGGGGATCTGTAGAATAAAGTGTTGCAATATGTGGCCTAAAATTTTATAGTGTAAAATAATTTTAAAAATATATTTATATAATTTGAATACATGGCAAATAATAAACCCACTCAACTTAAAGGTAGGAACAACAAAACAAAATCAAAATCATCAGTTACTTTTTTAATTTTAGCTTCATTTTTTAAGATATTTTTTGGGGCATATTTGCCTTTAATTGATAAGGACAGCCTTATCAATTAATTCAATTCAGTTATCTCTGGACAGCCAGAGAGAGAGAGAGAGAGAGAGAGAGAGACGTGCAGCAAAGGGCCACAGGCTGGAGCTGAACCCATACCGCTGCAGCAATGGCCTTGTTCATGGGGCGCATGCTCTATCCACTAAGCCACTGATGCCCTGAATTTTAGCTTTTCATTTAGTTTTTCATTTTCTATATTTTTCTTATTTTCACCTTACAATCCAATTACATACTCTGGTTCCGTATACCTTTGGGTTGCATCTCAGGATGGCATGTATATGTTATCATTTAGCTCATACATCTGTGTGGCATTGTGTGGCTGTGGATTCATTTCTGTACCCGGTTTTCATTGTCGAAATGTGTTGCTGTATTTGAGGGGCACAGACATTCAATGTCCCCTTATTCTATCCACTTAAGCCCCATGCTGCATTAACACTCTCCAGAATGGCTTTCAACATGTGAGTCCTTGCCTGAGCAGAAAAACTCTCATTATTTGATGAAACACTAAAAGTGGTTTTGTATTACAGTTTGATTTATATTAGTAGTTTATGTGTTTTACTGTTACAGCTGAATAACCCATAAAAAGCTGCTGACCCGGCACAGAAATGTTTAAAATTTCATCAGTGAAACACTTCGTATCCACATTTTAACCTCTGTAAAAGCACATCTCTCCTCATGGGTAAATATGGACTCCAGATGAGCTGCTCACACGTCCACTCTCTCTTAAAGCTAATGTTAATAGTATATAGTTAATAGTTGTAGGGATGATAATAGTTGGTGATGGAATGAAAATAACTCCTCCACATCCTTCTTGTGTGATACAGTTTTTTTTTCTGATTGGCCGACGCTCCGGCTTAGTAGAGGTCACTCTCTCTTCCCTCATTCAATTACAGACGGGCATAAATCAAGCTGTTTCTCCAGCCATTTTGGGCGACTGCTGACCACTTTATTATGACCTTGTTCAAATTTGTAAAGGGTATTTTACTCTTTGCCACTCTATCCCTTGCGCTGTGTAATTTAAACAGTGACAGCTTCGGCTCATTAAGGTACCATCTGGTGAAAAGCAAAATGAAAGAAGAAAGCGCTCAATAGAGTGTGGACCTCCAACAGGGCCTAATAATCTTCTCTGTCAGCTGCTACTTTCACATTCAACAATGTGCTAGATAGATATACAAATTGTTATATAAGAGAAGACAAAGTTGGTCCTGACAATGGTGCAATGCGTCAGGGGTCATCATAATATACCGATTTCTTTTCCGTGACTTCTTGACCATGACTTCTCGGCTAAACTTAAGAAACGTCCCCACAGGACACGCTGTTATTGCAAAGTATCGTAGCAGCAGTATCTGACAGACTGAAACTAGTTCATGACTGAAAAAATACAGGAAAATCCCAAAGTAAGATATAAAAAAAGGTGCTTAAAGCATGCTAGATCTGTGGAAAAAAGGTGCTGTTCTTGTTTGTTTTGCTGTTGGTTCACTAGTCGTGCCGAAGGTTGGTTTTGAGTTTGACACACATGTCCACAACGTGTAAAGCTGGGGCTGAAAGACTGAAGAGGTGGTGCTAATTAAAACTAATGAGCTGCATCAGTTGTCTGTGTACAAGTCGTATACTGTAAACTACTGACATCATCAACTTTTATTACAGCGTGGCATAACATTAGTTCAGATGGAAACATTTCCTCACAATAACCTTGTTGAGATCCAGGACACTTGAGACAAAACAGTTCACATTTAACAGAACACACAGCTCAGAGATACATCCCAATATCAAGTCACCTACAATCTTCAATAATGATTTAATGTAATTAACACATTTCTTTGTGCATGAAATACATTCAACAATACATTACCTTTAAATATAGTGCTCTCATTTTAAACGGACTGCACTTGTGTAGCTCTTTTCTAGTCTTCTAACCACTCAAAGCGCTTCCACACTACATGTCACATTCACCCATTTACATACACATTCACACACTGGTGGCTGAGTCTACCATACAAGGTGCCACCTGCTACTCAGTAACCATTCACTTACATTCACACACCAATGGAACAGCCATCAGGAGCAATTTGGGGTCCAGGATCTTGCCCAAGGATACTTCCACATGTGGACTGGAGGAGCCAGGGATCCAACTGTAGACGTTCTGATTGGTGGATGGCTGCGCTTCACCTCTGAGCCACAGCCACCCCATCTTAGTTGAGCGTACAGATGACAACCACAACAAATAGCCTGGCTCTGTCCAAAGGTTACAAAAAACAATAACTGTAAAACTCTTTATGTTATATCTAATTTTACTCTGTATTTATATAACAGATGGGCAAGAGAGTAGTATCAATCTTCTTATCTAAATCTTGGCAAGAAGGTAAGTGGTGTGAATTTTCAAAGGAAATTAACTATTACTTCAATAAGATGATTTGTTTTAGGGTGATGTCACACATGCCCTGTTTGGTTCAGTCCGATCGAACTCAAGTTTGTTTGCCCCCTAAGTTCAGTTCGTTTGGGCAGGTGTGAACAGAAGAAGACAAAGTGCACACTGATTCAACTGGACTGAGACCTTCTTGAAGAGGTGGTCTCAGTCTGGTTACAAACAAACTCTGCTGCGGTTCATTTGTGGTGAGAACATGTACCAACCTTGATCTGAACCAACTGCAGTCACATGACACATTGTTTGGGTTAAACATGAGCATGTTACAGTCCTGGAGGATTATTAATGTGCACCTCCTCCTGTACTGCCTTAATATGCACATTCTGCACATCCAATGCATCAAAACATTGTTTTCTAGTTGGAGCTGCACCTTGTTTTCAAACTGTATGGTTTGACTAAAATGAACAATGACAGCAATATAGTCCATGATGAGCAGCGCTAAAATCAACCTGCGTAGTTGTCCCTCCATTGTGACATTAGAAAATGTCACATTGATCTTGCAAGTGTTCTCTTCTTCAACGTTTGTTTACTTCCTGGATTTTTCCTGCATGGAAATTCTGACCAGTCGAGCAGCTTTCTCGTGCAGGGCATTTGATCTAGTCCTCTTGTAAAAGCTGCCGTGAGAACATGAACCAACTCTAGACAGCTTTGTGACAAAATTAGTCCCTGACTCAGACCAAAGCAAGAAAACTCTAGATCCGAAAGAACCCTTAGATACACTATGCTGGATTTTCCGGATACACAGTATATGGGCTCATACAGAATAATCCCTCTCAATCACTTATGTCCCAGTAGAAGTGTGTGGTGTTGTATATTTTGCAGAGACTGCCTGTATTTACTTATTTTTCTGTGTTTAGGCTGTTTATGAGCACGTACCCCCACAGCGCTGAGGTTAGGTTGGAGCTTTATGAAAAGGTAGCGACTGGGTGCCAGACCATAAGCATCAAGGATCCAAGAGACACAGTGCCAAAAAAAAACCGCAAATATAGTGAGGCAACAAGCCAAACAAAGGGAATCTGTGGTTGGCTTTTACTTTCATTTTTGCTAAGGAGAATGTTTTCAAAAAGCAACCAGCAATCCTGCATCATATACCCCTAAAGTCAGTGTGAAATTCTAAACAAACACCACAGTTACTTTATTGACCAACTGTGGAGGTTCACGTCTCACACAGGACATACAGTGTATCCACCAAATAACATGCAGACAGAGATTGCAGACATTTTCTTGACTCCATCTGCTGATGAAAACTATATTATATAAACTGAAACTCAGAACACCAACTGAGTTACTGAGTCAAAACAGTGTTCACTTTACAAGAAATATCTGATAATAATCAGACACAGTGCAGGGAGCAGCCTGAGAACCTCAAACTGTGTTCTATTTTAGACCTACAGTATGTTTTACCTTTAGCTACGAAGTCAGACTCAAACCACTCGTCCTCTTCAAACTTCCTGCCAAATCTGACACTGGTCTCATGTGTAAGTCGCTATCACTGTAACTGGGCCAAGACACCCGTGCCCTTCCACTTTAGGGGTGAATGCACTTCGGATGATTGAAGTGGCAAACTTATCCACTGATCAAACCTTTGATCTGAGCTTACTGCTGCGTTTCCTGGAGATCTACTGCTGATATGAACATCTGTGGCTGACCAGGAATAACAGGGGGAGACAGGCTGAAAACTGCTCATTGCAAAGAGCGTGAGTTAGGGATAGGACAATATAAATTTCATGTTGTTATTTTCCTTTGCAAAATAATTGTGATTTATGAAATCATCAGGATAATAATATGCTTACAACTCCTAAAACGGTACTAAAACATATTGTAATCTCTTTAACTTTTATTGCATCACAGATAGGACGCATATCTCTTTGTGTTGAATGTCCTCTTTAGTAGAAAACAATCTTAAAAAGACAGGCTTGTGAACTCTTTGAAATGGCATAATAGCTTTTGATGTAAAATATGCCAATGCTTGCTTTGAAGTTGATGCATACGCAGCCTATTAATTCAGAGTCTCTTTAATTGTTGGTTGCCCTGGGGTCTCTGTCAGTGCTGCTGGACACCACATTCACAATCATCCTGATAATGGAAATTCACCACCATCAACTTACAGCATTATGAATGTGTTTTATCACTGTTTATGATCAAATCAAATGAGATCTCATCTATGCATCATGTTTGGCCGTTTGTGCAGAAGCCCTGGCATTATTAAATTGTCGCTGTGGGCAGCCTTTTGTGTTGTATGTTGGTGCAGAAGGTGTCTGTGGTTACAGTTAGGCAACAAAACCACTTAGTTATAGTTAGTAAAAGATTGTAGAAGTCACTAAAAATCTCTGGACTTTAAATAGCATGAACACAGCAGTTAGAAGGGGTTAGCGGTTACATTTAGGGAACAAAACGTTTTGGCTATAATTGGGAAAAGATTGTGGCTGTTGCTGCAAAATACCAAGCTTTCAAAGGCACCAGTGCTGCAACTGATGTTGTTTGTTGGTCTCAATCACTGCACTCCTGTACCAAGTATGGTATTTGTTTTTGTTAGACCCATACCAACTCGATCTCACTCTGAAGTCATCGAAATCAGGCGCTTGGTCTGTGACTTCAGGCGTCAGGCACCAACGAAAAACCTGCTCTTTTTTGTTGACCGGTCGCCGTTATTGTTTAACAGTACCTGGCAGGGTCAGGGGGAAACGCAGTAGGACAATAACGAAAGTTAAGGCAGCAGGAGTCCAAGCAGGGCGGATGGGCGGGGTAGTGGATGGGTCCAACAAGCACTGACTTTCACCTGTGAGGCTGGTGTTCGCGTCCCATAAAATTATAAAGCCAAACTGTGTTCTTTTTCCTAAACCTTACCATGCGTTACTGTTGCCTATACCCAACCACGTTAGTTGTTTGTGTGGTATTTTGAAAGAGACTGTATGTAAACTGTAAATTTCCTTTGAAAATGGAAGTGCATTTTGAGAGAAGAATGCATGTAATAAGCATAACTTAACACGGCGTCCCAACACATCAGCAACCTACGCACCTACGCAAGTCCATGACCAAATATCAATATGTGACGAGATCGGAGTGAGAATGCGTTGCCCATCCACCCCCACTAATGCCTGCCAAGAGCAAATCGTATGTCGTCTCATTCCTCCTGTGAGTCACCAGTGATACAATAAACTGCCTAAATGCTGAAACAGAGTGAGATATTGAAATGTCATTCAAAAAAGGTGCACACAGAAATAAGGGAAGTAGACTCTTTAACCCTCGATTGAACAAAGATAGATTTATCCGCCACGTTTTTGCAATTCATCTGTGAGTCAGAACACCTTCATATAATAATGTTAACTTAATACTGCATTAAAAAAACAGGTGAAAAAAGTTATTCATTCCATCTCTGCGAGGGACAATCCAAAACACCCCACATGCACTCTAATGTTGCAGAACTGTCAACCTCCTTTAAACCTGTTTTTTAAAAGGTGTGACAGGAAGACTCAAGGCCAGGTATCGCAGCCCACCTCCACACACAGCCCTAATGGGACGCCACTTATGGCTTCGTACCCCTCACTCACACTGCCCATCTCTAACCCTCCTCTTTCACTGACAAGAATGAAACTGACAAAATAACAGCCCCCCCATCCCCAAACTGTCCATCACTCTAAAGGTCAACACAACACTGTGGCCCTGGTCCCCTTCCACACTCTTACACTGTTCATTACACCTGCAGACAGCACTGTGGCCCCTGCCCCCCTCCCCCCACCAAGCAGACTGTCCATCACTGCCATCCAGGTGAGAAGGTAATTGGGGAGGTTCTGCCCGAGCAAAGCGGCGTCCTCTGACAGCATCCAGAGTGCACAGAACATGTACCAACCAGCTACTAGTGCTTTTCCTGTGGCTGTTCAACATATCCAAGGACATTATAAAAACTTTTTTGGAGGCTGGTGCTGCAGGGCCTCGCAACTCTGGCGATAGACTCTATGGACTCGCTTTAGTTTGCATACCAGACCCAAATGTAAAATCAGATAATATACAGCTTTTTTAAACATGGCTGAGAGGCTTTGTGCAAATCAACTTTTTGTTCACTGTCGACACATCAGATTTCAGACATAACTTCCGGCACTTCTCTGACATCTCCTTTATTATGGAATGGATCTGTGGAGATATGTAGGAGGACTTGTAGAAAGTGGTGCAGTGTTACAGTAGTTGGATCATGGTGAAATGTCTGCAACAACAATGCTAATAAGATGAAAGACCTTGGGATGTATTTCTAAACTAACAAGAGAAATCTGATGTTAACTTTCAGGTATCTGGGCCTATATGCTGTTTAAACAACACAGTATACCTGAGTATTATATTGATATTGGATAAGTCCCGAGCTGATGAGGGAAATAGTGGGGATCAGAATGGTTGAGGTTGGTGTGGTGGATGGTCATGTACAGAGGTATTATCTTACTTACTTTGGACCTTTAGGTGCTGCATCGTGACATAAGGCACCTGCAGTCTCCTGTGTGTAGATTTTACGGGGATAAAATGGCAGATATATAATATAACAAGTATGTTTAGTGTATATTTACTGAAAATAAGAATCATACTGTTTTGGTTACTTTAGAATGAGCTGTTTATGTCTACACACAGAGCAGATCATCCACAGAGTCCGCCATGTTGCACTGCCATGTTTCTACAATAGCCCAGAACGGACAAACTGAACACTGGTTCTAAATAGGGCCGGCTGTGCTTTTTTTGTCCACCACCATCGTTAGTGGCCCCTCCGCTACGAGCCGACCAACATTGGATAAACACTGATTTGTAATGTGGAACTGCTTTCTTCGGTTGTATCGACCCTGAACGATGAACACTGGAGGAATCCTAACGGGTAGTTTGTGCTTAGCCAGCTCGTTCTCATTCTGAAGTCATGAAATATTGCAGCTTTGTCAGTGATCCAAAGCCCTCTTTTGCGGCAGTATGGTGCGCTGCTGGATGGAGTCAGTTAGGCATGTGGCTGGAGGGAACCTTTCGCTATATCATGAAATGTCACTAGTCGGCCAGATGGCACCTGTTATGGCAGTATGATGCGTGGACAGGTGCCGTCACTTCATAATGCAGCTAGATAGCACATGTTATGCTGCTGGACAACATCGGTTTGAAATGTTGCTGGTGACAATGTAATAAAAGAAGCTGGAAAGAAGACAGTGCATGTGACAGGCATAACTTGACACGGTGTCCCAGAACATCAACAACCAATGCATCCAGGATACCTTTCATGCCGTATCTGGACGTGGAAGGTCCATCACCAAATGTCAATACGTCGTCCTGTAATGTCCTTAGCAGATGCAGGAGGACACCTAGCATGTAATGTGTAGATGTGAAAGTCCACTGACAAAGCGGCGATGTGCGACGGCTGGCTTAGCACATGGGAGATGTTTCAGCTGGGTGCAGTCTGCAGTCCTCACCACTAGATGCCACTATATCCTACACACTGTGTCTTTAAAGTTAATATTTAAAAAAAAAAAAAAAAAAAAAAACCCCCACTTCATTTTAACCCACTGATTTAGTTGCCTCAACCTAACAATACATTATGTGCCATAAACTCAGTCCTTCCCCAACAGAACTCAAGTTACACAGAATTTGCAGAAAGAGAGAAAATTCAAGAAGTGGCTTTGATGAAATCTGTTATTTTGCAGAACAGGCAGACAGTCACCAGCACCCTGCTCCTACCAGCAACAAAACACTATGAAAGGCTCAAACTGAAGAATCTACAGAATTTGTGAAAAGGCATGATTTCTATGCAAAAATAAAAGGTGTAAGTATTTTTTATGAATATGTCCATATTAGGGCAGAATTTAAAGTGGGACTCTGTCAGCGAGGAGAACATCACAATGTGCAAATCGGAGGTGCTGTATGGTGTGTGCACATAAAGATGTGGATGCTGATTGTTTTGTAAATAGTAAAAGAATAATGCAGTTTGTCTGTCATTTCCATTGTGTTTTAATATGCTGCATCGTCAATCTAATAAAAACAACAGAGACTTTTTTAATTATATAGCCTACATAGTGAACATCAATCAGCACAAAATCAATTACAGCAGAAAGACAAAGCATACAAGATCTTAAAGACCTGTAGAATTAGCTTTTCATTTCTCAGTGTCAGACTTGAGGTCTGAACATGATGAACATTTCAATGGAATCTCGGCTTGTTTAGCTTTGTTGAACTATCTCCTTTTATTCAACTCTCCTCTGTCAGAATACTAATGACTCCCGATGAGAGGTTTGCAGACAGTTAGGAGACAGAAGTCTGGGTTGCAATACGTCTTTTGAATTAACTGTGAACCAAACTAACAAGGTTGCAAGATTAGCTCGCTTAGTTCGTCACTGACTGTCAGCTGTCAGTGACGAACCTAACAGTGGTGTCCCCTTAATATCCTTTTATCAAATAAAATTATGTGCAATCCTAAGAACAAAATGCCAGGTTTAGGTAAACAGCACAGTACAGAGAGGAGAACATACATCTGTTCTCATTCCCAAATTGTCAAATACAGACTCCTTATAATAATGCTCCCTTCGGGTCTGAAACCAACGCAAAAGGTACCCATTAGTGTTTGTATGAGCTGAAACATGTTGTAACACATGGTTAACGTTCTGAATTGCTTGCAGTCAAGTTCAGGCAACAAAGCTATGCTTGGTTACGTTTAGAAGAAATCTATTATCCATGTGTTCATGCACACATGATGTGTGCCCTTAGCCCAAATCGTCAAATACCACCACTGCGTCAGTGATCTTGGCTTACGATAGCAATGCGCACGGGCACGTTTTGTGGCAGTATAATACGCACTGTGTAGCATGCTACTGTAGTGACGTACGTCACGTGATGTTACATGACATCAGTATGAATCATAGTTATTTTAAGCCAAGCCATGATGTTTCTTCTAAGCCTAACCATGTGCTTTTGTTGCCTAAACTTAAGAAAAAAACAAGGTGTTTACCTTCATTGCAAGTTTCTTTTGAAAAACACTGTATGCATGTAACAAGCAGAAGCTCTACATTTCCAGTCAAAATGGGAGCGTATTTTTAAAAGAGACAACGCATGAAACAAGTGTAAACTGACATGTCATCCCAGGACTTCCAAAACAGATGCAGGAGGGTATGTAGCACATCATATTTTAATGTCCAGTGAAGACGCGGCTGTATTTGATGAGTTAAGATAAGGATGCGTTGCTGCCTTGCATATCCTGCGTCTGTTTGGAGCATTGGTCGCACACATCCTCAGAAATCAATGCTAGCCTGCAAGACTTGATACTAACATGAACAGTAGGGGCAGTGTTGGCGGAATGAGAGAAACATACTCTCATGATGTGTTTGATTCATACCTATGACAGCCCGGTGATGCTTTTCCTGCAGTGATCCATGTGATTTTAGAATGAACAATATCCTAACCTCCTTGAGTGCTGCCATGTTTATTGTCTACATCACTAACTTGGTTGTAACTTGGTGCAAATGCCTAATGTGACATGATGTAACTATCCAGTGTAGATATGTAACTTATGTTACATTATGTCAAAACAAGTCAAGGTTGAGTTTTGGTTTTGCATAGGACACAAACAACAGTCTCCTGGGTGAAAGTCCTGGGTTTGTTTGACCTACCTGAACACCCCGATTTTGTCTCCATGTGGATTTTGTCACTGTGTATAATAGTTGCTCAAAGTGTCTACTTCTTCTGCAGATGGCTATACATTGGAGTTAGTTGAAGGCTCAGTGCATCTCATACAGACGTTAAAGGGAGCCTTGTGTCGGTGTCAGAGGCCGAGAGGCGTGACAAAGTGTCTGTATCAAACATGGGATTGAAAGCAGGCTGGGAGCCATTGTGACTGACTAGCACTAGGATGTTCTTGGAAGGCTGGTGTAATCATGGCTAATTCACCATGATCCCTACACGTCACTGAATTTATTTTAATATTTTCATAGATGTGAGGAGGAATATTGCTGTGTCACTGTGACCGGGCCTAAACACTTTCCTTAGCTGTGAGTGGGACCTTTTTTTATACTCTCTGAGAGATTGAGACATTGTGCGGGGGGAACGGAAGGATTATCGACTGTCTACCAGGATCACATTTTTGCTTTAATCATTTGCTGTACCTCCAAAAACCATTTACATCCTCCCAGTCTGAATTTTCAGATTGAAAACACAGAATGAGTCGGGCAGAGGAGTCTGAATCTGGGCAGCCACACTGAAATGCCATGGCCACTTGACCTCCTCAGACCATTCAAGGAGTTGAGTTTGAGCTGAAGGAAGCATGCAAAAAGAATTACAGGAAAAAGGAGATGTGTGTGTGTGTGTGTGTGTGTGTGTGTGTGTGTGTGTGTGTGTTACCCAGACTTTTGCAAAGCATTTCCCCAGCATTCAGAAGAGATCATGAAATTTCTGGACTCGCCCCAGCTGTCGGCTTGCTTGAGAAAATTAGAATTAGAAACAGGTTTGACCCTTTCCTGGAAGAACATCTAAAGAGCTAAAAGTATAGATAAATAAAGAAGGCAACGCCTGAGGTTTAATTTCATATCTCCCCCTTACTGACTGCAATGAATTTGTAGTAGTAATGTGTCAAGGGTTTCAAGATGAAATTATCCCTCCACTGCAAAATATTTATTGCATTGTATCACAAATATTTTTGCTCATGGGGGATCCAAATAAAACCAAAAATCTGTGCCTTTGCCGAACTTCATTTAGAGCCAAGGACATTGCAGATGTCTCTCCAAACATAATGTCTCTATTCACTTAACAACCTCTCTGGTCTTTAACCTTTGAAAAGGTAAGTTAACTATGACATTAGGTCAAAGATGATCCGAGTCCACTTTTTCCTGATTAAATTTGTGCGTTGCATGATGAAACAACTGCAGCCGTGTAAGAGGTCCCTTTACAGCGCTGATGTCCATCTGTGCAGATGGCAGAGTCTCCAGTGTGTTCAGTGTCAGAGGGCATCTGACACCAGAGATCCAAAGCCAGAAACCATATTGCAGCAGCTGGTTGTACGCTGTTCATCACCACTCTGCCTCTGGGATTTTTAAGTCATTTTCCTCTCTGTCTATTTTTATAGTTGGAGGGAGGTTTGTTTAACTCGATTAAAACTCTGTTTTAATCCTTTTAATACAGCACAGCCCATGAAGACATCTCTGAAATCAAAGTACCAATATCCTACACTGCAGTGGCATTTCTGCTACCATCACTATTTCTTTTTAATTATTTCTCTTTAATTTTCAAAGAGAACAGGCTGTCAGCCATCATGTCATGTTTTATTTGGACGGTAGCGATGGATAAACACAGGGATTATTCCAGTTAGACAGCGCCACAGTCAGGAATTAATCCCTCCATTAACTGGACCGTGTTACAACTCCTCTCCCGGGGACCTGTTTCCTAAACACAGGGTACTTTGGCGATGCACGGATGCTTGATGCATGTTGCCTTTAATGGTCATTAGCGGTACAATGTGGATACATAAAGGGCCTTATTCATTATCAATGTCGAAACTGCTGAATTATCTAAACTAGTGTCCCGTGAGCCATTACTGGGACAATTATGCTTGTCGATGCTTTTGATTTGATTCACGAGGGATCAAGGTCGTGTTAAGCAATCAATTGATTTACTCTCCCTGTTTTAATGGCAGGGTGTGCCTGTAGGGGCTTGATAGAGCCGCTCTCTAAAAGGAATGCATTGTACTGTCTCTTAAAATGAACTAATTCACTGGAATCACTCGGCATGAAGGGAGGTTGCAGTCAGGTCTCTGTGGTTTCCCAAAGACCAGAGGAGCTATACAAACTTCACATTTGTACTATCCACAATGACTTTCCCTTGCCTTTAGAGATCTCAAGCTTTTACATTCAGAGCCCAAAGCATTCTGGGGTTTTCTTGCCCTGCTGACTGGCAATGTGTCAGATGTCTCTTTCCCCATCCCTCTTTTCTTTCCTCCAACACCTCAGCGGGCTTAAGAGAGATTGACAGGGACTTCAGTGGTCAATACTGGCTTATATACCTTGACATGGAGTCAGCAGTTAACTTTGAGACCATGAGCAATAGAAACAGCTTTAACTGTTCGTTAGATGGATGGCGATCTAACAGACAAACTGTATTTCAAAGAAATATAGTAACAAGGCTAGGAGTTGGCTTTGAGTGAAATGTCAACATGATAACACACATTGACAGTGCTAACACGCTGATGTTTGATGGCGCTGGATAGAATCAACTTAGTTGTTACGATTCATTTCAAGGCGGCTTGAGCGTGTGTACCACATGTAATGGCAACCCATCCAACAGTTGTTGAGACACTACACCAAAAACAGTTAGAGTCAGGTGATCACCAAACTTATTAGGATATGCCATTAAAGTCTGTATCAAATTTCGTGCAAATCCCTTAGGTAGATGTTGACATATTTCACTGGATAGGTGTAAACTCTAAACCTGCTGGTAGTGATAAATAAAAAGGATTCACACACAGACCATAAATGTCTGTACAAAAATTCAAACCAATCAATCTGATAGTTAATGAGATATATCAGTCTGGACCACAGTGGTGGTCCCACAGACAGATTGCCCAACACTGCAGTCCCTAGAGCCACAAAGCTTGTTATCGCGCCAACATTGCTATTGGCCAATATTCACCTTATTGACTGCCATCAACCTATCGACAAATAAGAGGACCTTTACTGATGGCAGTGGCTGATGTTTTTCCATTCTGTACATCAATTTTGCGCAGGCTTATACAGGGCTTGAGACTAATTCTGTCCCATCTTCACAGGGACGATAAAAAACATGTTTTGGATGAACAGCGATCTTCCCCAGGACATCTTTGGCATGTAAACTTGCAGTAAACGTACTACTGACGCATCAGGGAACACCCCCTGTTTTCCTCGAATGATGCTTCATGGTGAACAACAAATTCTTGTTGAAATCAGCAGGAGAGGAGCTAGTTAACTAGAACTAACAGCAATAAATGGATTGAGACACATTATGATACGTTCTATGATGACTGCTATTCAGTAAAAAGCAAAGCCTCATACAACAGTTTGTACGATATCCTACACATGATTAATCCATTCATAATTTTCTGTAAACACTTATCCTGTTGGGAGTTGCAGGGGAGCTGGAGCCTATCGCAGCTGACATTGGGCAACAGGTGAGGTACACCTTGGTTACCAGATTATCACAGGGCTGACACATAGAGACAGACAACCACTCACACTCACGTTCACACCTATGGGCAATTTAGAGTCACCAATTAACCTGCGTGTCTTTGTACTGTGGGAGGAAGCTGGAGCACTTGGAGGAGAGCGTAGAACATGAAAACTCCGTACAGAAGAGTTCCCTCACCCAAAGTCTTGACCCTCACACCCTGGGTTTGAGCCAGGAACCATGCTGCTGTGGGGCAACAATGCTAACCACCATGCCCCACAAAAGACCTTAAGTACTTCACATAGATTTACTTAATTGACGTAAAGTTACTGTGGTTATGTTTAGGAAGAGAAACATGCTGTTCACGTACCTTATAATGACTCAAAGTTCACAAGGTTCCAAACACTCGTCCCTTAAGTCCTGTGTCTTGTGACCCATCCACCATCCCAACCTGCCTTCTAACAAGGACCCCTCAGGACCAATTCCTCCTTTACTCTTCTCAGCACACTGGTCATGTAATTGTAGCGTACCATTATATGCGGATGATACACTAATTACTGGCTCATTATTACGTGGGATATATACACATTTGTAGGACAGTGTACAAACAGTGCACGAGAGCAGCCTATCAAATGTTTGTTGTAAAATTAAGTCCTTGGTAAAAAAACTAAATTTGTTGCCGTTTTCACAGCAATATTCGACAGATTTTAAAGAGGGGATTGTGATATATCTTGCATTGTAAAAAGGCTTTTGAAGACTTTTTAAGTTCTTCTTCATGTGAGAGAAGGTAATATTGACAGTTGTTTTCCAAAATGTTATGTAGGACTCAAGTAATTTAAACAGTTAAAATATTTTCCATAGTGAGGATTACTTTGTTTCCCTGGCACACAAGGAAGGATAAATAAGAAAAACTAAACAAACAGCAACAAAAAAATCATCAGTATTGGTAAAACATTGTCATTTTAAACATTGGCATTGATGTTGACAAGGAATTTCACAATTGGTGTATCCCTAAAATGAACCTGTGTTTTAGTTGGGGCGAGCTTGGTAGAATGAGTGAAGGACCTGGAAAAATATCACAAAGGTAGCAGAAACAGTGCTGACCTAAGACCAATTATCTCAAGTCACAGTGAAGTAATGGGGCTCGACCTGTGACCCTGAATCAATATGCCTATTCGTGTAAGCTTTTAACTCTAATAGATTTCTCTTTCTCCTCTGGAATCTCCTTATGTGCAGGTCTTATGTGTGCAGTTTCAAATATTAATATTAGATCCCTAAGATTAATAAAATACATCACTGCTATAACGCTCGCTCACAGATTGGTGGCTTCTGCATAGTGCTGCAAAATGTGACGGTAAAAAACACGCGTGAAACCTCGAAGGGTCAAGTTGAGGGATTTATTAGAGAAGGGTGAATATAAAGGTACTGTATGCAGGGATTTCTATTCTCTGAGCAAACCACAGCTAGTCAAACCTCTCTGTCTATATTTATACGCTACACAACTTCCAATCAAGGTCATCATAGTTAGTGATGTAATAATTAAATAAATTGAATTTAAAAAGGCAATACAATAGACCATAAGTGTGCTTTGGAAAAAAACACCATATGGATTATTATTATCATAATCATCAGGAACAAGGAAACTACTTGGATGCCGACACTTCCGGGTTTTTCTTTAACATAAATTATTCCTAGCACTACAGGTTACATTCAAATTGAAAAAAAAAATATATATCAAGAGGGAGCATACCAACAGCGACATATTCCCTTTAGAATAACTCCTCTACTGAACCATTCAGGATCCCATTCAGACAGTTTAAATGTGTATACAAGCAGCCAGTCAGTAGCACGTTAAAGATATAGCTAGAATATCAACTGCCACAATTTTTTAAAATGCCACTCCTCCTTCTCTGATATGTGTGTGTTTTTTTTTTTTTTTTTTTTTTTAAACTCCCATATTTTTCAAAAGTACGTGTGTTTGTGTCACATTTTGGCTCTCACATATTAAGCTACATTAAGATTGATAAATAGTGTTGGGTGTGTGCTGGCTGCCTGCGAGCCGCGAGGCCCACAGTGTTCACAGGAGCCGTAGTGTGGCAGTTTAATATGTACTGTAGTCCTCCTGAGGTGTCACCAAGCACACACAGGGCAAACAGAGGTGGGTTAACACAATGTAAAAAGGGACTTTTTCTTCAACTTGTTGCCGTCATGTTTTGTTGTTTTTCTTGGGTAAGCATGACTTTCTTTCTTTCTTCTTTTACTTATTTATTTTTTCTTTCTTAGAAGGAGTCCATGGCCTTGAATTCGCTGAGGGCCTGGACGGGGGAGATGTGTTTCTTCTGGGAGCCTCGTCGCACACGTGTCTGGCACTCCTCGGGCTTCTCCCTTTTTACCAGAGGCTTCTTCTCGGGGGCCTTCATGCGCCAAGACACCACGGGCGAGTTAACGGCCGCTGTTCCGTACACCTTCTGGTACTTGGTGGAGGCTACATAAGATGCCTTTACTGTCAGCACCACTGCATTCATTAGGTTCTTGGCTGCCTGGATCAGGGAGGTGGCACTGTCAAGCTACAGGGGGGGCAAAGAAAGTTGGAGAGAAACAATAAGGGTCAAGTCAAAAAAAGTTAATGTGTCTGGAAAGAGGAAAAAGTGCAACAATGCCCATGCACTCAACAAGAACATTCAGACATATTAGTTACATCCGGTACCTAGGAGGTCTGTGCCTCAGCTGATAATTAAGCAGTATAAAAACATGACCCACGCTATGTGACATCTTATTTTAGCAGTTCTTAATTAGCGGAGGCAGGGGTCAGGTGTACCTCTGTCTCTGTCTGTTTTGTTTGGCTGACATTTAAGGGTCGGCGGCCAGTGGGCCTCCTCCTACCCCACACTGAGACGAGTCAACTGCTTAGTTTTAATGAGTGTGGACTCCAGCTGGCCACCATGAAAAGGTTAAAATCTCAGCAGGGCTCGCATATATCTCATGTGAGACAAACTATCATAGAATTCTAAGGAATCATGAAGAACTCTATCAACACAAGATACAAAGAAGTCCAAGGCAGAGATAAAAGTCAAGTCTGATTTTAATTAGAGGGCGAAATCGTACTAAGGCAGTTAATAAGTGAGTTCTTTACAAACAAACAGTAGGAATGCACCAATTCCACTTTTTCCTCTCCTGATAGAAAATCACATATTTACAGCTACAGTTGGTGACATTTATGATAGTAACTTTGTCATATTTGCTGAAACTATCACCGTATTTCAAAAGAAGTACACGAGACAGATAATTTGTGAAAAACGTCATGTTCCTCCTCCTCTTCATTCTGCTTCAAAGGGCATTTGATAGAATCTACCACGGCTTACCAAGAAACAACCAATCAGAGCCGAGGAGTCTCAGCACAGCTGTCAATCATGTCAATTACGGCTTGTGAACTGTGGTAAAACCGTCAAACTAGGCAGCACTGATCAAGTATGAATTAGGATTATATAACTGCATTGCCTATTTCTCACCTCAAATGTTTTCAGCGACATATTTTAGTGTACTGTTTAGCTGTAAAATGAGAGGGTTGCTCTGGCTAATGCTTAGATTTTAGCTTGACTGTTTCCGACATGGCAGCCGAGTCACAAACTTTCTCATTTTACAGCTAAACAGTACACTGAAATATGTTTCTGAAACTATGTGAGGTGAGAAATAGGCAAAACAGTTACAGAATCTTGATTGACAGTTTGACCACAGCTCATGAGCAGTGACTGACATGACTGACAGCTCTTCTGGTTAAATCGCCAGCAGCTGGTTTTAGATTGTAAAGCACGTCACCTGTTTCTACAGCCAGTCAAAATGACCGCAGACCGTGTTTTCGACCGCTGCCGATGCTTATTTTGTTTCTGTTTTCTGTTGTTTCATCACTACTACAAATGCAGCTATGGCCAGTATCTCACTATCACTATCCTCATTCATATTTGGAGAAGCTACAAATTATGTTCAGCCATAAAAAAGCCTGAAAAGCTTCAAATCACAACAGAAGTACAGAGACTTGTTGCATAGCGATGATACCCCATCTCATCTAGTTGCATTGGTGTAAACTGGCAGATTTTAAAACGTTGCAGAACGCCGCATTACAAGTAGTTGCCTGTTTCAACTCGTCTTGTTGCGAATCCTGGGTCTGAACTGGGCTTTAGACACTCCCAAGCTCTGACTTGTTGTTTTCATTCATATACAGTAATACCACCAGAAATGCAACAAGGCAATAGAGTAGGTGGAGAGGTATGATTTTTTTGTCTCATTTAGTGCTGTGTGAACATAGTGACAGTTTTGGAAAAATTAGACAAAAATTATCTTTTATAAAAGTTACCAACTACAGCTCTAACACTGAGGGGATCAATCTACTCTACTACATTTCTGTCTGTCCTGGAAGAGGCATCCCCTCTCTGTTGTTCCTCCGGAGGTTTCCTCCTTTATTTCCTGACTGCTAAAGAGTTTGTTTTGTGGAGTTTTTCCTTATCTGAATTGAGGTCTAGGGATATTTTATGCTGGTGAGAATGTAAAAGCCCTCTACGGCAAAGCTGTGATATGTGCTTTTGTGCTATATACATTAAATGAAAATATACTTTATACCTGATCAGTTTGATAATATCAGTATCTGATATAGAAAAGCAATGCACACAGAGGGCTGTACTTATGTGCTGATCACTGGCAGTAGACTTAAAAGTAGGGATTGGGAAGGTAACACTTCCCCCAAGAGGAGGTAATCTAGATGTTTTACTTTCCAGGAGGGATTAGTATTTGATCCACCATCTGAGTCCCCTGTCACCTCGTGGACTGAATATAGACTATGACTTGAAATGTTTTCTAAAATATACCTCTGCTTATTGGATAAAGTTGTTCATGATGTTCATTTAGAGCTGATATCTTAACTTTTGATATTTATCTATTAGAAATCTTGTCAATTCTTACGCATTTAAACATTTTTAAGTAAAGCCCAACTAAGAAATAACATGTAAATCTGGAATCTGGTATGAGATACAGTGACTGTTGTCATTGGTTTTGAGGTAATTTGATTAGCTGTAGCTCCTGTCACTGTTTGTTTAGTTTTGATATGAGGAAGGCTTCTTGATTGTTTTTAGCTCACCCTAATGATGTGACATGATTATCTAGTCTCACGTGTGACTAGTGTGAGTCTTTAGGTTGCTATGAAACAGTGTTGTTCCACTTGGACTTCAGGTACAGTCACTACTGAATAAAAACAGTATATGAATGGCTGCACTTCAATCCTCTTGAACTGAAATAAATACTTTAGGAATTGCTGGAAACAGTCTTAGGACCTTGCTGTGTTGTAGAATAAAGAGACACAAAACACATAGGATTGGACATTTGAGGGCTCAAAGGTAGGTTGTTCCCTTCAACAAGGTACAAACATGATGTAAGAAATAAAGAAAGGCAGAAAGAAAGCCCACTGTGGATTGCAGCAGTCAAAGAAAGAATTGGACCCTGTCGGGAAACTCCAGAGTATGTAACACTTATTTTATTACCGTAAGTAAGCTTGTTCAACCTAACAATTGCTAGGCAACATCTTTAACTTGTTCGAGCTAATGATGGTTGGAAAACAGAGAAACGTTTGTGCTGGGGTGTGCTGTGCGTCTGTTTTATCAGTTTCATTCTCCAAAAGATTGCAAAAATGACCAGTAGGGAAATAAGCACTATGGAGCCTATTTCCAGATAGTGTCCAGTCTTTTTTTTTGACTGGTGCAATTCACACTATGCACTGGTTCATTTCTTTAAGGAAGCGGTAGACTTTTATTTTTAGCATGAAGTTTTTACCTTTGAAGGGAACAACCTATTATTGGTCTGCAAGGTCTTAAAACTAGGACTAAAATTTAGCCCTTCATATGCTGTTTTCGTGTATTAGTGGCTGGACTGGAAGAACTTTGACTTCAGCTAAATGATCCGACATGTTTCTGGCCAAATTTGAGGTGTGAAGAGAAGCAATTGTTCTCTGAGCTGATGATAGAATAACAGGAAAACAGCAGCATAAGTGACAGGAAACACCTTTTCATTTGTATTGTACAGTTGTAGGTGTGTCAACTGATACTTCTTGTTTGTCAGACACTATAAATCATCATTAAATACTAATTTGTTGGTTTTTCTCGCAAGTAAACCCTCAAATGATCAATCCTGTGTGTTTTGAGTCTCTTTATTCTACAACGCAATTGGAGATGAGGATGGCAGAACGGGATCACGGGCTGCATGGGTGTGACGTTTTGTCGTGTTATGCATGCAGCCCACTGTCAGGAGGTTTAAAATGTAGCTGATAGCAGTTAGCAGCTAACTCAGAGAAGAATATCAGTGGCTGAAAATGTCCGCAATTTAGAAAAAACAATGAGGTCTAGGAGCTCCTTACCTTCTGACAAAAGAACAAGAAAGGCGTCCATTTAACAGGAGTGGTAAATAACTGTTACGTTATGCCATTGTTCTTTTTTTTTGTGTCACACTAGAGGCTGATGCTATTGTGGTACATCTCACGCCTCTTCTGTTTCCGCTATGCCAGCACGCTTTCTAAAATTACACAGTGGAGTCACTTTACCGTCATTTGGTTCTGTGTGAAAATGCAAAGGCGGCGTAAGGGCGTGACTTTGAAGTGGCTCTATAGCGCAATCTCTCTGCATAAACGGCTTATAACAACAATAAAACAAAAATCGCACATAAAACAAACTACATAACATACATGTCCACAGGCGCATACACACACCTGCATACATACTGATCAGTACAGACAAGTCATTACATTTAAGAACCAATTACAGGTCACCACATAATTGTTTTGAAGCTACACAATAAACTGTCTTTAAAGAAAAGTTTAATTTCAAAGGAAAACCGCCTCACATCTCCAACTGCCTACTGCTTGAAAACATGTATTAAAAAACTTTCTCTTTATTTGAGTGTTTATTAGCTTTATGAAGAGATGAAATCCTTTTTACATGATAAAGTATTTCCTTTTTAGGTGGGTTTGTTATATTTTGCTAAAAGAGTTGAAAGGAGACTTGAATTATCATGAGAATCATTCTGGTCAAAATAATATATTTATATATATATATATCTTTAAATCAAAATGAAAGCTTTGAAATGGAGACTATCAGGCACATTTATTAGTTAAGTTAAATGTGAAATGCAAGCAGTATGGGATAATTGGCTGATTTTAGTTTGACCAGTGATAATAGGGTTCATGAGGCATGAAAAACACAAATGGAAAAAAAAGCCTGCATCTTTCTGGTATTATTAGATGGTAATCAGTCTGAAATAATTGCATCAGTGGTATTCTGCATGACCCTCCATCGTGTCTCGCAAGCTTCGCGTGACCTTGAACTTAAAAGGTTCTCCCACCCGCAGCGCCGAGCATAAAAATCTGCTTAAATTGACCAAGTCTGGTGATTTGAACCTAAAAGCTTATCTAGTGAATCAGTGACAGTGGAGCCGGCCGTCTACTGCTCTGTATTGATGGACTTACCCCAGACACGATGAGCTCTCCACCCAGATTCTGAACCTCAGCTTTCACCTTGCTGCAAATGTTGAGCTGATGACAGTACAGGGCAATTCTTTGCAGGTAGGCCAGCAGATCCTGCTTGCACGCTGAATCAGGGCACTGAATAGAAAAGAGGCACAAACAAAACACATTATCAAAACACAGAAAAAAATAGTAATAATAGCCATAAGTGAGCATTGACTTTTACAGAGCAGCTGAGAGTAGTTTGACACACTTGAAAGGCCTTGGCAGACATTTGTATTAAGTCTCATCACTCTGACGTTTAGTATTTACTTTACTATCAGCCATTTGGTGCATATTCCACTTCTGTAGTACAAAAATAAAGCAGGTCGCACAAATATTATTAATGTAAAATCTGCAAGATAATGGCTACTGTGCAGTTGCTGCAGTACAACCATTGTCCTCATGGTGACAGCTTGGAGCACATCTTAATGTCCTCTGACACACATCCGGACATATAATCCATACCATTTGTATAACATTAAGGGATTATCCTCCATGTCCTATTTACAGGTCATTGCTGTCAAATGTGTTACATACTGTCCTGGATCAGCAATCATTCCTTTGTTTGCTCTTTCATTCCTTCCTCTGTAGTGGACACACACTTTTGACTCATCAGCAGCGTGTATTTCACATTCAGAATTCACTCACAGGGACTCAAATAATATAGTGGAAGGTAAGTATAGTGCACTAGTTAAATAATGTGATGAGTTAATTATGAGGGACTGTGGACACAGTCAAAGAGTTACTAAAATGGACGGTAACAGTGATAATATAGATCATCACTGGGTCAAATATACGACAGAATATAATGAAGCAACACTTTAGTCAAAGAAAAAATTATTTCCAATTGCAGTATTATATTTGGAGGTATGGCTTTGTTCTGGGGCCCCTCTGCTTTTCCTCAGGCCTATGCAGAGAGCCGCTTCCATGCGCCTCTTCGCCCTTCCGTGTACCTGCGTGGAAAACCTTAAGGCAGAGAAAGCAAACCTCTCTGCTCTTCCATGCGCCTACACAGAAAGCCTAAGGCAGGGAGAGCAGACAGACCTCCCGGGAACAGAACAGAGCAGCATCAATGACAAACAGAAATGTCATTGATAAGTCAGACACAGCATGAAAAAGAGGAGCTGGGGTGGAGGCGGCTTGCAAAGTGACTTGAAAAGGAAGCAGCAACAGTAGGCAGGCCAGAGCAGTTTAAATAGGGCGCCTGAATGAGATACGCCAAAGTTTTGCATAGAAAGGAATCATGTGATCTATCAGCTGACTCCCTTCGTCAGTCAGCTGCTCCATCAGTTGATTGGGTTGTTTGACATCAGCTGATGTGGCTGGGATGTGACCTGAGCGACATCGTGTCCTGCCTGAACTAACGCTGTGCTGAATTATACATTTGCATGTTGTTTGCACAGAAATCTGACTGTACAGTTTGAGATCACAAGATGTGGTCCTATTGTCTGTTCCAAGTGCACAAAATCAACTAAGACACTTAGACAGATATTTTGAGAACTGGTATTTTCCTTTATGTTTTGACCTCTAATCCACATGTGAACAGTTTTAGGAGATTTTTAAAAATGCCTTCTGGAGGGGCTGTGGCCTGGTGGGAGACCATACACATATATTCTGCCCAAAATTATCAGGATATTGGCAAGACATACAAAATGAGATTAAAAAATGTTTAAACACAGAAGTGAAATTAGAACCATCTTACTTTCTATTCGGCATATTGCCAGAAAATCTAGAAAACAATAATAAGATATTATTACTGTGAATTCTGCTTTTGGTGGCCAAAAAGACGATCACGGTCTCCTGGCTGAAGCCACGGCCCCCCACAGTGACACAGTGGATGGAGAGGGTTAAGGATGTTTACTACATAGAAAACATTACAGCAAGGTTACAGCTAAAAACAGAGGTATTCTTGTCTAGATGGTCACCAATTATTTCTTTTCTTTCCCTCTGACCAGTATGGTCCAAGTGGAAGGGAGAATGATGTTCCCATTTTTCTTCTCATTTAAACGTGAAACGTGAACAATTGTATCTATTTATTTTATATTTATTTTTTTTTTTTTTTAAATTTTTATTTATTTATTTTGTTATTATTTATTTTTTCTCTCTCTTTCCCTCTCTCTCTTCCTCCCATTCCCTCTTGAAATAATGGATATATGGACCTTGATGGAAGGCCAAAACCCATGGACAGACCCTGAACACTTACGCATTTATGCCTGTACTACTGTAAGTGTCTGAAAAGCTGACTGTACTGTACGACTGCACTTGATAAAAGGAAATGAAATAAGTTTGAAAAAGGATGACGTCATCTCCTCACTACGTGCATGCCCATTGTGGCCTTGTGTAATGAGCATGCACCAGAAACAACAATAGCAGGCTACCAGTTTGTTTATTTCTTGTTTGCGTTGCTAGGCCCTAATGACTACTTTCCACTATAACTCTGAATTTCTGAACCTCTTCACAGACAAATGAAAACAACCACTGAGCCCACTGTTATTTTGTCCATCTCAGCATTCATGGTTTACCATCCGCCAACAACAATAATCTAATCATGCGTGTTGAGGGACATTTTCAAGGGTTGGATTTGATGATGACTTAAAGGAGCACTTTCGCATGCACTAAATGGGAATGAACGGTAATGAGATCTCTAGTAGGTGTATTGAAAAAGGTACTATTAGCCTGTACTAGAGTTTGGTCGATTTCCAATTTTGCTGGTCCGGTGTATGAGCTTAAACCAGTTGGAGTGTATGCACTCCAGCTGAAGCAGCATTCATCACTATAAAGGTTTAGGCAAACTAAAAAGTAGTCTACGTCAAACATAATATTATGTTTATAAATGGACTAATGGAGAAACTAATGTCTGACCTGTTGTGAGCAGAGGAGGATGTTGGCAACATTTAAGAGTTCGCATTTTAGGAGATGGGGCTGCAGAGTTGTATATGTGGTGTTTGTTTACAACAAACTTCATGTTTTTTCAGGTGACGGGGGAAGACATAGCAGAGAACAAAAACTGCACCGATATGGCAACAATTTGGATTTGAAGCCAACAAAAGAGGTGTCCTGAATCACTGCAAGTGACGCAGTGCTGCCTTTGTAAGCTGGACTTTTGTCGGAGTCCTGTTTCTATTTTTATCTGTCGCTTTGAAAGCTTCGCAAGGGATGAGGAACGGCTGATTCATAAAGCTTAGATGAGAAATTATCTTATTAAAACCTCCTACTTTCACTACAAAAATCTACACAAGGTGGAGGCTGGCTGCAGAGAGACTGCCAGGGAGCTAAATGCTTCAGGTGAGCTAACTGACCCTTGCTAACAACAAGCTAGGCTAATGTTACTTGGTGATGGTTATATCGTCTGTCATTTACGTTAAACATCACAATATAAAACGTGGTTTCAGTCATTAATGTTAGTGGTGACATCTCTAGTCTGATCTCGAGCACACAGCTAATATTTACCTGATTTGTTTACATGAAGTGGGCCTAACACAATCACGTATTTAAGGATTTCAGTGTGGACAAAGAAGTGGGCAGCAATGTGGTACAGTGGTAAGCATTGTCACCTCACAGCAAGAGGGTCCTGGTTCAAACTTGAGGTGGGGGATTTGAACCCATGTGAGGGTGTGTGTAGCTTGCATGTTTTCCCTGTGTCACTGTGGGTTATCTCCAGCTTCCTCCCACAGTCCAAAGACATGCAGGTTTATTGGTGACTCTAAAGGGGCTGTATGTGTGAGTGTGAGCGTGAATGGTTGTCTGTCTCTATGTGTCAGCCCTGTGATAGTCTGGCGACCTGTCCAGGTTGTACCCTGCCTCTCGTCCATGTCAGCTGGGATAGACTCCAACCGCCTCACGGCCCCTAACAAGATAAGTGCATAAGTAGATTGGTCGATGGATTGGTTCATACTCACACTGTACTCAGGTATTTTAATATTTCGCAGCATTAATGTTTATCTTTCACCTGCTTACTGTCGCTTCTGTTTAACTTTTGATGCTGCTGTCTTAGCCTGGTCTCCCTTGTAGTAAAGGTTGTTGATCTCAATGGGACTTGTTTAAATGTTAGTTAAGAAAAAGAAATAAAGGGTTAAATATTATAGTTGATTTTAGTTTTCAGGCCCTATACTTTGGAAGGTCACCACAACAGCTCCTTGGCCTCTCCAATGCATACAGTTTCAGAATAATTGTGGTTGTCTGTAAAAAGCAATAATGAAAAATTGGTTAAATCCAGAACTACCCACTGTAACTGATTGGTTTAATGTGATGCATGAAATTTTGATTATGGGAAAATTAACCTTTGAACTGAGCCCTTTGTGAAAATCATTGGAAAGGATGGATTGAATTTATTAAACCATACAGAACAGATTTTGAGTAAAAGTTGTATAGTAACTTACTGCTGGCCGATGTGCTGAATGAAACAGTGTACTGCTGTTAATTTCCTGAATGATATGAACTTCCTGTGTACTGTCATGCCATGAGCCCCTGGCGGTGATGCATTCAACGGGCAATTCAAAATACACCAAAACACCCAAACTAGACACATCAAAAGGTGCCGTGATGCACCGTGATACTGCCAAAACCCTACGAAATGTTGTGGTACAGTTTTTTGATCATGTTTCCCTGCATAACAGTAACTGGTGACCTTCTACATTTGGACTTTGGGTCCTTTCTTTCGATAACTATCATTTATTTATTCATTTTTTGGTCGTATTTATTTATTTATTTATTTTTATTCTATTTTTTTTCAAATGGTCGTTTTTTTCAATTATTATTGGTTTGCATGGTGTTGTTTTGTCAGTTATAAAGACTCTCTAATGCAAGTGGCTTTGTACCTGATGATTTCTTTTTTTTAATTTAAATACAAATATAATAACAAAAAAAAGTAGAAATAAAATAAGAAATATATAAGTCCGACTTCATAATCCATTAAGGTTGAGACAATGATGAACGTGTAATCGATTTGTACTGAGCCACACAGTCTCTAATTTTTCGGGTGTCTTAATTTAGGAGGAACTGACAGTCATGACATCTCACTTCCTGCTTGCATGTCACTGGTTAATTTTTTCTCAAATTTAGGACCACGGCCAAACTGTTTTGGATTTCCACCACGTTACGCTGTGAAATGCTGTAATGCTGGGATATCCAGGAGGTCCCTGCTCTGCCTGAGGTTAAACCTGGATCATCTGAACAAAGGGCCAATAGTCGGCTAGCTGACAGAAAGGATGCAAAATGATATCATGACAGAAAATAAAGCCATCACGGCACAGGATTTGTCACCGAGCCAAAGAATTTGGCGGAAAAAATATTCTTGGCCTTATTTCAGGCATTACTGGCAAAATCTAGAGCTGCTTATTACAGAAACACCATCTGGTTCTAAATGGCGTATGTTTTCCCCAAATAGGTTTGAGATGTGAATTCTTTACCAAATTGGATTGTTTTTGGAATCACGGTCTCTGATGTTCTGGGCGTTTTAAAGCAGGGGAACCAAGAACAACAATCCTTACCAAAACAGTACGGTTCCAGCATGTGTGTGTCGCTAATTACATTTTTGTGCACTGAGCCTGGAAGATGTTTTTCAACATTTTTTTTTCTTTTGCTTTAGCAGTGGTTTGTTGAGAGCCAGAGCTTCAAAGGCAAGTTGAGATACACTGCAGGGTGTCAAACACATTCATTTCACATAAAACCAGTTTGTCACAGCGTGTTGCCCAGGAAGAAAACAGATCAATCAGCAATGAATGAACATAATACACATAAAACACATAAAGACTTGCCTCCCCAGCAGCCAAGCTTTCTATGTGTCCTTTCTCTTCTTATTCTTCTCATCCCTTTTTTTTTTTTTTAAACCAGAAGTTCTGACCTGGTCCTGCTGGCCTTTGTGCTACTTCAACTGCGATGAAACCAATCATACAGTGCAGCAAATGGACCAACAGGGAATACGAGGACAGCCTCCTCAGGTCTCCTACTATCACACAGTTTGCCCCTATTATTCCATCTGGAAACCTTCCAGGAGTCAGCTATGGCCCACTAAGCTCCCAGTGGGTTAAGAACACTGCATCAGCTGCTTAAACACTGTGAGCATCATTTTGTAGCAACACCTTTCTTCTCGCCATTAATATTAAACGGTCCTAACTAGGACATTCAGCGGCACTGTGTGGGGAAATGCACAGCTCATTTCCTTGTCTTGTGGGCTCGCGTAGAGGGGGATGGCAAGTTAAACATCGAGCTGTGGTATGAATATACCCCCTCCAGGACTTGGAGCTTTCATGGCCGCCCATCTTCTCTCGTGCTCAGTGACAAAAGGCCTCTCGTGCTAAGACAAATACCATTGATTGGCCACAAGTGCCCTTCAGTGATGCTCACAAATGGCGAGTCTTTGGAGACAAAATAAAATGTTTGTTTCTTAAACCTACAAATATAACTGCAAAGAGCAATTCGAGGCATATTTGCATTCATAGTTATGACCACTATCAGAGGAGGAGTTTGAGTAACGCAGTAAATAAGAGCCGAGCTGCCACCAGCATCCAGCTTCCTCTGAATGCAGAATGGAGCGACTAGCTCATAGAGCAGCCAGTGAGGCAGAGGGAAGCTTCTCCCCGGGCATTATCACTGCACCGCCAGTCCTGGCTAGCATCACTGCTAACTGCACTTCACACTGCTGGCACACACACACACACACACACACACACACACACACACACACACACACACACACACACACACACACACACACTGCCTCAGGCAAGTTTGATGCAGACATGACACAATTGTTCCCCATTGTACAGTTGACTAATAGTCCATTTCTTCCACAGATTCCCCGTTGATGTAAATAAACTGTATGGCCCATTACTTTGCCAGGCCCATTGAAGCTCTCTTTATCTCTCTCTGTCCTTCCTAGCAAAACAGCGTCCATTACAGACTGGCGAGGAAACTGTGGGTTACTGCCTGACTTTACTCGGCCTTTCTGAAACTCCACCTGACCTCAGTGCTGCACTCAGCAATTCAGGAATATTTTATGTTCAGTCCAGCAGAGAAACAGGTGATTTTTTTTCTTCTCCCCGTTGTTTTCCGCATAATTGGGCCCAAAAATGAACGAAACGTGCTCCCGATGGATAATTCAGGAAGATGATGTGAACTCCGGCGCTGAGACGAGGGCAACACACTATCAGAGTGTGGCAGTCTGTCAAAACACAAGTCACACCTCACACTGATGCTGCATTTATAAGCAGGCTGAGACTGACCTTTCCCTAAATTATTCAAGGCGTAAAAAACAGTAAGGCGGTTATTTTATTTTCAACCTCACCTCTTCGGCCGTCTTCTCTTTAATCACAGTACTCTTCTATATTATTTCTTCTCCATTACATATCCAATAGTATAGTAGTAGAGGATGTTTGAGGGAGAGGAAGATGACATAGAGACACACTGACAGATTCAAATAGAGGATGTTACACACAGTTACACAATATGCCTTCTAGCTGAGTGGACAACTACAGTCCCTCTGATGGTAAGCTGTCATCTGTCAGTTACTTCAGGAAAGCTGGTAATCTTTCTATTTGCTCATCCAGACTCTGGCATGTTCACCAAACACTGAGCACCACTGTGTTCTAGCACATACTGAAACCACTTATTATATTTAAGTGTCTACCTAATGTTCTTGTTTTCCCTCTTCCTCCTGTTATATTCAACAATCCGGCATAGTGCGAGTTATGATACTCAACAGAAGAGGGAACATGGATTACCATTAACTAGCAGAACAGCCAAAGTGACCTGGTGTTCTCATTCATGTAAATTTCTCAAACGTCCTGTTGTTTTTGAAAAATGATTTTATTTGAATCTGTAATCCGCCGTATTAGCATTACATTGGAAGCTGTTGCTGCAACCTGTCATGCTGAAACATACAGATCAGTGGACAATCAGTGTGTGGTGTGAGACCATGAAATATTTATTTTCGCTGATGTTTTTCTGAGGCATTATGGACGGAAAATAATAGCATAGGCATAGTAGGTGTTTGAGACGGCCTTTATTGACAGGTGACCTTGAACTCAGTGGCTCCGAACTGTTTACTTAGGAAAGCGTAGGGGGGGAGGTGAGGCAAGGATACTGTGTGAGGTGAATGGGACAGATGCACTTCGGTGTTCTGAAAAGAACAGTCAGTAGTTAGGTGTTGTAGCCAACAGCTGGAGCTGCTGCAGAGGCTGTGACACACAGCTGAAGGAATGGATTTTGGGGTGGGGTGGGGCTGGGGAGGACAAAGTGGAGATGTCCACCTCAATGTTTAGAACATCTGCATATGTCCCAACCCCCCAATGAAAACAGGAAAATAGCAGAGGACCTTTATTTGGACTAAATTAAAGACATTTACATCATAAATCGATGCAGAGAAGGCACAAATTGGTGCATGTCTGGTGGTTTTACAACACCTTAATTTGCCACGTTTGCTGTTAAAGATTGTATTCCCTTTCATACTGTTCTCCCACCAATATTAGGGCGGATATCAGATTTTTTAACAGTGGTAATACCTATTAAAAGTAGGTGAGAGACTCCTTTCCCATTGCCAGTAGATCTTAGTTGACAGTGGAAAGCAGCATCGAGCCCAGTGAAAATATTATGCTGGTAACTTTTCCAATATCTGTTACTTATTCAGTCTCTCTTTCAAACTCTGTAGTGCAGGGGTGTCAAACTCTTTTTAATCCATGAGCCACATACAGCCCAATTTGATCTCAGATGGGCCGGCCCAATAAAGCCATTGCACAAGAACCTATACGTACCATCAGCTGTAATATCGTCCTTTTTTTGTGTAAAGAAATGCAAGTGCAGTCTGTAGATGTTCATCCTTTCACAAAACAGATGAACGGCCTGAGATGTCTTAACAAAAGTAAGTGCAATTTCAACAGTATGTTTCATTTCCTGATACAGATTCTTTTGATCTGAAGCTGCTGATTGCCAATATTTTGCACAATGTTCAATATCTTTCAACACAGTCATAGTAAGTATTCATTAATATATCAGAGCCTCTGGAGCAGAATTTTACATGTAGGCAAGGCATTGTTTTCTTTGCTCCTGAAACCTGGCACCTCTTAAGCTAGTCATCTAGTGGGCCGGATTCGACCCTTTGGCGGGCCGGTTCTGGCCCACGGGCCACATGTTTGACACCCCTGCTGTAGCGACAAATTGACTAAGTGCAGCGCAAAGACAAAAGCCAGATGTTATTAGGTTTTTTATCCAGTGGAAAAGGGGCTTCAGAGTCATAACTCAAAACTGAACACAGACATAATACACATATTTTTTAGCTCGGAGTGACTCGCATTTTCAGATTATCCCCGGCATTTACTATCATTGCGATTTAACATCCAATAGATCCATTTAGAAACTAAAAACTTAGAACTCTAGAGCTCTCCTGATCATCACATTACGTACTATTAATGATTGTGTTGAAATATATTGTGTGCTATGGGGATCAAGTCACATGTTATGCGTTACCCACTGGATCTATATCAACATTCCCTGAAGCATTATGGGAGCTGTAGTTCCATTTTTTTTTTTTAACATCACTGAGGCTGTGACTGTCCCACAATTCCTCTGTGCATTCAGAAATGCTCATAATATTTTTTTAATTTAAAGACATGATTAGCTGAGACAGTGACATATAAGAAATGATAATAGATTTAAGCAGAAAAAAATCTTCATCCCATAATGAAATGAAATATGTATTTTGGTCAGTTTTTCTTCCCTCCTGAAACAATTCAGAGACACAAGATTTTCACTCAGCTACAGCATTAATTTTTGAAGATGGTTAGTAATGACTCCTCTCTAGTCAGCTCCCGTTAAACTGTATTTTCTTTTTTTTTTTTTTTTTTTTTTGCCGAGAAGCCTTTTAATTACACATCAGTCACACTTGGTTTCACTGCTGTCAGTGGAGGCGACAGGAGCTCTGCTCTTGTTGTTCAGTACTCGATGCGACAGAACCTTCCGCTGAGACGACTAAAGTGAAACCTGTGAGTCTGAATACTTAGTGTCAAACTTGCATGTGTTTAGCAGCATTTAGAAAAAATAACATGACACTTTTAACTTATTTAAGTCCGTCAACACTTCTCAACGCTCGAACTGAGAGTTCACATGAATGCAATGCAAAAGGAAAGTATTCTTGAAGGGAAGGACGAGTAAATAAACCAGGGAAAGCAATTACAGCATTATAAAACAAACTATGTTTCTCACTGTCAACAAATCATATTAAAAAAACAAAACCAACGATGAATTGATCTCACTAACAAGTTTATCTGTGTCGCCACATCCTGATAAAACTTACTCCACCACTGACTTACTGACTTTGTCAAAGAGCTACTAAAAACACATCAGTAAGCTACAGTTAGATTGGGCGACATGTTCCTCTAGTGCAGTAAAAACTGTTGCTGTGGTTTATTTTGAGTCAACCCCACATACACCATCCTGCCGCTGTAAATACTGTCTAGTGCACCACAAGTTATTAATCCATGTCTAAAAATAGACTATGCTAATGCAAACTCTCGCTCTCTGACAAGTCCGCTCTGTGCTGAAGGTTTTAGGTGTCTTTGCCAGTATTGTGTTTAACTCTGCTCCCCCTTCCTAAAGTGTTTCCCATGTTAGACAGCGATTGGCTTTGGTTTCAGTGACGTACCTCAGCTAGCTTGCCCAGCGGATGTTTGAATCTCACATTTTCCTTCAGTAAAGGGATGCGAAAACACCTGTTTAGTGATAAACTTTGCATAGATAAATGTATGTATAGTCAAGATCACACATTTTAGGGGACATAAATAGAAGAAAAACATATTTTTGAGTGGAGTCGATGAGTCGAATAAGTCAGTGTTGTCCTTTGGTTTCAAAAGGGACACAAACGCCAGTCTTCTGGGTGAAAGTCCTATGTTTGACCCATCCCCCACCTTAGCCAACCTCCCTACACAGACGTTCCTTCTCTGTATAGAAATGTTACATCAGCTGACTCCTTCTGTCACTGCATAACAACAAATACAGCAGGTTTAATATACTCATAATGACATTCTAGACGTACCAATTGATATAGCTGAACTCACCTTCTTAAGAATTACTGTACTGACTCCTGTTTGAAGAACGTGATGTAAAAATACTCTGTACTCTACAATACTTTCACATAACAACATGATTGTACAGACATTAACCCCGCCTGCACAGTCAAATGTAAAGCCAGATGGTCTTGTATTCAGAAGCTGCCTGTCTCAGGCACAGTGATACATAGAGTCACGAGTCATTGCTGTTCATAGCACTTAATGATCGATGCATGTCTTAGAACAGGAGCGCATAATGTTTGTACAGCTCCCCCCTTCCCTACAGCAGCTAGCTTGTGTCTGTAGGAGGCATACTTAAAGAATGAAGCAGAGTAAGGAAAATGGAGTGGGAGAAATAGAGTAGAAAAAAAGGCATTGCTGGAGTGAAATGGGGTGAGTTGCCTCCAGGGGTTTTTCTACGTCAAGTGCTGTGCTTAAATGACTATGAAAGAGCTCGCCGTCCTTCCACCGTTCCACGCAGAATTGCCTTCTGCTTCACACGTGTTCATCAATAGGGCTGATGTGGAGTCATGGCGACAAGGTTTGCTACTTAAGGGACCTGTCTGAAAGCAGCAGAGCAGCCTTTATTCTTACCGTCAAGCCACAGTGCTCTCAGCAAACACAGGTTACATACCATAATGTGTGAATGCAAAATACTTGTTTTCCTCATGCGGAATAAAGACAAATAATCAAGGATGTTATCTGTTGTGTAATTCCATTAAGATGCTTCATAAAAGCAAACTTTTGCTTTTTTAACTTTGAATAACTCATTCCATGCACTGACTGGCATGGCAAGCAGATGCCTCGAAAGCCTCACATGAAAACACTTTTATACTAAATACATGTTGGAAATGAAAATGTCCTCAAGCCTCTCTTTATTTCCTGAACATAGCTCTGATGTCTCTGGAAGTGTAACAGAAGGCTTTGAATATTCAGTAAACACTGGTCTAGAAACCATTTAAGTGAGAATTAAAAATGGCAAGCCACCTGCTCTTTTCATTACAGCAACTGTTGATTCAGACACAGACTCTGCCAGTGATTTGCCATGTGACAGATTCACTCCCACCTAAACCCTGTTAAACACTGATCATCACTCGGCAGCCCACAAGCCAAGAAATGAATACATAAGCACACAAACGCAAGTTCATGCTTACTTTGTCATCTCAGTCCCAGATCCCAGCTCTAACCGACGTACACAAGCCGTGACGCACACTGAGACCTGCTTCCTTGAGACAAATGTTCTCACACATGGAAACATGCATAAATGTTTATCAACAAGGCACGTACAGATTAAAACTGTTGCTTCTCCTCTCTCTGTTTGTGGTAATTACCGCCTGACAGACAGACTTATGCATTCATGGCCTGAAACTTTGTTCTGTAGTGCAATATGCTCCGGAGAGCAGGACGGTGTCACATGAGGAGAACAGTGCCAGCTTTGACTAAAGATGCCTTCTGGTCAGTTGAAAGCTTAGCAGACTCTACGGCCGCTCAAACTGACAGGCGATCTGCACCGTGCAAACAGCAGAAGGCTTGCCCATACATTGCTATGAAGCCGCTAACTGTCACAAGAAGGCACAGGGCATAGGAAATATTCATATTTTATACTGGTATATGGCACCCTGCGCTTCTGTATGTGCTTAATATAACCTCTGCATGATCCTTTGATTATGAACATTCACCACCCTGGATAGGATCACGCCTCCTGAATGAATGTGAAATTATATTAAAAAAGTTCAATAATAAATTAAAGTATGAAATGCCTTCACAGGAAATAGTCATGGAGGCCTTTAAAAGTTTACTTTTTTCTATGCTGTGTTAAGGGTTATTCTGACTGCAAAGCAGGTTATTTACTTATTTTCAGTTTTCTTCAACATCTCTTTCAGTATGCAGGAAATCTCAAAAGGAATAAGTGGTCATTTTTCTGGTGTAGAACCTGGTCTTTGTCCAAATTCAAAATTTTTTAGCAATGAACGGTCATAAACATTACGAACACAGCAATAAGAAGAAAATGAGACAAATACATCACCGCACACTAGTGGGTCATAAATGATGACTGAGAAGGATTACTTCTGTATGAGTCTATATATTGATTTTTTCCTGGAAATTTCTGAATAGTTATAGAATAACTCAACTCTGCAGTTCTCTTCAGCTCTGAGGAGGATTTCAGCCAACATCCGAGGCTGAAAAATGAAGTGCCAAAAAACTGCAGTTCCTCGAATGTCCACTTGAGGCTGGCTACAAAAGCCAGCCAAACCCTGTAGATCACCAAGTTAAAATGCCAAATTTAACAGCCGAAAAAAACCCAAAACATGTTTACAGCCTGGTCCAAAAAACAGTTTTGGTCTCTATAGCTTATTTTAACATTGATAACAACTAAACAGGAGGTGATTTTTTTTATATCACTCACCCGTTCAGATTTTATTAAGGCTTAACGTTATGCATAATTAAGGGCGGGGCTGCTTGGCTGACAGGCCTCACCACAGTCTATAAGTCAGATCCACCCTGTCGTCCAAATAAGGTCTCTTCCTGCTCCAGAAAAAAACAAGATGGCGACAAACAAAATGCCAAACTTCAGCTTCAAAATAGAAGACGACAAACCAATGGGTCACGGTAACTACATCTATTATATTTATACAGTTAATGAATTAAGCATCTTGCATTAATGGTTTTAGTTATACAGCCTGCAACTCTGAGTTAGCTGCTAACTGCTTTCAGCTGCTTTTTAAATTTCCGCACAGTGGGTTGTGCACATATAACACTGTCAAAACTTCATACTGACCAAGTCCAAGGTCCCATCTGGCTGGCTGTTCCTTACACAGAAATTTGGCACTCTTACTACCTTAAGGCCGTCCCCTTCTTCCACAGTTGTACCTTTTACAAAGAATGTCAAGGCAGAACAATGGCATGACATCTGCACCTTCAACAGGCCGGGAAAAAGGGGCTTATGAGTCAGATTCACCCTTTACTTCTCTACAGTTACACCCTCTTGCCCAAATAACAAGATGGCGACGACCAAAATGCCAAACTCGAGGCTGTAAAACGAGAGTCAACAAACCAATGAGTGACATCATAGTAGATACACCCATTATTTTCATTCACTCTATGACTTTAGCAACTTTCATTAATGGGTTTGGTTTTATGGCCTGTAACTATACTGTTTTCATTCAGTCTCACGGCTCTCATTGGCACTGTTTGCAGATTAAAAAAAGGCCCTGATAAACCAACTGCACGTTGCCTGCCCGGCACCAAACCACAGACAGACAAAGTCACCGAGTTTTCTCTTTTCTCAGGAGTTGGCGGCCAAACACAGCTGAAAGGAGAGTGAATATTGGACTTACATTGCTCTGTATCTGCTGGATGTGTAAATAAGCCACTGTTTGCTATATCAACTTTATAAGGTGGTGTTATATGTCAATGTTGTGTTTAGAGCTTGTTGAACTGCCCAAACGTGGTCAAAAAAAGGGGACTGTGCAGCCTTTACTGAGGTATGACTCATCAAGTGCTTTCCAGATATCAATACTGCATGGGTATCCATACTCATTTACATAACAGAAAAGATTCCCACTGCATTTTAAAACACTAAATATGGTGAGTTGTTTGAAATTTGGCTCATGAAACTAAAGGTACAGCAGCCTTGCTGGCGATCATGTGTGCAGGCCTCATGCGAGTCTGAGGACTTCAGAAAAAGATGTGATTGTGATTCTGAATTTTGATGTGAGCTCCAACATTTCTTCAGCTAAGCAGCACTGGAAGGAGGCCCAGCGTGTGATACTGAAACCAACAATAATTATTCCAAGGGTTTGCTAGCTAACAGCAGTTGCAATTACAATGACAACAGGCTGCCTTAATAAATCAGTAAGTCTTGTGCCTAAGTTTATTCTCACTGCTTATTAGGAGACAGATGAAATGAAGAAGAACATTATGCGTTACCTGGAGTGCTGCATTCTGAAATACCTCCCACTTCATTTGCTGTATGCACACATACACGGCGTACACACCTATTTCTTTTCACTCCCGTCTTCCCTCGGCACAGCACTGATTGATTAGATATTGAAAATGGTCTGTCAGCGTGTTTTAGAGAGGTACTCATCTGATAATGAATGCAACACCTCGGTTGGGAGCTAATTATATTAGAGACACAACTTGGTTCTGCTGTCTTGCTCTCTCAGTGTTGGCCCCACTGGGAGACAGAGTCATGCAGCAACACAGCCCACCGCTCCAGCTGGGCCTGTCAGTGCCCACATTAAAGATTTCCAATGGCCATGCCCACTTACTCCATCTAAAACTTTACATCGCCGCCAGCCACTATCACACAGTGAGAGACAGTTTCAGAATGATGGGAAGTATAATGACAGAAATGACAGTGACAGACACAGACGCAGAGCTACCTGATCTGCAACAGCGCGGGCCAATTTGTCCATCCTGGAGCCAGCCTCTGCAATCTTCTTAGCCGCGTTGATCACATCTGAGGAGTTCTTCAGGGGGCCTTTGCCTCTGGGAAAATTCAAGGAGTGAGAAAGAAGGGAAAAGGAAATGTGGGTGGAGTTGCAGAGGCAGAGGACATGCAGAGCTTCCCTTTCAAGACTGAGCTCACCCCTGAGCTCGTACAGCAGCGGCTAATTTGCTGCGGCTGGCAGGAGCAATGTGAGACATTACAATCAACCAACAATACAAGATTTCCCAGATAATGGATGTAGTGTACCTTTGTCCCTAATGATGTGTCATCATCAAAACAAAAAGACAACAGATTTGTTTTTAACAACAAAACAGGAGATTTTTCAGAGCGCTTACAGTAGAAAATAGAACAGGATAGGGAAATAATGGCCAACCACTGAGCCTTTGTTCTGTGTTTTGTTTTCTTGATTTGCCAGCACGGGGAAAGTTATTGTGGCTAAATAAGTGTGTTTTAGTCGGTGCTAAGCTGAAATTTCCACTCAGTTTGTTCATGCCAATCTGAGCAACTGGGGTCAATGCCAAGTAATAATGGTGCAGTCACAGCACCACAGCCATAATCACTCATGACTAATGACTCGTGGCTCTGATTTCTCTTTTTCTCTTTTTGGTTTGTTCCATGGAATATAATTGTGGAGTGGTTCACAAATCCATACACGAGGCCGATAACCATCAGTTAGGCATTAGGGATTTCCCTGATATGTTGAGCCCAGATGGGGGAGATTGAGAGGAAAGCTGTTGGCTTTTAGTAAACATAAGCGACAAGACTCTAAATGCAAACAGATTATCTATTACACTATATCTTTGAATCGCAGCGTCGCTACGTCGCCTGAGCAGAACAAAGGTTGTCTGGGTCACTCTGCCTTTTACAAAACAGTTTGCAGCTTTCAGGCAAAGGCAAGATTGTTTTTCAGCTATCCCACTTGCTGTCACTTTATTTACCTGCTGCTCCAATGTTTTCATAACAGTGGATAAAAACACTACCTGTGTGTGAAAGCGGTTGTTTACAGTGATGATCCCACAGAGGATTATCACCTGACACGTCTCACCATCAGATGTGCAGAGGCTTTTTTAGCTAGTTGTTTTGGTTTTATGGAGCAACTTTTCTCATCATTCTGCTTTCAGATACAGCAGGCAGCTGTCTGCAGTTAAAGCCCTGATACCCCCTGTACACTACTGACCCAGCACCAAACTGCAGGTAAATTAAGTTAGCAACTAGCTGGTGATCGTAGTAGGCCAGGTGCCAGGATGAAGTCACTGAGGGAGGTATTCAAAAGTGCAAGGGGCCATTTTTTTTTTTTTTTACATAAAATAAAATGCATTATGGTGGCATGGTGGTTACTGTTACAGTGAAATTTAAAAAATGTAATTAAATTACAGTTACTAATCAAAATGGTGGTGCAGTGGTTAGCATTGTTGCCTCACAACAAGAAGGCCCCTAGTTCAAACCCGGGGTGGGGGTGCCCATCTGTGCATGTTCTCCCTGTGTCAGCATGGGTTTTCTTCAGGTACTCCAGCTTCCTCCCACAGTCCAAAGACATGCAGGTTAATTGGTGACTCAAAATTGTCCGTAGGTGTGAATGTGAGTGTGAATGGTTGTCTGTCTCTATGTGTCAGTCCTGTGATAGTCTGGTGACCTGTCCAGGGTGAACCCTGCCTCTCGCCACTGTCAGAGGGAACAGGCTCCAGCACTTTCCAACCCCAAACAGGATAGGCAGTTACGGAAAATGAATGAAAGGCTAAAATGCATTAATTTGAGTATGTAATAGCCCCAGAAAGGCTAAATAACAATAATGTAAGTTTCTGTTTCAAAGTCAAATAATACATTTAGTAATCAGAGTACTCACATAATAACTTAGCATAAGCGGAGCCCTAAATATTTTTTACATTTATGAATGATTCTCTGTCAAAATTAGTGGCAGAAAGCACATAAAAAAGCTTTCTCTCAGCTTTCTCTCTCTGTCACTGACTCTCCCTTCACTTCCCCGTTGTTTCCCTTATGTCTGTGGATTTCTACAATAGCGGGAAACGGAATAAGGGCCAAAAATTCTATTTACAACCATGGAGAGCGAGCAGGCTAAGAAACCCAACTGAGTGACATGTTCTGTCTGTTTGTCTGTGTATCGATCTCCTCTGCACCATTTCAGGACTAGTGCCATACTACAGTTAAGCAATAGGCACACTTTTCTCTGCCAGTAATGTTGTTTTAACTGTTTTCCAAAGATACATAAAGCTTAAACAGAGGGGGCAAAAATACAACTGAGGGGGCTGAGCCCATTTAAGACCTCTTATGGCGCCAGGCCTGGATTATAGCGGTACATTTAGCAGCTAAAGGGACAGATTTCCTTCTGGAGTTTGTGTACATGCCGAATGTTTAGGCAACATTTTGTCCCAAATTAACCGTATAAACTTAAAGGTCCAGTATATGGATGTAGGAATACGCATTGGCAGAAACTGAACATAAAGTAAAAAGTACGTTCTCTTTAGTGTGTGATTATATGGAAATAAGAATCGTTGTGCTTTCATCACCTTGGAATAAGCTGTTCATATTTATATAGGGAATGTGTCCTCCTCCACGGAGTCCCCCATGTTGCACCACCATGTTTCTACCGTGGCCTAGACTGGACAAACCAAACACTGGCTCTAGACAGGGCCGTTTGTATATATATGTGTCGGCTACTGTGGGTTAACAGCCCCTCAGGGATGAGCCAAACAGCTTCAGAAAAACTCAGATTTGCTTTATTCAGTGTTTTTACTTGTTTTAATCAGCATGTCTGTTTGCTGTTGAGAGGAAGTGACCTCTGCGGATAATTTGGCTGTCAGTAAAAACCTTCCTGGACAAAAGACGCTGAAGAAATACTTACTTAAATACTAATACTACTTACAGCTCGTTTCAGTTGCTAGATGTCACAAAATGCGACACACTGCTCCTTTTAAGTGAAATAATACATCAGAGTTGTGTTTCTGCTGCCTTGAAGTGTCATTTTTACCTGGTGAAGTCTGTCATCTCCATCATGATCATACACATCTGCTTGGCCAGCACGATGATGTCATTGCCGTTGTCATCCCACTTGGCCACTTCAGCATCTAGCTTGCACTTCTCCTGTCTGAAGCTCTCCACCTGCTCGGCAATCTTAGCCTTCTCCTCCTGGGGAAGCTGCGCCATGATAGCCTGCGAGCCACAGGGGAACATGGAAGAAACAAAAGTATTAGAGGAGGAGGAAGAGGTTGTGAGGAGTAAATTTGAGCGTAATAAATTGGATGGATTGCTCAGAGTGAGAGAAATGACAGAGGAGAAGAATTTAGGTAAAGAAGGGAGATAAGGTTAGGGAGGAGAAAACGATAGGGAAATGAGGAGAGGGGCGAATAAGAGGAAGGATTAGTTAAGGAGAAGGAGAATAAAGGGAGGAACATAAAGGGGAGAACTGTAGCACCATTTGTTCTATTTTTTCCGTCCGGTCTACTTTTTAATCCGCCCTACAAAACTTAAACACCAAGTTTGGAGTCTGACTATCCCTGCCCTTCTGAAACGCTTCAAAATAAAGTTCTAAACTTTACATTTAATGACTGGACCTTTTCAAACCCCTTGACATCTTATATCCATAAAGAGCAAATCCATTTTTGCCTTCATTTTTAACTCAGCGGCCTTTGGGGGCAGGTCCAAAATGGCATAAATCTTGTGGCAAGGTCACAGGCGCAGTAAGGACCCGGTATTATTTGGGAGATAAATGTATAATTACCTCGCTTCTTAGACCAGAGAATGAATAATGCATTTGTTCAACATTATGTCAGGGAGGTGAGATGGAAGGAAGAGTAACCTGGTTTCCATTAGGTCGATTCTATTGACTCGAGAGGCAGAGAGAGAAAACGAGTACAGTAAAAAAAAAGGAAAGTCACCATTGTTTTTTAACCTCATCTATTATTGACTGTCCTCCAAGAATTGGTATTCTCTTAATGAAATAATCGCCCTTGTCCTCTTTTTTTTTCCCCACTTCCTTATTCCCTCTCTCACAGCAAAGCTGGTGTGTGGGGGTGCGGGGTGAGCTCAGTGAGAAAGTGCGTCACTTTGTTCACGTCCCCTGCGAGATGTGTCAGGAGGGAATTGAGAACAAAAAATATAGATGAGTTGTCCTTCTGAAATTCTTCGAAAACAAAATAAGCCCAAACAGATGGGGGGTGGGGTGGGGGGGGGGCACAGTGAAAGAAAGAGAGAGAGGGAAAACAACTGAAATTACAGACGGAAATAGAGAAGCGTGGTGGCACAACTTTCTCATCAGAGGCCAACAGATGTGTCCATGAGCTTTGGCCTACTGATCACTGTGTGAGCAGAGTGGTGCAAAGCTTTGATGGCGGTTAGCTTGAGAAAAAAAAAGAAAAAAAAAAAGAACTCAAACGGCATAAACAAACAAGCAAAACCAGCCCCCTCAAGCCCAGTGTAGATTTCCTCTGCTGCTGGTGCCAAGACACACAAACAACAGCGAGGCAGCAAATCCCATTAAACCGCGTGTGGGGTGAAAACACTGCTCACATTTAAAACAAATACAAAGTTAATATGTATTGAGACTGCACAATGAGGAATAAACAATTTAAAACAGACCGCTGATTCCAGTGGGGCAAACTCGTACCCACTTTGCAGGTGTTGCTATGAATTATGGGTCGCACACAGCAGGCAGTGGCTCTGGGGCCCCAGCACCAACATTTATTCAATCTCTGACAAAACAGCTACTGTAAGTCTGCCTGTCTACACACCAAACACAACTCCAGAGGTTCATTTACTTATTAGACAGATCCCTGAATCAAGGCCCAAGCCCATTTTTACCCCTGCTGCTTGTTTTTGAGTGCCACCCTGCCCCTGGGAACAGAGTTACAAGGTGTAGTGGTTGGAATATTTCCCTGTGAAACCCTCAAAGACCCTGAGACACCACTGATATTTACAAAAACAAATGTGACGAATGTTGCCAGACAATGCAAATATGTCATCTTCTGCTGTGTTGAATTCTCTTGTGTGGGCTATAGGCATCCTTTTGTGGTTGTCAGGATGATCGCAATTTGCTCAACCCTGCCAGTCTGTCCTGATATTAGAGGAAGGGTAACAAGTGCAGCAACTTCACTGCTGGACTTTCGTTACATTCTGGGCGTCATGTGACATCTTAGTAATGTAGCAATATGTCAAACTGCTGGACTGTCAGGCATCAGTCAGCAGTAGCAATGTAACTGTAGCGAGCTAGCTACCAATACACAAGCATACTGGCAAGTTTTTGTTATATTTGCTATAAAGAAAAGCACCATAATATATTTAAACACAATTAAAGGGGAACTTCACCCATTTTCAAAATTCATACATGTTATTCTTTTTGTTTAAGACAATCCAAAAGTTTTAGTAAAAATTAATAACTCTCCCAAATTCAAATACTACAGTGCTAAAACTCAAACTTGTGATGTCATGTGGTACAGAGATTGGAGCTGCTCTATAGGCAGTTAATGGTGAAAGATGTTTTGGTTCCCAACTGGTGGGTCTTGGCCCAAATGTGGGTCGTGAATCACAAGTGACTTGCAAATACATCAAGTTTGTAAGAAACACACTTTATTTTTAAGTACAGTGAATTTCTGGCACAGAGCTTTTAGTTTGAAGTGCCATTTCCTGCTGTAAGGTGAGTGATTACTTAACAGAGACAGCAGACCAGCTCAACAACATGGACAACGTAACAAGTTTGAGACTCATTTCTGGCTCATGTTCAAACACAGATTGACCTTTCCGAGACGATTAAAGTAACACTTTAAAATTCTTAATTTAGGTGGTGTTCCCCTTTGATCTAAGATAATCAGATGGTTATTGAATTTTTTGAGTCCTTATTAATGACGAAAACACATTGGTGGGTTTCTTTTGATGCTTGTGCAGCCATCTTGTCCGTGTGTTCTCTGTTTGAAGTGTGCATCTGAAGTGTTTGTCCTAGAAACCTTCATTTTAAGGGCAATGTAGCCCTTACCCTTCACCCTACCTCTCTATCCAAGTAATAATCGGGACACCCTAACCCTTTGTAGTAAGGCCAAGCTGTGTTTTAGGATCAGGTTTGCATTTTTGTCTGGGATAATTAGCACAACTGGGCTTTTTTTTTTTAATCACCATTTTAAGAGATAGTCCTACTGCTTCTTTGAGTTCATCTTATAAAACACATTTTTTGTCTAATTTTAAAGTATTATTTATGCTGTTCATCTCAACTATGGCCTTTTTTATTCAAATCAGTTTAAATAACACTGCAAAAATGTATAAAAATAAATTTGAGGACCACAAAAGGCAATTTTAGTCCAGACACTTTAAGGGTGTTTGTGTTCCCAGCTTGTGGTTCTGTGTAGCCAGCAGCTCCCTGGGGTATGCTTTGCTGAATAGACACTCATGTTCAATGTAGCCAAAAACATAATGTAGGCAAAGCTGTACAATAATTGCTGCCTAATCAATAGCGACACAGGTGAGTGCACTTTGCCACCAGGCACATCTCTCTGACCTCAAACTCGAGGGCGGTCGTTTGCATATCTCTGCCGCTCATTTCTTTCCTGCACCCAACTGTTGAGGCATCAATTATTCACTTGTTTCTATAATTACACCGAGCAGTGTGCCCCTGGTGTCAAAATGGTGGTTACACCGCTGAGGAGAGGTACAGTTATGGCTTCGCTAAATGCCGTTGTAACGAGTCAGATAAAGAATGCAAATTGAGAATCGCGGAGTAGTTCTCAGTTTGGCTATCTCTGTAGGTGCAATCACAATGTTTTCCCTCCGTCTCCTGCACATAAAAGCCGCACTAAACCAAGATGAACTGCTTCCTCAAACAGTTAAAGGGAGCAAAAAGTCTCTTGAAACTCAACAATTTGGATTGGAAATTCCTTTTCTAAAATTAGGGATCAAGGGAGGTTGGGGAGAGAGAGTGAGGGATTTGGTTGGTATTCAAATTTACTCTGAAAATGGTGTGACAAAAGAGAGAGAGCGTCGGGGAGGAAGAGAAAGAGAGACGGAGAGAGGGGCTTCTGAACACAAAGGAAAGCTGCAGCACAGGGGTAAACACATGAGCCAATTGGGACGTCAGGGGAGCAGGAAGGCACTTGGTGAAGCCCCCCCGCCCCCCCCTCTCTTTCTCTCTCTCCTCCTCTGCTCTCTAGAATTCACTTATCCCCAAATCCCTTCCCCTACTTTACTGATAACAACAAGGAGCGGGCCTTGGGAGCTTAACATAGTGGCAAATCCGGCCGAGGGAGTGCTGTGCCAATACACTCTGCGACTCGGCTACGTCTGCAGGGATTAGAGCGCTTTCCGGGTTTCTTCACCGAGCGCGGCGTCTTGAAATGACTTTAATTTGTTTCATTTGAAATAAACTGCCCAGACACTCAGAGTTCAATTTTATGGATGACCTATCAACAGTGTTATCCAATCACTGTGTTAAGAGATGTTGGGTGCGTATGTGTGTGTGTTGTGTTTAGAGCGCTGTGCATTATCCGCGGTGTGTGTGTGTGTGTGTGTGTGTTACAGAAGGAGTATTTGCGTCTGCATGTTCTAATAGAAAGAGACACTATGTACAGGCCTCCTTCCCCTGTGTGTTTTTCTGCCTTCTCATTATGCATGTTTGCTCTAATAAGTTAGCTTTACACATAAGTATAATAGAAGTGACAAGTGGAGCACCACACAAGGCAAAAAGCACTGGGAACAAAGACTCCTGGGAGCGCCCTGGACTTGATTTGATTTCTTTCTATGCTGAGCAAGAGGGAGACATTGAGATCGAGAAAGATGTTACGCATGTGTCCCGTGTGTGATACCCGCACACTGGAGGGGCTTGGTGGGGATCATGACTGTAAACCTCAGTGTGCTCATGTCAGCTCCTATGGAGAAAATGGATTACGCTTCCTCTTGTCTGTTTGAATAGAAACACAGAAGCGCCAGTGTGCACTTGGCATGACCGTGAGAGGACAGCAAGCTTTATCCTGACACGACAGGCTGAGGCCGACTGGGCAAATCACCAGCGGTTCGCGGCAAACACATCTTTTATGGATGTGCTTGCCTTCTGCGTGTGTAAATGTTTAGTCTCTGAGGGCATAACAGTGTCTATGAGTGGAAAAACAGGCGATATCAATTAACTGTGCGAGAGGCTTTGTCAGTGCACCAGATGTATAGTTTGTTGTACACGGTAATGTGTACTAAATGCACAAAAGTAATCAAGTTTGATAACACTAAGCGATACGTTACTCGACGCGGAGCTCAAGTGTATGTCTTGCTAATTACGGGCACGTGAACACTCATTACGTTCTGCCATGTCACCCTTAAATACACCTTACACCACTTGTATTACAGCAACAAGTTATGACAAAGGGACATGCTGAGACTTCAAACTGTTCCCAAGAAGAGCTGCCCACTCAAAGCACAGTTGAGTGCCAGGAAAACTAGTTAACAGTTTGGTGCTGTGAAGCTCCCTTGTGTGGCAGCACTGGTGCGTCTAAGCTCAGATGGCCCCGCAATGTTACGCTGCGGGAGGCCTTAGTGGGAGTATACATTCAACAAACTCAAAGCACTTCACACCCAGGACCCCCACAGTCATCCTGGAGAAGCTATTGTGCACCCAAAGCTCGGGTCTGTTCTTTTTTGTTCACGCTCAGATTTCAGATTTGGAAATGTTTTATTTTCTTTTAGTTCACCAGTTGAATAATTAGATGTATCTTAAATTCTTGACTACGTAAGAGCACTACAAAATCAAATCAGTCTTTCCTAAATGGCACTTTATCAAATACAGTTTTCTTGACAAGTAAAAATGGAACACACAGAAACGCATGATTTATTTCAAACTTCAACACAATCTTTCACTAACCACTACTTGGTAGATGCTTCTTTTAACCAAAACCACAAACTTTCCCAAAGCTTAAACAAATAGTTCATGTGCCCTACCCTAAAAAATTTTAACCTTACAGTTGGCTGATCAGCAAAGGTCAAAGGGCACTAAGACACAATGTTGGGCATCAGCTCTAACACAGCTCGTTTGTCATTTTGGCAGGGAGCAACCAACAACATACACAAATGGCCAGTTTGTTTGAACAACTTGCTGCACTCACAGTACATGATACTGAAAAATGACCTAATGTTTAAAAAAAGATTGAGCATTTCATCAAGAACCTACATTTTTCCGCCACTTTTTTAAAATGTTGATGGACAATCAGTAATGGCAGGGATGATGGAATGTACAGCAAGACTATGTAACTTCTGAAATAAGAAATGATCTTTCTCTAACAAAGTTCATTAGCTTTGCAACACACACTTGCTCAGCTCAATTGACTCTGAGCCGCTGCTGCTACAGCCTTGGTTGTTCTGTTATGATCAGAAGAGTGTGGTGGCTAATGTTAGCTTTTGCGAGCAAACTTTGGCAAGATGTAGCTGTGTAATGGAAATTATAACTGTTTTACTATGATTTAGCATCAAATGACTACTTCACACATAAAGCAACCATTTGTATATCAGCTTGTCGCACCGCGCCACCTTGAACTCGTGAGGTAAATGTTGTTTTCTAGCATGCCTCCATGGAAAATGGAAAATGCATTGATTTACTGATTGACTGGGGACCATGATCGCAAAACATCCATTTCTCTCTCACACAATTGGTGCAGTATACTCCAAGTTTCACCTATCCAGTCCTATGATCAGTACTTCTCAAATCAAACCCATCATTTTTGCTAAAACCATACTAATCAAAACTGAACTGAAAGTGAAATTTATCTACACTCTCTTCAAAGTCAGACTCCAATACTGAGGTCTTTCAGTGAAAATGCATGTGTTTGGAAAGTACTGAGCATATCAACTAGATAATGACTTGAATTATACTGCAAGAGTTGTGTGAGAGTTTTTAAACAGATGTTTTGGCATAGTTTTGCTGTTGTCAAACTTGGTCGGCAGTCAATCAGTAAATCAATATTTTCGATGTTTCCTGGAGAGGCGTGCAAGTAGGGCTGCCTCCTTATGGTTGACCAAGTGTTAGTCGACCAGAAAGGTCATTAGGTGGCAAGATTTCATTGGTGGCTTAGTCAAGAAAAAAAACTAAAACTCTATAAGGAGCTGCGCCTTGTCAAAATAAATCAAAACCTATATGACTGGACCATGTGGGACTTTAATTTGAAAGGACAGACACAGGAAGTGGCCGCGCTCAGCAGTCAGACAGGAGTCACGTTAATTTCCAGGTACCTGCAGTTATTCCACAGGCTAGTTAATAACATGTCGGGCAGGAAATCCAAAGTGTGGGATCATTTTGAGAAGGTGAAGGACGAACCCAAGGTGATATGTTCATCATTGGTCGACTACAAACATGACGTATCATCTGAAACATGGAAGTAGCTACATGCCCATTAGCCACTTAGCACAACCATTACTCGCAACAGGCGGCTCGCTCAGTATGTGACGTGCACTTGTAGATAAAATATAGGCCTATATTAATGAAGGTTCATTAGTACGGTTTGTATTTCTCTGTAATGTAGCACAGTGTTAACAATGTTACTGATACTATTCTTTCTCACACCTTCAACTCAAACCATTGTGTTGCCCCGCCCAAAATATATCACTTAACAATTAAATTAATATCGTAAACATACTGGCGACTAGTCGACTAATGGCCCTAAACCACGACTATTGGTTGACAAGGAAAATCCTAGTCAAGGGCAGCCCTACATGCAAGAAAAGCAAAGTTTTCGTGATGAATTCAAGGTAACACAACTGATCTACAAACGGCCATTTTGTGGGTGAAATATTCCTTTAATCATTACCCAGTATTGCATTTGTGGCCACAGCAGTTGCAGTTTACACTGTCTCACTTTAACGTATATGTTACGGCCACCGCCGTGCCCCTGCCTCATAGATTTAACTTTTGTGTATAGTTGTGTTTTATGCTGAGCAGGCTGTGTGGTCCCCTGCACCTGATTGGCTCACGCTGGGGAGGTGAGCCTTCCCTCCATCCTCCATCTCCGGTGCGGATTGGTACGGTACGGCACCAGCTCCACCAATCCCCAGACTGCAGCTGAGGACCAAGGCTACAAGAGGCTCAATCAGCTCATCATTCGGGGCGGCTGTAGAGCAGCTTGCCAACGTGTCTCCCGAATTTGTGAATGTTTGAATGTTTGACTTGAATAGACTGTTCGATGTATATGAGGCACTCGAGAAATAGGACTGGGCTGAGGAACATTAGATTCAAAAACTGATAACACGTAGAATACTCGTAGAGATACTTTCTGCTTAAGAGACACTAGGTTAAGGGGTGCTGCTACTGGCTGTTTTATGTTTTGAGCCTTAGTTAACGTTATCTGGTGATTTTGTTTTGCTTTTGATTTACATATACCCCTTAGTATTTTACTCTAGTTTTGAGAGTCCTCTTTTGGTTTTATTTGGTTCTTTGATTTGAGCAGCACCCAGCAGTCCTTTTCCTTTAACTTGGCCTCACAATTTCTGTTTACCATCCTTTGTTTAATAAATAATTTTACTTTAACCAACAACAACTGGTTTATGTTGCTTCCCTTTACCACCGCGAGCTAGGGGTCGTAACATAAATGGGGGCTCGTCCGGGATACTCTTTCAATCTGACAGAAGGATCCCGTAAGTAAAATTGTTAACAGGTTTGGTTTGATTCTTTAAAAAGAGCAGCCAAACAAAGAAATTGTGATAGCTGAACTAATTGTAATTGGGTAATTGGGCATAATCAATCATGTTTGACCTGGAGTCATTCTTGGCCACTCCCTCCCTTAGTCAGATCGACAGCTGCCGTAAAGATGATTTGGCTAAAATAGCACACCACTTCAGCATCACGTATCCCAAATTGATACTAAAAAGGGAACTTAAGGCCCTAATTGTTGGTAAGTTGGTGGAAATGAAGCTAATTGTGTTACCGGTGCGATCAGAGTCAGCTGTGCTTGATGATGGCACCCTGAGTGAAGGGTCGGGTGACCAAGAGCTGGGTGGTGAGGCCCAGGGAACTCTTGCAGCTGAGAGAGAGGGAGCTGAAGCAGTAAAACCAGCTAAAACGCCAGTCGGACTGTCTCGCTATGATCCTCTCTCTCCTTCTCCTACCAGTACTGGGTCCAGAGACGAGGCTCGAGTGAAAGTGCGCATTGCCCGTCTTCAACTGGAATCCCAGGAAAAGGTACAAAACAGACAAGCACAGCTGCAGTACCAGCTGGAGATCAGAAAGCTGGAAATTGAGGCTGACAAAGCCATCAAGCTCCGTCAGCTGGAGCTCCAGTCTCAGAAGGAGACACGCGCACCGCCTGCACCTGCAGAGGATACAGGTATGTCTTCTTATCCACCACCTTACCACCAAGTACGTTTGATATCAGTAAGCACATTGCTTTAGTACCAACCTTCCGTGAATCTGAAGTGGATTCCTATTTTGGTGCATTTGAGCGCATTGCTTCTGCCCTGCAGTGGCCACCTGAAGTTTGGCCCCTGTTGTTGCAGTGTAAAATTCATGGGAAAGCCCAAGAAGCTGTCGCTGCACTCCCTTTGGAGGACAGCCTTGATTACGACTCTGTTAAGGCCGCCATTTTGCGTGCATATGAGTTGGTCCCTGAAGCATACCGGCAAAAATTCCGAAATCACAAAAAAACTCAAAATCAAACCCATGTTGAGTTCGCGAGGGAAAAGGGAACTTTGTTTGATAAATGGAGCACTAGTTGCAAAGCCTGTGATTTTGATTCTCTTCGGGAGTTAATTCTGTTGGAAGAATTTAAGAAATGTTTGCCTGACCGCATTGTTGTGTACTTGAATGAACAGAAGGTAAAATCACTCTCTGCTGCCGCTGTGTTAGCTGACGAGTATGTGCTGACTCACAAAACGGCGTTTCCGTCAGTCTCAGAGAGGCCCCGTAATACTCCAGCTACACAAACTGCACCACACAAAGTACAAAGTACAACTAAAGATGACCGAGAGTGTTATTACTGCCACAAACCTGGACATGTCATTGCTGAATGTCGGAATCTTAAGCGCAAAGGGCTACAGTCACCTTCCCAGAGCGCGTCACAACCAAAAGGTGTTGGGTTAATTCAAGCAGAGCCGTGTATAACCACTGAATCTAGTGATGATGAAACTCTCGATGCATGTTTCAAACCGTTTGTATTCGATGGTTTAGTGTCGCTAACAGGCGAGCCTGCTGAGCAACGGCCGGTGCGTATTTTGAGAGACACCGGTGGCTCTCGTTCGGTGATACTGGCTTCCGTGTTACCATTTACTAAACGATCCTCCTGTGGTTTTGGTACTGTGTTACGAGGCATTGAAATGGGATACGTTCCCAGGCCCGTACACCGCGTTCATGTGCAATCGAAACTAATCACCGGTTTCTTCCCCATTGCTGTTTGCCCCGCGTTGCCGATTAAAGGTATTGCTCTTTTAATGGGTAACGACATAGCCGGTGGTAAGGTGACCCCTGCGCTGGAAGTGTTGGATTCCCCTCAGCGCACGGAGGATGGTAATATAACACACGCACACTCAGATTTGTTTCCAACCTGTGTAGTCACTCGCGCACAAGCAGTCAAAAATAAAGATGACGATGATGATGATGATGTTTCTTTATCTGACACTGTGCTTATGCCACTCCTTTCAGAAGAGAAAAACATGGAGAATGAGACGGCGATCGCTGCTGCGTCTCCATGCGAAACCACCGCCGAGCTGGTGCGCTCTGCCCGCTCGGATGTGCCATCACCTGACGGCATGTCTCTCCCGGTAACCCATGAACGGCTGTGCGCTGCTCAACGGGCTGACCCGACGCTGAAGAAGTGTTTCTCCAATGTGGTGAGTGCCAACAAAGCAAGTGGTGAAAAAGTAGCATATCTCCTTGACGATAATGTCCTGGTGCGTAAATGGTCTCCTGCTGCCGCGGATTCTGATTTGAGCTCTGTATATCAGATAGTTGTTCCCACCTTGTACCGCCAGCATGTCCTATCGGTAGCGCATGAAAGTCAGTGGTCGGGACACTTAGGTGTAACAAAAACCTACCAACTCATACTCAAACATTTCTTTTGGCCAGGCCTGAAAAATGACATTTCCAAGTATTGTCGTGGGTGCCATGTTTGCCAAATCGCCGGCAAGCCAAATCAAGTCATTCCTCCAGCTCCACTGCATCCTATACCTGCAATAGGAGAGCCGTTTGAGAGGGTAATAGTAGACTGTGTTGGTCCCTTGCCCCGCACAAAAAGTGGAAATCAGTATTTACTCACCATTATGTGCGCCGCCACTCGTTTTCCCGAAGCTGTCCCGTTACGGAAAGTGACAGCCAGCTCCGTGGTGAAAGCTTTAACAAAGTTTTTCTCCACATTCGGCCTTCCCCGGGTAATCCAGACTGATCAAGGCACCAATTTCCAGTCGAATCTTTTCAAACAAGTCCTTGAAACACTGAATGTGAAACATGCCGTCTCTAGCGCGTACCACCCCGAATCCCAGGGCGCGCTAGAGCGGTGGCACCAGACACTGAAATCCATGCTCCGTAAATACTGTCTGGAAACCGAAAAAAATTGGGACGAAGGAATTCCATTTGTGTTGTTCGCTGCCCGAGAAGCCGTTCAAGAGTCTTTAGGATTCAGCCCCGCCGAGCTCGTTTTTGCGCACACGCCCCGCGGGCCACTGAAATCCTTAAAAGACAAGTTCCTGTCGTCCAAAACTTCTCCTGAAACCAATGTGTTAGATTATGTAAGTAAGTTCCGTGAGCGTTTGCACCATGCCAACTCCCTTGCAAGAGAGTCTCTCTCCTCGTCGCAGATGGCGATGAAACGCCAATTCGACCGCTTCGCTGTTCCCCGACACTATGAGCGGGGTGAGAAAGTTTTGGCGTTACTACCTATTCCCGGTTCAGCGCTCTCTGCCAAATTTTCCGGTCCTTATGAAATTCGTGACCGTCTGAGTGATACGGATTACGTCATCGGCACCCCCGAAAGGAGGCGAAAAACTCGGGTGTGCCATGTCAATATGTTAAAGCTGTACCATTCAAATGCTGTGCCCGTAAGTATTTCAAAAGAGCCCGTTATTCCTCCGCCGTCCGTTGTTTCTGGCAGTTCTGCGCTGATCGTGTCAGAAATTCCAAATGTGTCCGACGGAGATGATGATTTGGTGATGCGTCAGTCCTCACACCAGAGCGCTCGGTTACCTAACGCTGAGACGTTGAAAATGTTGCCGTCCCAGTTAACTCACCTGGCAGACGAGCAACGGTGTGATGTAATTGACTTGATAAGCCGTTTCCCATGCCTTTTTGGTGACGTCCCGAGCCGAACGACAGTTCTCCAGCATGACATTGATGTTAAGAATGCAAGACCAATTAAACAACATCATTATCGCGTTAATCCAGTTAAACGGGCACTGATGAAAAAGGAGGCCGAATATCTCCTTCAAAATGGGTTAGCCACGCCCAGCTCCAGTCCCTGGAGTTCACCGTGTCTTTTAGAGGCTAAATCAGATGGCTCCCCTCGGTTCATCACTGATTTCCGCAAAGTAAATTCAGTGACAGTCCCTGATTCATATCCCCTGCCGCGGATGGAAGATTGCGTGGATAATTTGGGCACAGCCAAGTTTGTAAGCAAATTAGACCTACTCAAAGGTTATTGGCAAGTACCACTGACGGACCGTGCCTCCAAAATTTCGGCGTTTGTGACCCCTGATCACTTCTTGCAATATACAGTTATGGCTTTTGGCATGTGCAACGCTCCGGCCACATTCCAGCGTCTAGTAAACACTGTCTTGGCCGGCCTGGCTAACTGTAATGCATATTTAGACGATTTGATTGTGTACACCTCCACGTGGGAGGAACACATGCAAATCCTTGAACAGGTGTTCACCCGTCTCGCTGCAGCGTCGCTCACGTTGAACTTGGCGAAATGTGAATTCGGCAAGGCCACCGTCACCTACTTAGGGAGACAGGTGGGCCAGGGTGAGGTGCGCCCCGTCGAGGCAAAAATCTCCGCCATAACAGAGTGTCCCGTCCCGTCCACCAGAAGAGCCCTTCGCAGGTTCTTAGGCATGGCGGGTTATTATAGGAGTTTTTGCCGTAATTTCTCCACTGTTGTTCACCCATTGACAAGTTTGATCAGTCCCAAGGTGGATTTTGTGTGGACTCCTGAATGCCAGCATGCATTTGATAGTGTGAAGTCTCTTCTAAGCCACGCCCCTGTGCTCGCCGCTCCTGATCCCTCAAAGCCGTTCAAAATAGAGGTTGATGCGAGTGCGGTGGGTGCAGGTGCAGTGTTGTTGCAGGAGGACGCTGATGGAGTTGATCATCCCGTGTGTTACTTTTCACGAAAGTTTCACAAGCACCAGCTCTCTTACTCCACTATCGAAAAGGAGACCCTTGCTTTGTTGCTTGCACTCCAACACTTCGAAGTGTATGTCGGTTCAAGTTCTTTCCCGGTTGTTGTCCTGACCGATCATAACCCCCTTGTTTTCCTGTCCCGCATGTATAACCACAACCAACGGCTCATGCGGTGGGCACTAATCGTACAGGACTACAACATCAGCATACGTCATAAAAAAGGTTCCGATAACGTGCTAGCAGATGCCCTGTCCAGGTTGCTGTGAATATGGATTGTGATTAAGTTACAATACCTATTGGTTTGTATTTTAAGGGGAGGGGTGTTACGGCCACCGCCGTGCCCCTGCCTCATAGATTTAACTTTTGTGTATAGTTGTGTTTTATGCTGAGCAGGCTGTGTGGTCCCCTGCACCTGATTGGCTCACGCTGGGGAGGTGAGCCTTCCCTCCATCCTCCATCTCCGGTGCGGATTGGTACGGTACGGCACCAGCTCCACCAATCCCCAGACTGCAGCTGAGGACCAAGGCTACAAGAGGCTCAATCAGCTCATCATTCGGGGCGGCTGTAGAGCAGCTTGCCAACGTGTCTCCCGAATTTGTGAATGTTTGAATGTTTGACTTGAATAGACTGTTCGATGTATATGAGGCACTCGAGAAATAGGACTGGGCTGAGGAACATTAGATTCAAAAACTGATAACACTTAGAATACTCGTAGAGAGACTTCCTGCTTAAAAGACACTAGGTTAAGGGGTGCTGCTACTGGCTGTTTTATGTTTTGAGCCTTAGTTAACGTTATCTGGTGATTTTGTTTTGCTTTTGATTTACATATACCCCTTAGTATTTTACTCTAGTTTTGAGAGTCCTCTTTTGGTTTTATTTGGTTCTTTGATTTGAGCAGCACCCAGCAGTCCTTTTCCTTTAACTTGGCCTCACAATTTCTGTTTACCATCCTTTGTTTAATAAATAATTTTACTTTAACCAACAACAACTGGTTTATGTTGCTTCCCTTTACCACCGCGAGCTAGGGGTCGTAACAGTATAGTGTATTGTGCTCGCCTTAAAGATAAAAGCTTGACTGGTTGCAGTGCCCGACTTCTAAGTTGGCTATTTTTTTGTTTTAACTCCTATCAAAAAGCAGCACAGTCACTGCTACAGCTGCATAATACATACATTTAGGAACAATAAGATTCCTTTTTTGTTTTATTTATTTCTCCCTTCTTTGTGCATTACCCCCTGTGTGTGCACACTGTGTAGAGACTCAGGCAGTATAATACAGGCCTGTGCCATAGGGAAAGGCATCGGGCCAAGTCACACTCCTGCCATCCACAATCCATTCAACATGCAACACACCGCTAGAGCCTCTGTGTTGCTGGAGGGGAGCGAGCACTGATACCCTCTTAATGTTCTTTAAGCTGGGCCCAAGTGAAAAATTGCTAATGTGCAACAAAGCCCAGACCCTGGTGATCGCAACTGAAGCCTTGGCACAGCACTATACTGTATTTTGTGTTTTGTCTGGCATCTGAAGGGAATTTAGTAATTACTTCTTTGTTTGTGATTGCAATTTTACACCTGCCACCCCCGAACACTGTTTATTTAAAATAATCCCGCTTGTTGTGATCATTGAAATGGACTTTCATGCTATGTAAGTCGAACTAGTTGGATGAATCGATTCCAGTATGGCCAGGGAACAGGGGTGGGTGTTGAGGTGGGATGCAGTTCAACTTGCGCCTCAGCCTACGACTAAAGCATTCACACTACAGTCACTTATATGATGAATTTGGGCTCGTTGCCCGGCCATTACACAAACCAAACACATGTCATCTCTTTCTCTATTCTTTTTCTTTTTTTGAGGTTCCATAACTAAGGCACAGTCAGGAAGTTTCAGCACAGTGGGGAAGTGAACATCCACTCACCCGAGCACTCTGTCCGGCAATAAGCTGGTCATCTTCAGTCTGGACACTAGTCCTGCTGCGAGTATCATAGTCCTCCTGTTCAAAGTCAGAATCATCTTCCAGCTCCTCTGGTGTCTGCGGGAAACATAAAGACAAAGTTAGACTGGGAGAAACTGAAAAAAGAAGATTCATACTACTCCTAAATTGACAGCTCAAAAGGACAAATTTCTTTGACTTCATGCCCCATTGTGCGGGAATCCAGAGGAACAGACAGCATATGTTCCTGTGTCGTTTTCGGTATACAGTGCCTCATTGGGAGTTTTGGCTCACAACCAAACTCAGCATGTGACAGACAGAGATGTCACACAATAAAAAGAGTCAATTATTTATTCATAAAAGCCATGTTTAGAGTTATTCTCTGAATAAAATACCTCCTTTCCTCACCTACAGTTTTCTGTCAAATTGAATTATAAATGAGTGGCACTCTTTAAAAATGTAGAAATTTGGAATTTTAGGTATTTTTCTGATTAACAGCATTAATGTATTAGCTTTGGAAATATACCTGACAGGAAAGAAACAACACAATAGCAGTTGTCAGTGCCTTTTAACACATGTACAGGTATAAATAGCAAAAATTAGTCCTTGTTTGTACTTCACAGGTAAATATCTGGACCCATTTGCACATCACCTCGGTCAGCCACTCCATATTCAATGGTGTTAAATACGAGTATGCCAACAAGGGCTATCAACTTTTAGAGAATTAAAGGAGGTCACTGAATATATTTATGCTGGAGAGAGACAGCTTTTTACAGAGGGATGCTTTTCTTTACATAAGCCGTTTCCACCTAACACTTTCAGTATGGTACCTTTGGAACCAAAAGTAACCCTTCAGACATGGTACATAGACCCTGGCGTTTCCACCGCAAACCGTACCATTAGATGAGGGCGGGGTTGTTGTCACTCACTGCTCTGTCCAGCACTCACTGTATTTCCTCCTAGTTTATTGTCCATATAACGAGGCTAATGTCAGCATTTTCAGAACAAAATAAAACAGCCTGCAGTGAAAGTCTCTCTTGATGGGATATTGAAAAACAGCGGGACTGTGCATTTAGTCCTTCTCAGGCAAGCTATGGTTTAGTGTTGCCAGTGCCCACAGGAACAACGCTCGACTACGCTTTTTTTTGAGGACTGGGATAGATGCAGTTCACATAATCCAGTCAAAATTGACGTATATTTTTAAATGCTTGATCCACACACTACTAAAGGTGTATGTCAACTAAAAACTAAAGTTATGGTCAAAGTTGTTTAAGTGAAATTTAAGGTGTGCTGATGGATTCATGTCGTCATCTCAAAAATGGGGATGGTACAGAACGGTTCCGTTGGTACCATCCACAACTTTTCACAGTGGAATCAGAAAAAATCGTATCCAAATGAACTGAACTCTACCGTATTGCTCAGTGGAAACAGGGCTATAGTTCCCACACATTTTCATGGACAAAATATTAAATCTTTCCAATGACTTTTTAGACCCCCATAATAGAATTTCCATAATCATTCACCATGTACAACACGAACATTGCTCCATCTCAGAAATGCAGTACAATTTATTTTGTACAATTTAGCAGTCATAGAATAGGTTTTGCAACTTTGGGATTCATGAACCTACATGTTTAATCACACTGTCACACTATTATTTTTCTGTCATTCAAATATAATGGGTTCAAGCTCTTCTCAAACATAATTTCAGCTAGCTGGCATACATGGAGGGAGAGATGTAACGCAGGAAATAAAATGAAGAAACATACATGATGGTAAACAAAACACTGTCACACATAGACGTACATTAGAGCACATTAGAAAAAAATGCTGTTGTGTTACATTATGTGGAAGGTTATCAACTGAGGATTACTGTAACAATTTCATTACTCACAACAACATTTCATGACTTTTCCTAAAAAAAATTTGATGTTAAAATTCCTTTTTTTTTTTTTTTTCAGGTTTGCCATGACCGTGGCAACCATGTCTTTAGTTGGTGGTCACCTGGCTTAAGTCAGCTCCCACGAAATGTTGGCTGGTAGATTATTTGATTCATCACCAACAACCTTGATAATATTGAAATTAATGTGTTCAGATTCAGATTTAGCCAATTTAATTAATCTCAGCGGGGGCAATTTGTTTGAACAGCTTGCCTTCCACATATACTATAAGATAATGTAACATAACACGTAGACACATAAATAGATTAGTAATAAAATAAAACAGGAAATTAAAAAAAAAAAATGCCAAGAAGTTCAGTGGAATGACGTAATCTATAAATAATATAAATAATAAGTTAGAATATATATATATATATTTTTTTTTTGAGAAATATGAGAAGACAAATTGCAGAGGGAATAACAGATTTTAAATACCAGTTAGTTTTACAAGCAGGTAGAGCAAAATGACGCCCTGATGGCAACACAGAAAATTTGCAAAATAGTTGTAGCTTTCTGGAGGATTTACTGATTGCAAAAAACCTCACACTAATCTTAGAGCAGATTTTAACAATGCTATTTAGTGTGAAGCTGTGACTCAAGGATTAGACAATATTTTGTGGACAGTTTCTGTCAAGGCTGGTTTTACTACTTCCCACATCCACTACTAGACACCACTCGTAACAAGAGGAAGCACACAGCAGGACTGCATTTTAAAGAGCAAGCCTCTGAAATGTAACAAAATGTCAGCCGTATTGCTTTTATCTGTGTACGTGTGTTTGCACAGTCTGTCTCTGCACAATAATCTTACGTTTATTTTGTGTCTTTGAAGACGTATCATGTTTGAACAGGGTCGTGTGGTGAATGAAACTGCTTAATGTTATTCTTTTTAAGTTTTGGCGCTTCTTTTATTCCTCTCATTTTATTTCAAAAGGGAAGAAAGCAGAGTTGTAAGCATCGTGTAATGAAGAAAATACAGAGCATTACTCCACCATACTTAATAATTGGAAAAAGCAATGGGAGCACAAGTAATTTATGGTCTCTTATGAAATAAAAAACTGGAATGTAATTGAGTCATATATGAGCATCTGCTCAAAGTGAGAGACTGAATGATTAATAATCATTTTTATTTCCTCTCTGCTGGCTACAAAGCACCGTCTCACTAATTAAGATTAGTGGGTTAGCCAGCTAACTTCAGCACAGGATTGCTGATCCCATGAAGACGGCTCACTCCTAACTGGGACTTTATCACCATGGTAACCTGCGCTGGATGACTTACCTGCTGCAGAGCAGCATATGAGATCAAAACATGTACATGTGTAAAGTCATCATTCCTACATGATGCTGACATTTAAAAAGCGCTGCATTCACAGAGCTGTCACAGTCGTCCTTGTAACGAGCACTGAGAGGTTTTCTATTCATAGGCTGTGAGGATGTTGCCTCTTCATGATGATTAATTATATTAGAGATATTACAGATATAATTAATATCTTACACAAGATGAGCGCTCACACTGGCTACAAAGCAAGACATCTACCAAACAGGTTGCTAGTAGACCATGGCAGTACTGAATTAAATGAACTGTATGCTGGCATAGGCTGAACCACAGAACCAGACCAATCTGTGAGCTCATGTTTTATTTATTCTGGTATATGTCCCACCACCTCCCATTCACACAGATTTCCAGCCAGTCTGGCTTGACGTGCATGTAGCCGTCTGTTGTTGATGTTCTGGGACACAGTCTGTTACATACATTGTCTTTTCAAAATACACCTCCATTTTTACAGGAAATGTACAGTTGGCATACTGTCTCTTAAAATAAATACAATAAATGTAACATGTTGGTACAACACCAGAAAAAATTGGTTTGACTTTACATTTAACATGGACCCCCCTGGTGGAAGTGGGTGATTGTTGGACCAATCCAATCCATCACCCCTCCCACCTGCCCTACTCCGAACTTTCGTCCCCTTAACTGATGTTATTATCTGGCTGTCTTCCCCCTGACGCCATAACACACTGACAACGCCTAGCCATGTATACTGCCGATGTGAAAGGACAGATTTTTTGCTTGTGTTTGATGCGAAAGTCACAGCCTAAGCACGAATTTCGGACTATGACCTTTGATACCATCCCTTGGAATCTAAAATTAACCAAGAGCTTTTAGACAACTTGCATGTGTGATTTGCTTTGACAATGTCTGGCTAGCATAGGCTAGTCATAGTGATGAATAATCTTATTAGTATTCCCAACAGCCATTGATCTGTTGCCCTCATATTCTATCACCGCAGAACATGATACAGCTCTGTGAATAGAACATCCTCTAATGGACTCAATGAGATGAGGATTGTATAAAAAAATGGGGAAAAGCCTCCATAGCCACTGAGAATTAGCTCTATTAATTAATTGGCACAATGTTGTGGTCATACATAGCTTCATTAAGCTTTTTTTTTTTTTTTTTGGTAAGCCTTTGTATTTATCCTCAGCAGCAGGAACACCATTTATTGTACTTATATAATGCTCATAGTCATTCATTATAGCACAGATTCTATTCTACTGAACATGATGATATTTTCTTTAGCATATGGTTTGATTTCTATCATTCGGATAATTGCTACTTTTGTGTGTTTTGCTAGTTATGTGTCTGCACTCCTATTTCATTTCACCAGCGTATATATTTTTCCCTCTATCCTGACCTGAAGTGCCCACAGGACACAAAAATAGCATCTCGTCTCAAGTTCAAACACACTTGACAACCCTCAGCGTTTTCATGTGAATATGTTTATAGCTGAATCACTAAATCCAGTATAATACAACCAGATGTTAAACAGCTTTGTGAGATCGGTCGTTTATTTCAATGGGGCCGCTGGGTCTGCACACTGCAGTGGATTGCTTTGCTTCTTTTTGCTGTTCACCTTGTGATAATACAGACGCCCTGAGGCTGCGTGAAAATATTTTTTGTTACCTACAAGGAAAGGCTACAAATAAAAATTCTCCCACGTGCAAGCAGCATGAATCAATCCAATGGCTCAATCCAATGAATCAGTCTCATAGGCTGAATCCAAACATCCACCCTCTGGACTTGCAGACGGAGCCCTTGGGGACTTCAGTTGTACGTAGCGTGAAGTATTTACTGTCATCACATAAAGTCTGCGATGGCAGAGACTCCAAGCGGCTGATAGACAGCCCTCAAGACTGTTTGCCCCTTGAAACGTTCAACTATCGCTGCTGTCATATTCATATATGTCATATAAGTTGATGAATAGTGCCTACTCATCTGTCCCTACAATAACAAGATACAGATCCCATGTATAGCTTTTTGACAAAACAAAAATGTATTAACACATCTCTATATAACATACAGGCTACACACATTCAAAAACAGCAATGTGTGTAATAAAGAACAGGACTATAACTCAATAAACTGGATATTACTTTCATTAAAAGACCGTCTTATGTTGTTTTTTGGCCAATTTTTTTGCCTATTCCGCTGCACAGCCTGATAGGCAGCAATGATAAAATGTATTTTCAGTCCCTCTACAGCCTATACTTTTACACTTCTGTATCATGATGTGGTTGAATATCATTTCTGGCCCGCACATTTTAACAGCCCTAAATATCAATAACTATTTCACACTTCACACGCTGTTTTTGTCGTCACGTCCGTATTGCAGTTAATTGTAGGTTATTAAATCAGCAAGGTCTGCTGAAGTTGGCAGAGACTCCACTTGAGGTCCCTTGTGGACTGGACGAATTGTGGATTTAGAAAGCCCTAAGCACTCCCACACTTTCCGTGAACACGCCTGCACAGTCCGGTCAAATGCGGACATTTGGATTCAGCCAAAGATCAATTATGTTTTACAGTGGACATTTGTAGTCAGTTAATTGAGAGGGTTAGAGCCTTTTGTTTATGCTGCATTTGGCTGAACTTTGAATGCTCTTTGTATCATGCACTAAGCGCTTCGTTCTGCATGGCTTTCTCACTCCCAAACCAACCTAATTAAGTCTATCCTAGTGTCTCATGAGAGGGAAGGCAGAAGGAAGTTTTTAATAATATCTCTCACATTGGAGAATAAGGAGATCCTATGTATCTTCCATGTAGGAGATAATATCTCCTACATAAAAAACAAACTGGTTCTGTAATTCCTTTTTCGCCACCTTGCCTCTCAGGGCCTCTGCATGATCACTGAAAGAGATGATAAAATTATTGTTGTTGTGATAGCTTTTTTTGTGTAAAAGCTCAGTGTTATAGACCACTGTGCAATGTTATGGCATCTGATAAGCCTTTAAACCCAAGGATCTATTATTAAAAGCAGCCTTCACGGATTGTATTTCATCGTCTCACAGGGACCTGAAACAACATGCCCACATCAATGCAGCCCCTTGCATTTCTGTGATGCAGTGCTCCTTTAGCTCTGAACTTGTGGCAAAAGTTGAACTTTCTGCTTGAGACAGACTGTAGGTCAGTTTGTTGGGAATAGGAGAGAGTAAACACTGGTTATATTACACTCGCCAGTCTCCAACCACTGTTCAATTTCATACATGTTCCATTGCATCTAGGACTTGCTACTCCATCGCACTCTGCTCCGTGTGTGTGTGCGTGTGTGTGTGAGTCTGCGTGGGTACATAAAGGCCAGGACAAAACTATGTTTTTGAGAACTTTCATTATAACTTTACACTCTTCTCAAGACCTGCCTCAATTTTTAAACACTGTGGAGAATTGGTTTCTTAATCCATCGACAGCTCATAAGATCTGTGCTGTAAAAATTCTAAAGGAGCCATTACTCGGCTTAAGTGGGAGAAAAATAACACAGACGCTTGAAAATGTGTGCACAAAAAACTATTACATGTGGCACCAACATTTGCTATCTATATGATGGAGTTAGACAACAGAAAGCAAGGATCTTCCAAGTTGTTTCCTCAGAAAGTAATTGAACTTGGATGGGATTATGAAGCCAGCTGGTCCCGGGCAGTTCAAAGCTGCCTGTTTTACATTATTTACCAACATCAAATTATTTTCCATAATTAGATTTTTTCCAGAGCTGCACTGGGAAACCTTCCAGCCTGCATAAAGTTGAATAAATGAATTACATGGTGAAGAGAGGAAGGGCCAGTTCGGGTGAAAAATGCAGATACCGTAATATCAGAGCGGGTATGTGAGGCGGCGGAGCTGCTGGTGTCATGTTGTTATGCAGGGTTTTTATAATGACATGCTGTAAAATGTTCTGCCAGCTTTATAAAACATGATCATGTGGCAGGTGTGACATCTCGGATGGGAATTCAAATTGAATTTTAGATTTCAATTATGTTTGTCTTCGTCCTGAGGGCGGATATATTTTTGTGAAAGAACCTCTACTGTCATCTGTGATAGTCTGTGGTACAGTTTGCTCTGTGAGTGATGTATCACAGATGTGAGGCTGCGAATGACAATGAAGAGGCAAGAACTGGAGAGGTGTCTGTGACAAATATGTCTCCTGAGTCACGGAGATGAATCCAGTGACTCAGGAGAGTTTATTCTCACAGGTTTTATGATTAAATTCTTTGCTTTGTCCCTTTGTATTTTAAAATAATTAATTAAAAAGACAATAATATACAGCTCAATGTGATTGTAGAGTACTTAAAAGTAGATCATAAATTTAAGCCAAATGTGCTTAATCCCAGACTCATTGACTGACTATTCAGCAACATTAGGGCATAAACCATTTACTCAGATGTCTACATTCACAGAACAACCAATCAAATTATTTAAATATATGGAGGAAGGCAGATATAAATTACCGCACTTAGTCTTGGTCAGCATTTCCAAACACATTCATTTCCGTCTAACTCCTAAATGCTGAGTATTTCAACTGGTATTTCAGTGAGTGTTTTCCTTTTAGAGGAGGTAATGGACGTACCCTTATCATGAGGACAGCTTTCCTGATGTCACGGACACCGTCGTAGACCAAACGGGATGCATCAATGAACTCATTCTCCTCAAAAGCCTGTGGAGGGTTCGTACTCAGCGCCTCGATAGCAACCTCCACTTGTTCAGCAAAGCGGGGCATGACTGCAGAGAGAAATAGGTGAGGGTGGTAGACAGGGAGGACAAAAGGAAGATATGAGAGTCAGGTGTATCACATGTGTTAGTAATCTGTCAGAATGGGTGCAAGCTTATCAATTAGAAAAAGGAAAAGGGCATGGTGAAAGCACGATTATTAGTGTGCAGTCTCTGTAGTCGAGGCCGTGATCACAACCTTTTCATTTCAGATTTTTACAGCAGCGAGGCTCCTCCTGCGTCAGTCACTTCAGGAGAGGCAAGATATCACCCTAAACCTCTGTGTACGCGGCAATATGCTGTTTGCACGTTGCACGCCAATTAGCTATTTCACCTCGGCTTACCCAACAGGAAGATTGGCCTGTCTGTCATGAATCTGTTTATGTGTACGCCAGCGTTTGGCATGTTGAAGTGTGTGTGTGTGTGTGTAAGTGTGTAAGTGTGTAACCTGTGAGAAGATGGCTGTGCACACTGCACGCGTCAGTGTTACAGTACAAGGACGCTAACTTGCAAGCTCAGCCTGTCAAATCGCAGTCAAGGGAAACAAATTCATCAAAGTCTTTTCAGCCGAACAAAAGCCGAGCAACAAAAGAAAAGTCCCTATTGACCATAAAAATGGTTGGTTTTGTTGTCAGTATCAATTGGCCAGACCTGATGGAAGAGCTTTATGCTCTTTGTGTGTTCAAATGAATTGTGCTGAATGTGAATAGACATTATTAAATATTCACGAATCTGGACTGAATGTTTGAATATTTAGCAGGCTACCTTTCTACGTAATCTCCTGTTGAGTCACAATAATTGAATGCAGAGTTTAATAATGTGGTTTTCTTTTTTTTGGACTCTGTCCTCCCACAAATTATCATAACAAAAGCTATGGTTTACCTGGACAGACTGTCGTCAGCGAGAAAAAGGTCGGCCTTCTTATACTGTAATATCTATTAGGGGGTTTTTCAAACACAACAAATGCCTGTAACCCCGCCAGTACTTGTGACTGTGCTTCAAGCCCACACGGTATTCTCTATGAATCCACAATAAATATCTAAATGATTTCAGATACGGAGAGAGATGAAGAGAGGAAGACAAAGGCTTTGCTTTTTTGATATGTCAGAAAAAGATGTCTTTGCTGCATTAGAAATCTACAACAAGTATACATAAAGAGTGGATTTCTGATTTAAGACAAGACCCTTTTGAGAGGAGACGACAGGTCTAATGAGGACAGATGGATAGGAGAGAGAAAAAGAGAGGAAAAGAGACAAATAAAGTATTGCAGCTTGGCTGGTGAGCCTCTGCCAGAAAGCCAACTGTGTGATTTTATTATCATTCTCCACACTTTCTTCCCCTCTTACATGCAGAGTGAACTAAATCAATTAGCCAGCTTGCACTAAAGGTGTATCTGCAGTATACTTATTTGTCTGATATAAAACATAAGCTATATTTCACCAAACATAAAAGGCACTACAAAAAAGTCTCTCCCTTTTTCTTTTCATTTTTAATTCAGTTTAATCCACTTACTGGAGAAGCGTAAAATAGGCTTTTGGGAATTGCTGGGAAGGCGTTTTAAATAGAAATATTTAAATGTTCTCCAAGCTCTTAATGAGCAAAGTTGCTGATGGTAAGGAGCAATTTCACTCATTCCAGTTGAAAAATGATGAAGGGAATTAAATGTGACCATGTAGGAATGGATTTTTTTCACCCCCTAGGCTTAAGCATAGTTTAAGTGAGAAGTTATGGAAGTACAATGAATGCTTAAAAACCTCACAGCAGAGATGGCGTGCCCCACTGAGGTGTTTAACAAGCTCCAGACACCACAAACTGCACCGTTTTTGATGTCCAAACCTCAATTTTACACGAAGAAGACAGCTCAATTTAGGCAATGTGTTACATTCAGGACAATCAAAAGCAATTATACAAAAAAAAAAAAAAAAACATGAACTAAATCATTAAGTACAACTTCAAATCTAAAATTGGATTTGTCAAGAGTTTGAATTGTGTTGTTTTTGGAGGACACAGTTTTAACTCTTATGTTTCAATGACATGTTGAGCAGCCAATTATTGTTCATTCATGAGAGCCTTAAAGTTAAATTCTAATAAAGTGAAACAGAATTAAAGGCATTTATTAAAATAATGCAAAATACTTAATATTATTTTGTTATTCTTGTATTTTTTCATTTGTATAACATGTATATCTATTTGTACTGCAAAATGTAAATATAAATGTATATATATATATATATATATATACACATAAAACATATACTACATATTATATAATATATTATATATTTTACAGCTTATATAATTGATATCTTTTGATGAACCCACACAAAATCATCACCAGTCCCTGCAGTTCCCCTCAGCTCTACAGAGCTTTATAGTGTCTTTCAGCCCATTGTTTCTGTTGCAAGGCTGCACCTTTACGGTTAAACGCTTCTTACTTCAGCAAAAATGCCCAGCACTTAATGGCAGACAACTTACTAATAAAATACTTCTGATTCTCCCCTCAGGCGTTGGTGAAAACCAAAACAGAGCTACAGTAATAAGTTAAATTCATCTGGTGGTGAGGAACAAAACTCCAATAGAAGGATTAGTGCTATATTGCAGGCAACTGGACTTGCTTGCATTTCTTGAGACGTTTTGCCTCTCATCTAAGATGCTTCTTCAATTCTAATGGTACAGAGTTGCAGGCTTTAAACTGTGTGGGTGTGAACCCTTACAAAGTCACCAGGGTCACATGTGAGCTCTTAGTTTCAGAGTCGTTACTAAGAGTTAACTAACTGTTAGAACTAAAGAAGCCTTTTGGATGAGAGGTGAAACGCCTTCAACGCAACCAAGTCCAGTTGCCTACAATATTGCACTTATGATTACCATGACTTGGATGACTGAGAATCTTCACCGACATCCAAAGGAATGGTAATGGTACCACATCATAGCTGCAGAGGCGCATTACTAAATCACTTTCGCGCAAATATTTGTACCATTCACTTGTCTGGTCCATTGTATTACAATGTAGGAAGCTCATCTCTGTCATCTAATTTTCTTACTGCTGATAGTCTGTCTCTTTGCTGTTGTGGCATGTGAGCTCCCTCCGGGGATCAATGAAGCAGGGGTGCTCCTAATAATTTTACCACTGAAAATCTTGGGCTGGGACACCAAAACTCAAGGCCACAACTGAAATTAAGGAATTATATTGTGCTGTTGTAGCATGTAGGCTGGTTCAAAACTGTCAGTATGAGAGTTAGGCTATACTGATTTTTTGGGGTTTATTTTACAGTTAATATGACTAATTATTATTGTTGTGCAAAGACTAATACTAGTACAGTCGACACTTGAAATTCCTCAACAAACTTGTTCTTGTAGATAATGTATCAGTTAATATTTGTATTGGGTGATTCACTGTTCTTCAAACAGGCTGGTTGACCTTTTCCTTAAAAAGAGTAATATACAGATTCAATCTGAAGGACTATGTTGATTGTAAGGAACAAAACATTTACTAGAAAAAAGCAGACTCAGGTTTAAAAACACCACACGGAGGCCTCCAATTATTTCCCATTATCTTCACAAGAGGGAGCAGTGGGGGGGTCCAGTGATTGTCTTAGGGTAGCCGTGGCAACCCCTGGCCAACCCTTAGTGGTGCCACTGCAATTAGGTCTTATCTTACAACTATGCACAGTAGGGCTGGGTACCGATCTCTGTACCATTATGGGTAACAAACAAATTACAAGTCCTATCAAGTTCTAATTCGTATGAAATCCACTGGTGGCAAAGTTCGGTACCTGAGAGTGCATCTGTGAGTAAACTGGGTTTAGACAAGAGGTGGAAGTGCCGCAAAGCATTTCAAAGCCTTAAAGCCAGCCACTGAGCTCCAAGGCTGGCAATGGCCAGGATCAATTTCAGACAAAAGGGCGGAAGTGCCCCGAAGCCGCTCTGTTGGCTCCCCATTGAGCCAAAACTATTGCCCTAGTGCTGATCTGCGGCGATGGTCTTGGCCTCTGGTCTCTTTTCTTTTCTGTATTATTTTAGTATTAATATAACTGTTAGACAAGCAGACACACACACTCAAGAAGACAGATAGACAGAGACAGAAGATTAGCTCTATGAGTGATTAGAAAGGAGCACAGGAGTAGAATTGCAATTCAGTCGACTACATCACCCCTCCAAAAATTACATTTGTATTATTACAGAGAAAGTAAAGTCCCAAAAAAGGTACCGTTGAGTGCCAGTGCTAAATCAAAGTCACTGATATGGGTATCAGGTAAAATATGAAAGGCATCCAATCCCAGAGGATTAGTAGTGTTTTACATTGGGTGTAACATGTAGTTTTTAAAAAGTGTCTTTTATATTAATGTTCCACTCATACACTCATAGCAAAGTGTTCAGTGATTCTTGGTCACAAACAATATATGTATATGTAACACTGATATCAAACTGACAATAACATGACCCCCTGTGTTCCAGATCAATTTCTGGGAAAAAACAACAACAAAAAAACTGTCTCATTTTTGGACCAGTACAGCACATATGGGGAAAAAGGGTTACATCTAATTTAAAGCTATTAAAACTAAAAAATTGAGAGAACATTGGAGGTTATGGGATGAAGACTTCTGCCCTCCTGCCCTTTGTCTGCTCACTGCTCTGCTCTCCTACACTCTAACCTTGGTTAAATGTTTCACCTACCTCATCATACTGCACTGCTCCTCTCATAGCAATTTCCTCATCAGCACTCTCTCCCACTGTAACTCCCACCCCTATTTACGCACTGATTAAGAGGCCTTACCTCCTCTCCTTGCAAGCTTTGAGTTTGCCATCTGCTTCCCATTCTGGCTAAAACCTCCTTTACCCATCATCATAACAACGGATACAAATTTAAAGAGTGTCGAACCCAGTCAGTCCCCTTGAGTTCAGATTGATTCATTGGTGTCATTAACACGGCGCTCTGATTAAAGATTTTGACATAAATGCTAAATATTTACGGGGAGTTGCTTTTAGTCGGGGCAGCCGCGAAGTCTGGTCCTCAGAGCGATTACTTTCAAAGTAGACAGTGTGAAGTGTCTTTACTTCTTTCCCTCAGTCTCTGCTGCACTTCTTTTTTAGTGCACTTGATCCACTGATTTACAGGCATGGCATGTGGGTGGCAGTGTGTGCATGTGTGTTATTACTCACTGCAAAACCCTGGCCAAATCCCATTTACTGTGCCCCGATGTAATAACAAGGAGCAACGCCACCCTGCTTCTCTAAATGGCACAGTGACTTAGGCCATATATCAGTTTTTTTAATCTACCCTCTCCAGGCACCACATTAATGATCGACTTTAAAATTTGTCCCTTTTTTTGAGGAGAAGATTAGTTTAAACACAGGGAGTTAGTGGGCAGAAAAGTGTCTCGGGGAAGAGGGAGGGAGAGGGGAAAAGAGAGAGAAGCCATAACCACTTTCCCATTAGGCTATTGATTTTTCTCCCTCTCAAGGACACGCTTCAATCCCGGGCCCATGTGTGGACTGTCTGTCAGGAATCTATGGCTCAGCTTTACACCGAAGAGTTGTGTGCCTTGGCTGCCTGTATTTGGCCCGGTTGTAAATCTGAGCGCACTCAATATGAGGGAGGGAGGGATGGGCAAATTGAGACAAGGTCAAAGGGCAGGTAGTCGTGATAAGCGCCCTGTGTTGATGTGGCAGCTGTCAGAAAGACGGGCAAGTGGCTGCGATTGGCACGAGTGGCCGCCGGCATAAACACAGGGGCAATCAAATAAAAACACAAACAGCCAACTCAAAGACACACACACAGACACACATACACGGGACAAATGTTTTACACATACACACCGCTGAAAAAAAAAGGAAAAAAGGGGACCACATCAATGAATTCCACTAAAACCCCCGCTCAAATCGCTTAGTGAAATCCTTGGTGACAGCTATAGATTTCTTGGTAGAGTCTAGTTAATTGGACTCGGTACCCTCTAAAAAGTGTGTGGTCCTATATCCTCTTGCTTTGTTCAGCAACACTTAATCATCTTTCCCCCAGCTATAGATTTCTCCTTGACTGTGTTCAAATCCATAGACATCAGGTCTGTGAGGACTGAGGGGAGAGGGAGGCAAAAGTTCACAAGGATCAATAAGTGCTTTATGGTCCAGATCAGATGTGCATGGGAGCCCCTAAAAAACCCCAAGTACCACCACTAAGAGGGGAACAGGAAGGGGAAACACAACAGCTCTTCATCAAAGAGAAATATGGAGCCAATGAAACGCTGGTCTAACACAGTTGCCAGTTCCCCGCCTTAACATCTCAATTAGCACCTACGATCGAGAGGACACGAGGCCTCGTTAATGTTTAAGACAGGAGTCCTCCCTGAGGCCATGAAGCCAGTGAGACTTACTTATTTGTTGCCTTTGTATAGACTGTACCATCTTAGCCCTTAACTTAAAGATCCCTCCAGAGAAAATCACATTTTTAACCTTGTTAACATGCAGTGGCGATCCTAGATTCTGGGGGGCTTCAGGCATATAAGGCTACTGAGGCCCTGACGTATGACAGCTACAGGAAGCAAGCTGACTGTCCTGACTAATAGCGTCTAACCACCATATGGAAGCTAGAAGGGGCCCTACTTATGGGATTGTACGGCACTGTTTGGAGCCTTTATGCAGGATTTAAAGTTGTAATTGCAAAGTGTGCCGCTAATAGTGACAATCAGGGGTTCCTTTTCCCAATTTTTTTTTTTGGGGGGTGGAGGCCCAAATGTTTAGGCCCGTTTCCACTGAAGAAGTTCCTGGTACTATTTGGGGGGCAGGAACTGTACAGGAACGTCCTCTCGCTCGGCTCTCTCAACCGCCGTGTCTCCACTGAGAGGGCGGAGTAGGAGGAAGGTTCCTATAAAGATACCAGGCTCGGGGCGTTGGTGGCTTAGTGGTAGAGCAGGCGCCCCATGTACAAGGCTGTTGCCACAGCAGCCCGGGTTCGACTCCAGCCTGTGGCCCTTTGCTGCATGTCTAAAAATGCCCCAAAAAATATCTTAAACAAAAAAAAAAAAAAAAAAAAAAGGAAAAATACCAGGCTCTGGATGTGATGTAATCATTGAGAACAACAAAGAAGAAGAAGAAGCAGAAGTAAGAAGAAGAAAGCAGACATAAGAAAGACGATTATCAACATAATGCGCTTTCTGTTGACATCACATCCCGCCTTGAGTGTATCCAATCAGCACCAAGTAAACCCCAAGCCCCACCCAGGAGTTTTTCGGATCCGTTCTGAGTACCTACTCCGAGGCATGAACTTGTTTAGCTCCTGTAAAACTTGGAAATCTGTCCTTCGGGGGTGGCTCCTGCGGTGGAGACACACACCAACCGCCCCGGCCCCGTAAAATTACCCCAAAGTTCCTGTGGTGGAAACGAGCCTTTTGCCATGTTTGCCTCTCCTCAAGGTGAGGCGCTGTTAAGATGTCCATATGGCGTTTTCATAGCAAGATCACGATTTTATTGTCCCATAAAGTGGGCAATTTGTCATGGTCTCTACACCCATGCTGCGGCCATAAAAAACTACAACATACAACACAATACATAAACAAATCAACATTATTATTTTCCAAAATCATATGCTACATGACATATCATGCATGAAAAGGGCAGTCAACACCATGGCTGAGCATTTTCACCTTTGAACTGCAGTGTATCCATTCACAGATTCTGACTTTCAGGGTTTGTTACATCACAAACCTCAGGAACAAAAACCATAATGCTACTGTGAAACGAGGGGTGTCAGAAAGTGGTCAAATTAACCAAATATTTTTCATCACTGACCGAATCTTTTTTAACAATGATGGAAAAATCTGAAGGCCGTCAGTCATTTTGATGCATTAGAACACTGAGTTCTCATGTGTACCTGGCTCTACCTGTCACATTGGTAGGCTGTACTGCTACGTACCACTGACAAATGTTACAGCACAGAGTGTCCTAACTTTCTTTCAGAAACCCAATTATTGTGATGCCATTGCTATAAAAGGTGGAAAAAAGGGAACGATGGCGTGAAAAAAAATCATTCATCTGCTTCGTGAGGTGTAGACATGAAAAGTGACCGCACAGTAGATGTTTCTATTCATCTTTTCTCTTCCTGCCCCGAGAAATGTGTGATCTATGAACTTGAAAGTTAAGGAATGAAAACTGAATGCTTTAAACATCTTAGTTTAATCCTAGAAAAAAAATGAAAGGAAGGGTATTATTGATTATGACAGCATTTTTACAACCCTCTACATCAAATATGACAATTCCAATGCAACCAGGTGTCCCTCCGAAGTCGTCAAAATCCAGTGCTTGGGCAACGACTTGCAGTGCCAGACACCAACGAAAAAACCTGTCCTTTAACGTTGGCATGATACATGGCTGGTCGGCGTTATAGTTTAACAGCGCTCAGTGGCGTCAGGGGAAAACGTGGTGGGACAAGAATGAAAGTTAAGGCAGCAAAAGTCTGTGAAACCACATGCTTCTTTTTGCCTAAACCCGATGGCATGTGTCAATGACGTGTTGTACCAACGTAGTGTGTTTATTTTGAAAGAGACTGTATGTAAACGTTAAATTTCCTGTGAAGACGGAAGTGTATGTAGTTTGAAAGAACAAAATGCATGTAACAGAGCTGTAGGCAAGTGGCTAGGGGCGGAGCTTAAATATTAAATAATGAGGCAAAGGTGTAATCACATCTAAGCCTTTGTAAGACATTAAGAGATTTTTTTAATGGATAAAAAAATGTCTAACTATAAAAAACCCTTCTAAATATGTAATTTCAAAAGGCAGAACTTAGCTTTTAGGGGTGTGAAACATGCCTGGAGAGAAATTTCAGGGTATAGTCACATAAGACATCAGTCATGATAGGGAATAGAGCAGCATCTGAGTTTTATCTGAGCCTTGAGCTGGCTTATAACTAAATCACCAACTCATTCATATTGGCGTGCTGCAGATTTCCACTTTTTTTGGTGGAAGATGAACAAATGAAAACCTGCACCAAACACAAGGGAGCAAAGTTGTAGCAACAGCTTAGACCTCCAACAGTAGAGGAGAAATTTTGCCACGTACAGGCAGAGAAAGTCATGGCTGCTGAAGTCTCTGGTGAACAGATGAGTAAATTATTTCACTGACATTAGAGTTTGTAGTTGAAATATTCAGTATCAAAGAGAGAAGCCAACCCACATTGGTCATTTTCCTGTTGGCCTCTGCATCCCACCACCCCTGCACTTTTTCTTTGGACATATAAAATCTGGCACCGACACTGAGAACAGCGTGAACTCTGTGGTTCCCAGTACTCGGTGGAAATCTGCTCCAGTTAACAAAAGTCTTGCATTCTCCAGGTTTCAGTATAAAATATAAAACATCAAATACACACGTAACAACAGCCACTGTGAGAAAGAAGTACTGCAGCTGTACCACTCATTTCCTGAGGGCACAAGGGGTGAATTTGCTGAAGCTATTACTTTCCTATAGATGATGCAAATTGGTATGCCTACATCTGTTGGAACTATTACCTTCTCTTATCGACCAGAACTGTGTGTTATTATTTTTATTTTAGCGGAAATGTATTCATACTGTTAAATGTCATCAGTAAAATCCTCAATTAGCGATGAGAACAAAATATTGTGGCATATGTTTCTTAGCACTAAATGTGCTAATGAAGGCAACAGTGCTGTTCTCGCAGGTTCCAGTAAAAAAAAAAAAAAAAAAAAGTACAGTGCAGAAACTCATCGTGTAGGTGGTTGAACTAATCCATAAAGACAGCTGTTGGCGATGTTTCACCTTCAACAATCAGTCATATAATACCAGAGGGAGTTTTTCATGTAAAACCTCATTGTGTAAAGTCTGAAGAGCCACGAGGAGAAGAAACACATCTGAATTTCTTAAATGTAGTGAAGTGAGAGTACAGAGTCTCATGATACACAAATATTTCAGTAAAGTGGTTGAAAATAAATGCAAAGGTAATCCCTCAAGACGGATTCTGCAATTTAAATTGTAGAATCTGTTGGCACCCCTGTGTGTAGTCTTTGGGGTCAGTCTGAAGTTATTTCATGTCATATTGAGTTCATTTTACGTCTTTTTGGGTCGTTAAATGTCTCCTTGTGGTACTTTTATGTCTATTAGAGGTAATTTTGTGTATTTTTTTTGGTCATTTTGTGACTCGCTGTAGTCTTTCGGATCACTTTAAAGTAATTTTGTGTTATATTGAGGTAATTTTATGTCTTTTTATGTGGTATTGTGTCACTTTGTAGTCATTTTGTGTCTCTTTGAGAATGTTTTGCATCTTTTAGATGTAATTTTGTCCTTTTTTTGGTCATTTTGTCACTTAGTAGGCATTTTGTGTCTCCTTGTGATTGTTTTGTGTCCCTTAGAGCTAATTTTGTGTCTTATTTTGTGACTTCTTGTAGTCTTTTGGGACACTTTGGGACACTTTCACTTTTGTGTTGTATTGAGATTATTTTATGTCTTTGTAGTCATGTCGTGTCTCCTTGTGGTAGTTTTAGAGTATATCACTTTTTAGTCGTTTTGTGCCTCTTCATGGTTGTTTTACCCATTTTGTGAGCTATTTTGTGTCTCTTTGCAGTTCTGTTGCATCCTCTGTCGTCATTTTGAGCCTCTTCTTAGTTCTATGTTAATTTGAGTGAAATTTTGCAGGTAAAGGCCAGGGGGGCCCCTGACACTTTGGGGCCCTTCTCCTGTGCCTGATAGACCTGTTCTGTAATCCATCCATGGGTAAATGTTGCTTTCTACTGAACCTCTGTTCATACAGTAGGGTTCATCTATATTGGATATCCAGAGTCTAATTAATAAACCTTTCACATTTCTGCTTTGTATAAAGCATTGAAGTAATATGCTTTCCATTTTGATCATAGATTTCTTTATTATTAACTCTCAAAAACGCAAATACATGATAAAGAAAAATCAATGGCCAATCAATATGATGCCGCAACATCAACAGTTCTCCCCACGCTGTTCTCAGTAATGCTGACATAATGCTTCTGGGGTGTTGCTGACTCTAGAAACAAGCTCCATACTCCATGGAGGATTAATAGAACAGCAGCACAATTAAATAGTCTTTGTGTGTGACAGGGTTATGGTCATACAAAATTGACCTTAAGTGTCCAAGAGATACTGCCTCTGTACCTCATCAATTAATTACCCCAATCAATTAAACTAAATTATGCAATAATAGAACAGAATGTGCTTAAGATACCATATAACTACCACTGTGTGCAGTCCATTATGGTGGAGCGGAGCATCAGCAGAGGGGCGCACACGTGACACACGTGATTCACCTAATGCTGCTTGCAACTTATCAGCTAGTGTGGGGGGGATGGTGATTGTGTCCCTCAATTATCCTGTGGATGAAAGTAACGAGCAAGACAATAGATATAGAGCCTTGCTAAATGGGCTCTAATGGGAGAGATAGAAACCGGGGGAGGGATAGATGGATGGGTGAGAATGAAAAAAACAAAACAAAATAGACTGAGGAGAAGGAGGCTGGTGTAAAAAAAGAAACCGTGGTCCGATTTGATTCTTCTGGACAGGTAATTTCTAAATTACTTCTTTCCTTTCATCCTGTGTTTTTGTTTGTCTGCCTTTCATAATGGGGATTTTTTTTTTTTTAAAGGCATGTTAGCGTCTACTTTTAAGAAATTTGAGGAGCTATTTCATGAAGCAAAGATGTTTTTCAGGAAAATAAAGACTCCAGACCCTTTCTTCTTTCCTAACATAAAACCCTAAATGAGACTGAATTCATAAAAAGAAACACTGACTTTCCAATCTCTGAACCACCTGTGTGTTACAAGGATGCTGTTGAACAAAAATTGCTCTCACATATGAAGCTGAAAATTATCAGTGCTAAAAAAAAAATAAATGAATGAGTCTTTTTTACTCAGACTTTTCTGAGTTTGTCATGGACAAGGTCTGCACTACCTGTTGCTTAAAGGAAATAATGTAGCTACAGCCTCACACTCTGACTTTGACAAAAACTCACACCTTCTCCCACTTACTCAGCTTTTAAAGATTGTGTATGTGACATTCAGAGCACCGATAAAGCAGCAAGCCTTAATTTACTATGTAAAGATAGAGTGGAGTGATGGTGTCCTGAGCAGAGATTGAAATCATGCTACGTGTGTGTTGGTACTTGTAGCTTTTCTGTGTTTTTTTGTGGTAAGCTAATCTGACCATGTGTGCATGTGAGGGCATGTGTGTATCCCACTGGCAACCCATCGCTGCTGCTTTGCAGATACTGGGATGGCGTCATCCTTACCCTCCGGTTACCCCCTAGCCCCCGGCTCAGCCACCTCCATGTTGAGACCCGTATCCAGACAACTCATACACTCTGAACTATGTTTAGATTCCCTTCAGATTTTACTACATTAAACACCAGAGATCAAGGCAGAAGCTTTACAACCTTAAACAGTGTTACCAACTCACAGTGTGGCAAAGTTTGGTTTTGTTTAGCAACAAAATTGTTACCAGTCCTTCCAGGGTTTTAGGGAATTCAGCCAATCACTGTGAATTTTGGGCGACTTTGCAATTTTTCCCCATCACCACAACTTTATGGCAAACGGGTGAAAATGTATAACTGGTATGTCAGTCACACACACAGTGACATGGCTAACAGTTAGCATTACAAAGCTAAGGCTGCCCAACAGTTATTAACGGGTTTAATGACAGAGTTGAGCCATTTCAATGTCGGTGTGAGATTAAAGTCCAGTTCAGACCAAAGATTCGTGACGAGATGAGTTGAAAGGTTGCTTGCAATGCGCCGTTTTTCAACATTCTAAAAAACAATGCAACACCAATGCAACTACTATATAAGACGGTGCATCATCTCTATGCAGCAATTCTCTGTACTCCCGTTCTAATATCAGTTTTTCAGGCTTATTTCGCGGCTGAATATAATCTGTAGCTTCTTAAAGTGTGAATGAGGATAGTGATAGTGAGATACTGGCTACAGCTGCATTTGCAGTGGTAATGACACAGCAAAAAAACAGAAACAAAACAAGAATCAGATGGACTGGATTCATAATAAATACTCCAAAATAATGTAAATAACCAGCACCAACTACTTAATCAATGATAATGTGTGTATGTGCGCGGGACATAAGCACATACAGTAGGCAGCAGCAGCGATGCATTGTCGGACACCAGCACACCGCTAGGAGGGAAATGGTGAGCTCAGCAGGGACGGAGCACCTGCCACAGCAAGCGAACACGCCGTCTGCAGTCATTTTGACCTGACAATTGACTGCACTACAAGCTGATTGGCTATAGAAACAAGTGACGTGCCTTAAGCCCTAAAACCAGCAGCTGGTGATTTGACCAATGGGGTTGCAGGTGACACCATCAGCCGGCTTGAGTCGAGCTCAGACAGTCAGTTCACACTGCTGCAACTTCTCTCTGCAACGTTCTATAACGGTTTCGTCTCTTCGGGAGTCTTTGGTCTGAACTTGGCTTAACAGTTTGGTGTCGGATGTTTACACTTTATGTCACACTTGATATCCCATAAAACTCTGCAGCATTATTTACTCAGAGGTCCGATCCAGTTTATACTATGCTGAAATAGCACTTAAATTTCACAGCAGTCAACACAACTCTAAAAGTTTACTCTTTACTCCCTACATTGCCCTCACACCCCCATACGCTGTAAGAAATATTCAGTGAAATTTGGGAGGGAGCTAATCTTCACTTTAGGTGGGATTGAGACATGTGTTGGCCCAGAGTCCGGTCTGCCGCAGGGATAAACTCAGATGTCCTGGAACGTGCCGTGACACAGAAGCCACACAGTGACGGCAGAATAAATAACAGATGAAAAATGGATGAGAGGCAGGAGCGGCCGAGGAGTGACCAGGTGGTGTCCGAGGTTTGTGTTAGAGCCAAGACACTGATCCAAACTATGGGACGCTGGGCATCCAGGCAATTAAGGTGTGTTTGTCAGTCACTGACCAGGCTCAGAAGCTAATTTAAGTACTGTGTGTTTGTTTGTGTGTGTGGGTGTTGCACTACTCCTCATGAAATTATCCGAACTTACCAAAGGGGCTGTAGCAGAGTGTTTGATGCAAGCACAGTAAAATGGTGAAGTGGAATGGTGTATTCACAATACACAGTGACACATTAAACTGTGACTCCTTGTGCCACATCAGCTTTGTGTACAGAGCACTAACCAGTCTCAGACAGGAGCTTGATGGACTCCAGGACACGCTCAGTGTAGACCCCAGGTTCGTAGTTTTCCATCTCAGCGTTAATGATGTGGACCACACGAGCAGCCCGACCCCGGATAGCTCCGGCAGTTCGGTCAAGAGTGTCCACATCTCCCTCTTGCAGAGCAATTACGCATTTGTTGACATCTTCAAGGATGTGGTTCTCTACAGAGAGGCGAAGAAAGAAGGACCGTGAATGGAAGTGGGGACCCAATTAATGGTTAGTGTGCTGATACTGTTGATGCAAAGACAGTTGAAAGCAATGATTCATGTCTATCCCTGAAAGTAAAAGAGTTGTTTTTATATTACATGATTCTGAATTATTACATTTTTCTATCAGACCTTCTTCTGGCAGTATATTTACCAGTAAACCAAAAGTATGCCTCCTGTGAACTTGAATGAATCAATGTAAAATAGTGAGACGACAAACTCCTTATTTTGGTTCATAGGTCAAGAGCTAAATTTATCAAATCCTGAGAAAATAAAAAATAAATGGGAGATGTTGGTATGCAACAAAATACAAACAAAATGAAACCAACCACAGTTCAAGCAAACAAGCAGCAATTTGTTTCAGGTTGTTTTGCTCTCTGACTTTGTGTTTTCTCTGATTTGCTCTATCGTTTTATAAATTTTGTAATTTCCTTTTCTTTAAAATCCAAATTGTGGTTTTGTTTTTCACATCCAAACCTCTTCAACTTGATGTTTAAAGCTCTGCGTCACTGAATAAAACTGTGACTGTGAGAGAAATTACAAACATGTAGACATTTTTTCTTCAATCAGCCAATCAGTGAAGAATTCATGCTCATACCTGACACAGAAAGGAAGTCGTCCACAGAGGTGATGTCATCCACGGCCTCGGTCAGGATGCGCACCTGCTTCTCCCACTGATCCTTGAAAACATCCATGTTGTCCTGGGCGACCTTGCTTTGGGGACGGGCGGCCAGAGTGAGAGCGGCGTTGATAACCTGACGGAGAAAGTGAACATGTCACAAGGTTAAGTTTTAGTTAAAGGAGAAGTCTGGCCTTTTTCTATGTTGTCAACAATTCCCAAAGATACTCATGCGTTCGTCTTTATAACCTCTCGGCCCTCTGAAACCCTCTCTGTGGCGCTCAGCCTGAGGCTCATCCCTTACTACTGAAGATGAAAACACAGTTTTATTTATTTCATAAAACAGCTTGGCGCTGTAATCTTTGGCAAACGCTACTCAAAGAGGAGTAAGAAGTGCATATGTTGGAGAATATTTTCAGCCTTGACTATAGTGAGTATTACATGTGTGGGAATGACTCAAAAATGACATGATCCATGTTCCTCTTAAAGGGAAACTGCACTCATTTTCAAAATTCAAACGTTATTCCTATTGGGACAGTCAAAAAATATAAGAAAACATGAACAACTCTCTACCAATTTTAGAGGGAGAGAGTGATAAGTGATAAAACTCAAATCTGTGATGTCATCAAGTATAAAGTCTAGAGCTGCTCCATAAACAAGATAACACTGTGAGCACCCAGAGGAACGTCCTGAGTATATGGTACATTTTGTGTTTCAGAACTCAGAACACTGTAATTGAATAAAGCTCATTTGGGTATTAAAAAGGAAACCAAATATTCTGTGGGTCCACAAAATCAGTCTCCCATTCACTGGACCTCATTCGTTCTTTTAACCCGAACCAAGAGACATGATCACATCACTCCAGTTTTAGCCTCTTTACACGGGCTCCCAGTATGTTTTAGATTTTAAGATTTTACTGATTATTTTTAAGGCTCTTCATGATCTCTCTGAGCTACATCTCTGATCTCTTGGAACCGTAGACACCAGGATGTGCTTTGAGGTCCTCAGGCAGAGATCTTTTGTCTGTTCCAAAGGCCTGACTGAAAACTTAAGGGGACAGGGTGTTTCCTGTCAGGGCCCCGAGGCTCTGGGACAGTCTGCTCGGGGAAATCAGGTCGGCCAGTCAGTGATCTCTTTAAAGTCCCTCCTTAAAACATTATCGGAGAACCTTTCCTGATTTTACTTGAGTTCTAAGTTCATTTAAACTGTGCTCAAACTGTGTGTCTAAACATTTTAGTAGAAATCTGGGATTCATCAGTATGTCTTTGGCTGAATTTGTTCCTACACTGTAACACATTAAAAACTGGCCCAGACCACGCGTACACACAAATGATAAAGGCCCGGCTCTGTCTCAGAAAATTAAAATGAACACCTTTTAATTAAATGCATGACATATTAAAACTCTAATTATTTAAAAAGGCTTTAATAGACCATATCAAAAACCATTAATTCACTAATGCATCGGTCAAATGTAATAAATAACTATGAAATTTACACCCATTTATTCTCATCAATTATTAATTTAAAAAAATCAACTATGAAAACCGAATGTCCCAGTTTTTATATTTAAAGAAATTGCGCATATGCTTATTCGTAGCCAACTAAGCAAGTGGTAGCCTATTAATAGGCATGTGAGGAATATAAAGGACTCTGATCTATGCCCAAGCAGATGTTAAGATGGCATATGTGACCGTGGAAGATGCTGCAGTCTGACTTTAGGAGAGAGCACATAAGGGCCCGGCATGTCAACATGTGTAAGTAGAGTGATGAATGGCTTAATGGCTGTTTCAGACCGCCTTCACTTTCACTGACGGTTTGACTTTGGTGTGTTGAAGAAACAACTTCAAGGCTTTCTCCATGACAAACGCATAGAGAAATGGGGTAGTACGCTGATTGCAGATATCGGGCATGTGTGTGCCAATCTAGAATGACTCTGACTCTCTAACATAGGCATGGTGGTGAGAGGATAATTGGCTGGTACACACGTCATGAATACAACGGTGAGTTTGTGTGTGCACTTCTTTTATACGCATAGTAAGAAAGTTTCTACGCAAATTTAGTAAATGACGCCCATTGTCTTTGAGCAGCTCCTGACTTTATCCTTGATCACATCACAAGTTTGAGGGTGCTTTACACCTGCCCTGTTTGGTCCGGTTCAATCAAACTCAAGTTCGTTTGCTTCCTAAGTGCGGTTTGTTTGGGCAGTTGTGAACACAGCAATCACACTTGGGTGCACACCAAGACAACCGCACTGAGACCTTCTAGAAGAGGTGGTCTTTATAACAGAATGAATGCCTGATTTGGACCGAAGCAAACAAACTCTAGGTCTGAAAGCACCGAGACTTACTTCTCTGGTTTCTGTCTTTGAGAGAGACTAGCTTATGTTCACAAATATCGATTGAATTTAGGCCATGGAAATAACATATTGGAATTATTAATTTAAGTGGTGCTCCCCTTTAATGACTAAACTGATAGATATAGGTAAGGAGAGAGGTTAATGGCGTAGAGGAATGAGCTAAGTCAGGCTTTAGTGATACAGACAACACATTCTGAATAGCTGGTTTTGGTTTTTAAATGGAGTTTGTTTAAAATAAGACACATAAAATATCACCAGACTCTCAGTAATTTACTGTATGTTGTATTGAAAAATAACACAAATGCCCAGGAACCTCACAGATGTATTAAAAAGGTGTGCCATTTCTTCCAGCTTAAAGAGAGCGAGGTTATCTTTCCCCACAAAGTATCTTGACTTCAAGAGTCTGATCTGTGTAAGATAGAACATTTGGCTTCAGGCCAAAAAAGATCAACACGTCACAGGATTTAAAAAATGAAGAAAATAAGAAAAAAGACAAATTAAGCTCTTGTACTCTTTTTTTCTTTTTCAGATAAGCAACATCCTGCTGAGACTATTCACATCAACAGACTTGTACGACAGGCAGTATTAATCATACCACCGTGACAGCTGGCATGTGTACTTTAACCAGACGTGGCTTTTTTTCCCCTCTTCCTGTTCTTTATCACTTCTTGCTTATTAGATGTAGCTATACTTAAATGAATCTGATGTCAGGGAAGGGACACTGTGATCTGGACATGGCAGCCGCTGCGGTTGCGTGTTTGCCTATGTGTGTGTTTGCATGTGTGAAGATAAGGGACCGAGGTTAACTCTACCCAGAACAGATGGAAATATTTCTCTTTGTTCCACCCCCTCTTTGTTCCTCCTTCCCCAGCCACTAAGTCTGTGTCTGTTATGTTTTTTAATCTGTCTGTGTTGAGCATTGCCAAGAGGTAGCAGGAGACGGTTCCTCCCTAACTTTTCCAAGTAAGTGGGTCTCAGCAGGTGTGCATAGTGAGGCCCGTGCATTAGGTCCTGAATCTTAAATTCAGCCCGCCGTCTACGTCTCTCTTCTCCATTACTATGTTGGGTCCCGTGCGAACGAGGCCTACCGTTAACCTTGGAAACAATGGATCGATATCAACCTCCTCCTTTGCTTGCATCCTGAGAAACAGTACTACGAGGTCCACCCACACATTACTCATAGCTCTTCCTCCCATTCTGCCAACTGTAATTCTTTCCCTGTCGTATCCAACCATCCAATTTCTAAAAGCTCTTTGAGATAAATTCAGAAGAGTTTATAATTTCCAAAACATTTTCACTATAATGCTTGTCCTTTTTTTTACAGGATGAGAGTATTTTTGAAGTCCTTACCTGTGGACATAGGCTGTCGATTTGGGTGGCAGCCATTCGAACCAACTTCACACCCTCTTCATTGTTGGAGATGGAGCACGCCAGGTTGGCCACCTGAATAAAGCAAGCAAAAAAAAAGAGGACACAACACTTAGAACTGAGTGCTTTTTACTTAAAGGTCATGTACACAAAAAAAGTTTTTCCATTCCCACGCTGGCAGGCTTTACACCCAAAAGGACAGGTTCCCATTTTTATTTTAAGGCCCTGACACACCAAGCTGACGATTGGCTGTCGGTCACTCTCAGGCCATCCGTGAACATCTGTCGCCCTAGATTTTGCGATGTACCCTGCACTGTTGGCACTAGTTGGCCCTTGTTGACCATTTTTGACTGATTCAGCAAGATGAAATGGCGTCGGAGCCAACAGATGCCAGTTGACAAGTGAGAGAAATCACTTTGATTGGCAGCTCAGCTCAGTGAACACAAAGAGGAATGTAGGTGAGGACAGCAAACAAACAATTAAGGTCAAGAGGGCGTGAGATCACAACAAACCTGTTATATGTGGGAAGATATTTTTTTTTGGTGTTGAGCTCTTTAGCAGGAAACTGTTTTACCTGTTTGTGTTGTTGTTGGCTAGGGCAGTGATTCCCAAGTGGTCCAGCCTCGGGGTCCAGATTTGTCAAGGTCCACACAGTTTAATATATTCAGGGTCATACTTGTGTTCGGCCATGTCGTCGACCTAGTTTGCTGCCTCTCTTAAGTAGCTGTCTGTTAGTCACTCACTCTACAGCAGGAGACAGCATTTCAAAATAAAAGTTATGTGCTGGATATTCACTGTACTTCAAAGTTAAGTGTTTTTTTTTCTTTTTACAAACTTGACATGTTCGCAGGACACTTGACCCACTTTTGGACCACAAACCGCCAGTTGGGAACCACAGTAAATATGTGATATAGCGCCTTTCCTAGTCATTCGACCACTCAAAGCGCAATTTTACACTATGAGCCACATTCAACCATACACTAGTGGCCAAGGCTACCATACTAGGTGCCACCTGCTACTACACGTGTATAGCTCTTGGGAGCAATTTGGGGTTCAGTTTCTTGCTTCGACATGCAGACTGAAGGAGCTGGGGATCAAACATCCTATCTCCCGATTGGTGGATGAACCGCTCTGCCTCTGAGCCATAGCCGCTCACTAGCTAACTAGCATCTTGAATCCCTCCTGTCAACTGTCGACAGACTACCACCTCTCAGGGCCTTGGCACACTGTCAGTTTTTTTCGTTCGCAGTTGCTGCATCTAAAATTAAATACAACCTAACATGTTAATCAGGTTCGCACACGTTTGAGTCCGAACCTGTTGTTAAAGTTCTTGGAACAGCTTCGATTTTCTGCATTTTTCGCATCCATCAGAGCCTTTAGAGACATTTGACCAAGAATCAGTGAAGAAAATGTGGCGGCCGGATTCTGTGCGTAATCATTTTTTCGGTTGATGGATAGAAAAACGCACTTAATGTGCAAAGGCCTTCGTGCAGGCGGAAAGCATACAATATGGTTGGTTGTAGTCTTTGTGGTGCATTCATGTGTAACTTTTTGGCTGAGGCACAGGTGACGAGAGGCAACGCAACAGTCTGCTTTTGTCAGCACTAGTTTTTAGATGCTAGGTTCGTGTGTTTGGGCCTTTAAAACAGCATTGCCATGGCTGTATGTTGTTGCCCTTGTTTCTCCTGTCCATACAGTCCGTACAGAAATCCCACTTAATTTTTTTTTTTAGCCTCTTTTCTCTCAAACACTCTAAAACCACTCGTGCTCATGTTAATAATCACAGGAGATAGTAACTGATCACTTGACACAGATGACAATTTCATATTTGCACAGTTGGTGGAAATACATTTGTACACAGATAACATAGATGTTGTGTCAGTCTGACATGCAGTGCGTGGATACTCGTTTGTACAGACCCCTTACTGAACACAGACCTCTGCATTATTGCAATAACATCACTGCACAAGGTATGTATGTCAAGAGTGCTTGTGACACCGCAGAGTGACATAGCACAGGTTGGAATATGGCGCTCACTTGCCGCAAGGTAATTGGATTCATTCATATCCAAAATGGCCAGGTTCACACAATATGTATACAGAAAGCCTAACTCATTAGGCTGACATTTCCAGCATGCCTGTGATGCATGACTAGCATGCCTAAATCATTACGAGGCTTGGTGGTGCAAAGAGGTGCTTTATTGTATAATTAAGGTGCCAGATGGTTTTTATGTATGAAACAACCGTTACTTTGATTTATGTCTGTCCTTCTATCAAGGTACGGCTTCTTGATAACATGTCGCCAATGTGACTCCTCTATCGAAGACAGCTTTCAGCAGTCTTTTTTTTAAATTTTTTTAATTGTATGTCAGGCTGCATTAATATCTTAAAAATGTACCTGTCCACAATTTTTAAAAACTAAATATATTTGAGGGTTTTATGATTTGGTATCTGTATGCAGTATATCACACAGACTGTTTGGTTAACGGCGACTGTTTGGCTAATTTAAAAAGAGGCGGCGTACACTATTGGAAAGCATCACCACATCACTATCGGTTTCCCCTCTGACACACACATGCACACACACTCACAAACACAGTCTGGTGTATCCCCATGTGAAGTCATCACATTTCTCCACAGTATCACCGCGTTTCACAGTTAATTTTCATAACTTCAAACTCTATATAATCCAATACCACCCTTAAGTAAATCAGATTGCAGCATGAGCCCCGGCTTTGAAACTGAGCTAAACAGACACATGCCTGTTGGCAGCAAAAGGTGCCAGTCTGTATTAGCACTTCTAGTGCTCACATGTCACTGTTTGAGGCAAATTGAGGTAAATCAAATTTGTGTTAGAGGACTCTTGCTTAGAGCTCTGTCTCTTTACTCATGACAGCAATGAGCACATTGATGGATTGCAGTCCTTTATGTGAAGCAGTGTGTGTATGTGTTTAAAGTGTGCGTGTGAGAGAGGGAGAGAGCGAAACAGTGTGTGACTGAGAGTCTGTGTTCCACATAAACGTGAGTGGCTCCTTGCAGAAGGTTTGAAAAACACACAGAACATAATTTAAAGGACCATCCCGGCATAATTCAACTTCCTTGCATTCATTTACTGTTTTACATTACAGAGCATTTCCCAGAACCTTTATGATGTCGTAACATATTTGCAAATGTACCCATGTCTTTGCAAAGTAAATTCAAAGTGGATGCTGTTAAGTTTCTAAGAAAAACTCCCTGTATAGAAAATGGTGGCCAAATCAGGCCAGTATTGTTTGAAATTCTATTATATTTTCCTTTTACTTTAATGGACACCGGCTGGAGAGAGCATCCTGCTTTGGTTTCTCTCTTGGTTTCAGACTGACAGAACACTTGCCATTGTATTAGCGAGTAAACTCTCCCATCTTGTCTGATCTTCCCTAAATGCAATGGACCTATTTCCAGAGGTTGATGGCGTGATATTTTTGTTCAAGTACAACTAGGTGCAGGTTTGTGGGCTGAAACTGAAATCACACTGACATTCTCGTTGAATAACAAAGCCTTGTCATTCACCATGTCTCCATAAAGTAGCAGGCTTTCAAGAAGTAGGACAAAGGTTCAGCACTTTTTCCATTTAGCTCTTTTTCCAATTACAGCATAATTGCAGTACCTGACTTGTAGAAAGCAAGTCCCCCCCTTTCTCTGTCTTAATACTGTAGTTTCTTTTCTTTAGTTCTGCTCAGGCCCAGCGGCCAATGTGAGGCTTCACTGGGCCCTGTGTGAGGCTAAGGGGCAGAGGGCTTTCTGGAGGCTGGAAACAAGCCCGACAGACCCACTCCCACTGCCTCTTACCCCAACACAGAGAGCTGGGCCAGGGCCAACGCTGCAACATCCAGCCAAAACTACTAATTGCAATTATCTAAGGAAGTGCCTCTCCTTTGAGGTTTTGCTTTTTTTTTTTTTTTTTTTTTCCAAAGAGAGGAGGGAAAAACCAAGACAGAAGGTTTGAGACTATACCACGCAAGCCTAATGCTGATACGGTCAAGGATGTTGGAACAGAATATGCAATTCAAAGAGGTGTGTGTGTGTGTGTGTGTGTGTGTGTGTGCAAGAGAGGGAGAGAAAGGGAGCAACAGAGAGACAGAGAGATCCCTGCTGAATGCTCATTCTTCATTTTAGCCTCGAACAAAGAACTATCGATTTTGTCCTTTTGCTCTGCCCTGGATAATCACTTCAATTCTAATTTGATGAAGGTTTCCACTGCAGTTGGAGAGATGGGCATTCTCATGTATGCTATCTAAATCACCTAAATGGAGCTGAGTAACTGAAAATAGATCTGACAGTGTCATTTTTTCCCATTTTTTTATGCGGGTGGTTGTTACTGAGAACCTCAAATCCATCGCCAGGAAACACTGATGAAGGTAATACATTAAAGAATACCTTAACAGTTCCTCTTTACTGTTAAAAAGCACTGGCTGTGCACAATGCATCATTCCTTATGTAATGCTTAAAACTTTTGACAGATTACTTCCCCCCCCTTTTTAAAAATGATTATTTTTTATATCTTTGATCGTTCTTGACGGGGCCAACACTTGAGCGGCTGTGCCAAAGAGCAGGAAGGCTGAGCCAGAAGAAGACTCTCCTTGCTTCACTCAGGACGGTCAGCGCCCCCCGTAAACCATGCCATTTCTACAGCCATTTTCGGGGCAGCTACACCGCACAAATCTCCCTTCCAGTTACTAACTCTCAGAAGGATTAATAGAGGCGGTGCCAGCCAAGGTGCTGGACACACCAGCTTCACCCGAGGAAGATGCGGGAAGCGGACTTAAAAAGGAGAAGCTTGGGAGTGGGAGAAGCAATCAGTGGGGATGACATTTTAAATTTTGTGATGTCACACGGAGACAATTTGTTCTATTAAATATATTAAAGAGCCAAACAGCATTGGAAAAACAGCAATTTGTAAATGAAACTGGTTTATGCAGTGCATTTACTGGTTTTAAAACACCAGGTCTGTTTGTTGTGGAGAGGAAGATATCTCTGCTGATAATTCGGCTCCTGGTAAAAACCCTCTTAACATCTGGATCTTAAGTAATCGGAAAAGAAAGGTGAGCACACATTTGCACGTGCTGGGCAAGCAGGACGTCAACAGGCCAAACAGCATAGGAGAAACAGTGAGTGGTAACCAGAGACTGCTTTATGCAGTGTTTTTACCGGTTTAAATCACTGAATTTGTTTGTTTTGGAGAGGAAGGAACCTCTCTGAATAATCTGGCTCCTGGTAAAATCTTCCTGAACATCTGGATCTTAAGTTATCAGAGAAAAAAGGTGGGCACACATATACAAGTACTGGGCTAGCAGGGCATCCCTGACAGGCCAAACAGCATAGGAGAGACACTGATTTGTGACGTGAAACTGGTTTATTCAGTGTTTTTGCTGGCTTAGAAACACTTCGTCTGTTTGCTTTGGAGAGGAGGAGACCTCTGCTGATAGTTCGGCTCCTGGAAAAAACCTCCTTAACATCTGGATCTTAGGTTATCAGAGAAAAAGCCAAGCACACATTTGCAAGCGCTAAGCTAGCAGCAAGTCTCCGACAGGCCAAACAGCATATGGTTTAAATCACCAGGTTTGTTAAATTTGGAGAGAGAGAGACCTCTAAAAACTGGACGTTCACAAGTAGCACATGGGAGAAGTTTCAGCTGGTTGCTATCTGCACTCCTCACCACTAGATTTCACTAAATCCTACACACTGATCCTTTAAAAGTCTGTCATGTGAATGTTCACTTGTTGCAGGGATGTGCAGGGAGGGTGTTGGGCTTTATTGACATGGAATAAAGTTTTTTTCTTTCTTTGAAATGCGTAAACCCACCAGTGTATCTCACTGCTCTTTTCCAGCCCCTCTACCCCTTGTGCACACATGAGCTCCGACATGCACTCACACACCCTCACAATAAATAAATAAATCAGTCTGTCAACATAGATGGTGCAGAACATGTAACAGGGGAATACGGTATGCAAACTGTGAAACAATTACAGGCCCGCCCTCGCTGGAGCACTTCTATTTGTTTTAGTCAGGCGCTGTCGGCTCCCAGCGGTGACGTCTGTACTCACAGCGAATGGACGGGTGGTGACAGAAACAGGTTAAGGTGCATCACATGAGGTGACACCAGATGTCAAGGTTGTGTGAAGGTCATATCTACAGGGGATATCAAGCAGCAGGAGTAGACGACCTGCTGTGTGTGACTATAAACCACGCCTTTGAAAATCAATCCCTATTAAGGAGTGAAGTACGTATTGCCTCAGGAAGAATGCCCACCGGGCTCGCAACTACATCAAAAGGCACGCCAGACCTTGCAGCATATTAAACAAGAAAAGTGTGAAATAACAAGAACAAAGGTAATAGATTTCCGAGCATGTTCGCCATGATAGCGGTTGTAATGCCTACTCTGCTCTTGGATCTTGTTCAGATGAAAGCAGTCGGTGATTTTGGTGGATTACTAATTTGAAGACTGACAAATCTGACATTCTTTTTCTAACTGAGTGACACACATGTCACACGCTCTCCTGTGTGTGATAACAGGAAGCCAAATAAACAGGGAACATCATTTATCCAGTCTTATTTGTGCAAAATCTCAGATGCAATATTGCTGAATATACTGGAAAGCGACACAACAAACAGTCTTTTCTTTTCTCGTAAGGTGAGGATAAAACATAATATGAAATTAGGGAACGGCTTTCTGAGTCACTTTGATTGCCGATTGCCGGTTAATTGCTCCCCCTGCTACCTTTTCTTTTTTTTTTTTACCCAATCTCCCCACCTACCCTCGCTTGAGAGACAAAGTGGACCTAAATTGCGAGTGACTCTAATGCACTTAGGAGTTCTCTCTACACTTCCTAACTCAGAATGGAAATGAGTTTAAGTCACTGTTTACTAAGTGACAGGTCCACTAATATGTAGCTGACTGGGATACGATCCTACACTCCTCCACAAACACTGCCTCCCCGCAGACCCTCTGGTTCGGCTCATCAACTCCATGCATACAGACGCAGTCGCTACCACAAGCACACACACACAGAAACAAAGAGTGTCTCTCATTATTCCTAATGCCCAGATCTTTTGAGATAAAAGATAGTGTTCACCCACTAGACGGAGTATCAGGAGTTCACCCTTGCATTAGATCAAGAGGATTAACAATAAGGTGTGGGTTGGGAACATTTCTGTATTTTCTTTGAGTTCATGTGAATAGGAAGATATATAGTAGGAGGAAATGGGCATAATGGCCAAAATCTTCTCTCACAGTAAACGTAATTTCATATCACATTTACTGTATACACCAAGATAAAGTTATGTGCTGTGAATTCAGTCAACAAGGTGAAATTGCAGCTTCTTCCCAGAGGCCGTGAGACTCTGGTTTAAGGTCTGTCCTCTGCACGCTATGCTGCTGTGACTGCAGCTACTGATGCACTATTACGCACTTTAACATGCAGCTTGATTTTTTAAATTATTTGTTGTTTTTATTATATGCTTTTAGGTTATTCGTTATTTATTATAGGTCTATCTTAAAATGTTATTCTGTAGGCAGCTGGACCTGGGTAATGAATGCCGTTCCCTCGTGTTTTTAAAATGTTTGAATGATAATAAACTGAACCTTGAACCTCAATGAATTGTTAATTGTCTTCTTGTATTTTGAAAACAACTGTCTCACCTGAGCAAGCACTTGAGTTAAAAGCAAAACACTCAAACCTACAAAACTAAAATTCTTTCAAATGGTAACCTTTAAGGCGTCTGAGAATAACAGATTTAAGTGTTACACGCTTCTGTATTTACAACTTCACTCTCCTCGTCTATGTCCTCGCAAATCATGTCACCTTACTAGGGAGCTGGATTCTGAAGAATTACACAAATCATGAGACCACACCAGACTGTAAGCCGTACACTGTAAGCTATCAAGGTTCAATCTGTATTGCCAAATCTCTACCGACGGACACATTTGTACCGTCGCACCACATATACTGTTACATGGCCCAACCCTACACAAGAAGACAACATTTATTAACAGGAAAATAAAAATGCATCATTAAAAAGTCTACATCATATGGAGGAATACAACAAAGCCGACCACAGATATACACCCTGTGGCCCCTTTTTAGCTACACCTCTGAAATCTAATGAGCTCCAATGCAACAGCTCAGTCGTAAATGCTACCTTTACAAAGACAATAATGTTCCCTTTCTATTGACACTCAGAGAGATATCAATTTAACTATACGTTTATTTTGACATTATAGATTGCATTGCACTGGTGGAGCTGCATCATGCTGAGATGTGTTTCTGATGTTTTTCCCCACATCCCATTAACAAACAAGAGGAGGGAAGAATGTCAGTTTATTATGATTCAGCCCGGATCAACACCACTGTTAACTAGGATTTTGGTCATAGTAACATCTAGTTGAATTCTTGGAAAGTTTTTCTTTATCATTCACATAACGATGAGGGTAATTATGTGTCCATATTTGGGTACACACAGAGATGGGCAAAAATACATCAAAATGTATCTAAATACAAAATACAAAATACCCCTCAAATAAAAGTATCAAAATAAAATACGTGTATATGTATTTTCAAATACAGAAAATACTTTTTTTGTTTTTCTTTTTAGCAGCGACCCGCAGCTCTATAGGTCACTCTGTCGGTCGGTTGGTTGGTGGGTCGGTCCACAAAGCTTTTCATGACTAACTCAAAAAGTCCTTGACCAAAAATGCTTAAATTTGCATACTGCAACCAGAGACCATGAGTAACTTTACCAGAAAGAATACCCACAATTTGTCCATAGGTGGCACTATACTAACCGATTCAAATCTTTTTGTAAATAACTCAAAAAGTCCTCGACCAAAAATGCTCAAAATTTACATGCTGCAGTTAGAGACCACAAGTAACTATGCCAGAATGAACAACCATGGTTCATCCGTTAATGGCGTGATAGTAGCAAATCTGGTCGCAGCTAGTGCAAATTTGCGCTTGTTTTCTCACAATTTAGTGTAGGCTACCCTAAAATATTATTTATTGATTCAGATTTAGATTCAGACAACTTTATTGATCCCACGTGAGGCAATTCATTTGCAGCATACTCATCCCAAGCATCAACCACAACAACATACAATTTCCTTTGTTATGCACAGTCCAGTAAACCAGACCACTAGGTCAGTGAAGGCCACACTGAATGGCCCAAGTTTAAGATAAGATAGATAGAGAGAGAGAGAGAGAGAGAGAGAGAGAGAGAGAGAGAGAGAGAGGAGAGAGAGAGAGAGAGAGAGAGAGAGAGAGGGCCAGCTATAGGGGGTGGGGGTTGGGGCACACACACGCAAACAGAGAGAAATACCCATGATGGAAAAACAGCCCCAAATGTGACGGAGACAACAGCTGGGAGCAGAAGCACTTGTCAGCCGGCGTGGAGAAATGCGCGTCTGATGTGAACGGGCTCGCGACAGAATTTCGGTGCACTGCGCTTCGCATCACTTCGTTGGCAGTGTGGCCCTGGCGTTACATTTGCTTTTTATCAGTCTTATCAACTACAAATTACAAAATACTTATGTAATATAATGTAATTGAAATACATATTTTAAATACAAGTAATAGAAATACTGCCCATCCCTGGGTACTCACACATTCATGGGTGCGAGTATATATGATTAGGCATGTGGGTATTGTGTGTGTTGATATCTGTGTGCACCTATGGTATACCTAGTTCTTATATAATGTATCCTTTAACCTCAACTTAAATTTAGTGGCTTATCTAATCACATCCTATGAAATAATGTACAAGCAATATGCTTTTTTGTTTCTTTTTAAAATTTCTTAATTTCTTCTTTCTTAAGGCCTTTTTGGTTACACTTTACTTAAAGGTATCTACATAAGGGTGACATGACACTGTTATAACTATAACATGACACAACCATGAACCTGTCATAAACATTATGTACATGTCATAAAGGTTTATGACTGCTGTCATTAAGTGTCATTCGGTTTTTGTTATGACAAGTTGACACTCTCTGGGTTGTCATGATTATGACAACTTGACATTAACCAGAGTGACATTATCAGAAGATGTCTTTGTCATAACAATAATAATCATTATGACAACTTGTCATAAACACAAAAAGAGGTGCATTTTTTGTTAATGTCAAGTTGTTGACAAAGACATCCTCTGTTAATGTCATCCTGGTTAATGTCAAGTTCTCATAATAAGGACATCCCAAACAAATTTAATGTCAACTTGTCATGACAAAGACAACTTCTGGTAATGTTACTTTGATTAATGTCAAGTTGTGTGTTACAGTGGTTTTTCCCCTTTTACCTTATCTTTTACAGTCTCTACATATGTTAAATAATCCTCAAAAAGGCAATAAAAAAAAGGAAAGTTAACGAAAATTGGAAATTATAAGCTCTGTAAAGGTAGCATATGTGGCAGCCGTTGTACTTGAATACTTTAGACTGTACAGATGCACCTAATAAAGTGGTCATAGACTGTACACTACACACTATAGGTAGCGGTTGTATTGTTAATTAAAATGAGCACTTAAACTGTTAAAAAAACATCTGCTGACTGAAATAAATAAATAACAGAATCTAAATAAAACTACAGTGTGACTACAAAACTAATCAAAGTTAGCTACATAACAGAAAAATGCTTTAATTTGCATGTTCAGCCAGGGTTTCCATTCTGCACTGCTAAACTGTGAGGTGTTTAAAGCAATCAGGCTAAGACATCCACAGAGGGAATTTTATAGCGACATGGAAGTTAACTGACCCGATTCCATACGGTCAATGAATCCTTAACAAAGCTACTTCTAGGTCAGCTACAGCTGTTGTACACATCCCCTTTTACAATAGGAACATGCACAGGTGTGTGTGTGCACAAAGGGTACAGTGGAAATGAGACAGTCCACTCAGTAGTACAACCATTATACGTCTATGCCATGCCTTACCTTCACTGAAAAATGACTTCCATTAATTACCCTATAATGTGTTTAATGCTGCTCCTCAGTGTGTTAGGTAATTAAGCTTGCTATCTGACAGCGCCATTTTTAGTGGAGTGCTGCTGTGTTCGGTTCCTGCTCATTTAGACATGCATGCAGTCAGAGTTAGACCTTGCATTTGTATTTTGGTCTTTTCATTTCATGATCAATACTGTCTGCAGCATCTGAAGTGCTCCGAAACAAACAAACATTTAGAAATTCTCTTTAATCCTTACTGAAGAGTGATTTTGATAATGCCGGAAAAACTATAAATTCAGCGAGAACAAAACATGTCAACACGTCACTGAAAACAAACCACAATCAAGGCCTCAAGAACTAAAGATCCGAACTGTAAAACCCTGAGCCTACAGTAGCTGTGACACCAAAACCATCAGTGCTCAATACAGCTCCACTCCAAGACAGAATCTAAATTCTAAGTTCACCTCATAAACAATCTGGCAGTCTTCTGTTTTCTCACTATGACTTTGATGATGCCATACTTGCAAACCTTAAAAGGTCTTTTATTGATTACATGTGGCTACATGTCAGGATCTCGACTCATCTTGGATGCCTTGCTTATGTGACTTGGAAATATATGAAGCAGCCTCTTGATGCCATATTTTATCTTATGTTACTTTGGAACATCTCCCAGAGGTTTTATTTTCACTCAAATAAAAATGCAGTTTAATTAACTAACATGAGAACTTTTTTAAAGAATATGCTGCGTGTTAGTGTTAAATATGCAACTGCAGGTAGGGATTGAGGTTTTAAATTTTGAATAGTTTACTTAATTACCATTACATGTCTTGCAACTTTTTTGTCTTTGTGTCCAACTGCATTTTAGATCTTGCACATGCTGGTCTGAGCCTGGATACAACACAACACAATACGATACGATACGCTATGATAGAATACGATGCGATATGAAACGATACGATACATTACGATACGGTACGATACAGTCGTGGGGGTGACAGTAGGTGAGAGGCAGGGTACACCCTGGACAGGTCGTCAGACTATCACAGGGCTGACACATAGAGACAGACAACCATTCACACTCACATTCACACCTACAGACAATGTAGAGTCACTAATTAACCTGCATGTCTTTGGACTGTGGGAGGAAGCTGGAGTACCCGGAGAAAACCCACACTGACACAGGGAGAACATGCAAACACCGCACAGACGGGCTCTTCCACGCTGGAATCCGAACCCCCCGCCCTGGGTTTGAACCAGGAACAATGCAAACGACTGCACTACTGTGCTGCCCATACGATACGATATAATACAATATACTTTATTGTCCCTTTAGGGAAATTTGTCTTGAATTCCGAAGCTGCACAAGTATTACTCCCTTACAATAATAATCCAGAAGAAATAAAGCAAACACCATAAAACATAAAAAACACAACAGTTGATTACAGCTGATTGGCTGTTGACTGAAAAGAAACAAATGCTCTATCTCTTTAAAATGTTTGTGGAATAAGGCGGTCATTTGGAGCTTTGCAGTCATTCCTCATATATCAGACAACTATTCATTAGAAGGCAATGTCTCATCCTTACCTGTAGTTATTAGAGACTTCAGTTATGAAGAATTAATATACTGTAAAACAAGAACATGGATTTCTAATGTTGGTTTTATTGTGTTGGTTATTCTGGCATCTATTATTCATGGCATATATTGTATGACTGTATTTTCCCATAAATTGAATACTTGATCAATAAACAATTACAAGGAGAATTTAAGTAAAATCCTTCACATTTGATTTGACTGCTAAAGTTGGCGGGTTGAGAGTTTAGTGTAGCTGCAGCTGGGCGCCAGCAGCTGACTGTTTGCACCACACACACCTCCCTCAGCGTTAGATCAGGAGGAGGGGGGAGAAAAGACTGAATGAATGAATGAATGAATGAATGGGACCTCAGCCACATTGTTTTGGAAATGAAAACAAAGGTTTGACCGTTGACAAGAGGGTGTGTCATAGCAGCGAGGCCCCGAAGGTGTTAGCCAATGGGATTGTGGTATCCATCGGGGGAGAGAGCAAGACAAAGCCCAGCGTATGCTTCATGTAACATTAGCTACTGAAGCACTCCACTGTTAATAATGTGCCTTGTGCATTATATGGAGCTGTCACAGATACCACTTTCCTCAGCTGAATAAATTCCAGCCACTTGTCCGTAACAACGGTATTTTGGGGAAACGAAGACCCACTGAAGTAGCATGCTGTTGCTAGCTAGCTAACTAGCTCTGGTAACAGGTTAATTGATGGGTGGATGTTGTGATATCAGTGCTCGAAATAGGCTGGTAGTAGCTTACCTAAGCACACTGTAGATTATGTCTTACAGGTTTGGAAACATGATTGAATTTTGGTGGAAAACATTATGAAATATAAGCACATACGTATGTTCATATTGGGGATCTGATTTAAAAGGGTTAACAAGGCAGTTTCCATTTCATCTGGACTTATAAGGCTTTTTTGGGGGAGTTTTTTCATATCCAAAGTGAGGGTCTAAAGACAGAGGGTGTCGTATGCTGAACAGACTGTAAAAAGCCCCTTGAGGCAATTTGTGATATTGTGCTTTATAAGTAAAATTGATTTGACTTGACTTGAAAAGAAAACTCCTGTGTGACAATTTTCTCTTCTTTTGAGTCTATATGATTTTTGAATCAACACAGAATAGCCTTCACAATCACATCATGGTCTCCTTGACAACCATGACTGAGCTTGCATGAGAGGCTGACAGAGTGTGATTTACAGTGGTCGTTTCTCTGGAGCCGCAGCTGAGGACTGGGTATTCCTGCTAATACCATGGCTGGCTTCTCGATAAATATGATAATTTGCTGCAGGCTGCCAGGGAGGTGAACCAGCAGCGCTAGTGGGGAGAGGTTAGAATCGTACATGAGACAGCAGCGGGGGTGGATGACAACACAGTTCAGACGAGTACAGACGCATGCACACGGTCGCAGACGCGCATACACACACCAGCGGAAAGGAAAGTGGTGATGTAATATAAAAGAAGACGCCAGCAATCTGTTTGCAGCAGTCTGTTCGCAGCTTGTTCACCCCTTTCTAGTGCTTAATGTCAGGGAGTAGTGGTTTCTGTCAGTGACCACATCCGCAGAGGCTTCAAAACGTGATTTATTTACATTGAAATCTGAATGCCTAAATGCAGAAGGCCATAGGAAGACAGGATGGGCACCTAGAGAATAATATCCACCATATAAAATTTTATTGAGCTCAACAAGGGACACAGAGAGGTAATTGAAAGCAATATAAACAAATCATAAAGCTAGCTGGACAGAACTGACTTGGGACAAGCATATATATGAGTATCTGTGTGTGTGTGTGTGTGTGTGTGTGCCTGTGTGTGTGTGTCTGCACATGCACTAGATGAGCATCTTACAGCTCCAATTTAGAGTCCTGGATATTGGATTATCTCGTTCCCTCTGCTGTGAATGACAGGGAATTAAAGAGAGAAGGAAGAGGGGGGAACAAATGGCTGACTCACTTTCCCTCAGGCGTAGGGCAACTATTCACACTTCCTGCTGGCTTTGGTGTCTTGCTGCTTTGCTGCGCTCCAGTCTTGAGGAGCAAAGGCCGGCTAGACGGATTTCTCTTCATTTTGCTACGAGCACTCGCTCGCACAGGGAGTGTTGGTACCACCTACACAGTCAAAAAGTTGTGTCTCCCAGGTAGGTAGTACAGTAGTTTGTTCATTTTACAACATCTTATGCCTTTTGCTCAAGCTGGTGCTGCAGCCACAGGGGCCAGACTGTCTCTCTCACGGTTCCTCTCCATTCCTCTTTCCCCCTCCGAAAAAGAAAAAAGAAAACTAAAAACAAAAAGCAGCTCGGGCTGTTTCAACTGAAGTATTGATTTCTCTTTGCATTCTCCCTCTCCCTTCCTCCCGCCCTCCCTTTCTAAGAGTGCTAGCCAAGCAGTCGGGCTTGGCACCAAAACATAATTATGAAAATGGACCTCTGGGTTGTTTCTTTTAATCTATCTGTACATTCCACAGTCCCTCTGCAACAGAAGCTATTTAAAAACGGTTTCAAGGGGATTGAAATGTTTAACCCACTGTACTGTAAAGAATGGTATACTTATTGGTGCCACGACATCGGTTGCTGTCTAAATCATGTGTGTAACTGACGCGTCACCACTTTCAGCAAATAATTATCAGGAAATGCTAATACAATACACACCCACATTGTGTATTGTTAGCAGACCCACAGAAGTCTAACTACTGAGGCAGGGTGAGATTTGAGTGCTCTGTAGTTTCTGTCAAACGCCGGCATCAATTTACACTGTGTGGCACCCATGACAAAGTGCCCTAGACTCAGACAGCAATTGCTGCTCTCTCTCCCCCAACTTACAGTTCAGTGGCCAGTGAAACCCAAATGACACAGCCAAAATCAGGCCCATTTTCAAGACATTAAACTCTGCAGCACAACGTGAGATACAGTAGCTGCAGTATCAGAACTGCTTCCTTGCTCAAGCTGTTAGTGTTATGTTTGACTGCAAAATGCCATCAAGTGAAACATATTGTTGGATATATTTGGCCTGTCTGCTGGTTGTTAGAGGGACAGTTCACCCTTGAATTAAAAATACATGTTTTTACTCTCACCTGTAGAGCTATTTATCAATTAAATTGCTTTGGTGTGTGTTGTAGAGTGTTTGAGGTATCAGCCATAGAGATGTCTGCATCTTAGCAGCTGAAATAAGTTTCCTCCGTAGAGTGGCTGGGCTCAGCCTTAGATATTGGGTGAGGAGCTCAGACATCTGGAGGCAGCTCGGAGTAGAGCTGCTGCTCCTTTGTGTCGAAAGGGGTCAGTTGAGGTGGTTCAGACATCTCATCAGGATGCCTCCTGTTGGAGGTGTTCTTGGCATGTCCCACTGGTAGGAGGCCCCGGGGCAGACCCAGAAAACGCTGGAGGGATCACATATCTCATCTGGCCTGGGAACACCTTGGGGTCCCCCAGGAGGAGTCAGCATTGCTGGGGATTGGGACGTCAGGGGTACTTTGCTTGGCCTGCTGCCCCCATAATCCGGCCCCAGATAAGCAGATGAAATAAATGGATGAATGGATAGATGGCACTCAGCTTGTGGTGCTCAAAGCACCAAAAAAAAATACATTTGAAAACCTCAACAGCGATGCCTTTTTCCAGAAATCATGACCTGGTTACTCAAGACAATCCACAGACATTGTTGGCAGTTTTATTTAGGAACTATTTTCTTTCTACCAAACTACAACTGCAAACGTATCACTGCACAACAGGAAGCGTGCATCCAGTCATGGATGAAAGGTTTGTGCTTGCAACAGCGTGAGATGTACACATTAACAGCTTCCTCCTCAGCTGAGCTGTAGCATTAGCTAGCTCAGTAATGCTAGGTCAGCTAGCAGTAGATACACACTACCTTGTGCATGGCGATAATGTTAGGCCAATGTATTCTGGCGGAAAGAAAATAGTCCCTTCAAGGTCTGTGGATTATCAGGAGCAATCGAGTCATGGTGTCTGGAGAGAGACGTTGCTGTTAAGTTTTTTTTTTAAATGTATTCCTTTGGTACTTTGGATCAATTTAAAAATTCTGCTACTCTTTCATATCTACACACCCTCCTGTACTCTCAGATCCTCTTCTGTCATTCAACGACTCCCTTTCAAATCCCATCTGGAAACACATCTTTTCAAGCATATATATTCGATCTGATTTGTTGGTAACACATATTGATACTTACACTTGTGATGACTTTATTCTTAATATTAATAATTCTGATATTTGTCTGGTCATTTTATTAACATTTATTATATATAACAAAACTATTTGATTTTATTATCTGTGGATACATTGCTGCTTGTTTTTCATCTATGTCTTGTAAGGTGTCCTTGAGTACTCTGAAAGGCACCTACAAATAAAATGCATTATTATTATTATTACTTTTAGCGCCACAAGCCAAGTGCCATCTAGTTCCATTATATTCAAGAGAAGGCAGATATCTGCAACACTCTGCGACTCACTCCAAAACAATTGAGACCGATAAATAGCACTATGGGTAAGAGGAGAAATGTGTATTTTTGATTTTTAAGTGAACTGTCCCTTTAAGTATAGACAATTTATTATCAAGAGCAACAGGTTATAGGCAAGATTTGTCCTGCAACAGAGGTCATGCACGGTGTGATGCTTCCATATCGAACACTTTAGTTAATGAGCATGTAAGAGATGATATCTTTATTACCTTCGTTCCATTTGGCCTTTCATAGATTAGAAAATTAGCAGCGTCTTTCATACAGGGTTAGATTCTCAGTTGATCCAAAGGATCTATAACACCATAGTACAATCTCAGACAAAATGTGAACACGGAAAGACCTTGACATTTCTCCACATCACATCCCTCTGCCTTCTCACATCTATCTAAGGCACAAGAAAAGCATGATTAGTCCTGTTGGATGATAGATGCACGCAGTGAGAAAGGTCAGCGGTTGTCGGTCCTTAATGCCTCAACCTTTAAATTGGGGGATGGGTGAAGAGAGATGAAATTAAAAAAATTGCGCAGCGAGAACGGGAGTCGGTGACAATGATTTATAAGAATCAATAATTACTCATTCTATGTCAAACACATGTGAAGCATGGTGGAGAAATGTAAACAGCGCAGCTCAGCTGGCAGAAAAACTCTGCTTTACATCCTCCCATCTGCTTACAAAAGAAACGAATGAATGTGAATGCAAAAAATCTGAAAGTCAGACATCAAGAGACGCAGATGAAAAGAGCTGATGTGATTGATTTTATTACCATCGCATAATTTCACACCTCCTTTTCTGTGCGTAGAAAAGCACAGTTTTATATATATATATATATATATATATATATATATTTTTTTTTTTTTTTTTTTTTCAAGCTGTGTAAAAACAACATGTGAGTCCCTCAGAAAGTCCAGATGCATCAGACGGACTTCTTGATCTGATCTATCTGGTGTATTTCCGTCTTAGGAAGTCTAAATGTGCCAACGAAAATGTCACATTGATTCCTGTGCTTTTAAATTAATGCTTGTGTGATTTTCTCTCAGGTGAGAACAGGAAAGTGTGAAGACGTGAAAGGCCAGCGTGGCACTGGCTGTGAGCAGAATTAACAGCACAATTAAAATAGTCTCCATCACAACGGCCATTAGTCCTCCTCCATCTTGGAATATTATTCCTTGGGTGTTAATAAATAACACCTCATGTAAAATGCAGCGTGCAGCGAGGCTCTTAGTGAAATTCGAACAGTTTTATAAGTACAATGTCGGTGGTGATATAGAGTATGCTGCAGTACACTGTGCATTTAGTGTAGCTGCTCTTTCTGCACAGTGACAAAGACGTGAGGTGATAAAACAGTGATGAAACGCAGAGCGTGTAAGACAACGTGATTAAAAAGAAGATCTAGAAACTTTTTCTATGAGCCGTTTTATCTTCAGATAATTTCCTTTCCAGTAAAAAAAAAAAAATCACTGTAAACATTTCATTTTCCACTTTACTGCCTTTATGAAGACAAACCTTTTGTACTGGAAGTGTTAGTGACGCTGCACATCTATCTTTTAAAGATGTCAGTTTTACAAAAGGCCATTGACGTGTTTTAAACTCCAATAGTAATGTCTTGGCACACTTTTTTGGCGGAGGACATTCGGCGAAATAATGGATAAATCACAGCAAGTCTAAAGGGCCCAGTGACCAGACAAAATCAAATATGCAATCAGCGCGAGCCTTTGATGCAATGGCTTTAGCTAATTACTTCATTAAGGGGAAGACATAACTTTTGCCCTGGGGTTGCCAATTAATGTGAACCCTGGAACCAAATGTGTTATGGGTGCTTTTCTTACGTAGCAACGATAAACTATAAATTGTGAGTCCAATTAATTTAGGATTGGTGTAATTAAGCTTTGGGAACTGAACGCCGCTGCACCTATTGCTCCTCGGGGAGTAGTGTCTGGACATTTCCACAGTAAATAATGCTCCCACTCTTCACTTTCCACCTTGAAAACGCTCTAAAGAACTCATTAAAACATGTCGCTCTCATCAACCACTTTTGGGATACGGGTGCCTTAATGTTGCCTTATGACCAGCTGGGGTCCAGCCTGGAGCATTTAAGGTTATTTCCACAGTATAACAGACGGCAGGTTGCGGGAGTCACCATCAGGGCATATTCACAGCTGCCATCCCAGGGGTGTTGTTGCTGCGCTGCGTAATTGGATATTTGTCTTAAAATCAGGCTGTCTGTTTTGGCTTCACAGCTGAACCTAACTGACACTGTGTTAGGTTTATATGTACAGATCCTGATCGCATTTATAGCCTCAAAGGGCTCCACAATGGCCTGTTATTATCCAATAAAAACTGCTCATGTAAAGGTGGTGATAACAGCTTTGCATATTTGTCCTATGTGAACAGTTGTTTACAGGGGAGCGGACTTCCTGTCTTTCTGGCAGCAAGAGAGAATGTGTTTCTCTCTGGCTGCTCGGATCGAACTCAGTTGACCCTTCCTGACATGGTTCAATTTTCTAAACACTTCTGGTCAGTCAATACCCTGATGCCCGATAAAAAGGTGACTAAAATGCAGTGTATGTTTAAAGGTTAAAGTCTCATATCAGTGGTCAGCCTACATCTTTAACGACCTGCTTGAGACAGACAAGTAGCACTTTAAACTCCACTTGGACTAGTTAGACTTTGAGGGAAGGGACGGTGTTTACTCTTGATGCAGTAAATAATTAATTCCCATTAATTTTTCTGCTTTCTTCTTTCCTTTGTGGCAAAGCAGGAACACACCAATAGCGTTATTGGTGAATACGTCTTAATTGCTGCTGGTCTCAGTGGGACAGCTAACTTGTTTCAATTTCAACACCACATCTCTCTTTAGAGTTTTCTCTCTGCCAGTCCCGACAACACACCTTTTTTTTCTCCTCTCATATTATGTCGTCTAAAGCGAGAACTAAAGTATCTTCTGACAAACAATCATCATTCCGAGAAAATGTAGAAAAATGGTTCTTTTGTTATTGGTTTGGCATTTTTTCAATGTTTCAGTTCATTTTCTTGACTGTAAATCGGGCAGTAACACATTATCCACCACAAACAAGACTGAGTGGTTTTCACCATGTAGTGCAGCACGCTGTCTGCTACTCACTGTCCACGATTTTATTTGAGTGTCCAAATTGAGAGTGTGAAACTGTCTCTTCATAGTGTCCCTTAAGATTCCAACAATGGAACAAAAGCAGTAGTGTTAATGGCATGCACACAACTGTCTGCTAAAAATCCTACAACCTAATGTGCTGCATTTTACAGACATGAAAACTGAATACGCTTTTGATTATTTGTTTCAAAGGCAAGTTCAGTATGTTTCAACCTGGATCCCATTTTTCCATAACTCTGTTTTAAAGTGACTAATGGGAACAGTGATCTTGGAAATTGGTCCAGTATTGACTGAGCGCAGTGCAGCCAGCAGCAGCTAAACCGGCTGCAGTGAAAATGTATGCATATACGTACCGTCAATTTACGTCCAATTAAAGTGCTTGTTTTTGCCACTGACGGGCTCAGGTTGTCATCTTAAGTGTCTGACAATGCAATGCAATTTTGTTAAACCATAAACAGCCCCAAACCCACCAGACTCCATTTAGATAAACAATAATTTCAGCATATTTTCACACCTAACTGGGTGAATTAAGGGTTTATGTCAACCAAATCTGAGCGGGTGACTGTGGAAACGGTAGGAAGATAAACCAGAGGCATTGTTTTTGTAAGTTAATTTGTTTCTGTCAATTTTGAATTAAGTCTGAATGGAGTCTGTGGTATTGGGCTATGGTGATTTCAGAGCTGAAGAATCACAATTGTAGGGGTACTTTCTGTAATGCTGTCAGACACTTAAGCTCAGTATAGACCAAAGATCTGAGATGAGATGAAAACATTTTAGAGCGCTACAGAGAAAAGTTGCAGCGGTGCGAACTGGCCATCTGAGCTCGACTCAAGCCGTCTGATGGTGTCACCTGCAACTCCACTGGTAGAACATAAAGTTTGTCACCTGTTTCTACATCCAGTCAGCTTGTAGTGTAGTCCGCTGGTAAAGTCAAAATGACCGCAGACAGTCGCTTGCTACGACAGGTGCTCCATCCCCACTGAGCCCTCTGTTCCATCCTCACGATGTGCTGGTGTCGGACTGTGGGTCACTGCTGCTGCTGCTGGCTGTATGTGCTTATGCCCCCCACACACAAACATTCTCATTGACTGGTTAATTGATCCTGGTTATTTATATTATTGTGGCGTATTTACTCTGAATCCAGTCCATCTGATGCTTGTTTGTTTCTGTTTTTTGCTGTCATCACTACTACAAATGCAGCTGTAGCCAGTATCTCACTATCACTATATTTTAAGAAGCTACAAATTCTATTCAGCCACAAAATAAGCCTGAAAAGCTGGAAATCAGAGCAGAAGTACAGAGAGTTGTTGCAGAGAGATGATACACAGTCTCACCTAGTTGCATTGGTGTGAACCGACAGGTTTTAAGAACGTTGCAGAACGGTGCATCTCAAGTAGTTGCATGTTTCAACTTGTCTCATTGTGAATCTTTGGTCTGAGCTGGGCATTAGATTAATCTGAGCCTGTCAGTGGCAAAAACAAGCACTTTTAGCTGACATACATTGATAGTGTGAACATGCCTTGAGTGTTAAAACGGAATCATGGGAAAACAGGGTCCAGGTTAATAAAAATACTGAACATACCTTTCGAGAGGGATACACTCCAAATTTTGGATGATACCTAGCTCCTGCTCCCATGGTCTGAATGCATGCATAGATGCCCTTTGGACATAATGAACATAATGTAATGATTCAATTAATGTCTGAAATATAACAGTACAGTAAACTGAGTGTCTCTTATAGAGGGAGTGCGGGAGCTTGACTGAGTAAACAAGGTAGTGACCTCAGACACAGCAGCACACGTGATTACACTCCATTCAAGCACTAAACTTAAACCTTGGCTGACAATGCTTGACCCTAACACAACACTCTCATCCCCACCACAAATTACTGCTACATTGTTAAGCACATTTAAAATGCAGTCACTTAAAAATGTACAAGCAACACAGAGGCCTGGCATTGTAACACTTGGAAGTACAGAGCAACCAGGCAGATAATCATATCATTTCACTGGTTCAGTGAATGGATTGGGAACAACAACATATGTCTTTTTTTTTTTTTTTTTTCCCTGCCAAGTTAAGGTTGAGCAGTCGAGTAAGGTTTAGATGTGTAATCGGAGAAAAACACCTAAGTGTAGCACACACACACACACACACACATAAAAAGACATAGCAACAACTAACATTTTTAACTCAGATGTGTTGCTGTGTGCTGAATTACTCATCAGAGCTGCGAGTAAATCTTCCGCCAAAAACCTCTGCCACCCAGATGAGCCAGAGGTTTGAGGTAATTGGCTGGAAATGGTAAAGCAAAGAATTTCTGGATTATTTGCCATGGTAACAGTTGTCTCGTCTCTTCAGCCAACACTGTTGTGCAACTTTAGTCTCCACAGGTTTCCTCTTTATTGCTGCCCCTCTTGCCAGAATTAATTCACTGGAGCAAGAACTGAATTCTAAACTGAATGAAGTGTGTTGATATGAATTTATATGCTGCGGGCAAAGCTGTGAAGTTGTGCTTTAAGAGCATTTGGGCAGCACTTCATTTGACAGCACAGTAATTACAAAGAACGTACTACTTAATGAACAGTCAATGGCCGTATAAAAGACAATGGCGATCGCAGCAGGGAATTATGTAATTACAACAGAGAGATGATTATTACCAATTTTTACAAAAAGTGAATGACCTGTTTTTGATGCACAGTAATATGTAGAGCAATTACAAATAAACAAGTAGCACGTGTAATTAGTGTCTATGTGATTACCACTACCACAAAAGTAATTATCTGATGAAATGTTAGAGTACAAGTAATAATCATAATAGGTAAGGGGATAAGTTGGTATCTATTAGAGACAGTATAATGAAGCATATTAATCAGACTATAAACCTACTGCAGCACAACAGCGTATGGGTAAAGTCAGGTTAAGTGAAACTGTAGTAAATACACATATTGTTATGAATGTATTTTTTGGGGACCCCACAGTGCCAATGTCAGAGACCTGAGGTTCTCAAGAGTCCACACTGAGAGGGAGATCGTTACACGAGATCAGCAGGAGGCATGAGCCGGGGGGGGGCGGGGGGCGGTGCAAAGTGCCAAATCATCCTCCATTTGAGGCAGAGCCACATCCTCCCCTTCATTTTCTCCTCTCCCCGTCCCACCAAAAGTAAAGCTCCCCTCTGGAGAGAGAACGGATGGCTCCTTCTGCTCCATTAATCTAATGACAATGCCCCGTGACTAAGACCAGCTTAGCAGGCATTGCTCATCCCCATTGGCTCCTCTTTCACTTAGCATGCCATCTATGCATGAATGCAACAGGGGCAATGACAGCAAAGGAGGAGGAGAAAGAAAATAAAGAGAGACGGAGTCGCTGCAAACAATGGCCAGATTATATTGCACTGGTGTCCATGGTTACCGAAGGATGTCACATTCCAGTGCTGATAAAGGGTTTGATGGAGTGTATTTAGAAAGCTGTCAAAATAGTGTTGAGACAAGTTCTCAGATTTCCCAGAACTTGCATCTGTGATTGTCAGTGTACTGCTTCAATGCAGAGAGGGGAAAGGAACATAACATTGCCCTCAACACATAATCTGTTACATGCATAAAATCAGACATAATATAAATGAATTGATAAAATCTGAAAGGGCCACTTCACATAAACTGGTGATTTTTGTATTGTATACAAAGCCAATGAACATCTAGGAGCCATGCCGGCTATGTAAACCCAAAGAAGACGGTGACAGATCTCAATAGGCTGGTCACAATCTGGCTTTATCATTTACGCAAAACACCCTAGCTCTTCATCATCTAGCAATTAAAGCCTCCACAGCCCAAATTGTGTCTTTGCTGCTACTATAACCAGCAACATGAACAATTATGCGCCGAAGTTGTCAGAGCAACAGCTTACGTGCCCTCTTTGGCTGCACTGCCCCTCTGGAGGAAAAAAAATAATGTTTTATTTTTTGCTTTTGTGAAAAAGAAATACCAGTGGACCACAATCATTAAAGTTAGACCAAATTGTGAGAAAATAAACAAACATAAAAAAGCCAATAGAACAGAGGGTGAAACTAAGCGATGCCCTCCGACCCCTGTCATGTGATGTGGAAATGAGTAACAACAAATGCTCAATAGAGGCTCATTCCTCTACTCATCCACATCGTCAGCACTCTTCTGCACATCTTCTTCACACCTCTACCACCCCCAGCGTCTAGACCCCAGGGGGGTTCGCTGTTCGACTATGGATTCATCCCCCTCCTTTAATCATATTATCTTGATGGTGTCTAATCGCCAAAGACTTTTCACATTTTCGTCTCTTTTGACTGAAATAGCTCTGGTAAAATATAAAAATATATTAATGATGTCCTATATTGAAGGAGAGTAATTATACGCGCATCATGAAAATGCAAGGCTATCAACAAACAGCGTGAATTAAGAAAAAGCAACGCCCACACACTCACTTAATGCCACAGAAGTTTAACAAAAAATGATCAGGTCACTTTGTTTGAAACACTCTAAAGTAAAGTAAGCACAGTATTGGCATCATTTGTTTGATCTTTAAAGAATTATTCAGCTTAATGTAGACAGATGGCATAAATACAGTAAAAAAGGTGCACTTTCAAACTAACCAGGTTTACTTTGGACTTGGCACTCTGATAACTCCACTGAAACATGATGACATTTTATTTCTGTAGTTAATGCACACTAACAATGTGCAGCTTTTTTTTTTTTTTTTTACATTTCATTTATCTTCCAAATTTAAAAGGATATACAGATTTAAAATTGACTTGCTGTTTGTTAAAGGACCACATTTTACACCATTCAGATCACAGTCACGATCCTGACTGTAACCACTCTGTATCTCAGAGAAAGTGAATGGGACAAAATGTGCATTATTACCACTTTTCTTACAGAACAAATGCAAAAAACTACGATCTTGTTTTGCAGCAGTGCTATAACAGTCAATGCTACAGTCTAGACAGAAGAACAAATCACTAGTTATACAAGATGCACTTGTGACATCGCTGTGGCGCTGCCTCAAGTTGAATTCGGACTTTGGACGGCTATGATGCACTTTTAGTTCAGCCCTGTGGAGTAGGTAGTAGAAACATCCCCTTCCATCTGCTCTGTGGTGTATGTGTTGCTTGCTGATGTCCGCAGGAGCTCAGGCTCTGTTTGTTAGCCCGGCGTCTCATAGGAGAGATGTCTGCTTCAGCCTAACCTCGGGGAAATAGCGACCAGAAGTTGGCTGTCAAATAGCAGAGCTGCTGGCCCAGAATAGCACGAGGTCAGTGTGAAAAAATAGGCCTCCCACACAACAAGAGCAGACAGGGCTTCTTAACTAAATGTGTGACATTCTGAGTCAAGCTAACTGCCAAATATTCGTCCCCACATTAAGAGTTGATGTAGCAGATCTGTTTGGGTGTGACTTTGCCACATAAACCCGCGGCACTGACTGAAGTTATCGATGACAGTATGTGGTTCTCTCACCCCTGGGGTCAAGGCAATTAAACTTTATTTGTATAACCCTAAATTATAGGTTGAAATATTTGACATCCAGAGCATTAGCATAGCAGCAAACCACCATTTTCGGTGTAAAATATAGTGGAGTAATGGAGCAGAGAATGTAGTCACGCTACCTCTGTGTGTGTCGTAATCTGAGCTTCTTCTTTTTGCTGTTATGGAAGATGGTCTGGCCACACCTGCATGTGAGTCCCTGTGTGTGTATCCCACTGGCTAGCTAACTGCTGCCATTTTCTACTGTGCTCGTTCTACTGTCACTCTGTCAGCACTGTTCATGCTGTTAGCACCGTTAGCTGCTAGCCGCCACCTCCACGTTGAGCACCATGTGCAGGCAATCCTGGCTCAGCCTCTGAGTCACACAAATGCTCTCATATGCAGTTCAGTACAGTCCAGCTCATGTGCAGTTCCTTTAATGTTACAAAAGCCTCACGAGGCTTACATTATGAAACACGTAATGGAAATGACACTCTGGAACCTTCTGTGAGAAATGATCAAAAAAGAAAATGTGAAAAGCTGATCTAGGATGCTTTTTCCCCCCTCTTTATGATCAATATGAATAAAATAGACTGTGTGCGAGAAGGCAGACTACCACTCTTCAGCTTGTCGTTTTTTGAAATTAAAAGTTGGGGCCTCATTGTGTCCTTAGGGTTTTAGGATGCTTTGTCTGGCTGCTATCAAGCAAAGCAAAAAAAAGTCCTGAAAATAAAACAATACAGCAAAAAAGATGAACAGAATCAAAGGTAAGATGATGGACAAAATGATGCTGTATACCAGGGGTGTTGATCTCATTTTAGTTCACATACAGCCCAATTTAAGTACCATCACCTTTTTGTATGTAAAGAATTGCAAATACATTCTGTAGACATCCATCCTCTCACAAAACAGATGAACAGCCTGAGATGTCTTACGAAAAATAAGTGCGATTGCAACAGTACGCTACGTCTCTGTATTTCCACATTCAGTCAGTCTGCGTCTCACTGTCATTACATGTGCATTTATCCAAACATTTCCTGATACAGATTCTTTTGAACTGAAGCTGCTGACTGACAATATTTTGCACAATGTTCAATATCTTTAAACATGGTCACAGTAAGTATTTATTGTTATATCAGAGAACTGTATTCTGATCAGGCCGGAAAAGCCTCTGAAGCAGAATTTTAAAGGAGGCGACATATTGTTTAACTTGCTCCTGAAACCTGGCACCTCTCAGTCTAGTCATCCAGTGGGCTGGATTGGACCCTTTGGTGGGCTGGTTCTGGCCCACGGGACGTATGTTCGACACCCCTGCTGTAAGCGGTGTCTGTATGCATCTGTATTTATATGTATTTGAGGGCCTTAACTGAACCTTTTATGCATCTAAATGTCCTTTTTGTCCTTCCTCACCTCAAAGCTGTCCAGTAATTAAAGACTTTAAAATTGCTGTTCTAACAAAAAATCAATCAATAGAAATGTCTTTTTTTTGGAATAAAGTTAGTATTATGGAATTAAAGCAAAGTTGGCATCCTCAAAAAAGCTTTAACCACAAAAGCAGGGTTCATTTTGAAACAAAATGTGGTCCCAAATAATCCCTGGATCCCAATGAAGGATGTGAAACACCCCTGGATCACTTAGAACACCTTCTTGCTTATTCCAGCATTGTTTTGGGGTAAAAATGTTCCCACCTCGATGACTCAGTCTTGATTGAGTGTTCTTCTGCTTTATTACCCAGGGGGATGTTTGTTGCCATGGTGACTGAGAAAGCAGGGGCTGACACAGTATTTCATTACTGACCGAACAAAGAGCAAAATGAAACATAATTTGCCATTCTGAAAGACAGACAAGGGAGGATTAAAAGTTTTTACCTTGCCGTGTAATTTGCCTGTTATTGCAGGTACAGTAATAATGAGCTGAAAAAGCTGTTACAATCTAAGTTGCTTTGCTTCTTCTTTTTTTTTAACGTCAGCAACTGTTGATTTTACCAGATGCAGGCACATTTACAGACACATCAAAATGTGGAACATGTGCATCTTGCTAGTTGTAGATGTGACAGTCCATGAGGAAATAGAACTAGTATAATTTTACATTACAAAAATGCACCCACTAGCTACCTCGCTTCATTTCTAATATTTGAATGTACGGGTCAATCAATACAATAAAAAATAAGATGACCTTGAACTTGCAAATATTTCTTACTGCTCCAACATCTGAGAGGTGAATGCCTGTATCCACCTAGCACTCTCTGCCATAAAAAGTGTCTTTACAGAAATACAGGCAGTGGTGACTTTTTGTTGTGCAAGGAAGGTTTTCACCTTGGCTTTTATAATGGCGAACGACTACTATTACGTTTTTGCTAGCGCTCCATCCAGCCCACTGTAAAATCCAAACAGCATACACTTATTTGTATGCATCCTTACATACATGAGAAGAAAACAGGTACAATTAGAAAACATATTCATAATGATATGATGATTGACGATGGTGGAAATCTTTCACGTACACGCAAGTCTTCACATATACTGGTGAAAAGAAGAATACACACAAGCAGTGCTGGGGGTAACATATTACAGTAACAGATTATGTTGTAGCAGTGACAATGTTATATCCTCCTGAGTACTGAACTTTTGTTTGGTTTTCTTTTTAAATTTTTCCTCTCTATTTGGGGTCAGTAAGACCCAATAAGTATTAAAAAAACAACAACACTGTGAATGATAATTAAGTCCCGATGTTCTCAAAGGAGACAACAATAAAGTCTTAAAGTCTTCAAATGAGTACTTCCCAATTAAAAGCATCTCAGCTTGTTGCTGTTGCTAAAATTCGTCAAATTTGTTGCCATATTAAACTATGAACATTATTAATCATAACTAAACAAGTTTCAACCATATAATGTGATCAGGTTTTGGACCTTGTCCACTTTTTTTTCGGGATCGGGTGCAGACTGATGTGGCAGAGATGGCCACCATCTTGTTTTTACATGAATTAGTGTATTATGCTCTCACTACCACTAGATGACACAAAAAGTGTCCACGAACAAGGACAACAGGTCTTAGTTAAGTAGAATGAAGTATAAGGTCAAGTAAACCCGAAATGCGAAGTCCTCATATAAGGACACAGGGTCTCAGGAGGATATAGCTTGTTACCAGCAGGATGTGGGGCAATGTTATTACATTTACAATGTGACTTAATGTTACTACCCGAAATCAAATGTTTATTTCTTTCATTTTCATTCACCCACACTGATCCGCACCAATCCACCAGCAAAAAAATAAAATAAATAAAAAATAGTGGTTTGTCTTTGTCATTACAGACTACATTATAGACTGTAGGCACATATGTGTGTTCAGTGTGTTTCCATTTGTATATATCTACAACGTAGCTTCTCATTCTGCGTTTGCATCCTAAGGCTGCTTGAAAGCAGTGGGGATAAGGAGCTGGCCTACTGCTTTGTTTGTCCTCATCCCAGTGATGGGCACATCTGGGTGATGCTATTGAATGTGCATTAGTATATTGGATATTTTAAAGTTTTCTTATATTCAGACAGACAAGATGTAAGGAGATGTGTTTTACCTGCTTATTGTATAGTATATTTTTCTATTCACATCCTCTACAATAGCAGAGCAACGCTGGCACATCATTCTGCTCTGCATAACTCTCTCTCAGGTGAGGCTGTAGCTGACCAGCACACCAGGGACCGACAGCTGTATCTTCTCGCTCCGGTGTATTAATTTGTGCTTGCCATAGTGACTGTCTCACATGCCATTCAATTTGTTGTGCTAACCTCAGCATTTGTCTGTTGTGTTTCATGTGATAGGCCCACAAATATTGATGTGTATCACATAAATGATCAGACTCTAATCCTCTGCATGACCCTCCCTGTGTCAAGGGTCAGTTGTTTGTTTTGGTCTGGGCCAGTGGTTCATGGGCCAATTCTGAATGGACCGCAAGTGGCTTGCAAACATTTGCAAAAAAAAAAAAAAAAAAACCACAAGTACAGAATTTTTTTTTCATGAAGTGCTATTTTCTGCTGTAGAATGAACTAACTGACAGCTACGTGACAGAGCAGCTCAACAACATGGGCAAATGCACGTATGACACCGAATGTATTAAACTACGAACTAATGACTAAGGAGAAATATACATCCAGTGGCTGGAGGAGTTGGGAACCACTGGTCTATGCAATTTCATGGGTTTATTTCATCACCTTATTATTAATATAAGCACAGGATTTCAATACAAAGTGGTAACCACTGTGTGTGGATGCATGAATGCGGCCGCACCTGCACACCACTGGATTTGAAATGACCTGTAATAAACTGGAGCCTCTGTGCTTTGATGACCTGCTATGAAACATGAGCCTCATCCATTTGTAATGCAGTCGCTCTTCTGAGGTCACCTTGGTGAAAGTAACGCAACAGTAATGTTGTAAGTAACGCAGAGATTAATACTGTGAAGTAACTTGGTAACATGTGGTGTATTACATTTTGAGAGTAACGTGGCCAACACTGCACACAAGTGAATCCATTCGCATGCAAGTGCTTGATTTCACTGGTGTGTATGTGAGCAGTCGTGCAGTTTTGTATGCGAGAGAATTTAAGTCTGAGTAGCCTTAAAGCTTGGCAGATTACACAGTAGCCCGCGGCCAACATCACATCTGTGTGAAGCAGCTGTATGACACCCAGATGTATGCACTCACATGTCACCAAGTTACTCTTAATTTCCAAGTCGAATAGCTCTGTACAACATGTGAAACGACCCCCCCTGTGGCTGCCTGTGATGCAATGAGATCAGACCAATGAATGCATATGGATCAAATGAACCCCATATAACACACATTACACTCGCAACACACTATATCACATCATACTATATGCACTTATTAATGCATATTAGAGCGCTCGCACACAAAAAAAAGGACAGTTTGTACTAACAATATTAGATAGTCCAGTAAACTGTGTTTACTGCATGCTTCCCGGGAAGCAGTGAGCTAATGTGGCTAACTCTGGGTGGTGTGGTCTGATGATCAGAGCAGCTAGCAGGAGGGTGATACATGCCTTGTGTGCCTCTGTGCGCACACATGCATTTGCATACTCGATGAATCAGATCAAAGATAGTGTGATGAGCGTGCCTGCCTCATGACTATGCAATGTTCTGCTTGCATTACGAGTCCGTTTAGGCCCAGGCTGCACTGCCGTGTTTTCCCTCCGAGTTGCACCTTATCCAGGATATTCTCTTCACCTGTGACCTTTGCTAAACAAACCACAACTTATCTGGCTTAAAGTCTTGAGAGAAACTGGGAAATGGAGAGGCGAAAATAAATAGACAAAGCACAAAAAGTGCTGAGGAGAGAGATAAGGCTACGTTGGGTCAGAGAAGAGAGGAAATGAAATTAGGTATATGTCCTGTTTGTGCTTGGCTGGATTTATGTTCCTGGTTTATTTATTTAGTTTGAGTAAAAAAGCAGCGGCAGTAGCGGACATGTGGATATGCTAAGAGCCGTGGTCATGAATTTCCCAGGCAAAAATAGGATATGACAGAACATGGACCCCAAAGCAGGTTAATATATGAATGAAGGCACAATGTCTGGGGACAAATTGCAGGTGGGATGTCAACTGCAAAACTAGGACAAATGTGACAGGCGAGAAGGTGTCTGTTTATAGATGATATTGGATGTATAATGTAGTCACAGTGTCTGTATTTATGTGCAATCATTCTGAAGGTATATGACACAGGCTGCTTTATAGCTGAGTAGCTTTTAGAAGACTCGCTGTTACGTGAACCTCTTGTACTTTGAATATTTCATCATAAGGATGAGGAGAGAACTTTTCTACCTTAATGACCCCCCCTTCCTGCCTGCTCCGTTTTTAAAAAAAAATGTAACACCATCTTAATCATCTAAAAAGGAAGATCCCAATTATCTATAGTGCTCCTCGCTTGAGCAATGCCTCTCTGTTGGTGCCAAAATTCCCTTCCTCTCCAAACCTGTCACTCCACATTTGACAAGGAACAAATCCCTCTCTGCCCATCTACTCTATTGTCTCATGATTATTGAACAAATGCCAATGTGTGTTACTTGATATCTTCAAATTGCTATGGTGATTAGGGAGGGAATTGGGAAAGCGCTTTTCAGTCCTAACTTGAACTCTGGGACACATTGGGTCTGATGCAGCAAGTGATACACACAAATGCTCTCTTGTTTTTGTTCATATTCGTGATTTGTTCTTATTTCATCAGTACCCATTAATTCCTGGAATTCACTGATGTTTTCTTATTTTTTTGCTCTCGGTAAGAGGACGTTTTACAAGTGGTTAACGGCACTCTTAGAAAGACAAGAGTTTTCACAGTCCACAAATCGTTCAACACAAAGAAACACAACACCTAGAAAAGCAATTCATATACATTACACATAATACAAAAAAAAAGCCATGAGCATTGTACATAACGTTGGATATAGAAAGCACACAAACACGCTGTTTTTAAAGTCACATGCAGTGAAATTCGGGGACTTGCTTGAATTCAAAACAGTACAAATAATGTACAAAGCAAGAAATAAGCTACTTATGGGCAATATTCAAAAAATGTTTTGTGACAAGTAAGAGTAAGAGGAAAATTAAATCTAAAAAAACATTGTGTTCGTACAACCTTGAAAAGTCTGTGTATTTCTGGGTGTGTGCTGGATGTATGGAATGGAGTTAAAGGGAAGCACCACTATAGCGTGCTTTAAAAAGATGTACAGACACAGTGTATATAGGAGGAATGCAGATGAAGAGGGGTGATGCTGATGGGTTGGTTTATCTATTTATATGGTCTCGGTTGAGATAGGGTTTGTATATGTAATATCTAAGGCTATTGTTCATTTATCTGTATCAATGGTTGTAAATAAGGTTGGGATAGTTGTTGACAATCTCCTTTTCAAATGAGACATGAATGCTGAGAAGGGGGTAAGATTATGTAAGTGTATAATTCTTCCTGCTCCTTTTTGAGCATGTCTTTTGATGTTTTGATTGTTTTGCTTTTATTTTGCTCACAATAAAGTCATTCATTCATTAAATCTGAAGAACATAACGGAACACACGATATGATCAAATTTAGCTTCAGAATAATAATGGTTGGATTATTAAATTTGTGAGCTACAGAGCCAAGCCGACATTTGTATGTGAGACCCATATGGGTTGTAAATGGACAGAAAAATGGGCCCTGTGTGAGATTATCCATAGGGTCACCATTGGCCCTCTGTCAATTGCCCACATGGATGAGTTTACCCAAGTCGGCCCCAGATAAGAAGCCCATACCCACTTAATACCTAAGCAGCCCGAGCAAAACCTATGTTGGGCCCACTTGGTTAAACCAAACCATGTGGACATTTGGAGCCATTATGGAGCCCATGTATCCCATATAGGGCCCTTTTTAAACCCATTTACAACCTACATTGGCCCCACATAGAAATGTTGGCTGGGAAATACGACTATACTTGGTCCATTGATCCCAATTACTGCTGATCAATGCTGGAATGTAACTAAGTGCATTTACTTAACTATTGTACTTGAGTACAAATTTGAGGTACTTCTACTCTACTTGAAAATTTTAATCTCATGCCACTTTCTACTTCTACTCCACCACACCTTAAGGGAAATATTATACTTTTTACTCCAGTACAAATATTTAATAACCCTACTTACAAGTTACGTTACAAATTAAGTACATTTACTCAAGTACTCGATGTAATTTTGCTGTACTTGAGTCCTCTAATCTCATGCCATTTTTTTATTTCTACTCCACAATTCAAATAGGATTATTTTACCCTTTACTCCACCACACTTCAAAGGGAAATATTGTACTTTTTATTCCAATACAATTATTTGGTAACTTAAGTTACAAGTTATTTTATAAATTGAGTAGATTACTGTACAGTACTGTACTGTACATAAGTACAAACATGATGTACTTTTACATTACTTGAGTTTTCTAATCTCATGCCATTATGCTTCAGAGGGGAATATTTTACCTTTTACTCCTCTACAAATATGTGATAACTTTAGTTGCTGGCAAGTTTACAAATTAACACTTTCATAAGTGCAGCTGAAATGATTACTGGATTAATTAGAAATTTAATTGGCAACTATTTTAACAATCTTTTAATCCATTTTCCATGCAAAAACATTTCATGGTTACAGATTCTCAAATATGAGAAATTGCTGCTTTTCTTTTTAATTCTTCTAATTATTTTTGATTTATTTTGATTTGTGAATGTAAAACTTTCTGCATTGAAAACCTTTTAATTTTAAAACTCAAATATATCTCCTGAATGTCCTTACATACTTTTACTTTTAATATTCAAATACATTTTCCTGATTGTCCTTACATAATTCAACTTAAGTAACAATTTTAATGCAGGACTTTTACTCGTAACAGAATATGTTTTACAGTGAGGTATTTGTACTTTTACTAAAGGATCTGAATATGTCCTCCACCCGTGCTGCTGACATGGCATTTACAGCATCACAAATGTTTTGCCATTGCTGGGTGTTGATTTTCTTGTAACACCAGTACAGATGCTCTGGAAAATCACAATCTACCTTGGTTTAAATTTAACACTATGTTGATTTCACTGCTGCTGTAGTGTTTCTTCCTCTTACAACCTTTTTGTGTCATCTCTCCAGTTCTTGAGCACGTGCCAGAGTCTTTGCACACGGCACAACACCTACCCTTATAGAGTGCCAAGAGGGTGTTACCTGTGCTGCTAGGTTACTCATGATCAAGTGGGATTTAACATTCAGCACACCTCGTCAGAGCAGATTTAGATTGTAAGAACATGCATCAAGACTTAACTTCTTCTATTTTTTTCCTCTTAACATAAATTTAAGAGAAAACGCAGGAGAAATGTATGGGGAAGTTGCTGCATGAGGCCCAGTGTGAGGTCACTTGACATGCAGAACACAGACTTCACCAGAGATTTCCGAGACTCATACATTCATATTTGTCTGATATAACTTTAATGCGATATTCTTTGTTTTTCTTGATTTCCTTCCATAGCAATTTTCTTTCCCTATTTCTCTCATTATGCCACTGAATAAAGCGAGGTGCAAGTTACAGTTGTTGCTCCTTTCACACTTATTAAGCGACACACTGCCAGGCAAATTTAGTTAACGTAGGGGCAGTCATGTTTCATAAGAAGCACATCATGGAGGTGTTGGGAATGATTATACTTCCACATATATTTTCCCGGAGGATCTAACCTGCAATATATTGTGCTTTACCTTTAATAAGCTATCTGGGGCAAAATCACAGGGTCCTGGTAGGTTTTTATTCTCTCACCTAATTAATCAGCTGTGGGTGGCGCCTGCCATTGCTAGCTTGCGTTATTCTGCATTTGTACTGTGGCAAAAAGCCGTGGCTCTAATTAGGAGAGATGATCTATTTTCCATAATGAGAATTGATGGCTTTTCTTCTGCACCACCAAACCTTCTTTCCAACTGAAGCCCCCATTCTCTCTTACTCCTCCACACAGACATAATTCAGAGGTGTGCAGAGAAAAGGACTAAATGAAGCACTATGTGATTAATGGACTTAATTTCCAGCAGATTTGACTTCACGGTGACAGCCCACTTCCCCTCGAAAGCTTTCTGATTATTAGATTTAAGCCTGTGTCAAAAAGTCAAACAGCTTACAGATGAATGTCTCACCCTGTCCCCCTCCCGATCACCCACACAGTGTCTACCTGTCCCTCTCGCGAGCTTTTCATGAAATAAATGTATTGTTTTTGTCATTTTTGTGTGTCACGCACAGCATGGGGTTTTCCATAGATAGCATTTGTGTCACATAATGATGCCAAGAGAACCATAAAAGAACAAATAAGTGCAAACATTAGGAAAATAGTCCTCCGACTGTGACGCTACTTAGTTTAAAATCAGAGACAATTTGCAGAATATTCTGCAAAGCTGCTCCAGTGGAGGACAGATGCATTGTGCCTAAATTGCACCTTGTAAAACAGCGAACCCATATATACTATAATCTCGTCACCTCCCATGGGTGTCAGAGCCTCCTAATCTTTGAACACAAAGACAGCCCCTCTCTATGTGGCTTTGCAAGCCTGTGCTAATGCTGTGTAAACATTGCTGCTGCTGTTTGCCACTGATTTAGCACATGTTAATATTACATGAGACAGAGGGGGCCTTTGATGATGTAAGTGAACACTCAAACTAGGGCTTTCCACCTCAGGGAAGGGGAGAAGGGGCTGTGGAGCAGCTCCTTCGAGATTTCTTTCACTTCCGCATATGCAATCCTGCTTGGTAGGAGTTGAGCGGTACATTTTTCTGCAGTCGCATCACAGAGAAGAATTGTTCTAGTTTTAAATACCAGGACTGAGGCAAAGAGTAATAATTAAATGTATAACATGAAACATACAGGGGCTGGCAAATGGTATCTTCAGATTTTTTGTTAAAAATCCGGCAGCCATTAATGTGTTTGGTTGCTTTTTTTAAGGCATAATTAATAAAACGGCAGAGCGGCTACAGTAGCTTGTAGTTAAAAATCAAAGATATGTCTACAGAGACTGCACCCAGTCCCTTACATCAGTGTTTCTAAACAGGAATCGACAATTTTGCTCACTCCAATGCACCTGGATGATATCAAATCAATGCCTACACAGGGCAAGTTGGGTCTTTTGACAGGAGAAACTATTTCCAAGAGCTGAGAAAGTCTGGCAGCAGCTAACGTTGGCTTTTGGAATCAGAGGGAAGATGGTAAACAATTATAGCTGGAAGCAGTGATTCGACCACTGGGGCAGTGTAGGAAGTGTTCAGAATGCTGTGTTTTTAACCTTAACACTTTTTTCTTACTTTATGCATGCTGATTTTTACATAAACACATTATTCATTTTAAGATACTGATAGTTGTTACGGGACACAGTCTGAGTCTGAGATTTTATTTTCCAGGGTTTAATCACCTTCTTAAACATCAACTTCAATGACTTCTGATCATTTTCCAGGCCCAATTCCTTCACATCCGAGGAGCCAACAAGGCATAGTTTGAGATACAGATCCAGGTTAATTACTGCTACAACACTGAGAATTTTTCTAATGAGAACTAGCAGGCTTTACAGAGGCTCACAGGCAACAATTAAAAGAGACAGAGGCTTGTATGTGGGAGCACGTCTCAGTTGTGCTGTGCTACAGTGACGGCACACTCAGAATCAAAAGAACTTCAATTTCTGTTCTTCCTCAAAATATATAATTTCAGGCACTTTCAATGACCTATTTCTCTTTATGTGTATTTTCAAAAACATTCAGCGTCTTGATAATTTGCCCCTTAAATTGACAAGCTTTCAAGATTTTGAGGAGTTGTGGGAACACTGTCAGTCATGTGAAATCAGGATTGGCAAAATATACCTGAAATAAATAGTTTAAATTCATTTTTTTTTTATAGCACAATATCACAAATCACAATCTGCCTCAGAGGGCTTTGCAACATACGACACCCTCTGTCCTTGGACACTAAGAGCGGATGACGAAATACTCCCATAAAACCTTTATCTCGGAAAAAATCCCTCCTCAGATAAACCCCCAACTGAGGAGGGGCCCCTCTCGCTGGATGGACGGATGTGCGATAGATATTGCCTGCACAATATAAGCCAACATAATAACATTTCAGTGTAGACAATCTGTTGATATGTTTCTGTGTTTAAGCATCTTTTCTCTGTATATAATACTACTATTAACATGAAATCGCTACAAATCTCCAATTCACTAAAATAAATCACAACTGTCTATCTACCATGTGTACCAAAATTATAAGAAAGATTTAGACCTGGGGCAAGATACATAAAACTGTAGATTCATGACTAAAACCATGTGTATGCACACATTATTTTCATTTATAAAAGGATGCATGAGAATGATTTTGTTTGATAAATCTCGATCATTGTGGGGCTGGGTGAATGCAACCCATTTCCTCACCAAGTTCACCAGAAATGGAAATGGAAAAACGGTGTTAAACAAATATGTAAATATGTTTGCATATCGCTACTCATGCCTGCTCATTAGACCTGTCGATGAGAAATACAATACAGACGGTGCAATTACACCAACTGTGTTGCATCAGCAAGGTTCTCCAATAGTGCCAGAGCAGCTGTCATTACGCATGGCTGTGGGTATCTGTAGCATCCGTACCAACGGACGTAAACCGCCATTGCAATAAAACCTCAATCATAATTATCATTAAACGTAAGCAGGATGATCAATGATTCATTTGCAGCACTCATGTTGGAAGCTACTTCACAAAGTGCTTCACAGGATAAAATTAAACACAGAAATAAAATAAAAATAATGATGAAATTCATCACTTATAAATGATCTTGAATTAACTGTAGAGATGCGCCTTTGATTAACATTTTACAGAGCGTTGTGCAGTCTGCAAATATAATACAATCAGTGGAATCGGCAAACAACCTAAAACAACTGTCTCTAAATCCATATTAAATATCCTCCTTATCATTTCAACCACAGGTATCTCAGCTAGAACTGTGCGTATGCCTGGTCTGAACAATGAGTGAGGTGCACACATTCTGCCTTTATAAATACTAGTTTGAGGAAAGGTGTAAGCATGGTTTTTGTGTGTTTATGCATCCAGCCCCAGATGTACTCACAGCCACAGAGGGAATGTTTAGGCATAAAACGGCAAAATCAACAAGCTGCTGTTTTCTTAAGTAAAATGAATGTTGCAGATTCTGAAACTGGGTTTAAAAAACCTTAACAATATGGGACCTTAAGTGGTATGCTATACATGGAAGTATTTGCCCTTAAATTCCCCCTGAGTTTCCCTCATAACTCACAAATTGAAAGTTGTTTTAAGCTGTGTGCAGCAATCTAAGCAACAGCACAGTCTTGGCTGTGACTTGCAGGATGCAGTGATCTCTATTTTCTTCTCCTCTGTTGCACCAGTGTGCTGGAACCAATTCCCCTGGTCTATCAGAAGCCTATGGCCAGTTTGTGTCTTCTGGGAGACGTCCTTCATTATTGCTGCACCAACCTCTGATAATCCCACACCTCCCACAGCCACCACTGGACAGCTCAGTGATGATGAAGCCCAGAAAACTGACTCCTTTGTTTGTGGCTCTTCACTCTCTAAGGTCTCTCTTTTCCTCCATCTTTCTCTGACTTCAACCATACACCACAACCACACGTCAGCTTGCCAGCTGGCATCGTGTTACTCTAAATTTAATTTTTTTTTCTATGCAAGTGCACAAAAAAGTACAAAAAGATGTGTGAGTATGCAAAGTAGAGGATGCGTGCTCTCTAACACACACACACACTCACAGCACAATGTCATCAATAGAGCCGTATAAGGACGAGCGGGCACGAGAATGAGAAGATCAGTTTCAGGAGAGAGAACAGACTCTTGATGAGCCATTAACCTGCTGTCGGTGAGGTAAAATGGCTGTGGAACGTGGTTTAATTTACCCTTTTATAAAGAGGTCGTTGAATTGATGAGCCACAGGAAAAGAGTTACACCCCTGGTTTGGTGAATTAGCAATGCTGACGGTGAACAGGTTGAGTGAGGAACTGGAAGAGTAGTCAATATCTCCAATCAATCTAAGCTTTCAGAGAATCACCGCTACACTCGTGGTCAAATCTATAGGACTAATAATATGGATTTGGGCAGGCCTCTTGTGGAGGAATGCTCCAATTTGAAAAGGAAATCATTTGGAATTTCTTCTGAAGCACTCTTATTTGTTTTTCTGTTTTTTTTAAAGCAAAAGTTATTGGAAATGAAGATGTTATTTGACACAGTGGGCTAAATGATTTCCATTTTTGGAGAATGTTTTATTTTGTTGGCGCGAGCTTTCATTTATCTATCTTTGGGCTGGGCCTTCTCAGCATTGAGTTTAAGATCTCTCTTTAGAAATATCCATCAGTGGGTACAAAGAGTCAATTTTCACTTTGAAATAAGCTGCCAGAGATTTCTATGTGCTCTCCTCGCCGTCCATTACAGTAGCTCTATGGATGATAAATTTTAATAGACAAAAGATGGCTAGCGAAGGTCTCTCCATCAATGAAAAAGAGAGAAGAGAGAATTGAAAATTATGGCCTGTTCTGTGGGTACATGGTATTGCAGGTTGTCTGCTGATCCATTTCATGTGAATAGACCTTTATCTGTGCCCATTCTGGCTCATAAAATTGAAATTAGACATGGGTGTTCAGGTAAGTAGGCAGAATTTTTTTAAATTGTCCTGATCATTTTATAGCTGGGGCGCAATAATGCGTCTTGCATTTGCAAATGACACACGACTAAATACTGAATTGGTGACCCACAAACCTGCCTCATACACTCACTGCTGCCATTTTTGTGAGTATGTTATCAAATGTTCAGTCTCGCCAAGAAGAAAATGTTGGCGTTGTATATTTCTGCAAACAATGGATAATTTACATTTGAACATGACGTAGTCTATAAACTGACTGTGTCATCAGGAGATGGAGGGGATAGTGGATGCTGTGTCACCTAGGTGAGACGCCTGCCAAGCTGCTAATGTTTGAGTCAAACAAACAAGATAACCAGTTGATTTTTAGCAAGTCATCACTGTGTTTCCAGTGGCTTTTTGGCTACCTTTTTGTGGGAACAGTTAAAAAAAAAAAAGCATTTTTTTCCTCCACCAAAACATCATTATGTTTTCTGCCAGGATTGTGTCAGCAACAACAACAAAGCCAAAACATCATCTTTTCCAAATAATAACCAAGTTAATTTTGTGTCTGAACCTAACCACACGTTAACCCCAGTGTTGTTCACCATAACAATTAGCAACATGGCAAGAAATGTTCTGCAAACTGCAAGAAGTAAGTAGATTTGTAAATTATTTTTAAAAAGCTGAAAAAAAGTGCACAAAAGTGTATTTATAAATATCATAAATAAGATAATTAAGATTATATTATACATTTGCCATTATTTTTAAATACTTTTTGAGGTCACTGCCTTGTTTGATTTTGTTTTGTTTTGTTTTTTTGCTACTTTTGTATTTTTCTTTTTTCTAGATTTCTTGCTATTTTTTGGGGACAATTTCTTCCTCAGTTTCTCATCACTTTTTTCCCATGTTTTTGAAAGAAACTGAGTCCCTTTGCCCAGGTTTCAAAGGTTTAGAGCATGTAGAGCAAGGTTTAGATTGTGTTTAAACATTTAGGACCTTAACATTTCTGACTTCGGCGAAACCTAATGTCAGTGACAAAAAAGAAAGTACCCAACAGCTTTGCAGGTCCCCATCCACTAAGAGGCAAAGCATCTGGGCACTACTCCGTTCTGAGTACACTGCCTCTTAACGTCAGAGCTTCAGAAATCTTTTAGACAAATATCACAATGTTAACACAGGAATGTGGAATATGATATCACTAAGGGGCTGAAGAGTATCTGTATGTTCACTGGATGCTTATGTGAGAAGGTTAGAGTGCTCTAATGCGTTCTATGTTCTTAACTGAGAATAAATAAAGACAGACATTAATTGAGGCTTCATAGCATGCAAGAACAGATCAGAACAGAACAGAACAGAAGGTTTTGGCATGATGGGTAATAACTCCTGTGACAGCCTGCTTCACATTCCCATCTGAGAGTTTGCACTTCCTGCTCCCCCACTATGCTGCAAGAACAGAAAATAGGAAGTGATCTATATGAGGAAGGGCACACACCCAGGGTTTATCATCATTATTACTTTTGATATATCAAGATTAGATGAGATCAATTATGAAGGAAACATACTGAATCGCTGAGCTCAGAGATAACATATATGCCCTTTACAGAATCAATAGCAAACCGAGGTTCATATTTGATTGGAGTATGAACAAGAAAACAAATAGTGCATATAATTGTGTCCAATGTGATGTTCTTTAAAGATGTCTGTGCAAACACACACCCACGTTTTCCATGCTATTCTAATCAGGCAAGAGCACAACTACAAAGTAACTGCGTTGCCTAGTTGCGAGGTATTGTTTGCAGCACTTTCCCCATAGATTAATCTATAATAGAGGTCAAACACAATAGTGCAAATTTAATATGATGTTCTGAATCGTTCGACAACATGGCATCAAGTTCAAGGTCAGCGTCTAATCATTTCTTTACCAGATATTCAGAAATGATTTTGTCCTCCGAACGCATACTGAACATTAATCATCTCGTGACTAATGAGATAAAATTGGTTTTACGTACAGTCTCTACATTAGAGACGAAATGGGACGTGTCTTAACACATCCTGCACCTTGGAACGCTGTATTGTTCACATCCTGGAGAAATGAAGATGATACATGAATCAGAGGCAAAAAGGCATTATGGGACATCAAAAGTGATATGACTAAGCCCCCATGGGCACATGACATAATTAAGGATTTATGCTAGGCTATATATCATATTAATATAGGAAGTCTATGTTCACAGAAGCATGGTGCAATGTCAAGTCTTATTCCTCTTTTGCTTTCTCTTTTGTCGCACTTAATCTCGTGTAATCCACTTAGTGTCATATCTGAATAACATGACAGGAATTCCTCCGCTCCTTGTCGAGTAACACCTTTACAGAAGCTTTCCCAGCTCTTAGCAGGGCTGCTGACGTTTTTGTCTCAAAGCTAAGCTTATCTCCACGGCAATTTGTTTGGGCAAGGTTTGGTAAAATGTGTCACACAAACATTGCCACCAATGCATGCATTCTGTTAGAGATAATGGGCCCTTGAGTTGACTCCCCTAAGCCTGGAGGGGACGGTCGGGGGCAGTCTTTTGTGAATACAGTCTTGATGCCGGTGTAATTTCCATTTGTTTATCTCTCTTTTCCCCTTTTAGGGACAGTGGAGATGTAACACAGAGAATATAAATGTCAGCTTGAGGTTAAAAGATTGGTTGATTGCATCCTAGGGCACAGCTGTAATTCTTCAGAAAAAGGGCTGATGACCAATTCGCCTCCGAGACACATTGTCTGACTCACAAGGGAATTAACAAAGAAGCCAAGAGGAAAATAAAAGCCAAATGTCAGTGTATATAATTAGAATAACAGTTTCACAAATTATGCACGTATAGTACAGTATGCATGTTTTTTTTTTTCAAGATGAGGGGTTTTTCTTGTACTGAATTTTGCTGGTATAAAACTGCTGTTCGAATACCAATTGGTGACGGTTATCCAATATTTGAAGGGGCCACAATAAAACGTTCAGTGTCATCTTGCAACCCCCAGCAGAAGGACAATTCATGCTGCTATTTGTGGCTATATTGACTTTGCATTACCTTTTAAGCTCACAAGCAGGAAGGCACTTAGTGTACACTGTAATGTAATACTGAAACCTCACAAGCAATGTGGGATACTAATGGTGTCAGGTACTGAGATCCTACTTAAGTGTAAGCGCCAATATATTCATGTAAATATTCTCCATTTTAAGTAAAAGTTCTGCATTCAAGTCAAAGTACAGAAGTACGATCAACATTAGAATATTATACCGATGCAACAATGTGTGTGTAATTTTTTGTAGTTGAATGAGGTGGAACAACTTTATCTAATCCAGTGGTTTCCAAACTACAAGTCTCTTCTAAAAGGTCATATGATAAATCTGGGGCATCATGAAACAATTATTGAGGTGGGAAATGAGAAAAAAAGAAGGTTATGCCACAAAAAAAGTGCATACATTTTTAGGCTTTTTCTCCTATGGAAATTTCGATAGCTTGACTTCTGTGAGCTCGGACACTTTAACGTTAAAATCATGTGATAAAGGTTGCACAAGCCAGAAAGGTTAGGAACTATTGGTTTGAGAAACCACAAGCGTTTCCCATCGGTATTATTGATTGCGCTGCTGTTGCCAGGGCAATTGGATCACTTTATGTTTTCCTTAGAGCCTAGCAGCTACCACAGTTCACTTACTTCGATTGTTCCACCCACCATCCACCATTAATGCTAACTTACACTGACACTCTATGGCACTGGGGACAGCTACCTATAGCTACCAAGGAGAACAAAAGAGCTGTCCTTGTCCTGTTTTGGTTGCACAATGATTGACGTACTTCCTTTGTGGTTTGGTTTAAATCGAGCCTTCATTTTCTGAGGAGATTGTACCTGATGGCAGATAGAACTACAAGATGAAAGCGAGGCTTATGGGAGACCACTTCAAACGCTGTTGATGTTATTATTCTACGCTGTTGAACAAACCTGTGGAATCTTCTCAGTCTATGTGTGGTATCACTTGCACTTTTGCAGAGTTTGTTTGAGTAGACTTCATCTCATGTCTTAAGTAAAGAGAACCTACATTTAACAGCTAAGACACAGTAAAACTTATCAGGCAAAAATACCTAACGATTTTCAATATATTACACAAATAATTAGAAAGAGTGAGTAATGTTAACTCTTGACCACAGATGGCCAACGGATTCAAACCCAGAATTCTCCAGCTGAGAAGTTACAGTGCTAACCACTGTACCACCTTGCCACTCAGGGATTAAACTGATCATGTCAGTTTTTTTTAATTGACCAAGTGACCACACTATGCTCAACTGATGAGTTTCCAAGAGACGGATATGTTCTTTGAATGCAGCTCAACACGCTCCAGCAGTCCAGGGATGATTTTTTAGGTTGCAGTTGTTCTCTTAAGAAATAGGTAGAGTAGACATAATTTACCCATCATCAATTATTTTACTTGCTGACTAATATACTTAATTAAATTTAAAAGATATGCATGGGCTTTATTTACCCTTCAAAATCCTTTTTTACAGTGTACCGCAGCATTGCTAAATAGGACACTGGAGAAAAATACCTGATTACAGTTTAAGAGATGCTACCTTGCAGTGGCAATCTCCTTGACTGGGACCTACTGGTTGTGACCTGTAGCAGCATTGATCAGATTACCGTACATCAAGGTTTCATCACGTTAAGGCCACCTTTAATACACTGCTGTCAGTAATGACTGCTGAGGGGGAAGATTTGTGACATCAGCTGACGGATTGATTGAGTTTGTTTTCCTCATAGTATTGCCAGTCCTAGCAGGTTTAGCAAATCTTTAGCACTCAGGAGTGAATTTGTTTGGCCCAGGAAACTTTCTCCTGCTCCCTCTTACGTCGTTTTAATATGAAATTGATAAAGAAAAATCTGCCTACAGTTTTGTGTTTGGTTGAAAAATAGCAACTTGCCTTTGGCTTTCAAGGTGGGGAAATTTGTAGTTTAACTTGGAGAGCAACATGTGTGGTCCATTTTTAGATGTTAAACTGATTATGTTCATTTTTTTTCCCAATACATCCCTCTATATTTAACTGTCTCTTCGCATTTTATTGTGAATACAAAAATGCTATCTCTATATATGTTGGCAGTTTGGAATTACAAAAGTTTTGTGCACAGTTTGTCGAACACGTCGCATGTTTGTTTGTTTTCATATAATCTGAGAAATTTCGAGGAAATAGAAAGAGAATTGATGGATTAATGATGTATTTAACCTATTAAATGTTTACATGAATATATTTAAACAACAGCATGAGCTTTTCTCACTATGCAACTTATTACGAGGCCCAAGTTGCCTTTAAGTTCACCTTAAAATAACTCTCACCTTAAAAACCTTTGGGTCTGTGTTTGTTGTACAGGCCACATGCAATCATTACTTTGCACTTCTGTATCAATCACACACTGATGGTGTGGTGAGTCACTTGAGTCGTCCAAATTAAATCAGCTCAAGTTACTGTCATATTTTCAGTGTTTTGGTTTGGCTCCTGCAGTTTCAGGCTGAGATGAGATCTTGGTATCAAAAATCACTACATTTTGCTACTTCAAGCACCTTAATTGCCTCCATGAGCTGTGTGTCACAGCTGCTGCTGAAACTACTACTGTTGACCAGGTTGGTAAGTGGGCAAAATCAGCGAGCCCCACTACAATAATATGACTTCCTGTTGTTGTTAAAACACCAGCAGGCAGCTGTCCCTTTCACCTCATGCAGTCTCTTTGCCTCATTTCTCTTCCTCTAAACCCCCCATTCAACTCTTCTGCACGCCTCACAGAGCCCGTCTTTACCTGGTACTAGCATGCATTTGGGTGATCTGGACACAAGTGGACAGCCGAAACACAATGCTGTTCGGGCCTGTGTCTATCCTGTGCCTCCTGCTGACCACTTGTGTTCAGATTTCAAGACTGCCTATGTTACTTACACCAGAAGGTAAACCAACCCTGCATACTGTTATTATGTCCACTGCTCTCTAGCTGCTCGCTAGCATGCTCAATAGGTGGTTGTGTCAGTGCAGCTGGAGATATCCAAGCCCAAGGAACAGTGCTGGGTCTTGAAATAAATTACCACCAGTGAAAGTACACTGCCCGGGTCACGTACTATAAAGGGGCCAAAAAAGACTTTATTCCCATTGATTTACACTGTGGAAGAGAAGTCTTTAAAACAGTGGATATTTTCTCAAGTGTCTGAACCCACGTAAAATGATTGAGTTGCACATTTGAGGGTTTACTCGCAAGAAAGTCAACAAATTAGTAAATTTATAGTGTCCGACAAACAATCAGTATCAGTTGTACACATTAAAGGTGTTTCCTGCTACTTAAACTATTGTTTTCCCATTATTCAGACAAACCAGCTCCTAAAACAATTGCTTCTCCTCACATAATTTGCCTTGAATCAACGCTGGATCATTGAGCTTAAGTCACGTCAGGGTAATAAATGTATGTCAGATCACATACACTATATATTCTTTTCTCAAGTCTTGTTTATGCTGCAACATCAGCCGTCGTAAGTCTCTAGTGCACTTGCTCTATTGGCCCCAAGATGTGGAAGACCTTTGTAATTTCATACCATGGGAATGAAGTGTTTTTAGCTTCATGTGCCACTTAGCAACTTACATAGGAATAAACATCTCCACCTTTGTATCCAGTTCTCTACATAAAGTACATCCATGGAGATATTGCTGTCCGCAGAATTCAACACGTCTCTTTCCTCAGGGCAAAACAATGGATGGTAACGCAACACTATGTCCAACTTGCCGTAAAATAGCCAGTTCATAGAGCATTACCAAAACAACCTTCACAACATGCACCGAGGACGTATCCTTGTCTGGGACATAGAAGAATGCAATAATGTTTACACAACAAAAGCTTTGTGGTAAAATGCGTCCCACACCACCTTGTGGGTTGAATAATTTGATCACAATTCATCTTGGTGGTCGTTTACACTCGTATTTGGTGCTGTCCATTTGTGATCTAATTACAAAAGACGCAAACGTGCGAACAGGCTCACAGTTTAACCTCTGATGTAAAGTAATAACTGTGTCTTGTCACCACTGTATCTCACTGCATGGCTCTTAATGATGCAGGACGCAAAATAACATCAATTGAATTCATGAGTTCAGTATGCAGTTAAATACAACCTTTGAGTAGGTCAGCAATTAACATGATGGTCTTCATTTTTTGTCCATTTTCATCTGACCTCACACAGCCCATATTTTATGAAAGCTTTACTGTACAGAAAGATTTCTTGTCACAGCCAAAGAACTCCCGAGTGATATACGAATGGCACCTGCTCTCTGGGGATATCAGGGATATTGTCAGCGTATTATGCTCTCTTGACCTTAGTCATTGACCAAGGGCCCTCTTGCCCATTTTGGTTCAATCATCAGTCTTGACATGACTTTTTTTCTTTTTCCTAATGATAGAGCCTACTGTGCTTTTGTTACACCCTATACTTTAAAAATCCTTTTTGTACTAGTCCTCAGAGCAATGCCTCCTCACAATTCTTTCTCTGAATTCTAATGGACTGAGTTGACTGTACACTTTCTGTTCTGACATGCCCTGCAATGTGTTAGAAACTCAGATGTTAGTCCACTAGGCATCTTTGATGGGCAGAAAAGTGCCGAGAGGCATAAGGAACAAGCATCAAAACACTCAAGAGGTACCACAGGGATATATAGGAGTGAAAAAAAAAAGAACTTTTCCTATACAACAGTACAAAGCAGATTCAGTGTCCACTCATTGTGATCCCATCAAACAGCCTTTCTCTCTTTGTTGTGGTAATGTGAGTTTTTCCTCCATTTCCTTTATGGTAAACAATAGCATTAACTCTCATCTTCTCTAGTGTGACTGGACAGTGCATGAAAAGTAACACTGATGAGCAGAGTGTCTCTCAAACAGTGAGCTGATTTCAGCTTGAAGCACTCAGAGGTGACCACAAAAAGGAAAAACACAGTCAGTTAAAACTGTGAGTGCTCTAAAACCATTAAAAACTATTTCTTTTTAAACAAAATGAAAGCCCAGAAGAAGCCCCGCAGACAAACAGTACACCACAACAATAGTTTATTGTATTGCAGCTATATTTACAAGACTTTTTCAAACTCAACAGAATTAAAAAGCAGAGATATACTGTATAAACGTGTTGCATTAGCAATATGGGTAGACTCTCAACAAAAGTAGTGCCTATAAAGGGTTATTTGGCTCGTAATAATGGGGAACCTATTTGGTGCTTTAATGGCACCCATCTCTGAAAACTGCTACAAAGGATGTTTGTCAAATAGTGCTATATTGAGCCATCAAAGGCGCCACATACAACTAAATAATAATTATTATTATCATTATTATTAGACTGGGGGCCTTTGAATGACGCTAGACAATACCATGGATGAGTCAATATGCTTCTACATGACACTTGTACCATAATGTAAATGATTATGAATAATACTTGGAATAATAATAATACAAACTGTTGGCTTAAAAGATCCAAATCCTGTACTAAACGCTAACCAGAAGCACACTACATTATCTTTTAAAACATCATGCAAAAAAGAAACCTGGCACAGAAAAGACAAAAGTAGCACCTCACACCCATCCTCACGTTTTCCAGGTGGTTAAAGACGCAGTATGTGTACGGGCCCTAATATACAGGGCTGGTACCTGTAGTTATTCCACAGGTGCTTACTGAAGTTGAGCAATTTCCTTACACTAGTTAATAACATGTCGGGCAGGAAATCCAAAGCGTGGCATCATTTTGAGAAGGTGAAGGATGAACCCAAGGTAATAGGTAAACTCATCTTCATTGGTCGACTACAAACATGATGCATCATCTGAAACATGGAAGTAGCTACATGCCCATTAGCCACTGATACTATTCTTTCTCACACCTTCAGCCATTGTGTTGCCCCACCCGATATATATAATTTAATAATTAAATTAATATCATAAACATGCAGGCAACTCCTCAACTAATGGCCTTAAATGACAAAAATTTCTTAGACAAGGGCAGCTCTAGTTCGTAGGCTATTTTAATGTTCTGTTTTTGTTCTTTCCCCAGTAAACTAAACTAAGCTGAAGCACCAGTAGAGAACCTCTTAAGAAAAACACAGGGGCTGAAAATGTTCCCTACTTGTTCTTCATCTTAGGTTAGTAAGTTCACTGGGGAAAGAACCAGAAGAGAACATCTGAAGAACCATGAAGGGGCTTAAAGAGTTCTTTGTGTGGCAGCAGTGCTATATAACACCTCAACTCAAGCCAAAGAACTGCCGACTAACCAAAATGTCCCTGTTTAATTATGTGTAGATCAGATAAGAAACAGGGTTTTGACCCATTCCATCGTTTGTTATGTACCAATTTCTGTACTCCATACCATTTAATAAAGTTGAGTGCTTGGAATACTCAAAAAGGAAAATGAAAGTGTATAAAATTGGGGGACTGAGTGCTTTATGAAGCAGGCTTTGTTGCTAGAGTCTTGATGACAGAAATCTGTTGCAGTGAGACAACCTTTGAGTATTATTACCATTCTTTTCCGTCTGACATTTTTTTGGCCGTGAGCCTCACCTAAAAATAACTCTGAAAAGGGCAAACCTAAGGTGGATTAGGTGGGGTTTGATGTATCTTTCTATGCACCTCAGTGGCTACACCTTCCACAGGCAGATTTCCTCTGAGGCTAATAACTTTGTATGAAAAGAGAGGATTAATGTTGGCCTAAAGGTTCGGGTCATCACAAATAGACCGGTTCCAACAGCGATCCATCCTCTTTCCAGTTAACTGTCCAGTAAAGTGCTTAATGCAGTGGCCCCCAGAATAATATTTACTGCTGCAGTCTGTCTCATGTCGCTGAGCCCTGAAGGCCAATTCAGTATTGGTTACATTCAACTCCGTATTGATTATGCATAATCACTGGAGGTATGTCTTTCCCCTTGACTCTGCCCATGTCCACAGTAAGGTCACTGCTGTAAATCCAAAGTAGGAAAAGCTAATGAACTGATGAAGGTAAAGTGAACAACCTAGCTTAATGTAACTATATATGGAGGACGCTCCATGACCACGGACACAATGTACTGCATTCCTGAAATAGGAACTACTACATTTGCTGTAAATTAAAGACTGCAAAGTAACGCAGTGACGGAATCACAATGAATGCAAATGCAATACAAAAGCACTAAACGGGGGGGTTCAACATTAAACAAATAACATGCAATGCAGCTTGCAAAGAGCAACGATAGAGGAGAGAACATTGCATGCATGTACAATAAAGACTTGTGCAATCCTGCGCTTGATCGCAGAAAGCATCGCAGACATAGAGCCCTGTTAGAGATAAGGCAGATATAGAGGTGTCCTTCATAACACCACAGCTGTCAAAGAGAAGCACTCAGAGATGGAGTCAAGGTCAGAGGAAAACCTCATTCTAACATTAGAATAGTGATGGAGCATGACGTCCTTTAGAAGCCCAAGAACTGCTGGCACGTGTACATTCTTGCAGCAGCGGCAATAAAAAGGAACCATGGCAACTTTGGAAGATCGGATATTCATCTGGCGTTTAAATTAACAACAGTATATCCATGTGAACAGCTCTAATTTGAATGAAGAGCTCAGCTTGCAGCTTCAATGTAAGAGGCAGATATGAGGAAGTAAAAGTGATCAATGGTGATATTGTGCATATATTGAATGGTGTTTAAGGAGAAAGAAAAAGATAACAAGTACATGTAGATGTGGAGGAGCTTTTGACTATAAAGAAATGTTTGAGTCTGTGTCTCAAAGGAATGTTTACTTTGTGCATTGACATGTTGTTGACCTGTCCCGCGCACTTAGCATGTTTTTTATTAAAAGGCTCCGGCCTGTCCAGAAGATAAGAGGTCGACCTTGCTGATACCCCCAGGGAGCACACACACTTTGTCTGACTCTTGTCTGATGACATGATGACACAAGAATCTGAATGACATGGGACAGACGCTGCATACCGCTGAAATTATTGTTCAGTACTTTCAGATTTTGGTATATCCCTGTCTGTGAATGCGTGCCGAGCCAAAGGCTTCTCTATTGTCAGATTTGTGTTGAAATCAAACATATGTATTCAAATAATGCTGTGTTCACACAAGTAGTGACATAGCAACAGGCTACAAGTCGTTTTCAATGGAAGCTGTTGCCCAGAAGCAACAAACTGACATCCAACACTTTTTGCAGGTGTGACGCGCAACAAAGTGTAGTATGTACTAGTGTAGTATGCTAAACATAATAGCACACTATGTTGTTATTGAAATAAGTCCACTGAATTTTGGTTTCAAACAAAAGACAAACAACAGTCTCTCAGGAAAAAGTCCAGAGTTTTGACTCATCCAACAACTTGTGCTGTTGTGTTAACAAGCGCTTAAACAACACTTTCACTGTGACTCAGTGATAATGAAGCTGGTCACACCCTTACATCGTTGCTCGTGGTGTGAACACAGCATAAGAACATCTGGGGCACACTGAGTTTATTTTAATATTCTTTAAAATGAAGAACTGACAAGAGTTGTCCACATTAACAGACATACAGATATAGTAGAAGGAGCAGTAATGACTGTAGAGTAGTAAGTTTTTGTCTTTTTAAACCACAGTTTTGTATTTAAACTTTTATTTGGAGTAGTGTACTACTATATTAATTGTATTGTATATTCCTTCCAAAAATTGATCCCAAGAATACAATAAATGTCTCCAGTCTAAGAATCCAATTGGCGAATTACCAGAGGTGATAAACAGCAGTGTATAAGCAGCACTGTCACTTATTTGTGTGCATGTACTTGTGTTGTGTAATGCTCAAGGGGCTGTGTACTCTACTCCCTTAGCGATATTAGCACATGGTGACAGTTAAATGGAGTGCGATAAAAAAGGTGCATTATGCTGGATGAGAAGTCTGGAATCTTACGCTTACTCTCCTGATTTTGTAAACTTTAAAGCTTTTAGCTGATCAGCAGGAAGGAGAAGAGATGTGGGAACCATTACATGAGAAGACATGGGTTATATAGTGGCAGCTTTGACTTAGCAATAAGAGTATATCTCCAACACAAGAGCATTTGAATACCTCAATAATGGAGGATGTTAATGGACCAGGATATTCAAAGTTTAATTGAAAGTAATGCTGTACCTAAAATATTGCTGTAGCAAATCATTTAAACAGAATTTTAGATGATGATTTCACTTTCGTCTTGGGAAAAGGAATAATATCTCCATTAATAGAAGCCAGAATTGAGCAGTTGACTTGAAATATTAATAATTGCTGTGATACTTCTCAGCCAAATGATCTGGGCTACACTTTAAAAAATGGGGAATATAAGATTCAATAAAATAGAGGCTATATAGAAGTTATGACTGTAAAAGGGAAGATGGAAGTTTTCAGGCGCCTAAACACCAAAGCCTTACAAGAGTATTACTCAGTTAATGTCAAAATTTAAATACTGAGAACACAGACTGATGGTTTAAATGATGGTGCATAGTCTAGTAAACATTCCATTTAACATTTATATCAACTACCACACAGAAAGACTAATTAAAGGGACGCTTGCTGTTGTGTCTTTCAAACTGGAAAACACTTGGATTGGTGATGGGTTAGGATTGGGTACTTCTCATTAAAGTTAGCCTTGGGAATTAATTTGTAAAATCCTGAGTTAATAGACCAATGATACGAGGATACTCACAATTTACCTCTCAAACACTGAGGAATAACTAGCTCTCCATTTCTCTGTCTGTACAACATACCCCCCACTTCTTACTGATTCTCCCTCTACAAATACAGAGAAATTATTATAGAGAGAGCTGAAATAATCCAACCTCTTTGTGGAGTTCAGTTAAAACATCACAATTCCAAAGACATATAGATCGTCAGAAGGCATATCATACAGGCATTACAAGAGCAGTACAAGAGCTTTTTGTCTGTCTGCCAAAATGTCATCTTGTACAGCAGGATTAAATAAAAAAAAGCATGTGTGTTAATGTGTGTGGGTGTAAATGTGTCTGTAAAGGTTGGAGGTGACTACACGCATAGGCAGCATACATGATGAGTGTGCAACTATTTCTATAAATACAGAGCTAAACAAGAAGACATGACCAATACTAATGCACAAATCTAATTCTGGAGTCATAGAGGTGATTTCCCTGACTATCGCAGCCTCATTCCATTAAATTTCACAGATCCATTACACGTCTTTAAGCCAATGATATACCCAGCTTAATAATTAGTGGTTTCCTGTCGCTGGTCAAGATGGTGTAATGAGTGTGATGTGATTAGGAGAGCCCTCGGGGTGAACTTGGCTCGTCACTGAGGTGAGCGGAGAACAATGGTGGAGAAAATAGAGATACTGTACACCGCGGAGCCAAATGGAAGGAAATCAAATGAAAACAAAGCGGACATGACGAGGGGGGCACTTTTTACTTTGACACTGCTGATCATGTCCAAACTCCAGGCTAATGGCTTAAGACAGCTCCTCCCTGACATCAGGGGGAGATGACTGCAGTGACATTGATCAGGGTGTTAATTAGCCTAATATATTAGAGGATTGTGATGGTGGCGGTTATGATGACTGTGTCTGTGATGGCGCGAATAATGATGATGACAGCAATGACAATGATATTGCCAAGTATATAGGATAGCCTTGAGTGTATTAGCGATTCAGCTAGCAAGGTCCAGTAATGTGCATTCTCACCCTGACAAAAGGATAAAATTCTGCACTGCACCTCATTATAGCTTTTGCTCTGTATTTGCCAATAAGAGGTTTGATAATTCTTGGCTGGAACAGTAATGAGGAAACATAGTTGTAATTTCAGTGGGGAAGGATGGACGGTACTGTATGTGCTGGAGTTATCAAGTATTCATTCATGCAGAGGAATCACACCATGACCCACCTTTTTTTTAGTACAAATAGTGCTACACATAACACCTGGTGTACTTCTCAGTCCCGTATTTGCATGAATCAAAACAACATTTAAGATGTAAACATCACACTCAACACCTCCTTTGTGATTCTACAGTATTCGAGTATAAAACACTGTAATGAGATGACCCCCGAGTTTCCACAAGCTCCTTTGACAACTTTGTTTCAAAGAATTTACTTTTAATGTACGACAGCTTAGCTCATGTCCAAACAGACTGATTACTAATTTCCATCACTTGTTCAAAAAAGACACTATGACTCTGGCTCTGTGATCGCAGCTGGAGATCTCTAATAGGACTTTATTGACAAAGCACCTCATCATCTCATGAATCGGAAATTCGTATGCGTGTGCTGCTCTGCCAGTTGCAGTGTGATGAACATATTTAAAGGAATATTTCACCCGCTCCCAAATGACCATTTGCACAACAATTACTCACCCTGTATTATGTTGAATTAGTGATGAAAACTTGAAATTAAATTCAGTTGGGGGCTGTGATTAACAAAAGCAAAACTTAGTCAAAACATCAGTTCACAAACTCTCACATGACAGTATAATTCAAGTCTCATTTATCCGGTTGTATGCTTAGTAGTTCCAAAACAGACAGCGCTTTCTGACTAAAACTAAAAGTAAAACTTATCCATGCTCTCTTCAAAGCCAGACTCAATTGACAAACATTACTTTACCCTCTGAACCTCGGAGCTGCTGGGCTACCACTGCCTTGATCGGTAGTGTCCTGCATGGCTGTCAGATTAAGTGGGTTGGGCTTACCCAGGTGTAGGGCCTGTGTTAGTTTGATAGGGTGCATGCCAAAGTAAGTAAGAGCGACGATTCAGACAAAGTGTGGGACTGCAGTTGATGAGAGATTATTCCGAGTGCAACAAGGAAGATGAGTGGGGGAGTTTCCCTTTTTCATTGTAAAGTTTTGTTTCAAGTTATTGTCCGTGTGTTAATGTCTCCAAATGAACTGTCAATAGAGTGCTGAATCTAAGCAGTGTTGGACCATGGAGAGCGAGCTGACTGAGTAATGGCGGTTGGATCGGGGCTGGGAAAGCAAGGCAAGAGGTAGGCCCACACCTTACCTTTAGCCTGGCAGCAGCATGCTCATTCTATTGTAATACATGTTCGGGCAGCCGAGTCCTGGAAGCCCTAGATGAGTGTTTGCCCTAAGCAAAAGTGTCAAGTGCAGAAGGTTGTGTTTGTCGTGACAGTAGTGTTGTGTTGTTTTGTGACTTTAATGAATGCAAACTTACCCCTTAAAACACCAAAGTCACAAACAACACAAATTAACTGATCAAGGCAGTGGTAGACCAACAGCTTATGTGTTCAGCAAGGTAAAATTACTGTTTCGTCAATGGAGTTTGGGTTTGAAGAGAGCATGGATCAAGTTTTACTCCTGTTTTCCCCAATCTGAAAAGGCTGTCTGTTTCGGATGTACTGGACATATGACTGGCAACATGAGACTAAGATTATAATGCACAAGTTGTGTGAAAGTTTGTAAAGAGATGCTCTGATATGGTTTAGCTGTTGTTAAATGTGGTCCCCAAGAATTTTCACAGTTTTTTGATTCAAAGATTATCTAAAGCATGTGAGAAAAGCAGAGTTTTCTTCACAAATTAAACAAAACATGGGCTGAGTAATTGTCTACAAATGGTCATGTTGGGTGTGAAGTATCCCTTTAACCCTGCAGGGGGTTAAGAAAACTACTTAAGGGAATCGCCAGCAATATGTCTCTTCTGATAAGTCTTCATTGATTCGTCAACCAACAAGTGCTAATTTACATGCTCTGTCTTTAACCAAAGAGTTTACTGTATTTGAAACATGCTTCGTAAATCTATAGACCTCTATCAGCTTAGTGAATGAAACCAGTTCAGCTCAATCCCAGCCTTGACAGTGATGTTAATATCCATGTTACCACTTCAGCTAAAGGTGAACCACCATCCAACATGTGAGCCAGAGAGGCGTGAGGGGACCAAGGGAATTTAACATCCTGTTAACATGAGTCTACCAGCCCTGATTGACTCTGAGACAGTCACTCTGGTACCCCGACACCTTGAAACTCGTATTCCTCACAGCTCAGGTTCACTGTAAAATCCACTGAAAGGACAGAGTGTAAGTAACAACCCTGCACAGATCATTACCACTCATACCTTTAAAAAAAGGCTATCAATGCTGTCGTGCTGTGCAATTTTTTTTTTCTCAAACCATTTTCACCCACCACTTTTTGAAGAACAGATTTCAATTTTGTTGCCACACATTTGCTGCTACAAATGGTCCCCTTGTGATGAACAAAGCTGAGAGAATGCACCCAGTAAAGTGCAGACAAATATGCAAATGAGCAAATGGAATGATTATGCACCATATTCCATTTAAGTAACATTTTTGTGAACATTGGTAGTGTTTATCCAATTTCCCCCACTACGCTGAATATTAATGCACACACATCAATTGCCTTTTTTAAATAAATGAAATGCTTCGCACCACAATTGCGCACAAATAGCTGCACGGGCGTTAATGTCTGCCAGCACACAGGCTTGCGATAAGCCACTAAAACAGGCAATAAGCTAGTCCCTGCTTGAACAACTGCTGTGTACCTCACTGTTGCCACATGCTTAACATAGCAAACCACAAAAAAATGCACAGGAGAGAAGCAATGTGCCATTTCCTCCCCTTTTTTCCTTCATCAGAATAATAGAAAGTGCCTGAGATGTCCTTGGGCTAAACAAAGTTTTAACATTGTTGGTTGCAAAGGACAGATTTTAAGTGTGGCATCAGTCAGATCCTCCCTCATCAGCAAACAGCTGGGGCCGACTGAAAGGGCACACAAATCACTCACTCTCTAGCTGATGTCAAAGGAAGCAGCAGTGCTGTTTTAAGTGACAGTATGTTAAGAGGGGCCCACATAAAGGGTTCTAAAGGCTCCTTTCAAAGAGCCATGAGAACAAAAGACAACGCCTACTGAAGGGCAGAGGAATTTATCATAACACTTTTCCATCTACCCCACTGCAGGAAGGAACGAGCAAGAAATAAACTCCTCATGTGAGATAGTTCGAGTATAAACCTTAACACAATGTGTCACCTCTTTGAATAAAAGCTGTAAAGAGTACAAAGCTAACCTGAGTAACACAACATCTCCTCCTCCAGCTTATTTGCCTGGAGAAAATGTTTGAACTGTATGTTCCTACAAACAATAACTATGTTACATTTGCATGTTTGATATGAATCATTTCTAAAGTGACACAATATATGAGCTGACTCTGTCATCTGGAGGTGGAAGGGACGGTAGATGGCGTGACTTCTAGGTGAGATGCCTGCCAAGCCGCAGACCACTGCAGTCCACTGTTCGAGACCAACAAACAATAGTTTTTTCAACATATCCGCTACATAGCATACAAAACATATCTGTGGTTTGCAGCAACATATAATGCAACAAGCATACTTTTTTTTTGGTGATTTGGTTGGTCCTCCATATCACATTTTCACATTTTGCAAAGATGAACATGTGCCTATAAATCACGGTTTGTTTGCACAGCATAAACCGAGATAGTCTTTAGTCAATTTGGTTATACAAGGACAAGATGGATCCTGGCAACAGTCCTGACACTGTTGGTCACAGTACCTGACCAAGACACCACAAGCACTGCAGTCATAAGCCCTCTTTAGGAGCAGGAGACACATGTAGACTGGATAGGCTGAATTGCACGTCATAGGGCTGCTCTGAAACTGTGCCTACTTAGGGCAACAAAAGGTTTTAGGTGTACTGGTACAATGGGCAACCAAGAAAGGACTGCAGAGGAGACCCCCGCACACCAATGCAACTGAGCTGGACACAAAAAGAGTTTACAGGCTAAGGTCAGTGCAAAAAATTTATTTAGGACATCCATGCACAGAAAGAAAGGACTGATGAAAGTCAAGGACTGAAATGTTTGCTGCTGTTTTTATTCACTTTTTAAAATTACTTTTTGCACTTTGCACCCTTCTTTTTGTGCACACATGTCCTAAATAAATTGATATTGTTTGCATTGATCTCAGCCTGTGAACCTTTTTTGTGGCTGTCCAGCCCAGTTGCATTGGTGTTCGGGGGTTTCCTTTGCCATCCAAACCTGCATGTCCCCATCCTCCATCAGGATGGAGTAAATGATTCGGCACGATAAGCACAGATGTCCAGTTATCTGCAAGGCCGTTCTTCCCAATCACCCCCTCAAGGATTCTCTGTAATTATGTGAGCCAAAGTTACCCAACAGGACTATCAAGTTCCCCAGAGGAACTGTGTCAACAACCACATGCACAGACTCCAAGAAACCTGGATGCTTTGAACTAAGCTGAACTTTCATTGTCATATGTTGTTTATTTCTTTTACTTTGGTCTCGTCGTGTGCCTCACTGTTCCTGCTTCATTAATTAATGATTTTATTTGTAAATAGATACATTTTCTTGACATTATGTCGCAAAGTTGGCTTCAAATATGAAAGCTGGAAAATATATTTTATTACATCTCAAAATGTGATAAAGGAGAAAATATCAGAAAATAATGAGGACTGATGTTGCATCTTATGACATCTTACCAACTTGAGTAAAAATAAAACACTAATTGGCACCTAAACATGTAGATTATAATTTCAGGTTTAAGCAAAAGGAAGAAAATCTTGGAGACACACAGATGGTGGTTAGACAAAGAGGAGGAGAAGCTTCTTACAGTTTTTCAATATGTAACAAAGCTGAGTGACATCTTTTGCCTTATCGACCTGTCCTGTTGGCAACGTCATTGTGCCTACAGCATGTGGCAGTTACATGATGTGTAACTTACTCTCGCTGCAGGATCCTATCTTTGACTGTGGGCTTTTTTAAAGATTAAATCTGCCGTCATATGAGTAAATGCTTATAAAGTAGGAATCAGACTTATTCATAGCATCTCCTTACAGGTATGCTGCAAACCACGCCAAAAGAGACAACAGTAGATCTGTTTGTGAACAGACCCTCAGAGCCTGCAGCCTCACACAGGTAAACAATAACCACCCGCCACAAGCAGAGGTACATACAGCCTGCAAAAGAAATCTACCTGGAGCTTTCTTTACCTTTAGAGAAGTGTTGCAGTGAAAGGCAGGCGCACATTTATGTTCATGTGTGCCTCTAATGGAGCATTTTATTGTGTGAGACATTTTAGCTGCATGGATATATTCTTTTAAATGGCTTATTCATAGCAACAGAACATTTCTGTCATGTGATGTATATGTACACAATTTAGTCTGAAATGTATGTAATGAATCAGCAAATCAGAAATTGTTTTTGAAATTGACTGTTTGCATCACCACAATGAAATACAGTAGGGGAAAAAAAACGAGACAGGTCTATTTTTCTCTGCAACATTACACGAAGCGGCTGAGCTCTGCACGCCAAGCTGCACACCGAGCATGTTATTTCTAAAATTAAAATAAAAGTCAATGAGGGTTGAAGCTTGAAGTTGTGGTTTGCAGTGTGATTTCAGCCACAAACGTCGGCACACGCAGTTAAGATAAAGAGCACGTTTAGAAGCGAGATGTACCTCCATTCTGCTAAGTTACCACATTGCAAATAATTTAATAACATTTCCACGACTGTCTGGGAGAAGAGCTATTTGTATGGCATTCAACCAGTGAAAGGAAGAATGTGCATACAAGATCAGTGCACAATTCTACTCTCTACTACTCTGCATTTCTGGTTTAGAGCAGAGATTTGACCATGTCATCATTTCACAAGTCACAAAAGACATAATGTGCTAATCAATGAAATGCCAATATTAAATTTACAAAAATCATGAATGCCTTTTAAATTTGTAATTATTTGTTAAAACAACATTCTTAAAAAGTGCCTTACCTTTTCAGCTAACATTTAGCTAAGCATAAGTTGGAGGTTGTGTGTTGTCTGTAATCTTCGACAGGCACATTCTACATACAACGGGTTCACGATAATACCGATCTAATTTTTAAAAACATATGAAAAATTAATTTTGTGATACCAGCAATATTTCGACTCGTTGACATATTGACATCATACTGTTACCCACAGCAACAACAAGCATGACTGAAAGTGGAATTATTACTGACTCCGCAGCGGTTCCGAACAGAGGAACAGCTTCAGTAGTGTGAATAAACTGTGGCGCCCTGAATGTTTTATGAACAGCCCCAGACTTTAGTTCTGGTATCATAACAGCCTGTCACAGGTTACAGCGTGATGATTAGAGGAGAAATGGCAGAGCATAAAGGTCCAGGTGGAAAAAAAACAACTCAATCATTTAGGATTTTGCTAAAAGAAGGAAATCACCTGTTGATTTATACATATATATATATATATATATATATATATATATATATATATATATATGGATCTCAGGGTAATTTTTTTATTGTATTTGGGAGCTGTTTAAATGGGTAATTTGTGGAAGATTTTATTTTGTTAAACTATTAATATTGTATCTGAATGTCACTCTGGGTTACTGTTGTTGTTCACAAACTAAAGAAATACGAGATCATTTTTTAGTTTTTACTGAATGTTTGAAGGCAAGCTGTAAAACTATATTTATAACTATATTTTTTAAATTAATAATATATAATAATAATATCTATCTATCTATCTATCTATATATATATATATATATATATATATATATATATATGTATGTATGTACACACACACACACACACACACTTTTTTTTTCGTGTATACCGCAATTCAATTATTGTTGACCACTGCATATTCTTTCGTATGTGAACCAAATCTTTGGGCATGGGGGAGGTACCTTTCAGTCAAAAGGCTCAAGTTCAATTGAATTCCAGAGTCACTGGTTTTAAAGTCCAAGCTGAGTCTTTATTAAGTTTAAAGTCAGCAAACTTGTGACAAGTTCAAGTCACATGACTCTAAACCACACATCTGCTATACAGTGCTACTAATTTGTTTGCTTTTTTTTTTTTTAATTATCCAGTGGGCATGTTCAGTTGTTGTTGTTTCTCTAACTGCTATCAGATAATTAAAAAAAACATTTCTTTTTTTTCTCTTCCTACCTATACTACACTTAGGTACGCTACGTCTACGCTTTAGTCATGCAGTAATGACTGTATTTTCTTTCCTCCCATTTAATGAGCACAGTTTGTATTGCTCAGTGAGAGAGAAACACTTCTGTGTGCTTATAATCTTAATTCTCGGCACCATCATGGTGGTATTGCTCATTTATTTGTGCATAACTATTTTTAGGTTCTAAACTGGAAGATAAGAATTGCTCTATGTGGTATATGCATGTGCCCCCATGTATAATGCATGACTGACCTCCACCAGCTTGTTAGCATGTTCACGGAACACCTGGGCGTACTCCTTGACCTCCTTCTCGTTTCCACTCTTAGCCGCTTCAATGAGCACCAGCAGAGGGACGTTGGTCTCCAGGAAAGAGTCTGAGATGTGGTCCATCACTGCCTTTCTCAACTGGAACACAGAAGGAGAGAGATGGGGAAGAGGTCACATTGTTAATAATATTGCAGATGACTTCACTGTATTACATTTGGCAATGATCACAAATCACTTAGCATTGTGATGAATACGATGTAGTAACATAATAGGGTGAAAGGACGGCACAGAGAGAGAGAGGCAGGGAAAGAGGGAGAGCGAAAAAGAGGAGAACTCTCAACGGGTAGGAGTGTAAATTGCTTGTAAGGTGTCATTTTTCCCATAAGGCCTTTTACTGGGGCAGACTTTGAGACTTATATCTTTGTTTATGGAATCGTTTTGAACCAAACTGGCAGGGGACTGGTTGTTTTATAAGACAGTAAATGGACCCTGATACTCCTCACTGGGATATGTGATGAGATGCCAGAGGGAACAGTATAGAAAACACAACAGACAAGTCCTTTATCTTACACAAAGAGGGGGTTAGTCACATGAGACCAGCAGTGAGACAGACACAAATGCAATACAGGCTCAAAAGGTGGATTCCCGCACATGCAGCATCCCCATTCTTATGAGGCAACTTACGGTCTCAAAGCCTCCATCACTATTAATTTGGACTCAACCCTGTTTATAATTATGAACACAATTAATTCAAGTTTAATATTCTCTTTTAATATTGTTATTGCTGTGTTATTCTAATTTTAAAAGTAACATAACAATAACTGCAGAGTAGAAACATTATTATTAGTAATAGTAATTAGTGGCACCAGTCATCGCACTGCAATGCCTATAACAAAGCTTTAGTGGCCACTCCAAGCTCAGCGAGCTGCAGTTGAAGTGTGGCTGAACTAAAAGCCGTGCATAGTTCAAGTTTAAACTGCAATAATCATGTTTAAAGCAAAAAATAATTCACTTCTGGGGAACATTCAAAAAATGTTTTGTGGCATGAGGGGGTTATAATTTCAGAGGAGAATTTAGCTATAAAAAACAATGTGTTCATACAACTAAGTGTTTGGGGTGGACATGTGGAATGGGCTGCGTGACTATAAAAACTATAAAAAAGATATTTTTGGCAGATATATAGATGAGGAAAGGTTGTGCTAGGGCAGTGCATATTTATTTTGTAACACTGGGTGGTACTTGGACTGTAATAAAACTGGGTTTGTTACTTATTTATTTAATTGGGTGGTAAATAGACAGGGGATAGTTGTATTCATTCAGTCATTTTCAAGACATTGGACAGGAGGTGGGCTGCACTCTGGACAGGTCGCCAGACTATCACAGGGCTGACACATAGAGATGGACAACCATTCATGCTCACATCACAGAGTAATCAATTATCCTGCATGAGTGTCTTTGGATTGTGGGAGGAAGCCGGAGTACCCAGAAAACCCACGCTGACGCATGGAGAATGTTGGAATAAATTTGGGAATTTGTTGAAAGAATATATGAGTTAAAAGAGGAAATGTAAGAAAGGGGTAGGGACATATAGTTTCACTTCTATCGACTCCTTTTCGGACTCTGTTATCTTTGTCTTGTTTGGTTTTTGTTATGGGTTTTTTTTTTTTTTTTTGGTTTGAAATAAAGTCATTCATTCATTCATTAGTTTTACTTTTGAAAATAGAGTCCTGTGACTCCTGTGACATGTTGAACTACGTTACTAAGAATTTCTTCCCACCCACTTGCTGATCTTCCCGCAGACAATACAGGTGGCTGCCAACGGTGCCACCCAGAGGACGGGGGAACAAAGTTGCCCATCACCCTTACATTTATTTATTTATTTTTTTTTGTTTGACATTCAAACAATAAATCACACATAAGTTAAAAAATGATCCAAAGATCTAATTCTAGTGGTTGGTCTAAAATAGATGTACCACCTCTAGTCCTGGCAATGCAGCTTACCTTAATGGCTTCATCATTGAGTAATTATCACAGTCAGAGTATGCTAGAGCACTGATGGGTACTGTAGTGGAGTGTACATTGACAGCACTAGAGGAAGAGAAAATTAAAAGGCAAAAGCCATTCAAAAAAAGGAGAGAAAAGGAGAAAAAACAAGACAAAGAACAAGGACAAAGGAACTACTGCAGCAACCAGCACCTTGCCGCCACCGCTTAGTGTGTTTTTGGTGATATTTCCACTTAACTACAATTTCTTTAACACATCACCATCACCAGGATTGCAAGATTTGCCGATTCAGTAACACAATTAAGGTCTGTATAAACTAAAACAGCATAAATTGTATGCACACCACACAAAAATCTCAGTTATCCTTTCCTCACACATTCAAATGATGACATTAAAGTGAAACACTGTTTAATTAACAACATGGATGACAGAGATTTGTTTGACTTTTCAAGCCATCTTCTATAATTAGATGTAGAGCAAACACTGTGACCATATTCATGAATTAAAATTTTTTAAGCAGTTAGGGAGAAAGAAGGCTCATAGCTGTGACTGACAAGGGAAAAATTCATTTAACGGGCAAAAAAAATCACATGTAAGTCAATCCCACTTAAATAACCTGCAGCAATTACAAACTTGATTGCCAGTCCACAGAGTGGAGGAGAACAATAGTGAATTATGCCTTCCTAAGGGCAGATAATCCATCACTATTGCCTCTGGAAAGAGAATAGATTTGGCCAGTCTAGTGGACATGACAGGTCTGCAAATGTTGTAAACAACCTGAAGCCCACACTCTCTGTAAGCACTGCTTTATCCAGAAATCCTACATCACTGATTTGATGAGATGTGTAGTGAGATTCAATGCAAAACCAAAACGTCAGGTTTTTCTCAAAGGCGGATAAACTTTGACACTTTCCGAATTGTGAATATTGCATCCTTTTCACTCAGCAGAGAACAGACTTGCATCAGTGCAATTGTGTAACCTTGCTATCCTGTCACCTGGTGGGAAGGGTGGGGAATCAGGGGTGATAAAAATCTTGCATTGCCAGAACTATCTTCACACTATGTTAGTGCTGTTGCTGCACTGGATAAAGGTGTGACAGAACATGTCGTCTATCGTTCTGGGAAAGGTGAAGAAGAAGATGTGGGTTGTGTGTAGGCCTTAGCTGTGATTACTTCACCAATGATCTCACTGCACTAACTGAAATAATGGAGTGGATTGGAGGGGGGCATTGTTGAGCTGCATTCTGCAAGTGGGAAAATTAATAGCCTCTTCCGCAATCTATCACTGTGTCATAAATTACTACTTAATTCTTACCAGATTTTGAGAGTGGAGCGTTAACATTGGCAAAGTGACAAAGTTAAGTATACTCAAAGGTGTAAATATGCATATTAAATTGCACCAACAAAATGGAATAGCTGTGAGTAATTGTCTCAACAGTTAAATGTTAAAACAAAAATGTGGGTCTTAGATCAGGGAGATAATAAACAATGCAGTGCTACTGATGTCTGTCACATCTTGTATCATTTTCTAACAGTACATTAATTTCCTGCACACTTAAACAGAAATGGGTGGAACTGTTTTGATCTTGTATTTTTCCATCAGCAGGATTGAGCATATGGTGATAGAGCAACCCAGTCTCATCCCCAATTCATCAAATACAGACTCATGGTCAGTCAACATTCTCACTCTGACCTTGAGGTTTTGTCATGGACTTTCCATGTCCAGATACGATGTGAAAGGTGCCCTGGGTGCGTTGGTTGTTGACATTCTGGGATGCCGTTTCAAGTTCTGCCTGTTACATGCATTGTCTTCTTTCAAAATACACGTCCATTTGCACAGGAATTTAACGTTAACATATAGTCTCTTTCAAAGTAAACGCACTACATCAGTCCACCAACACGACTTGACTTTATAATCTTACGGGACACAAATGCCGCTCTCCCTGGTGAAAGCCGGTGTTCGTTGGACCCATTCACCACCACTGCCGCCTGCCCTACTCACATTTTCGCTGCCTTAACTTAAGTTCATGTCCCGCCACGTTTCCCCCTGATGCTGCAGAGCACCATTAAGCTATCATGCCTACATGAAAGGACGGCTTTTTCGTCAATGTCGGACACCGCAAGTCACTGACCAAGCGCCGGATTTCGATGACTTGGTGTCAGATACCGGTGCGCAGACACACCCTGTGGCAGGAGTATGAGACAAAATGGAAGGCGGTGTTTTTTGACACTCCACGTAATTGCTGTAGTATAAACGGCGAGAAAGTCTGCAAACGTTGGTTGGGAGGGGAGGTGGATCAGTCCAACAAACTCAGGACTTTTACCTGTGAAACTACGGTTTGATTTCCCATGTGAAACCAAAGGTCAATCGAGTTATTTTAGTTAAAATGTAGTGTGCTTGTGACATATGTGATGTGACATTACATTACATTAGTAACAAATGTGCTGTGTTAAGCCAAATCATGATGTGAGTAAACCTAAAAATGAGTTGTTGGTTGTTTATTTTTTTACCTCCTTTGTAAGTTTATTTTGAAAAGAGAACGCGTGCCTTTAATGAGTTGAAAGTCATACGTTTTCTGTGAAAATGGCTGTTAATTTGCTTGAAATTAGCGAAAATTGACACACTGTCCCTGAATGTCCAAAACTGATGCTGGAGGGTTCTTAGCATGTCAGAGTTTGACATGTAGTCACCAAACCAGTGTCAATATTTCATGAGTTTGGAGTGACTGTGTTCAATGGAGACTTTGACAAACGTCAGACTTCTGTTACATCGAAAAAGATTAGGATCAGGATGCAGTAGCTGATATTTGTGGCATTCCACCATTTCTGGTTGTGATGCAGATCACTAAGGTATGAAAGCCAGCTGAGTCATAATATGATCCTCTCTCTGTTCAGTGTGTCCTGATCTCTGTTAAAATGGCTTTCAAAGGCTGTGCATTATTTCTGAGTCAGACATGAATTGATTTGAATCCAGTGTTAAAAGGCCTAGTCAATCACGCTGCTTTAGTTTTGAGTGTAAGACCAAAAACAGATAAAAATCGCCTAATACTTGGATGTCTACGAAGTAGAAAGATTTCTGTAAGTTGCATGTTGTTATTGTTGTCATCACTAGCAGACGGCACGTACAAGCACATATGCATAGGGTAAGTGTAAGAGAGCACTAGGCCTCAGGATACTCATGAATGCCCAACAGTGAAACTGATTATGACGGTAGGTTTGAGTGGTGAAATGATGCAGACGAGTGATTTCCCAAGTCAGAGCCTCTCCTGCACCATCAGCATTCTAATGCCCACACACCACTCCCACAGAAATCCATCTTCAATCTTTCAGATCTCACCCTCCTCCATGCTCCACCCCCGCCGTCTCTCCTCTAACACTCCCTCTGTATTTCACTAACACTTAAAGGAAATAGACCTGGAATTCCAATAGATAGCGAAGGCTCTGCTCATTATAAGTTAGTGGGGCAGCTATTTTTCTCCCCAGTCGTGCAGTGCCACAATGGATTCCAAGCTCTGAATGCATCAGGTTTTTGTTTTACATATTAATGTTTGAGGCTTTTTGAGAAATATTGTGGGTGCTGGTATTGTGGCCATATTTTTTTGTTTTTTTCCAAAAATGGTATTGGCAGCACGAAGAAAAGGCATATTACAACTGAAACATAGCAGTGAGCCAAGCCTGCTGTAATGACAGACACACAGACAGGCAGATACAGAGATAATAACACATACTATGGGCAAAAGTATGTGGACACATTGGGCTGTTTTGATGATTTTGGCTAGGCCACTTCATTTCAGCAATGTCCCATTTCTGGTTTGTGTTGCTGTAGCTGTTTTTTGTGCCTTTTTTTCCTGGCCTTTGAAAGTATGTTCACTAAAGACAACTGATTTTGGATTTTGGACTACAGCTGAGATATATCTGGCTTGACCATCGCCTTGAACGACTCTAGAACACAGAGCTGAAAAACGATGCTGGTGGGCAGTACAGCCATCTTGGCTAGTCAGCCTAGCCTTGAGGTCAAACTGGCTGTGGTGACTGCTGTAACTTCTACTACCTTGCCACAAATGCCACGGAGGAAGTACTGTGCACTTATGGATGTATGGACGAGTAAGTTGAAAAGTGATTCGAAATGACTCGACTTTACGTCAGGAGAAACTGCAACTGTCTCTAAGCTGCAGAAAATTATAATGTACTTGATGGGGGAAGTCAAGGGTTTGAGAGGACAAAATGCTGAGAAAAATAAGAGGATGGCCCTCCTGGAGTGCTGAATGGCAGACCTGGAGCTGTATACCTCCATGAATGACATAATTGTCAGCAGGTTGGAAACCAGGCCCTGATCATACACCTGGATGGTGACAACGAGGGATGGTGGAGAGCTCACTGAGCTCTCAGTGGGCTTTCAATTCAACGCAATAAATCTTAATGTTACAAGATGCAGTGACATTTAAGACAATAGTATGCTTCCCACTGTGCTAACAATCTGGTTTGGAATTGATGTCCACTTCCTGGTTTCAAAATGCCAATGCCAACGTGTATACATCAAGGTTCAATAGACCAGTGTTGATGAAATTACATAAAACTGTAGTTTTCCAAAGCATGGAAAGTATTTTAGCTATATCTTAACCGCTCTCAAAATTAAGTTCAACTACATCCAAACTACATCAGGGGAAACAATCACAATCTGAATCTGGGATCTCGTTATGTTACATGAAGGTACAACTGAACTGACACTGGGTAATGTGCAGGTGTTGATTTAGGGACTATGGTAGGCCAGACCTTACCAAGGCAGCCCAAAGATGTGCTTTACGAAGAGGATAGGGAGCTATTGTTGGGATGGAATCCTGACAATGGTACATTTTTATGGAAATTCATAGGTTTCCATTGCAGACATCTTGGTTGCAAATCAGAGGTGGTTTTAGTCATGTAGCAGGTGACCAACTGTGGCCAATGAGCTGTAGCATTGTGCCAAATTGTATGGCAAAAAAACCATCATGAGAATAGCCTGAATACGTAGGTTGCTTTTACCTACATGAACTAGATTACCCAGTGTAGTTTAATACAAAAAAAAGCTACTGAGATTTAAAGGTGGTTAAACTGCCACTAAACTACTGCAAACTGTAGTTAAACTAGCAATCAAACCACATGTATTTAACTACTTCCCACCCCTGCATGAGACCCTGTTGAAAGCTACTTTTTCCAAGGTCAAAACTGAACTTTCATGCATAACGAAATGTTTTTTCTGAGTTTGGTGTTTGACTCTTGGCTGGACATAGCCCTGACCTCAACCTCAGCTCGACCTAAGTGGAATTGGAAGATCAATTGTGAGCCAGGCCTTTCCACCCACCGCCAGTGCCAGACCTTACCATGCTGTGCTTGAATGGAAGAAAATCCCTGCAGAATCTTGCAAAATCTTGTGGAAAGCCCCCCAAGAAGACTGGAGGCTGTTCCAGTAGCATATTAACGCATATAGTTTCACAATGAGATGTTCCAACAATTAAATAAGGATGTAATGCTCAGATGTCTGCATACTTTGTTTGGGCGTCCATACGCTTGTACCATCAATGTTACATTGCACTCTAAATGTTTAGCAGTATTGCAGAGGTATTTGAATGATCCAGACTCAAATAGCCAATAGGTAGCAGGCGATCTGTGAGTGAATGAATGAATGAATAGGAGTTCCCTAATGGAAAATAGCATAATCACACCCCTACTTATCCCTCCATCATGCCTCTCATCCTGTACATCTCTTTACTCTATCTACCCAAAGAGGGGAAGTAGCTAGCATTAACGACAGCGAGTCCCACCTGATACTGAAGTGGCTAACAAGAAGCTCTGTGAAATAATTAAGATGATGCATATGCATAGCAAAACCTGACAGACGAATATCTGTGTTGCTCGCTGATAAGTGGGAGGGCTGTGTGATCTTCAAAGATGAGATTAGCATTAATTTGGCGCATTTGCTTTTTAATGGGGGAAATGTTTGTATTTTGTGGGATTAGACACCTGCTCACTAACAAAAACAGATGCATGAGGGACACAGTTGAGAACATCCCCGATGGTCACTGTATAACTCAGTAACAAATCACTGAAAGTATATAGAATTATCAGGCGTTAAGAGACAACATGACTTGGTAACAATTCAATGATCCTAACACATGTAAAGGTTGAACACCGTGAAAATGAAAGGAAACACTGTGTTGGATTTCTGAATGTTTACAGTTGCACTTTGGTTTCTGTTATGTTTCACTTGTGATTCAGAACACATAGCGGTGGGTACCTTGGGGTCAGCACAGGAAAGTTTCTTATTAAAATGTCAAGAGCAATCACAGCATAAACGGCCGGAGTCACGGCTGAGGGGAAACAGCCCGAGCAAATCAAAAATTAAGTAATAGCTCTCATATATGATATCCATCAGGGAGCATGGGAAGATGATTAGTAAGAGGAGAGTGGAGAAATGAAAGGGGGGAAGAGGGACTGACTGATCATCAACAGTCTGAGGACAAACACATTAGATACCTCATCTCAGAGCCTTCATTGAATGTGTCCTGCAAAATAAAACACTGGCCAGGGGAATCCAGTTTTAGAAACAAGACAAAGGGATCATCAAGGGTGCTCAAACATTGAAGTGCTTATATACCCAAAGGGGAACTGGTTCATGACAAGACTGTTGATCATCTTCATCTGCCGCGGTTTTTCGAATGAAGGTGGGATCCTGGTAATCTGATCAAAGCATGTAATTGACTGTCTACCTTACACTGAATCATAAGTGACAAGTTTCCACTGACTACAATCACATGTAAGAACATGCGCAAACCCAATCAGTGTTTGTAGGGGCAGGCAGGACCCTGGCAGCCATGCTTACCTCAGGACAAAAGCCAGGGATTATCGGACTGTTTAACACCAATAGAGGTAGCAGAGCATTCACTGGGTAGTGATTTATCAGTGAGACACCCTTCTCAACCTTCAGGGCTGCTGCGTTCTTACTGAGTGGTCAAACCATTAGGAAAGTGTTCCCTCAACCTTTTTTTCCTGTCATGGCACAGATCCTGCGTTAAAAAATGTAATGTTGCTCTTCTAACCATTAACTCCTAAGTAATTATAAAATAATACGCACATTTGGAACTTCTAATGTGTGTATAATTTAGTGGAACTGTGAAACTTGAGCTTGTCTTGATGAACACAAAATTGGCTGGAACTCATGACAAGAACAAACGCTGTCATTGAATGCAGTCTGGGGTTTGCAGAATCTTCGCATATCAACATTCTGTCCGGTAACAGGGTTGTGTGGGCAAGCTTAGTCTGTGATGATGCAGTTTGGACTCAGCAAGCTGGGCCACTTACTGGACTAAATTGTTTTGTACATCGTTGAGAACAAAAGGATGAAACAACGGTCAACGGGAACAAAAATCATCAACCCACTGAGGGCTAGATTCAAAATCCCAGTGAAAATCAAAGTAAAAAAAAATGAAATGTGATCCAACTCGTGAATTCTATTACGGCAACTCATAATGTGACTCTGTAGTGTGTATGGCCCCCGTGTGCCTGTATGCACTCCAGGCAATGTCTGTTCATGCTCCTGATGAATTGGTTAATGGTGTCATGGGGGATCTACTCTCATACGTGGATCAGAGCATCAGTGAGGTCCTGGACAGTCAGTGGCAGCACTTGGTGGCGTTGGATGCACGATACAAAGCGTCCCATAGGTGCTTAATTGGATTTAGGGCTGGGGAACCAGAGGGTCAGTTACTGTACCAATGTCTCTGTCATCCAGAACTGCCTACACACTCACATGAGGCTGGGCATTGTCCTTCACTTGGAGGAACCCAGGGCCCACTGCACCAGTGTAAGGTCTCACAATCTCTCTGAGGATTTAATCCCGGTACTTAACAAAATCAGGGTACTGTTGGCTATGACATGGAGGTGGGCAACCTGATTGGGCTGCAGGTACTGCCTCATGTTGCCAGTAATGACAAAGACAATAGCAGAACTCAAAACGAGAGAAGAGTCGGTCAGGAAGTGATAAGGAGAACCAAAAACCATTTCCTTTTGGGGGGGTTGTCTTGCTTTTGCCTCTCTTTTGCACCTGCTGTCACTTTCATTTGCACCAAAGCAGGTGAAACTGATTCACAATCACTTGTGCTTCCTAAATGGACAGACTGATATCCCTGAAGTTTAACTGACTTGGTGTTATACCGTGACCATTAAGAGTTCCCTTAATTTTTTGAGCAGTGTACGTTGTGTTGTTGCTGTTAATGTTGTATTTTTGCATATTTTTGCTAAACAATTTACAAGTGCAATCATCCTGTAAATGTTGTTCTACTTGAAAATCCAATAAACAAACTGGGGGGAAAATGTAATTGGTAGTTTGTAATGCTATGCTGTCAAAGCAGCGTCTCAAATACTGGATACTTGTGAGTATGGCTGCATTTATAATTGTATTTAAGTTATGTCGACATGTATGTATTAACTGATATTTTAGCAGTTGAAATAAAGCGTCGAAACAGCACTGACATATCATCACCTTAAAAGACAGATAAAATATTACAGATAAAAAGCAACATTATCATTTATTTTGAGTCATGTGTCAAAATGCAAATGTAAATGCAATATTCGCTCTCCTAGTTTTTTTTTCTTTCTTTCCTGTCTCTAACATTACTTAGGGAAATACCTTCCATACTAATTGTGTGCACCTAAACAGCTGCATCTGGGATTGATGTTGATGAGAGCTGTAAGAGTGAACCATTACAGCAAAGACTCCAAACGTTTTGCAGGAAAAGACAGAAAGGATTCACAAATATTCTTGAAATGTTTGTCCAAACAAAGAGTTACTGAACAGCTGACAAGTTCCTTGGCAGCTGTTCCTCCTTAACATGATAACCCTCAACGATTAGAAACAGCTGTACTAATCAACAAACTAATGGCAGACATGGAAATGATTTCAACATCCCAAAGCAAAAAGAGAGGGAGAGACAGAGAGATAAAAAAAAAATAGGCAGTTGTGCTATAGGGAATCCTGGAATCAGCCATCAGTCAAAATACGGCCCAGAGAGATGACTTGACAGATGCATTCATTACAGACAGGATGACAGGGGGTAGAACACATGGCTCATTTCCAACAACTTTGTTGGGTTGGTTACCTATTGAATACTGATTAAAGGGAGGAAAGAAATTTCAATTTTAAGAAGTATGCCTTGATTTTAGCATTCAAGCTGCCATCTTTTCATTTTATTTTCACAGTGAAAAGGTCTCCTTCTTTGTTGCACTATTGATTATAGTCATGGTTTTAAAAGCAAAGAGAATGTCTAAATGTATAAAAATAAAAATATGCTCAGGTTGTAGTGCTTGTTCTTTATCCGCTCATTCTCAGTGCGTAACTCTCAAAAGGAGCCAAAGGCTAAAGCATACTCATGTCTGACGTGGCTGTGCTGTAACTATTTTTTAAATAGAGGCATTATATCCGTTGAGTACGTACATATTTTGCACTAATTCTCTGTTATTGTGAAACTGAACCAACCACTCCATGTTCTTGTATTTTAGAAAGCCCAACTGAGCCTCCACTCTAAGTGTCCTTACCTAAACAACCACTGCTTTCCACGTTTCAAAGACCTCTAACTTGAACAGCACTTTATTTCTACAAAGAGAAGGATCATGCTTTTATGTCATCCGCCTATTCTGAAATGCAACTACTGCTGGCATTCATGTCAAATGGAAAGTGGTGGCCTATGTAACTATCCAAATTTCAAGATGGTCTCATGATCAGATGCACAAGCACTCGAGCATAAGATGCATCTACTCTCAATACTTGTTCATTAACAACGGGGAAACTTACTTATGCATTAAGTAAGCAGGGGATTTATTCAAATGCATTAACTTACTTAACTAGTTTAAGTTTTTTAAGTTTAAATTTGAAATCTTTAGTCTGACTCTTTCTCCTTAACTGCTGTGACACTGGAATTTCTCAATTATGGGATCAATAAAGGTGTATCTTATCTTATCTTATCTTATCTTATCTTATCTTATCTTATCTTAATTTGGAACAGTGATGTAGGCTGCATGACCAGACTGATTGGTTAGGCCCAGTCAAGGATGATAGACCTGAAGAGTTGATAATGCTGAAGTACAGCCTGAGTCAAGGGAGAAACCACAGTCTGGGTTGACTCCAGGAAAGAGTGTTGGGTTTGTTACCAAAGGATCTTTAAAATAATGGCATTTTCATGAAGGTATGATTAATTCATACCATGCCCCAGTATTGCCAAACTTCCCTCTGTGTCACAGTTCCAGAAGAAATACAGCGAGTGCTGGGCGGAGCTATGACAACAACCCTGTCCACATATAAGAGCAATGTTTGCACTAGAGCATGGCTAGCAAGCTAGGGAGTAGCCAATATTTTGCAAGGCTCCACTCTCTTCTCACAACTTAAAGACTCTCCCCTTCAAATTCTGTCTATCACTCACAGCTTTTTTCACGACATTGCAAAACTATGTCAAAGTCCAAAACTAACAGGAACTTGTGGAAAGAATGACAAAACAGCTGAAGGTGTCGAACGAAAAGTGCTGTATGCGGTGGAAATGTTAAACAGACCAAAGGTCTAGGTGCCACGTCTGAAGGGTAATTTTTGGTTCCAAAGGTACTATCCTGAAAGCATTCGGTGGAAACAGGGCTTTTGTTGCGCTATAGTGTAGAAAAGGGTGCCAAAGATGGACACTACTGCCCCGGGGATTGTCATCAGTGGGGACCAGCAGAGCAGCGAGGCAAAGCTCTACTCCTGGCCAGAGCTGCTGCTGTCGGGCTCAGAGGACTCAGCTTCCAGCCAGAGCTCCGACTGCAGGTTGAAGGTGGCAGCAAACCCAGATCTGGTCTGTCCACACAGGCTGCACTGCTGTCTGATATAGAGGTGTCAGTATTGAAATGAGACTGTTTCATAGCAGGTTAAAAACTCTCATTGAACACCAACCCAATTCCATCTTTCGGTACAGATGGTGGTCACACCTGATTCGTACACATGAACTATATTTGAGACCACCTTTTCAAGCGGACTCAGGCATGGGTCAGAATACTGTGCCCAGGTACGGTACACAATGTTCACACTAATCAAGAAAACTGGACTTTGGAGTAAAGTGTACTCATATTCAGCTTGGATCCCTTATGTGAAAGCCCCCTTAGTCAGAAAACAAGACCTCATCTTGAAACATGCTGTTGCATATTTCAGGCTCAAAAATGACACCAGCTGTGGCTGAGACAAAATATTGTTGTTTTTTGTTTAACATGCAAGTAAATGCACATGCACATTCCTGATTTGTTATGTCTATGAATAAGCTGAACTTTAAAAATGGCCACTATCCTAAACAACTGCCAGTTTGGATCGCTAATTTTCAAGCTTGAGTTGGTGGGCTAATTACTGAGCTACAGGATCACTCATTAGCTTGTCTTGACATTTTATTCCTGTGATCTGTCAGGACAACTCATCCGGCATATCAATTTTTTTTTTATGAGAAAATAAGGTTAAAGCTCAGCTGATTTAAAGTTTAACTTGAATTAAATTGATTAAATTGACTAAAAACAATGACTTAGCATTAAAACCCACAGTCTTATAGGAGCACGAGCTTTGCTCTGTAATGGGCTTTATGGGCTCAACCACTCATCCACTGGCACACTGAAAATTTGCATGTAAATGCTTAACAAACGTGGATAAGAATACTCAATACTATGCACGGCTCAGGGGCTCTTCACCAGCAGGTGAGTTGTTTAAGGACAACAGTTCAGGATAATAAGCATTTTGTGAGGAGCTGTGGTTTGTGCAAGCTTGATTTCAGTACAGGTTCTTTGCATTTAAAGTGTAGGAGTTAAGGACTTTTAAAGTTCAAATGTTTGGCCTTTAATGCCTGCACTAGTCACCACAACACAGTCTCAAAATACGCTATCCCTCCAAGCATTCCTCCTGCAAGCAAGTCTGCAAAAATAATGTTTAAGGTTCTGCAGCCAAAAAGTCTTTTTAAGGTTAAGGAAAGATCAAAAGTGGTTGCAGTTAATACAAAGGCAAATGTAAACATTCTGTGTCTGTAGGCGAACTCCTGCATAAAAGCTAAGGTTGCTGCAAGCCCACCCGCCTCCCCTCCATCTCTACACCTACACCACATCTAATGTCCTGAGTAGCATCAAAACAGCACAGACAGTTTTCCTTTTAAGTCCTCGCCCTCGTCACATTTTCAATGACACCCAAGCTATGTGTGCATGAATATATAAAAGCAATTGATTTATTATCAAAAAAGGCGATATTAAATTAGAGAAGACATTATTATCACTATCTATATCAGGCCAACAACAGTATAATGGATTAACATTAGTAAATCAGAATTATTAAACTCTTTCATTTCACTTTCATTTCATCTTTCACCTTTAAACCGCATTAATGTGCGATACAATTCAAGAAGCTGCGCAGATAACATTTTTGGCTGCTACGGAAGCGTGAATGATAATTAAATAAATTCCTTTAGAACATCAAAAATATCTTGCCTTTAAAACCAGCAAAAGAAAGGTTACACTCTTCAGTGATGCAGCATACTAGAATTTAGCTGAGTGCTCTGTTCTGACACCATTGGATCTTAGGTGTCTTATTGCTTTCTAAATGTTCTTCCTCTTGTCCATATCATTCACAAATACAATATATTTTCTTTGTAATGGAGAGCATGGAGGCACTTGGTTATTGCCTCTATAAATGCCTGAATAATTACTTCAAAATATTATCTCACGTATGTCCTATCTCGAAATGTCCTTATCTTGTGTTTTGAAAGTCACAATATTAGTATTTTATCATTATAATAACAATGCATAGAGCAGAAATGATCACTGTTACTATCATTTCTGGCTACATCCTGTACCAGAAGGTCAGTATGAATGAAACTCCACTGCTGCCAGCACCAGACGTACAGCAGGAAAGCAGAGGCTCACCCACTGTTCAAAGGCTGGTAAAGCATAAGGGGCACTGACTTACTGAGATGAAGTTTTAGATTAAGACAAACCAGAGCATGTTGTCTTGATTTAATGTTTTCAGGTGATTAAAAAGTGCATAAAGTTTAGCTTTAATAATCAGATAATATGGATCTTTATTTTATGGCTTGCAAGAACATTCATTCATATTTTCTATTTTTTATTTTTGTGTCATGCCAAATCATTCGGCCCATCCCACATGGGCCCCATTATTTTTCAAAATTTCTCCTGGTCTTCCACAAGAAAAGAAACACAAAATAAAACAATATCCTAAGGCCCTGATCACACAGAAAGCATATTAGCAGCTGGAGGCGCCTTTTTGTAATTGTATTTAATGAGAAGGAAGTTTTTTGCCCACGGTTTATGTGTTGCAACGCGCCTCATGTTTCTGCGCTCTAGGCACCTGGTGTTTTTGCCAGAGCACTCTGAACTCCTTCAGTTGAAAAACTTTAACTCAGAGCGGAAAAGCGCCCCGAGTCATCTTTTTCCCCATTGACCAATTGGATTATTTGAGAGGCGGGCCTTCTGTAGTGGTCACGACAACAAGTTTACAGTTGGTGAACAATGGAGGGGAAACTGGTGGTAGCAGTTGCTGGATACCCGGGGCTATAGACAGCAAGTTGTCAAACTGCCCACGAGTCATGCTAAGATATGCCTGGAAATGTCCATCATCAACGCGAAGCTCCTGGACCAGCTAGTGGTACTCCCCATGATCCACCCTCTTTTTTAGGGTCTCGTGTGCCAACACAGATCTCTGTTTCCCTGTGCACAACAAACAATTGGCTGACGGCCTCTCACCCTCAGCCAGAGCTACAGCAGCCTGAACATTTTCGGAACTAGAAACTAATTACTGTCAATTGCGTGGAAACAATGAAAAGGGGCAGCAATTGTTTTTTTTACTACTGGCATTAAGTTAAAAAAGGCAGTGTGGCATGCCTTGTTCTCTGTGATCAGGGCCTTAATGATCTATTGTGAGAAAACCGCTAAATGTCTACAGATTATCTCAATGGATTGCTTTTTACCTCTTCTCTGAGTCTTTGTCCAGATAACTGGCCAATTTATATTTCATATGTGAACAGCCATCTTGGTCTTAATGCATCTTCCGTATTTACAAAATCAATATCTATTTTTATCTCGCTGAACAAAGTATTGCACAGTGCACAATAAAAAGGACAGTAAAAACAAAATGGAGCCCATTTTCTATAATAGTACAGCAGTACTTTGGACGGATCAGACGGACAGCTTTTCTTCTTCTAAATGAACATACTGTGCAGTTTCAACAGCCAAAGGTAGAAACCACACTCAAAAACATCTGGAGAAAATTCTCAAAGAGTTCCTAACTTAGCCCAAAAAAATCACAGAGTCCTAGCTTAGGTGTGATTCAGGAAAATCCTCAGAGCAATGAAGCGACAGAAACTTTTCCCCTAGTGAGAAGGTGTGATTGACCTTGTTGCTTGGTATGACACTTTCTTTTAACAGATGTGATTGGTTGCCCTTTCGCGAGCCTGCAAGGTGTGGACATTCAGCGGAAAAGAAATGAACTGCATCACAATATGAGACTGTGAAAGTGTTCTCATTGTTAGTACGATCACTCTGCTGATGGAGCAGTGAGACAGACTCAAGTCATCACTGCTGCACTGTTCATTTTTCCAGTTGCCAAATATCTCAGTGCTGTGATCACTTTATTTCTGGTGTTGTATCGTTACTGCATTGGGTGAGAGTTGTGGGCGCATCTCTTAATGAGATCGATTACGAACATTATCCCTGTGCAATTTAATCTGTAGCATTTTATAAACTCACTGTCATCCAGCATCTGGAGGATATTTCTCCTCCTCTTTTTGTCTTTGTGCTATTTTCTCCTCTGCTTAAGAAACTCTGTGAAGGGCCTTTTCACACTGAGTCCATTTCTTAAATCAGTCATCTGAAAAAATCGTTAATCACCTTGCACACCGATTCTGCTAAGTTTTATTGTTGTATTCGGTGCAAAAATTCACAATATGTGACAAAATGAAAAGACACATTTCCTCCTTGTGTCTCTCTCCACTGGAGTTACCTATCTAGCTGTCACCACTCCCTCCCTGTCTTGTATTTGGTACTGCGGCTGCGTGAAGGGGTGGAGCTGTCCTCCCTCTCTGTCTTAAAATTCTGAGCGCAGTCCACATCTTCCTTATCGTCATCATCACCATCCACCTGAATATTACTATCTAACCTGTTAAAAGTGAGCTATCTGAGTTATGAAATGAACGGCACTTCAAAATGAAAGCTCTATACTGGAAATTCACTGTACTTCCAAATAAAGTGTCTCTTTTTACAAACTTGACACATTTCCAAGCCACTTGTGGTCCATTAAGAATGGATCCGAGACCCACTTCTGGACCGTGACCCACCAATTGGGAAGCACTTGTTTACTTCATATATTTTCAGCCCACTGTCTTTAGTCCTTGGCAAAGACAGACAAAAAAAAATGTCCCTACACTGACAGTTGTGGAAAATAAATCTGCATTTATAACTAATAAGATATGTAAATTAGAACATGCGCAAATTTCATGTGCTGGCCTGCTGAGGGGCATGGTCAAGCCATCAGGGAGCCCAGGTGAAGACTTCAATTTTGTTTTTTGTATTGTTTTACATTTTTCACATTGTGTGTGTGTGTGTGTGTGTGTGTGTGTGTGTGTCTTTGTTCATATTCACATGAAACTGCAAAAGAAATACGGGTAAATGATATATTTGCTATCAGGTAAATCTCACCAAAACCTGTCTGGGGCATGGCTTTGAATGCACACTTCAGTGTTGATTGTGGTCTCTTGTCAGGAAATGCAGATGATTAATATCTATTGTAAATAAAGAGCAACTGCGTAATCACTGTGGAGGGAGACAGGAATAACAACAGGTTGCCAGGCTGTAATTTTTGAGTCGAAGAGGTCTGATCAACACTTGCTTGCGCATCCTTCATTTATCTGCTTTGGGTAGAAAACATATTTCAATGTCATGTTTGTTATCAAATTTGCATGATGCAAAAACGCTACATTGTCTTCGTCACACTGGGGAGTGTTGTTGAAATTTACATTTATTAAGAAAACAAAATGGGGGTGGGAACGACATGCCTGACATCTACAGAATTCGCCCTGGATAACAAGACAGCTTAGCATTGTCTTGTATGTACACAACAGCATGAAAGGGAATAAAAAAATAAATAAATTAAAAAACAGTGCCGCATTTCTCTGAGCGGCGTTGTCACAAGGCTTGTTCAGTCTTACCTGCTCCCATTTCACAAATGCTGTCTGTCATGTGTGCTTGTCTGCTGTGCTATTTGATCCCCCCCTTTTCACAATGGAGACGGTGGAGACTGAAATGCTCAGACGCGCAATTGTGCTCCTCCCCTCAGGAAGGTCTTGTGTCTCTACACGGCGCCACTGACTTGCTAAACTTGTAATTACAGTATCACAGCTCTATGTAATGCCTGCATGTGGGCTACGAGTTTGCCCTCCCATCTAAATTCGAAGCTCAAACAGACCGCCCATTCTGTCAAGCCGAACCCTGAGTCAATAGAACATCCTGTCAGAGTGAGTACCGCCTGCCAGCCTGTCAGGCAGCCCCACCAAATGCCCAACGGGAGGGTGACTTATAGCCTCCCATCTGGAATGATCCCCTGGTCTTAAGAGGTCAGAGAGGACACAACCGCAGCGACTCCGTGCAGGTAGTTGCTTTTGTCAATTTTTTCCTGAGTGTCTCTCCAGCACACAAAAAAATATCCTGCACTGCATGACAGGAAAGGGCTGTCTGGGACTGAAACAGTATTCAGGGAACACAACTCATGTCGTGATGGTTTATGAATAGGTTTGCTTTTTTTCTGGGGAAAGATGCCTGCTCAGATACACTCCAATCTTTACTAAAAGATGTGTGGTACAAGTCATGAAAATTTCAGTTTTAATTAATTAGAATTGAAGGAGTACCTCAGAAGCACGCTTGAATTATTGTATTACATCAACAGACACTTTGTGAGTGCTCATTAAGTGTCCCCTTTTTTTGTTTTTGCAGGGATGGTGCCGACATCTTTTTCGTACTCTGCAAGATCCAACAGTGGAAAGCAAGATTAAATTTGTCCTCAAAGACGATGAAAAATAAATCAGTATTGCTTTTGGGTTCTGAAGTCCCATCGCAGCATGAGTCGCCTACTTATTCATCACTGATGGAGGGTAATTTGGAAAATAAATTTACTGCACAATTCTGATACCCTGTTACTATTGACCTGTACCTGGCCCCCTGTGATCCTTCATAAGCATGGAGTATTAAGCTTTCTTTTGGCAGTGAGGCTCAGCCGAGTACGCTCTGCAGTCCTGTGTCTCAGTGAGCAACAATATTCCACTGTGAGACCAGTGGTGCCCCCAGAAATATTTTGTAGGGGATGTCAAATGGGGCCACTGAAATTTTGGGGTGGCACACCAAAACCAAAGGCCACAACTGGATTTCAGGATTTTGATTGTGCTGTTGAAGTCTATAGGCTAGATGAATACTATGTCAATATGGAGAGCTAAGGAATCACATCCATACTATAAAACTTCAATCAAAAGCCTAGTCCCCTTTACTCGCCAGGTAGGGTTACACATTTTGACAAATAAAGGCCTGTCTCAATCAGAGGCCTGGCCTGGTTGCCAAGCAGTTCATTTTGTTTTGTAGACATTCTTTGGATGTATAAAACTGGGTTGTTGGCTACCTGAAACAATGCGTCCAGATCTCAATTACCTTGTAAGTTATTGATATTCGTTTAGCCTGTAAGTGTGCTCAGATCAAAAGAAACAGAAGGGTTTTTCATAAAAAATAATCCAACAGGATAAAGTGGTATTGTGTCGGTATGCCAGGTGCTGTAACTCTCTCTCTGTTGCGCTGTCTGATGGAGCTAGATCAAATGAATGATTCGTAATTGATATTAAATGAGGCCTAACTTTTTTAAAAGTAATATTCATACTGGTTAAAATAAAAAATTTGATGCTTTGTCACAATCTTTACCAAGCAACAGTGTTGTGTGAAAGGAATTAAAGGCCTGACCCATATAGTCTCCTGTCCCAAATATAGGACCATTGATGTAAGTAAATAATAACCCAGGCTACTAATCAAAGTTTTACGGTACTTACGGTTTTAACAATCCTGTTTTAATGTGTTTTTTTTCTACATATATATATACATGTGTTAGGGGGTTAATTGCTCTTCAAATGGCCTGATTGTCCTTTTCCTTAAAAAGGCAGATACACAGTTTTAATTTGAAAGACAGCATTGAGACTCCTGGGTGCCCATAGAAGCCATTGGCATTCATATATCTTCAAGTGAAAGTTTAAGAGGCCTCTTTAAAAATGGCCATGCCAGTCATTCCCTCACCAAAATCTAGCCTAAATTTGGAGCATATTTAACCCACTTCCTGACAAGCTATGCCAACACGGTTAGTATCAATGGATGCCTCAGGTTGTCTACTTTAACAAGATACCACTAGCTAAAATTGAGCACGCCACAGCCTCTTAAGGACATTGATATTGTTCCCCAATTAGTTTCACCAAGGGGGGCCTGTAATTGTATCGGGGCGGTGTCACTGTGTCTAACATGTTCTCTAATTAAGATGAACATGGGCATTGTGGTTTTAATTTGATCAGATTCACATATACTCTACTTATTTTTCTAAATACCAATTACAGCACAGAATCTGCTGAAAACAGTCCCGAACAAATGCACTACTTACTCCGGTTTGAGAGACATTTGTCAGGAGCTACAGTGTTCTGCTGTTTTAGGACATCATTAAGCCTTTTAAAAAAGTGAATGAATATATGACATGTTTTTTAAGGTTCATGTCCTCAGTATGAAAAGAATGGGCTCATTGCTGAGTGCCACAGGCAGCGTAAGAGAGTATTAAGAGACGGACAAAACAACAACATAACACTGAGACGATGAGAAGTAGCATGAAAAACGCACTCACCTGTCTGCGCAGGTCCCTGGTCTTTTTGGTCATCTTATCAATGGCTGAGTTCAACGGGTCACCTTTCTCTTTCCTGCCAGTCTGTGAAAGAAAGCATACAAACATCACATTAACACAGCTATAGTACAATTCATTACAGTCTTCCAAAAGTGCACCACATATTTTACAGTGTACATTTCCCGTTGAAGCAACCGAACCAAAGGGTATGCAGCATATTTAGGGTCGACTGCCAATTCCGAAAATACACTTTGTCACAGAACGTGTTGACATTACAAGCATTTCACAAGTAGAGTCAGTGAAAACATGACTCAAACATTTTGGTATGTTACTTAGCAACCACCCTATCTGGCAAGTATCAATTAAGTTGTCGCCAATTCCCCCGTGTGCGGCACTTCCTGCCGCTGCCAACTCCTACTGCTGACTTTAGGAGAGTGTAGACTACCATGTGCTCCACCTGACACACACAGAGTCACCAACTGCTTCTTTTTCACCTGACAGGGGGGAGGTCCACGGGGAGAGCAGCACGGAGCTTCTCGCTTTTCCAGATTCCCCTACTCTCTGGTTAACACGCAGAAACTAGGACAGGATCTCGTGCCGTCTTTCATACAGAAATATTGCCAACAGTGCTCATTGAAACGCCTGGCCAAGAAAGAGGCTCTGCTCTCCGCTACGCCACCTGGGCGCCCCATTTACCACTTACAAGCTCTACTGTTTTTGCTCAGAAACCATGGAGAAGAGTGGGGTGATTTATACTACTCCAGTTATTAGATTTTGACTTTTACTATCTAGCTCGGGATGGCAGCTTGGCCCGAAGGTTAGAAAGATGCTGTCAGTGTCTTGGAGTGAACCATTTCTGCTCCAGGACACATATAAATGATCCGGCACTCTGATCCCTCGAGAGAAATGCATACGTGTGTCTCAGGCAGCGTGGTAAGTGGTAAAATTCTAATGGTGCTGTACAGAATGTACTGTATGTGAATAAAGGTTAAGTTTTACTGAGATAAATGAAAAGTTTTGTCACTAATTTATTAAACAGATATCTGCCCAACACTTAATAAGTTGCCCCAGCGTGATAAGGATGTTCCCTAATTTATCCTTAGGGACTCTGGGTATTATAGTCTCTGTTTCTGTCAGAACAAGACAGAGCTTTGAATGACTGCAGTAAACTGGCTGCTTGCTTGTGGAATTTGGGCTGCACTGATTACTAGGATATAGTTGAAAATTAGGGGGCAAATTAAATGTTTATTTTACAGTATGGTAATTTTTTGGGATCAAACCCTTTGCTCTTTTACAGGCTAATGCCTCCATACACTAGAAGACCTAAAGAAATTTTTTGAAAATATGTTTAAAAGACAAAGACACCCTGTGAGCTTTTGGCACACATGACAAGATCTGCAGAGACTGGCATTCTTGCAGAGTCACATTATCAAGAGTACAGCGAGATTCTTTTTGAGATTAGATTCCATCCCTCTTAGAAATTCAACATAATAACAATTTTGTATGTGTCTGCAAAAAGACATTGCTCTGGAAACACAAGATGAAAGGCAACTTACCAATCTTACCAATTCGGCATCACTATGATCCATAAGAACAAACTGTATTATGTACAAACTTTACATTTGGAATTTTGTCAAGTCAACTCGCTAACAGCCTCCGCTGGTTCTGCCTGTTACATGCATTGTCTTCTCTCAAAATACACTTCCGTTTCCACAGGAAATTTACCATTTACATACAGTCTCTTTCAGAATAAATGCACTACATCAGTACAACACTGCAGACTGACTTTTTATTTCCTCTAACAACTAACGCATATGGTTGGTTTTGGACAACAAAAGCACATTGTTGAGTTGAGGAAAAAAAGAGCAGGGTGACGCCTTAAACTATAAGTGTGAGCGACTGCGTAGGACGCGTACGTTAAAGGACGGCTTTTGTCATCAGTGACTGATGCCCCATGTCACTGCCCAAGCGCCGGATTTTTGAGAACTTCAGAGTGAGACCCAGCTCATTAAACATGGACTCTTTTTCACTCCAAGTGTCACCAGTTTCTCCTAATTTTCCACAGTCCAAGAGAACCAAAGCTTGTTCTTTTGCCTTCCCCCAGTCCCCAGCTTGCTGCTTCCTGTTTGGTGCTGGAGCTGTTGATTGCTGACAATGTTAACGTCATTGAACTTCAGTATTTGCGTGAGCCAAGACTAAAAACGTAAGACAATATTAACATGTTTGATTTCATCTGAACTTCAAGAGGAGAACAGACCTAAGACAGATGGGCAGTTTTATCACTGTAGTGCTCCAAACAATTGAGAACATGGGAATGCGCACCAACAGAGGTAAAATTGCTTGAAAAATACTTTGGTGTAAGGCTGCAATAAGTAGAGTAAAAGAGTAAAATGAATGTGTAACAACAGCAATATTAGAAGTGGAAAGAGGTGTGGGGAAATGGGACACAGCTAAAGACTGTGCTCCATCTTAGAAGTGAAGAATGGGCTACATTTACTGCTATGCTGATAACCCTCCCTCAGGTGCTCTCAATCAGCTACTGCATGAAGTCAAATACCACCACAGCTCGAATTAAAGGTCTATAAACAATCATTCATGTTAATTATTCTGTCCTTTTATTTTGACAGCTGACAAATGAAAAGGGGTGGCTCGTCTCCCTTTTGAAACCTGAGCTACATATAAATACACAATTGATCCTTTTTAAGAAAGAGGAAGTTGTTTCTGGATGGTGCAAATCATGTATGCAAATGCTCTGCTTCATTTTGACAAGTTAACACAAAAAGACAAGCAATCAAATCTGCTGATTTAATATCTTCAAGGCAGTTATGGCTTCTTTTATTAAAATATTTTTGGGGGGTTTGCAGAGAAGAAGAAGGGAAAAAAATGGTAAGCAGGATGATCAACAGATTGTAAGACACGGTGATCTCCTGTCAAAGCGATACCAGCATACAAAATTAGTTGTGTCGTTGCCAGGCAACCATCTGACAGTTCTGCCCGGCATAGCACGAAGGCGAACGACCAAAAATGATCATCAGCCTTTGCAGAAAAACACACACCTGGTGTCATGTATTCCCATTTATCCACGCCTGCTGAATCCTCAAATAAGGATTTCTTTGAGGCAAAGTGACCACAGGACAACAGGGCTTTAAGTAAAGGAGCTATTTAGTCATTATCCTGTTAAATGAGACACAAAATGTGGTTGCTTATCTCTCTGTTGCTGCACTATTGTCCTGCCCTTTTGATAATTGAGTGGAACAGAGCGCCTTGTATCTGAGTGTCACGAAGAACTAAATGAGACCCCATCAAACGCCCACCTCATAGTAAACTCACACCAAGGTTAAAATTGATTGTCACTTTCAACACCTTGGTCACTATCAGGTTGTAAAACTGCTGCTTCCACATTAGTCCTGAATATGTCTCCTATCAAACAGAGAGCGAGCAGCAGCAGCAGCAGCAGCAGCAGCGGGGAGGCTGAGCTGCTACTGTAAACTCAGACCCACAACATGGTGACATTGACTACCTGAGCTCTTTCTTTGAGGTTGTATTTGGCTGGGGAAGTACGTGAGGCTGTAGCAAAGAACTTTAGTCTACTTGTGATGTAACTGTCAGTGAGCTGGCACCACTTCTGGAAGTTAAAAACAAGTAGTCCAAATCCACTTTCTCTTCTCCTGACTTACAAAAGACTTGACATTCAAGGAGACGCCAACTTGAGGACAAACAACGCAATCTTTCAGCAATTTCTTCATTTTAGATTTGTCACACTCACAAGCCCAACATGCTTCTCAGTGTGGGTGTGCTTGCTGTGGGGAATTCACATGTGTGCAAGGTCACTGACGTTAAAGTGCTGCTCAATGAAAAGAGCCTGTAGCCATAAAAACAGATATGATTCCCTTTTTGGGCTAATGTATTGCTGGCTTGCCCTTGTCTAAGGCTCATATAGCACGAGTTTTCCCTCATATGGATGTTAAACATTAGGAATGAGTCATTTGTCTCCCAGCTCATACTACAGTTAGTCACCCCCTCTTCTAATAGCAATCACACAGCGCAGTCATTTCTTTGAGGAGCAATGCACCAAACTGAAAGGAAGAAAACTGTTTTTCATAATGAGAACAATATGTTTGAGATTTCAGCAAAGGAAAACCCACCTGGCATTAACCCCACTACTGCACTGCATGCATTTGGTGTTGTTATATTTGAAAGTCATATTCTGAAACATACACAGAATGTCTTTTAAAGAACTGCTGATTGACGTAGGGGAGGAGAGGAAATGAGGATAGCATTCAGTTGCCTTCCATTATGTGCCACACACTCATACAGGCACTCTCACTTTGATGTGCAAGCACAGACAAGCTCTTCTATGCCAAAGCAGAGGACATGACAACATTAGTCATTGTGCTGCCTAAAGAGCCTAATGTGTCATTAAGGCACCAGAGGGACGCATAGGATTGAAGATGCTCACCGCCAAAAATAAAAAGGGGGCTTAACTTGAACCTTTTCCGAGGACACTTCAAATATATTCACATGATTTTTTGTATAACTGACAGCCTTAACTGAAATGCAAGAAAGAGAAAATGGTCAGGCTGCTCATGACACAAGCAAACTCTCATTAAAAAGACACACCGCTGAAACAAAATTGGTATTTTTTTTGGCATTTTCTGGAATCTGAAATCCAAGCTGTTTTATTTCTCCAAACTCTGAACTCTTTAATCTGACTTAAGGAGATTAAAACAGCACAGTGATGTCAGTCCACAGGGGAAAAAAAACCCATCACCTGTTATTCTGACCTCCTATCGCCAACCAAGTAGTAGTAATTGGTGAGCTTATTTTCTTATATCTAGCACAGCGCTGTGTATAATCTTGTATCATTAAGATCAATGCAGCATGCATGACAGTTACAGTAAGTCAAGAGGGCTGCTATTACTAAAAATATGCTGCCTCCTATACTGTAATTACTCTTCCACTTTGATATGTCAAAACTCCTTCAGCATGCCATAAAAAATGTATTGCTCATGTTGGGTTTCCTGCAAAACATAAAGCACCCAATTAAAAGCACTACGCATGAATCCCTCATCACAAATATTATATACAAGAAGTCCACGATGATGAATCATAGGTTAGTCAATGCGTCAGGCTCATATTCAGCCCGGGTCTGCCCAAACTGTGGTACTCTGATATGTGTGTGAGAGGGAAAGAAACAAAGTCAGGAAGACAAAGCGAGTCACGTTATTGAATTTGTGTGTCTATGGTGTTTATCTGGGAAACTATTTGACTTCCCTCCGTTCCCATCCAGGTGTGCCCCGTGTGTGCAGGCAATTCCGCTCTCAAATTCACAGCCATTAAAAGCTTGACAACACAGTTGCCTGTTGATTCAATTGTCTCCCATACAGAAACATTGATTGCTTAGTTTTTGACTGCCACATAATGGAATGTGCATGTTCGGTTTTGTCTGGTAAACACAAGTCCCTGTGGTGTTTTGCAGACAATGTTCCCAACTGTCCCCATCCATTATTTTCCACCCCCTGGTGTGCACTCATTCATTCTCAGTTGGGGAGAGGAAGATAGAGGAGGGTGCCTGAAAATAAGCATCTAGTGTGCGGGGTAATGGAGGCAGTAGCGTGTGGAGTTATTCTTGCCCGCTCAGGAGACGGCTGGTGGACGGTGCATGCTGGTGGAACGGCTGAGGGCCCTGAGCGTGCTCGCTCTCTCAGGCCTTCCCAAAGTAAGTTGTGTAATTCAGTGGTGCACTGCTGCGCAATCTGCTTCACTGCATTTCAGACCCTGTAATGGTAGAATAAGACATACAGTAGCAGCTGCATAATGTGCAGAAGAACATGGCGCTTGGCTTCAGGTATGTCGGTTCTCTATTTTATTTTGAAATGTAAAGTGAGGGCTAGGGCTCAAATTTAAAGGGGAACACCATCTAGATTGAGGATTCCAATATGTTATTTCCATGGCTGTGGAGAGTTGAATCGATATTTGTGAACATGAGCTACTCTCTCTCAGAGCCAGAAACCAGAGAGGTAAGTCTCAAGCTTGTGATGTCTTTGGATGTAAAATCTGGAGCTGCTGGAGCCTGGTTTTGTAGAAACAGAATATTTGTTGTTGATGATAATGTCAATGATGATTGTAGAGATGGAAGAGGGTTGTTGCAAAGAGATGGTCGTCTGTAGTTCAATGAATATTGATTAACAGAAGTCCGACGATATGGACGATAAAGGTGCTTAGAGTGTCTTGTGGAATATGAGTAAATGTCTGAGGAAGACCTTAAAGAGTTCTGATAAACGCTCAGCAGGTCATGAGTGAGATGTATAATTTTTATATGAATACACAAGTCTGGTGTGCGTGCACATTGGAAATTAATTATTTAATTAAGTTGATGTTTTCTAAAGAGAGAATGCAGATGATTCACATATTTTGAGCAAAGCTAGTCACTCTTAAAAAATGTCTTTGTAATGAGAAAGTCTTATTGTAGTGCTGTCAGTTATGAAACAGAAAATGTAGCAACAAAAAAACAAACATTTGAGTTTTAGCACTTTGAGTTGTTCATGTTTAGTGATATTCTCCGACTGTCTTAGACCACAGGAATGCCATGTTTATGTATGAATTTTGAAAATGGGCGTATTTCCTCTCCGCATTGTTTCAGTGACAGTAAATAAAAAGGTGTATTATATGTTTTTGTAGCTGAATGTTTTATAGTGGGTGGCATGGTGGTCAAGTGGTTAGCATTGTCGCCTCACAGCAACGGGGTTGGGGTGTTTGCATGTTCTCCTTGTGTCAGCATGGGCTTTCTCCAGGTACTCCGGCTTCCTCCCACAGTCCAAAGACACGTAGGTTAGGTTAAGTGGTGACTCTTAATTGCCCGTACATGTGAATGTGAGCGTGAGCGTCTGTCTCTTGTGTCAGCCCCGTGATAGTCCAATGACCTGGCCAGGGTTTCGCTCAATGTCAGCTGGGTTAGACTCCAGCACCCCAAGCAACAGGATAAGCAGTTACAAAAAAACGAATGACTGCTTTATAGCTGTGCTGGAAGACAATTTGTTTAACCTTGTAGTTTTTTGATTTCTTGATCCAGACTGTTGTCTATGTTTATTTTTATGGTATTTGTGAGCATTATGTGAATAAATGTCCAAAGCTTTTATTCCTGCTATCAACGAAAAGAACAGACTTAATGAAAATGCAGGCGATCAATATATTTCTGACGCATTAAAAGGAAAATGCGACTGCATTCAGTCTTTAATTGGACTAAATTCTGTTTTTATCGCCACGTCTCTGTACCTCCCTTGAAACTAATGCAATAAAAAAATGACAATAGCGAGAAAACGTTGAAACGGAGAGATGGCGAAAGAAGTGAGGAATGAATCCGGTAATTCATAGGCAATAACATGGCAAATCAAAGGAATGGGCAGATGAATCAGAGGGAAGAAAATAGAAGACAGGTGGGAGGAAAAACGGGGGTGGGGAGGTGTTGGGGGGGCATGAGGCATTCTGTCTCATTGTCTCCAAAGATCAATGTGTTAAATGACATCAATTCCGGCTCCTTGTCAATTCAATTAGGCAGGAGCGAGAGGTACAATTACTGTCCAATGTGGTTACACTGTCTGCAGCGGGCTTAAAGGAGAAGGCAAGCTGATAACGAGCGGGTGAGAAAGTGTTTGTGTATGTGCGAGCCCTGGGGTGGGGGTTGATAATAGTGGTAACATGTTGGTCGGGTTACCAGCTGATAATGGGTAGCTAGATCCTCATTAAGATAAGCTGTGCTCCCTCAGCTGTAGTGCCATAGATGGGCCAATTTGACTTGTTCTCATTAAGTGGAACTTAAAGAGGTGCAGCGGTGGCTATCAGCTAGTTTGATTACAGGATACTGAAAAAGAAAACACGCTACAATGCCTGCAGCTGGAAAAAATACTTCCAGATGAGTGGCTCCGATTAGAATTATTTCTTTTCCCCTTTGACTAAATGAGATGACAGAGCAACATGGTACAGAAATAGATGCCATATCATAATCTCATTACAGCCATTATAACCCTCTGGGAAAATAATAGATATACAGCTTGTGCACAATGCAATGCTGAAGCAAATAAGCACAGACATGTCATTTATGGAACGTGTTTTAGTGTTTCTAAGAGAAACAGGTTAGTTAGCTGAACATTGTTCTGAGGGGACCACATGTGGAAAGATTAGATGTCATTTTGTTTTCCCATCCATCTATTTTCTATACCTGCTGATGCTGTGCAGGGTTGTGAAGGGATAGAGCCCATCCCAGCTCACGTTGGGCGTACAGCCAGCCTGGACAGGTCGCCAGTTTATCACAGGGGTAACACATGAAGACAGACAGCCATTCGCAGTCACATTCACATCTACGGGCAATGTAGAGTCTCCAGTTCACTCTCTCACTCAGTGAGGGAGAAAACAGCAGGAGGAAACCTGAGACATGGAGACGACATGCAGACTGAGCCACTACTAGTAGCCCTTACTGCTTTTTCTATAATTTAATTTACTTATATATGATGTATCTGCTGAGCTGTACATCTGAAATCCTGTCCCAGAGAAGCTTTGAGCTTTGGGATTAACTAAATGACTAAATAACTAAAAGATATATAAGTATAATTTGGGCTCCCACCAATCACTGACATGAAAGAATAAAATGATTCTACTATAGTGGCCCCTAATAGCCGACCAAATGTTAGTCGACCTGAAAGGTCATTAATCGGCAAGATTTTATTGGTTGCTTAATCACAGAAAAACTGCAACATGAAACTCTATTAGGAGCTGCACCTTGTCAAAATAAATCAAATCTATATGACTGGACCATGTAGGAATTTAATTTGAAAGAACAGACACAGAAGAGTCCACATTCAGTCAGACAGGAGTCACGCTACAAACCAATCACAGCCAACAGATATCTTTCCCTTCTTCTTTAAATATTCAGTCTGATAAATACAGAAAAGTTGATCATGTTAGTGCAGGGCTACCCAGAGCTTTACATCTGTCTCACAGACGACAGGCCCACACACTTATAAACAGCGTCTGGAAGAAGATCAGCTCTGCACTTAGGATTTCAGGTAAATCGGCTATATGATGTTTGTTAACCTGCCGCGTTCTTGAAAGCTGGAACAAAAAAGGAACAAGAGTAGCAACCAGTGCCCTACTTGGGTTGTCCAGGTGGTCAACGGCGGCATGTGTACGGCCCATAATTTCCAGGGCTGGTACCTGCAGTTATTCCACAGGCTAGTTAATAACATGTCGGGCAGGAAATCCAAAGTGAGGGATCATTTTGAGAAGGTGAAGGACGAACCCAAGGTGATGTGTAAACTCGTCTTCATTGGTCGACTACAAACATGACGTATCATCTGAAACATGTCAGTAGCTACATGCCCATTAGGCACTTAATTACTGCTTTGCCGACAGCGTCATTAACAGGCGGCTCGCTCAGTGTGTGACGTGCACTTGTAGATAAAATATAGGCCTATATTAATGAAGGTTCATTAGTACGGTTTGTATTTCTCTGTAATGTAGCACAGTGTTAACAATGTTACAGATACTATTCTTTCTCACACCTTCAACTCAAACCATTGTGTTGCCCCGCCCAAAATATATCATTTAATAATTAAATTAATATTGTAAACATGCGGGCGACTAGTCAACTAATGGCCCTAAATGACGACTATTGGTTGACAAGGAAAATTCTTAGTCAGGGGCTGCACTAGATTCTACCCACCTATATGACTTGTCGCCATTTACAGTCGATGCTACATAAAAGTTTATCATATGAAAAGAAGTTGATAATAAAAAGGTTGATGCACTTGTTGCACCTTCACCTCCCTCGACCCAGATCACAAAACTGATTAGGCAGGAAAACAGCAGGGTTGCAGACATAGCTTGACCTTTACTTGTGTTACACTGCATGTAGGAGCTGCAGATTGGTGTGCAGCCTTGCACTGTACACAAGATTTTGGATGACATTGACCAGACACATTATTTTTACATCTCGCCTCAAGGGGATTTACGTGCTTCGGCTATTTTTGTAGCTGTCGAAAACTGTTTTTTGATTTTCATGCAGCTGTTTACAGTGAAATAACAAGGGAATGAAAAGTTAGTCTCTTCAGTCATGTGGAAAAATCTTGTTGTAGGCACTGATTAACAGATGAGACTCATACTGTTTATGTAATGTCTTCAAAGGCATGCATATAGGTCTGAACACCAGACTCTCTTTATTAATGAGGTTTAATGAAAGTGATAATGACCTAAGGCGGTGGCTCTCAATCCTTGTCCTTGGGACTCCTGGTGCACCACATGCAACTCATTATCCTTTATGTTTCACAAATTATACACATCAGTTACAATTCTGAGGAGGGCACGTAGAGTGCTCATCCAGCCTATTTCATTATGAACAAAGCAGACTTTTTTTAACAGGATTACCACAAATCATTGTTTTGTGTTTTTAACTGTTACAACAAAACAAACGGATTAAAACTACAGTAGGTAATCTATAAAAAAATATCTTTCACTGTCCTTGTATTGTGACAGTCGTACATGAGACAGATAATCTGCAAACATCAGGTTCCTATGACTCCTCCCCGTGCTCTTAATGAGATGTCAATGAAGCCATCTCGCCTGAATGAAAACAACCAATCAGAGCCAGGAGAAGTCACTAACACAGTGCCAATCAATGCTCATGCACATGCTGCTGCTAACACAACCCAGTCACATACCGAAGTCGTCGAATACCGGCGCTTGGGGAGTGACTTCCGACATCAGACACCTTTCACGTAATCATGATACGCGGCCAGTCACGGTTATTGTGTAATAGCGCCCAATGCCGTCAGGGGGAAACAAAGCGGCACAACAATGCAAGTTAAGGGGGCTGAAAAGAAGGGTGGTGGATAGGACTTTCACCCAGGAGGCTGGGGTCTGCTTCCCATGTGTAAAACCAAACCCTGTTCTTTTTTTTCCTAAACTCGACCATGTGCTTCTGTTGCCTAAACCTAACCACGTGTGCGTGTTGGCTAAACATAACCATGCATGTTTATTGTGGAAGGAAAAAAGTGCATTTATTTTGAATGCACTTTTTCTGAACTTGACACGGTGTCCAAGAATGTCAACAACCAACGTACCCTGTGTACCTCGCACGTCACATGTCGACATGGAAAGTCCATGACCAAACATTAACACATGAGAAGATAGGAGTGAGAGTGTGATGGCCAACAGTAGTGTACACTGTAAAGACACATAAACAGACTGATCATGGGAAGGCTTGCTTTCACTTTCACAGAAGCCGTCTTTTGTTTACTTGTCTTCACCATGTAAGGTTTCTTTGGCAGAGGAGGTGGTTCGTTGGTTGTTTCCAAAGCTCCTCCTGCAGCCATGTGCTCAGGATACTAAGCATGACTAATTGAGAGCATGTGTAGTGGAAGAGGGGGCTACACAGTGACTGCAACAGCAGTGACTGACACTGCGTTAGAGACTCCTCCTAGTTCTGCCTGGGTGTCTTTGATTATCCCTTTGAACTCTGCGATATAAATGGTCAGCTAATGGCCACATCGGTATACTTGCTTATTGTGATGTCACTTCTTGGAGCATCTTAAAATGCGTAATATCCCTAAAATATGTACAATGAAAGCTAAAGCAAAAGTATTCAAGTTTTGTTACATGTTTGTTCATCAAATTTTACAAAATAAAGACACAAGAAAATATTGATCCAAAAGATTTTTGAATGTTGAAATATAAAGATTTCTTTTCTTAACACTCCAGAAGTTATTTGAACTTTGTACATTATTTAGTTTTCAGGATATGCTCATTTTCATAAGCAGAGTGAAAGACATCCATTCATTCCTCTGACGCTGAAACATGTTTTCGCGCCATTTTGCACCTCATGTAACGTAGTGCAGTGAGGTCACTGATGTTGTTCAACATGAGGACACGGAAGAGAGAAGCCTTAGCTCTCTGCCGCAGACAGAATGAATGCTCTGTCTAGGTGGTTTTTATTTTAGATACATATAAACATTATTATAATGATTATGCAGACAATGATCTCCTGCAGTCATTTCAGGGAAATTCCTAATGCCAGGGCCACACTGCCAACGAAGTGCTGCGAAGCACAACGCACCAAAATTCTCGCGTCAGCCAGTTCACATCAGACGCACATTTCTCCATGCTGGTCGACAAGCGCTTCGAGGCTGTTCGCAGCGCCTCCGCGTCCGGTGTGGCCCTGGTGTAAGTAATTAGGGCAAAATACTTAAATTGCACCGCATTCACGTAAAGTAACATAAGATAATGACTTGATGACAGGGAAGACTTTTTACCTTTTTGCTGCAAAAAGTATGAATGCTCTCGCTATTATGGTTTTTATTTTAAATTGATATATATCCAGGATTATGCAAACAATGACCTCCCACAGCTATTACACGGAAATTCTGGTGTAATAACAGCAAAATACCACAGTGACACAGCAAGTAAGGTAAGGTAAGGTAAGGTAATATAAGGTCATGACATGACAGTGAGGACAGAAGCCTCAGCTTTCTGCTGCTAAAAAAAAGAAAAAAGAAGGCTTTAGCTATTATCTGTTATCTTATTCAAACAGGATCATGCTGACAATGATCCTATGGACCTCATGCGTTCCATTTTCCAAGGATTAATGATTTAATAAGGTGTATTTTATCATGCTATGTATAAGCAAACAATGTTCTATTCGGTCAATATTCTTTTAACTGACCATATACATTACAACAATTAATGTTAAATGAGTATTTCATAATTTATTAGAAATATTAAAAGCACCTGTATACGCACACACACACACACACACACACACACACACACACACACACACACACACACACACACACACAGTCTCAAACCTTAAATTCTGCAGTGGGAGAATGAATGAGTACCCAGAGCTCCTGTGTGGTGCCAACCCCGCATGTGCTGCTTATACGAGGGCTTCATGTCTCCTCTCCTCTCACATGGTTGCCCATGGTATCTGTGACGGTGCTGTTTGAGCCTGGCAGTCTCCTGTAAGTTAGAGTTAATGCAGCCGAGAACGGCGCTGCCCGAGGAGGAGCCGGAGTGCCTCCTGGCACAAGCTCTCTTATGTTTAATGGCTGATGCCGTTTGCTTACTCCTCTCATTACACTGGCTCATGTTTAGACTGAGGGCCTGTCACTGGCTATTAGCATCTGTGGTCAAGCAGGCTGTGGATGAGAGGAAGCATCTGGCTTATCATCAAGCACATCGTAAGTATGAAATGAGCAGTTTGTTTAGGATGGGGTAAACACAGAATGAAGGATTAACACACTTTGTGCATGGATACATGGTTAATTGGTTGACTGATGTAACACAATAACAACAATCCTCAGTCATAAAAATTAGGACTAAAGGATAAACTCGTGTACATACAGTATGGGGTTTTGGAGACTAAAGATTGAATGCATTAGAGCTGATAAGACAGGATAGTTTCCAAACCTGCCTTCTTTGGGGACATATTTGCATTCATATGAGATGACAGCAGTGGATGACAGGAGACATGAAGAGAGCAATGAGGATGACATGCAGCAAAAGTCCCAAACCAAAATCCAACTGGGAACACTGCAATGGTCCGCAGCTCAGACCACAAGGACACGGGGATGCCCATCAATCCTGCATATGTTAACATAACGTTAACATCAGACTCTGGCTGAAGGCTGGTGAATCTAAATTACCCAGCGGACCTTTATTTAGATATTTACTGATGGCTTCATGCAAACTGGACAAGATAGCTGTTTATATAACAGTGATAAGTGCACAAATAAAAATCTAACTGGACATAAATAAAGGGAAACAGCGAGAGCAGAGAGAGGAGGCACGAAACAGAAGCTGCAGCAGTGACAGAGGCAGTGGCAGGAACTGACAAAAAACAAACAGAAACAAAGACAGACGCAGAGCAAAGGACATCTAGCTGTGTGTCTTTCTTCTTACTGTGCCCTTTGTTTGATTGCCATAATCAGATCACTTTCAAGAAGTATATGATTTTATTTTTTTTAACTGGAATATCATAGGAACTTAGATTTTGGGGACAGCACATTAAGGATCCTATCTTACACCTGGTGCACAGTAGGGGTCAATCTGGATCGATATATTGATTAAATGATCAACAAGTCAATGTGTTCAAAGCAAAGAAAAAACATTGATCCATAGCTTTACCTTTAGAATACGCTTTTATTTTGAAAGTCTGTATCACTGTCAAACAGTGACAGGCAGCATGACATGGCAAGCAGACAAGAGAAAGACAAAGATGAATTTTCTTGGGAATAAATCAGCAGGAAATATTTTAGATTTCAGAGAAAAAAGGGAGCAACAGACAAACCACAAGGTATATGAAAGCAATATTGTTATGGGACAGAACATGATGTAATGTTACCTGCCTGGACGCATCCCACTCCGCTAACCTTTAACTGTGGCAAAATTCGTGCATGCAGGCTGGAATTCAACCGGGCTGTTCTGTCAAGAGATGCGGTGAGTTTAACCAATGGTGAGTACGAAAAATAATAATATACATCTGTGAGCAGATGAAACAAGGTCTGTGAGCCGCTAGGCTAGTTTACGCAATGTAAACATGCTTAAGCTAATAATGGGTCACTAGCAAAACAACAATTTTGTTGTCTTTGAACTCTGACAGTTATTACTGAGCTGAGTTTGATACTTTTGTCAAATTATATTGTAAATCAATCCATGTTTTATGGCTGTTGGGAGATGTTTGCCTGCAGGACTTTAAGTCAGATAGTCTTGAAGTTGAAGGCATATAATGTAATTTCATGCAGATCTGTGCAGACTCCTTAACTGCATCAGATCAAATTGTATTGTTGCAGACTTGATATCAGCAAATATTGTATCATTTTCATAAAAATCAATAAAATGTCATATCGTGATGAAACTGGTGATTTACACCCCTAGTGTACAGTACAGCTAAACTGTCATTGCTGGTTTTAGGCTGATGCAGTTGTCATTTCATGGCCAGTGCTCATGCTGTGAAAGTATGCACTCGTGCCTATCTGTTCAGCCATTGGTGTGAAAGTCTCAAAAGGAGGCGTGGTCAGGTGTATGGTTGGCCGATTGCTATGTTCAGGCAGCAGGAAGCAATTCAGCCAATTGCGCCAACCAAACTCTGGTCTAAAGTCAGAATGGCACAGTATTTTCTTGCTATTTAAAGGCCGCATTATTCTAATAGTCAGACACGCCTACAAAGGCGAGTTCACAACATGTGTCCAGTTGCAAACAGGGACATACGGATGGGTTGTGGGTGGGTGGAATAATATATCATTAGTGAGGAAAATATAAATTAGGAGCAGGAGGACCTGGCTCTTCAAGGCAATTGTGAGATGACACTCACGCCCAAAACACACCTGTGACTAATTACGGGACTAAATACAACCCCTCTGCCTCTTGTAAATTACTTTGCACCCAGATTATGCGTCGTTCAACTGTGAAAACTGGAGTTGAGTACACCTTAAATGCACTTACGCCATGCACTTTAGACCAGTGGTTCCCAACTGGTGGGTCCTAGTCCAAAAATGGATCCCAGGTCCATTCTGAATGGACCGCAAGTGACTTATAACGTGTCAAGTTTGTAAAAAGCACACTTTATTCTGAAGTACAGTGATTGTCTGGCACAGAGGCTTCATTTTAAAGTGCTGTTTCCTCCTGTCGAGTAAGTTATGGACGGATAGCTACTAACAGAGACAGCAAACTAGCTCCATAACATGGCAAATCACAAGTATGGTGGTAAATATATTCAACTGTGTGGACCTTGAAGTATTGACTAAGGAAAAATCTGGACCCTGTAGCTGGATCCAGCTGGGATTTGCTGCTTTAGATGATGCACTACAGATAGTTCAAATAGGGATCCAAATGTTACAGAGATGACTCAAAGTAATGTTGAATGTGAAGTCTGTAATTGAATAATCTGCTGTTTGAATTCTCAGACAGAAGCTGGTTCAAGAAAATTCAGACCTTCAACAGCCTTTTCACATAGAGGGAGGTTACAGACACCGTAAAGACTTTATTATCCATCTCCCTAAGTCAGAGTCAGTACAATGGCATCAGGAGGCTGTAAACTATCAAGCTCCATATTTCTGTTTTTACAGTAGGAGGAAGGTATCCCAAAACAGCCTGAAAAATAAAGGCATGCCAGCAACTGAGCGAACACAGACAGAAACTTAGAGGTAGCACTGGAATATAACAAGGATGTTTGAGGGCTCCACAACATACTCAAGGCATCCCTGGAAGATGTACCCAGTGTGTGTGAAGATACTGAACTCGTCTAAAAAATAAGGTTGGCCTACTTGAAAAGACACTTTCCTGCTGCACATTTGAGGCTGAGACGAAAGTCATCATGAGAGTAAGAATGGTTTGAAAATGCCAGCCTTGAATGTACGATGTGAAATATCTCGAAGGGGGAAAAAATTGGTTTGGTTTACTGATCCTCAGTCAGTTCATGCGTTCCTGAAAAATACCATCGTACACAGTTACATGCAACGGGACATCACGCAGCGATGCAGGGGTTTAAGAATAGCAGCAGGAAGAGAAAGGGAAGGGTTAAACATTAAGCGTGTTGGGCTGTAAGCCAAGGTTTTAGGTGCATAGTTTCAGGAGAATAAGAAAAGGAGTGAGGGGAAATGTCTGGTTATCAGACAGAAAGAGAGAGAGCAGGGGATAAAAAAGTCTAGTCCTGCAGCAGCAGTATGGGGAGCTAGAGCAATGCTGCCTGCAGCCTCCCTGAACTGAATAGCAAGTAGTTTGCGAGGGAGGGACTGAAGGAAGGGCAGCAGGAGAGGAGAGAATCAAGGGAGGGAGAGGCTGAGAATAGGTTAGAGAGGGTGAGAAAATAAGAGAGTGGTGTGATATCTGTGAGAGCAGAACGGTGGTGAAGAGAAAAAAAGCGAGTCAATGGGGTGAGAAGAAGGTTTGAGTATCATTGATGTACTTTTGTTTCACCGCAGAGCTTTAAAAAAAGTCAATTTATCATACACACAAACAAACACACTTGCCTACACATGCAAACATGACGTGGCTTTCTGTGGGTACGTGTGCTTGTTTTTTTGAAAACGAGCGTAGCTTCAACGCAAGTCAAATGCAACAGATCGGCTAGAACACCTGAAACAGGGACTAGGTCAATCCAATTCAAGGACCTGTTCTTAATACCAGGAGACATAATCCCATTTCATCATCATTTTCTCTTCCCTGCATTGCATCATCCTCTGACGCTCAGTAGAGGATCAGACCAAACAATGACGTGTTACGAATTATGGGATTTCCGTGAAGGAGAAAATTGACACACAATAGATATTAGTGTTGACTGCGAGGGTCGAATACTCACGTACTTTGCTATTAAAAGGATGTCTGCTCCAGATTCCCTCAACTATGTATATCCTCACAGTGTCTAACCCATATCTGCTTATAACACTGATTACTGACTGCGCCTGTCAAGTCGATACAGATGTATGTCAAATTTTATGCTCTATGACAGCATACCTGTAAGAGTTACAAGAAAGATATATCACCTAATAAAATACTTCCACAAGCATTCATGTGGCATACAGCGGTGTAAGAAAAGACAGGTGTGAATGCACCCAATGTGTCTTGAGATCTCATCACTCAGACCACATTCAGAGGGGATCTGCACCGAATGGCCATATTTTTTTTAGTTGCGTGTACACTAATGTGACCTGGGCCACACTGACGGACCGCCTACTCAGCTGACATCCCTCTCGACTCCCCCCCGGTAAGCAAACTTGCAGCACTGAAGGAAGGTCTCCAGAGCCACTCTCCTCCCGGCTGGTGAACAGTTAGTTCAACGTGTACCCGGTTAGCATGAGCTAATACAGCAACAGCAGTTAAACCAGGGGTGGACAAATTTTTGGCTGTGGGCCATTTATTGAAAAAATATACGGAGTCATGGGCCAAAAAATAGCAAATGCATAGATTGCAAACAGTTACACAGCAAGAAGGTCAGTGTTCCGAGACCAGAAATGCCCATTTGCCATAGAAAATCCAATTTCTATCTATCAAAGTTACTACAACAGTTTAACACTTGGCATTAACGTAGCTTACTGCCTCGCCCACATATAACAAATCTTTCCTTTTTTAGGTCCTTCACCATGTTTACTGCGGGAAATGTTTTTATTGACAGGTAATCAATCATTGTGGGTGAAGTAGCAATATGTTGTGTTCAAGTTCAGAATTGCAACAGCAGGTTGGCAGCTTGCCAATAGTTGTTCAAGATGAAAGCAACATTGTGTTTAAACTAGACTGTGCAATGTACATGCAGTGCAATTTATTATAAATATGTTCCAGCCGCGGCGGAACAGTGGTTAGCATTGTTGTCCAGCTTCCTCCCACATTCTGAAGACATGCAGGTTAATTGGTGCCTCTTAATAGTCTGTAGGTGTGAATGTGAGCGCGAGTGGTTGTCTGTCTCTATGTGTCAGCCCTGTATCTGACGGACTGCTCAGGGTGCACCTTGCCCTTCGCCCATTGTCAGCTGAGATAGGTTCTAGCACACCCGCGACCCCTTCCGAAAATGAATGAATGAATGAATGTTCCAGCCATTTACAAATTATTCTCAAAAATTCACCATGGGCTATTTAGAGTAATAACATTAGCCGTTTGATGCTAACAGTTAGCCCTGTCACTGTGTGTGCGTGTCGGTGGAGTCTCACCAACTGTCTCCTGAAGGGACAGCGGGGGTGTGCTTGTCTCATGATAAATGAGGAAGAAAGAGAGTGAGAGTGGCAAGAAGTGGGTTAGGTGATCAATGTGCACTACAATGAAATAAAATGTTCCCTGTTTTGAATATTAACGACTGTAAGTGTGCATAAAGCATGACAAACCTCCCACTAGAGAGATCTCATCACAAGTGGTCACTGGAGGTGAGAGCAGACAGACTTTGAGCTGATCATCCAAGATGCATGTTAATACCAGGTGCAAAAAGGCTTTATGTAAAAGTATGAACGGTGAAAATGTGCAGAGGCAGACTAAGAAGGGAGCAGACTGACTTGTCGTGTCTAGACATTATCCACCTTTACAATTGCCTCAGACTCCATCCCTGCCTGCCTGATTGCCTCAAAACCACCCCTCTCTATGTGACCTCTTAACTTCACTGTGTACAAGTGAAGTTACAAGGTGGCTCTAGAAACCTGAAATGACTGACGAGAAAACAAGTTCTTCAGACGGTGACACACTTTGGTCAAATTCTATCACACACAGAGGTTCCACCTAGTTCACTGCGCAGGCACAGACAAATGAATAGTTTCAAATTATATCAATCATGTGAACATTCACTGGAGCTACCAGCCCATTGCTATCAATGTGAAGGTGGTGGTTGCCAGGGATAGTGAGGGCTATAAAGAATGATATGCATGTTTTTGTAAACCGGGATAATGATGACTCAAGCCGCTCTTCTGGGTGGGTTGCTGTGTGTAGGTAGCACTAATCAGGGATTAGGGTGGTTTAGGGAAAGGAAGAAAAATGGCCTTAAGTCTGACAGCAAAATGTAGCCAGCACTGGATCAAATAAAAACATGTTAATGATAGCATGATAACGCTAGCATACCTACTGCCTGTTGTGACTGAGCCCACCGTAGAGACAGACGCTGTGCTCACAAACAACACAGATATACTGTACGGAGCTAGACAACAGTGTGTTCACTTGCTGTAATGATCCAGGGAGCAACGACTTCAAAGACTGCTGGAGCTGGCTGAACTGGTGAAATGATTATGTCTCCCACTATCCTTTCATGTGGGCTTTATCAGTCCAGCCACGCAGCGGCACAAGCCACTAACGGAGTCGTTGCTGCTATTAGTTACGAGGAATAAGGAACAGTAAAGCCACAGAATATCTGGACATGATGTAAGTGCACTGCGTGAGGATGGATTAGGGGATAGGACTTACTGTCATGGTGGGTGTTTGGGGATTGATGTCTTTTCAAAGGACATCTATTCTCTTCCTTAAGCTGACTTATAAAATGTATTCCTACAATGGTCACTGCTGTTTGAGTCCAAGCAGTATTTTCAGGAAATGACATGTAGACATCACCCTTGAAAATATTGGCTGTCATTCATCAAACCGTCTTGGAAACAGCACAGATTCAAGCACTAGGAGAGACATATGAACCTCTCTACGTCTGATTTATTAAACTGTCGCACAGCATCTAAATGAGCACTGATTTGATCACAGACTGATAAATTGATTCAGTTGTGGAAACAAGGACATGCTGCACCAGTTCCTTATTTACATACCACAGACCCTAATTTATGTGTTTGGCAAATCTTGGCCTATTAGAAGGGATGCTTGGTGCTGCAAAATGTTCATAGGCTACATGACAACGAGGAAACAGCAAAAGATCTGCTATGGTTATTGAAATTCACCAGAGACATTTGTCATTAGTTTGGCTCCATAATCATAGAGAAAGTGAGCATCTCTGTATCTGGGATATGTTTCTTTAATGAAGAGTTGAATTGCTGTTCAGTTGCTAAGTAATATGTTTCAAGACCTATACAAAAAAAAACAACCTTTATGTGCTATGAATTCAAGAGACTGTCATCCCCTAAAATATGACCAGAGATGTCGTACTTTTTCAAGTAGAAATTACGACTCATGTTTTTGTTTTTTGTTAGACGGTGCCCCCTAATGGCCATGGCGAACATTTTGGGAGCACAGGAGGAAATCAGGCAGCGAAGCACAAGGTGGGATTCATACTTCCGCATCCAGTCAACGCTGTACCTATGGCGCAGAAATGTAACTCCATGTCACGTCGACGCAGACCTCCTGCCATTTTTGTAAGCTGAAACCATTTCCCTCAGTGGAAACGAAGCTTTTATTTACTTTCACAAATATGAAACAATAAATTATGAGGACAAACTTTACAGCAGCTAACAGAAACCCCAACGCCAATAAGTGTTTTGGAGGTGTAACTGCAGAGTGACACAGACACACCATGCATAAGTATAAATGCTCATAATAGCTTAGGTCACATGCATCGGCTACGGTGTAGGCTCTGCATGGAGCTGATGCACAAGTATAAACCTCGCTTAGAGTGATAAAGTCTGCTTAGATCGAGGAAAAAATAATTGTTCTCAAACCATGTTCTTTTTTCTAATCCGAATAAAGACATTTTGTTGCCTTAACCTACCTATACAGTTTTAGCGCAACTGTGACAGTTTCACAATGTTAACAACATGACAGCAAATGGTCATATACAAGCCATTTTGTCCTGCTACGGATAGCGTCGCTAATTGAGGATATGCTCCTGCTGGTTGTGTCCAGACAGCCCTGTCTCCTGGAATTTATGTGTATAAACAAAATATATTTGAGGGAAATGTAATGTTGACCACATTACATATTCTTTTAACATAATGAGGAAATGTTGCTAATCAACAAACCTGGCAAGTTAAGAAAATGTTGATACTGAATGTATCAGCAAAAATGGGTGTACGCAGTCAGATAAACAGTCTGTGCAATAGGTCAATAGTACCCTGAACGTCTGAAATACCTCTGTGAAGGCCTTTGTATATTAATCTATGTTTGTAATGAGGTTAGCATTGGCAGTTTGAGGTGTTGTTAGGATTGCATTACATTGTAAAGGTGTTCACATCACTGCGTAAGTATATGGTCCTTGAAAGCCTTTGAAAATAGTGTCAGTGTTCTCAAAGCAAAGACGGAGGATCTGAGAAATAATGAAACTGAGAGTTACTGAATGCCAAAAGAACATAAATATATATTTTTATCATAAGTAAATGTGAGATTTTCCATTTAGAAAAGTAAATCTACAAATAACGGCAAATACAATTGAAGCCAGAAGGACATGTGCACAATTTTTTTATAGACTTCTAATGAAAATGAAGCGACATGTTTGGCAAACCTTGGCCATTGTAATACCACTATTGCTCTGGCAATAACAGTTAGGTTGGTGCGTGAGCAGCATAGCAGGAACTTGTAGGCATCACAAGGAGGGTGAAGTGTGCCCCTGGGCTGGCCAGCCTTATTTTCAATGCTGTGACAGGGTCAGGTCTCTGCTGAGGGTTATTGTCTTAATTATGCATGGCCCATCTGGTCGACAAGGCTCTGGTGCAGGTGGGCAGCTGCACCAGACAGTAGCTGATAGAAGAATGACATGATGAATAATGTCGATTCCTAGTGCCTGTTCTTAGCAACTTAAATAGACTGATGCCGATAGATGATGTAGCGACTGCTTTGTCACTCAGGTTAAAAAGACTGAAAGTGTAAAGCAACCTCTGAAGAATGCACATAACGAATGTGTCCATATAGCCGGACAGAACATTGATATAGTGCAGTTTTGGAGAAAAAAAATACAGATAATGTTCAGTTATGGTTTTGGTATTTCATCAAGGTCGGTATGACATCATACAGTAGCTGCAGAATAAAACCCCAGCCCTGAATTGAAGGCTCCTCAGCTACATATAATTTCCAACCAGACACCACCCACAGTCTTGGGGGCTCTGCAGTTTGTCAACAAGTTCATGACTTTGTAAACAAAGGGTGATTTTGAGTGGGCTCTAGATTTCTAGGTTTGAAATTACTGGGGTGGAGAGAGTAAATCATGCAAAAACATTTCTAAGCAGTTATACACTGAGGAAAATACACACAGAGACACACACGAGCACAAAGACGGCAGAGAGGAAGTGAGGCTGAGAATTTTTCTCTTGTCAGAGGATTTAGCTGCCATTGTCTGCTGCCAGGGACAGTACTCTGCATTTTAATCAAGGGTGCAGTTCTGAATCCAGTGGCCTTATGATGTGATAACAATTGTAGTTTTTTTTTTTTTTATACTTCTACTGTGCAGAGCTCGGGATGCGTCATCGTGTACTATCACATCGCACAGATCTGCCATACTTACTGGGACCTAGTAATCTGTACATTGCGTCTGTGCCCATAAACAGTATGTCATGATATGAATCACATGACGCTTGTATGGGCTCATTTATACTAAGGCTTATTTTGGGTGCAGCTTCAGCCAGTGCAGAGCTGAAGAAGGTGGCTGGTTTAATGTGATGGTTACAGTAAATTGGAGACAGTGTGGGACACTAACAGGTGGCACTTTCTCCACGACCCCCAGGAGGCAGAGCAGGGTATAAACACTTTTTTTATTCACAGTGCACAGTTTTCAAATCATTACCGCTGAATTCATCTTGTGGATTTAAATTCATAGTGAAGATTCTTGTTAACATTTATGGTGAGAACTTTCTGTTTTATATATGTGCAATTATTTCCTATCATTTACCTGGTAATTTTTTGACATATCTGTTTAATGTTGCTATCTAACAAAGTGCTCTGTAAATTAAGATCATTGCTATTATTGACATTATTATTAATGTTGACTGTGCAGCATGTAAGGATATAATTGGGGGATTGCCAGGGGGGATGAAGAAATAAATAATGCCAACATCTATTTAGGTTGATTGGCTGTAATAAAACACAACACAAATGTTAACAGAAACAGTCGGAGTCTCTCGAAACTTGGCTTACCTGCCAAGACAAAGCAGATAAGCACTTCAATTACGTGTAAGGCGACTGCCTCTTTTATTTAACCTTGTTTTATTTATTATTTAGTTACCCTTTACCCCATATGGTGTATATTATTATTTTCCCTTGACTAAACAAGGTCAGGGTGGGGTCAATTCATAAGCCCTCCTTGGGTTTCCGACCTCACCTGCACATTCTCTAACCCACTCTCTATATAGAGTGATTTGTTCTGAATCTATAATTTGCTTCTTTTTTATGTACAAATAAATAAAGAAACAAACAATGTATTTTCTACTGTGTCCAGTAGCTTTCTAGATGGCATTAAGCAGTACAATGTCATCACTGCTCTGGACATGGATGCCATGATGAGTACGATCTACCCTGCATGGTTGAACAACCCGGTGAAGTTCGATAAGTCTCATGCCGTCAGCAACACCCTGGATACTGAGATCATCCCAAAGTCTGATCATAAGGAGAAGACTCACATCCTTATTGTGGAGGCTTTCTCCTTTACACCTATGAACCTTTGATTGAACATGCTCAACCAACGTTACTTTATGTCCATGCCATACCAAGAATGCAAAAAAAGGAGGTGTTTTGGGAACTACATGGTGCCAGACCCCCTGGCTTCCTCGACGGCCATGCCTGGCCCATGTATTTGAAACACAAGAAGATCAGTGTCTAGTTTGAGACACTTTAGACAATGTATCATCATACAATGGTTTGTATGATAGATTGTCTGAACAAATCTTCTCCGGATCATCCTCAAATTATCCAAAATGCTGCTGCTAGGCTCTTAACCAGGTCCAGCAGGTCAACCCGCATCACTCCCATTTAAGTTTCTTTACACTGGATCCCCATCAGGTTCAGGATTTACTTTGAGATACTTTTTTTAACGTAAAGAGCCCTGCACAGTCAGGCGCCTGAATACATCATTGATCTCCTACATCTGTATAGAGGCTGTCCCCAGCTCCAGACTGAAAACAAAGGGTGATTGTGCCCTTGTAGTAGTGGCTCCAACACTATGAAGCTCTCTTCCACTAGGTTTACTGTCACCTAAGAAACCTTAAAAAAACAACAACAACTGAAGACCAGTCTTTTCAAGATGGCCTTTGTCCCATCCTTAAATTATCTAGTGTTTGTTCCCTGGTGTGTTTCTTTTTGGCTCCTCGGTAGCCTGTGCTTGCTTTTTGTTTTACTCTCTTTTTGCCGCTTTGTTTTAATTGTTTTTATTGTTGCACGTTTCATTGTTTGATTGCATTTTGAGAAACATTTTGTGAATTTCATTTCTGCGAAAGGTGCTAAATCAAATCCATTTTCTTTTTCCTCTCCTTCTTCTTATTATTAGTATTAATAAAAGAACACTCCCCAACAGTCTCTTGGGAAAAGTCCTGCATTTTTTGACCATCATCAGCACACTGCTCATGTGATCGCAGTCTTCCAACATACATGGGTCATACACAAATCACTGGCTAATGATGACATGAGGTATGTACGAATTTTGGTACATTAATTTTCGTATGCTTCTGTTGACATCCGTCTTCAAACTACTGCATGCTAACTTTATCATCCTCCCTTGTTTCTTGCAATTTTAACAGTAATGTTGCTCCATCCTTTTGTCAGCCCTGTCCCAGGTTGTATACTATGCATATTTGCAGACAGAAATTTATTGCGAACTGTATCCAAAAACAGCCCTGGTGTCATTTGCTCCATATGTAAACAAACACCAGCTGCCAACTGCTATGACACACTAGGCACTGAAATATCCTCAGGGCATCACACTGGGATGTAAATTCCAAAGCTCAATTCCAACTTGGCAGCAAAACAATCTGCAAAGTGTATGTGCACTACATATTTCTTTGTTTTTCATTAATACTGTGACCTGTAAATGAAAAGCTTTAAAAACAAAACATACGCGGAAACTTCTTCTGCACAGTGGCTCAGTGGAGTCAGGATGTCCTCCATTTATTCACATAAGGCTTCGTAAAGGTAGCCTAGTTTCATCACACACCAATGGACACATGCACATTAGGTAACAGGAATTATCCTTTTCATTGCCCTTGACCAAGGCACTGGCCTCAGGACTGGAGCTGAGCACCCCATGGGGATTAATAAAGTACAACTTTAACAACCCCCTCAAGTCATTATAAAGAGGTGTTGAGGGGATTCCCTCTGTGAACAAAAAGGACATCCCTCTTTTGTGCTGAGTTCTAGCTGTGCCAGATATGTGCACGCCGCGCTGAGATAAAGAGAAAAGATAGTTGTGTTCTACATTTGTAACAGACTTAAAATAACATTTGCGATAAATTATTCACGGGCCCTAAAAGCTTGGCATCTACTGTGTTACGGCACAGTTTTTGTGGCGTCCTGTTACCGTGTGCAGACGTGACAAATTGATCTGAGAGACAATTACATTAGATGCTACCTGGACTGAATGCAGCCCACAGGCAACAATTAGCAGCAGCGTGGCACAGCCTTACATTTTCCTTTAGTTTCCACTTACTTGAGCATTTATTTCCCTTTCGCTGGAAGGTTTATGAATGATTTTGCTTTCATATGTGGTGTAAATGTTTAGTCTTTTTTTTTTTTTTTTTACAGTGGAGTAAAGAATGAGGTCATTACATTGTCTGTGTTGGCAGGAAATACCAAGTAACATAACATACTGGTGTAACATGGAAGCATATGCATGTGCACCCAGCCACACAAACACAAGTACTCTCACATTCTTGACTGCCAGATCACAGTGATTAACCACTAATGTCAGTGTTATTTCATCAAGTGCTATAGACGTTAAACTAACAACTGATTCCCACTTAAGTAGAGTCTTTCTCCAATGTGACCCTGGTGTCTTTCTATGCAGCATGTGGTAAAGCAAAGCTTCAAAGCATTAAAGGAAACAGCTGCATTATTTCATATTTATCATTATAATGAAACATTTCCCTCAAGAGACTTACACAAGCAATTAAATTATCCGACAAAATATTGTCTGTGTAGCCAGAGCCTGATATTCCTCAGCGTATGCCTCTGTGCCACCGAACTGTCACCCAGAAGCCATTAAAAACACATGAAAGAGCCATACTGTTACACCGGGTGACACATTCCTTCAACACAACAAGCGTGTTTTACTCTGAAACAACTCAGACTGCATTTTCGATCTCTGAGTGCAGCTCCTCGTCGGGCAGACACCGTGCTCAGGGCACATGGTTCTGTGTTTACACTGCTTTGCTAGTTTGACGAGCTGGGAGGAATAACACCTTACCGGTACAAAAGAGTACCCCGCACCTCAAGCCTTTGGAAGAGAAACGTCTGAGGATGTTTATCAGATGTGTTTGTGTGTATGAAGAGAGGATAAGGCATTCTGTGGTTTCTCATAATATTTGTAGAGAAATCTCATTTATAAACACTGTGCACACATTCTCCATGCAAGAGCTGGGATTCAAAAAAGTCAAGGCGATGTGACAATTTGCTGGTGACCTTCCCACATGTTTTTTTTTTTGACATGCTGAGACCCTAATGGTAAAGCAATGAATCATAATGAGAGGTAACAACAGTATTTTCAATCAAATCTTCACATCCTACATCTCTTTTTCACAGACTTCTAATCATAAAGGTGAAGAGAGATATACCAGTCTGAACTGGTTATATTTTGCTTTACGCTAAATGCCAGTTTGCCAAGAAGCCTTTTCTGATTTAACTTCAATCACAAGCTCATATGTTTGTCATAATGAACCGCTATGAATTCTAGACAACTAAAACTGCAGACAATCTGACATGGAAATAAAGGGCACAGGTGTAACTAACATAAATGTTGGTAAGCCGTAACTGTGTGACAGCGAGCCAGCATGCACGATAACAGGGCCCCTAAAACTGAGGCCGCTAAATGGAATTCTGCCATCATTAAATTAATTATTTCCACCTGTGCTTTTCCTTCTGTGACACGTCAAAAATGTCTGCAGTGAAAAAGGCCGATAATGGGGCATGATGATGATATCATACATGGTGGCTGCTTTCCTGGTGTGAGTGGCATCGTACATCATCTGACATGTCATTGTGTAAAATGAGAAAACCACTATTAAGACTGGCACGGCCTATGACAGTGCATTACATTTGGTGGAAAGGAAAAAAACAAACAAACTCATGATATGCCAAAATTAGATCTCTTTTTTAATTAATCTGATAACATTAATTAGAATTTCTTGCAGCATTTCAATTTCCTACATATTTCATTGTTTAAGTATAACCCTCTAACACCCAAGCATTTATATTACTGATGTAGATGTTTTAAGAATGTTTTTTTTTTAATGTTTTGGAGGATTTGGTGAAAATGTTGCAAAGGTATTTAGTATGAAAAAAATATGAATCTTAGAAATAAATTTCATTGGCATTATTTGCACCCTCAAATGCAGTGTTTTTTAAAGTAGATGTGCAGCAGGCACGCTCAAACAGCGTTGCTAGAGTGACACTGTGCCTGTCTTTCAGGGTGCGATGGCTGCGCCCTGAGATAACCCACGTTCAACTTTTGCAATACAGCAGCGCACACCGCATGTCATGTGATGAGGAACAACCAATCACAGCCGAGAGGCATCTTTCCCTTCTTCTTTAAATATCAGTCTGTGATAAACATGGAAAAGTTGATCATGTTAGTGCAGGGCTACCCAGAGCTTTACATCTGTCCCACGCACGATAGGCCTACACACTTTTAAACAGCTCCTGGAAGAAGATCAGCTCTGCACTCAGGATTTCAGGTAAACAGACTTACGCTACAGTGCTTGTTAAAGTTGCTTAGCAACCTCAGACGCGACTTGCCGTCACGCTCTTGGAAGCTGGCACGAAATAAGCCACAAGAGTAGCGCCAAACACCTGACCTTGCATTTTCCAGGCAGTTAAAGACATGGCATATGTACAGCACAATGAAAAAGCAAAATAATTTGACTATCAAATTGTAATCCATGCAATACTGCATTTCCAAACTACTAAAAGACTGTAAGGAAATGACTTGTTAGTGGAACTTTTTTGACCTCACATAATTGGATTTTTATCATATCAGTCTATAACTTGAGTCATGACTCAGTGATGGGACCTTCTGTGTGAATCAGTGATGACCATTCAAGTCAGTGTTGCGTTCTTGCAACATTCAAACAAATCTTTCCAAAGCATGTGTATTTCACTTTTTATTTTAGCTATAAAAGTTTTCTTTTTCTATGCATCTTAAGAATAAAGGAGAACAAATGTTACAGGTCAAATACTTACTTGGAAAATTGCTGAAATTGGTCAAACAGAGAGAGCTGTGTTGTTTGACCTTGGAATATGGCGTGTCTTACGTCTCACCGTATCACTATATTCCTGCCAATAATATTATAATGACACAGTTTGGAGTATGGGAAGCTGGGATATGTAGTGTCAGTCGACTTTCTGTGAGGAATGGGTACTAGTTTAAATAGGTGTTGCAATTGCAGGCCTCCACGGGTGATTGAAATCTGGCACTGGTAGGTTGCATAGTGTTTTTACAACAAACAGGTCCAACCATTTAAATTAATGTGGCAGTGACACACCAATGATTATTATGTCTTCAGTGCTTTATGACGTCTCCTAATTTATGAAACCAAGGGGAAAATAAAGTCATGTGAAATTAGGTGGAGCCATCATGGGCCAAATTTAAAAAATTATGATGCAACTTGTGTTTTATAGTACAACAGTTGTGGGATAATTATGAGGTCATAATTGAGACAACTGTTTATAATTAACAGATGCTCAGAAATACATATGAGACATATGTAACAACATGGCTTACTTACTAGTTATCATTTTCTAAAAGCGATGAGCAGTCATACTGTACGTCTTATATCTGCCTTATGTCTGTCTGAAATACATGTATATGTTGTCTGTTTTTAGGTCAGTCTAACATGTGAAATGATAAATGTGTCATTATGTTCACTCCAAAGTCAGATGACATATTAGGGAGAGCTGGGTCGCCCCCCGCAGCGTATGTAATGAATCTCACTGTCATCCTGTTTTTCGGACATTGTGCTACTAATTATGACTATCAAGGTGAGACATCATAAAAAGAGAAAAAGAGCTCCAGTGTACACCACCGCCTGTTGAATATTAATTACCCATCACATCGTACACTGAATCTGTGAAGAAAAGTTTGTGTTTCTCGAATGCCTCCACAGTCAACAAAGGATCCAATAAGGGTTAGTTTGGATTAGCCAAAGTCACACAATAACACGAAAGAACTGTTGAGGCACAACACCACACAAATTGTGTGAAAGTTTGTAAACCGATGTCTATATACAGTTTTGCTGTTGTTAATCAATTCATGAAGAAATTTTCTCTGTTTTTGGACAACACATTCTCACTATAACCTCGTTACATATCGACATTTGATCATGGACCCTCTACATCCACAAACAACGTGCAAGGTACCCTGGGTGTGATGGTTTTTGATGTTCTAGGACGTCATGTCAAGTTCTGCCTGTTACATGCATTGTCTTCTTTCAAAATACACGTACATTTTCACAGGAAATTTACCATTTACATACAGTCCCTTTCAAAATTATGGCATTATGTTGGTACAACACTGCAAATTTGACTTTTTTTCCTTCAACAACAAAAACACGTGGTTAGGTTTAGGGAAAAAGAACAGGGTTTGGCTTTATAATCTTACGGGACACAAACACCGCTCTCCCAGTTGAAAGCTGGTGTTTGTTGAACCCATCCACCACCACTCCTGCCTGCCTAACTCACACTTTCGCTGCCTTAAGTTAAGTTCTTGTCCCGCCACGTTTCCCCCTGATGCTGCAGAGCACCATTAAACTATCATGCCAACATGAAAGGACGGCTTTTTCGACGACTTCAGAGTGAGATCAAGCTGGGTTAGTGGCCCTTGGTGACAGATATCTGTGCACAGACACACCATTTGGCAGGAGTATGAGACGAAATGGAAGGTAGCATTTTTCGACACACAAAAGCACACGGTTAGTTTTTGGAAGAAACAGCAGGGTTTGGCTTTATAATCTTACCATACCACTCTCCTAAGTGAAAGTTGGTGTTTGTTGGACCCATCCACCACCCTTCCTGCCCACCCTTGCCTTAACTTTCATTCTTGTCCCGCCATGTTCCCCCCTGACACTGCCAGCCACCGTTTAACTATAACCGCAAAGGGGTGTGTATCATGCCAACGTTAAAGGAGAGGTTTTTTTTGTTTGTTTGTGTCTGATGCCGGAAGTCACTGCCTGAGTGCCAGATTTCAATGACTCTGGAGTGGGACCAAGTTGTTTTGGATCTGTCTTTCAATAGAGGCATGCAAGAAAAAGTTATCTTCAAGAATTCAGCGTAACATGGGGTAACTAACCGATACAGAAATGGTCATTTGGGGCAATGAAGGTTTTTTTTTTTTTGTTTTAAATTTTTCAAAATCCCTTTTGAACAGCTGCTGGAATAAGCCTGGGCATTTTCTGCATGGTAATACATGTATATATCTTACCTCACAGGGAGAGTAATAGCAAGCACATTTACATAAAAATCACTAGTTGATCAAAATCAGGAGGCCATTTTACATACAGTACTATTTATGGCTGATTGAAAGAGTGTTGCAGACTTGTGTGCAGAATTACTGGCTGAATCCAGCCATTAAAGAGAAAGCAATGAAGCCTGAAGGAAAGCAAAAACAGTTTCTTGGACATAATCACTAACAGAGTTTTTGTTGTGTGTGTAACACAGTTCAACTCATTTCAGTTCAAGGTTCAGGGACATAATACATCACATGTGAAACACAAGGCCCTTCTTATAATACATGGTTCACCTGTCCTTTGCACTGCCTCTCTCTGATAGAGTTTTATTCAGAGCTCTAAGCTCGGGTTCTTACCTTACCTTGCAGTAAGGACACTAAGGATAATGGCACAAGTAATTTTCAGTCCAAATTTACAAGTGTTTCAGCCTTTTGCATCAGAGACTCCTCCGCTCGCTGCATTCTGCCCTGCTTCATCCCAACATGAGAGAGGCTAGTGGACACATGAAGGATGTAGAGGCTTGTTTGGCTCTGGATGAGGCAATAGGCCAGGGTAGTCAGGGCTATCAAAAGTGGGGGCATGCTGCTCCAGAGAGCTGGGTTTTGAAAATGGGCTTGGTGGCTCTCAGTGGGATTTCTGCGTCATCTGACAGCAGAACAAAGTTCCTTTGGCAGACAGAGCCGAGTCACAGGCGCTGCTTGATGCAGCCTCTGAAGCCAAAACATTAGAGCCAGAACACAAATGCATAAAGAAACGCACTAAGAAAAAAATGTTAAAACACGTAATTCAATTAAATACTGTTTATGGAAAACCCCCACACAACAGCCCGCCAGATCTGGGCTGGAAAACTGGCTGTGGCAGGTAGCTACCAGCCGTGGTGGCGGGTGAAGAATTCTGATCTTGTTTCTGTATAAAAGCATGTCTAACACTGAGTGTGACTGCTGTCTGTAGTGACATGGCAAAAATCACTGCCTCCCTCTCTCTCAACAGGGAACACCTCGCTTTGGACATAGCTGGAAGCGATTTGGACTCATATTAATTCTCTCTTTTACACACACAAAATTGCTCTTCTACTGGCGAGTCTCTTCACAATCCGACACATAATTACTGGTTCTACTATATTTCTTTTTGTGAGCTTATCAAATAAAGTGTCTATGTCAATTATTATTATTATTCAAACTATTCCTAATAAGTGTTGAATACAAATCACTGATGTAGGGCAAAACTAATTTCCAAAGACAGCTGTATTTCAGAGTCAGACGAATTGGAAATTTAATGGTTTTTGTGACGTCAAGATCTCGTCTCTCCTTTGTATTGATGATATGGTGGACATGCATTGCCCTCTATAGGTTGCTAGTTAAGTGGGATGCTGCTGTGAGGAAATTTTCCCACGATTAATAAACTCGCGACAACACAATGCAGTGTTACTGATGACACTGGACATGTTGTTGGAGATTCTCATTCATCCAGGTCATGGTAATCATAAGTGCTATATCGTAGGAAACTGGACATGCTTGAGTTTCTTTAGGACGTTTCGCCTCTCACCCAAGAGGCTTCTTCAGTTCAGACTGGTGGAGTCGCAGGCTTTAAACTCTAGGGTTAGATGGGTCCAGGTGTGAATGGGTGTTAAGTCGACTGGGAGGGGATCCCAAGACTGCGTTGTAAGTAGGTGATAATAAACAACTATCCCTCTCTGTTAATACAATGAACCCATGAATACATGACCTCAGCCACTAGGAATTCAGACAGAATTCTTATGGCAGTAACTATGCAGGTCAAGAAATACAACATGCCATGTGGGCACAAACCGATCATGCTGGTCCTCCACAAATGTCAAGCAATAACCCTGTACCATCTGCATCTGTTGCTACCCATCCCTATTGATAGCAGTTCTTTGATTTCACCTCAGTTGCCCCACTTTCATCCATCTTTCCCTGACTCCAAAATGCAAGCTGCTCCAGGTTCCATCAGGACTGTATTAAGTTAGTGTATTAAGTTACTGCTAATGCAAACTGGACATTTTCTACTGCTGCAGCCTTACATTAAAGGCATCTACAGGTGAAAACATCATTAATTTTGAGATTCTGGGGGTTATTTTGCTCCCATAACACGTCTTCTTCCAGACTACTGGAAAGCAAATGTCCAAAATACACGTATCAGTATTTGAATTACTCCAGATATCTGTTCTGAAAATGTACGCAAAAAGCACATATGTAATAAGATAATGCCTCGTGCTTATTCAACCATAAAACCTGTGATACAAAAAATGACTGTGTTGACGTAAGTAATCAGCTGGCGAAGTTCCAAGTTGATATCTACTGGTTAAATTATTCACCTGTAGTTTGGGTGCAATATTTCTCATCTCTTGAAGGTACATATCTATTCAACATACAATGCACATAACTGTGCATATTTCTTATGCTACTCTAATTCTATACTGTTGTTTTATTCTACTGATGTATGTATCTTAGTTAAATTTCTCCACCTATAGCCTCAGCACAGTGACAATATATATTTAGTTTTAATATTTACATTTTTATATCTTAAGTACCAGTGTTAAACACAGTTGCTTAATGCACTTTTTATTTTATTTTAATGCACATTTCATTTCTACTTTATTTATTTATTTATATTTACACACTTTTAATTCATACTCTTATTCTAACTTATTATTATTCTCTTTTCCTTGCATGGGAGCAACTATGACGAATGATCATATCCCCTTTAAGATCAAGTATTTCTGATTCTGATCGTGTTTCCCCTGAACTAGGGAAACACAAGTTGACTTTTATTATGAAGTAGTCGGAAATGTCATGTGCTTGTCCTTTAGATAAGCACTACTGCTATTGTTCATCAACAATCCATTTAGAATACAAGACACTGGTCATTTTTAGCATTTGCTGACAGCAGATCGGTTTGAAATATTGCAGGGAGCAGTGAAACAAGAGGGAGAATTAAATAAATATGGTCAAGTAGGTGCTTGTGCTTTGATGCCAAATTCTCTGCCGTCATCCTGTCAGTCAATTCTCGTGATGAGTGAAATCTGAGCAGAAACGTTAAGTTTATAATTGAACTAATTGATCAAAAGAGGCAAAACGATGGTGGGGGTGATGGGCAATTTCTGCAGTTGGTGTATGTCCATACACAGTAAAACTGGTTACAGTGACTGGTGCAGCAAGTTGAGAGCAAAGGAGTTCAAATATCTCGGGGTCTTGAGATCAAAATTTCTCCTTTCAACCTTTTTTTCTACATATTAGCCACATGTCCATGCATAGGCTCCTCAAATTCACTGTTTTCAACACTGTCACAAGTACTGACATCCTCTTGAAGCAAAGGTACACTACATATAAGTATGTCTTTTGGGTATTGCATTCATACATGTTTGCCTACTCGACAATGTGCACATATGCAAACATATACTCAGTAAGGAACACATAACAGTCAATGCAACAAGCCAGGTACTTCAAATAGATAATGTCATTACAGCTCAGAGGAGACAGGGTCAAGAGGCACAGTTACTCTTTAACCTAACATTACAATTGGACTGAATGTCTGCCAGACATGGAGGCTTCAGCATCTCGGATGCAGCCACCCACCTAGAATGTTTGAACACAACGGTGTGTGGAATTTACAGAGAACGCCGCAACAAATGAAAAAGAGTCCGGAGCAGGTTTTTGGGCACAATAGCATGTCGGTGAACGAGAAGGACAACATGTTCAAGGCAACAGGGAGGCCAAAAGTGCACCGAGCAGCTTAGTGCAACTGTGGTATGGAAGGGAATATTCCTGAAAGTGCACGCGGTTCATCAAACCTTGAAGTAAGACAGTTATATAACACAAGAAAAAGGCTTCATGGTCACAATACAAAAGACACTAGTCTACAGAATCTTGATTAAAATGACATATTATGAGTTTTAAAGGAGCATTATGGGTGTTTAGATAAAAAGAATACTGGACAAATAAACTATTATTTTCCCCATTTCTATTTCCCCTTTTACTTTTACCTCTGGTAAAAACTAAAAAACTACATACTCTGACACAACTTATTCAACATATATCCTAAAATGTAGAGTTGTTCCTACACCAGCATCGGATATTCCTCAAACACTGCCTAAAATGGTTCTCAAATGATGTGCCATGATGCCAATCTGTGCTGTGGGATTTTGTGATAACCGTGTTATTATTCAACTGGGCCTATACCAAAAGTTATGGATGCATTTTTAATTGACTGTATCAGTATGTTGTGTGACCCATTTCCTAATGAAAAAGCAAACTCTTGCTAAAATATGTACGAAAGCCCCTAGTGCGCTCGCCAATGAGCACACATATCGGTTATATCAATTAGCTCTCTTAATAACTTCTACCATGTAAATTTTTATCTTGTTGAAAGGAGTAAGTGTTAATGTAATGATTTAAAAATTGTACATGTATATTTCATAAGAACTGAGTTTAAAGACAACGCTTACTGTCAGTGTTGTAAACTTATTTTGATTGTCTTATGTCGTGACAAGAGTGATAACACACATTATAGAAGCTATTGTTAGCAGATATAGATACAGGTGTGAGTTTTTGGCTTGCCTTGGGCACAAAAAGCACTGACTCAGTACCACATAATGTATTCATGATTATAGTTTCACATTCAGATAAAACTATGCAGCTACTGGCAACTCATTAGCTGTTGGTAAAATATGAGCAATTTTGTAATATTTTAAGTCCCACCAGTTCAATGTTTAACTAACTAGCCAAGCCATATGATAATGATTGCAATCAATTCAGATCAAAACATGGTTATAAGTATAAAGCCGATGATTTTTAGTTTTAACTCAGTGGTATTGGATCGGTACTTAGTGTTGGCTGATATGCAAGTTCAGGTGTGAATCGATATCGGGAAGGACAAAGATGGACTTGTAACATCTGTATTATTTGTATTTGTTTTTGATTATGTCAGTCACTTAGAAAACAGAAAGCAGCGGACAACTCAATGCTATGCAACTAGCAACTTCGACACAGCAATTGTTGGATTCTTTGCCAAGGCCAGTCACCATTGCTTTATTGGAACTTTTGAAGTGGCGATGTCTTTCATCCAGCCCAAACTAAAAGTTTCACTGCTCAAACTTAAAATGAAATCATAGCACTGATGAAGGTGAAGAGGCACATAAACAGCTCTAGATGTCTTAGATTTGAAGGATGGCATTTTACAAAAACAGCAGGGGTTTACAGTCACAGCACAAACATTAAGTTAAAGTCTTAAACATGTTGTGGGGGCTTGTATTCAATAAAGAAAGTTGAAAAATGGTTTATCATGACTGTCCAATTTGCACAGAGCAGAACGATATTTCTGTGGTGGGAGAGAAACATAAAACTAGAGGCGATTTAAGATCATGCTGCTTCCAAAAGCCACCCCCAGATTTATTGCTACACAGTTTATTTCCTACCACAGATGATACACGCTCTTTTTACTTTACCCACTTTGGACGTTTTTAGACAGATTCTTGTTTTCTTTCTCGATATCTACAGTATATATGCAGATCCTCATGTTCACATCACCAGGCTTGCCTTCCATCTTGTTCTATACACCCTCAATCCATACATCATCCTAACCTCTCTTTCACTAACCTCTAAAACCTTAAACATAGGGGTGGCGCTATATTGATTTTTCTGTTTGTCCATTCAACTGTGCCTGCTGAAGCAAACTTTGTACCACATAAAACATGCTTCAAGGAGTTGTAACCCATAGTGACAGCCATGTTCCCCCTGTCACACGCTCCAGTGAATGTCATGATTGTATGTTTGGTTAACCTCAGTTGCTGTTAGTATGAACTCCGTGAAATCAAAGGACGATGGAGATCTTTCTTGCATACTGTGCAGGAAACCCTATACTAACCTTCACTGGGTTACTGTCTTCACACTTCTGATTTAGTTGATATATATCTGAGATAAGACTGTGATGGTGATAATTAGAAATGCCTGCGGCTATCGCAATTTATCTTTGAGTACATTTCCTCTGTTCCTCAGTTCATCCTCAGTTGCTGATTATATAATGGGATTATGTCATCTAAAGTACCGACGAGGATAAAAAATAAGCACTAAAACTGAAATGAATAAGCTCAGTGTTAACGCTCTGTCCACTCGTGACCCTCTTAAACCGAGAGAAACCTCCATCTGCTGGAGGTCGCACTCAATTGCAGATGCAGAATCATCTCTTGCTGTTTCCTCACCGCACCGCTGACAACTGCTCTATGGCGTAAGTGTCTGCTCCGACCCCCACCACCATCCTTTCCCAGCTGCCCATCAACATTATCTCTGCAGCGGGCCAATTAGTCATCATCTGCCTTGTTTTGTTGGGCTTGCACAGTCAGGCGTCCTCTGATTCGATAAATGATTTAAATAATGGGCCTGTAATCATAGATGCTGATAATTTTGAGTCTTGTTTGATCCCTTGAATCCATTCAGTCTGCTGACAATACACCACAACCTCTAACCATTTTATCATAAAAACTATCCAAGACTATCAAATAAAATGATCACATAATTATAAGGACATGAAATCATCCTTTATAGTTTGGAAATCCATTTAAATTTTGCAGGCTTGATTACACACCGCAACAACAACAACATACTTGAAAGAAACTAGGACGTGCAAAGCTGCATTGTTGCAAAATGGAATTTGACCCGTGGCAGTTGTCTGAAAGTCAGACACATGTAGGACAACGTGTTGAGGGTGTTCTTTTCCTAAAACAGGTAAAGCAGTGGTCAGATGGAAAGCAGGGGATCATATTCTTGTCATCGCACTTCTTATCTATCGGAAGCGTTCCGGTTGCCATTTGTAGGCCAAGTAGTATTGACCAGTCAAGTTTGAGTGGCAAGTTAAATCAAAAGAGGTGGAAGGCATTAGCCACATTGCAACTCCGGAATCCATCGGCAATCGTCTATCATATCATCCAATGTAGCTTTAAAACAGCTTTTTTTTAACAATGCATCTGCTTTCATATTAGGGCCAGGTATCTGTACTCCATACCTTTAAGGTATCGACCAAAATAACCCAGTACCAAGTAATATTCTCCAGTCAAACAATACTGGCATTCTAACATTTTTGTAGCCAGACCTAGCAAAATATGACTTCTTGTTTGGTTTTGCTCACAGCCAATCACTGTAAGAATACTACGATTTCATATGACTTGTGATTGGCCCACTACCGCAGCAACTACAACCAAAGATACTGGATTACTACAAGATGGCCCACCTACAATATACTCCCATTGTATGAAATGGTATACATTTACGGTCTGCTAAGCAGGCGTTGTCCCCCGTACCCCAATCAAAGGTGATGGAGAACCGCCAGTCAAAGACGAGTATCCCCAACCTCGCTTCTCTCAACATGTGTGTACCCTTACTGGCCGTAAGCTAAATAAATAAATAAACGGTCCGTGAAAAAAATACTTTTCAAGTGGACGTCTTTGTTAGAACATGACTGAGCTAACTGGAGTAGTTTCATGTCGTATCCGACAACGGGAGGCTTTTAACAGATGACGTCCTGATGTTAGCTTTGCTGCTGCTGTTAGCTGTTCCTGTCAGCTGCAGCCACTGATGCTTTCTAGACATCGTGATTTCAGGGGCGACGTTTCAGCAAAAGCTAAGGTATGGCAATATGACATTACGTCACAGAGCTACTGATGATGGAGTTTCAAAAATATGAACTTATATAAAGCCTCACTTTGGTCTTTGACCTGTCAGAAGTACATACCATGCTATTGGAAACTGTTTCAAAGGACATGAAGCTGTTTCTCACATTCATAATACCTTATGTCTGCATGTACTGTACGACTTGGTGAAAACAGTGAAAACATCGGACCTATATCGGCATATATTTCAGCACCACGGACAGTGAGCGGACGTTTAATTATCATCAGTCATGTGTTAGCATACATCGTCCTTAAGTGTAAGGTTCATGTTTGGATGTAATGCATCATCTTTTATATCTATATCTAAAAAAAAAAAAAAGATGTCAACAGTGGCGGCATGCATTTAGCGGAAACACTGCTACTAACTACATTTTTCCATGGCTGGGAGGTGTGTTCATGGGTTATAAGTGGGAATAAATTCTTTATAACATAACATGTCACTGGACTCACAGGACTCTCACACCATGCACTTTGCCATATGCAGCCACATCTTGGACGTGAGTTTTCAGCGTCACAATGTAGAGATTGAAATCCTTACGCTTCCCCTGATTGTAATTAGACACAAAGAGTCAGAATGTAACATGAAATACTCTTAAAAAAAAAACATAATTCAGAGTCATGTGGTCAGTCGGAAAGTTCAATTTTTTTTTTTTTTTAATTAAATACCCCTTTATTCCATTTAACTATCAAAGCCACAGCTACTTACTCAAAGTGAAAAAGATCCAGGATGATGTTGTTGACATCTTTTTTTTATTATTATTAGATATAAAAGATGATGCATTACATCCAAACATAAACCTTACACTTAAGGATGATGTATGCTAACAGACAAAAAATGAAGGTTACTCAAAGGTTATTCATTAAAAAAAATCCATATCCTTATCAGCCATCAATCTGTGATACTGCTGTATCTGTTTATATGACTGTGCTCATGTGAGTGCGTCGGTGTGTGTTTCACCCACACATACACAGACACACACTTTTCGCTCACACTTGTGCTGACCTTAACTCCAGAGCAGAGAGCCAAAGCTCTTAAAGTCTTAAAACTGATGGTCTGGATACTCTCATCTCCTGTTCGCTGTGTCAAGTCATTATAGTGCACCAAGTCATTAGCTGATGGTGTAGTCATCCATTACAGCTAAGAGGGAATATAGCAAAGGCGAAGCAGAGATGATTCCAACTTCAAGATGTCCAGATCATGTGAAGGACACTTCTTCTTTCTTTCCCTTTGGTGCTCAATATATCTCTGTCACTGTCAAACCTTCACCGAGTCTTTCAGTGATCAGTGGTGGAATCTGAAGATAGCATGGTTTGAAGTAAAATCTGTAATTAAAAATGTTCATGTCTATCCATTGAAGCTTGCATGAATGTTAGAGGTTTGACTTGTCCAAGAACTGCAGATGAGTTTTCTTACTAAAAATGATAACAGGGTACAAAACAGACGCTAAAAAAATAAACCTGAGCCACATTTACGAGAAAAAAATGGTTTCAACTGAAAGTAACATAAGTGCAAGAACTGTCAGCTCTCTGACTGTAACATAAATGTTAAGTAACTTTTTTTGTAGAGTATTGTGAAGTCCCTGGTGGTGGATGCAGTATTCTAGATTAAGTTGTCAAGTGCCAGACAGGGTCAGAACAAAGTACAGGGCTGTTAGGTAATTGTGGTTCCTTGGTATAATTATTGTAATCAAACAGAGAGCCAAACTCCCACTTCATTTCCAAGCTAGTCCATGTTCACTCCAAGCAGCCAGGAAATCTGTTTTCCCCCAAAACAGATTTGATTTATGTATAAACTTGTGAAACTGATGCCAGATAAATAAGCTAACAAAGAATAAAAGGGAAATGTTAAGAAAAGATAAAATGTACAGATGAGAATATTTATAGATATTTGTTCGTTTACAAACAAAGTACCTTCAGATGCCATTATATGTATTTACATCCCATGGAAACATTTCTGATGTGCTGTAAATGAAAGCACTTGGCGATACATTGACATGTGTGAACCCGCTTGGCATTACTTGCTTATATAATCCACAAAGATATCTGTACATGTATTCAATGATTAGAATACGTCAACAACAAATTCACCAAATCTCAGCCACTGATTTATTATTTTTTCAGCAAAGCTCAGCTGGATAAACAGATTAAAATATTGGTAGCGTAACAGTCCAAAAGGCCTGTGGTGGTGTTGCAGTATTGAGTCATACCACTGGGTGGGGACTTTGTTTTGATGAGATGCACCTAAAACCACCTACATTTGTATGCGGTACTCTGAATAAGGTTGAACCAAATACTCAGATGAAGCAGGTCTCCAGTAAGGATGATGTACTTTTAACAAGCACAGTATCAGTTGAGTAAAATGTGTCAATATCTGTTCTTATGATGAAGGAAAAATCGTATTTGAGTAGCTTGATAGTTCTCTCACTCAAGAGTTATCAATAATCAATTTTTCCGCTGTTCCGTAAATAATTTTCTGATAAATAATAAATCTAGCAACTTCTGATCATTCATTCATTTTCCGTAACCACTTATCCTATTGGGGTTGTGGGGGGCTGGAGCCTATCCCAGCTGACATTTAGCGACCCTGGACAGGTCACCAGACTATCACAGGGCTGACACATAGAGACAGACAACCATTCACACTCACATTCACACCTACGGGTAATTTAGAGTCACCAATTAACCTGCATGTCTTTGGATGGTGGGAGGAAGCCGGAGTACCTGGAGAAAACCCACACTGACACAAGGGAGAACATGCAAACTCTGCACAGAACCCACAACCCCGGGTTCAAACCAGGAAACCTCTTGCTTCTGATCAACCCACAACAATTTCAGACCGAAAAATAACAACATGCAGTTAATGTCCCATCTTAACTCCACCCACTACTTTTATAAACCCCACCTGTTCCAAGTATGGAAATACATAATTTAGTTTGTTGGACAGATACAAATAACAGCGTTCCTGCTCATCTCTAACTCTGAAGCTAACTCTTCCAATTTAGCAGTTGCTGTATTTGACTTTGTTTTCACACTTGGTCCTTTTCAGCCCTCCAAACAGACTCACAGTGGTGACTCAGCATTTTTGTGTGAATGCTCAAAGAGAACTCAGACCCCTCTGAAGTGAGCCGAACAAGGTGGTCTGCGTTCGGTTTGCTCCTAGTTCATGATGCGGTTCACTTAAGCTATGCCTTGTGAACACAAAGCGCCCCAGGTTCGCTTTGCTCTTTGCCATTGTATTTAACCTTCTAGATCACATGCTGTTGCACTGGGACGCTTGAAAAAAACAGACAAAACCACGTCGCCCTGTAACACTTGCAAGGACGCAGGATGAGGAGTAGTTTGGTCCATTTAAGATACTGTACGTCTCCACATGTGGAATGTAGAATACGTGAAATGGCACAGAAACACTAAGGTTTCCTCCGATTTTAAGTTCTTCTGAAAGTGAGGGGCTTCATAACTGCACTGCAGTGTCACGTCAAAGTAAAAACAAAACTATCAATATATATTATGTACAGGATTTAGTGTGGACAGGAAGAGGATTGAGACCCCAACAGAACTGAAGTTGACCAGAAAGAGAACTGAGTCCCTTTTCTGTTGGTCCACTTTTTGGTGCACTTTCAGAGGACTGTGTTCGGTTTGTTTAAAAAGGACTACATGTGAAAACACCCTTACATTCACACATGGCTGACGAGTGGAGCCTAACTAACATATGGTTACACAGTAAAATAAGGCAGAACTTGTGGAAAGCCCTGTCTCGGTTAGCCAGCAATTCTACAGCAAACACTTATGCCATACCACCAGCTCCAACACAAACAACAACATTACAGCAGTTGCCTGCCAAAGCGGAACACATGAACAGACACAGTGACATGGTAAACATCTGCGGAAACATGGCACAAACCACCTGCGCTTTCTGCCTTTACTCAGTTTAGCCCTGTTGTTTTACAAGACCCTGGTAACAAAGTAATGGCAATGATGCATCAGGATCTTTTATTTAACCTGTCGTGTAAAACATCTCTGAGTGTCTTGAAAAGACCTCTATAAATAACGCGTATTATTATTATTATTATTACCATTATATTTACTAAATAAAACTAGATGAGGTTCCCTGGCAGCAGTAACCCTGATGCAGATGTTAGAAAATGTCAGCTCAAATTTTTCAAGGTGGGAAAACAAACAACTCTTGCAAAAGAGCTGTTTTTTTTGGAAAATATCTTCCATCACTGTAAACACTTTCAACCAGCATGTATTTAATGCTTGACAGGAATAGAAAATATGTGAGCAGTTAGCCTGATCTTCTCCACAGTTCCTCCAGCATGATCTCTCATATTTTAAGATAATCTGTGGGGTCAAGAAGGATCTCATGTTTATTTTCCAAGCAAATTCTCTCCTGTGTTCGGAACTGGTAGTTTTGTGAATTTCAGTTTCACGTCTGTGCCCATTCTGTATATTTGCATTTCCAACTCTAGCTACTTATGTTTCTGAAGAGGATGAATATCCTTTAAGTTCTTTCTCTGCTTACTTTTGTAATAACTTATTTTTAGATATCTATAAATTTGATTAGGTGGTGTGTTGTAGCGCTTAGAAATATTGCCAAAAGAGTCTCATATTCCATATTCATTTGCCAGAATCTTACTAATTTTGTTGATTCTAAATTCACCTTAAAAATGAGCAAGAAGGCTTCATGTCAGAGATATGGCAACTGTCAGTAAAACTGCATTGACCTCAGAGAGAGAGGAGGAAAAAAAAAAGATCAGATGGTAAGAAACTTGGCTGATGTGAGGAATGTAAGGCGCTGTCACAGCTCATTGTCTTTGAAAATTAATGGCAGAACGATGACAAGGCTAGGAGTGATTCCAGAGAAATGCGGAGCAAGGCGAGAGTGGACCTTCCGAGAAGAATATTTATGTTATAGCCTAATGCTAATATTATGTGGCAAGCAATTACATCTGTATTCAGAATGGATCGCCTTGCCATAATTGCCAATGACACAGAATGGCTGGCTACAGGACAGTTTGATCAGATGAAGGATGTCATACTTGACTCACTATATTCTTTATGGCTGGCAAGGCTAAACAATGTGATTGATTCATTACACAAAGTCATACTTGAAATCATAGGACGATGAGTACATTTAAATTGGATCGTCATTACTGAGATTAATTACTTTGTGTGTTGTGTGGGTATAGCCGTGATCTTGGAGAGAATAGAATTGTAATGATATTATTTCGTCCTTTTTTTTGTTCTTCTATACGTGGACTCGTTTGATTGTTAATATACATGCAAATGGCTCTCTGTGTTACGGTAGGTACTGATATAGGACACCCTTTTGTTCATTGGATGAATGTTATTTTGCAACTCTGAAATCAGAAAACTGCTTTCTCACAGCAACGTCAAAGGAGGCAGACATTATATGGCCCAATTCATTACAGTCAGTGAAGGAGGGAGGGATGGAAGGAGGGAGGGAGAGAGATAGGGAGAGAGGAAAGGAGAGGAGGGTGGGGGGTGGGGGGGTTTCATTAAAGCTCCTGGTTTAAGCCCAGCCCATTCTGAATATGTAAATGTCTCAGGCACAGAGAAAAACACAGCAAGAGAAAAGCGCGGAGGGGTGAGGAGAGAGAGAGGAAGAGAGAGGAAGAGGAGGGGAGGCAGCATGAAAAAGTGAGTGAGCGATCAAGGGAAAGAGAGCAGGGGAGAGTGAGGGAAAGAGAGCGAGCACTCTGAATTGTGAGTGGCTTACGACACTCAGTGAACAGAAGGTGCTTCTGCATGCGCTGTCAGTGTACTGCTCTGCTGCAAGGGATTGCGCGCTCCTTTGCTTCCCACATTTACCGCCCCTGCCTGCCTACCAGCACCAGCCTTCAGCAGCCTCTTCCAGCTGGCTGAGAAAACACCCGGAGAGCAAGGGAGTGAACGAAAACTGCGAGCCACCGGGGGGATGCGAGCGGCTTCTTAACCGAGATGAGCCACTGAGATGACAAGGAATACTGTTACACAAGACAACAGTGAACAGGGTTCACCTCTTTAAATCCTGTTTTTTTTTTTTTCTTCCTTGCGTCCGTCACTGAAAGCATGATTACCCGCTTGAATGGATTTAAACCTTACAAGTCAGTGATTGCTTCCAGAGATGGACGATAATATGTGTTGACAGATCTGCTGTAACTTAAGCAGGAAAGGGGAGGAGAAAAGAGCAAGACAGATATTTAAAAAGATTTTTTTCCTTGGTCTTTTTTTTTGCCTCTTTCTCTGGTTGTCTCTTCTTCCCTCTGATCATTGCAGCAGAGGACTGCGGAGGAGCAAAAGAGACAGAGCTCATGCATGCAGACAGGGGAACTTGCACTTCCTACCATCTAGCTGAAAGCTACTTGGATTCCTTCTCTTTCTGGCTCTTTCACTTGAGGAGAACTAAGACATTGTAAGCCTGCCAAGGATCTGGTGTCCACTGAAAAGAGAGAAGGGAGGGGGGGAGAATTTGTACCACAGTGGGGTCTTTTTTTAGATTCGCACATAATTAGTGTTGGGGCACAAAGCGAGACGCTGAATGGAGATTGTCAGCTTTTGGATAGGGGTGAGTAGGAATCTTTTCAAATAAGATCGATCAATGAGGACAATTTTATTTTTTTCATCCCCTCTACTCTCCACCCACTGCTTGATTTCTAACATAAGCAGAGAGACTTGCCCTTTATCCTTTTGCATTTTCGACAAGGATTCCCTTGGTTGACAAAGAAATATAATACCGTTGTCTACAGCTAAAATACAAAAAGGGGACATAACAGCTTATTGTATTGACTAAATATGATGTGATAAATATGATGTGATAGGTGCAGAAAACAATATCCAGAGTGGTTCAATGGACATTTTCTCAGAGACATCCCTGGATATTTATGCTAATGGATTTCCTTCTAATTGGACTGTACTTAAAGTGGCCACTGAAGAAGCCCCCTGGGTTGATACTGTGTTTATTGGGAATTTTTTTAAGAACAGTTCCCTTGGTGGAGGGGGTTTGTCCAAGGCTGTGCCGCTGCGACAGCAAGCTGCTGTACTGCGAGGGGCTCAACCTCACAGACATTCCCCGCAATCTGAGCAGCGCCATGGGCCTGTCCATGAGAGAGAACAACTTGACCGAGCTGCGTGAAGGCCAACTGGTTGGTCTGTCACAGCTCACCTGGCTCTACCTAGATCACAACAACATTGACATTGTAGAGGAGGGCGCATTTGACCGGCTGAGACGGGTCAAGGAGTTAGACCTCAGCAGCAACCGGATTGAGAGTCTGCCAAATGGTACCTTTAGGCCCCTCCCAAACCTGCGTATCCTGGACCTCTCGTACAACAGGCTGCAGGCACTAGAGCCTGACCTGTTCCACGGCCTTAGAAAGCTCACCAATTTGCATTTGCGCTACAATGCTCTCAAATTTGTGCCAGTGCGGATTTTTCAAGACTGCCGGAGCATGCAGTTTTTGGACTTGGGATACAACCAACTGCAGAGCCTGGCACGAAACTCCTTCGCTGGCCTCTTCAAGTTGACTGAGTTGCATCTTGAGCACAATGAGCTGGTTAAAGTCAACCTAGCCCACTTCCCTCGCCTCATCTCTTTACGTACTCTGTACATGCACAACAATCGTGCCACTGTTGTTGTCAATACACTGGACTGGACATGGCGTTTTTTAGAGAAGATTGACCTGTCAGCCAATGAAATTGAATACATAGAGCCACATGTTTTTGAGAGCGCACCCAACCTCAAGGTGCTGATGCTAGACACCAATCGGTTGACCTCTGTGGACCAGCGCATCCTGGATTCGTGGTCATCTCTGGACAGCATAACCCTGGCAGGGAATGACTGGGAGTGCAGTCGCAACGTGTGTGCCTTGGCCACTTGGCTGAGTGCCTTCCGAGGCCAGCGTGACAATTCCCTGCAGTGTTCAAGCCCCGACACCGCACAGGGCGAGGATGTGTTGGATGCTGTCTACGCTTTCCAGCTATGTGAGGATCCCCCAATGGAGGTAACTACAGCAGGCCTGTATGCCTCGACAAGGGATCTGGCCCAGGGTGGCTCTGTTTTCCTGGGCCCATTTACTCCTAACCCTTACGAGGGTGAGGGTAGCGAGGTGGTCACCAGTTCTTTCACTGTCACGGTGGGCCATGATGACCTGGAGAGCACCATGCAGATCCACAAGGTGGTGACTGGCACCATGGCACTCATCTTTTCCTTTCTCATCATCGTGCTCATGCTGTATGTGGCATGGAAGTGCTTTCCAGCCGGAATAAGACAACTGAGGCAGTGCTTCAGCAGTCAGCGCCGTAAGCAGAAGCAAAAGCAAAGCATGCAGCAGATGGCTGCAATTTCTACACCGGAGTACTATGTTGACTATAAACCCAACCACATTGAGGGAGCTCTGGTAATCATCAATGAATATGGCTCTTGCACTTGCCAACAGCAACCTTCTCGGGAATGTGAGGTGTGACCCTGCTTTGTGAGTACGTCTTTACCTGTGATTATCTGGATATACCGTAAATCCCTTTTTTGGATGCACTGGGGAGGGGAATATTGCGGGACAGAAGGAATAAAGGGATTTTTTTGGACACTTTTTACACAGCGTCTCACTGTGATATGGAAGGAGTGTGCTTTATGCGGCTGACTATTTCGCAGTGGATTTACTGCTACTGCTATCTACTGCTGATTCGAGGCCACAGGGCATAATGGGCACCTGACTCTTGGACCTGTTGATGTTCTACAGAAACACAGAGAGGAATACGTTGTGGGCACTGAGGCTTTTCTCTCATGGGTGGATATTTGAGCTTTAATGTGTCTTTCTACTTCAGGACATTTAATTATTGTTTAAAAAGAAACTGGGGACACACAAAAGAAGAAAAAAAGAAAAAAAATCAAACCATTTGTATCATGGTAAACACAATATTTGACAAGCATTTAAAATATTAAAAAAAAATGTTTAAGTTGGATTAAAAATGTAAAAATAATGGTCTGTGTAAAATATGTTAAAAGAAAAAGTGCAAGTGTGGACAAAAAATGATACAAGATAATCTATTTCTTTTGTAAACTACAAAAAATGTTTAAATAAATGAATTGCTATTCACAGTAAACTCATTTGTACGTGAGAAGCCTGTCAGAAAGGATGAATGACAATAGACGCAGTCTTTGCGCTCGTGGACTGGAGAGCCATGTCTCTGCAGTGTGTCGAACCAAAAAAAAATGAAATACAGAAAAAAAGGGGAGGCAGAGGGATATCTGCATCTCATCTCCAATGTAAAATCCATGGTCTGAATTTTAGATCTCTTCTCTGTTTTAACTCTCATATTTGTTGTTTTATCATTAACTGTGTTGGCTCGCTTTCAGTGTAGTTTCTTTCCCCCTTCCAAATGCCTATCTGAGAATAGATTCAAATGATCTATTACATTTCAGTCGGCTAGCATATTACCATATTATTACATCACTACTTGTGTACCATCCAAGTAAAGAAAGCAGAGTGTCAAAGATCTAAAGCTATGCCTCTCATTGCCTCTCACTCTTTGGCTTTCACAGAGGAGCGATGCCTCCTTTCACCGAATCAAGCACACTAAAGGCAACAATCATCAAACCCATGCATACTTAAGACAAAATACAATTTCCAAATGTATCAGAAGCGTTGAAGAAATTATCCAGCAGCTTAAAGGAAGATTTGCACATACAATATTCTTCACTGTGTTTTCATGTGATGTAAAATGTTTGTTGAATACAAGGCCATTTTGAGGTGTATATATATCCTTCTTCCTCTGGTGTTCATTGTGTAAATTAGTGCACTGACAGATGTTGTGTTTCCTGGGTCCTTTGACATGAACAGTATGTTGTGTGAGAAGTGGGGGGGGGGTGGGCGGGGGGGGGAGGGAGGGAGTGAGAGGGAGATGGAGGATCACAACGACTGCAGAAAGAGGGAACAGACTGCTCTCTAGTGTGCATATTCTCATACTGTGGCTGCATTTTACCTATTGTGCACCATACTCTGCAAACCTCTACAGCGGGGGCAACATCAGTATACTGAATTTGCAGCGGCTTTTCTGGAAAAAAAAATTCAGTGCATCAATTTGCATCATTTTTTTTGTGTTATTTTGCGATAAATTAAGATAATGTTTACAACTTGTAAGTCAGCAGGAATAAAAATGTTTTAAGAACTCACTGACAATCATTACATAATTAGTTCCAATAAGAGCAAAAAGTTACCTTCAAACCTATCAACAACACTGTGAGTGCAGTTGGTGTCCTGGTGTTCTTTGAAACAACAAAGGGTCAGAAAAACAGGTAAGAAATGGTTCTTATAGGGGTAGTGATGGTGTCTGTGGGACTTGCGTACTGTATGTCCCTCGGGCAATAATGTGTCAAGTTTTATTTTTGCTGAGGCTGAGGAATTAATCTCATTTGACCACGGCTCATTATGAGTGGTTCTGAAATTAAATATTTTCATTTAAAATGGCAGTGATTGGTAAAATGGACAATTTTTGTGGAAATATTGCAGGGATTGGACAAAATTGAGAGCTCTCAAAAATAATTGATTAAATGTGTGTTAATTCTTGAAATCACAAGATGGGTCAACTCCTGGAGGTGCTGATAAAGTAAGCCAGGGGGTATACCTATCAAATTACCTTCTCTTCCTCCAACAGCTAATGGGATTTCACTCAGGTAATATCCCACCACATATTAGTCGTCTTTATTAATGTGAAGGATATGCTGGAAATTCAGTGTTTTACGCTTGAATGCACAAAACTCAAACTATTTTCGTATTCCATTCCTTAATAAATGTAAGTACTAGTGAACATGCATTTCATTTTATATGACATATAAACATGGGGTGAATCTAATTTTAAACAATGAGCTAAAAAGGTTCAAATTTTCACTTTCAACGTGGAATTTATGGATCAGTTTTAAAAACAATAGCATGTGTCTGCATATTAATGGGTTTAGCTCACAATCATGTTCAAGGACTCATTGTTGACACATATCCACGCCAAATGGCACTGAATGATCTTAAAGCTGACCTCAGCAGTCTGTGACAGGAAAGGGACGCTAACACCTACCAAGGTCCGAGTGAGTGGCCCATGTAGGATGAGAAATAAAGGTGCAGTGTGTGCAGTAAACCCACAATGTATTTTTATGATTTTAGCCATTAACAGGTTTGATTATCTCTGGGGAATTACTCAGTGACAGGTAATAATCTGCACTGCATGTAGGGCTCACGTCACAAAAGCACTAAACTTTGTGGTTATTTTTTAGAGCAGACATTTTTGGGAGTGATAATAGCTTAAAGTTGCCACGTGGGATTTATGATCCATTTCTTATTTATGGTACCAAGGGCGTCCCACTTTAAGACTCAACATAGCTGTAAATCATACCCTGCCTTATCATGTGAATGCAAATGACTGCGGTATGCACGTCGGGGCACCGTGATGGGGACACAGATTTATTTTACCCTCTCATCTCCACATCCTGTCTAAATTCTCAACCCCCTTCGAGTCCTTCACAGTCCCTTAAACATGCAACTGCTGGGTAAATTTGAGGTTGTGAAGCTTCATTTGTATAAATATTGGATGATGCCTGGTATAGAGGCCAGCGCTGGCACCGCTATTGATTTCATTTCACTCCTTTCTTGAACAAGCAACCGGGGCAAAAGGTGATGGAGAATGGCTCTGAATATTTTAAAAGCTTTGAGTCCTGAGGGCTGACTTTAAACTACTTTGGACTTATCTCTATCCCTATTCACCTTTACCTTCTTCCCTCCCTCTCTGTGCCCATAAAACACAGTAAAGGTAGAGAAAAACATCAATTCATCTAACTGACAATAGATCAAATCTCTGCTTGACCTGAGCCTGGGGTGATAATTCCCAGAGGGGAGATATGTGCTCACAGACAGCATCCATTATAAATGCCTTGATTGATGATGCTCAGTGAAAATCAATACAGATGAGTGGTAACCAAAATGATCATAGTGATAACAAATGTATTCATCTCTCCCTCACATTTTCAAGCACAAACTGATGGATGAGGATGATATGTTTTATTTATATGTAAATCCAGAATTGATTTAGAGGATGATAAGTGTTTGACATGCTGATTTGGGTCCGTCTCACGACAAATCAGATCACAGTTCAGAAAGAAATGTGAGATTCCTCCTCTTTCACGAGCAGTTGGGCAGGAAAACGTGACATTTGTTCTGTACTTTGCGGAGCCGCAGCTGTTTCCCGGCCAGAGCATATACAGGGGTAATGCACATGCTAAGAGGTCTGAGGCATTGGGTTGTAGCTTATGCGAAGCAATACTGAGCATGTGGTGAATGTGTGCGTATGCGTTTATGTTTGTGCGTGTGTGGTTGTCAATAAGCCAAACACACCTGGAAATCACATAATATATACAATATATATTGTTATATTGAGTGCAATGCCAAGATGAGAAGACACAAAAGAGAGATGGATATAAAGGTGGAGTTACCGACACAAAGAGTAAAAGGTCACGACGATGAAATGAGAAAATTCAGAGCAGGTGTGGTGAGCAGAAAGTGGGGCATTCTGTACATGAGGCATGGGTCAGATCTAAAGGTCAAACACTAACAAAGGAGAGACCCTGCAGACTCAAACTGTACAGGTAGCTGCTAGCTGAGATCCCAATGAACTTAGCCGCACAATCAATCAGCAAGCACTCACAACCAGCGTTGTCAGAGCCTTGTCGAAACAGCAAATAGCACAAGAAAACTGCATCACTGGTTTTGTATAACATGAAACAACAGTGGAACACAGAAGCTAAAAATTGTATATGCATCTTTATGCCAGTGTGCCTGCATGTACAGTGCCTGTGTCTGTGCAGTGGTGTCAGTGACAAAACATCACTCTGCAGATCTCCGGGAAATAGCTTGCATCACAACCTGCAGCAAGGGAGGGGGGTTGGAGGAGGAGGGGGGGCTTAGAGATGCAAACAAATCCTTAAAAAATAAATTAACCTGGCTTCCTGTGAGGGGTATCGATCGGGCAACATTCTGCCATCTCATTGGGACTAGGACTGTGCTGCATAATAAATGCTTAACACCCCCTCATAACTGGATGGAGAGCTAAATCATGGGTGGCAGCACGTACTGCAGTAGGCTGTAAGGAGCTGCTGATGACTAATGACAATGAGTGGGTGGCTTTCCACTGCTTCTTTTATAACAGGTGGGTTATCAGGATCAATATTCTAATCATCATCAACATTATCTTCGAATCCAAAACCTCTGACATACCATTTTTTCCTCTTGTTGTACGATCCCTTCTCTCCCTCCCTCCAAACCCTGCTGCTGTCGTTATAAATGTGATATTACTGCACTGAACTCAGCTATAGCCACTAACAATCCCTGATGTTTACCCTAACCTACATTATGCAAGCTGGCCATTAATTAAAATACGGCAGAAAATGGAAATTCATCTCACACGTTATAGAGCGAGATCGCCTTTTGAATATAATTAACTACAGGAAGCTCAGGGTTTAGTCCCAAACCTCCCCTGATAAAAATTGAACAAACTGTCAAAATAATAACTTTACTAAAACAGACACAGGCCCAACAGGCCACTATACATTCATTACTCAAGCTAACTCTCCAGGCAACCTATAGCTCTCTACGCCTACTGCTTCATTTACATGCATCATCCTCAAGCAACACTGAATTAATAATAATGACTGAAGCGTCATTATTCTTACCTACATATGGTACTGTAGGTAGAACAATGCCGGCCGCTGCGGAGGGTGAATCTGGGTAGAGAACAGGGGCAAGGTGCGCAGCTGAATATTCATTACAGTGAGTCAAAGGCTGAAGAATGACTGGTGGCCATTCCATTATATTATTATTATTATTATTATCCTGACTAAAAAACCTGCTATGCAACATGATCTCATCCCTACTTGTCAGACTCTGACGCCTGGGTAGAAGCCCTCTGTGTCATTATGGGGATGCCTGTTGTGTTGTATTTTGATGCAGAGGGTCACAGTTATGTTTAGGCTACAAAACAACACACTCCAACTTGACCCACGTGACTAATGACTGACTTACCAGTGACAAAAAAATCACCAGTGTCAAAATCCAGTGTCACAAGTCAGTCTTTAGATGCTTTGCTTAACTAAAGACTGATGATTTCTCCCTGATTTTGTGTTTAGATGGGCGGATACAATTTCAGAGTTTAAAAAAATCTCCCTATGTTGCAGAACCAATAGTAAATCTGCAGGGCGGGCCTTTGGTGACTCGCTGAACGCTCGTGAACATAGTCTGACTAGAAACACGTGTAGCGGTGCAAAATGGCTCAAGTCGCTGTAAGTCCTTCATTTCCATAATCTTGTGAACTGAGCACACGTTTGATAAAAAGGAGTTAAATCTCTCAGCATCCATTTTCAAGCTCTCTGTGTGTTTGTTTCCTTGCGGAGCGCACATTTCTAAGAGGGCGTGTCCTTTTCAAAAAGGCAAGAGGCTTTGCTTTGTTGCCGGCCGTTTTCGCCGGTGTGTTAAACACACTTTAGAAAGGAGTGTCCCCACACTATCAGAGGGAGGAGATCTCTGATTGTCTGGTGGCGGGACTAAGCTAATAGTTACTCTGCATCAAAATGAAGTTTCACTACACTGAATCTATCCAAAGAAAAATGTAGCAAGCTAAGCGACGAGAGAATGGCAAAAGTCGCTCGCTACTGTAAAGCTACTTTCAGCTGATCAGAAAAACTGTCAGCCAAACAAATAGGCAGGCAATGCATGTTCAGTTGAACTGTTCACTATAAAATAACTGACTTAAATAACAACTTTCTTCTGTTTTGGAGGATTTTGAGACATTTGAACCTGCACATTTGTCCTCCAAGAACATGACATCATCAGTTGGCCTATTGCTCTCTCCCTTTCACTCTCCTCTTCCTACTTAATGCATTTCTCTGTCTTGGCCTCTTCCAGGCGACAATCTGGCTCTGCCAGTAATTCAAGAACAGGACTCCATAATACAGTCATGGAAAAAATTATTAGACCACCCTTGTTTTCTTCAATTTCTTGTTAATTTTAATGCCTGGCTCAACTAAAGGTACATTTGTTTGGACAATTATAATGATAACAACAAAAATAGCTCATGAGAGTTTAATTTAAGAACTAAGAACTATTCATTTTCCATGGTTTTCTTGATAATAACCAAAATTACTTAAATTCTTACATCAATAGCTATGGCATTGTACCGCCAAAAACACTACTTTTAAGCATTCCATGTTTTCTTTTCTGTTTGCTTTAACACATGATACACACAAGAGTTAATACTTGATTGCATAACCATTGTTTTTGATGACTGCAGCCATGCGTCTTGGCATGCTCTCCACCAGCTTCTGACATTGTTCTGCTGTCACAGCAGCCCATTCCTGTTGGACAAATTCAAACAAATTTTCTTTGTTTTTGGGCTTGTGGTTCTCCATTTTGAGTTTGATGATTTTCCACAGGTTTTCAATTGGATTAAGATCTGGTGATTGAGCAGGCCAAGGCATGGTGCGAATGTTGTGGTTCTCCATCCAGGCTTTAACTGACCTTGCCGTGTGGCAAGGGGCATTGTCTTGTTGGAAAATCCAGTCATTCGAGGGAAAGAGTTTTCCAGCTGATGAAAGAAGACTGTTTTCAAGCGGTAGTCCTGTACATGACCTGGTTCATTCGGCCTTCACACAATTGCATTTGCCCTGTTCCACTCAGACTGAAACAACCCCAGATCATGACTGATCCACCCCATGTTTTACTGTAGGGGCAAGACAGTCTGGGTTGTAAGCTTCTCCAGGCTTCCTCCTAACCAGTAAGTTGGCTGGAGTGGGCATCAATTTAAAATTGGATTCATCACTGAAGAGAACCTTAGCCCAATCATCAACAGTCCAATCCTTGTGGTCTCGAGCAAAGAGTAACCGGGCCTTCCTCTGCCTTTCATTGATGAAGGGCTTCTTGCGTGCTCTGTGTGACTTCAAACCAGCTTCAACAAGTCGGTTTCGAACTGTCCTTGCCGAACAAGTCACATTTCTCGACAGTGCCCACTCATTTTTAAGGTCCCTGGAGGTCTGACGACGATTCCTGACACAGGAACGGATGAGTGCACGGTCATCTCGTGGGGTAGAAAGACGTTTCCTGCCACGGCCAGGTAGCAATTTGGTAGTGCCATGTTCAGCTTGTTTTTTTTTGTTGTAATGAACGGCTGTCTTGGAGATCTTCAGTTTTTTCGCTACCTGTCTCTCACTCATGCCAATTTCCAGCAGTGCCAAGATGGCTGCCTTTGTGGCTTCACATAATTTTTTGTTTTAGGCATTATGTGAGAGCTGACTTCTGAGTTGTGCTACGGCTTGAATGTAAGCAGGAAACCACTCTAGGCCTTTGCATGTGCAGTGCTGCTTGTGACATGAAATGGCCTCTTATATACCCTGGGAATCAATTAAGCTTAAGAATGTCAAATAGGACATAAAGTATTATGTGACCAGCTGCATTTTTTGTTGTGTTCATTGTATTATACGTTTAGTGGTACCAGATATTAGAATGAACAAGAAATTGAAGACAACAAGGGTGGTCTAATACTTTTTTCCATGACTGTATATTTTTCATTCAATAAAACCATTATGAATAAAAGACAGTAGTTTAAAGAATGAAAATAACAGACCAGACCTAAATTAAAACATCTCTTTCTTTGGGACATTAGAACATGAACATGTCCTGCAAATAATATGTGTGACAACAGTATGTCACTCTCTGTCTCCTCACTTCCTTCTTAATACTGGTCTCTGCCTCTCTAGCTCTTTTCTCAGCCCTTGCTGTGTTTATTTCTCTAGTGTCCACTGCAAATCTACTAAATATATAAAGTCTATGGGCAAGACATGTAAGACACCCGTCAACAAGTGCAATATAGCCAATTAGAGGCAGAGTAGGGTGGATCTTGCCAAGAAAAGCCAATAGCAAAAGCAGCAAGGAGACTAAACTTAAGGATTAGCATGTGATGTCATGAAGAAGTGCTTCCCTTATCTACATGCCTCGGTGTGGCGCTGGCATCAGTAACATTACGTGTCCTCAGTTTTATTATCCTTACTTTAATCCAGACCTCCGCAGAAGAAAGTCTGCTGCATTTTAAAGCTTTTCCTGGGAAAAAAAAAAGAGCTTGTAATTTCCGTGGACGCTACTAGACTACTCGGTCAATTAATCAACTTTGCTAATAAAAAGCTATTTGACTCAGAAAGAAGTGACGCTACCACCCCGCTACAGAGAAATGCTGTTAAATTTGTAACTGCCCAACACTACAATTCATGTGACTTAACATCAGCTATTACTTTCACAAGGGACACAATCACTAGTCTCCTGGGTCAGAGTCCTGCGCTAGTTGGGTCCATCCACCTCCCCTGAGCAGACTTCTCCACTTTATACTACGCCTGTAGCTATAAAAGTCTAATAACGATGCAGATGGGTTTACATTTGAGTTAGTCGAAAGCCTGGTGCATCTCATACAGATGCTAAATGGTGTAATGTATATTCCTTAAGTTACACTGCTGATGCCTGACATGTTTGAGTTTGCTTCAATGCAACATTTCCAGTCTTTTTTTTTTTTCCATCTGCTCTTAAATGCATTGAAGCAAGCAAGCTAGTGTGACAGTTAATAGGGGTCCCCTGTCAATACACTACACAGTGAGCACACAATGCACTTCTAATACATATGTCCTGTAGAACTCAAAAGCTTGCACTCGACACTGCACTTCCCTGGGTCCTCAGCAACAAATCAGACAAGTGAAGTCCACTGGATGTACGACTGTTGAGAAAAATGAAGGTCAGGCAGAGCAACAGACAGACGACCTTCATTTTAGTTGGATTATTATTATCATCGGGGAGTATTTTGTAGTTAAGGGAGACGTATGCGACATTCACAGCATATCTATGATTCACAGCCTGACTGAGGTTGTCTGGACACGTGGAAGTGGCTGAGCCAGTGGCTAGCAGCTCACGGTGCTAACTCCAGAAACATACTAAATGACAACAGATCCATAAGCGCTAACAACAGCAACAGTGCTAACAGAGCTAACATTGCTAACCCGAGGATGAACCAGAGGGTGGGGGCTATGCCTCTGTGATGGTGGCGTCCCAATATCAGCAGTAACCTCTGCATGATAACAGTGCAGAGTGGCTGCAATTAGCTAGCCAGTGGGACACACTTACAGGGACAGTATGCATGTGTGGCCGGACTGTCTACCACAACACAACTTGGATTTCAACACACACAGAGAGGTAGTGTGACTTCTTTCTCTGTTCAGGATGTCATGAGTCCACTATGTCTTTACATAGCCAAAAGCGGTTTATTGCTATATTCATGCTCTGAATGTTACAAACAGCCCTTTAAACTTTCTTGCTATCACTAGGCTGGATTGGCCCATAATAGTGTTTTGTCTTGCATTTAACATTAAACATTAGGGTCAGTCAGTGAGATAATACATGGCAACAGCTGGGCCTGCATCTGGGGCTCCATGTTACCCGTATATGAGCAGATGTGGGTCAGCGCCTATTATTCAGAGTATTACGGTGGCTGAACTACAAAGACTTATCCAGGACAGGAGTCAGGATTTTCTATTCCTGCATTATGTTATTAATACCTTTACAGATAGATCCTGGTACAATTAATGAGATATAAAACAAATCCAAGATCACTGGGGCTGAATTTTTTACGCCTCAGATCTTGCAGGTTCATGCATGTTTGATATATTTTCCAGTCCAGTTCTATTCCTCATGTATCAATAGCTCTACAAATTAGATGCCTAAAGATATGTGTCTAACACATACTGTACTCCAGCACCCACACAAGGATGAAGCAATCAATAATAATGCATGGTTGAGGTTTCTGCAACTGAATGTGTGCTGTATAGAGGACTATGACGTGCAGAAGCAATAAATAATTTCAATGATGAAACAGTACTTTTTGTACATGCTTAAGGAAATATTTGTTGCAGCACTAACCAGTAACAGAGTGAACCAGAATGATGGGGATTAAAGATGCTGGAAACATTAGAAATAAATTGTATAAATGAGTGTGTCCAGATAGTGAAACTCCTCAATGTATCAAACTACATCCATCTACATTTTAAATATATGTGTAACTTTAAATTAGGATTGGCTTGGGGGATGCCTACGGAATTGGTATATGAGGATGTCCACAGTAAAACATCAAAAATTACTCAATTGGGACCCTTTCTGAGAGCTAATCCGTAAAACATACGCCATAATTAACCACACAAACCTGATGCACCTCCTAACTTTATGCATTATAGTAGTACAATTATCCAAACTGAGACAAAGACAAAGCATGACTGCATGTGTGTTTACGTTTGAGAGAGTGAGAGATCGTAGGGATGTAAAGGTGGAAGGTGGACTATTGCACACAATGTTTCTGAAAGTCATTAATAACTTATTCCGAACAGTCAGCCCACTGGATGTGAGCAGATATCAATCAGTGACAGTGGCAAATCTTGACAATGGTGGAGATAAGCCTGGTTGCTACAAAAAAGGTACCACTCAACCCATTTTGCAGCCTGAGGTACATCTGATAGACTAATCCAAATTGTGATTTTCGAAGCATGCATTACATGCAATTAGCACCACCACAAACCTGCGCCAATGATGTCTTGTCTTTGGGTGCTGTCACCTCTGCCGTGTTTGGTTCACTTCAATCAAACTCAAATTCATTTGTTCCCTAAGTGCAGTTCATCTGGGCAGGTGTGAACACAGCAATCACACTTGAATGCACACCAAAACAACTACACCATCTAGACCGCCTCTTCAAGAGGGTCTCGGTCTGGTTACATAGAACACTGTTGCAGTTTGTTTGCGGTGAGAACGTGTTCTGACCTGGATCTGAACCAACTGCAGTCGCATGACACATTGTTTGGGTTAAACATGAGCATGTTACAGTCCTGGAGGATTATTAATGTGCACCTCCTCCTGTACTGCCTTAATATGCACATTCAGCACATCCAATGCATCAAAACATTGTTTTCTAGTTGGAGCCGCGCCTCGTTTTCAAACTGTATGGTTTGACTAAAATGAACAATGACAGCAATATAGTCCACGATGAGCAGCGCTAAAATCAACCTGCGTAGTTGTCCCTCCATTGTGACATTAGAAAGTGTCACATTTATCTTGCAAGTGTACTCTTCTTACTTCCTGGATTTTTCCCCCATGGAAATTCGGACCAATCAAGAGCAGCTTTCTCAGGCAAGGCATTTGATCTGGTCCGCTTGTAAATGCTGCTGTGAGAACATAAACCAACTCTAGGCAATTACACAACCTTGTAACAAAATTAGTCCCTGATTCAGACCAAAGCAAGACAACTCTAGGTCTGAAAGCTCCCTTAGGCTTAGTGGTTTTTGACTGACAGCCGGTCCAACCCTATTTAAAATTTACAAAGCTACCAATGAAATTATATTGTCAAAGAAAATGTGTTTAATTAAAACCAAGGCAAAATTTGCCTCATTTTATGCCAGTGTAGACCAATATTCTGTGTATCTGTATCTGTATTTTGTGTAGATCAATATCGAATCAAAGGAAAAATGTACTGATATATTTCTTTCCCAGGTGGCTGTAAAAAGACTATGACATCTCAAAGTAGGAAAACAAACATTACATATCTTTATGAATAACATTATGAAGCCTCACAGGTCTTGCACCTCAGACTTAAATATCAGTCACATTGCCATTCAGGTGACATCATGGCCTTTTCAACAACTATAAATTAAGCAGCCCTGAATGGACATTTACTGAGTAAGATGTGGGCACCAGCAGCTTCTGAAAGAACTCAAACAAACAAAGGGAGAATGAATAAAAAATGCTTACTGGAGACTGTTTCAAAACAATTCATGTTTTGTCTTCTTTGTTAAAGACTGTGTACTCCTTTACCCGGCAGACAGACAGCAGCTCAACTTATTCACCATTTATGCTAAATGAGTCATTAGGACAACTGCATCATGTTTCATTATTCATAGTCAGATCACCTCAAATAAAACTGAATCTCAAACAACGCTTTGATTAAGGGTTTCAAAGGTACGGCACTGCAAGACTGTAGGAGCTTCTTTTTGAATAAAAAGTTAACACGGGTTAAGCAAAGTAAAAATAGACAGCATTTATCATTTCCCATTTATCTGATCAGTGTCAGGATGAATAAATGCTATTCTACCCGCTCTCCTTGCTCCCTCTCTCTTCCCTATCTGTGAGGGCAGATTGGCATCTCTCCAGTAGCCAATGAGATTGGCTGCATAAATGGAATTGCCCCATTCACCAAGTGTCAGCTAAGCAAAGAGAATGTGTTCACTGTTTACAAAACCATTGTTTTAAAATGTATCCCTGGTGCAGCAAGTACTTAAGATGCAATTTTTGTAAACATTCGCACTCTGACAGTCGGTGCGTATGAGCTAATCCAGCCCAGAGGCTTCAAAATAAATACAAAAAGATGGACTTACCTGTCATATTAATTGCAGGGCAGAAGACCAATGGATCCACAAAGAAAGCCAAAAGAGAGACAGAGAGAAAAGAAAAGGCTTGTTAAAATTTATACTTTTCCTGACACCAGAACAGATCGACTAAAATATCCTTATGCTCAACCATAAAGACGCATTTACTCAGTTAGAGATGACACATTTTCGCAGACAGTTTAAGAGTGCAACAGATTGCCATCGGATTAGACAGCCTATGGCAGAGTCGATGGCGTGTTTGCATTGCATAGACCGGAGAGCCTGCAGAACCACAGTTAAACTGATGGCGCATTTAATGTCTAACTCGCGACAGCCATCATTGTCTACAGTGAAAGGAGAAGGAGCAGAAAGATGACCCTTTATTGGAGGACTGTGCTGACAAAGAGCTGACGGTGACACTGGCATCCCACTCTGCCAACCATGCAGCTCCACACTACAAGTCTATATAACTTTATAACACCCTAATGCTTCTGTGCAATCTAACAGTGTTGTGCGGATGTTTGGGCCTGATCGCATGATTGCTGTTACTGCTTCACACAAACTGTAAAAGAGAAGTACCAGTGGTTAGCACTGCCTCCTGCCACTGGACACATCAAGTGTTTACTCCTCCACAGAGAAATTTATTTAATAATCTGTATTAGTAGACATAGAGTAGGCTGTAGACTTTGAACTGTGTGATCTTTGTAAAGGGACACTTCACCTCAAAATCAAAATGACATATTTTTCTTCCTACCTGTGGTGCTATTTATCAGTCTACATTATTTTCGTGCTAGTTACCAAGTGATGGAGATATCGGCTGTGGAGATGTCTGCCTTTTCTCAAACACAATGGAACTAGTTGGCCCTCAGCTTGAGGTGCCAAAAATACATTTGAAAAACTCAACAGCAATGTCTGTCTCCGGAGACCATGACCTGGTTACTGAAGATAATCCACAGACCTTGCTGAAAGCAGTCTTTTAGTGGGATTTTTTTTTCTTTCTACTAAAGTGCACCTGCCCACCATATTGCTGTGCAAAAGTAGGTGTGTACCTACTGCTAGCTCACTTAACATCACCAAGCGAGCTTACGTCACAGCTCAGCCGAGGAGACATAACACATTCTCACTCCGTCATTCGTCACACATCAACCTTTGGTCATGGACTTTCCACGTCCAGATACGATGTGATAGGTACCCGTTCTGGGACACCTTAAGTTCTGTCTGATACATGCATTGTCTTCTTTCAAAATACACTTCCATTTTCACAGGAAATTTACCATTTACATACTGTCTCTTTTAAAATAAACGCACTACGTCAGTACCACAACGCAAATTGATGTTCATTTTCTCCAACAACTAAAGCATGTGGTTAGGTTTAGGAAAAAAGAACAGGGTTTGGCTTTAGAATCTTGCGGGACACAAACACCGCTCTCCTGGGTGAAAGTCCAGTGACTTTCGCCACCTTACCTTTCATTCCTTTCCTGCCGCATTTCCCCCAATGCTGCCAAGCGCCGTTAAACTATGACCGCGACTTGCCCCATGTCATGTCAATGTTAAAGGACAGCTTTTTTCATCAGTGTCTGATGCTGCAAGTCACTGCCACTGAAGTGCTGGGTTTCAACAACTTCAGAGTGAGACCGGGTTCACCATCAATGTTTACATCTTGAGCCTCTCACTCCTGAGTAAATGCATGCTTCCTTCTTCGCTGTGAGAAGATTGGTGATTGTAATTTGGTAGACAGAAAATAGTTCCGACATGAAACTGCTCACAACAAGGTCTGTGGGTCTTGAGTGGCAAGGTCATGATTTCTGAAGAGACAGTGCTGTTGAGTTTTTCAAATTCTTTTTCTTGGCACTTCAAGCATCCCAAGCTGAGTGCCATCTAGTTCCATTATATTCAAGAGAAGGCAGACGTCTCTACGGCAGACATCTCCAACACTCGGCAGCTCAAGCCAAAATGATCTAGACTGATAAATAGCATGACAGGTAAGAGGAAAAATAAATATGCATTTCTGATTTTGGGGTGCCTCTAAGCGTTGATGACCTCTGACGACAGTGAGATGAGTGAGCCTTCAAGGATTCATACGGCCATCAGCACGTATCATATCGATAATTCCATCAGAATATCCTGAAATAAAGTGTGACATTAAAAACAGCTCCTGAATTAATAGTCATAAGATATTCTAGGAATCTGCCCACAACGCCAATCACCATCTGTAAATGTGTAAACTGCACAGATATATATCATATGTCATATTGCCAACATGAGACATAATCACTATCCAGGAATGGATATTTTTAAATATATGAAACTTGTCTCTTCAGAGTTTAACAGTATCTATTAAATGTCTGACAGTTCGTTATTTTTAACACACCATAAATGCGCTACGATCTATGCTCTTCCTTTTACCCTTACACTCAGACATACTTGTAGGTAAAAGTTTGACATGTGTACATGTACTCATCATTTATACTCTGCATTTATGAGTGTTTGCCTTTGTATGTTTCACTGGGAAATAGGTAAAAATAATAAGAGCTGACTGGATAGACCTGTATAAATGAGAGCTTTTCCCTTTTTTTGCTGGTAAAAAATGCGTACAGAATCAATCACTGTTAAATTCAGCGTATAAATTCACATCTGTTTTGGCATTGTTGCCACTCAGTGGACGGTAGTTTAAGATGAAATGAAGTGGAATATAGGGTAAATTTACGGTGAATGTCAAACTTGAGATATAAGGCTGCATTTCAGTCAATATGCCATTACGTTTCCTCTTGGCTGCTTTGGATTGGAGAGTCCCCCCAGCACACAAGCAGGCTCTCCTGATTATCTTGGAAAATGAACCCAATAACTTTTGAAAATGAACCTAATAACTTTTTGAACAAAATACATTTACAATCAGATCACTGAAGCTAATGTTTTGTGACAGTGATATTGCTTTTAGTTAATGCGTTACAAATTTCAATTGGCTCCAGTTTCTCAGCATGTATATTAATGACAAATGAGAACAATTCACGTCGTATCATTAAAGAGGAAAATAAGTGTGATTTGAAGAGAAATGTGCCTATCTTTTTTGTCTTCCTGTCATTCATTAACTGCGCAAAGTTGAGGTTGCCAGTGGGGTGCAGAGAAGGGGAGCAAATAAGATGGATGAAGTCAGGCATCATGAGACATTAGGTAAAATGGGACAAATAAGGTTTTACATTTTTGGCTCTATAAATAGCAGCCAAACATGTTATTGTATTGCTACTATAAATGTGCTTTTGATTGGTCTGAGAGACCATGTCAGCCACAATAGTCCAGAATTAGCCATCACACGTCTATTGTAGACAATATGGCACCAATAAGGAGAAGAACAAGAAAACATGGCAGAGAAGATGGACAATTAAATAAAATAAATGGTGTGTTAAATTAACAATTTAATGAAATAATTGAACTGATAAATGGATTTAACCATTTAAAAAACAAACAAACATGACTGTCCCATTGTACCTGACCATCATGGGAGTGAGGTAGGGGTTCTTGATACAATTGGCCCCTTCGCTATGTCCTGCTCCCTGACACAGGCCGGCCAATCATAATGTAGCATCAGGCCGCTCAGACCAGGGTCCCACAACAACACAGCTGTGCTCCATTGACTGTAATGCAGTCGTTTCAGATTTCCTTCATTTTCAGGCTGGTTTTGTGGATTTGGAGCTAAATGTTGTGCCTGGGGCACGTCGTGTATTAATGATACTCGTTACATAACATTTCTTCCCTGTTCCAGAGCCACAACAACACCCTGAAAAGTGTAGGGTTAGCTAGCTAGCTGCTGAAGATATAGCCTACTGAATGTATACACATGCTGCTTTTGCTTTTTAATGATTATAAAAAAAAGACAGACCCTGCTGTACAGGAACCAGTGAAGGGAAGCAGGGAAACTTTGCTCATATTCAACCAGCTGTGTGTCATCGCAGTGTGTGCAACATTGTTTGACTCCCCCCGGAGATCCCTGCCTGTCCAATGGTTGAGGTTCAATATCAGCAAAGTTTCCCTTTATATTCATTGTCTTGTGTGTTGATCAGCAGTGATGTGGTGGTTCACTTTTACACTGTGATCTGTAGCCTATAGTTCGGCTTTAGCTTCTAACTATCTTTGTCGTTTTAACCTGTTGTTGCTGCTGAGTCAGTTTGACATCCTGGATATATCCTTCAAACACAGACTGTAGACCCCTCTGTCTGCTTCTCTCTGGAGTCACTGTTTCATTTTTCCAAAAAATATGATAATATTTCTTCAGGGAGTGCAGTTAGTTACAGTGTGGGCTCCATGCTTACTCCGACAGCCTGTCGGACCATCATAAAGGGGCGGGGCTTAGAGGAAGGTCAGCTGGAGGCCCAGTATTTCACTTTGCAACATATTTTGTTCCTTAATAAATACGAGACACATAAGTTCTAAAGTAACACTCACAGTAAAACATAAAGTCCCATATTACTTGGCTCAACCTGCTCAAACTGCACACAAACCCATACAGTACATGTACAGCGTATCAACCAAAGAAACTTCCTGTGACAGCGTTGAGTGACATCTGAAGCAAAAAATACAAAGGCAGGCAACAAGAAACCCAAGTTTAAGGAAATGAAAAGAGATAGATATCGAACAAATTGCAGCTTTGGGCATTTCTCTCTATGTGAAAACAACAGTGAAAAGCATGCAGGTCTGTGGTTATTCTGCCTGTAACAGTTACAGCAGAGGTTATGGAACATTGCAGTGTTCAAAGCAGGGAGTGGAGGGTGGTGAGTGCTCGGTGAAACAGAAAACAGTGGTGGACGCCACAGCCTTTGTGTTGAAAGAAAAGGCAATGGTGAGAAAATATTTAACAACAAAGGAGCTTAACAATCTTTGCTTACTGTATTAAAAAAAAACACTTTGAAAGAAAAGCTATTCCACTCACTGTGGGTAATTAATTTACCTATTATAAACAGACACATAGTGCTTACATGCTAGAGCGAGGTCCGCTTAATTAAATGCTGACAGTAGAAAATGTATTATTTGCCAATATTTTGCTGCAGTAATAATTCATATCAGTTTCTATCACAAAAAAAACACAGTAATTTCATACTGATAGCTTTTCTACAGCAGTGTCCCGCCGACAGATTGGAGTCAATCCAGAGAAGGTACTCTTTATGTATTACATCCAGTACCTTATGATTGGACTAATGCTTGTTGTTTGTATGTGTTAGACCTTATTTTTTAATAGGTTAGACTTTGCACAAGATTAGCAGGGTTAGACTTTTAAAACCTATTCCCGAAGAGTGTGATAAATAAAGGGCTTTAGGATGTCTTTACACAGATCTGCCTCATGTGTTTTAACAATTCTGACCACCATAATCCATTAAGTGTCAACTTCAGCAGCATTAATTCAATCATTCTCATAATCAAAATGGTTGCTCTGAGCCCCTGCTGCGGGGCTTAGTGATGGTGTGCGGAGAATGAAAAGGCACATTAAAATGGGCTGGAGCATGCAATCCCCCAAAAAGGCATTTGCTGCGCTCCGCATGCACCAAGGACATGCAACAGTAAGGTCAGGATCAAACATCGGCAGAATACTGAATAAGTCAGCCTCCTGGGCTGGGATTCCTGGATCCGGCTCGTCCTCCCCTGTCCAATGGTAAAATGTCTGATCGCTCTAGATACGCTGTCCCTGAAGGCTTGCTGGAAAGTCTCAACATGCAGCACAAAGTCTGAAGTGCAAGCAGGTATGCTCATACGAAAAACACAACAACCCTGAACTGTCTCCATATGCATATTAAAGAATTCACAACATATTTTGGTGAATTCCCCATCTCTACATACTTCATTTCATCTTTTTAACAAAGTCCCGTTGGTCAGGCTTTGGTTACAAATACGCAACCTGCAAAATAACCAAAAATCACTGAAGGAGAGTTACATGGACAAAACTCAGCACATAACTCTGGATGTGCTGCCCTGGCTCTACAGTGAAACAGTAGGTGCTCTGGTCTGCCTATAGTTTGAGAAACCTGCACCAGCAGGGACCCTGAAAGCGTCCTCATATTGTTGCTAAGCAACCACAGAGTCAACTGCTGTCCACTGTTTTGCCATTATATCAGTTAATGTAATTCTAATTGTAGAGGGGGGAAAAAAACATAGCATTTCAGTCACGACGCTGCAAAACCGATGCCAATTATTGTGATTTTTCCTTCAGGGTGAGACAGTGGGCAGAAACAACCAACACTATCTGTTTTTTTTTTTTTTTTTCACTCTCCCTCTTTACAACTGTGATGTGGAGGAAAAAAAAGAGAACCAGAATAAAGCCTCACCTCTGTTGCCATTTGATTAGACAGCAGAGGGAAAAGAAGCTGTGGTGACGTAGGCTATTTTTTTCTCTCTCTACACAGTTGAACACTTTTCAACTTGGGATGCTCAGGGCATTTCTGAAAAAAACATGCAAGGTGTGTCGGGTGGATAAAAGCGAGGTGCCCTGGGTGCATAAGCAGCATACAAAACCCCTCAGATCCAGTAAAAACATTTACAAAAGGCAGCGTTCACTGCCAAAAAGGCGTCCGTTGTGATCACCTGCTCTGGCTGCTCACTGCAGCGACAGAGGTCTTTAATTTCAGTCAGACCCTGGATGTTCAGCATGAAATGAATGGGTTTGGTCCTCAAGTTGGCTTTGATTGCAAATTTGTAATCTTACCTGTGATAAGCACACATGTAACCATAAATCTAATCAATGTAACTATTCATTAGAAAGACAACAGAAGGTAAATTAACAGAACTGATCAAGTTACACCGTGTTTCTCCTGAGCCAGTCAAATGAGAGCAGAGAATATAAATCACTCTGTTTTTTTTTTGTGGAATTTCATATGCACGTACCCTTCAGGCAAGTGTTGTTTCCTCCTCCATTGAAAGCTTTTGGGACTAGAGTGTGGGAGTGGGAATGAGAGTTGTTGTTTTAAAGCTGGCACTAATGAAACCCATGGGTCTGCAATGACAATGGGAGGATGTTTGATGAGAAAGTACGTGGTCCAGTCTTTGCTTTGTGTTTGGCCTTGCATGTGTGTGCAATCGTATGTGGAAGTATGACAGAGGGAGAGGAAAAAAATAGATCCATAACATCAATTTTGTGACATTTCAGTAACTTTTTTAAAACTGCCATATGGTGCTCTTTAATTGTTTGAAGTTTTGAGCGTCCCATGCCTGCAAACCTATGAATATTTTCAATTGTTTTGAATTTAAGGAAAAAAAAATGGCAAGAACCTTCAAACACATACCATTAGGTATCTACCAACAGCTCTCCGTTTGTCATGAAGCAGAGTAGAACAAGCTACAGTAATATATAAGCCTCAAAGAAAAAAAGTTTAACAAAGACTCTGCAGGAGCTAAAGAAGTCAAGAGTTGTGCTTTTAATGTTGAGTGCTATTTAATCGACCAGAAGTGCAAAATAAGATCAGTTTTTAAAAATGAATCCAAGCAAAAAGTGCAGCGAGCAAACAACACCTCAGCTGAATTTCCAATTTAATTGCTGAATGTACAGAAGCAATGAACGATTGCAAACATACCTCACCCAATATCAAAATCTAATATCTCAGATGTTTATAAATAAAAAGACTACAACCAGCTCTTGAAGGGACAGTTCACCCCCAAATCAAGAATACACATTTTTCCTCTTCCATGTAGTGCTTTTTGTCAGTCTTTATTGTCATGGTGTGAGTTGCAGAGTGTTGCCTTGAATGTCTGCCTGCTCTTGAATATAATATAATGATACAGCACTTGGCTTGTGGTGCTCAAAGCACCAAAAAAAAATACATTTGAAAAACTCAACAGTAATGTCTCTTTCCAAAAATCACGACCTGGTTACTCAAGATAATCACCAGACCTTGATGTGAGTAGTTTCATGTATGAACTTCTTTCTTTCTACACCCACAAATCATATCACTGAGCAGAAGGAAGCGTGCATCTACTCATGGACGAGAGATAATGGAATGACACAGCGCTCAGCTTGTGGTGCACAGAACAACAAAAAGATACACCTGAGAAACCAAGCAGTAATCTCTCTTCCCAGAAATCATGACCCAGTTAGTTAAGATAACCCAAAGACCTTGTGGACAGAACTTTTACGAAGGACCTTTTTTGTTTTTACAGAACTACACCCACCAACTGTATCATCATGCAGGAAGAAGCATGCCTCTACTGCTAGCTCACCTGGCACCACTGAGCTCACCAACATTACAGCTCAGCCGAGGAGGGCACCATTATATTTATATCTTGCACTGTAATGAGCCTCTCGCTTACTTCTGCGCAGTGATTCGGTTTGCAGGTTTTGAAAGAAATAGTTCCTGCAGTTCCTAGATTATCTTGAGTAAACGGGTCACGATTTCTGGAAAGAGACATTGCTTTTGAGTTCTTCTCAAATGTATTTTTCTGGCGCTTTGAGCACCACAAGTCAAGAGCCCTCTAGTTACATTAAACTGGAGAGGAGGCAGACATCTCTACGGTCGATATCTCCAGCACTCTGCAACTCACACCAAAACGATTTAGACTAATAAGCAGCACTGCAGGTTAAAGGAAAAGTGTGTATTTTAGATTTTAGTGTGGACTGTCCTTGCAAGATCTGGTTGCACAATAGTCTTTTGGTTCATAAACATATCCCTTTAAAGCGGCCAATGCTGTAAATGTGTCAGCTACTCACAAGGGCGAATAAATATGTATAATACAATCTTCTGACCTTGGGGTCAGTATCCAGTGTGGTAGAGTGCGCATCTGTATTTGAATTAATCTGAGCCAACACGTTTAAAGGTTGTCAAAAATATTGAATTTTCTCTAATGCACTTGTCAAACAATAAAAGCTAGAGGAAAAACGTACATGAAAATAACACATTACAATCTGACAAATTCCACATGAATATACTCTATTAGGAAGCCTTTAAAGCAAAACATCCATTTGGCTCCCCTTTAAAAGAAAACTCCCATTTGAGCAGCAATTTCTTTGATTTGTATCCCTCTACAAGACTTTTTTAGCTCCTATACATTTGGGAAGAGGCTGAGTGTTTAACAGTCTATTCTGTGTTTCGCATGGCCACCGTCTTTCAGATGCACCACCTGTATATATTGCAAATCCATGCCTGTGCACTCTCAAAGGTTGACTTGCAGACTGAGCTGCGCTCGAATTCACTTTGTGCTCTTTCAAATCTTCTGTTGTCAATACACTTTCATACTCACAGCTCTGTCAAGCTTTGTCAGATTCTGTAGTAGCTCTGGTCTTCCTCTATCTCTCTCCCTCTCTGAACTGACACGTTTCAGCCGTAGCTACATATCTTGCTATGTTTTAAATATTTAGTAGACGCTACAGGACCGATAACACACAGAATCACCTCTTTTCTGTGATTTCAAGCACAACAAAAAACAAAAAAATGAGCTGATATTATTATAAGTCACTGCTGCTGTGTTCATTTCCCAATTAATTTTTTACTCCTAATTTAACTGAGACATTTATACGCCTAATTCTTTCTTGCGCCCGTGAGTTTTAATAAGCTACAATAAACAACACATTATGCAGGTTAATAGCGAAACTGTAATTGTAACCTTGTAACATGAGATGGAGGGAACAATAGAGACTGAAAGGGAGTTAAAGGTTTGGAGGACAGAGAGTCAACGATGCCAAAATCCAATACAACCAGATGGTCTCCGGAACAAGCATCGCCGAGAGCAAGCTACCTCCCCCCCTCACAATTTACTGTACATTCAAGCATGGACCCACACCAAACATCCCCCTGCTCCATTCTCAAATGTATTTAAGATTGGCACTAAAGACATCCACGGTTGTACAGCTGTATATATGCTGTTAAAGTAATTAAGTTACAATAGGTGATTATGAGATAATCTGTTTTTTTAGAACAAGAGATGCTGTGGCATTCTTTCCTTTTAGAGACATAAAGCTCCATGTTGGGTTGCTGAAGTCAAATCCTGTTGTTTTTATTGTATTTTTTATAGGTTTTTATGCATTCACCCAGCTTCCACCCTATTAAAAAAAATCCTGTCTTTTTGGCATCAAAGGTGAGGGCACCGAGGATGGAAAAGACGTATCTAAATATCCTGAACAAATGGTTTTATTTCCTTGGATGAAGCAAAGCACAAAGTAATCAGCGAGCAACCTCTCTTGCCCCTCTTTCACAAGCCCACGCACCGACACATCCCACACTCGCAGATATACTGAGAGAAGATGGGCTTGTTATTGGCCACAGTGTAGGAGACTCATCAATCAATCATGAATTAATGGTTAGACCGTCTCGTTGGAACACATGCACCCCTGCAGTCACACAACCACACAGACTCCTGGCCTCATGGACACACATGACTCAAAATCAAATCACAAAAGCCATTTCATTAAACTGAGCTGTAATTCAATAGCTGTAATCATTTACTAAATGATTGTTGGGGGGGGGAAAAATCGCTCTTTCAGGCTCTGTTGCTATGCCACAAATCCTATAATTCTACAGCATTAAAAGGACGGATAAGTACTGTATCTGGACATTAAAAAACAACAACAAAAGCATCTTATAGTCACAAAATGAGCTTATGGCGTTTTCTGTCTCTTAAGCAATATCATGATGCTCATTTGTCCATTTAAGCAACAGCTACAGAACCATGTGGCAAATCTCTTTTATGGAGAATACTGGCATGCATGTGTTGGTTCACACCAGCCATAAGGGTCTCTGTAGGGGGCGGTGAGAAGGGATATGCTCTCCAGTCATTGTTGTTTGAGAGGCCACTGAGCCTCTTGATCCCTGGGTAATCTCCAGCTATCTGTCTGAGTTATCACCTCTCCTGATTTAGGTCAACCTGGCTGCTTTCGGTTTTTTAGGTTGTCCACCATCCCCCACAGGGCACACACACACACACACACACACACACACACACACACACACACACACACACACACACAAAATCCCACATGCAATTGGACAAAAGGATAAACAGCCGGCCCCGCTGAATGGAAAGCACACACATTAACACATTACTCTCTCTGGTGAAAAACAATATTCAATCAGGGATTGAGCCACAAATTTTACCGATGCTTCAATGGCAGATACAAATCAAGATTTTCAGGTAGCTAAACCATTATGTATTTTAATAATCCACTCCTCCCTCTCAATGACACTCCAGTAAAGCTAGGTTATTTTAGTCATAAGTTAATAGGAAGTTGTGTACATAGACGTTTCCCTGAATGCCCTCACCATTGCTTATTCACACAGGCTGCTCTCAGTTAAAACGTCCATAAAGCTCAACTACACATGCAGCTTATATGACCCATGAAGAATGGGAGAAAGTGATGTGACGTAATACAAAATGCAACAAAGTCTGTTTACTGTTGTATAAAGATAGAAAAAGGTCCCTATAGGGTGGGCAGGAGGGATTGATGGTGGAAGGGTCAAACGAACACAGGACTTTAACCCAGTAGATGGTGTCTTATAATGTAATGGCGACCATATCATAACGTTAAAGATGTCTTAAAAATGGCAACTGTTGGAAAGGAATATATGTTGTTTTGGGGATGGTCACAGGTGTAGTTTTGGAAGTCAGTGGAAACAGACGTATTGTGTCATTTAGGTATGGAAGAGCGTTGTGTATTACCACAGCCTATGAGTCAGATCCACCTCTCACTCTACAGGTCCTCCCTGTCTCCCAAATATAGGCTGAATCTAAATGTCTGGACATCACTGCAATTGCAGGCTCGCAGACTCATGGGGGTCATGTTCCTGGGAAGTCTGGGAGTGCTTAGGTCTGCCCGAATCCACAATTCATCCAGTCCACAAGGGGCCTCAAGCGGACTCTCTGCAGACTCCCAGAGAGTCCGCTTGGGGTGCAGACTTCAGCAGACTTCACTGATTTAATAACACACAAATCATTGCAATACAGATGTGATGTTGTGTTTTTTTCATTTGCTGAAAAAAAGAAAACTTGTGAATTTGTAAAATAGTTATTGATGTTAGGTCTGTTAAAATGTTACTTGAATTGCTTAGGCCAGACATAATATTCAGCCAAATCATGTTACAGAGATATGTATAAGTACAGCCTGTAGAGGGAGTGAAAACACATTTTAATATTGCTGCCAATCAGGCTATGCAGTGTAATATGCTAAAAAAAAGGGGCAAAAAACACAAAGGAAGGTTTCTAAGGTTTCTAATGTATGTAACACCCAATTTACTGAGTTATAGTCCTGTCGTTATGTACACACATTCCTGATTTTGAATGCTTGCAGCCTATGTGTTCTATTACATTTTGTTCAGTCACATAAAAGGTTATACATAGGATTTATATCTTGTTATCTGCAAGGACAGATGTATAGGCACCATTCAGAAATCTATATGACGTAAGTCTCCAGGGCTGTCTATCATCCGCTTGCACTCTCTGCCCTTTCATACTTTACGTGATGATGGTAAATGCGTCATACGATGTACAACTGAAGTCTGCGAGGGCTCAGTCCGCAAGTCCAGAGGGTGGACATTTGGATTCAGTCATAGCCACTCCTGGCTCCAAAAATCAAAAATGGCAACTGCCTGAATGCCAGATGCAAGGGTTTAAAACTGACGTCCGCAAGCCCCTGGGTGATGGTCTAATTTACTGACTGGCAGTTTTCTTATGTATTGTCTTGTATGTAAGTTTACAGAGGTATTAATGTTAGATGGAGAAATGCTGTGTTTGGTGCATATTGTTAATTAAAAACAGTGTCACAAATTTGGTTGATTAGACAAATGGCATCTGTGTTATGGCCTTAATTGAAAAGGTAATAAGAAACATTTCATTTAAGTGCCATCACGTGAGGTATTTTAGTGTATAGTCATTACCAACTTATTTCATTATAATGACTTCAAAAACTTGTGAGCACACAAATAATCAATGATAACTAGGATGAGGACCTTCATTTTTTCTGTAAATTTGACTTTGACGCACTTATGTTTAACATACGAATAAAACAAAGATAATATGTCATAATAGGTCATTTTACGACACATATAGAGGACAATGAATGAATTGAATATTAAATTGCCTTTAGCCCTGTGTTGGCAAAGGTTCACTAGCAAACTGTGATGGTTTTATCTGCATTCAATGGTTCAAAACAACAGGACAAATTCAACAACTTCTTGCGGTTTTAGCAATTCTCAGTGTGTACAGCAGAAACAAGTTTGTTATTCCTGAGTTAATATTTTAAAACACAAATAGTTCTCCTTTAGTGTAGTTCAGTTTAATGACCTGGTGGTTTGTCGTGACCGAATGCTATGATCTACCATATGAGCCAAAAACATCTTAAGCCTCACTTGGCAGAAGTGTGCTGAACCTGTGTCACATCATTGGCTAAAAAGTGGTCTATCCACTGAAATATAAATAGCACTTTTTTCCTTATATCTTTTTTTTATGTAAATCCTTTAACAGTGAAGCATACTGAGCCTCATTTTCAGATCCGACTACAGCTCAGTGTTACTCACCCAACACCCCCAACCCCACCCTGAGCTACGTGGCTCCCCTGCTCCATATCATCTCCTTATAGCCAACACTCCTCAGCTCTGTGACTAACAGTTCGCTCCCTGGCCCTTGAGGAAGACTAATATCCTGTCCTCTTTTGCTGTAATGAAAAAGCGTAGGCCAGGGAAAAGGGATGGAAAAGTCTGTATAAAGGACAAGCTGTTCATGGGTCTGGTCTGGGTGTGGCACTGGCTCATTTTTGCCATTTAATTTCAAGCGGGATTCATATTGATAAGATCCACAGCTGTGGATAATTATTTTGCCATAATTTGGGATGTCAGAGAGGGCGCAGGACCAGCAATGTGATAGCCTTTCATAGAATATGATAAAATGCATTGTACATACAAATTATAAATGATATGTTAACTACAGTTTTGTTATGACTACTTGGGACAAAACTAGTCTAATTTAGTGGGTTATTTAAACTTTATCCTAACAAAATCATTGTTTACTATGTAATTATTGTTATCAATGGTGAACTATAGACTAATTTATTACTAGTTAACTTCCAACATTGTTTATTACTCAACAGGGCAGTAAATAACGCAATGAATCTCATTTAACTCTTATACTAAATTAAAGGAGCTCTGTACAACATAACTTTAAATCTGTGATTTCAGGTCAGAGCCAGGTTTGTCTTCATGTAGCTCTAAACATGGAGGTCGCTATGCTGGCGGCTAGCAGCTAATGTTGCTACCAGTGCAAACAGTTCTACCAACAGCAACAGTGCTATGCAGTGCCTGCACTGGCAAGCACGGCTTCGGTGGTCAATGTAGCAGCGAGGACTGCAACAGACTAAGAATGTTCCTAGTCGACCAATAGTCGTCATTTAGGGCCATTAGTCGACTAGTAGCCAGCATGTTTATAATATTATTTGAATTATTAAGTGATATATATTTTGGGCGGGGCAACACAATGGTTTGAGTTGAAGGTGTGAGAAAGAATAGTATCAGTAACATTGTTAACACTGTGCTACATTACAGAGAAATACAAACCGTACTAATGAACCTTCATTAATATAGGCCTATATTTTATCTACAAGTGCACGTCACACACTGAGCGAGCCGCCTGTTAATGACGCTGTCGGCAAAGCAGTAATGATTGTGCTAAGTGGCTAATGGGCAAGTAGCTACTTCCATGTTTCAGATGATACGTCATGTTTGTAGTCGACCAATGAAGATGAGTTTACATATCACCTTGGGTTCGTCCTTCACCTTCTCAAAATGATCCCACACTTTGGATTTCCTGCCCGACATGTTATTAACTAGCCTGTGGAATAACCGCAGGTACCAGCCCTGGAAATTAACGTGACTCCTGTCTGACTGCTGAGCGCGGCCTCTTCCTGTGTCTGTCCTTTCAAATTAAATTCCAACATGATCCAGACATATAGGTTTTAATTTATTTTGACAAGATCCTAATAGAGTTTTTTTTTTTCTTTTCCTGTGACTAAATGACAAATGAAATCTGGCCAACTAATAACCTTTCTGGCTGCCGAATGTTTTGTCGACTATTGGGTGGCAGCCCTAGCAGGAGCTTTAGTTGACGATACGCTCTGCTGCAGGCATTCTGTGGCAGACTGGCGCCATGTCCATGTCCCACGTATTTTTGCTGTTACGCATCTACACGTTGCTGATCTGCTACCGTGGATCAGGATGGTGTTATCAGCAGTAACCGCCTTTGGAATATACACGTAGGGACTCGCATGCACTAACATGCCCTCCCGGTCAACCCGCCTACTACAGCTAAGAGCAGAAGGCTCTGATTGCAACACACACTTATGTAGCATGACTTTATTCTCTGCTCAGGATGCCATTTCTCCTCATAATTACATAGCAAATAGTGGTTTGCTGCTTTATTAATGCTCTGAGAATAGAACACCTCAAACCATTTGTAAATAAGGAACAAATGATTTGCCAAATATAACAATGCCTCATGTTTCAGGACTACTTATAATACTTTGTAAAAAAAATAAAATAAAATAAAAAAATAGAGAGATGGATTAGATGGATTAGAGTGCCTGTGTTATGGAGAAAACATAAGTACGAACAGTTCACAGCAAGTTCAATTTGAAGATGTTTTTCCCCTTAAACAGAGAACTTTTCAACAAATTAAGACTGCAAGGGAAATAGCAACCCAATTGTTTATTCTGAGGAGGCATAAATTCATACTGCAAGTTTGAATGGAGCTGTCCACACACTGTATCAGTGTGTGTATCTATCATGCCTGACTTGAGAACAAAACCAGCAATAGTTTGGGACAGTGAGGCTAAATGCATCTATTCACTAAAGAGGGAATTACTGACCTGCTGGGTCAACTGCAGTCTGTCGCCCCGGGCCTTATTCCAAAAGCTACCATTTGGGCTACGTTCTCATGATCTTGACCTCAGCATAGATGTCGCAGAGGATGGGTGAAAAACAGCATGTTCCCTGCTGCCTTCCAACATATAATACATCACTTGCCATTATGCAGTCAACATCTCGGTCTCGCTCCAACACTGGACCATTGTTTGAGGAAAACGGGCGGCATCGGTCACAGTTAAAGGAACGATTCATCATCTAGGTCATGGGCGCTCTTGACAGCGATTCCCGCAGCACTGAGGGTCTATGTGGTGCCCTTCTCGCATGCACAAGTTCACAGGGGCCCTAGACAACATCAACATACTTCTCATGTTTTGCCATTAAAGTCGATAGTGGAAGAATTCATTGAATACCAGCTTTATCTCTTGTTACCATCCCAAGGAAGAAGGCATGGAATTTCAGCATTGTATGTATTGCTTTTCACTGAGTGTGGCCTCATTTGTCATACATATCAGTGTATACTAACAAAGCCATGTATTTAAGTGCAGAGCTAGTATGGTGCTGTCATTATAAATACATGTTCACCTGTGCTGTGTATTGCTGCTCAAACTGGCTGTATAATAAAGCTGTCATGTGCATGAGGATGATGACACACTCCACGCTACACTCACATGAAGCTCTAGTTAACACCATCACTTCCCAACATCTGTCCCTCGACCCCTCAGTGCTGGTTCGCACGTTTTCATATATGAACAGCGAGTGATCACAGGGATGTCTTGGTTGCTCCTCGGTGCATGCAAGTTAAGTGAAATAGCAGTGGACTGAGATAGGCTACGCTGTGAACCTGAACAGGAATAAATTGGTAGAGAAAAAATGAGTTTGCGGCATGTCGCCAGCACACGCACACATGCACGCAGACATGCATCTCTCTCCAGCTCAGTGCAGACGGCAGTGGGGAAGCACTGACCAAAACAATCTATGTTATGTGAACCCCCCCCATCAAACTTTCATAGGCATAATTTCTGCAGAAGGTAACAGCTCCTGACAGCCTCACCCACACACTGGGCCTTGAGGACCTCCCGAAAAAGGGCAAAAGTGAAGCCAGAGGTCTTTTTTTTCTTGCTGCACATGTCTAACATTAACACAGTCACCTGCAGGAGTTTATGCGTTGAAGCAGGTTTGGGTTAAGTGTAGAAATGCATGACGCGCAAGATAAATACAGAACAGTGAAACAAAGAGACAGATCCGTTACCTTCATCCCTTCATCCCCACATCCATAGCACAGTTATACAGTCTGCAGTGCAGTGGAATGTTATCCACTTTGAGCTCGAGTTTATTCAATAAGCCTGTATACACATGCATCATTCATAGCTGATAGAGCAGCTTGAGAACATGATGCAGGACCCACTTTCTTTACTGGCTTTGAAGACAAAGCTGTCTATAATACAGAGCGCTGCATCACATTTCTGATCAGTTCTCAGTGGAGGACAACGGCACATAGGCACAACCGTGGTGCAGTGGGCTAGATGGGTTGGTTAGGTGTCAGGTGGGCAGGTTTCATACAATATCACAACCTTACACCTCTTGCCTGACACAATGGGGCGCCAGGGCGATGCTGACCTGACACTGGACATTCAATGGTATACAGCACATCACTGCACTCAGACAATGGGAGGACATCTTGGACGACTGGCAGAAATCTTGTTATACCTTAATGTTGTAGTCTTATTGTTGCTGTTGTTATTGCTGAAGCCGCTGTGTCATGAAGATGTTCTAGTTTGTAATTGTGTTTTTTTATATAATACCTTTATTTGTCTTTTAGCCGAGACATTATTCTCTGTTTCCAGCCCAGGGACTACAGAAGAAAATGAGGTTATACCTAACTCTGGCGCAGCTAAGTAGCTCTGCATTGTTCCTGTTAAAACATCTATGGTCCACTAACAACCTAGAATATAATGTGTAACCGTATCATATGATATAGAGTGGGATGCTGTATTTGATCGGAGGAGATCAGTACTGACAGGTGAGGAGAGGAGGGGAGGAAAGCATGGCTGTGCCCACCACTGTGGTCACTTAGGTCCAGCCTCTGTATTTTCTTTGAGGTGTACAGTACATAACAAAGTCGTGAAATAATAAAGTAAGTAATGAATAATGCCAAGATCACTAAATGAGTCATCTGATCATTCAGTGGGTGGGTGTGTGGTGAAGTAGATGATCTTAACTCAGAGCTGCTGTTCTTTGTGCATCAACGTGCATCTGAATCCATGTGACGTGTGATACAGGTAACTAGAGAACTTAACTAGTCAGACATCATCTGACTCATAGCTCCTGTGCAGTTGCACCACAGTGAACAGTGGCCATCCATCATGGTGACCAGCTTGTTGGTTTCACTTTCACCCCTATATACTGTTATTTTAACTAAAGAGTGTCCTCGTATCATCTACAAGTTGATGTCAACTGACCCTTGGTTTACTTTCCTTGTTGAGATGGAAAAAAGATGGCAAGACTCTGTCAATCAAATCAAAAGGGAAAGGGAAGACTAAAGAGAAAGGGAAGATGTGCAGAGCAAGTAATGGAGAAGAGAGAAGAAGAACAGGTACTGCCCACTGTGCCAAGGTTAGGAACAGCATTATGTCCCTGTGCTGTTCAACACAAACAAAATGACCTGATTCAATTCAAACTGGGTCACTGGTATTAAGTATGTAATTTATTAGTTACATTGGAACCTATAGAGTGCTACAGGGATGAGGTTTATTTATAGGCCAGCCCAGAAGTTTGCATCGCCCAGGTTCCCTCAACAAAAAGCCAGTGGGATTTTCCCATTGCATTTTGGATTAATATAGTGGCAAACAAAAGTTTACGATACCAACACATTTTGTTCAGCAAGATAATCTTCACAAATAAGCACCTCTTTTATGATCGGGTGGAGTTTTATGTATGTGTTTTATGTCGTAAAACAAAATGTGAAAGTTTCTTCCTTATTTCAGGCATTTAAAGCCCCTACAAGGAACTTTCATTTTGAGTTGATTTTGGCGACTCTGTGGACAAAAGCGTAGTGTTTTGCCGGAACGAAGCCTACATTTCCCATGAGCTCTAGCGCGTATTGTTGTAAAGAAGCTTACCTGGCTTGGGCATGAAACAACAAGACGGGAGAACTTTGTCCCCGCTCCTATCGGGGATCCCAGCTCACCTCTGCCGCGCCCCAGCTCCACCTCTCCGACGTAAGCGCCACTGCCGCCTGGGTAAACACAGCGGTTGGCTGGTAAGGCTGAAGGCCTCTTTGGCGAGCACTTCCACGGCTTCTTGGACTGAGTATGGAGCGGTGCCTCGCCTCTTTATTTCTCGGCACTCGCTGGACCCTGTCAACGCCGGGCTGGTACCTGTTGTCGGCCCGGATGAGGTGTTCCAGCCCCACGGCCCCTGCTCTCCTCGTCCCTGCTGGCGCGGGGTGAATCTGCGCAATCTGCGGCCTCCCCGTCCCGGACAGCTAATGCCATGGACCCACCAGCTCCTGCCAGGATTGGGCTGGTAAATGCTAGATCGCTAGCGAACAAAACATTTATCCTGAAGGATTTCCTGACTTCTCGAGGATTGGATTTTCTCTGTGTGACTGAGACGTGGCTGACTGTTGGTGAGTCCAGTCACAGAACTTTTACCCAATGATTGCTGCTATTTTAACTCCCCGCGGACGTCGGGTCGAGGAGGAGGAACAGCGACTATTTAGAGTCACTAAATGTAAGCAGCTAGGTAAGATGAAGTGTGCCATCTGAGTGCCGTAAATCGTTTCGTTCTGGAAGCGACCTGGTGCGGACCCGGAGACAGTTTCCTAAAGGTATGGATATACTCTAGTAATAGCTTATCTTCACACCGATGGTCTCATTTGCTGTTGTAGGTCATGTACAGACATCAGCAGACACGAAGGCTTTTGCATATCCAGTTAAAAGTTCCTTGTAGCGGCTTTAACCAAAAACCTATTGACTTCAAGACGAGGGAACCAGAGAGTTAAAATGCTAACTCATTTTGGCTTTTAGAACTCATCCCTGCATCACTCTATAGTCTCAATTTAGTGTAACAATAACGTGTAATGGTATAAATTGACTTAATGTTTATGTATACACTACTGTTTGAGACACATTTCTATAATTCGAGACCAAAATTATGTGAACAGAAAGAAAATAAAGAGGGTACTTCCAATTAAATAAGCCACAGAGAAAGGGACAGACCGTGAATACAGAGGGTGAGAGGGGTGGTCATTATATTTTAGTGGTGTTTGTGGTGTGAATTTCCCTTAGCTTGAACACTTCATTAACATTGTTAACACTCGTTTTTAGATGTTTTGTGATAGATGATTTTAGTCACGTCTATATTTACAGATTGCGGTGTGAGTCAGTATTTCACAATATTTCTAAAACCCTGTGTGTGGCCATGGAGGGAGAGGGAAAAAGATATTCATTTACAAATGACTTGACTGGTTGTCTTCATCAATGCTGATCAGACAATGAAAAAAAGATAATAAGATACTTCAAGTAACCACTTAAATGTCAGTCAGACACAGCCCACAGCTCTGTGCTTGTGTTGCTGGCCTGAGTGGGACTCAAGGAGTGTCTAGACAACGGCATATACCGAGCACTGGTGCCTGTGTTAGCACCATGCAATGAGCTCACAGAGCAAACAGGGAAATTGACAACATCAGTTCTCTCAGCTCTCAGTGAAAAGCTTTTAGAGGATTAATTTTTGGATGCATCACACTTCCGTATGTCCGCAGTGTAAGCAATGGAAAAAATAACACCATTGGATTTGGATATGCAACAAGTGCTACTGGGCTACTGCCGTGAGGGAGGGAGGGAGGGAGGATTATTAACAGCAACTGTGATGTCATTCTGCTTGGCACTTTTACTGGCTGTGTGAAAGAAATGTAAATATGGTTGTTTGTTCATCTGATCGTTAAAGCTGTTCTGTGAGAGAGGCATTCAGTGGAGGGAGACTTATCCAGACTTTTAGCAGACAGTTGGTGAATGTGATGGAGTTTAACAAGTCATGAATCACTATAGTTCCATATTTTAATATTTTGGAGTGTTGGCTTTTTCACTAGTTACCACAGAAGTGGCTTTGGCCTCTTATCAAAGAGCTGTCCACAGAAATATTTGATGACAGGAGACAACTGGTTATCCATATCCTCACAGCTTATATTTTCAATAAAACAAGAACCAGCGACACAGACTTCCTGTCTAATTTTATATGCTGAAACCATTTCCCTCAGTGGAAAAAAAAGGTATCACTTACTTCTATTTCAGTTATGAAACAATTAATTGTGAAGACAATAAAGCCTCCACAAAACAGCATTTAAAGTCTTGTGTGTGATTCGTCCTGGCTTCCTAGGAGCAGAAGAAATCTCCACTATTTGCTGGGCTAATCTATACAATGTGAAATGCCATAGGCTTGTGCTAATAACATTAGCATGTTATATGTGTTTGAAAAACATGTTTAGTATAAAACGGGTGTTTTGTCGATGAACCTTGTGAGTTATGATGAGCTAAATTTTGTAACGTTGCCTTTGTTAAATGTTGCGGTTGCCCCGGGCTTCATATGAGAAGAGGAAAAGTCTGCTAGCAGCTAGGCTAATCCATACAATGTAAAATGCCATAGGCTTGTGCTAAAAATATTAGCATGTTGTATTTGTGGGGAAAATGTGTCCAGCAAAAGACAAGTGCCTTGTCTGTGAATCCTGCGGGTTACAGTAAAGCTGATTTGTGTACTTGCGTTTGAAACTGTCACTATTAAGCCATGTTAAATGTGCATTTTAGGTGAGTTTTGAATCAAATAATCTTTACAGCACTTCACAGAAACCTGACCAGTGTAACCAGGGGTGTAACTGTAGAGTGGCAAGGACACACCACTGCACAAATATAAATGACACAACGGCAAAGGCTACGGCGTAGGCTCTGCATAGAGCTGACAGACAAGTATAAATCCGTCTTCAGTGGACTAACGCAAAAACCCGAAAAAACAAAACAAAAAACAATTCTTATTGTCAGCTGATTATAACCTAATGAAAATATAGTTATGGATATTTTAATCATTCCTGCCAATAAATGCCTCTAAATCCTACAGACTGGACCCTGAATAGAACATTGCACCCTGTGCCTGACCTTACAGTCAATGACATCCACTATTTAACATGTAGGAAAATGCTTCTACTGTGAAGGGGTAATATCTCACAGCTTACTTATGAGTGATTGATGGAAAGGACAGAAGAGCCTCTAACCAAATCCCCATAGATCCATGGCTATTAGTCTGATAACATGACCTGCTATGGCACAGGGAGTTCTGTCTGTCTAGACCCCGTTCAAGGAGCAAAGCTTGGGCTCTTTGGACAAATGAACAAAGCTCGCTGACGGTATTTATGTGCTACAATGAAATGAGCTCAAGAGGGGCTGTGAGTCATGGCACCGGATCAGTGTTACTAATGAAGATGAGAGAAAAAAACAAAGTGAATGAATGAATGAATGCCAATGACCTTAGCCAACATAACACCAATACATAAATACTGAAGTGGATTTTTTTTTTTAGCAAAAAGAGTGATTGAGAGTGTGAAGCTAGAAAAGAAAGTTGAAAAAAAAAAATCTGACATTAACAAATGATAATTGTTGTATCACCATCCTTTGAGGATCACTGTGCAGGCAACAAGGATCCTGAGACAGATGGAGGCCCATCTGAGCAAACCCACAAACCAAAAGGGCCATCAATCAAAGTCTGTGAGTTTTTATGGGGATGGGCTGTGATGTTAGTGTTAGCATCTCCCTGTCTGTCATCAGGAAAACAATTTCACAAACCCACAAAACACACTCACAAACACAGGCGCTGTCAGAGCAACCACCGTGTTTGAGAGAATGTTGGACGACTGGAGAGTGGAAGACCAAATCGACCTCGTAACCTCTGCATGCCACGTTTAAGCTGCACACTCACCCGTGTCTTAAAAATATATCCCAAGTCTCTCATCCATTGCATTGCGGCTTTTACATCTTGAAAGGACCCCACCATTAGGCACCCACCAGCTTTTGCAATTTAACATGTCAGCATCCTTGGGGAATTGTAGAGAGTTGTTCAAGTTTTGTGCCTCGCTGCCTGGGGGGTTGGGGGTTTGGCAGTGCTCTCCAGTTGACTAATTAAAGTCTAAACAAGTGCATAAATAAATACAGATGGGGACTGCAATTCATGGGCAGCTTTGGCTCTAAATGGACGGCTGGACTTACAGTAGAGTCAGACCAGTCAGACTCATCCAGTCACATGAGAGACTGAGAGAATGTGTGTATGTGTGTGTCTGTGAGAGGAAGAAACAGGCAAAAAAAGGAAAGAATACATGAGAGGGAGAGGAAAAGAGAGACAGAAGTGAGGGAGAGGATGAAAAACTAGCATCCCACTATGCATAGCAATGATTTGCACAGCCATATTTAGCCCAAGCTGCATGGTATCTCAAGTCTGAGGCAATAAACCATGGTACCCTCAGAGAAAGCTGTAAAACATCCTGCAAACATATTGTACCTTAGGAAATGTTATCTGTTGTTTTCATTTATTAAGACCTCTGTGAGGTCCGTGCTCCGGTATAATCAAGGAACAACAACAACAAGCCATTTGCATCTGCATCAAAAACATTTCTGACTCTAAATAAAATCTGCCTGCACAGATATGGACAAAATGATGATGGTGCCATTAGAGGCTAAGTGGTGCACACAAAGAAATAGTTTCATATTTTCAGAAATACCTTGATTCACTTTCTTGCAGAGACTTTGACAAGAAGAAACCGCCCTCATGTCTCTACGGTAAATATGAGGCTACAGCCGGTATATGATTAGCTTAGCTTTAAGACCAAGAACAGGCAGACAGAGCAAGCCTGGCTCTTTCTAAAGGTAGCAAAATCCACCTACAGTACCAACACTTCTGATGTTCTCTAATTACCTCCTCCTTAAGCCTGGAGGGGATCATGTGTTTGGTGTGTGTGTGTGTGTGTGTGTGTGTGTGTGTGTGTATCAATCTGTTTCCTGCTAATCTCACAAACTGCTGGACCCATCAGCCAAACATTTTTTGTGCAAATGTACGACTGTATGCTCAAGGGCCTCTCATGGTTGCAGTGATTCTCAATTGTCAAAAAAAAAAGTTTTATTGACTTTTTTACACCAGTATTGACTCCAAGGTTTCCGGATATTGTCTCAGCTAAAAACAACACGCCTTACTGTCTCCTGCAGGCCACTTTTCGGCCTTCATCATGGCTGAAAAACTGACATCCATATTGGTCCCACTTCAGATCAGATCCACTAATACAGGAAATAGATAGGCCAATTGTAGACTTAAAGATTTTGTTGATCTGGTCGTTTTTTCTTAATATTCATGCTCCTACAATAAGTAGGCAGTTAAATGGTTTCTTTTTCGTCTATTTTAATTGTGCTTGCTGCTGTTATTTCCCACTTTGTTGTGCTGTAACCTAGAGACAAAGTTAATACCGTTCATAGTCCAGTAATGACCAACATGGATCAAAGATTTATTGCTGTGTTTTAGTCATTGGAGATACATTCATCCTGACAATTATTTTGTATCTAAATTTCACATATAGTGCCGATTAGCAGGGCAACTCAACCTGCTCTTTGCAACATGCCATGCTAGGGTGTGTTGATAGGCTTCTGAGACACCTTGGGCAGCGGCATAGAAACCAGAATGAGCCCATCAGGAAGAGATCTGCACTCTACTAAGTGCACCTTTCTAGTAAACGAAAGTTTTTGTGTGTGTATTCCATATAAAAACATAAATTTGTGGTTTTACAGGAAGTTATATTCTACTACTTCATCTCTGGGCACGGTAACTTCCTGTCGGACCTTTCGATTTTGTTATTTTGGCACTTGCACTGAAGTAAAGGAAGGCTTCTTGCCACGGATCAGCCCTCTGTTTTCAGATGTCATCAACTTAAGGTAAATGCCAGAAGTTAAAGACACACCTTCAAACCCTTGGCCCTATTGTCATTGAGATGCAAATCCCTGCTGTGCTGAGATGACACACCAAGTCAAACCAAGTCAAGCCAAGCCAACGCATGTTAGATTGTGATCCTTAGATTCTGTGATCCTTAGATTTTGTTACCTTCTAAGGGAGCTGTCTGCTTGTGGTAGTGTCATATTTTTGGTTGCAGAGTGGTTTTCATTTCATTCATAGCAAGAAAGCAAATATTCTCCATATTGTCAAACTACTCTTTAAACTCTTTTAACTTTATTTGTTCTACCTTTTTTTCTTAAAGCTATATCAAACAGACATAATCCAAAAATGACAAACCAAAAGAAAACACAAGCTTTAACTGTTGTCGGCGGTTATATGTGAGGCTATTGAACATGATGCAACAGATGTTCACACAATTATGATCCAATAAGCCACAATAAGCATAATTTGGATATCCTATTACTGTAACCCACTGCACAGGCACAATTTCAGTCTAAAGCTCTTTATTAATAAAACAGCTGCCCATCTCTGCGTGAGTGCAACCTGCCCGACTGAAGTGTCTATATCTTCTAAGGCCCATCTCTATGAGAGACAAGATATGACACAAGCTAATACCTGACGCTTGTGTTATAATGAGCTCGTTAAACTATATGGGGCCTTGTTTCCAACAAGAGCCACTAACCAGCCTCTGCAACATGTACAAGTCCATAAACTTTTATTGGTTCCCACCCATTGAATCCCCAGCCATTAATTGTCAGGGTGGGCGGTGTGTTTCATTACTAAGTGCAATCTAACCTTGTTCAAAAGTAAATAGACCAAGAATATAAAAGAGGTCTGATGACTCACAACACAAGTTAAGTGAGAACATAATTTAGAACAGAGGATATTGAAGTGCACGCAGTTATAACTTAAAAATCCAATACAATTTAATTCCTCATATCTCACACACCTATTTTATTACATTTAATACCCTATACATGCTGGCTTCACTTCAGTTTACTCGCCGCCTTTGATGAATTAACGCAATCAATTAAGTTTTCATTGTTGGGTTAACCACAGCACATTTTGTTTTTATGCTGTGAACGTACTGGGATGTATGGAGAGAACAAAGAGGTCATGCTGGAAGAAAAAAAAAAAATCAATCAGCTATTCTATAGGGTCTACAGCATCTAGTGCTCTTTGATCAATGGCCGTGAACACCTTGTACATGTTGCACAACATTTGATTGTTTAGATCCTTGAGGGCACTCATTTACAGTATGAGCACTCACACACCTCAGCTATCAGTCATGTTGCAGTAACGACATTGCACACCATATGTTAATAGGAAAACCACTTTAAGACCAACTCATATGGAAAGCTCCAGTGATTTGTTTTTTAATTTTACTCTTATAATTAGTCCAACCATTGTTCTTAGGGGATGGTCTAGGTATAGCTGTGTGAGGTACTTATTCATAGTCAGTGTATTAACTTAAGAAGATAGCGGCTGTTATGCTGCCAGTTTGGAGAAGCATGCAAACATACCGCCATGGACGCTAAGCATGTGCTGCTGTGGACGGAAGCAGCAGCATCTAAGGAAGTCAATATCAGTTAAGGTGTAGGCTTTATTTAGAATATTTTAATACATGATCTTGTCTTCAGACGGCTCTTTCAGACAAGGAACTGAAGCACTCCAGTGAGAAAAACAATTATTTACCACAGCTGAACACAGGAGCTGATTGTGACCTTGATGACAGCATCGATGGAGACCTGACGGCATACTGTATATGACAAATAGGTCAAAAAGGGCTGACTGCAGCAAGGTAGAGTATTCTGAGAATATTCTTAATATGACCATCCATCCATTTTCATTTGCTTATCTGGGGCCAGGTTGTGGACGCAACAGGATGAGCAGAGTACTCTGGATGTCCCTCTCCATAGTGATACTTTCCAGCTCCGCCTGGGGGATCCCGAGGCATTCCCAGGTCAGATGAGATATATAATCCCCCTAGCGTGTTCTGGGACTACCCCAGGGCCCCCTACCAGTCTTAAATGGCAAATGCACATTCTAAGTATTGAGGACGTATCCCATGTCCTCCCTAGAATCTACACCCATGTGCATGCAGTTGTGTGAATGGGCGCAGGAATTGATATTCAGGTGAATCTACACCGTCAGTTCTTATCTTATGACCTACGGAAAATGCTGGTATGGCTATGGTGTGAATGAAAGCAGTAACATTGCATGTTCAAGCAAAAGCAGAGGGTTATGTCCATCTGATGAAAGACACATTCATGTCGAGTAAGTGAACCGATCAAAACACTCCAATGACACATCTGAATGTGTGTTTCTGATTCAATAGATCACAAAAACATTACCTGCCTCGCAATAATATGCTTAACAATAAAATACATTACAAGAACTGGGCTGGACAAACTTTTCCTCATTCCTCACTTGCATTGTTTCGAAAAAAAAAAAAAAAAAAACACGAGACGTCTTCGGCCATTTACGTGTAAATCCAGCCTTGCCCAATCTTCTTCTTCTTCTGTTGAGTTCTATGGCAGTTGGCATGCGTAAGTGTTGCATTATTGCCATCTGGTGGACTATCTCTTGCCCCATCTATTCGGGCATTGCCATGATGTGTGAATGTAGTGCATGTGTGAATAGTGACGATCACCAGCAGCGCCTGAGAAGTCATCCCAGTAATTTACAGGGAACTATGTGTGAAAGAGGCTTCAGAAATTCAAACCGTTTTCCAGTATTATAATAACCAATTAAGATGATTGTGTGGCCTTGGTGAGATATGCACCCTGAGTGCCTCCTAGCTTCACTACAGTTATTTGAGGTTTGTTTTTGGAGTTTGTGCCGCATTGGAATATTTATTCCAAGTACCATATCTTTGTCCTTCTTTTGCAGCCTGTCATTTGCATCCACTGACTTGAATACAGAATCATACTTGTTAACATTTTAGCCCTGAAGCACGGGAATGACTTGTGTGTGTGGAATGAATACATCATTCACTTCTGTCTCTGATAGTGATTTATGGCCCACAGCCTTTGTGGCTGACAAAAGATAGACAGCTCACTGGCCTGCTCCCAACATGCCCCCTCACCCTCCCCACCAACCTCCCAATACACATCTCTAACACAACACACAACAGATACCGTGGCCTCGAAAACTTTTAACTTAACATGTGAATAAACACTAAGGGTGCCAGGCTTCCATGTTAAGCTTTTAAAACCCCATCAAATGTGAACTGCAGTGCCAGCAATGAGAAAGGACAAACTGCCCTGCGTTATATATGCACTGATACCTAACAGGAGTCTACAGAGCCCAGGAGGTGTCATTGGGAAACAACAACAAAAAAAACAACTAATTTGCCTCTTTCAAGTTCTGTCTTTCAGTCTCTCACCACCCAAACAAAGTAACAAAGCCACTCCTTAATGAAAAATATACAGCAGCTGTATAGGTTAACTGCTACTCCATCACACAGGTCAATGTCTTAAAGTTTTAATCCACATTCAAGCTGACAGACAAAAGCTGCTATTTCTGTCCTCAGCTGGCAGGAGTGCTCACACAGACCTCTCACTAAATCACTTCACCTTTCATGTATGTTGAGTTCAGCTTCTTTTTGAAGCTTGACAATTTCACAGAGTCTGAGTCTGTTGGATTAATAAATCTTATCCTTAATGTCCACATGTCACTGAATGAAAGCCATTACTAACCAGTGCAATGCAAAAAATAGGGTACAGACATACGGGACCTCCACATGTGAATTTTCTGGACCAGGCAGGGTGCGAATTATCTGTGTTGCTGTGTTGCGTTTTTGTCAATCCACAACAAAAATGTATCCAGAGAGAGACTGTATTAAATACTGTAAATATTGTCCATCATCGCTTCCCAGTTGAGTAAATGCTGGCATTGTATGTTTCTGCAAAACATGGCTATGTAAAATGTGTATGTTATTTTGTCGCAAATATGTTGAACCTTTAAGCATCTTCACATGTCAACAGCACCGTGGTTAACAAATGGTGAGGTTTAGCCACATAAAACACTTAGTTATGGTTAGGGAAAATAACATGTTTTGGCTTTAAACACCCATCTTTGGTGGCACAGTCACCACTGGAAATGCTGCCAATGTCTTGCTATAAAACAACTGGTGTTGTGTTTATTGGTCTCAAACAGTGGTCTGCAGCTTGGCAGCCAGTTTTGGTGGCATATTTGCCACTGGAAACGCTGCCGATGTCTCCCTTAAAACATGTAGTTTTGTTGTTGGCGTCAGACAGTAGTCTGTAGTGGTCTGCAGAGTGGCAACCATCTCACCTGTATGTTATGCCATCCACCATCCTCTCCATGTTCTGATGCAAAGCCAGCTCATATACGTGTAATCAGATTTACACCACTTTAGAAATGCTGACATGATACATATGAAATGTGCAACTGTCACAAATCTGTGGTTTGCAGATATGTACAACGCTGACAATTTTCTTCTGGCGACTGGGCTGACCATCAAGACTGCAAGAATCATGACCTATATAGGGTCCCAGGAACAGCACCTTAGGCAATGATGAAGCACCATAAATAAACAATCCTCCTGCGAAGCAGGATGCCACAGCAGACTGCTGATCTATTGACAGTCTTTAACCTTTATTACAACTGAACATGATATAACATCAGTTAAGTTTTTAGCTCATTGTAGGATTGTTATCCAGGAGCCCGCAGGCAGATAAAGTCACATTAACCTGAGGTGGAAAATAAAAAGATAATGGAGATAAGTGGGTCGATATCGTCTTGAAAATAGCTCACAGCTTTCCAGCAATTTAAAATCAGCCCTATTTTTTTTCCGTTTTCACATGCAAGTCTTAAACAAATTTAATTCCACTATTTGTAAACAGGAAAAATCCTTTTATATCGTTGTGGTGGGAAAGTGCCAGGCATGTGATGCCTGCAGGTGTGAGTGATGACTATATCATTTACAGTCACAGTCCAATATCCTGTGAGTGTTGCTGCTGATGGGAAAGGTGTTTGATGGAGGACACGCACACACATTTTGGGATAAATTAATCTAAAAATATATTTAACATGCAGCTTTCCTTTGTGTTAATCTCAGCCAGGACTCAGCCACCTGCTGAGGCTTCTGAGGGCCTTGGGCACTAAAATACTTTGCCCCATCCCCTCATTTCAAATAGTAAAACTTGATGTAAATTAGATCTGATGATTTTGCATGAGATGAGTTGTCTGATGTAATTAGTGCATAACCTGGTTGTACGGGCTTGTTAACCAGGTGTGTTGGGGCAGGTGCTGGAGGCTCAGAGGGAGCTGCCCATGGACTGAAGTAAACAAGCATGCAGGGCTCATTATGTCTACTTCCAGACAAATACCCACGGTCAACATGTTTTATTTCACTGATTGGATAAACGAGTTGGCAACATGTGATATTTAAAGTTTTAACATTATCCTTATCCTCTTGGGGGTCGCAGGGGGGGCTGGAGCCTATCCCAGCTGATATTGGGTTAGAGGCAGTTTACACCCTGGACTGGTCGCCAGACTATCTGATAGAGACAGACAGCCATGCACAATCATATTCACACACGGCCAATTTAGAGTCACCAGTTAACCTGCATGTCTTTGTGTGTGGAAGCTGGAGTACCCTGACAGAACCCACGCTGATACAGGGAGAACATGCAAACTCAGCGCAGAATGGTGCCACCTAGGGTTTAAAAAGTTCAATAAAAATCACAAATTTGCACAGAAATTTGTGAAAACTGATTTCGTAGATTTCGACATTATTCTGCTACTTATTAGCAGAATAAGTAACAACTTTTCATTCTCTGGTTGCAATGGCTGACAATATTTGTCCTTCAAAACAGCATTGTTTTAGGAAGTTTTTATGTTCCCTAATTACTGTGCTACGCTGGGACTTCACTTGACCTTGGTCACCTAAAGTCAGACTGTGGCTCTGTCACTCATGTGCTGCTTTGAATTTGACAAGCATTACACTCAGTATCTGCACCCTACTTAACTTCAAGTCTCCAACAAGCATGGCCTTACAATTCAGACATCATGTAAATGAAATACAAGTATGATGGGATTTTAGATATCTGGTGTCATACTGTATTAGGCTATAATATCATCTGATCTAATTTATCATCTATATCGTTTTGAATCCAGAGAGTGACAAAAAAATAGCACCTATTTTGCTCATTGGGTTACAGTGGTAACAACTGGTCATGTCACTGAGCATAAAAGCCAACTCGGCTGTGCGTCAATAGAGTAAGAAAGTGATGCCACGCACAGCTTTCTCGCCCTCTCTCCTGCACGTCAGCAAGCACTGAACTCAAATGCACTGACAGTATTAATGTTTGTTTTGACATTTAACTGTATGCTCTTTTGGAGCAGCTGTCTGGATGAAACGTCTCCAGCAGGGCCGTGCTTCCAACTCTGTATCATGCAATTGGCTTTAATTTATGAAGGACAGCCAGATATCTGATTTCACGCATATCAGGCGACATTATGCGATCTAATATATGGCTAGTTTTAGGCTATTATTTGTAATTTGTGTGTGCTGTGAAAAATGTTGCAGTGCTAAAGCCCTTCAGCAGCCACAGAGATGGAGCCTGAGTGTGGCTCCGTCATTTGGTGATAACTGTTTATTTAGAGGGTCTTTATTATTACAATGTATGATGTGGAGATGGAGAGTGAAGGGAATTCCATCAAGGTGAGGGTCCAAAAAATATTCATAAGGCTCAGGAGGGTCTTGCATTTTTGCTTTTTTATTTATAGAATGATGAAATATTAGATTGAGCCCCCCTCCCCATCACAACAGTTTCGTACTGCTCCTCATGAATAATTAATGAAGTTACAGTTGCTGTGCCATGCGCTTAAAAATGCCCATTCTTAATTTGCAAAACTCACTTGTTGTTCCTGCTGCTGTGTGATGGCTACAGGTATTTAATAATTAATAACAAACATATTATTCAGTGACATGTTAACATCGACTCAGCAGAGCGAAAGAGATGTTTGGTGATTTTGGAGACATCTGTGTGTGTGTGTGTGTGTGTGTGTGCCTCCTCAAACCGGAGCCTCAAACACTGCAGCTTTCACACTCTCTGCAATCTTTATGGACCAATCTCGGAGATGGAATGTGAAAAAAAAAGGCCTGCTGCTGTTAACCTATACAGCTGAGGTATATTTTCCATTAAGGTGCGGCTTTACGTTTAAAATCAAATAAAAACTGAGAGCAGAAATGTTTAATTTCAGAGCACATATTATTATTTTTCTCCATGACACTTGCCTGGCTCCATAGGAGTCCACATGCTACTTTAGCACATACTGTATGTGCTTATATATGGGAGGCAGAAGTAATTTTGTCACCAGCTCACCACAGGGCTATCAGACACCCACTCACACCCGTATACAGGTAAACAATCTCAAACTCTGAGAAACTATGGAAACTACACAACACAGCAGGCTGAGATGCAGAAACTGCAAAAATATAGCAGCCAGTTACTGGAATATAAAGTATATATTAAACATATAGGCACATATAGAACGGACAAACTTTGTAACTGAAGTAGTTCTTCATCTAAATGTGACTGACTTCACTTAATTCTAAATACCTCTGGTGAATCTACTTAACATAAATACAAGACAGATCAGTTATTTATTGTTAGGGATGGGAATTGATACCATTGTCGTGATCAGTTCTGCTCATTGGTTTGGTTATGGATTCCCTTGTCGATTACAGATCAATTTCTTGTGTGGAAACAGGTCTGCACAAGTTAAAGCATCAGCGCTTTAGTTTCTGTGATTCTGAACAGAGTGTAGATGAAATGAGAGAATATTTGTACAGCACATTTGTTTTTGTACGGTCAAAAAAAAGGTGGGGAGATGCAAATGTCATTTTAACATAGGATGTAAACCCTTGTAATGGACATGCTGCTCACATGGACAGCTGTGACACTTGTGGGTAGAGTGTCAGATACATGGCATTCCTAGAATTTAAGCCGTAGTGTATAATGTTCCAGCATATTGCTGGTGTCTCCTAGCCTGGCGTTGCCAGACCCAATTCGCAAAACGTGACTAGGTCTGGACACGGAGTGTACATTTCCTGTATTCCCAAGGGCAGTATCAACGGCTGTCACTCAAAGTGCCCCTTCACGGAATTGGGAAGACGGAAAACCAGAAGTAAACGAAACATGTGACATAGGCTAGCACAACGCCACTGTTAACAGACCAGCAAGTGCAGCAGAGATGAGCTGTTATGATGTCTGGGAAAGAGTGCTGCCGTCTTTGTGGATTTCCTCCTCACTGTGGACTCTGAGTTGCATGGCTGTGTGATTCCCAGCTTGGTCGCTCCTCCATGAGAGCAACTAGCGGAGAAACAACAAAGGCCACTGGCCACTGAGCCACTTGGTAAATTAAACTTTTACCAAGCAAACACATCCCTTTTTTTTCAATAAAAGCTTTCAGTGCAGCCGTTTGTTCTGCTTTCAAAGAAAATATACATTCCAGTTCATTCAACACATTTACCATCGCAGTTTCAAAATCAGTAGCCGGGTTGGTTGTTTACAAAATGCATTCACTCCGCTCCTTGTCCCTCCTATTCTGGTGACATGCCCGCCCCAAAGTAATAAACGGTTGTAATTGGCCCAATAAGCCAAAACTGATGCCAGAATGCGCCTTAATGATTGCATGGCCAGACTGATATGCGGAGTGAAATAGGATATGAGCTCGCGAGATTAGGATGGTTTCACCAAGCTAGGTGTTTACTTGAGTTTATCATTTCATAGACATTAACATCACTGTTGTCATCTGAATTCGTGAACCGAAGCAAGGCTTTCTTTGTTTCTGCTATGACTCCTGGTTGCAGCTTATCAGAAGCACAGACAAATGGTAAATGGATTGCACTTGTATAGTGCTTTTCTAGTCTTCCACCCACTCAAAGCACTTTACACTTAATGTCAAATTCACCCATTCATACACCGGTGGTCGAGGCTACCATACATGGTGCCACCTGCTACTCAGTAACCATTTATGCTCTCACACACTGATGGAACAGCTATGGGAGCAATTTGGAGTTCAGTATCTTGCCCAATGACCCTGCTCTACCTCTGACCCACAGACACTTGAAAAACAAAAGGGATTGATAAGCTCGGAGCATATGATTCCAATGGATCGGACAATTTTGGACCGATTCTAAATTCTAATCCACCGTGACATGAGTTGACCTCAGAAAGCTCTTGAAAAAAAGCTGCTTTGCACTGGAGCATATCTCAACTGTACTGGCACAGATTTTTGCTTTTCACAAGTAAAACAAGCAGATTAAAAAAAAAAAAAAAAAAAAAAGACAAAAACAGTTATGGTTATTTTGCACAAAATTGCGGTTTTGCCTTCGCGCCTCTCGCTGCTATGAGATGGACAGGTGTCCGCTAGAGAAAAGGTGCTCTCACATACATCAGTGTACCAATAACTGAGCAATATTTGAGTCAAAATCTGATGACAGTTGTGTTTTTGTGGGGGGGGGTTCCTCATGCTTCCAGGCTGCTGTCAATCAAATCTGATCAAAGCTAGACAGCCCTTAGAGAGTGAGCAGTGTTTCACTGCCCTCTCTGGTTCAAAGTCGCTGCTGCCTCTGACCACTGGTGGCATCGCCAATGGGTGTGGCTGGGTGTGATTGACACTGGAACCACACCCAACAGATGTCACAGTGTCCTGGATTACACATGCACGTCACTGCAGCAAGAAGAGAAAGCACTGAAACCAAAAGACAGATTGTTTCAGTACTTTTTCATATTTAGTCATATTTTATGTTATCAATTAAAAAAAAGATTTAAAACCAGGTTTCAGGGGCTTTAATGACTGTTGTGTGCTTACATGAAATACCTCTCCAAATTAAATTTCCCTTGAGGGGCAGTAAAAATTAATCTGAATTGTTATCCACTCACTTAAATCCATGAAAATATATTTTTGTGCTGAAGCCTGTAGCTGAAACTCAGAGGCAACAGTGCCACCAAAGTAAAAAGTGACACCAAAGCTGTTAACACTACTTTGATATGCTTATTTTATGATACATGTGCACATATGCTCAACACATACATTATTTGCACATTGTATGCATAAGTGATTCATGTCCTTGCAACGAGACACACATAGATGGTGACAAATGACATAATGGAATATTTCACTCAACAGTACTACATTATACTATGTTAAAACATATGTGCTGACATTTATCATGCATGCAAATCATGTATATACACATAGAGTACATTAGTTCTTTGTCAATGTAAAAACAAGAGCCTGCAGTCCAAAAAAGTCAGCACAGAGCTGCACCCCCTGCCCTCACCCAGCCACCTAGAAGCACCAGTAACACTCAGAAGAATTAAGGGTGCCATTCTGAGCAATTACGGAATTTAGTGGTCACATTGTCAGAATGATTTGGCCAGAGAGGAATGATTCAATTAATACATCATGGGTCATTAGCCATTTTCTCCTTTGGCCAGCGGAAGAGGCAGTCCTGAAGGTACCAAATGACCAGTAAAGTGGAGCGTAATGCAATTTGATTTTAGAGTTATTAGATGATGAGAGAGAGAGGAGAAAGAGACAGGAAGACAGACAGATAGACTAAGAGAGACAGAGAGGAAAATAGGAAGAGACAAATTGTTTTTCTAATTATGTTTTTTTGCCTTTCCTGTTCCGTCGCGGCCCTGTTTGAGATTTCATTCTCTGTGAGTATTTGTCCGTAGCAGGGGAGGGGCACGAGTGGAGGGATAAGTGTCTCATCATATCAACTGCTGTATTGTTTTGCACAAAGTCATCACTGAATCACAGATAAATAATGCCAAAAGGAAGATAAACTGGACTGTCAACTCAGCTCAGACACACTGCCGGGAACTAAAATACTACAAGTCCCCGATGTAAATAAGGTGGAAGGAATCCTGCACCTGCCTGTGCTTACACACACATTCACATGTGCAGGGACTCACACAGAATCGCTATCTCCCTCACTCTATATGTATCTATCTTAAAATGCTAACAATGACAAACAATGACAGAAATAATTCAAAGTGAATATCCACCAGTGACTGCTGTCTCTTTGCAATAAATTACATCCACTATCTTGCATCTTCTGGCTGCGAGGTGAGGGCATATCTATGCTGATGGCAGCCATGCTGCTCCCTGGTGAGAGTTCATTAAACTCTGATTACCCTTGCCCCAACTGTTCTCCTCGCCACCAGGGCAGACAGACAGTCAGAGGAAAGAAAGCATGTTTACTGACGAGGAGTGTGGGTGCTTCCAAGCCCGCAGGAACGGAGCTGGGCTGTGAAGCGATTTTGGCGTGCTGCCGCACGGGATATTGCAACTTCACATTCATCACTGGCCCAAAAAGCTTTTTTTTTTCATCATTGGAAAAGGAGGGGCAGTAAAACGGTGAATCCATTTTTCTGAGTGTCACAAACCCTCCAAAATGGCTCTTTTTATTATCTGAATATGTAATTCATATGATTCATTTATTTTATCTCATTCATGTGTCAGAGGAGCCAACAGGAAGTCAGCCGGCTTGGCCAGCGGAAGTCTCAGGCGAGCATGCTCTCAACCGGCTTGGCAGGAGACGGACTCTGTGCACATGCTCTTTGGGACCAAAAAATGTGGAAGCATGAGGAAGCCAGAAGAGAGTTTTTTTCAGCCTATGCACCCAGTAAGCACAATTCACAGAAATGAACGAGGTGTCACCTTTAAACTTGGCATCCAGCTGTGCTTAATTCATCCATGGGTCCTTCTGCTCTGTCATAATATGAAATCTTATGTACCGATATATGTGCAGGCTGTCTGTTAGATGGTGGAGCCACTGGCACTCTGGTTTGTGAAGTGGGTGCAGTTTGCTGATTTCTGTCTCTTTGATATAAAGTTGCATATCTATTGCCATGTACTTACTGTTATTTAGTATTGTCTATTTTTATTCAGCACACTCTGTACCTTTCTTTCTGTCCTACATAGAGTCATTATTGTACTTGTTATCAATCAGGTGCCAATACAGACTGTTACCGTTTACAAGTATTTTGGCATTTTGCTTGACCATAAACTTTAATGGGACCTGTGGACTGACGTCATAAGCACTAGGACACAACAAAGGATGTACTTTCAAAAAAATGTATACTTTCATGTCCACACCAAAATGCTCAGATATTTTATGCGCTTTCATTGAAAGGTTTTATCCTTCTGCATTGTCTGCTGGTTAGGTAATGCTACAGACTGTCTGAAAAACGGTGACAGCCACCAGTAAACTATTTGAATTAGTCCACTAAGTATCAGAACCATATATAGAGACAGAGTGATGACAAAGGCAAACAACATTATGGGTGACCAGGGCACCCCCTTGCCTCCTTATTTAAACAACTGCCATCTGGACGATGACATTTGTCCTCCTCTGTTCACTAAAAAGTTTTTATCTGTTGCACAAGCCATTAAGTTTTAAAACAGGTTTTGCACTAGGACCTTATCCCATGCACTGTGGCCACTTCGTCCCCGTCCGAAAGATGTTCAGCTGGTCTGGTCTGTTCCCCCTCTCCAAGTGTTTGTATGGGCACGTAAATGAGTATGTCTGTTATCTCTAAATCAAAGTATCTATCTATCTATCTATCTATCTCCCTACCTGAAATTTGGGCTAAATTTGGGTTCTTGTGTTTTTCAAGTCTTGGTGGTGCTTTTTGTTGTTGGCTTGGACGGGTGAGGACATCAACTCACCAGCCCGTAAACTCTCCTTCCTTCTGAAAGAAAGATGGAGAAGATGGCACCACCTGCTAGGCGTTGGAAAATAAAATAGACCAGTTACTCCCAAATAGAGGATTGCGGTCTTTATTTTGAAATACAGTGAATTTTCCGGTACAGAGCTTTTAATTTGAAGCCCTTTCCTGTTTTAGAGAGTGACTAATGGGCAGCTACCTAACAGAGACAGCAAACTAGCTTGATGGGATGGTCAAACGCAAGTATGACGCTGAACGAATGTATTTAACTGTGTAGACCTGGACCAGTGGCTGGACCAGTTGGGAACCACTTAACTAGACCACCTCCATGCTGCATCAGTTTAGTCCTTTGATTCACTGAAATTTGGCTAAATCCTTGGCAGCGCCAATCAACAAGAAGGCTGTTTTTTTATATGCTGATCTGACACAGCAGAGGACTCTGGTGAGAGAAAAAGGGGAAGGATATGCTTCACGGTGAATAAGGACTGTTGTGTTGGTGAAAATGAGAAGCGCTGTCATGTTCCTGCTTTGGATCACTGCTATGTGCCACTCAGAGAGGGCCATCTTGTTGTGGTCAGGATGTGTGGACAGTTAAATCATTCACACAACCAGAAACCATGGATTACCAGAACCAATTATATAGCAGCAGCCAACAATGTAAGAAGACAGTTCACAGGATCACACTTGAGTTGTCAAATAAATGATTGATTGGTTGATTATTATTAATGAACAGGATGTCCCTCCATGTATAATGTACAGTACATGTCTAAAACAAGGTCATTTATTTCATGTGATGTCTGTCGTCTCTCAGCCCCTTGGCTCAAATCAAAGGCTTTTCTAATGGTCTTCTGGCAAATATTAAAACCTTTAATCAGCCGTTCACTCTTTCAGAGTCTTCAGATGAACCTTGTGTTTTTTTCTGCATCAATACAAGCTGTGAAATATTGTGATGTCTTGCTCGGAAACCCATTTGACCCGTCTGCAAGTCCTGGGAAAGTTTCCAGTGACGACTTCACCAGCAACGCCATGCAATATACATAAAAAGAAAAATCACTTTGAAGTCAAGTACTGTAACTGACTTCTTACAAGGCAGACCCATACGTCCTCAGATACCTCCATTATGAAAAGAGGAAAAAAGTCTTTTATATCAAGTCAAAGGCCCTGTGACCTGATGGGAAGCTCTAAGTGAGGGCGCTTTCAGATTGTATTACATGTTACATTCACTTAATATCACAACGCTCGTACTATATATGCAATTTACCCCATGACGAAGACTTATTTGGTATGTACATGGCTAATGTTGTAGCTAGCTGAGCCTGTAATTGCCTCGCAAGCTAAATTCTACACATAATGCTTCATGATGGACAGAAGCAGCCACACTCCAGGACTACTGTCCTTGAACAGAGATAGTTGCCATCACTGTTGGGTCCTTTAAATGTCTTAAAATAGTGCCTTTGAGCAGCAAATTCAGCAATTCATTGGGCAGCAAACAGGAACTGAGAAACTGGCAAGCTTCAATGAAAAATAATCCAAGCTCTGTATCGTACACAGTTTTTAAGGCAGCCAAATGTGATTAAAGTTGGAAAAACATAAGGCTCGACTGAATATGTTTTTATTTCCTAAAATTGAACAACAATTAACGCTGAACTGAAAATGGGAGACAAGCTACAGTTTTCACTTTGTGGATTTGTTCTAAACCTTTTTCCCCCAGTCCTCTAGAGTCAGGTGTGGGAGAGATGAAACAAAATACACGTTAATTTTCGTCAATCTGATTTTTAGTGCACCACCACGAGTATGTGAAGGATAATTAAGGTCTAGCTGGGCTCAGGCTTCATCACACATGGGACAGTTAAGCGAATGCTTGAATTTTCAGGCCCACTGAAACCTCTAATTTAGCTCCTCAGTCTAATGGCACTCTACATCTCCATCTCCAGAGCCCTCCGAGGGGTCCTGCTGGAGCAACTATGATTAAAAGAAAAGTAATCTTTCGTCAGGGTAGAGTGAAGACTATCACAAAAGCCTGCTTAATTACAGAAGGACTGTGGACACATGGCCAATTTCAAGCTATAGCCTCCCTACTTACGGGCTTTCATTTTAAGAGCACATCGTCAGGAGGTTTGTTGATGTCTGTGGTTAGAAAGGCTGCAATGACCAGTGATGACAACTCCCCTCCTCCACCCGACAAACACATATCTCTGCCTCTTGCCCCTGGAGCATGCCAACCTAGCAGCTGGCAGGGAGCTGATGAATGGCAGACGACCAGCAGCTGAGGCAATGCTGCTCTTCTTTCTTCAATCCACAAAGTCTGGCTCGGTTGTTTCCTTATTTCTACTTAGTCACCGCTCGGCACTGTACTGTAAATGTTTCTGCCTCTGATCGAATATTTTATATCCGCCATTCTTATGGATCCAACCTCATTCAAGGATTTAACAAACATTTAACGATGTGCTGCTGCATCAAAGGATTTGTTCCAACTGCTGCACCCCCATGCTCCCCACACCGCCAGCCCATCCATTCTCCTGTTAAACAGTCTGCCCCCTTAGCCCTCTCAGTTGGCAAGTGTCCTCCATTTCCTCGTTCCTTCCTGTTTCTCTGCTGGGCCTCCATTCCTGCTGATGTCTGTGGTTTCGGCCCGTGGCGCAGCCCCCTCACAGCTAGCTGCAGCTCAGCCATCACACACATCAAATCAGAGTAAAGAGCAATCGATGGCGTGCGGTCTAATGTTTATCAAAGCAACACACATCCATCTGTGCACGACGCTGCTGCACAACACTGCAGTGGTTAACGTACACCGAGGCTGCTCCTTTTTTTCTTTTTGCCTGGTTGTGGAAATGAGAGGGAGAGAGATTGTTTGAAATGCAGAGAGATGCTTATTTTTAATTATGCATTTAGTTGGAGCAGGGAATGCATAATGTGGGCTGCGTTCATGAAGGGAAAGTATAATGACAAGTCAAAATGTATTTACTGCCCCCACACAGAAGAACAGATTTGTACACAGGGACTAATTCACATTATACCCCCCTCATTTCTTTTGAAACTACAGTGCTTTGATCTCGTGTAGGGGGCAATTTACATTAAGATTATATCCTCGCGTTTCTTTCAGAACAACAATCCTTTGATGTTATTTATCAGTAAAGATCGGCGTTTATGCCAGTCTTTTATCTCACTTGAAGCTGCGGACCCTCATGTCACTGTTTGTCGATCATTGTTACTCATCAACAGCCATGTCTCAACTTAAACCGTTATAGCAGCATTACTTAATATAATTCTAGCAAATATCAACATATTATCAATTAATTATCTTAAATTTTAAATAAAAAACAGAAATATGTGGTTGTACTGCACAGAACAAACCGCCTCACTCTCTAAGCTCTGTCAGCCATGATCCAGCGTCTATGGACATGAGCCAGTGTGGCAAAAGCACACATGGATTTTCAAGTGCTACAACTGGAACTTTGTATTCTGCTAGCCTGCTTACTCACACAGTAGCCTCCAAACCGAGTCTTATCGAGCTTGAGAGGTTCTAGGGGCTTTATGAGAGTGCTTTAACCGCATTTAAAGCTACAGCAACACAGAGAGACATCTCTCTTTTTACATTGTCTTTGCATGCAGAAGGGGCAAAAGCATGTGAGTATAAATATCTGGTAAATGTATGCATTAAATGAGCAATAGTGCAGCAGCGATTCTTTGAGTAAGACAATCAAGCCAACAAAAACAGCAGCCATGGTGGCGGCGGTGGTGGTGGGTTGCAGCAGGACACAAGCCCCTGGGTCCCTGTCAAGTATTATTACTTGCTGCAGTATGCTGTCTACTGGCAGACAAGCAAATAACCATATGAGAACTGTTAAATCTGCTCTCCTGCATGTACTTCTCATGCTCTTTCTATGCTCCTGCAGATCTATCCGTGAAAAGTTAACAACAACGGTGTCGCAGGCGAAGGGGGGGGGGGTGCATCTGCAAGAGAGAAGACAAGCAATTGTGTTTCTGTTGGTGCACGTTCGCATGTGCACATGCACACATCTGTCTGTACACCGTTTGTTAATAGAAATGCCCAGGGCTCACATATAGTTGCAAATAGGCTCTGTTGCAAGATGCAAAGAGAGAGAGAGAGAGAGAGAGAGAGAGAGAGAGAGAGGAGAGAGGTATTATAATGAAGCATGCAGATACACATTTTTCAGGCGGCGCATGACCCACATGGTGTGGACCACTTTCTCAACAGCAGACAAAAAGCAATCATTATTTTAGCACTAGGGCGGATTAGCAAGGCTTACCAGGAATTTTATCACTCTCCCATAATGTGCTGCATGGTATTAGCATAATGCGAAAAATGATTAGACACCCTTTATCTCTGAATCACATAGGGTAACTATGCAATTATTAATAGGAACTGTCCCAAGCACGCCCGCTATATGTGGAGCTTACCATGTTAAGTGATACGAAAATATGTTTGTTGCAATTTGAGGACAGAATCAAATGACACAAACTGTTCTGTAAGATCCACTGTGAAGCAGGTACATATACACCCACACTGTCCCCATTACCGATCACATTTAGATGCTGTGGCAGTTTGGTAACACTTTCTATGACACCCACATCTACAGTACATCATAAACACTCTCTTATGTGTTACAATTATTAGGACAATAGTCATACCACATTATAAGGCATTTTATAATGATTTATGAGGTCAGGTACCATAATTGCCCGTCACTCACCGGCATTTTGTGCAAGACTGTTGTCATTTACATTTCACTAATGCAACGTAATGTTTCCCCCAAAACTCAATCAGGTCAAATTATAGATAACACCCCGAAACAATTTGTACTTTACCTGTTGCTGTATTTAACAGGTCTTAACAGAAAATAAACTGAGTTCTGATAAGGTACAAATTGGAGTATGCAAATTCTATGATTAATTAAACAAATTCATTTTGTACCGTTTTGTGTGTTGTTCTTGCAGAGATTTACTGATAACTATTTTATTTTATTTAAAACAAACAATGACCACTTAGAGTCACTTATAACAAAGTGGCAACCTTTGCAGATGAAAAATGAAGACAACACAGAAGTGCGAAAAACTGCAGTTCTTTGAACGGCCACTTGAGGCTGGCTCCAGAAGCGAGTCAATCGTCATAGACTCCCATTGTAAAATGCCCAACTTCACACCAGCCTGGTACATGAAACAGTTTTGGTCTCAATAGCTAAGTCCCCACTTCATGACAACTGTATGTAGGCTTTTTTTTTTTTTTTTTTTAACTCACTCGTTTACATTTTCTTGTTGCTTAAAGTCACACATAATTAAGGATGGGCTGCTATAAGTGACAGGCTGTCTGCTGATAGTGTCCTCAGCATCTCGGTCAGACCCACCCCTCGCTCCTCTGCAGTTCCAACCTCTCACAAAATATGGTCACTTCTGGCTCCCAAGGAAAAAAAATAAAAAAATAAAAAGATGGCAATGATCGTAATGCCAACCTTGAGGCTTCAAAACAGAGGTCCACAAAACCAAAGGGTGATGTCACCATAGCTGCATCCATTATTTTTCCAGTCTATGCTTATAACCAGCTTATAATGTATCTGTCTACACTTCAGGAATTTCATTACTTCCCTGAAAGCCCCAATGACCCTTGAAGCAGGGCCGACAACCTTTACGAACAAAAGAGCAGTTTTTGGCGAAAAAATAATAAAAAATATCCGCGTGGAACTGCGAAACATATTTGAGCCTCATAATAAAGGCAACACAGTCTTTTCAGTCGAATTTTGAATTTAAAATCAGCATTACTAATAGAGCTAAATGAGCATCTATTAATATGTTTAAGCACAAGGTGGCTATTCTGCAGTGGACAATTTTGGATTATCTGTTATCTTGAATTTGCAGTAGGCCCGTTTCCACTGAAGAAGTTCCTGGTACTATTTGGGAGGCAGGAACTTTACAGGAACGTCCTCTCGCTCGGCCCTCTCAATCGCCGTGTCTCCACTGAAAGGGCGGAGTAGGAGGAAGGTTCCTGTAAAATTACCGGGCTCTGGATGTGACGTAATCACTGCGCAACCATTTTGACCGGGGAGACGCGGCAAAGAAACAAACAAAGAAGGACAACAACAAAGAAGAAGCAGAAGTACGAAGCAGAAGTAAGACGAAGAAAGCAGACATAAGACGATAATCAACATGGAAGGAGCTAAGGTGGATGCTGGGTTTCTGGCGTGTCTCTTTGTTTACATGGCGGTGGAAGCTATAAAAATGCGACTCCTCGTCTGCTGAGTTTTAAAAATGCTGGCTATTTTGTCGCTTTCTGTTGACGTCCCATCCCGCCTTGAGTATATCCAATCAGCACCAAGTAAACCCAAAGCCCTTGTACCTACTGCGAGGCAGGGACTTGTTTAGCCCCTGTAAACGTTCTGGAACTCTGTCCTTCGGGGGTGGTTCCTTACGGCCCCGTAAAATTACCCCGAAGTTCCTGCAGTGGAAACGGGCCTAGTTTTGCCAATGAAAGCAAACTATTACACACACACACACACACACACACACACACACACACAATTAAATTATCTTTTTTCCCCTGAGACTTTATGCTTTTTGGATTTGGAATCCACACCTAGCCTAAGGACTCAAGATGACTGTAGCCATTGCTAGTGATGTTATTAGAGGTAAAGGCACCAAGCCAGATGTATGACGCACATTTTAGTTTGAAAATGAAAATGTTAAGGAAAAAAAAACAAAACAGTTACACATCTCCATATAATTTTCTGTCAAAGCTACAAGGAGCCACTGGAGAGGGGCTAAAGAGCTGCCTACTCCTGCCTTAGAGCTCCTTATAATCACATTATTATGCTTTACAAAATTATTATAATGTGATATGTATAGTTTTATGATTATTGTAATAAAGCGTTTTATATATTTATGCATATTACTATCATTATAAAGAGCTATAAGCAGATCATAATGCATTCTAAGCATTTCTATAATGCATCATACACATGGCCTTCTTAGACAGTGTTACCATTTTCTTGTCGTTAATAATGTGATACAGGACAATTTTCAGACAGGCATAAAACACAAGATTTTTGGAACTTTCATAATGTAACATTACAACGAAAACATCAACGGAAGCAGAATGATTTGACTTAAACTGTCTTGTTCATTTCCACCTCACAGCACAGCAATGTCATTGTCTGCACTGTCTGTTTGTAGTGTCTTGGGATTAATCTCTGATACATATAGAACCAGAGATAAGTCCCCTGGTTTAAGGACAGTGCAGACATCTTGATAATACTGGGACAGAAGACATAAGTCTGTCAGTCGGGATGGTTGATATCACTGAAAATCTAAAAACACTACCAAATACTTTGTTTGCACTTGTTCTAGAATAAGTGACCAAAAAGACTAGTGAACAAAGAGGCCGACAGCCCATCTATTTGCTACTGATTTCCACTAATGAAACAATCAAACTAAGACATTAGGCAAATAGTTAACTGCTGTAAAAGCTTTCTTTGGGGTGCCAGCCTGGTTGAGCGTGCGTCCCATGTAGGCTGAGCTGTTAGCAGTAGTCCAAGTTGAGGTGCATGCTGTCCCCTCTCTTTCACCCCTTTCCTGTCTATCCTGAGCTGCTCTTTCCAAATAAAGGAGTAAAGGGACAAAACATGTCTTTGAATAAAGGGTTTCTTTTCTGACAGACAAACAAACATACGTACTAAATATAATGTAAAAACAACACAAAAATATCATGGCAGCAATAAAGCAAAACAGATTTAGCTTTTTACGTGTATGGTCTGACAACACATTCTCACTCCGACCTCACCACATATCAACGTTTGGTCATGGACTCTCCACGTGGAGATACAACGTGCAAGGTACACTGAGTGTGTTGGTTGTTAAATGCACTACGTTGGTGCAACAAGGTTTTCAACATCAAACGCAGGTAGTTACGTTTAACCAACAAATGCATGTGGTTGGGTTTGGGAAAAAAGAACAGGGTTTGGCTTAAAAATCTTGCGGGAAGCTAACATTGGCCTCTCAGGTAGAAGTTGTTAGACCCATCCAACACTGCTCCAACCCACCCTACTTGAACTTCCGCCACCTAAACTTTGATTGTTGTCCTGCCACGTTGCCCCCTGATGCTGCCAGATGTTGCTAAACAATAATGGCAACTGCCACGTATGATGTGAAAGGACGGCTTCTGTTGTTGGTGTCTGACACCAGAAGTCACTGACCAAGCGCTGGATTTCGACGACTTCAGAGTTAGACAAGAATGGCTTCGATTAAGGTTTAATAAATTGAAAGCTCAAGAATAAAATGAAACACTGCAAAGATGTAAGTGTGTGGAAATCTTTTCAACAAGACTTCTTGATGTTTCCAGCACCTTGCCAAGACTAAGCTGGATGGAGCAGTGGTGGTCCTGCATAATTTATCCAGTGTAAAAGGGAGAATCAGAGTGGACACATTGGCCACTTGTTGAAAGGCGGAATTGAGAAAGAAAGCAGACACGTTCCTTGTGGAAAGACAGCATCTTGCTTCAAGAATACATTCCTGTATTTACTGCTTTCTCAGCTCATTTACTCCTTAATGGCTTATTCCCTGCACACTATTTATCATTTAACTAATGCAATACTCATGCTAACAGTATATCATCAACAGCGATGCAGGAATAAAGACAAACACAAGTGTAGGAGAGGTAAAAAGAAGCATAATCAAAGAAAGACTGCAATCCTGTATAATTTATAATTAGGTAAATGTTTAATTACTTAATTCATTTATGTATTTATTCATTTCTCCGGTGTTTAAGTTTCTAGTTACCAATTATGTAACTTTAAGTGTGGTGTCATATCAATGCCTATCTCTTCTAATTAGATGATTGTTTTGATATGATTGAAATGCACGTTCTTAGCATATCGGTCACTCAACTGGTGGTAGGCGTGGTCCTGAAGTTTAAGTGTATTGTATGTTTGGCATGCTGCTCCAGAAAATATGTCCCAAAGAGGACAAATGGACAAAAGTAATGCTACTAATGATCAAATAAATCATTTGGGAAAGTAAAGGGGAACTCTGTGAAGAGCATGCATCCACAGCAGGATCTGAAACAGCTGGTTTGTAAGCCCACGGAGACCGACAGTACTATTGCTTCATTTATGGGTTTGGTCGTAACAGGACTTTCTGCTGGCTTGCTTTGATTAGTGTGTGACCTACTGTGAGCCTGGGAACTGCTGACTCTTTGTGACAAGAATTCCTTGTTATTTTGCTCCCTCAAGATGACATGTGGAGAGTGTAAAAATCTTTTGACGGCTTGAAAAGATAAACAAAGAGAATGGAATCAACAGAAAGATGCTTTCTTTTTCCTTTCAACTTCACAACTCCAAGACCTGCTGTCTACTATCCTTTTAAGTAGGGCTTTTACATCCCTACCCTACACCCTTTCACACACATAATTCAGTCTTTTTTCCCTGAATTCTAGCTGACAGTGCGTCTGTGCAATTCTTGCTCTTCCTTGCCTTGTTGCAATTTCATAAAGAAAGATTTGAAACAGAGAGGCTCTATGTGTCAAGTGAAGTGTCACGCAGAAAAAAAAAAACAGCGGGGTGACACTGCCTAAAATCATTGTGGCAGCTTCAAACATGTGTTTGTAACCGTGAAATGGAGCATAAAAAAGAAATCAAAACACATGCTGGATGCTATTCTCACCAAATAAATGTAACAAACACCATGAAAGGAACTTTCGGTTGACTAGGAAAATATTGGAAGTGACAACATCTGCTGACGGAACACAACTTCATTAGCATGTCTTTCGATGATAGCAAGATGACAGGTCACAGAAATTGTTTTTTCCCCCTTCTCCACCCCCCTTACTTCTATGTGCTGTGAATGCTGATTTTGGTGTCTTTCAGCAATTCCTTGAGCTTAGCTTTCATCAACGCTGGGCCGTCTGTCTGACTGACCTGTTGGGGTAAAGGTGAGTAGCATCACGTAGGGCCCAAGGCCAGTTCCACTAGAAAAGAAATGATTAAAGAGGTAGGGAGGAAGAGAGATCCACCAGCAAGCAGTCTGCAGCATCACTCCACCTCTTAGTCACTAGTTCGCACCTTCTTCCTAATACCTCTCTCAGCATCTTTCTGTCTGCTGGTTAGATCTACAGAATCCCTTTCTTCATCATTTCTGCACCTCCTCTGACTCAACCCTTCCACCCTCATCCTGTATTCTCCCTCCTTTGCTCATATAGAAGCACAGATGGTTTTCTTTAGAGATTATCAAGTTTATTTAAGTGTGAATCTCGCCTTCTTTAAGCTGAATGTCAGAAAATGTGGAGAATGTTTTTTTAGATTTGGCCTTAGCAGAGTGTTCCAATGCAATATGTATATCTCCATATTATGTATCACATATACCTATAGAGCAAATCGAGCGGGGAGAACCAGTAAGTGAAAACTATAAATGACCATATTTTTGTTCCTGACTTGATTTTAATCTTTAAAACTAAAACTGCTGTGGATGGGAGCCGCAGCAACATATATTCCAGCCACTTAAAAAGACCCACCTAAAAAAAATATAATGTACAGTTAAATGATTTTGGCTTTGTTAGGTGAGACTTTTTCATGCAGCTAAAAAATGAACCCATTGAGGCAGCGTGTATGTTCACAATGTGATTGTTTTCTACTTGGAAGTTAGTGTAAACTTTGTGATTCAGTCTCAGATGAAGCAGCTAGATCTAGTCAGTGGATTTGGATGAGGAGGAATAATGAAGTTGTGGGCCAGCAGGGTGACCTACTAAGCAGGGTACATAACTCCTTGAGATCAGGTGGAGAGATCCACCAATCAGTCCTCTCAGGAGAAAATCCAGGAAGAGGAAGGTTATTGAGGTGTGGGAGTGGCCTATTTGAATCCCTTTTGTTTCTGACCATGCTGCAAGGTGAGTCTGTTTGCTGATCCTGATCCTGTGAGTTTGTCTTCTTTATCTCCTTTAACTTAAGCTTATATTGGAGTTATGCTATATAGCGTGTGAAATAGAGTAGGGTGAATGTGCTAGGAAAGGTAGTATCGGCACGGTTGCTACCTGGAGCTCGCATAAAAGGAGCCTGGGCTTGTTTAAGGTGGCAGTGCTGTTTGGGCTGAGTGTCTCTCGAACGCCAGAGCTCACTGTCTAGCCTCCTGGAGGTGTCGTGGGACCAACTAGACACTGGTGAAAGGAGGTTCCCACCTGATGACCCCAAAGACATGTTTGTTATCACTGCTCATTGGTCTGTATAGTTAAGCTTTGCCATAATAGCTTATCATAGGGATTGGGAGGTTATTCACTGAGTGCTGATCCTTTACAGAGCACAAACTTCTTGTGTGTATTTGAATTACTTTGACAGTTATTGAAAAAAAAAACAAAAAAAAAAACTTGATAGTGTGTAAGCGCACTTTTTGGCCCTAAATAGAAATCATCAGAAATTATTAATAGCTCTGGATTGGTTTAAAATTCATAAGTACCCTAAAGAGCTTTCATTTGATACATATAACATTTTTTTCCCAAAATGTCATCCCTTGAAATATTCTAGATGTATACAGAGGTGTGTAACAGTAGTGTATACAATCAACACGTCAATATATACAAATAAATGCAAGTCTCTTGGTTCAACAGACTACACAAAGTAGCTAAGAGCAGTATATCTGCAAGCAGCAACAAGAATTACTTAGGTCTATGTGTCATGGCTCAAAAGGGCAATAGAAATATTAATATAAACATAGTGCAAAGAAAAAACAGCTGTTACAGTATAATATAGTATTGCATAGGGATTTGCATAGGTTAGTCTGGGGCTTCTGAGCTTCACATTATTACAAGCAAGGCCAATAGTTTGCTGTGTCGCATCACACCATACTACCCTTGACTAAACATTGATTTTCAATATTTTCTACACTAATGCCTGTTGCAGTGCATATCACATGAGTCATACCATGCTGATGGTTGCCTTTTGGAGGAGTTTCACTAAAGAAATAACAGTACAAAGACAACCTCTAACAACTGGGTACAGTGCTGGATGACAAGGTGTGTTTTGAACCAATGCAGAGGCCTTTTATCTTTTTATAAAAGAGATGGTGTCCTTTAATGTGTTACTAAAGTCGGCTGCTATTTTTTGTACATATGTTTCACTGAATAAGTTCTACTTCAATTTTGCTGTGTTAGTCATTGAACCGGGGCCATCTGCGCTCCTCAAATTTTCAGTACCCTGCCCAAGAAGGATAAAGAGAGGTAGCTTCAATTATAGAGATGATATAAAGTGACGTCTTAAGTAGATGTTGCAATAAGTTGAAATAACATATCAGGCAAAGTGTAAAATGAGATCATTTGGCTGAAGAAGTCTGAGTTGAAAGCTGTCAGTGGATATGATCACATCCAGAGATATTTTCTCTATCTTGACATCTCTGTATGTGTGGGTTTGTGCTTTCTATGGCACAAATGTGACTAGTTTGCTGCCAAAATCCAAGATTCAATGCAAACATCTTGACAAACTACAAGGCTTTAAAAGTAGGATGCATATTTTTTTTAGCTCTCCAATAGTTCAAATTATTCAGAGGCAAACATAAAATTCTCCTTAACACAAGGTACAATGAGTAACACTTAATTTTGCAGATTTGTTGGAGGCTTTACGTGAAATCTTGTTGCTAGTTTCCTGGCATGTTTTCTAAAATTAGCCAGAGGGAAGGAGACAGTGACGAGAATCTAATTACATCCAACAGAATTTACTTATCAACACAGAGTGGCTATAAAAAACACAAACACTGCTATGGGTGATGACTGGAGATAGCCAAGGGTTGCAAAAAAGTTTCAAATAAAATAGATCTATAGGCACAGTGTCTGGGGACAGCGAGATGGTGGATCTTGTTATTCCAAAACAACAATCCATATCAGCGTGAGCATATACATATGGTAAGAGATGTCCCCTGGTTGCTCCTATTATCGCTGCAGCAAGCGAAGATGAAAGGCAGGGGGGGGAAAAAGGAGGAAAACCTCCATGACAATGGTGCAAGTTGGCATTTCAGATTTGGGGAAAAGAACAAACATGCACATCAAGAGATAAAAACAAAAAGCAGGAAAAGGTTTGAGGAGTAGTCCCAGGTGGATCTAACATCGTATGGCATCAGAAAAATCTGAAAAGCAGGCAGCCTAAACACAGGACCCCACATGAACATCGATGGTAAGGTAGATAGAACAGAGAATAAGGGGAGAAAACAAAAGACGAGGCAAAGGAGAGGATTTGTGTGAGAAAGGGAGAGGGAAAGATTTGAGACAGACACAGATAGGAGACAGAGATGAATGAGGCGAAGCTTTACAGAGAATGGTTGAGTATGGATCAGCTGATTGATTAATGTCACTTTTGGGGTATCAGAGAATATGGATGAGCGCAGGCTCTGAGGCTATTTGGTAGTCAAATGTAATGCGATTATCATGACACACCAATATATTACTGCAGTTTAAGCAGAACTATTGGTATAGTCAGGGAAAGGAGGAGAGTCAATTTCAATCAAGACGGGAGTCTAAACTACGCCGGCCTGTCTAGCACGTGTAACTTTGACAAATTGTGCGACATTTTCCGCAGACACGAGTGCAAAAACCTGAAAACAGTTCATTTACGAGCTGTTAATGAGGACTGACGTTTGATTTAGTCAGATTGTGTTCTATAGATGCCATTGTCAAAGCTGGTAATTCTTTCAGCCTCAAAACACGACATATGACAGGCTGGAATTACCAAAGGAGCCTTTATTGCACGTGCACTTGCACATGGCCTCAGGCAACTCTTAAATACAGAAGATAAAGCTGACCTTAGATGAGTGCTGTGAAGATAAGGTATAAACAACAACAGCAGTTAGCTAAGTCAGCACTCAGCAGACCTTGGACAGTACTAGTTGGAGTGTCATCCACACTGAGGTGGAAGGAAAGGAAAAACAGAGAAAGATCGTCCAATTCAGGACCACTGGAGCATGGAGGAGGCTGTATAGAACAGCTTACATATGGCCCGATGGCCATATGGCTGTTTGCATGCCTGTGTGTGTGTGTGTGTGTGTGTGTGTGTGTGTTTGAAACAGAGACAAGGAGAGACAGAGATGGGGCCTGGCTGTGTCCGTAAACTGAAAACATAATGATTTCCAATGGATATCTAACGTCTGAGTCGTTACAAAATCAGTGAACTGAAGCTTTATGTAAATGCTTACAAGAATGTTGCAAACCTAAAAAAAAAAAAAACGCTTACTAAGTTATTTTTCCCAGTAAAGTGAAATGACAGTATTATACCATATGTACTGTATGCATGTAAATAATAATAGTAATTAATTTTACCTTTAATATCTTTTCCCTTTCCCCTTTCATTGTAAATCAGTAACCTTTATCAAGTTTTATGTTTTATTGCTCTATAAAGCACTTTGAATCGCCCTAGAGAATGAAATGTGCTGCACAAATAAAGCTGCCTTTGGAGATCCCATCATAAACAGCATTGTGGTTACATTGGTACAAAAAAAATAGAGTTGCCGCTTTGCTACTGTATGTCTCCGTGAACTAATCGAGCTTCTCTTACAGTTTACAACCATGTCCGTGAAAACATGGATGCTTCACACACATCTCCCCACCGGCAGCACAGACAATCTATACGATGAGCACAGTTTCAAGGTGGGCACCCAAGAATAGTCACCAAGTCAATATCTGACCAAATGTCTCCCCGTGTTCCTGAGATATGATGCCGAATCATGGTTAGAAAAGTGTTTTTTGTAGAACGTTACAATGTCAGAGTGAAGTGACGATCAGTCGTTCAAGACCAGAACCATTCCTCACACATCACACCTTTTTGGCGTCCCTATGTTGGCTTCCAGTCTCTTTTAGAATCCAAGTACTTTTAATCACATAAAAGGCTCTCAACGTTCTGTCACTGGAGTATATAACTGAGCTTCTCACACCTTACTGTCCAAACAGGCTCCTCAGGTCTGCCAGTCTGGGTCTTCTTACTGTTCCAGAGCCCAGGTTAAAATCAAAGAGTGATCGAGCCTTTTCAGTTCTTGCTCCTCGGCTTTGGAACAGCCTCCCACTGAGCATCGGATCAGCTGACTCTGATCACGTCTTTAAATCTCATCTCAAAACTTACTTTTACAGAAAGGCCTTTCCTGACAGTGGATAGACTTATTGTGTGTATAGGTGTCTGTATTTGCAGTCATGTGTATATGTATGCATGCATATAGGTATATATGTGTTTAAGTGTATATGGTGGTGTAGGTGTATGTATATGTATATGCTTGTGTTTTATTAGTATCGCTTTTGTATTTTCTTCACCTTGGAAAACACTTTGTGCTTTCGGCTCGAAAAATGCTCTACAAATAAAGTTACCATTATTTTTGCTATTATATAAAATGTCATCACTTCATTTTTCTCATTTTGTCATGATGAGCATATGAAATCTTGAGTTACCACCACAAACATGCTTCGTGAGGTCACAATGACCTTGACCTTTGACCACCAAATTCTAATTAGTTCATTCTTGAGTCCAAGTGGATATTTGTGTCAACTTTGAGACAGACTCTCTCAGGGCCTTCTTGAAATACTGCATTGACAAGAATAAGATGGATGCAAGGTAACAATGACCCTGACCTGGGACCACCAAAATCTAATCAGTTTTTTGCTGAGCCCAAGCGAACATTTATCCACATTTGAAAAAATCCCCTCAAGGTTTTCTTGAGATATCATGTTTACGAGAATGAAACAGACATGGTCACAAAGGCCGAGATCTTTGACCTGTGACCACCAAAAACTAATCAGTCCATTGTTGAGTCCAAGTGGCAGTTGGTGCCAAATTTGAAGAAATTCCCTGAAGCGTTCTTGAGATATCTCATTCACAAGAATGGGACAGAAGGATGTACGTTAGGACAACTCGAAAAACATAATGCCTCTTACCATGACTATCGCCAGCGTAGAGGCATAAAAAAAATCATGTATTTCTGTCTCCCGTTTGAAAGAAATTTTATTACTGCTGTAATGATTGTTGTAGCCAAACTTGTTTGAAATATTTACTTGTTGCATGGAGGCTTCAAAACCACTGAGATGAAAGACTTAATGTGTCACCATTATGTACTATAAATGACATACTTCCATTATGTTCCAAAGCAAATCAAAGTTTTCATTCTATTGTTTCTATTTATCCCAATCAAACTAAACTAAAATAAAATATGTAAGCATGAATACTACAGAAAATGGGGTACGTCTCCTAGAAATAAAATCTCTAATAATAATGGACAACTTTGAAACAGAACACGTAATGCAGAGTGAATTATGTTTGCTATTAACATCATAAGCAAACATTGCTGATTAACTTATTTGGCATTAAAATTTAACCAAAATCATGACCTTTCCCTCACGTTGACCAAAATGCTTTAGTTAACCTACAATGAGAGTTTGGACACAAACACGGGATTCTGGTGTCACAGTCCTGCGCTTGTCTGAACGCCTACCATCCACTCACACCACCTCATGTGAATACCATGCAAAACATGAATGTAGTATTTCATTAAACCAAAATAATTTTCTCTGAACATAATCCAGGCAGCACCTATGTTGTCTCAGCAGCATCTTTATGATAACAACTTGGTGTAATCTAAACATAATGTCTAGGAGACAGTGTTGCATTAAGACAGAACTCTCATGTATAATATAAGACTACATCCATTCTAGGGACCCTGGTGATGCCTTGTGTTGCCCTGTAGCAAACATACTAGTCCTACAAGTCTATTTTATATAAAAGCATTTTATTTGTTCATGCATGCTGTCCTCATCAAGTGTCACTCCCTCGAACATGAACTTAGCTATAGGCTATGTACTTGTTAATACTCATCAAACTAATCCTCTGTGGAACAGGGCGTTTGCTGGATTTGGCAGATTAGAGGAATTTGTGAAACTGTGGATAAAAGAAAAGTAAAATGCACTGGTGAGCGTATGGTCGTTCTTTCTTTTTTGTGATGTTTGTGACGGGATAATGTGCCTATGGCCAATGTCAACTGAGAGCAGTGTCGGCTTTGAACTGAAAGAGACTGAAATCGTTATGAAAGTGTTATGCCTGTCTTATTCTAACCTCATTAAATATAGTGTTTCCTTTGTGGTCGTGTCTCTGAGTGTATCTTCTGTGAGCACGACTTACAGTGTGACAGCATATATAAATAAATGATTAAACCCTTTTTTATGCATCAGTCATTTTGGGGGATGATGCTTTAGGATATGTGAACATGGCAGTATACAGTTGGGAACGTAGGTAGCTGCAGCCTTTAGCCTGTACCCTTTAAAGATGTTGCATGATGCCCCTGCAAAATGTTTCTTGGCTACAGGCTAGGTGCTGACATGCCTGCTGGATTGCCTCTCCTGGGCTCTGCGAGTTAGGGGGCGATACTTTCATTTGCAATACGTTTTTAATATGTGTTGTGTGTAAAAGACATGCTATTAGTGTCTAGAGGGTTAATGTTTAAAATTTGAACATTTAGAACAAGATGTTATCTATTTCTTTTTTTATAGAGATCCTTTTACCTCAGTTGTTTCTTGCAGTGGGCTCTGAAAATGTCTTACAGCAGCCTAAGAGTTTTCGGGTAGTATGGAAAAAAAAAAAAAAAAAGTGGAAGGAAGGTGATTGGGTTTCACAGTGGGTGCTGGAATGGAGCGATCATGGTAGGAGAATCAGTTTTTCCAGTTTCGCACCTGTCCCTCTGGAGGGACTTAGAGAAACTCACAATTTCCATGACCTTGCCCCGAGCCTCTGAGGAAGGTCGTTACAGGTGCGTACAACTTTTTTCTTTTCTAAATCCCGTTATCATACTCTAAGTTTGTATCAATCTCTGTCCTTTCTTTCTCCCGCACAATACCTATTCTCCATATCCCTGTCTATTTAAAAGAGTGAAGCTATTATTGTCACTTTTGATGTGTGGTTTGGTGTGTTAAGCTTTTAAGCTGTTATGATGCTCTGCACTGCAGAAAAAAAAAAAAGGTAACAAGCTGAGATAGATTTCAAATACTATTCAGTCTCAGATATATATATATTTTTTTTACCCTAACAAATGTAATGATCTGGATTTTCTGGTTGCATGGTGGGCTAATAACTCTCAGCTTTCTTTATGGGACAATAAAAAATATCTTCTCACTCAAATATATTGTTAGATGGAACATTTTTGTCCCCATGTTATTATTTATTGATTTGGAGAGGGAGAGACGGCGAGATAGAGAGTGCGTGTGTGTCCAAATGCTGTGTCTAATCCCATACTGTGGCTAGCCCCAGTGGCCTCTCTTCTCTTCCAAGTCTAAATGGAACAGGTGAGGAGCCGGAGCCTCACGGGGCTGGCCTCACACCTCAGTGGTGCCCACACTTAAATTGGCTTCTTCTCCTGCTGTTCCACACCAGTAATTACCCTCCCCAGCCCCTGCCAGGAACAGGAGAAATGAATGTAGACAAATAAACAAATAAATAGAATGCCTGAGGGGTAGAGTCACAGCACTTTGCACCCACTTGTTCCACTGTATAGAGGTATGGAAATTGGCGGGGCTGTGGGGGGTATCACAGCTGTTTGTGAGAATATGCACGCGCATACGCATGCACGCATACACATTCACATTGTAGGTTTCATCTGAAAATGTTACGGTGTCATATAAAAGACAAAATATGATGTTTTGACAAAATGCTTGGTGTGTATTTAACAGTTCACTCCAGTTCGATACCTACGATTGATTGGCGGAAACACCACAAAGGCTTCACACTGCGTCTTGGCTGCACTTGTCTTGTCTTACGGCAGAACTAACAGTAATCATCACTTTTTTTTTTTTTTTTTTTTGGAAGGCGGGGGTTTTTAGGAAATGAGCATGAAAGCCTTTGTCTCTTTGCAGCTGTCAGGAGAGCGATATCTGAGATACCTGCTGTGCCCCGTGTCAGAACAACCCGAGTTAGAAACACATGACGGCTCATGTGTGTCCTCGTGCTTTGGGGCTGTCAACACAGCCCCCCTGTCTCTCAGGCTATCCATTTTCTCCCTTCAGAGTGTGCCATTAACTTGGACGGGCCGTGTTTAAAGGGCTTTGCCTACGATGTGACACCCTGTCAAAGGCTCCGAGATTATCTTTGTCACCTGCCTGTCTGTGACGGACCTGATGGCGTGCATGACAAAGTTGAGAAAGAAAACGGTAACAAAGAGGCAAAGCGAGAGGGAAAACTGATAGCTCCTGCATCCAAATAATCCACATCTAAACATTTGGTTATAATTTTCAGATTACAGCATCATGCTTTGCAGTATCAGAGAGCCATGCGGGTTGCATAACACAAACATTTCTTAAAAGTCTGTGCCATTGGTTTTGCATTAAGGTTTTTCATCACAAGCATATAAATCCTAGTTTTGTCCAAAAATTCATATATGCCCTCTTGTCATTATTTTAAAACTGCAGTCATAAACACAGAGGAGGAGGATGGCAATTACTGAGATTCAAAAACAACTCATGTACACAAATTCTAACTAGGCCCATGATACCCCGAGACATGTAAACAAACAGCACAGCTGGATGTAAATTATTTCAGCTCTCACATCTTCAAATTTTTAGTTTAAATCTCTTGCCTGAAACAATAACAACAAGCCGGATAATCGTGTTTTAATCTGCCTTGTGTCCTGATGTCAGCAGATAATGATATTCATATTCATGGGTGTGTTGCGTTGACAAAAGCCTCCTGAATCAGGGTTTGCTCTGAAGCCTCAGGCCAACAATTCAGTGAGCCTGAGAAAGCTTGAAGGGAGAATCTGGCAGTGTTGCGGGGGATGGTTGGATGGGAGGGGTGGGGGAGGTGGAGGGGGATGCTATGCCAATTTGAACCACCCGAGCTCCACAATCTGCCCATCCAGATTGCTCTTTGGACCCACTTGCCTCTCAAAAGGGAAATAATATATCAGGTGGCAGTGGAAGATTGTGGGTTACTGTGTCCTAAGATTATACAACATATATGATGGTGAAATAAAAAGAGATGAGGTCAGATAAAGTAAATGAGTTGATTTGAATTCAGAGACAATGGAGTTTACATCTACAGAGTTGAAAGACGATGAAACAAAACCATTTCTTTCTTTCATTATAGCAGGGTTAATGGAGAAATAACCTGGGATGCATGAGACATGCACAAGAACTTGTTTTGGTTCTTATCCCAAGTGGGCCTGACAATGAATGTCATTTGCTCTTGAATTCAATGGTACAAAGGAAATAATTCAAAAATGTGATGTTGTAACCAAGAACGATGACAAGCGAGGCAACACACTCTGACTCGGACCTTGTCACATATCCAAGTTGGGTCATGGACTTTCCACATCAAGATAAGAGATGCATGGTACCCTGTGTGCGTTGGTTATTAATGTTCTGGGACACCGTGTCAGGTTCTGCTTGTTACATGCATTGTCTTTTTTCAAAATACACTTCCGTTTTCACAAAGAATTTAACGTTTACATACAGTCTCTTTCAAAATAAACACACTACGTCAGTACAACACCGCAAATTAACGCTTTTTTCCTTCAACAACAAACACACAAGGTTACGACTTGCCAACACACACTTGGTTGGGTCTAGACAAAGGAAGTATGTGGTTGGGTTTTGGAAGAAAGAACAGGCTTTGGCTCTACAATAGTACAGAAAGTGAACACTACCCTCCCAGGTGAAGGTCTATGGTTGTTGTGACCAGCCGCGAATCATACTGATGTGAAAGGATGGCTTTTTTCAACAGTATCTGACGCCAGAAGTCACTGCCCAACCGCTGGATTTCGACAACTTCCAAGTGAGACCGAGTTGAGTGGGGCTGTACAGGGTACTCGTTGATAGTCAGTGTATCAACTTCGGTATGTGGCGTTCTCTGCTCCCCCAATTTGGAGAAGCAGTGCCAACACAGAAGTTAACCAATGTACCGCTGTGGATGGGGGTTAGCAGCAAAATGTATTTTAGCCATCTATTAAACAGACAACCAAAAAAGGAATCAATGTCAGCCTTACTGGATGCTAAATTGACAATATTTTCACTTCTTCCTTGCCAGCAGGCAACCCTTTCCTTTGGCACTACATTTTCTCAACTATAAAGTCTAATTAATACTTCCACATTCCTATGCATAAGCACAACTGTGCCACACACTGTATTATACCGCAGGACAGCTATTTGGTTTGGATTTTCAATGATTTATAGGGATGACAAAAAATACAAAAATATTTACAATTTAGACAGCGATGAAAAATGCTGTTATGAACCAGAGTGCATGTATACGCAAGAAGAACTTTTGCAGAGGGAGACTGAATGGGCCAAAAGAGAGAAATGCGTAGGAATAAGAAGGTTCTATGATTGAGAAATGCAGCGCAGAAAAAGGCTGTTTGACGTCAAGGTAAAGTAGTGAAAATATTTTCATGATATCACCCACTTGAACTGATATTGATGGTTTTGGGTGGCCGAAATACATTTTGCTATTAACCCCAATTCACAGCAGTGCAATGCTTAGCTTCTGTGTTGGTAGTCCTGCCTGCTTCTCCAAACTAATGGCATGCCAACTGACATGTATACGTAATACACAGACTATAGATAGGAACTTCATGCAACCCCACCTCAAAAAATCCGAACCATCCCTTTAACAATAGTGTAAAAAGCTGGACAAGCTTGTCCTGTTCTTGACTCTATTGAGACTAGAACATGTAGAAACTGTGACAGTACAAACCAAACATAGTGCCTGTGTGAACCTTGGAAATGTTTTTAACACTATTTCAAATAATCAAAAACATACATGTATCTGTCACACTGCAGTTTGAATAAATAACTTAATAAATAAAACACCCACAGAGTTTTTTGTGATGTCCTGTGGCTTAAGCCACCACTCCACCCGTACTTCTGAGAATGAGTAACACTCACCCCCTGCAGACTTTACAAGTTGTTAAAACAAAAAGAAAAAGGAGCTGCTTTTTCCTTGGCAGTGGGCAGCGGCTCTGAATTTCAGTTTCAGTGGCTCATGTACAGTAACAACCCTGTCTCTTAAAAATTATGTTTATGTACAGACCAGTGTTTTGAAAAAACATAATGCTCAGCTGAATTAAATGTTGTTCATTACCGTATCTGGCAAGTTACAAAAATGCTGTTGCAGTAAAATGTTCTTTGAATACATTCATTCGTTTTCTGCCAAAATATCCAGTCTTGCGATACGATATCCACTACAGCATTATCAAACTTTTTTTATGGGTGTTTAGGCACCCACAGCTTTTTGGTGAAGGTCAGGGAAAGATAACTGTCTCGATTTCATAACAGAAAAAGTCCACAGTGACTCGAGGCACAAGACGAGATGTGTTCATTAACAGTCAACCAAACCACAAACTTTTTCTAACCTGAACCATTTGTTCCATCAAACCACAGATGGGACTCAGGATGCGCCGATGTCACGTTCCTGTGCTTTGTACGCCCACCATCCGTCCAAACCACCTCCCCGCAGCTCCAATCAGTACAAAACTGTAGCACCTCATTCACTCAAAAAACATTTCCAACTGAAGGCAGCATTTTAATCTCTTCAAGGGATACTTGAAGATTTTCCACCATTTTCCACCAGCTTTGTATCATAACAAAATGGGTACAATGTGCAAATGAACTATGGTAAACTTCCCTATGGCTTACCAGCCAACAGATGTCTGGCTGGCTCCAGGGCCGTTGCTCGAACTACAGATTGTACTTCCTCATTTGTGTGCACCCACTGCCACCAAGGACACAAAGTCAGAGAGTTGCAACATAATATATTTCAGCTTACTGTTTAACTGTTAAGCGGGATTTATACTTCTGCATCATATTGACGCTGTACCTTTGGCGTAGGTTCTGTGTCAACATAAAGCCTACGCTGTACTTTACGCTGTAGCCTGATGTGCACCTCCCCAGAAATGTAACTATGTGCTGCAGCGACACAGACCTGTCTATAACCATTTTCCTCAGTGGAAACAAGTTTGCATTTACTTTGATTTCACGGATGAGAAACAACACATTTTGGAGGCAATGAAGCCTCTGAAAAATAGCGTTTTAAGTCCTGTGTGTGATTTATCCTGACTTAATATGGGTAGAGGAATTCTGCTCATTGCTAGGGTAATTTATACAATGTAAAATCCCATAGGCTTGTGCTAATAATGTTACCATGTTATATTTGTTTGGAAAACATGTTTAGTATGAGACAGTTGTTTTGTCCGTGAACCTTGTGAGTTGTAATAGAGTTGAATTTTGTAATGTTACCTTTGTTAATGTTGCTGTTTTCCTTTGCTTCATAGGAGTAGAGGAAAATTCCACTAGCCACTAGGCTAATTTATGATGTAAATGCCATAGACTTGTGCTAATAACGTTAGCATGTTATATTTGTTTGGAAAGGTGTTTAGTATAAGGCAGTTGTTTTGTTGGCTTTGTGTTTTGAAACAACTAAACTTCACAGCACTTCACAGAAACCCAGTCGCCGATTAGTGTTTTGGAGGTGTAACTGGAAAGTGATACAGACACACCACCACACAAGTATAAATGCATACAATGGTGTTGGCACATGCGCAGGCCACAGGTAGGCTCTGCAGAGGCGATGCACAACTATAAATCTCACTTAATACAAGATTGTACCAGCCAGCCTCCCTCTTGTTTTTGGACGAGCTGGCCAAAACCAACTTGCATTAGGTCACCCACCAGCCAGAGCGTTTATTCGTCCATTGCGGTGCAGTGCATTATGGCAGTTGTAGGTTTTCTACCTCTTGAGCAAAAGTGAATGCCACAGTCTTCTCCGGTCACGTCTCACCAATTTCAAAAGTATTTGCATTGGTCCACTGCACAGACAGCTCAGTGCTGTCTATGACCATCTACTAGCAGTAAAATACCCTAAGTAAATTAAAATGTAAAGCAACAGACAATGGAAATTTTGGTGAATATTCCTGCCTATGTCACTTAACTTTACAGTTATCATTGTTTTCTTTGGCAACTCTGCAGTCGTCATTATGCATGGGCAGATGAGATGTGTATACTACAAGATAGGATGCCCTGCAGCTATTGGAACCAGCAGGGACCTGTGCAAATTAGCAACATGTCTGCTGTTAAATACCTCTTTCTGTGTCGATGCCAGAAACATCACTCATAGCTCGTTAGCACCGGGACGGCGTGTATTTTTAGAAAGCATCATCACCCGATCACCGAGGCTGTGTAAGACTGGAAAGTACTCTGAGTTAAGAGTCAGAGTGAAGCTATTCCTCATTTTCCCCCAGCTACCTTCCAGTGGAAACACAGCTCTCCCTCCCCGTCCTCAGACAGACCAGTGAGTGCTGATCATCACTGCACACCAATTCTACACCCTACCAGCACATTTTGGTTCACAACATGACCGAGGTGCTGATGTGTTCTGCCACCAGGTTGTATAATCGAGTGGTACAACTTCCTTGGTAAGCCTGGACATATCTGGCCTAACACTGCAGTACAGCTAAATAATGAAAAAGCAGCTATAAAATTTAAGTTAGCAAACCACATGGAAGCAGACGCCAGCTGTGACCTATCTGACATTACTCTCTTGTCGTACCTGCCTCTTCACTTCAGTCTTGTTAAACAGTCAACAGAAACAATTACGACCTGATAAACAGAGTGAAACAATGCACAGCTACAGCATATTCAGACTACTGTGACAGCAAGTATTATTGCGGTTGAAACTGCTAATTTGGTAGCACCAGATGTTTTAATTCTCCATTAACAACACAGCTATCTCAAACCATTAATTCCAACAGCCAGCCACTCCTTCACCTTTTTCCACTGAGTAAGACTTTACTCCTGACATATATGCCCATGACTCCACGTTTTTATGTGCAGACTCTTCAAAATATCTATCTTTTTCTGGACAGCTGGACGCAGTGGAGCTAATTCTTGCAAGCCTTCACTTGCCACTGCACCTACTACAGTACAAAATGTCCACCAGCTTGTGGCATAATTGTGGCACAATTTCAAATATACAAAACACATCAATTTGTGATATTTTGTGTCACAGGATGTGTTTCACCACATGGGCTAGTGTGAGAGTACCCAGAGTTTGTCATCTATTATGAATGAGTGAATTTCTCTTGTTATATTTCTTCAATAGAAAATTAGAGTGTATTTGGTCAGGTTACAAAATATAACATTGTTTGATAAGCACCTGATTCCGCTGTACACACAAGTGCACATGACTCAACAATACAACTGTTCTTCGAGAGACTGGGACTGACATTTATTAACAGGGGCACCACTGCTCTTTGCAAATGCACTCCTCATTTTATTTACTTTTTTTTCTCTCGACTCATCGTGTTATAAGTTTCTCTGTTGTTCCTCAGGAAGGAAGGAGAGAATTAGAGTGCATGTGTGTGTTTTTGTATGTGTCAGTGTGATCCTGACTGGTAATTAGCTGTCTAGCCAACATGTGGTGGGCATGACATGAAAAACAACAAGCCCTCTCCTCCAGAAGGAAGCTCAGACATTGTGAACGGTGACTCAACATGCGCAAAGGCAGTTGCTTTAAAGACCAGCAACACATCAAGATGAATGACGTGTTTGAAATGTGTGTGGCATAAATTTAAGAGCTCCCAACCTCAGCCAGCTCAGTGAGTGACATAGTTAAAGATAACACTGGCATAATAATGAAGCTAACGTATCCAGGTAACATTACTTACCTAGATGGGCCTGCATGGTTGTGTAACTTAATAATCCTGCTATAGTTAATTGGTGCAGCGGTTAAAGGAGCGATCCTTGAGGTGTTTTTACACGTCAGGAGATGCAAGCTAGTTATCTTGCAGTTGCAGACAGCAAAGCTCACTGCTGTAAAGTATTATTGAGCATAAAGGTCCAGTGTGTTGGATTTCAGGGGATATTTTTGCAGAAATGTATTACAATATAATGAGTATGTTTCTTTAGTGTATAATCACCTGAAAATAGGAATCATTGTGCTTTCATCACCTTATAAAGATGGTTATATCTACATAGCGAGTGGGTCCTCATCTACAGAGAAGCAAAGTTGCATTGCTGTGATTCTACAACTGCTAATTCGCATCAGCCACCATAGTTAGCAGCCCCTTTGTGATGAGAGCATCAGTAATCCTGCTTTATTCAGTGTTTTTACTGGTTTAAATATTAAATTCCATTTGTTTTGGAAAGGAAAAGACCTTGGCTGAGAATTTGGCGCCTGGTAAAAACCCTCTGAACGTCTGGATCTTAAATGATCAGAGACAAAATGTGAGCACAGATTAACAGAGACTAGGTTAGCGGCCTATTTCTGCCATGCCAAACTGTGTTGGAAAAATAATGATTTGTAAAACTGCTTTATTCATTGTTTCACTGGTTTAAATCACAGTGTCTGTTTGTTTTGGAGAGGAAGATACCTCCGTGGATTCAGCTCCAGGTAAAAACCTCCTAAAAAATTAACACTTAGGGAAATCTAACCTAAGAGTGTTTAAGCTGGTTGCAATCTGCAATCTTCACTGCTAGATGCCAGTAAATCCCCCTAAATCTTAGACACTGGAGTTTTGAGCACATTACTTTAGCAGAGTGGTGTCCAACTGGTCCAGCCATGGATTAGTTCAAGGTCCACATAGTTTAATACAGCATCATAATTGCATTAGGCCATGTTGTCAAGCTAGTTTGCTGTCTCTGTCAAGTAGCTGTTTGTTAGTCACTCACTCCACTGCAGAAAACAACACTTCAAAATGAAAGTGCTGGGCCGGAAATTCACTGTACTTTAAAATGAAGTGTGTGTGTGTGTGTAGTTTTGTTGTTGTTGTTTTTGTTTTTTCAAAATTGACACATTTGCAAGTCACTTACGGTCCATTCAGAATGGACCCAGGATCCACTTTTGGACCGCGATCCACCAGTTGGTAACCACTGCTTTAGTAAATAGCTCTTAGTTACTTCCAGTGTTGGTATTGCACAGCACAGCCAAATCTAATCTACCGCACTTTGGAATCCACAGCCAATAGTATGTTTGACTTGGTCTGCTCGGCAGTTGGTGATTAAAACTGTCCATCAAATCTGATTACTCAAGGACTTGTAAGCATGTAATAATGGCTCCTTTTAGGGCTACAGAAAAGAACAAAACAGCATTGAGCAAAGACAAAAAGGCCAAGGGGGAGCAAGAAACACAAGGAGCTTAAACTCCCCTTGATGTGATTTATGATTTCTGAATGTTTTGCTTTAAACGCACCAAAGAATCCAGCATAAAAAAAAAAATACAAATGGGTGAAAAATAAAGGCACCTTTATGTTATAAAGCCCCTGTCAGTTGAGCTGAGGCCAACACATCTGATTTAGCTGCAGGCTCCCACCTAAGCCACTTGTCATTTTGTAAACAATCTCAGGGAGCATGTGGTGGCTAGCCTGTTGCCTGGGTTACAGTCTGCTGCAGAAGTTCAGGCCCACCAGGCTCATTACTGATGCCAAGGTTGTCCACAGGTTGGCCAGGAGCTTTCAGAGTACTCGCTTCCCTCAGGGACGGCCAGAAGGCACACTGGAGTGGTTCCAGGGTTAGATCAAACCCTCCCGTCCCAACAAGGAGGTGCCCTTCTCCTCCATCATCCACCAGCAAGGAACCTCCTCTCAAAAACTACTCCTCCCCCGACCTTCTTCACTTTCGAGAATGTCATTCATCCATTCACTTTTTGTACTGCCTAATTATTACCTCTCTGCCAGCATGCCATCTCTTTTGGTCACCTCCTCTGTCCCTTTGTTTCAGCTGGCAGCCTTGAAACCTCTGAGCACCTTCTCCTGCTAATCACTCGGAGAGTAAAGCACTCCACTTACAAAGTCACTCAGGGGGGTCTTCGGCACCACAATGGAGTCTTAACCCCATGAAGAGCAAAATGGCCAAATTCATTCTGAGAGAGGAGCTAAACGAGTTAAGTCACATCCCCCATTGCAGCCCAGGAGCACATTCTCCCGACCCTGCTCATCCACCCCCACTCATAGCTACATCCGCCCTTGCTCTGGCAGAAAATGATTCTGCCTGAATCCCCAGGATGTATGGCTTGTGGTGGGAGGGCAGACCATTTAGGCCATATTTCGTGTATTTCAGCTGCCAGAAAAATAAAAAATGGATTGGCGAGATTAGTTGACTACATCAGTGTCGATGGAGCGGTTTGCGAATTTCAAGGCAGATTTCAGGAATCTTAATATATGACGTATATTAAACGTCTGTCTGTCCTAGGAAAGAATCACTTGCTCTTCCTGAGGTTTCCTCCATTTGCTTCCCTGTAACAGGGCTTCTACCGGGGAGTTTTCCTTATCTGCTGTGAGGGTCAAAGGACAGGAGGGTTTGCAAATTCAAATGCCTCTGAGGCAATTTGTGATTGGTGTTGCTGGGCTACAAATTGAAAATGAACTTTGTACTATTTCATTAAACGATGCAATGACAACGTGATTATTAGTCTTATTGTTTTGAAGATTAATGTGTATATAAATATATGTAATACACACATACATTGAGATATTGGATATTAAAAAGTGACATGTATAAAGTGTATTCATGAAAAAAGTTGTTGACCAACTTAAAATGACTTCAATTGCTAACACACAAATAAATTCAAAGTTATTCAAAGTTACTTATTTGACCATTACTAAGTGATTAGTTGTCGACTATCAAATTAATCGCCAACTAATCTGATAATTATTTTGGGAATTATTTTAAGAAAGTCAAATTTGTTTGATTACAGCTTCTTAAATCGAAATATTTCCTGGTTTCTTTATTCCTTTAAAAGACCCTTTTACGACCGAAGTCACAACAATGTATTTTTATTTGCTGGAGGCAAGACACGACTCGCCACCACAGGGCTGTAGGCTACATAGGAGTCTTAAATGTCGTCTTGTTGTGTTACTGGGAGCCAGAATAGAAGAAGTCATGGCATTTTATCACATAGCAGCCGTCACTGCCCATCAACAAAAACAAAGACTATGGTTAAATGTGATAATATGAAAGGACTGGACGGATGCAATCATCAGAAATACTGCATGTGCGGCGCACACTTCATATCAGGTTAGGGAAAAAGTATCTCCTGTTGTAGGGATGAATAACGTTATGTGTATTAAGGGTTGTCGTGTCAACCTCATCAGGAATTGGAGAAGTATTTAAAGGAATACTGGATTTCTCTGTAATGCTAACGCTTTAGCGCATTAGCTAACGTTAGCTTCGACAGCAAAACAAACTGGAGGAAACCGTTCAAGCGTTCAAGGATCTATGACAGTAAACAATATCTTTGGATTTTGGACAAAACAAGAAATCTGAGGACATCATCTTGAGCTTTGGGGAACACTGATGGCCATTTTTCACAAATTTCTGACAATTTGTAAAGAACAAATAATCAATCAATCAATCAAGAAAATTCCCACCAGATTAATCATCAATGAAAGTACCTGTTGGCTGCAGCCTTAATTATAGGCAACATTTTCAGTTGCATACTGCCCTTCATGGCAGACATATTTTAATAACTTGGGAAACTATTTCTTACTTTAATTATATTTGCACTTACAGCACCGATCTGTGGAATGTGTTCTAATACGTAAAACCCTGATATTATTAAACCTGGCCCTGAAACCTCAACTGTGTTAGGTTACTGTCTGCATCTGCCCACTCCCAGACTTGTCCAGAACTGCCTGTACAAGTGCACTCTCCCCCTCTCTTTTCTCATTGCAGCACAGAGGCAGACAAGGTCCTCCATCACCCTGACTTAGGTAGGACGGCTGGATCTATGGGCTGTAACAGGGTTGGTGGGGAGGGTATAGTTGAGAGCCTGGCCAGACACATCTCCCTTTAGATCAATCACATTTCCCCTTTCTGTCCTTGAACCTCCCTCTCCTTCTGTTGCTTTCTTTCTCCTCGTCCTATTTAAAGAGAAGAGATATGTGATGGGAAAGTTTAAGAGTATAAGAAAGCACCTGCTACACTCTGAGCGTCGGCTGCCTTCGAAGTGCTTTTTTTTAGTCAGCTCCTGGATGGGATTGGAAAATGACAATATCTCTCTGACTCTGTCTTCGTCTGGCTTTATGCGTGCTTGTCTGTGTTTGTGTGCGAATTATACATTCATCGGCACTGACTATAGTTCCCTTTTGCCCTTCATTTTTTTTCATTCATTAATTTCCCCTGACTTCACATGGCTGATATTAGTCGGCTATTGAAAAGATGTTGTTTTTTTTTTTTTTTTTTTTAAGTCCTTGTGTTGTGCGTATACATGTGCACATGTCCACGAAAGCAACCATGCCTTGCTGTCAAGGGTTGCATCAGCAGCTCTGAGCGATCATTGTTGTGTCGACACACTCGACTCTGGCACTGCCACTCCAAAACCAAGGAGCCATAAAGCATGGCTGTCTGCCTCAAAGCACCCATCCATCCACAGGCACTCGACACTACCTGAACCCTCTGATCTTTTACAGAGACCCAATGTGTGAGTGGCAGGGCTTACAATGCTCATGATAGTGTGGCAGCAGTGGAATATAATGTGGCACACTACAGTGCAGTCATACACTGACACTGTTGACACTCCTTAGTATGTTAACATGAGAATGCATGATGTAGTGTGTATGTTCAGTGTAGCATATAACAACTGCAATGTCTGTTAGAGGGGAGGTTTTTATTCAGTGTCTGAATTTAGTATTATTTATATAACCAAATGTTTGTTTTATTTTGGCAGGTTACATTTGAAGAGTATCTTGTGCAGAAGAAGTTTAGTCCTTGTAACCAAAATAAACAACACCTTTGTTGAACAGAAATCATCACCTATAAAGATATTTCTGACAGCAGTTTTATCAAGAGTAGCTGTCTACGACGTTGCCATAAATAGGAAAGTCACAATATCATGTCTGACATGTTAAACCGGTCTATCTAACTCATAATTTTAATAATGTCACCCAAAGTTAGAATTTAGACTACAATATTGGTGCACACTACTACCTTTTTTCCATTGTCAACGCTGGCCATGCTGAGTAAAGCCATGCCACGCCGATTTGTGTTTCCATTGCCGATTTAGACAATGGACCTTCCCAGGAGTATGTCCAAAAGCTAGGCCGCCCACCCTTAAGCGGCTAGTGTTGACGTCTCATTGACCGCAGCCGAACCCCGACGACCCTGCCCCCCGAACAAGTGTGTGTTACAAGACTCTCCTCACCTCTGTCTGCAGGAGACCAGAGTGAAAGGCATTTTTAAAAGTCTCTGCATGTTCATCTCTCAGTACCTTTGTAGCTTCTAACTGAATCTCTGTGGTTTTGAGTTCAGTTTCTCTCCTGTGTCCTGTTTTTACTTTAGATATCTGCTTTATTGTTCGCTATCAGCCGTATTGGAAGTTGTGTGAAGTTGCTGCTTGAAAACTCAACATTTCCTGAATTTTTTCCAAGAAATGAAACGTGTTTATCGCTGAATTAGCAGAGCTCATTAGCAGCTTCTCTTCAATACAGGCAAGTGCAAGTGCAATGGAAATGCAAATCTATTCTGTGCTGGGCTGACGAACCAAACCAAACCAAACCAAGCCAAGCCAAGCCAAGCCAAGCCAGCCTATGACTGTCGTAAAGGGGCGTAGCTCTATAAGGAACAATACGATCTACCACTGCTAATCAATCAACATACACTCACACCAACATTCTCACTCTGTAAGAGATGCTACTGCTGTTGCTAACCACTGTTCACTGGCTTCCACATTGCAGCCTGAACTGCTAGTTAAGCTTGTCACTATTTCTGCTACACCTAGCATTTGGACATACTCCAGTCATCCAGTATGTTGTCACATTTGCATGCAGATAACCCTGAATAACAGTTTCACCGGGGTCCTTTTACTGTAATCACACTGCTGGGGTTTGCCTTTGCCTTACCAATTATAACTTCCTGATTGGGCAGGACAGCTGATTTGAATGGAGCTATTATGCCAAGGGCAACTGTGTTTGCCATAATAGCAAATTAGACTAGGAATGTTTCTGTCTGTAATGGTCTGCAGTATAATGAATATAATCTGGATTTCTTAGGGGGGGAAACTTCCACTGTGCCAACTTTTACACGGTAATTGTATTTGCCAAACTGCAGATTAAAAGTACAGAACTAATCAATGAATTGCTGCACTACCATCAAATCAATTAACTATCAAAGACATTTTAGTGATGTTACCACATCATTCACTTGTATATATCCTTTCCTCACGCTGCAGGGAATCTATCCTATTCCACACTTGTAGAAGAAATTACCAAAGATAAATTACAAAGATTCGGCCTAAAAAAAAATCAATTTTCCAATTTAAATCAATCTTCATCTGAATGATCTGATATCAATTCATAAAATCCCAAGACTGATCTTTTAATAAATGCCTTTTCGTTTTTGGATGTGTAAAGCCTTCACCCAGTTAGTCTCTGATGGCCAGCCTTTGGTTTTTTTGTACAATGAGACACTCTGGCCATGTGACAGACCAGCAAACCTCAGCTGAATCAAAATATGCCAGGAACTCCTTTACTAAGCCGAGAGGCAGATGTCTAGTTGCAGTTTGGATTTAAAAACTACAAAGACACTGAAAAGCTGGACAAAAGCAAAGCCATGTGTAAGATGTGCAATATTGAGGTAAAATATTGTTGAAATACCTCAAATCTGAAACTATTAATGGGACAACAGCCAGGTACACAATCTGCAGACACATCCCATCCAAAACAAACTCCACTAGAGAAAGCAATGCACCTTTAAGTTGGACACACCAACTAAAAGTAACATACATGAGTCCACATGATGCGTACCATAACTCTGGACTAAAGAAAGTACTTGGGCTTTTTTTTTCTGGTCACTCGATACTCACTGACTGTAGAATCTGTTTAGAGCTGAACTAATGTGTTGACTGCTGTAGTGTGCTCATGTTGAATAAAACTGATTTGGGGTCAATTCTTAAAGGTATACCATGCAGGAGTTTTTGGTTATTCTTTCTAACCAGTATCTCCAGCAAAAGCCAACCCAAGATTTGCTCTCGTTCGATATATTTGCTTTCTTTTACTGGGCTGTGTCCACGATTTTTGAAACTTCCAATTAGATAGGTGCTGCTAAAGGTCTGGCACCTAGTCACTACCTGTTTTAGAAAGTCCTAACATCACCTATGTGCTGTGCCAAGGAACGTCTTTGCAGATAAATACACTGCCACTCACTTCTCCTGGGTAATAAGTGATGATTGAAAGAAAATACCTTTGTATAGGTGTACATGAGGACAAACCTGCTTAGTACACCTTTAATGTAATCAGTAATATTTCTAATAATGTGTCTGGGTAAAGGGATCCTTGTACAATTTACAGCATCAGCTCCCCGAAAATCTCTTTCATATCCAAGTAAAAATAACTGAAACATGTATCTGTAATAACAAGAGATGTTATCAAATCCACTTGTATCAACCTCGTATTACTGCCCAGACGATAGATCGATAGACAGACAGACATAGATAGATAGAAAGTATACATTGACTTACCTAGGATGAACCAATGGAGGTAATCAGGATGCACAGCAGAACATAAGGAGAGAGGAAGACAAATGCAACATTACTGAGTTTTGCAAAATTAAGCTTAAAAACACTATTATCTCTGGTAATGGACCACTTGATGGGCAAAACAACAAAGTCTGTCATACTGACATATAGTCTGAGGATTTCAACTGCTCCCTGTTGTTACTGTTAATGCAGCCCTACTGAGACTTGTTATCAACTCTGGACAAATCCCAAACCACCATAAAGACAATATGGAAATCCACATCCGTTCCTCTGCAATATGTGCACACTGATGTATGTGCACTTCCGCCGTCAGATATCACAGGGGGAATTAGACAAACACCCTTGGAGGAATATATATTTGAAATTAGGAAGTGAGGATGAAAAATGAGTCAGATGAGAGCATGAGAAAGCATGGGCGTGTATGCCGAAGGACTGAGTTTCTATCTCTTGCTTGCTTTGGGTAAAATTCCTGAGTCTCATTGATTGAGCATTGTAATCCAGGTCAGAGCCCTGAACTGGCAGCCACAGAGGCTACCCAAGCAGTGAGCCGGCCAGGTTGAAATTGATCCTAGCGGTCTCCCGAATCAAATAGTGTCCAAATCCTCTGTGCCATGCAGCATGCTGATACAATCTTCTGTTTGACCCCAGTGCAAAGTGAAATGGTAAAAGAAAAGAAAGAAAATAAGAAAGAAAGACTATAGCTTGCTGCATTGTCTTAGACCGGTTGCCTCAGCAACAAGAAACCAAGCATCTCTTGCTAATTCTGTGAAGAAATGACGAGTCAGGTGGTGCAGCTGCTTACTAGAAATGACATGAATGTTGTACTGAAGTAACCTGCAGCCATCACATATCACTTCGCTGACCCACAGAATCAGAAAATGAACCTCCAGGTCACAATTTCAAAAAAGGAGAAAATGAACCTAAAAATGCTAAATAATTTAGTGGTGTCAAATTACCAAAATTAATTTAATCTTGCATAATTACTACAAGATTGTGAGTCCTTATTACTCTACTTAGGACAAGAAGAGACAAAAGCTTACAACATACTCGGTTGTCAATCGGACCAAAAGGCCACAAAAGGCATAAACTGACAAATCAGAAACGGTGGAGGAGGAAGAAAATAACAAACATGCATGAAGGCAGACTGCTTGTTTCAATCTCCCAATTTGCTGTACCCTGCTAAACACAAGTGACTGTTCGGCAGATCAGCACTGTGTGGAAATAGAGCATATCTGACGGTCTACATTGAATCAATCACTGCTGCAAAGCAATTTATGCTAAGGGTTGGGTGTTGAGGAAAAACACCCAGTTGATCGAGCAGGGAGGAGGCATTTTGAGCTCAGGGCTTTTGAAATGAAAAAGGTTAAAACAAATATTGATTTAAAAGACATATCAACGAAATGTGTGTTTTTAAAGTTTATGTGAACAGGCGTATTCTGAAAAAGGCACCCTCCTGAAAATGACCAGTCAAAGTGAAAATGATGTGGTTTCTTTTGAAGGGGACCTAGTAGGCTTTTCTGTATTTTATTTTCTATCCATGTTAAATCTGGCCAAAGTGTCAAATAATAAGGTCAACATATGTAGAAATAATCCCTGTGAGCAAAAGCCTACTTGCTTTGCTAATGTTCTGAGACTGCATTTCCAATGTTTCTTTTTTCTACTCTGGCTACAGTATGACATCACAGTGTGCCAGATTTCTTTATATGGTTATCTGCTCCAGGCATGCTACCACAAGTGTTTACGTTACGTTGCCTGCATTGCTAAAGTGATGTATGTAATCTTGATTGCAGATGTAAATTTCATCCCGATTCTAGATCATGTCCAGTTGTGTTTAGAAACTTTTATTTTTTCACAGTAACAGGTGCTGCTGTTCTCTGTTACAGTCATTCCCTGGCTGCAAGTCCACTAGATGTGCATGTAGCTAAATGCTAACATCAGTGAAACATGTAATCTTGGATGCCGACGTTGTTAAATTCTACCCAATTTTGGATTATATTCCTGCTGGAAGATGTCCGGTCATGTTTAGAAGTTTTTTTTGGTGATTTTTTTTATGTTAAAAAGTGCCGCTATTCTCTGTTACAGTAGTTCCCAGCTGCAAGCCATGCAAGACATGCATGTAGCTACATGCTAACATCAGCGAAACATTTAATCTTGGTTGCTGATTTTGTTAAATTCTTCCAGATTTCAGATCGGATTCCTACTGGAACATATCTGGTTGTGTTTCTTCATTAATGACCTTTCATTAAACATGTAATCTTGGTTGCCGATGTTGTTAAATTCCATTTTGGAGCATAGTCCCGCCGGAACATGTCTGGTTGTGTTTATAAGCTTTTATTATTGAGCTTTCATGATAAGACGTGCTGCTATTTTCTGTTACAGTCATTCCCAGTTTCAGGTACACGCTAACAAACATGTAGCTACATGGTAAAGTCAGGGAAACATGTAATCTTGGTTGGAAATGTTGTTAATTTCTCCCAAACTACAGATTTTATTCCTGCTAGAACGTGTCTGGTTGTGTTCAAAAGCTTTTATTGTTGATTTTTTTACAGTGGAAATTGCCACAGTTCTCCATTACAGTCATTTCCCCAGCTGCAATGACGGTACAAAGATGCTGAGATATGGAAGACCCAAAAAAGCTGACCTGTCGCTACACGGAGCCTTCTCAGACAGAGGGTGAGCACAGTCTCGTGAAAATATTGTTTATTGGCCATTAAAGCATGTAAACATAGAAGCCTTAAATACAAAATGACAATAATAGGTCCTCGTTAATGTTTTAAAATCAGAGTTATGTAGAACTGCGGAGCTCGTTGTCGATTTTCATTGGGATTGGCAGTATTACCCACCCTTTCATCTTATGGAGTCATTTGTTTTAATGCTCATATCAAAAAGTGTCCCTTAATGTAATGGAGCTTTTAAAAACTCAAAAATCAGGAGTGGCAGCCATTGATGTCTTAATGGACCATAGGGGCCTTTACTTAGCAAGCTTACTGAAGTTTCATCTCTACTTCTTTAAACTTTAATCTCAGACATAATTACACTCTTAACCCAAACATGAACCACACAGCATCAGTGGCTATGTTTACTTTTCCTCTCAGTAAACCTTAGTCCCAATCATTAAGCATTACAGGCTATGCTCAGACAAAGTGTGATATTCCATTAGCGGGAAAGATTATTAATAATATAACCTCGTCTACTGTTGGGTTCCTTTAATGTCATCATAACATCTTCACCCAGGCAATTTCAGACTGAGCAGAGAGAGAACCCTCGAACATTTAGAATCGGCTTCACTGACACAAAAAGAGACATGAATATATATAAATGACATTTCAATTAATGACTTGTGAATGTTCTGTGTATTCTGTGATTGCAGAATTTTCACGAGACCAAAATCCTGCAGTCCAAAATAATATGGACTCCAGAGACACTGCCTACCAATTATCTGCCAGTAAATTGCTGGGCATGATGTTCGTGCTCCCATCTAGAATGATGCCAGAGACGACACATCTTTAATGAGAGCACCGATGTGCTTGGTGTGGGAGAGCATACTGGCAGCCTCCTCCTGGGGCCTTGGCGGTCTTTTTCTTGGCTGCAACATTGCTTTTAAGTGAAAAGTTCTAAATCAAACTGCTTTCTTTCAACTTCGTGAGAACACAGTTCTCTGCAGGATTCACCTGCTTCGTGATCTCCATCCATGTCATTTTACTGTGAGGCTGTAGAGATAATGCCTCTGCTGCAGAGCAGTGCGCTGCCTTTTTTTTTTTCTTTATTGCCTGTAACTGAAAATTTATCAAGATACACTCAGGGTGAACTGAGCGTGGGTTTAAATCTCAACGTTTATGTGCAAATCGCAAATGTGTGTACTGTTAGTCTTGGGCATTAGGTACATTGTACTGGAGGCAGCAAAACTATCTGGATGGGTGACCAGTCAAACTCATGAAGGGCAGAAATAACAACTCACACTCTCGTTCACCTCTATGGCAAATTCAGGGAGTCAAATCCACCAGATTTGTTAAAATTAGGAAAAAAAGACGGCAGTAGCTTCCTGAGAACTCTTGAACAAATATGCATACTGAACAAAGAAACCCACACATGAGCAAGACCGTAGGCTGTCTAAAGTACAGGTTTCTGAGCTGAGCTCTGCTTGAAGCTTTCCATACTTCTAATGTAAGAGAAGAGGGAGACGTGATTGCAGTAGACATAAATAGAGCATCTAACTATCCACACAGTCTCACTGTGGATAGACAGTGTCTTTACCACAGGAGCACAGTTCCTGCCATCTGATCACACATTGCTATTGTTTCAAAAACTTAATCTTTGGTTACCTCACAAAATAAACAATTTCATCTTGGAGCTGTTTGGGCTTCCAGGAAAAAATTAGGCTGCATTTAATTTGACCACAAGGACCTCCACCATCTCCAGTGTCAAATAGGGGTGTTACAATCCATTGATCGGGGTTGATGTCCTGATTCATTGCTCAACAATCCAATATCATTGATGCAAAGTAAAAACATTGATCTAAAACACCCTCTTTAAAATGCACCTTTATTTTGAAATTCCCATGGCACATCTGTGTCACTGTCAAACACTGCCAGGCACATAATGGAAAGCAGCCCAAAGAATTTACTCCCCTCTACCCCTCTTGGGAATAAATCAGCAGCAATATCTTTTTGATTTGGGGGAGAAAGATGGGTCAACAGACTAAGCACACGCCATATGCAACCAATACCGTTTCAGAAAAGAATACTCACTCCACTAACCTGTGGCTTTCGCTACGGCAACATTAGCTGCTCTATTTCAACAATGTTAAGCTGAAAAAATGTGCATGTTCATGGCCGAAATTCAACTGTACTGTTTTGTCAGGACTGACATAAACCCACCGTGACTTAGAAAAAGTATAAATAATACTTGTCATTTGTCCGTTAGCTACGAGGCTAATGTATGCAATGTAAACAGACTTAAGCTAATAATGGTGACTCACAAATAAACATTTTTTTGTCTATAAACCTTGACAGTTATTACTGAATCAAATGTTATACTTTTGTTAAATGTTATTGTTTTTTATGTGTGTTAGTGGCAGAGGTGGGACCAAGTCATTGATTTGCAAGTCCCAAGCCAAGGCCAACAAGTCCCAAGTCAAGTCCCATGTCCTGAACTTTGAATTCTGAGTAACAAATGTAATGCCATTTTAATAGCAGAGGAATAATATAGAAAAAAATATTTATTTGTTAAAATCTTTGGGATTCCATCATTTTATTAAAATACAAAAACAATATATATATATATTTTTAAAAGTTAAATTGATGTAATTTTTGACCCACAAGTTTTGCGTACTACCTTTGTGTGGATCCACACCCCTGGTTACTGGAGTCAATTTAAAGTACATTTTACTGCACTTAACTAGTTACAGTTACTCATGTGTTTTTCTTTTATAGCCATAAGCAAAAAAGAAAAGTGTGGCAGCATCTACTAATTGAATTAAATGGACGAATGCAGGCCACTAAATTGAATCAAATAGATATTGTATCAGAGCATACTTTGTCATATCAGCAAATATCGTATTGTTGTCCAAAGAATCGATATGAGATTATTATGAAACTAGTGAATAACACGCCTCAAACCCTAAAGCATTATAACTTTATGGGAAATTGCTTAAAATACAATGACATGCTCAAAACTAAGTAGCACACAGCCATGTATTATGTGTAAAGGCCTTTGTTCTGGTCAAAGAGAAGGTCAGAGCTAACAAGGCCATGTTCACCATGGCGACAGAGTAATCCCATCAGTGTGCATCAGCCTGTCTTATTGTGTTTATCTGCAGGGTTTTCAGCTCTGGAACACTCCACATTGATTGCTGTCTATGAGCAAATCCTGGTGTCACAGCAAGTAACACAGTGTAATATCACCTTTATTGTCGGGGAATAAAAAAAACAAGAAGAAACACCCAACTATCAATAATGTCACAACTTTGTTTTTTTTTGCACTTCAAAACTATTGCTGCCTCTTTGTGGGCATCATAATTGCTTTCTTGTACTTTCATTTATGTTCCCCCTCAGGCAAAAAGATACCTTGAGGTTGATGGTTTTGCTTTGTAGACTTACAATAGCCTAATAAAAATGCATGTGATTATGATTTTTAATATTTCTTTGTGTGCTGTTAGTGCCTTCAGTCAGGCCAACTCCTGCGGTGCAGGCTCAACTGGGCTGCTTGTTGTTGAATGCGAGATTTGATGACATTAAGGAGACGTGCGGTGACTTCATTGCATGTCAGGAAAGTACATCAATTATTCTTCCACTCCTGAAATCCTATGCATTCATATTTTACAGCAAGCAAATGACAGTGTGCTCCTTAAAACGAAACTGTCCTTTCTAAAATGTCATCTAAATACTAAAAGGAAGAAAAAAAGAAATCATTCTTACAGTTCTTTTTTTGCCATGTCTTGCACCGTTAATTCAAATCCAAACGAGGCCTTTCAACTCTCCAAATTAAACTGCGGTATTTAATAAACAAACTCATCAGCATGCACCCAAAGTGTGTATATGTACCATCCTATTAATTAAATATTTAGGCCCCTCATCTATACGCCTGAGTGCTCTCGTCTTAATTGCAATGAACACGAGCGTGAAGTCAAGGAGAGGAAAAGAAAGGAGTGTGACAGTCGTTTTGATTTTCAGAGAATAAGCATGTAAAAGTGATCTTTGTGAAATTGGTTGCAAAAGCAAGATTAAAGCCACATCAAGACCTCTCTGTCTCTTTCTTTCTCATAATATGCAAAACACTGTAAAAGCAGAGTAAAAGCTTAGTCATGGCTTAAAACATCAGAGGAAGTGAAAGAATCTGACACATGGACTGAAGAATACAGACTCTGTACACACAAAATAACTACCGTGTGTCTCCTACCATACTGAAAGACTTAAATTGTTATATTTTGCAGGTTTGATGATTATTAATACCAATGTTAAAGCAATATTCGTTTATTCAAAGAGTGTGACAGCGAGATGTTCACTTACTGAGACTAATATTGTTAAGGCCATAGTTTCAACAGTAAATCATGTCGGGCAGATCGGTGTGACAGCACTGCTCCTTATAGACGTTTTAACACATAATGTGCGACAGTGCTGCACCACATCTTGTGATATCAAGGTGTTTGACAGCTGATAAAAACACCTTCTGTTACATCAGGGTTTAAATTTAAAACAACATATTTATAACCACTTCAATGTTAATAAGGCCAAGACCTGTCTTCTGTTAGGGCCCCTGATGACATCAATTATAAAGCTGAAATGCCCTCGATAGGCTAGCACAAGTGTCAAACTCAAGTGCAACCTCTGGGGCTGAAAAAAGAAGCCAGTGTGGTAGTACGAAAGACTGCAGTGCCTCCAATGGCCACTTGAGGCTGGCTCCAAAACCCAGTCAGTCCTCATAGATCCTCATGTTAAAATGCCCAACTTCACAGATGATATATTTTCATAGAATTCATCCGTTTAAATTTTATTAACGCTTAAAGTCAAACATAATTAAGGGCAGACCGCTTCGAGTGACAGGCTGCTGCTAATGGTGTCCCCAGCTTCTTAGTCAGACCCATCTCTTACTGCTCCAGAGCTCTAACCTCTTGCAAAATATGGTCATTTCTGGCTCCAAGAAAACTAGACGGCGATGGTCAAAGTGCCAAACTTGAGCTTCAAAATTCACAGACACTGGGTGACGTTACAGTAGCTACGTCAATTATTTTAATACGGATCTATTGCTCATATACTGTAAGTCTAACACTACCAGCAGCTTGGTAGTTGATGCTTACCTACATGAAGACTGAACAATATACCCCCCAAATAAATTACAAAATAGTGGAATTTGTGCATTAAAAAGATGCCACCTGCATTTACTGAATCTAATTTGACAACTGCAGCTAACATCTCAGAGTGCCCACACCTTTTTAAACATCAAATTCAAGGACTTTTCAAGTGCTTTCAAACACGGCACAGTTTGAGACACGGATCCAGGTTAATTACTGTTACAACACTGAGAATGTTTATAATGAGAAGTAGCAGACTTTACAGAAGCTCACAGGCAACAATTAAAAAGGGAGAGAGGCTCGGATTTGTGAAGGCTTGTCAAATGTGCTGTATTACAGTGATGTCAGACTCTCGCCTTCTCAAACACAGCAACAAAACAATATACTGCAAGTCGTGTGATAGAGACAGAACATTTCTATTCTTACACAAAATACGTACTTCAATCATTTTCAATGACACGTCTATTTTCAAAAAACTTTTGAGGACAGTTATTTTTCTCAAATATACAAACGTTCAAGGATTTCTGAGAGAACCCTGCTATTTGGACAAGGACATATGTAAAGCACTGTTGTCATGCTGTTTCATGCAGAGGTCATTATTCATGTTAGGTGCGTGAAAAACATCATGAAGATTAAAGGTGTCTATAAACATACCCTTGCTTAGCCAAATAAACAAAAAGATTACCAAAGGACATGAACAACTGATACTTGACTTAAGCACCTGCTTAGCTCGAGTGTGGATGTGAATAGATTTTCTGCATATTTCCTGACACACTTTAAGAACTTTATGTAAGTAAGCCATCTCTGCATCACATTGGCTTTAACCAGTTTTTGTTAGGTTGCACATGGCTTGCAGGGATGAGTTAAAAATACAAAGCAGCTCTCATTTTAAAAGAAGGCCAGTGGATAAAAGTGTCTCCGTCACAGCGAAATTTGAAGTCAGGTGGAGCAACCCATTCATCTTGGCTTTCACTGATGAATCCCCAGATTTGTGGCAGCAACAGGCATAACCATTATTCTTCCTTCATTCTCCAGTTAACATGATGTATTACCGAGGCAATGGCCAGTAACTGAGCCCAGTGTGTTTCATTAAGAATGAAACATGGAGTTTTACTTTGTTCTGTGAATGATAGGAAAGAGGAATTTCTGGAATCGAGGAATCTTTGAATCGATAATGTACTAACCATCAAGGGCTATGTATAGAGGTTTCATTTATACAGATGGCTTTGATGGATGCAGCAAAATGTAGGTTGAAACAAGGTTTTAATATGCAAGCTCTGATCATTAATTCAACTTGTGTATCTTGAATACCAAAAATGCTTTCTTCCATAGAGCTGTCAGACTGCATTAACTGACATGAGAAGAACCCAAATGTTACCATAATTGAATAGATGTTAAACACAGTACATTTTAAGATCTACTTATTTGCATGTATTAGCCAGAGAAGGTCCTTATTGGCTTTATGCATTTAAATAAGACCAAATATCTCCTATCAACATGGCTGAAGTTCAGAAAGAAACAAATCAAAAAAGAACTTTCCTGTCAACATGCATGCATGGTACTTCTTAAAACTAAATTTTAAACTCAAAAATGCATTTTCTCATGTTAATGTCCGCTAAAATTAAAGGTATTGACTATATTGAGTTGCATCTGTGCAAGGTGTTGCCAATTTGGTGCACAACAGACTCCTCAGTAGCCTGGAAATCCAGACTCAAATCTAGAAAGATTTTGAGTCTGACCCTCACCAATACACCCTTGCTGCCCAAGGGGCGGCACTAACTGAGGCATTTCAAATGCCGCCACACGCAATTGGATAGTACAATGGCCAATCAGAGCAAAAAACAAGGTGACATTTTCATTGCAGTTAGCCCCATTGGTTTGCCACCAGTGGGGCTAACTGATATATTATGCTTTTGCCGTATCCCATCGGCAAAATGGCAAAAACGTCCTTCCTGGAAAAAAAGGCTTCTAGGGCAGCGTTCTGTTCCTCTCTCAAGGAAAAAGATAAGTGTAGCTGGCTTAGTGTTTCTTCCAAAGCTAAACTGAATGGACTGAATCGGCAGCTGCCATCTTGGCTGTTTACTTATAGAGTCTCTTTTTTTAGCTGCCTCTATCAGATAGACTGATCTGATTGGTCCATGGTGATTCAGCGGGCTCTGCTCGTCAGGGCCAGATTCCCGTGCAGAGCAAATTCAAATTTGCTGGGGGCGGGGCATCTGGATTTCCAGGTTAACTCCTCAGATGAGTCTGGGTCTAACTGTGGTTGAAACACGTATGGCTAAATCTCTTTGGTGTCTCCACTAACACTAACATTAGTCATCTTGATGCGCACTGCAGTAGCTCAGTCCACAGGGACTTGGGTTGGGAACAAGAGGGTCACCTGCCCAAGTCTCCATCTGGACCAGATATGGAGCGTGGACTGGTGGCTGGAGAGGTGCCAGTTCACCATCTTGGCCCTTGAGCACAGCACCGAACCCCCAACTGCTCAGGGTGCCTGTCCATGGGCAGCCCACTCACTCTGACATCTCTTCATTTAATGCATGTATAGGTCCGATTTGTGCATGTGAGTGTATTTCGAGCGAGCAGCACTGGAGAAAGTGGAAGGCAAAAGCAAAACTTACAAGCAAATTTTTCTGTGAGGGAGAAAGAGTCCACTTCCAAGCCCTTTGTAAAGTATTTTTTTTGTGTGAAGGCCATGTTAAATGAAATATTACTATTTGTATAAGAGCATCCTCTCAAACCTGTTTGGAGATTGATTTTAAAGATGTTCTTTCATAGTGGTGCTTCAACATTTTGACCTCCCTTTGGTGTTACCTCGGTATTCTTGCTCTGCTTTCCAACCCATTCACAAGAACAAAATGTTGGCATTGCATTTTTCTGTAAACCATGAACGTACACGTTACAGTTTGTTACCAGCTCACCCTTTTTCGCCTTTAAGGGTGATGGCCCTGTGGGTAACCTGTGTGAGGTTGTGACATGTGCTTTGTGTATGTGGAGGGAAGCAGCGCTCTCTCTGGGTGTCATGGTGAAGACAGCAGGCGGCAAAGTGTGATGATAGCAGTAGAATTCAGTGTCTGGATAAGCTCAGGGCTACTGTTCAACCTCATGTGAAGGCCACGTTTATTGTTTTGTGGTGAAGACTGCAACAAAGCCATTGTCAGTGAACGGCACCCGAACACCTTGAGGTCCTTTCTTTCTGCAGAGTGGTCTGGACCGTTAGAAGGTAGTTCCCAGCTTATAACAAGGCAAGCTAATTTAATAATAATCCAGTGTGTTCCCAACTACGGTTCAGACCTGGTAAGATGTCACTGAGAGGGGTCATTTCAAAGTTTCAATAGTGACGTAGCTCTGATTACATGCAGATGAGCTGACTTTGTCAATGGGAGGCGGACGGGGTGGTCAAAGGCAATGACACCTAGGTGAGAAGGCTGCCAAGCTGCAGACCACTGTTTGAGAACAACAAGCAAGACATGGGCTGGTTTTGGCACCAATTCAGGTATTTAAAGCCAAAGCCTGATCTTTTCCAAACCATAACCAAGTGATTTTCATGCCTAAACATAACCACATTAACCATAGTCCTGTAGAAATATCAAGTTTCAACATATTTGCTACATAACAATGTACAAAGGTTACATGTCCATGGTTTGCAGAAATATACTATGTCAACATTTATTCTGGGAACAGGGTTGTGCTCTCAAATCTTAAAATTAGATCTCCTGAGACGTGCTTTTGGATCATCACTACAGATTCTGTTTGGACATCGCCTCTGTGTGAAACTCTCATTAGCCACTTATGATCGGTGTGTTATTCCTACATCAGTTTGTTGAACCCACACTCCCACTGAGGTTCTGCCACTGAGTGTGTTATGCATCACAAACCTCTAAAGTGGAGTCTTTCCTCGATGGCAGGGCATGTTGATATATAAGAATCTGCACATTTACAATATGCTCCTGTTGTCTCTTGTCACCTGCTGTAAACATGTATTTGTTAATGAAATGTCACTCGTGGCATTTGCGGCAAATGCTGTTATTAGGTAGAGGCGACACTGGTATCAAATATGAATACCTGTGATTCTAGCTGGATGCAAACCAACAGTCCGAAAGTAATTTCAATCACGGATTGAAAATAAGAAGAAATTATCACAAAATCCTATTAGGTGTCAGAATCATCCTTCACCATGCCGACACGCTTGGACAGTTTGCCTTGAAATATGAAACGATAACTTCTGGACCAAGAATAAACAATTCTCGTGACACTCCGTTGACTGAACAACATTAATGTTTCTGATTGATAAGGCAAAAAGTGTCATACACTGCCTGCGTGATTGTCACATACACAGGTGCAGGTAAGATGATAGAGGTGCTGAAGGGAGTAGAGACTCAAAAGTTAAATAAACAAGTATAAAAGAACAGCTTGATCTCAAAGAAGAGGGAAAAACACATACAAGCTAAGAGTGTTAAATCCAGATTAACTTTCAAAGGGCATTGTTTTCAGATACTTTACAGAATCTGAGTGGTTTTTGACTTAGCCGGAGAGTTGTTTGAAAAACACATCTTAAGGGTTAGTGTAACAGTCATTACTCAAGCTTGACCACTCATATGATAAAAATAATACAATCTTTTTTTGCTTCCTCCCGCGTTGTGATGTTTTTCCCCTTTTGGGAATGCAACCAAAAACAAAAGTCACACTCTAAGACTTTCTAGGGGACAGTTTTAGGATAAGCTCTTAAAATAAGTTTAAAATACAACATGTTTTAGATGGAAACTTTGGGCAGACCACTGTTTGAGAACAACAAATGCCAGCTGCATTTGCAGCCGTGGTTTTGCAAAACACAGTGAAAACACGAGAATAAAAGGACTGCATATGGTGTATAAATTCACTGAGTTGCAAACTGACAAAAATGATCCATTCATAGGAAGATCAATTTATATGAAAAGGCTTTTACAGGCTGATCAAATTGTTGCGGGTGGTTATTTTCCACTATCACCTAAAGAAACAAGCCATCATATTGCGGTGCAAAGATAACTGCTGCACAGTTATGCAAATGGCTGCAAAGATTTATGTACCTAAGCACCGAACTTGACGTGATGTACATAATGTTTAGCTCAGGGCCACACAGAGGGGTACCGACTGTCTCACCTTAAATGACTTAATTTGTCAGAAGTCGTCCACATATTCGCTGTATTTATTCCTTGTTCATGTTTAAAACAAAACAGCTTCTGCTGAATGGTCAATGCCTTCAAAGTCAAATGAATACTGGACTTACTTACAAACTACAAAGTGCACTCACTAGAGTGCAGATTTCCACCAGGCGGCTGCTCGAGCTGATCACTGCCACTCCAGATATTTTTTCAAAGAGTATAAAAATACACACCTCATGTATTTTTGACGGAGCCAAAGCAAGTTGCATAGAGCAGGTCAAGTTTTCCTGCTAACAGGCTCTGTATGTGAAATACAGATACAATTCTGAGGATTTAATATATTTTTAATTAACTAAAACGCAGTCAGAAATCTTTGATCCATATATTCACAACTGGACTTTGAACGTTAGTTACATTGTCTGCAGGCTACAGCACAACAAAGTAGCAAATAACAACAATAAACACAACTAAAACAGACAACAAAAGAAACTACTTAACTGCCCACTAACTTACTTATGGTAGTGGCACAAACACTAAGGAAAAATGACCAATTAAAGATAAACAAATCAACATTTGGCAGTCAAAACAATACGCCTCCCAGTGTGGTTTGACGCCGTGTGGTGGTTGAAACAAACGCAAGTTGCAGGAGCGCGGAGGTAGAGATGCATCTGGTGGAATTGTAAGCCCAAAGTCTGTTAAGCTGAAAACACAACAGCACAACAGTGCCCCTAGCACACACCGGATGCGTTGCCCTGCGGCTAGTTAACAGCCAACTAAAGTTATTACTACTTTTACTGAAAGATCTGTATTTCACTCCACCACTACGTTAGCTGAAAATCATGTGTAGAGAACCAATAATTAAACTTGACTTCTCAGCTGAGAAGTTAAGAGTTCTCTTTGCTTTAATGGTGAGGAGAGGAGTAGAGCTGCCATAGGAGCAGAGAAGAAGAGCTGCTACAGGAGCTGATGAGCAGAGGATGAGGCTGGAAATAAGACAGTGGCATAAAGTGCCATGGGGTGCACATCTAGCTGCTGCTGGTGTGGGGTTGTATATTAGGGCCGTATTTTTTGACGCGCTGTTTTTGCCTTTGTGTTGTGGCCTTTAAAGATGGCAGAGAGGCTAACAAAAACAGGGATTAATTCATCTTGTAACGTGCCTAACTTTAGTGGATCATAACATTTACGGTATGGAATTTATATACAGATGCTCCGGTTAAAATGAGACCAAACTTTTCTATGAAAGTTAGTTTTCGAACTCTGACAAAGACTGTATTAAACAATCAATAACTGTGAATCACCGCAACCACGAGACACCCTCAAGCATACAGTCATACATGTGCACAGATCATATGAGGCTGATTGGTCCAGTAGTTTGCTAGATTAGCTGCAGATACACTGTTAATTAGGAAGTATTCGTTTGAGGATGTGTACTTTATTGTTGTCTCATTTGAGGGCACTGGGACTTTAATATCATTGACAAAGTTTAGTTTTTTTATACTTGTCAGGTTCTACTGATCCCCAATAGCTTGAAGAAATAAAAAATGCACACCAAACAAAAGTCCGGCTCTCAGGAGGATATAAATTAGAGAAAGGCTGCAATATGATGCCTGTCTTGTCCTTTTCCTGCTGCATGTGTGTGCCCTATGCATGAACAAAAATGATTTTTTTTTTAAAGGTTTCAAAGTGCATCACGATCATAGAATACAGCAATAGTTAGAAACAAACTAGTTTGAAACCATATTTATTTTGGTAAATGTCAGTCTATCTCTCTATATTATTTTATATCCAAACACTTGTTCTTTTTCTCTGTTGGATATCGCTAAGGCACAGAGATTTTCACATTATTCTGCAAGTCTTTGGGTTTGGAGTCCTTTTTTCAGTATTTGTAATTGATATTTGGAAAGTATCAGTGCAGTATCAATCTATTAACATGTCTAGCTGTCTGAAATGGCGACACGGACAGAATCTCTCAGGCAGCGGAAGGGAAGACATAAAGGAGGATTTTAAGGCTTTTCTTCGACAGCAGCTTCAAGTTTCTTTAACAAAATTTTCTCAAAACCATTTCAGGAAAAAGCAGTAAGAGGCGCTCGACCTTTAACATTCATCAATCTCTGTGTGTGAGCCTCTGACTCACCTACCTTACAATTTGCTTCGCTCCCTTTGTCTGTCTTCTAACAAGGTGAGAAAGCGCCCAAATAACTTGTAAGAGTCTTCCTTTTTTTTAAGCTCATCTAATTTTAGGTGAACTAAAAGGGATCCCCCACAGGGACCTGCAATTAGATGGAGAGAATTTAACAACTGAGATGTCCTGAAGACCCAGGTAGATGAGGAGGAATACAGATTTGTAAGCTCTAAGCCTATCCTTTCCGTCACAGATCCCTGAAGCTGGCGTGAATTTAGAGTGTTTTAACCGCACTTCTAGTTAGTGGGGGGGACCTCAGCTGCTCTTTATAATTTTACATTAAAAGGTGTGATAGATTTTTTTTTAATTACAGATCACTTCCAGAGGAAATCATGTACTGCAGAAAATGCTCCCTTGAAAGCCTTGTAAATAAATAAAGGCGAGTTCCCTAATTAAACAAGAAGTGGCTCTCATGCAATAAGCATGATGCCTTTCTTTATCCCTAAGCCTTTTAGGGGGAAAGTGTGCCTTGAAGTTAAAAGTCTTTTATAAAAATGTGTTTTGAAAACTGTGAAAACACGGCCATGTATTAATAAATGCCTACTTAAAGTGCAACAAAAAGTCAGCATCACCCTCGGGTCATTTGCAAAGCACTTGGCTTTTAAGTTTAAGTTTAATTATAGATTGGGCAAAAAAGGTGGTCACAGCAAGAATCAGGAAAACACTGATATTCTCATAGAAGAGACACAGTATGTATCATAGTGTCGAGTCAGGCAGCCCACCTACACTTTCTCTTTTGCATTACAGTTCATTGAAGAAAAAAAGGTTAATTTATGCATATAATATCAAGGCTTTACAGCATAACTAGCATTACAAATATTCTGTAACTCTGCTTATGAGTCACCGCAATGACAGAGGTACAAAACTGTGTCCTACTTTACAGTATTACGATTAATAAGAAGAGACGGATGAACAACATGAATACTGAACCCGTTATATAGAGTGAAAATTGATCTCTTCATAAAACGTAGATTTGACACAAAAATATGACCTTTTATGGCAGATGTTTGCAAAGTCAGAATTACCATTTTGCCCTGGCATTACAAAAATATACATCACATAATATATTCTTATACCATTTCATACATTTTCATTTTTGCTTTCAATGCAAGTCGAAGATTATAACATAGAGAGTCAATGCAAAGGCATGGTTAAGTGAAGTTTCAACTTGCGTGACACATTTCTGTGTATCCCGAGTCTTTGTGAATCTGTTTCAACGTATAGAGATGAGAGGGAAAAGGAGACAGACTGGGGGAAAAATAACAAAGATTTCTGAGTTCAGTCTGAGGCTGAGCTGCCAGAGAAATACTCTCACACACACAGAGTGTGCCCGTTGCTAGCTATAGCTTACAGCTAATGTGAGAAAAGTTGGTACATTGGCTTTCTGGCGTGAATTAACACAGCCCCTTCATTCCCACGGCGTCAAATACTGTCACACTCCTCAGTGTGTGATATCCACACCAAAGAACCCTTAAGCATCTTTATGAGATGCGCCAGGCTTTCAAGTAACTTCACCGTAAACCCATCCGCAGCTATACTGGACGCCAAGAGCAACTGGCGTCGTATCAAATGCGAGGAAGTCCAAGAAGAATAGAAGAGGGGAGGTAGATGGGTCAAACAAAACTGGACTTTCGCCCAAGAGAGAGTTGATGTCCCGTGCAAAACCAAAAGTCAGTGTTGTCTTGACGTGAGGTCATGTAAGAAACATACTTATCATAACCCAAAACAAAATCTTTTTTTTTTCATTGACTAAACAAAACCATGACAGTTTCACAGCATTTACTGCTTGTTACAACATGTTTCAGCTTCTAAGCAAAGGGTTGCCCCCACTAGATGGTGCTGAGGGCCATGACAAATCGTCTGTGTTTAACAATCTAGGAATGAAAATGGGTTGATCAACACAAGCTGCACAAACAGTTCAGTGGTTAAGCACGTGCAAATGACGCAAGATGATCAACCACTTTACTTTCTGTCTGGACAAACCTTTCCATTTAACTTTACACTAGGGGTGTGTCATATCATCTTGTTCATGACAATGCCGGTATAATTGCTGATATCATGTGAGACATTCATATCCTGATACTCGCACTATTTCGACTCGTTGACATACTGATGTCGTACTGTTACCCACGACAACAACAAGCATGGCTGAAAGCAAAACTATTACAGACTCTGCGGCTTCCTGAATGTTTCATGAACAGGCCCAGACTTCTCAGACTCTTTTAGCAAGTTACCGCTCAGAGGGAACTCATTCAGCGTCTCCTCTGGCAGCAGCACAGTGTCTCTACCTCTCCGCTCTCGGTTAGCCCACGGGAGTCGGTGTCATCAAGTGATAAAACCTCGACGAAGAGCTACTTATACGTGAATGTGCGATAACTATGGTATCATAACAGCTTGTCACAGGTTACAGTGTGACGATTAGAGGAGAAATGGCTGAAATATTGCAATATTTAATATGAAATAAAAGTAGAAAATAAAGAAAGTAGTAAATTAAAAATATGACTTTTACTGCAGCTTCCCATATTCTCTAATATTTCTCTTTTACTCTTTTTATAACTCACTACAGTAACAGGTGGACCACCTGGGGTTAGCAATCAATTAAAGTCTTCTCCACCCCTTCAATTAAAGTGAATGGAGTAATATTAATAATGAATTGAGAGGCAACAATCTGAAATGATTATAAATGTACACTGGTGAGTAACTGTCAATTGCCTGGAGATTGTGCCCATGCTCTCTTTGTCCCCACAACGAGAGAAGACACTATGGCATTGACTGCAGAGAAATAGGCAGCCAGGCAGATAGATATAGTAGAAAGATAAGATGCAATAGATAGAGAGATGATTTGTCCATTGTTTATCAGACAAAACACAGTGTGCTGTACAGCACAATAGTGTCTGCTTCACTGTGCAGCTTGTGATCTCTGAAAGGCTCATAATTGAAATTTATATTGTTCATCTTTTTATGTTATTGCACCTATTACAGACATCTGATAGAAGACAAATCTCTGGGCATCCTAGAGCTGGTGGGAAAGGTTGCAGTGTGAAGAGGAGTGTTCCCATTTTTGTTTCATGGCTTTGCTTTTGTGCTGACTCAGAAAGTGCCGAATTTACAGTGGGGCCTTTTTTTTTGTGAAGAGAGGAATTAAGGGAGAAGGTTGTAGAGGTAGCTCTTGTGAATTACGGCGCAGACCTTGACCACGACTCATAGCCAACGTGGTCACGGAGCTGTGCACCCTCAGTCCTTTCACTCTGGGTGGTCATCAAGGTCCGGATCTGCATTCATTAATAATTCATTCATCCATTCACTTGTTTGCTTCAATAACAGCACTTCATCCCGTAATTTGTTTTCATATCTTTTGTGAATGTGGAGCCACATTTTGCATAAGCCAACTATTCTGGGTCACATAAAATCTATTGAAGTTACAAGGACTGCATTGAATACGCTTGCATTTGGCATAATAAACCAATTTGGTCTGAACCGACTTTGCAAAGAGAGGGCTCTGGCTGAATGGCCAGCCCGCTCAGATGGGCCTGAAGAGATCATGAGGACTCCATTCAGTTGAACTAATCCATTATATATGCAATGCAAAATCAACAACACAAAGAGCACGGTTTAATCTGTTTTTATGACGCATAAATTCATCAGCAGAGTGACTGGCTGTCAGTTGACAAACAAGGTCAGAAATTCTCAATAATGGATGCAAAACACTGACAAAAAGTGATTTTAATTAGAACCTGGCTCAAAGCAATAAGCACCTTTGAATGTGTTATTATGGCATAATGTTTATTAATGTGTTTATTCCCTGGCTCGAACAGCACATCATGCACACTGATTGTTATATCAAACAGAGACAGACAGCTGGAACACACCTCAGACCTCATTCCTCTTCTACAGCACAGACTAGTGGAGAGGAGGTGCTAGTTATGCCCACAGAGGTCAATGCAGATACAGAGCACATAAAACTACATAATCTACTGTGTAACTAAAAGCACAAAAGGGAAACGCTGACTAATAACCTTTATGCGCCACATTCAAGATAAAGTGATGATTTATAATAATTATCTTGTTAACACGCCTGCATGTAAGATTCATTTCTGCTGAGTTAAATGCATGTATCCATATTCATTCATTCTCAGTTTTGGATGATTTGATGCTCAAGTCCTTTTTGAATGGTGCAGTGTTCCATCACACTTGCCCAGAGAGCCATGCTGAATCAGGCATTCTGCCAGTGTTAGCACTGAGCCAGATGACTGACTCCCATCTAATGGAAGCATCGCTTTCAAAACAAACTCAATATACACCACCCCTCTGGGACCCCCTCCGTAGAAAAAAGAAATAGCTGCCTAAAATCTACAGGGATACCATTCAGGGCCCCTCTTTCGATTGAATCTATAGTCTGATAGGCTCTGGCAGGCTGTATATTTCTTTACGTTAGACTTGGCCCCAGCATGGGAGATTGATATCCACTGAATATAATAGAGGCAGGATAAGCTATTCAAAATCCCTGTAAGGATTGTGATGGAGTGTCTAAACAATAAGTAACCAAATGGGATTCATGATAGTCTCACAACTTTGACTCACCAATTCACAGCATTGACTCTGAAATGATCTTTCATGAGGAGAATATCAGATGACTCCCAGTGTGTATTCGATGTATGAGAGGAGACATTAACTGTCAACGCACTGACTGTAATTCATCTGTTTTAACTGGCCCAAACTGCCCGTCTTCTAATGTTTGTATTTAACAGAAGAGTAATTCAACAACACCGAATATATGGTGCATCTTTTCAGACTGTGATCCAAATTTTGACCTGATCCAAACCCTGGAGAGGGACACTTTTATATCAATTCCATATGCAAAATGTTACTACAGTGCACTGCATTTAAAAGCTTGGGCTATTATTTGCTTTAATCACTGAGCTCAGCGGTCTATATTTGGGACAGATGTCTACATCCTCCTAGGACTCTATCACATTTCAGGTTTACTTGACATTACACTTCATTCTACTTAACTTAGACCTATTGTCCTTGTTCATGGACATTTTTTTGTGCCTTCCAGTGGTAGTAAGAGCACAATACACTAATCCATGTAAAAACAAGATGGCAGCCATCTCTGACAAGTCAGTCTGCAGCCGATCCTGAAAAAGTGGATGGTTGAAACTTGTTTATTTTACCGTGGTCTCATTTGAGGACACTGGGACTTATCGTTGACAATTATTTGTTTTTTATACTTATCTGGTCCTACCGATCCCAAATACCAAGGATAATTTAAAAATGCATAGCGAAGAAAAGTTCAGGTCTCAAGCGGATATGAGCCTAATTCAAATTAGGCCCCTGGATTTACAACACTGACTTAAGTAGTGTACATCTGAGCAAGATGAAGACCTATTAGAGTGCACAAACCTCATTTCATATTTGGCTCTTGCTTATATTTAAAACATGGATAACAATTACCCTGGTAATAAGAAAAAAAAAAACCTGTAGTACCAAGAGAAACTAATAACTCAGCCTCAGGACTGGTGGTCTGTGTCATTGGTTCTCAAATGGTGTGCCATGATGCCAATCCAGGTGTGCCAGGGAATTTTGTGATAACTGCACATTATTGTTGCAGTATTCAACTGGGCTTATAAAAAAAAAGTTATGAATTAATTTTGTGCGTACCAAATTCATAATAAAGACACAAACTCTAGCTAAAAAAAATTAAATTTAATTTTGTTTAATTTAAAAAACCTTCATGGGGAACCCATTTGTCGTCATTCAAGCAAGGGAATTATAAGTGTGTGACACATCAAAAGCCCTGATTGGCAGCCGGTGTGAGGGATGATGACGTTTGAAAGGGGAAAACCTTGAGTGCGCCAAAGGATCTATTTATTGTACGGAGCAGGTTAAAACAAAGCACCAGCGAAGACGACCTACCACCGAAAGAAAAGAGAGAAAAAGCTACCCATCTTATTTTTTCTAATTTCTATTGTCTTATGCTGTGATAAGAGTGAAACTTTCCCATTGGTGTGCCTTGGGCATGTGACTATATCTATGATTATGTTCCTACTGCAAAAACAAGGTAGTATTATATTACTGCAAAGCACTTTCTCTAAATACCAGTATGCATTTTCTTCTATGTGTCGTCATGATAAGTAGCATTAGATCAGCCACAGTGAAACATCAAAGGGGACCAAACAACATACTCTATGTACATCACAGGACTCTTTCTATCATACACATGCATGTTTCCCCTGAAAAAAATCACAAAAAGCTGTATTTTCCATCTGAAACCATTAGTGTGCCTCCTTTGTCAAATCTTATTTACAACTGGCAGCTGCGACCAAGCACCAAGCATGACATTCAAACTCTACATGGCCTGACGCACTTATCAAACAGCAAAGCATTGATCATGAAGCCTGACTGCTGCACCTCTCATTAAACAAGCCATAAACATTAGGTTGTACCAGAGAGAGCTGTCTTACCTAAAACCAGGTTTTTTTCTCCCTATCTCTCTACATTAGCATCTACCGTGTTATTAAAATCAAGGGGTATGTACATCAGTTTTTTTTTCCTTACAAAACTCTGACTAACCTCAGTCCTTGGTTCAGTCTTTATATGTCTTCTTACCCAAAGTCTGTAACTCTCTCTGGTGCAAGTTCAACTCGGGGCTACAGCTCCACTTGGGAATGGGTTTTGACGGTGTAGCCAAAACCCTTGTGTAAAGGAGAAAAGACTCAGTGTACAGTCTGCTGTCCCACTTTGCACGGGTGCCCAAATGTGTCCAATAAAGCTGCTAACAACAGATAGTTAGCATCATTAATACAGTGATGGTTAGTGTTTCAATGAACACATTTTAATGGCAGAAATTGCCGCTTCTGGTTGCTGTAATTAAGTGTTTGCAAATTTGTGAAAGAGCTACAAAGTAACATTCCCACTGTTAGTGTTAACATGCTAAAATATGAGCTTGTGGCTTGAATGCAGCCGAGGTGGCAGAAACTGGGTGCTCATGAGATGATGATGACATGAGAGCCTCACTTTATGGGGACAAATGGGTCTGTCTGGGCCGATGGGTGCAGTTGTTCAGATTTAGCTTTCAAAACAGAGGCAATATTCAAGATCCAGCAACATTTAAAATAACAGCAGTGCATTCTTTTAAGACAGTTCCTTAAGTACTTTGTAATCCTGTCTGACTGCAACACTTAAACATTTGCCTGTGTGTGGTGTCTTGTCTTTAATGTTAAACAAGTCCTCATGTCCGTTTACAGCTTAAAGTGAAGGACTGCTGGAATTAGGGAGGAGATTTTTATGTAGTTTAGAAGTATCCTAAGCGGAGGAGGAAATGACTGCAGGAGCAGTAGCCGAAGAAACGTCTTCCAAATGCTAAGCAGCGCTGGACTGAGTAAGTGAGTAAAGGCATTATCATGGGAGATGTGTTGAGATTTCTCACAATGAAGTGCTGCAATCATGCCATCATTGTTGTAATGCATGTTCACTTTGCCAACAAAACATCATTTAGATTTTCCCGCTGCTGTCAGGGTTATTGATGGGACACGCGCTCCTGTCATGAATGTTGTATAATTAAAAATAAATAAGTAAATAAAGGGTGAAAAGACTGGGGATGTTTGTGAGGAAAAGAACCGCATGAGAAGCAGGAATGCTGTTTTTTTGTAAAATTATTTTCTTTTGTAAAATTCCTTCCTACTTTTTGTCCCTCTTTATTTTGCATCTTGTATGCAGCTAAATAAAAAGAATCAAAAGAAACCCCTTTGCATCTCCTAGGACTGCAGAACGATGATGAGCTCAGCTGTGAGGCTGAGCCCTCAAGCTCTACTGAAAACAAAAAAAAAAAAAAGGAGCTTCGGCACTTGAAGATACAGTGGCTTTTAAATTTAAAGGCTACTACATTTCTCGATTCTCCCTCAATAATTCTTCAAAAAAGCAAAACAAAACTTCTCAAGAAAATAACCCAAAATGCTGCCTTGCTGCAGGAATTCAACAGCATTTGGGTCATATTGGTTAAGGCCCCCACGTGTAAAAAAAAATGTTGTGTTATTACAGCATCTTTCAGATGATTCTGAAGTCAGAAGATTTTTTTGTAGAAAACGAGGCATTCCCAGTGGAATTTGGTGCAGTGTATGAGTTGCTTCCAGCCCGTGGAATCATCAACATCTCTGAGAGAAGAATTTAGATTGAAGAAGCTGTGTAATCAACTTGGCAGACATTTTTGTTTAATACTTCTGAGTGTCTGGTTATAATGCTGGTTCACAAACATCACACTGTGAATGCACATGCTTGTTAAAAGAAAACATTCAGGAATTAAAATTTCTGATAAACTTTAGGGAAGAGGAATTAACACCCACTAGCTGTGTTTTATGTGCACTTACTTACTACTTGTGCATGTGCATGACACAAAACCAAAGTCATCGTTTATTGGCACGCTGCCTCTATAGACAGAAAGAGGTGAATGGATGGGGAAGCAGATAGATAACTGAAAAAGACACTTACCTGTTAAGATGAGTACAAAGTCCATGTCAAACAGCACATGTGGAAGAGAGGAGACAGAGAAAAAACAAAATAAATTAGTAATTTTGCACACATACAACTCAAGGTAAACCATCAAAGTCGTGGCTGCAATCTATTTTCTTTTGATGGGTGATGTCTAGTTAGGCAGATAACACCCAGGTGTCCACAGCCAACCATGCTATATGACGTTAATACGAACAGGTCTAATCGGCTATTCTGCTAAAGTTTATGTACACAGTGTGCACTCAGCAGCTTTTATATTTTACTACTTACAATCAATCACTCAGCTGCAATATCAGTATTATTACACTGTGCAATATCTACTGTATATCTCCATCTATTTTTCACTATCCCTTTGCTGCTGTGATGTTGCAAATTTCCCTGCTGTGGGACAAATAAAGGATTATCTTACCTCTTATACATCTTAAAAAAATTGAAATAAAGAGTCAACTAAGTCTTAATTAACAAGCAAACTTTGACCCACGTGGTACCCCTGGTCTTCTGTGTTAAAGTCCTGTGCTAGACCCATTCATACATCACATCGTACTCTGTGTACACTGTGACGCTCTCTCTCTGACTTTTTGGTGGTACATGTGCAAGTGTTTTCTCATAAATTTACCAGATTATCCTTTGCAAATCCTCAGCAAATATCTGAGATTGGCTAGTAATAGCTCAAACCATGACCTCTTTGCCCTAACCCTAACTACCTCTGACCTCCACACGTTGATGTGACGAGTTCTAGTTAATCACAGTGCACGGTTGGATCCATAATAACGTGTTGCAAGGAAGGGTGTAAACAGACACTCTTTTTTTTTTTTATTACAGCATATCCATGTATTTTTATTCATATTTAATACTTTGTTTTTGGGGGAGTTCTTCCTTATCCGCTGTTAGGGTCCATAGAAGAAAGGGATGCTGTATGCCGTAAAGCCCTCTGAGGAAAATTGTGATATTGTGCTTTATAAATAACATTGAATTAAACTGAATATTCTCTTAGTTATTACAACCTTACTTTATCTAAATCTGTACCAAAGGTTGGGTTGCCAAAACTTTAACAGTAACTTCCTACCCAAAGTTGCTTTAATTACTCCAACAGATGTTACAAACTGATATATGCAGAACATATATGTTTAACAGGATCTGCATTAAATATACAGTATTGAGCCTAATTCCATTGCTGTGCATGCATAATATACTGTGGGGCCTTACATATTATTGAATAATGCCTTTTTATATGAACTTACATAGTGTAGTGTTGGGTATTTCTTGTCTTTGTCTTGTCTCTTGTTTTTATGTGGTACGCTACAGACCTCTCTCTGTGTCCTTAATAAAGTCATTATTATTATCATTAATGTTAATGTTCATACAAACATCCAGGATTCACTACGTTTAGAGAGATCACATGATCACATGTGGGCCTTATCACACACAAGAAGACTCCATGGCTCATCAACCAAGCTCTAATGAGTATCTTTTAGCTTACAAATTTATAATTATTACCATTATCCATCACAGCTTTGGCATATTTTGCAACATTTGGCAAATGTACATATTTAGTGATTTGGGACCTGTACCTGTGCTGCTTTATTTACAGTCTTATAATCCTTCTCGTAAATTACTGGATATCTCCTCTAAATTATACGGCAGAAGATTAAAAAAAGACGTACCATTTACAGTCTTTCAAAGTTCAAAGCCTGATATGCCTACAAATGCCAGAACAAAATGTCTCCAACAGCTTCATATTATGACTCAAAATTCATTGACTATAAATGAGAATACATTTAAAGAGCAGTGCTCAAAGGTATGAGCCCCGCTGTGAAAGCTGGGTACATCTTCCTACAGCATTACTGTGGCTTTACTCTCAGATTTGCAATGCAATATATGTGATATGTCCTAGAGGAAGAAACAGAGGAGGGGGGAGAGAGGGGGGCACAGTACTGCATTAACGACACCAACAAAGCAAAATATCATCTGCCTTTGTTCTGTAGTATCTCTGCTTCCCCGGCTCATGTCTGGGGATGAATGAACAGTCCACCCATCTGTTTTCTTTATTCCAGAGTCATTCATGATTGCTGATGACAGGTAATCACATCTTTCATAAAGTGACCAGGAGGGATTAAAAATGTCCCCCACTGTGTGCGACACAGAGGAGTAACACTGGGTGGTTGCAGACAACTCCCACCACTGCAATCCCACACAATTACATTTCTCACAGCTCTCATTGTAACACGCAACAAATTCTAACTGTAACGCTGGGAGCCTCTCTGGGTCTGTGATGTACGATTGCTGTTTTATAGCAAAAAGGTCAAAATGCAGAGACATGTTTAGAGAAGAGGGTCACACTTTCAATATGCCTAACCTTTTGAGTGCTAACAAGAGACAGGTGGGGCAGCAGCTGTGGCCTTTTTTTTTTAGTGCAAAGCCTATCAGGAGTACCGTTCTCTGTCCTGTGGAATATCTAATAGATTTCAACACTGCCTAGTTATATAACTGGTCTTATTTAACTCGATAAAACTGTCCAAATAATCAACCTTATGATGCATCTATTCATTACCCTGTCCATTGTTAGCCTCTGGAGACTAATTTGAAAAATGGCAAAATGTGAAACTTTTTTAGCAGCAGGGTGCTGATTAAGAAGTAAAGCCATGATTTCTCAAGCAGACAGTGACAAGCCCTCTGTGACAATCTCATTGTTCTGGATGGTCTAATAAAGAGAACTGATTTTAGTAGCGGTGACCTGACCTGGAATAAGAAAACGACAGTGTAATCAAAATGACAAAAAAGACACATGAAAAAATGCAGCAATAATGACAGAAGTGAAAGGGAAGAAATTAAAGTGGGCTGAAGAAAAGAGCCACATCCCCGGTATAAATGCGTCTGTGTGTGTGTGTGTGTGTGTGTGTGTGTGTGTGCAAAACAGAGGACATGAGTGTAAGTGCATCTATGGCTGCAATTAGATTTTTTTCATCACCTATTAATCTGCCAATTACTTTCTTGATTAACCGATGAATAATTCCTTTTACAAATCTCACAAAATAGTGGAAGAAAAATGTCCAGTACAGTTTCCAAGAGCCCAAGGTGACATCTTTAAACTCTGTTTTATCCAACTACTAGCACCGTCTAACATCTGGCTATTGCATTTAATGGGAAAGGTTACAATTGACAATCAGTCCTGGGACAAATGACTCTGCAGTACCTGCGTGAACGCGCTAATTTTCACCCTCTTTCTGGTGTCAAGTAATGAGAGGCCACCACAAAACACCACCTGCCTCCATCCAAGCAGTGATCGAACATCATTCAAAATTAGTTGGCAATGAGTTTGAAAGAGCGACTGAATAAGTAACTGCAATTCAATTCAATTCAATAAAAGTTTATTTATCCCGAAGAAAATGCTTCAAATTACAATAACACACAATTTTAACTATTCCTAAACAGTACCAACCAGACAACCTGTGGGTTCCCCAGGTCAGGGTCACTCACTTGGCCCAGTTTTAGAACAATGGAGCCTGTTTTTCAATGCATCCATGATGCTGACATGAAAGACCATTTAAAAAGAAACAAACAAACTAGCAAACAGGAAAGTAGTCTATCACCTATTTTGTTATTTTCTATGCGATAATGTTTGTGGAAAACAGGTATAATATCATAAAACCTAAATCAAAAGTCTAGTCCCAGTTAAAGGCCCAGTCCCTTTCACTAGTCCAGTGTAGCTAAACATTCTGACAAATAAAGGCTTGTCTCATTTAAACCCCTGGTCTGGTTGCAAAGCAGTTCATTTTTTTAATAGAAGTTCTTCGGATGCATAAAAGCAGGTTGTTGGCTACCTCAAATTATGTGTCCATTCCTCGATTACCCTGTGAGTTATTCATATTCCTTTAGCCTGTAAGGGTCCTCAGATCAAAAGAATCAAAAGCATTTTTTCATAAAAATAATCCTATGTGAGTATTGTTTTAACAGGATAAAGTGTTATGTCGGTATGCCAGCTGTCATAATCCTTCAGTGCCACAACTCACGCTCTCTCTGATGTGCTATCTGTGGAGCTAGACCAATTAAATGACTCATAACTGACATATTACCCGAAGCCTCATTTTTAAACAAGTAACATTCATACCGGTTTAAATCAACAATTTGATTTCCCGATCTTTGCTGAGCAACAGTTTAGTTTGAAAAGAATTAAAGGCCTGTCCCAAATATACTGTAGGCCCATTGATTTCAGTGATTTAAGCAAGTAATATCTCCGGCTAGTAATTCAAGTGTTACAGTCGTCCAAAACCCAATGATGTATTGAGTTTATTATCATAAAAGAAAATAATCAAATCATCATTGTTGGGACCAGCAAAATCCATTATAGAATAACTGTGTCAGCTTTAAGCAGGTTCATATCTTTCTGGGCAAATGAAGGAGCAATAAACTTCTAATAAAGAAACATTGTCACAATGAAAAAGTCATTTCTTTCTGTATCCAGTAATTATCAGACACATATAAGTATGAAACACACAGGAATCAAACCAAAGCAAATGAAATAAACTCAACGTAGTGTGGAAAAAGCTGTAACTTCTTAGCTGTCAGAAACACAGACCTGTAATAACTCCTCACAGTATTAAAGTAAGCTTTTATGTCTGAATGTCCAATAGGGATAATTTATGTGTATATATTCATAAATATTCATTTTCCTACCCCTTGTTGTAAGTCGATAGTACTTGATCATGAATAAACATACAGTTAATGTAAGTTTGACATCATATATATGAACCCAGTGACCGCTTTAATGTAAATGAACTCACAAGCTTTACTCCTACTATGACCTATAAGATCAGGAGATCCCATGGGGGAAATTATGCGCCGTTTATGGGACCACACAGGTGTTAACAAGAACTTATCAAGATCCTGCTCAGGCAGAGCACAGATTGTCTCCACTGATTTCTATTTAAACTGTTATTCCTACCTTAGAACACTGGGCATCAGTGTTTTCACAGCATGTCTGAAGTATTAAGCAGCCCATGCATCAATTAACATAATAATTGGAAGGAAAGAGGGAAGATGTGAGACACCGCTCAAAAGCTAAGGAGCCATTTTGGCCGGGCCTCTGCGGCTCCAAATGAGGGTGGATCATTTGTAACGGAGCCAGATCATCTGGTTATGATCCAGTTATCCTCGCCCTGCTTCAGTGAGCACAATTGGGATGGCGCTGTTTATCAGTTCTATAGCAACGGCACTGCATTTGCGCTGTGCAGTCACGGCACCACCCTCCCCTCTCGCTTCTCGCCTCACTCTCTGCTGTCAGTGTTCCATTTAGCAGACAGCGCAGTGAAATCAAAGGGAATATGGCTCTGGATCTGGGTGGAATGAGATCCTCTCTCCGCCACTCCTCTTTTCTATATTCACATTTTCTTGTCAAACATTCATCACTTCAGGCTTTGCTTTAAAGTCAATATGGAGAATCAATAAGTCTCATATTACAGCTACTTCTCGCTCGCTTGCTTTTAATACAGAGTTTTGTTTGGAGTTTTGTTTATTCCTGACTGTTTTTACCACAAACAATAAAAGTGTGCAGGCTCTCCCAGTTTGTCACGATTCAAACATGAGACATCCGTTCTCATGGCTTCATTTCAGGTGTCACCCAAATATTTATGACTGGATTTTTCTCTCTTCAATCACTGTCTTTCATTTCATAGCTTCTTAACTGCCAGGGAGTCAATACATCTATTATGTATGCTTGCATCTGAATCACCGATTGCTTTACAATACAGTGGAGGCCTGAGACCCTGCTCCTCCACACAAACAAGCACATGCATACACACAAAAACAGAGTCTGAATTCAGCTTCGTAAAGCAATAGCAACTTCAGTGCTTAGAGCCAGCAGAGCCTTAGCAGAGTTAAAGCTCCTCTGCCTGTTTGCGATGACAGTTCTGCCAGAAAAAAGGGGACATGACAGCCAGAACACAGACTTTATGAAGGCTATGGTAATTCCACTCCCACTTTACCCACAGCTGCTCCTGACGTTTAAGCTTTTGGCTCAGATGTCACACAACGGCATGTAACATTCAGCAGGTAGGTGTGAGATGAACAACAGCACCATCTAAAGGAAATCACGAGACAAAAGCAACAGCTATAGAGAAAAGAAATGCAGCCAAACGTCCTCTGATTACACTGAAACTTGGTTGATTCATCCCGAGCCTTGACTGATAATGACACACAGTGTCTACAAAGCTTTGAATCTATATTAGTGCACTGCTAGAATACTTAAGCATTCAAATCATTATTTTTTCTTTCAATATGTTTGTCCACTCTGTGATAGAAAGGTCATTATAGATCAACTACTCTGGTAAAAAAATGGATGATATTCTAAAGGGGCTTTGAATAAGAATGACCTCTAACTAACTAACAGATTTAAAGGTGCTGTATGTAACTCCGGAGAGAGATAGTTAATTGTTGAGTCTCAAGGTCATAGGTCATCACATACTGATGCTTTTGGGTGGTGGTTGGACTGAATCAGCAACCTACAGCATTGGTATTTGACAACCTGGGAGTGAGGCTCCGCCCCCCTGAGCCTTTCCACATGGTGTTATTGTTGTGGTCCTGTCACAAACACAACCACGCCACTTTTCCTCAGAGCCTAGCAACGACCACCAACACAGGACACAATGCATTTGGTTTTCTAGTTGCTTTGGTTGTCCCACTGTCCGCCTTTTCCACTACTTGGGATAGTGACGGCGAAGGACTTACACTGATTCTCTTTGGTAACTCAGTGTTTCCCCTAGGTTTACAGCTTTGGGGGGGCAGCATGTGCTATGGCCTATTCAAGTGCTGGAATTTGTTATTTACCTGACAACACCTGAAGGCAACACAGGATCCGCTCCAATTGAGTGTGTGTAACGCCGTGTTTCACTGCGTAATTTCAGTCTTTTGATGGTCGTTTACACACTGTCCATAACAGTAACCAAGTCAGGTAACAGGCTGCGCCGGGCTCGGACCGGGCTCGGTCAGGAAAATGTGGCCCGAGCTGCACGCTAGTGTGCTAACCTGTGTCTTTGTGTGCACATGTCTTTGTGCATGTAGACTTGTTCTATAGTCAAAAATTCACCAGAATGGAGGAACTGAAGTGTTTGATGCTGTCTGTACCTTGCACTCTTCTCAAGACACATGTCGGTTGAGCTTTTGCAGCCGTAGCACCTATATTATGGAATGCTCTACCTGCTTCTTTACAACCTCTTGACTCTGTGGTTTCTTTAAAAAGCCAGCTACAGACACACCCGTTTAGACAAGCATTTGGGTAACTTGCATGTTCCAGAGCTGTACTTTTTCAAATTTTGTGTATTGTTGTTGTGTGAATTCTTATTTTTTTTCTTGTGTGTGTGCAAATGGTTTTGCTAGTTGTGCACTTTTCATAGTGCAGCTCACATAGTCACTTTGCCTCTATGATTTCTTTCTTGTTGCAGAGTGCCCTCGTGAAGCACATTGTGACCTATGTCTTCGAAAAGCAATATACAAATACAATTTGCTTACTTACTTAAAAATGTTCTAGTGAAGGACCCAAAGTCCCTGTTTCATTTGTGCCCCCTCCCCCAATTTTGAAACAAAACTTATACCCTTGGCTTGGGATAACTACCGATAGCTACCAGGAAAAACTGTGCTATTCTCATCCTGTTTTGGATGCGCAATGGTTCATGCACGTCCTTTGTGCTGTAAACTGAGCTTCAATTTACCCATCATACCTGGTGGCAGAGAGAACTGCAGAGTGGAAGCCCGGCTTCAAGGGAACGAATCAAAATGACGATGGTGTAATTAATTTATAGCCACTACAATGAGCAATCAATATTAACTTCAAAATGAAAAGTTAAAGCAAAAATCATGTCTATTTCCACTTAAATGCTACGTGTCCTTGCTAACACCATTAACTTAAGATGATGAGTAAAGTCAATGCATGAAAAAAAAAAAAACAGCAACTTGAACATTACAATATTTTTCAAAGAAATTGACAACGTTGATATTCATTAATTTCTTACAAGGTTAGTGGTTTTAAATGGAAGAATGACATCAGTCTCCCATTTCCTTCAAGATCTATTAAACAACGCACATCATAACTCTGATTTATTGTTTCAGCTGTATCCATATTTCATGATAAATCACTGTTTGAAGGTGTCTCCAGAGAGCCCTTGGTTAGGATGTCAGATGCTGTACGGACAGGAACTGTAATAGAAAGGATGCGATTTATGGATGCGCGCCCTGTAGACAAACAGCCCACGGGACTTCCATGGCACAACCTCATGGCTGTGTATTATTTTGGAACAATACCTATGTGTGATGTTAGGAGAGAAAAAAAATCAGCTGGATGTTTGTCCAAGGAGATGTCAATTGGTCAGAGGTGAGGAGAGGGCAAGCAGAGCGCGATTATTTACTCCTGGCTGTTTACCTGTGACAGAGTGATTCAAGCGGAGGGGTTAATAACTTGGCGTGACCTCAGATCAACACTGACAGACCACTCTCAGTCCCTCTTACTTCACTGCTCTACACTAAACTGTCTTCTCAAAAAGGTAAAAACAACTTCTTCACGTACATGTTATTATTATATAACTGCTTACATTAAAATGAAAGCTATAATTTTCATTAATTCATGTTTTATGATCAATCTGTATTTGCTGATGAAGATGGAAGCAGCATATGGATAATTTGAGGTACTGCAGACATTAAATATATCCTAAATTGAAAGGAGAGCAGTGGCTCTGACTCTACAGAAAGTTGTGTCTAGGTTAAACGATAGACACTTGTAATGTAAATTGCATTTAGAAACAAGAGCGTTGAGTACCAGCCCTTGTGTTGCAGAGAGAGCTTGGCAACTAAAGAGAGAATTTTATTATAGGCTTGAAGCCTCAGTACTTTTAGTTTGTTGTTGTTTTTAGAAACATGGGACTAGATAATGCACAGCCCTCAATATTATGACTACAGATTTCAACAATCATTCAATTATCTCAACTTTGTCTTTCACATACAGCAACAACAGGCTAAAAAGACAAAGGTAGTTAAAAGCTAAAGCCGAATTATAGGCTACAGATCACAGTGTAAAAGTGAACCACCACATCACTGCTGATCGCCACACAAGACAATGAACATAAAGGGAAACTTGCTGATATTGAACCAGCTGTGTGGCAGATGAACGGTGTTTTTCTGCGCACACTGTGATGACACAGAGCTGGTTGAATATCAGCAAAGTTTCCCTGCTTCCCTTCACTGGTTCCTGTACAGCAGGGTCGGTCTTTGTTTCACTGTTATATTGAATATATATATTATTTCACAACATTTAGCTCCAAATCCACAAAACCAGCCTGAAAATGAAGGAAATCTAAGATGACGACATTAGAGTCAATGAAGCACAGCTGTGTTGCTGTCTGACCCTGGTCTGAGCTGGCCTGATGCTATACTATGATTGGCCAGTCTGCTTCCAGGGGCAGGAGTTAGCCAAGGGTCAATTGAAAATGCTTTGGTGTTCCAGCTGGGAATAACAGACGGTGCAGTGGTTGCTGACATAATTCAAAACTGACCAAGAAATCAAAAGCAAACTGAGGATTTTAAATCAGTTTTCTCAAGAGCTCAATATTTGGCTTCCACACATAACATAATTTAAAGCTCTGTGGATGAGATATTTCTTGCCAAAATGCACCTTGGAGGTCATGTTAACTAAAAGTTTCTAGGTACACAGGCTTGTACCGTCGAGTTTTGATCAAAGAACCAGATTTTTTTCAGATGCAGTTGTTTTACTGATGAGTCATAAAACTAATTCAACTGCGAATCGAATAATACTATGAGAAAAATTTGGAAAGAATTACTCCCAGAGCCAAGGATGCCTGAGAACGCTCCACCCACAAAGCACTTGCGTTCCTAATTACTGGAAAACGTCATCCGATGTCTTGTTGCGGATGAGGTACAGGGTCAGAGACCCAATCGGAGTCTTAAGAAAATCCCCCCGTGGTCCCAAAACCAAGTGCTTCCAACACTTGACAGCAGAGAATATGATTATGTGTCTGAAAAACCGAATGAAGGAATGTCTATTACAGGAGTCGTCACTCCGCTGACAGCTTTGAAGTCATCAAGCAGGTAAATCCACTCATTAATGCAGATTTACTTTGAGGCCGGAGGTCACAGTGTGATTGACAGTGTATTCTGGTAATCATCTTTCCGCTGATTGTATTGCAAGATACCGGCTGCATCTTAAAATGCTAGTGAGGTCAAAACAACAAACAGTTCTGTTTTTCCCCGTGTCATCGCTCCATTAGAGCAGTAATCCATTACATTATTTCGCCTTGTATGTCATATACACAGTGTGCCGCACACACACCAACACACCCACACACACACACACATACCAAGTGTGTCCAAATGTCTTACTTGCTGGAGGGGATTAAGTCTGACCTGCAGACAGATACTCATCCAGCTGTTTCTGTTTTTCTGTTCAGTACAAAAAAGGAACAAGCTCAACCTATTCCTGACACTCTTTTGACCGCAGTAATCTCCAACATGAGTTTCCGACCACACTCTATTGCATTCATTTTATGATTATGCATTTACGCACTTTCATAAAACCTCCAGTATACATTTAAGTATATTTAAATCAATAAATATACCATCTTTCTTATTGTACTGAGAATTTCGTACTGAAGATTTAATTCAAAACAGTGTTGAGTTTGATCTTGAACTCTAAATATCAACCACACAGTCTATTTTATCGTTGACGCTTTCACCGTTTTCTTTGTTCTCAGTAGGCAGAGTGATGTTAAGTGGCACAGCTGGGTGTATGTTTATGCAGACCTGATGGCGCAGAGCAATTTAGGAGTTTTTGTGTTTGTTTTGACATGCAATTGAACTTGCAAGTGCTTATCTACTATAAGACCACACACTGGTTCAAAAGCAGTTACACAACTGTAATGGCTTTAGTTCGCAGTAGCACACAAACACAGAGCCGATATAAGTAACCCCCTTTAATTCGTGGTGAGTTTGCCTCTCTTACTTTGATTGAATTCTTCAATTAGTACACATCAAAATACAATTTTATCTTGTGATTAGGGAAGTCTGTACTGGGCAGGATGGGTCATTGCCCCCAATAATATTATCCAGAAGTCTGGACTTGCGGGACGTGCTGCGTGTTTCTGAAGCATTGAATCATGCATGCCTCATCATTACATCACATTAGCTCTGCACTGAGTTGAGTAAAACACACTAATATGTTTTTTCTTTGTACTTTTAATGGTTTGATTTTCTTCTGTTATGGAGACTGCACGGGATGGATCATTTTCTCTGAAACATAAATTTGACATACAAGCACATTTGCATTTGGCTCGGGTGCTGAATCTTGCCCCGTGCCTTTCTGAACCTTCGGCGCTAAGGCTTATTTTCCAAGAAAAGCCCGTATGAGCCATTTTTGTCACGCATCACGGTGACTGGCACAGCTGTAAAAAGGTCAGACATGAGCATATGTCACGTCACACAATGTTGCACATGTGTATGAACTGTACATGGTATTGAAATGGCAGTTCAGTTCAATTCGATATGCTTTTTTTCCATTTCCACTGTGAAAAGTTGTGGATAGTACCGTCCCCATTTTTGGTCCTCCTTCTGTTGGGGTACCCTGCACACAGATCTGGTACTAAAAGGTGGAGCTGTGAACACTGCAGTCTGTTGATTGGTCGATAGCGGACGGTCACTCTGCTCAGGGCTGAGTTGTGGCTGGTTTTGAGGCTCATGTAACCACTGCTCATATTGTGGACAGTTTTATTACTGTAACTAAAATGAAAGGATATTTTGCTGCCTCTTGCTGCAGCTGTAGTCTGAGGAAAAAAAAAATCACTTTTAAGGTGGAACGTTTATTTGTAATGTAACTTGATTCCTGAGTTGTAATGTTAATCCCTCAGCACACCTTAAAAATTCACTGTGAGAATTTTTACTTTAGCTTTTATTGTCTCTCTTGGATGACACAGATGTTTATCAATAAGTGGATCCTCAAGTGTTTAACAATATATATTAATTTCGACAGGATTATGTGAACCGCGTCTGCCTGAGAAGGACTAAATGCGCAAACCCGCTATTTTTTACTATCCCATGGAGACAGACTCTATGTTCTATTTGTTCTGAAAATGTCGGCGTGCAACCTTGTTCTGTGGACAATAAACGAGGTACAGATTGATAAAGTAGGAAATACAGTGAGTGCTGGACGAAGCAGTGAGTGACACGAGTGCTGTTTCCAGTTGAAACACTATGGTCTAGGCACCATATCTGAAGGGTTACTTTTGGTTCCAAAGGTACCATACTGAAAGTGTTTGGTGGAAACAAGGCTTTGGACACAATGTCATTATCCATGCATACACGATCTAGCACTTCATATGTGCCTTTATAGTACGATGAAAGTTCGATTCAGCCAAGCTGGCTTGTACCTGGATGGCATTACCTGCTCTAACAATGTTTTACTTGTATTTTTCCGCTTGTTTAAAGATCTGTCAAGCCCTGCACTTGAGTGAAACCACTCGCCAGAATGCTTTGCCAATTTACCTCCTTTAAACTAGAGGCCAAAGTGCTTTGACCAAACAACTGAACTGGTAAGAATCACTGATGTTTTTTGACACGATGAGGTAAACAAAGTAGTGAGGAACATTCAGCCAACTGATACTGCAAGACTAAAAACTTTGAAGGGAGGTTCATTTTCCATTGTGTAAACCCGTTGAGCAGTTGACAGACAGACAGCGCCTGTGAGAGCTTTATCTCCTGCCAGTTGATGTGAAAGAGCCCACAATTCTATTTGTTTACATGCATGCACCAGTAATCACAACATGACTGATTCGTTATTTTCCCTATCACTACTTTTGTCAACTTGGAACTTTAACAAACCTCAATGTCTCTGCTTGCTTTTTCCCTCTCGTTGATTTTTCAGAGTTTGTAATGAGTGCTGAAATTTTCATAGATGCGCTGCAAACCGTAAATGAGACTTGTCGGTAAAAAACAAAGCATTGCCTAACAAATTCCCTTGGCTGTACAAGCAGCCAGGAGGGGAGATGTTCACTTGTCATTTGTGTTGACTAATGTCTATGAGAGAAGCTCTCCATAACCAGCTGATTAGCAAAAAAAAAAAGCAAGGGAGCTAAAGATATCCAACTTTCCCCGCATTGTTTAGATGGTTATTTTTAAGCTGCTACATAGCATCACGCATCTCCTTTAATAGATGAAAAAGTATTTTTCTGAATGCCCAGGGGAGGCCTCTACATCCTGCTTCAGCTAGTGTCATGCTTATTGATAGAATATTGTTTAACTGTGCATGCTTTCCACAATTAAGAGGGTGAGACTTATTCATTCCACCCCACAGCGAATAAGCACAATTTTAATTTAAGAAATAACAACAATGCTTCACTTCACAATTGCTTGCATTTGATGCCTCATATTGCTAATGAAGCTAGCGCTGTAATTAATGAGATAAGCAAAAGAGACTTTTGATGAGGCTTGCATGTGTGACTGTGTCTGAGGGCCACGTGTGGGCACAGGCTATCTCTGAGAAGGCTACTGCCTTGAGGTGAGTAATCACCCACAGGGAGTTTCTATGAGAACGGCCCTCTTAAAGCCATTAATTAGATCTCTTCTCTCGCTGCACTAACCCCAAGGTGGGTCACGAGAATTGCAGCTTCTCCCTGACCCCTCTGTCTGTCCCTCTCCCGCTGCCCCTTGTTTCATGTCTTTGCTCCTCTCCCGCTCCCTCACTTCCTCCTCGCTCTGCCTGTTTACCCGTGGCCGTTGTTTGGCTGAAGGCTCTTTGGGTTGCCCAAGACTCTGGTCTATTCTCAGTGACGAGTCCTACAGCGAAACAGAGCAGTGAGCTCCAGGCTCACGCATCAAATGGGGAAAAAAATAAGAGTTGTTTAGGATAAAAATAATGCACTCAAGTCTGATGTTGTCAACATTCTATGAATGACACTCAAGGCACAATTAGGAACATTTTATCATGGATATTCAAGACAGACTGGACAAATATACCAATGGGACAATAAACCCACAGTCTGAAATTGGCATAAGTATGATTATCATGGCAATAGCTGTCACATGCAAATGTTAAATAAGCTTGATGTGCTGTTAGAACAATGCACAGGGGTGGATAGAATAAAATATATTGCAAATAAACTATAATATTCCAACTATAAATGATGTGCGTGTGTGAAGCTGAGCAATTGAATTTCTAGTTAAACTGTGTTAGTAACTGCATCTGCAATGAATTATATTCATATGCAACTTTTATGCACCTTGTCAGACATAAAGTTCACATTGTATAAATCTACAACAAAAACCCTGCCAGTGTTTGCTTAGAGTTTGTTCCTACAGTATCTGTCGATGGCAACTTGAAGTCTCAATGAAAGGTAAGTTGGAGCGTTGTTGGCTTTTGTACTGTATTTTCCAATGAAACAGAATATTTTAGTGGTGTACAGTTAAAAGAAGGATTTAAATTGCATCGTTTGCGTTCGATTAGACCGCTAAAAACTGGGCGGGCTTAAAGTTTAGCCAGATATGGTACTACAATGATGTGGGCTGCTGAGCAGACTGTTGGCTCCACACACACCTCCCTTACAGTTAAATCAGGAGGAGGTTTTTGCCCACTGATATCCAAACACATCTTTTCCTATCTCTCTTCAAATTGCTCTCTTATGCAGGATTTATACTTCTTTGTCAAATTAACACTGTAATGCACCTCCCCAGAAAAGTAACTCCACGTCGCGATGACATAGACTTCCTGTCTATTTTTCTAAGCTGAAACCATTTCCCGCAGTGAAAACAAAGCTTTTACTTACTTCAGTTTCACTGATAAGAAACAATTAATTGTGAAGACAATAAAGCCTCCATAAAATAGCAAATCTCAAGTCATTGCTAGGCTAATTTATACAATGTAAAACGCCATAAGCTTGTGCTAGTAACCTTAGCATGTTGTATTTGTTTGGAAAATGTGTTTAGTATAAGAAAGGTGTATTGTCGGTGAACCTTGTGAGTTGTAATGGAGCCTAATTTTGTAACGTTACCTTTGTTAAATGTTGATGTTATCCCTGGTTTCATATGAGCAGAGGAAAAGTCCGCTAGCCACTCGGCTAATTTCTACAATGTAAAATGCCATAGGCTTGTGCTAAAAACATTAGCATGTTGTATTTGCGGGGAAAATGTGTCCAGCAAAGACAACTGCTTTGTCGGTCAATGCTGTGAGTTATAGTGAAGCTGATTTGCGTACTTGTGTTTGACATGGTCACGTGTAAACCATGATCAAATGTGTGTTTGGGATGTGTTTTGAGTAAACTAAACTATACGGCACTTCACAGAAACTCCACCGCCAACAATGTAGGCCAGGTGCGTAGGCTCTACACAGAGATGACGCACAAGAATAAATCCTACTTTAGCTACGACCATCCAAAAATAGCAGTGCAGCTTTATATGACTAGTGTGGCTACCTAGTTACCCAACAACTCATTCCCAATTAGAAATGCCCCTGAGTGCACGATGAGTCATCAGAAACCATTTTACCAGCTTTTTCAGAAAGAAAAAAGCCAAGAATGTTAATTTTTTCTGTTTGCTAATTTTAGCTATGCACACCGGCTAACAAAAGCCAATTTGTAAAGGCGATGGAAAGATTTTAATAATGGTTAGATAAAAAAAATACTATACAGACAACTTGATACAGATATGCAAAGCAAGGCAATCATTGTTGATTCTGTACACTCATTCAGCACCTTTAAATCTGACACACCATTTCATTTTACTGAATAACAAATGACAAACCCAGAACCAGTGCTAACCACTGAGTGCTCACCACTGAGCCGCCATGCCTTCCTCGTAATACGCAAGCGTATCTGAAATGCAGATTAATTTTACATATGCCATGTCAATGTGAAACTGGGAGAGAAATAAAAACCATACAAACAAAAACACCATCTTTGGTGAGCTATCCTTTATATTTCACTAATCTGTTTTTCAAGGTAAAAAGGTTCATATGTAAAATACAGCACTATCATATGTAAATACACACAAAGCAAACTTGTCCCCTTACAGGGTTGACTTAATCCTATCTACTCCATATGCACTGTAACTCCGGAGCTGCATGCCTACAGGGCAGAATAATTTATGTCCCACTGTATCTGCCTTAGCGGTGGCATGTTGGTATCACTGCATGGGTACAGAAAGAGAGAGAAGAGAAAGAAAAAAAAAAAGCATGATAACAGCATTAAGTGAGGAAACTGGATTTGTGTGCAATGTAAACCAAGAGAGCTCTTTTTGGATTTTTGTAATTATTGTAATGTAAGTGTGACTCCTCTGTAGGTGTATCCTGAATAAAATGCACTGATAATTTGCCCTCCATTTGCAAGGCTCACATTAAACTGTTAACTAAGGCTTGTGAACAAGCTCCACAAAAGGTTGGAGGCATTTAGTCTACTGTGTCTCATATTTTACTGAAAGATAAGCACCGTACGCTGGCTGAAAACATCCTGTGCAGTAAGCTTAATTTAAATTCTTGAGCTTGAACTTTCAAAGATGATATCAAACACTACACTGACGATACATATACATATAGGTGCCTGTCGTCCAGGGTCCTGCTCATTTTTCAGACTTAATTTGAATGTTTTTTCCATTTTTCCATATTTCACCGGCAGAATGATCATTTGTGTATCAATTACTCATGAATTTGTGAAGAAAACTTTCTTGCATGCCTCCATGGTGAACAGAGATTCCAAAAAAGGCAAACATGAATTAAAGTAATCAGGGTCTGGGATTAACAGCAGCAAAACTATGCAAAACACCCATTTGTAAACTCTCACACAACTCATTTATCCAGTTGCATGCTCAGTGCTTTTGGATTTGATAATGCCTGACAAAGATCATTTGTTTGATCAGAGCATCGCATAATTAAAATCGCTGCTTTTAATGTGCATTTCTCTCGTCTGATTCTTGCCTCAGGGTGCTTTCACACCTGCCCTGTTTGGTTCGGTTCAAAGGAACTCAAGTTCGCTTGCCCTCTAAGCGCAGTTCGTTTGAGCAGGTGTGAACACAGCAACCGGACCGAGACCTTCTTGAAGAGGTGGTCTCAGTCCGGTTACAAAAGAACTCTGGTGCGGTTTGTTTGTGGTGAAAACATGTTACTACCTCGATCTGAACCAACTGCAGTCACAGTTTGGGTTAAACATGAGCATGTTACAGTCCTGGAGGATTATTAATGTGCATCTCCTCCTGTACTGTCTTAAAGAGTAACTAAACCCTAAAACCATTTTTTTTTCAGCTGATAATCATAGCTTCTGGTAGTGAAGTAGTGTTACTGACTGATCCTGCTCAAAACCTTGACAGTTTAGTGCAAACTGTTGAAAATCTACCTTTTATTTTAAAAGGCTGGTGTGGAGTGTCCTCTCCAGCTTGAAACCTGGTTACTACATTTGAAATTACATTACATTACACTGGAGGCGAATGACTGTTTTCGAGGCGAATGACGTCACTAACCGTCCACGCTAAAGCCTGCCCTCCTCCCCTTACTATAAAACCAATCTGTCCGCAGTTATCAAACTGATAGCGAGTAGGTTGGATCAGAGCTTAAACACACACGAGTAGCGTGCCTGCACAAACACGTATGTTTAAGCTCTGCTTGAGCGGAGGCTGCACTAGTCATAGGATAAATAAGAGCTGGATTATGCTGCACGAGTTGTGTACAGTTTATGAACGGCTGCCTTGATATAGTTTTGCTGTTGTTAAAAGCAGACCCTGACCCTCACTTCATGAAGCATGTTTGCCTTTTTTGGGTTCTCCTTATACACGAATAATCATTTTGTGGGTGAAGTATTCCTTTAAAGTGCTATTCCATTCATCACTCAAGTTGGATGTTGCAGTCATTATTGTCTAGAAGGCACCTACACAACAGTGTTTCCATTTACAAGGCTTTTCTGTCCAAGCTGCCAAGATATTTATCATCCTTAGTTGAATTCAACGCTATAAAAATGACACCATATCACAGCGTAGGCTTGCTTTAATAGGTCCTTGTTCCATCCTTGAATTGAAAAGAGTGGTCACACATACTGTGTACCTTCCAACTGGAATAAATGGCACTGCAATTTAAAGTTTTAGACACATTCTTCTGAGAGACTTCATTGTTTCTCTTGTTTTTTTTTTGTTTTTTTTAATACACTGTAATTATTGTGTGTTTGTGTGTGTGTGTGTGTGTGTGTGTGTGTGTGTGTGATGGCTGCTTTTTGTGACTGCACTGTCTCAGTTGTGATCTTGTATATATTGTAAGTAATTTGTTCTCAGGTCTCTCTTGCAAGAGATATCTTGATCTCACTCAGACTTGCTGAATGAAAAGAGCTTGACAAAGCATTGCTGCATCATGAAGATTCTTTTGGAGTAATTATCATAAAAGCTGGAGTGAAAAACGGTGTAAAACTGCATAAAACGCTGAGCTTGGATTCAGAGGGTTTTTTTTCCACATAGCTCACAAGACAAACTATCCAAATGCAAAACTCTGAGACGACACTTGTCAGGACTTTTCAGTCACGCCTTGTGGGGTAAACAATCTCCTGGTGCTTCAATGTGCCCATTTGGATTACAAATTCTTAAGACTGCTGGCAAATCAAACACCTGGTTTGTAGTTTTGTCAGACTGAAATCACCCTTCTTGATGTGTTCGCTGAATATACCCTGCTGTTTCTACTGTAAATACACTACAAAGAAACAGCACAGCTTTCATTATTATTTGTATCACGACTGAAAAACTGCTCTGTGTGTTGTGTGTGATTAAGTCTGTTGAGCCACATTCACCTGGTGACATGTATACTATATTTACTTGACAAAATTACCTTCATACAGCTGATTTACAAGCCAAATCACATGCTGTACAAAAGGTCGAACCACTGCAGCCATACAACAAAGACAACATATACATTGCTAGCTATGTAAATTCTTCCTCCACGCAGTTGGAGCCATGTAGAAAGATGTAACAAAACATAAGTTTTATGCTTATGCTGTGTGAAACAAGAGGCACTAGCACTCTCCTGGGGGAAACAACGCCTGTTCTACATCCTGCACCGATCTATCTCCACTACACAAGGGAAAAATGTACAAAGCGATTATGAGCACAATACACAGAGAAATTTCAAATTTCCTGGAGGTGCAAAATAGCGCATTCACACACTTGAAGCCTCGATGCAAAGAAAGGACAACTGACCTTGTTCTTTATTGGAATCGTCTCTTGTAGAAAATACCAAATCTGTCAAGGTTTTTTTGGTAAATCATGGTAAAATATCTTATTGATCACCTTCTTTCTGTGCTCGTATTTTTCGTGGTCTCTTTCTGTTGCAGTGTGTCACTGCAGCATCACTGTTGCACTGTGAACAGACACCATCACCTGAGAAGCAAAGTTTCTTCCATTGGCAAGCACTTCATGAACTTCTCAAACATGCTGGTTGAGTTGAAAATGTGCAGCAGCAGTAAAAAGCAAAGTAAAGAGAACATATTATGATGGAATACGTAGATGTGACTGTCAGGTTTCTATTTCTTGGCTAGAGGCATGGACCAGCTCCACGGGCGATTGAAACAAGGGTGGGTGCTACTGACATGTCTTCTAAACTAAACTTAAAAACTAAACTAAAACCCAAAACATCAAATTTTCAGCAATACTAGGATACTAGGAAGTAGAGCTGCATACAAGCTAAGTTGAAACTTGAATGTATACAGCACAGACCTAATGTTTCACTGATACACGTCAGTCAAGTTTGCAGGAGACGAGGGGAGAGAAGGCTAAAGCACAGAAGCTCGAGTGCTGCCAGCTGCAGTTGTAGTTGTGGGGCTTTGCTCTGCGAGGGTATGAGAGCAACCATTGCAAGAAGTGTGAGAACAGTTACAGCTCACTGTGTGAGAGGAATACATCATCATGACAGAGATAAATTGACCAAAAATATATCCTAGAAAGGCCTCTCTTCCAATATGAGTTATGCTACTTTCACCACATCTTTGCGCCAAGACATGCAGAGGGGATGGGGAGGCATGGACATGTTTTTGAAAAATTACACGCTGCACAGTCAGGTTTTTGAAAGCAGATGTTGGCACTGTATGTTTCTGCAAACCACAGATATGTAACATTTCTACATTACTATGCTGCAGATACATTGAAGTTTATGTGACGGTGGCAAAATGCTGCAGTGGTTAGCATCGCTGCCCCACAGAAAGAGGGTTCAAACCAGGAAGGGGGAGCCCTTCTGTGTGGGTTTTCTCATGGCACTCCAGCTTCCTCCCACAGTCCAAAGACATGCAGGTTAATTGGTGACTCTAAATCACCCGTAGATGTGACTGTGAGAATGAATGGTTGTCTGCCTCTATGTGTCAGCCCTGTGATAGTCTGGCAGCCTGTCCAGGGTGAACCCTGCCTCTTGCCCAGTGTCAACTGGGATAGACTCCAGCATCCCCACGACCCCCAACAGGATACACGGTTACAGAAAATGAATGAATTAATGAACAGTGCTGTGCTTATGTTGATTACGGTTAGGAGAAGATCCTTCATTGGCTTAAAATATTCTGTTTTGGTGGCATAATCACAGCCAGAAACGCAATGATGGCTCGCCAAACAACATACTGTTTAGCTCATTGTCGGTCTCCAACAGTGGTCTGCTTGGCAGCTGAGTTGCACCGTCCACCATCACCACTGCCTCCAGATGACAAAGTCAGCTAATATTTATGGGTTTAGAAATGTTGATATAATGTGTAGGCAATGAACAAACATAATGTATCCATGGTTTGCAGACATGTATAATGCCAACATTTGTTCTTAGCGTCTGGGCTGAAGATGGTATTGTAAAATGAAAATCAAAATGAAAAATGAACCCTGCACTTAGCTTTAACTGACATGTGTTTCATGTAATTATTTTGGAATTTACATCAACCAATCATGTACCTAGGTCAGAGGTAGGCAACATGTGGCTCTAGAGCCACATGTGGCTCTTCAGCCCCTCTCTATAGGCTCCATGTGGCTATGACAAAAAACTACATAAAAGTAAATAGTTAATACTTTTCAACATTTTAATTTTCATTTGTCAGTGTCATAGGCCTAAAGTGATTCTTACATTCTTCAGCTGTATAAATGTGTAACTTACATGCCAGGTAGCTCTGACTGCCTCTGTGTGTGCACTTGCGCGAGACCGTGAGACATCGGCACCACCTTCATGTGTTGTCACGTGCTTTCGCTGGTCTTACGTGCAAGCGCACACACGTCAGCGCAGTGTACACAGAGGCAGTCAGAGCTACAGGCTACAATGAGGCTAAAAACAGAGTTCAAATGACGTTCTTCAAAAAAACTTTTTATGTCGGGGCTTCAGGACACTTGGATCACTACGGACGAGCAGTATGGAGATATTTTGTGGTTTCAATTATGTGTTCTTGGATGTTTAATCTGGTGTCGCCATCAGCCATTAGGTATGCAGTTGTACTGCTAGCCACTTCTCCGTCAGATTACCGCAAGTGTCGTGAGGACTTTAAAACTTCACCAGAGCCTCCCTCAGCATATGGGTGAGTGGATAATGGCTGAATTTTAACTTTTGGGTGCACTATCCCTTTAATTTCAACAGCACAAACTCAGTCATTTAACAAGGTCTGTTAGTAACAGCTGACCCATTCTGCCTGACACGTCACAGCATGGTGTTTTAACTGTAACCGTCAATGTATCCTAACTGGTGACACAGTATCTTGTGGAAGAGAAAATTCTCCAAGGCACATATAGGGGGATAAACATGATAAATATGAGAACATTGGATATGATTCCACATTCAGTGATGGATCTCTAGATACACCATTGATTGTGCTGCAATTGCAACGGTTTGTGAAAACGGTTTACTAAATAATGCAACAAACTTAAGCAGAAACTGTGTTGATTTATTAAAAAACTGCAAAACCCTGCAATATTTGTGATTAAGTGTGGATTGAGGAAAAAAAAATCCCATGGTTGCAAATTTGAAAATTCCTGGAGGGACTGTTTCAATTTCAACACCAGCCTGGAGAGTTCTCTTGTCCTACTTAGGGCCAAGCTCGCTGCCGTTCGGAGCTGTGTCTCAGACTGTTTCTTTAGTTTCACTGTGCTGCGAGCCAAGGCACTTGTAAGGTTAAACTATCTGACAGCTCCGGTTTCACTGCAAATAACACACGTCCTCGGGCTGATTTCCACTGGTGTGAATTTTCACATGCTCCATTTATGTTGATCACACATGATTACACTTGGTTATGCGGCGCATTCATGGCGAAGCGTAAAGGGGAGTGGTTAAAGGTTGTTCAGGAAAGTGGGAGAAATGAAAAGTATGATGTAGGTGGGCAGAGAGTGAATATCTTCATATATGTGTCCTAATCTCTGCATGTGCTTTGCCTTAGTCTTTGTGTGTGAGTGTGTGAGTGTGTGCATGTATCTGTGTGGGCAGAGGAAGTAGGGGGGGTGAGCTCATGCGAATGTTCAACCTGAGGAATAACACAGTGCCTGACATCCTCCACATGTGTAGGCAAATGTCATCATTTTAGAGATGCTATAGGGTTAGTATAGCTCCAATTACTGTGTAAACTCATGTATAACTGCATCATTTCTCAACTGTGGTCCATTTTGGTCTGGAAAGTTTTAGAAAATCTAACACATGTTTAAGAGAAATGACACAATATTCTAAGTATTAAAACACTAGCACTGTCATTTCCATGACCATGTGTCTTTCCCATCATGATAAAAGAGATGGAAATGCCATTTGTCAAATTTTCAACAAGATCTCATGATTTGCTAGCTTGCTAATGTCCGTTTTAGCGTTGGCATTAAATATACACAAAATACACAATATAAAATGTTGTTTTTCTCATTATTTGCACATTCAACGGAGATATGAGCTTTCTGGAAATGACAGCCAATAAACATGAAGCTCAGCGTAAGTTCAATCAGGAAGACTTTATTTGTGCTCACCCATTCACACTGCTTCCTCTAATCAGCTGACTATGGGTGTTCACTCTTCTAGTTATCGAATCAAACTTAACCACGATCTCTATCAGCCAATCAGGATGCTACTGCAAAATTTTCAATCTGCTCTCTCCTCTGCTGCTGTCAGCTGTCATTTTAGGCAGAACTGTAGCAACTCCATCCATCGTATCCAGAGTCCAGGACGAGCACAACAAAGACCCATTCCTCTGCTCATCCAGATCACTGGCACTTCTCCATCTTCTCCACATCTCATCTTCACCACCTCTACCACAACCAGCGTCTAGACCCCGGGGAGGTTCCCTATTCGACAACGTATTCATCACTCTTCTTAAATATATACCATCTCGATGGGGTCTATCATTTTCATGTGCGCATGCTTTTTGCTTTTTGAAATCGCAAAAGTTGACCTCAATTTCTTCTTATTTCAGTTTCCCACATGGTCTACTGTGACCTGACTATTGCTGTGGTCACCAAGGAAACACACATTTAAGAAAAAGAAAAGAAAAATGAAAGAAAAGCGAAAGAAAGAAAACTGATTGATTTTATACTTTGTACAGTGTGGTGGAAATGACTGAAACCCCGAGGGACAGGTTTTCTTTTTATGAAAAAAGGAACACAGTGCTAATATATCTAACAACACATGATGCATTTCATTAAAATGGGTATTTGTCTGCCATTTGCATTTGAAGTTAATATTAGATTCCTTTTAAATTGAAAATCAAGCAGTTTTAAACGTTGAAAATCTGGCTCAGGGACAAAGGAGATATAGCACAAACCACACATAAAAGGCCACTTTTCATATCATGAAAAATAACTAATCTATCATTTAATATTTGTATGTTCCTTTTGGTGTCAAGTGAGTGTGACAAAAATAAAAGAATAAGAAATGTGTTTATGTTTTTCTTATGTCTGACAGGGACACAAAAACCAAGGTAGTTGAAGAATCACCCAACTTTGCAAGTCAAAACAGTCATATATTAGTAGCTTTAAAAATGTTTCCGGTGGGTTAAAGATATTTAAATAATACAGTAAAATAAAAACATATTTTATAATCTGTGCTACACATAAGTTCATCCAACTGCAAAGGAAACCTCCAAACCCAAAATCAAAGTTGCTGTTTTTTCTGTCTGTCTATCCATCTCTGAGAGCTTCATGGTCCCAAAAAATGAGATTCTACCCGAATGATTATGCTGAGCTGAATAACTGCAAACGGTCTCATAAATGTTCAGCAGAGGACGATGTGATACAGCTGCATAATGAAAACTTTTTGGCTATTTTTCCCTACTCTCTCAGCTGTCTCATTCCAAGCTGGAGCTGCAGCTGTGTCTTAGTGTTTGGGTTAAGTTTAAATTATAAGTATCTTTGTCTTTTTATTTTCTATTAGCACAGGATCATATTCAAAACAGGGCATTTTGTTGTCCTAGTTGCAGTTAATAATTGTACACCACAAGGCTTGAGTCTTCCTATGTGAGTTTATTTTAGCGAATTGTTTTCTCTCCATGTCATGCTTGTGTTTGTATAGATTTATGGTTCAAAGGACGGGGAAAGAGGAAAAAAAAATAAGGTGCAGTCACAGGTCAGAATCGACTAAGGGCAGCATTACCACACACTAAAAGATTAACACAGGCAGAAGACTCCGGTTCTGGCCCCATTTTACAAATCCTCTCATGCAAATTAGGTCATCACCATTTCAGTATTCTCTGAGGATAGGAATGCACTTGAAAAACAGCATCAGGTGGAGGGAAAGAGAAAAAGAAGGACTTGTTACTATGCTTAACATGAGATAAGGCAAACTGCGGGGAGGAAAAAAAGAACACGTAAAAGCTACTGTGGATCTCGCACAGTTTTGGAAAAACGAATAACACACATCCCCCCACGATTTGCACACAGACATTAAATTTAATTAAAAGTAGACCCAAGGTGAAGCAGTTATGGCTTTACAAAGTGTGCCTATCAGACCCAATCAGGCCAATAAGTGCAGTTTTTTAATGCCAGAACACGGTGCCAAATTGTATCCTGGCTATAGGGCAGGGGCCGGCAACTTGCTTCGGCCACGCGCCAGCACGGTTCACTGGGGGGCCAGCACAGTTTTATACGTGCTACAGAGGCACATGGCTGTGTTTTGATGGTTTGTTTATATTTTTCTATTAATTTGAGAATAAAATGAATCAATAAAAAGTGTTTGGTTCACTTTTGATTTCCTGCCATTGAAGCTTCAGTCCAAGTCCTGGCCTGTGTAATTGTCCAGAATGGACTTAGTCACTGCAGTATTCCTCTACTTAAAAGCAGCGACAGATGGAGAGAGATAGGACATTACCTCTTTGAACGATTTATAAGGCCTCCCATTAAGCCCGTCTACAGTCAAAGCCAATGCCTCGTGATAAAATACATCATGTGTCCCTGAGAACTGCAGCTGAAATGTGTATGATGAAAACATCATCTTAGCACCATGTATGGTGCAAGTTTCTAAAGTGGCCTAGTTGTCTAGTCAGTCTGTGGTTTGACCCAGGGAAAACTGCACTAGTAATCATTCAAAGTTTTTTTGTGATCTCTTGGGACATCCAAAAAACATATTAAAAGTACACCATTATATACTTAGTGGATCAAGGTAAATTAATAATTATAATTAATAAACATTAGCATTTTAGCATGTTCTTTCATATATAGCCATTAGATATGACCTGTTTTGAATGCATATGTGCAGTTAGGCGGCAACCTTACCCCAAAATGACCTTTTTTTAATCCAAATAAAGTCAGAAAAGTTAGTAAAATTAGGTCATAGAGTATATTATCATTCGATTATCTGCACATGCAAATTTGTTAGTCTATGAAAACCATGAAGCATATCAGCACATTACACCTTTTATAAGACCAAACTTGAAACATGCCTTGGCTTTTTAATTTTTTGGTTTAACTGTTGGTGCCATTGAAGGCTGATCTCTGTGACTAAGCTGCCACTCGGGAAGGGTTATGTTGTTGAAATATCATCTAGAGATAACGAGTTTTTCATAATAATAAACTAGAATTTGCCTCCTTGGATGATACCACTTCGTGAAAAGTCTGACCTGGGCCCATAAAACACAATCACCACCCATTTCTCATAATGTTTTTGACCATAACAAATAGAGGTTTACACTATTACACAGTATGTGCTTCCTATCCCTTTCCATCTGCAATGTCCCCGACAATCAAAGTGACATTACCAGAAGTTGTCTTTGTCATGACAAGTTTACATTAAATTTTCTGGGATGTCCTTATAATGACAACTTGACATTAACCAGGATGACATTACCAGAAGATGTCTTTATGTTAATATCAAGTTGTCATAATAAATCTACAACGAATGATGACGTTAAAAATATGAAATATAGACAGCTTATACCCAGATAACATGCGGATACAGCCATAGAAGAAGTGTGGCACAAACTGTAAGTGGAAGATTTGGCAAAAAATGGGGTGTTGGGCAGCAGTACCTCAAATCATGTATAATACATTTGATTGTCCTCTTAAAAATTGTTTTATTGAAAAGACTGACCCCAAAAACTTAGGAGAAGATACCAAATATATTGGATATGCATAGACCCTACAATATTAACATAAGTTCAGCCAGATCATGTGACTGTAAAATGTTGAAACTTTGCTTTTGACATTGAAAAAACAATGTTCGACTAAATTCATGAAGGTATACCTTTGATATATGATGCAGGAGGGTATTAACACTAACTATGAAACATTACTATTGCTATCTGGGCCCGTTTTTGAGTTAGATTGCTGGACTATAAGAAGATCCCAAGGTTAAAACTTGGATTGTTTGTCATTCTGAATGTCTCTACTGGTTGGACAACATATACTCAAGCTGTTTACCCACTTCAGCTGAGTGCATGCAACATGTAAAACCAGACTCATCAATTTCCTCGTTTGTCCACGTGCATATTTTTAGAACCACTGTGCTGACAGTGTTTCTCACCTGCTCCCCTGTCTTGTCTTTTTTGTTTGTTTATTTTTACAGTATATAAATCCATTTTATTTCATGTGAACCAGATTTAGCAGTGCCTCAACCTTATTATTTTTTCAAGGCTGTCTTCCTTTTCTTTCTCAGTTGCTCAACTTGTTTTTTTTTCAGAGGTTGTCCTACATTCAGTCTACTAGGTCCTTTTTTTTTTTTTTTTTTTTTTTAAGGCTGTTGTTTACCATGTATGGCAAATTGAGGGCGTTTCCTTATGCAAATGAGACTTGTTTTTGCACAAGCAGATGGTTGTAGAAGAAGTAGAATTTATCATTGTTCATTGCATACAGGTGTGCATACGTTATATATGTTTGATTAATACCAACTTTCTTGTGCAAACAGGCAGGTCCTACACACGGATTTAGAACTTGCATGCTTTGAAAAATGAGGCCCCTGTTACGTGGATGTCTATTCTCAGCACAACGCCAAAGACCCATTTTTTTTTTTACCAAAATACCAACACCTCATAGCACCAAGCTCACTGACATGTAACTCCCAAACAAACATGCAACAAAACATGCAAGGTCAGCAATATACCTGCATGTTGTGAGGCTTGTGCTAATATTGTATTGGCTAAAAAATTATGCTTAATGTGCTTCAAATGTGAGATGCTGCATGCAGGAGATCAGTAGCATCTACTGAACCAAAGCTCTAGAGGACCTGATGGTATCCTGAAATCAACTTATCTTAAATATAGGAGAATTTGAAAATTAAAAAGGATACAATTTTAATGTGGGTTAATGTGGGTCACTGTGGGTAGACACTATCTTGTTGTTATCATCAAGTAGCCTCAGCTTCACTGGAAAACCTTCATGATAAATTGGAGTACTAATATCTTCACTGCAAGTGCGTTGTGGGTGGAGCGTTCTCAGGCATCCCTGGCTCTGGGAGTCATTCTTTACAAATTTTTCTCATAGTATTATTTCATTCACAGTTTTTATGACTCATCAGTAAAAACAACTGCGTCAGAAAAAATCTGGTTGTTTGATCAAAACTTGACGGTACAAGCCTGTGTGCAAAGAAACTTTTAGTTAACATGACCTCCAAGGTGCATTTTGGCAAGAAATATCTCATCCACAGAGCTTTAAATTATGTTATGTGCGGAAGCCAAATATTGAGCTCTTGAGAAAACTGATTTAAAATCCTCAGTTTACTTTTGATTTCTCGGTCAGTTTTGAATTATGTCAGCAACCACTGCACCGTCTGTTATTCCCAGCTGGAACACCAAAGCATTTTCAATTGACCCTTGGCTAACTCCTCCTTTTAATGATTATAACAGTGAAAAAAAGGCCAACCCTGCTGTACAGACACCAGTGAAGGGAAGCAGGGAAACTTTGCTGATATTCAACCAGCCCTGTGCGCAGACGAACGCCACGTGACACCCCCGCCCCGTGCCGCTGGAGCCCAAACACCGTTCATCTGCACACACTGTGTTGCCACACAGCTGGTTCAATATTAGCAAAGTTTCCCTTTATATTCATTGTCTCGTGTGGCGATCAGCAGTGATGTGGTGGTTCACTTTCACACTGTGATCTGTAGCCAATTGTTCGGCTTTAGCTTCTAACTATCTTTGTCTTTTTAACCTGTTGTTGCTGCTGAGTCAGTTTGACATCCTGGATATATCCTTCAAACACAGACTGTAGACCCTTCTGTCTGCTTCTCTCTGGAGTCACTGTTTCATTTTTCCAAAACTATGATAATATTTCTTCAGGGAGTGCAGTTAGTTACAGTGTGGGCTTCATGCTTACTCCGACAGCTTGTTGAAACATCATAAAGAGGCGGGGTTTAGCGAGAGGTCAACTGAGATTCACTCTACCTATATGCTGTATATCAAACGAGCTAGAAAGCTAATGGTTTTCTGTGTTTTGACTTATTAGGACAGAACACTGATCACAAAACACTATGAAAATCCAGTTTCCCAAATAGGGTTTTCTTGTCTGTAATTTATTACACATTCTACCTGAAAATGAAAGGTATATAGAAGAAAGAATATAAAATTGCAATCATGTTTTATTCATGTTGAACTTGCGCTTTCCTTGAAATTAAAACATTATTAAATTTCTGTTTACGTGCCATTTCTATTAATATGTTAAGTTCAGGTTTCTCCTTTTGAAAAGAGGCACATTCCTGCATTTTCAGACTATCTGTTGCTGCATACACTTAAACAAAATAATGGGTCTCTGTGGAGATTTTAAAATGATGGTGGGTGGGGAGCTTTTGATTGGTGAGAGGCTTTAAGCAGGCAACATTACTGTAGGAATGATTTTAATTTATAAATAACTTCTTAAAAGCAACATAAAGCACAGGAATCAATCAGTTCTGTGCATGTGTATGAGTATGAGACTGTGTGTGTGTGTGTGTGTGTGTGTGTGTGTGTGTGTGTGTGTGTGTGTGTGTGTGGGAGGGCACTCTGGAGAATCCATTTGCAGCAACAATCAAACGAGAAGACTACAGCAGAGCTGGTAAACTAGTGCACACTATGCCCCTAAGATCTGTTCAAAACAAGGGACTGTGGTAAATGTTAAAGAACAACATGATAAACCTGTTTAAGGAAAACACATAAATACGCATAAATAAGCAGTAACAAGTTAATAAGCCAGAAGAAAATTGTTGTTCGAAATCTACCAAAGGCAAATTTCAAAGCATCCTAACTCAGTGGCAGCAAAAAATCAAAGTCAATTTGTTACCAGTCAGCGTTGATTCATGCCGAGTTCTGTTCTTAATGAACTTCAGAATGCATAGTAAATCACAGACACTTGATACAACAGAAAATAACTCATTTTCCATGCCCATCTTTTCCTAGAGATAGAAATGCAAGTGCTTTTTTCTGGCCTTTAAATAGAGTAATAAAGCTAACAAAAATCAATAATGCATTATAAAAGAACAGGCAAGAACTGGGTGTATAAAGTATATGCTTTAACAGAACAACAATCTATTTCTTTAAAAGGTCAGTGAGCTATAAAGCCTGCTCAAACAGCACCCCTCCCCCCGCCCCTCTCATTCTTCCCTGACACTATAGTCACTCATATTTTCCCAATACTTCAGGGAATTATCACCCAGAAGCCATGAAAAAGCATTTCAGACCCTTTCTCCGTCTAAGTAATCACTTTATTAGTGACACCAAGATGAGTTTGTGCTGTTATATGGATCCAGAGGGTGTAATGAAATTTGACTCTGCTGCAGAGTAACAATATAATAAAAAGGAGAGGGAGGCGAAGAATCAATATGATACATGCTCCGTCTGTTTGTCTGCTTCTCCGTGAACGTTATGAAGTCATGGGGTAACTTTAAACTCATTAGTAATCACTTAATAAAATAATTAAAGAGAACATTTCATTAGGTCTTAATAGGCCAAATCATTTGGAAAACATTTTAAAAGCCCTTCGATACTAGCGTACATTAGTGCTGCAGTGCTCTAGAGCAGTGGTTCCCAACTGGTCCAGCCACGGGGTCCAGATTTCTGCTTAGTCATTAGTTCAAGGTCCACACGGTTTCATATAGTCAGCGTTATGCATGTGCTTGGCCATACTGTCAAGCTAGTTTGCTGCCTCTGCTAAGTAGCTGTCGGTTAGTTACTAAATCTACAGCAGGAAACTACACTTCAAAACAATCACCCTGTGCTAGAACTTCACTGTACTCAAAAATAAAGTGTATCTTTTACAAACTTGTATGTTGGCGAGTCACTTGCAGTCCATCAAGAATGGACCCAAGACTAACCAGTTGGCAGCCACTGCTCCACTAGTCAATGCAGATGGATTGAGATTAAAGTTTGATTAAATTGTGAAAGAGCCATTAAGAACTCTTCAGCCTGCACCAGAATTTTGGTTTATTATTTTCTTAGGGTGCTTTCAGACCTAGAGTTGTCTTGCTTTGGTCCGAATCAGGGACTAATTCTGTTCAAAGTTGCATAATAGCTTAGAAATGGTTCGTGTTCTCACGGCAGCATTTACAAGCGGACCAGATCAAATGCCTTGCACGAGAAAGCTGCTCTTGATTAGTCCGAATTTACATGCAGGAAAAATCCAGGAAGTAAACAAAACGTTGAAGAAGAGAACACTTGCAAGATAAATGTGACACTTTCTAATGTCACAATGGAGGGACAACTACGCAGGTTGATTTTAGCGCTGCTCATCATGGACTATATTGCTGTCATTGTTCATTTTAGTCAAACCATACAGTTTGAAAACGAGGCGCGCTCCAACTAGAAAACAGTGTTTGATGCATTGGACGTGCTGAATGTGCATATTAAGGCAGTACAGGAGGAGGTGCACATTAATAATCCTCCAGGACTGTAACATGCTCATGTTTAACCCAAACAGTGTGTCATGTGACTGCAGTTGGTTCGGATCGACAAACACACCAGAATTTGTTTGTAACTGGACCGAGACCACCTCTTGAAGAAGGTTTTGGTCCGGTTGTTTTGGTGCGATTGCTGTGCTCACACCTTCACTTAAGGGGCAAACGAATTTGAGTTTGACTGAATCGAACCAAACAGGGTGGTGTGAAAGCACCGTTACACCCTCCTAATAACTGCAAATACTATCAGCAATTTTTCAGCAAGTTTCTTTCACGATTAAAGCTGAAGTATACAGCCACATCCTCTGCTCATTTCCACTCAGAGCAAACATTCCTTTCTCTGCCTTTGTATTTTGACCTTACCCACAGGTCATTTATTTTACCATACATTTCATCTCACTTCCAAGCCTGCGTGTCATCCTCCTCTACCTATAATCTATTGCACCCATGCTTTCTCTCGTCTTGCTCCTCTCCCACTCATTCATCGTTACCCTTCCACAGAACCCAGTTCAGACCAGTATAATTGATCAGCGCTGTCCAAACGGTAATGACGAAATGCGAGCAGCTAACACCACTTGTGCCCTGCTCCTTATGAGAGCAAACAATAAGAGAGAAAGAAAGACATTTATGTTGCAAGGATCACTTCTACCCATTGTCATTGTTTCAGAGTATCTGTTGCTTTGAACTGGACAATAAGAAAAGCTTAAAAGATAGAAAGATAGAGGCAAAATCATTCTGGAATTTGGAGGCGTCTCAAGACTTGTACACATCATCAAAAGCAGACAGTAGAACAGAAACTCAATATAAACGTCTGAAATATAAACGCCACAGAGGGCAGTCGGCTGTTTCGCATGAGAAGGGGCAAAGCTTTGTATCGGGGCACCGCTACATTTCACACAACTGCTCAATCACAGAGAGGAGGGCTGAGAGCGAGGGTAAAGGGATGTGACTGTGAAGACAGAAAGAAAGATAAGTCCAAAGGAAGATAGGAAAGAAAGAGAGAGAAAACGGAAGCCATGCAAGAAAACCTTAAATGAGCCAGGCCACATGCTGATCTCTGTGCTTCCCTGTACATTGGCCTCTCAGGGTGAGAAATTGTTATGTTGATTAAATTTCACAATACTTAACAACTTTTAGTTAGCTTACAGAACATAGGGTTAGGGAATGAAAACACAGGAAACAAAAAACTGAAGAGTGAAGATGAAACGCTGCCCTTTTTTATAGGTCATTCTATAATTTGCCGTCCTTAAAATCCTAACCTTTCTAATCATAATTGTGCATCTAAACAGGGCACAGCAGAGCTCCATAATCACAGCCTGCCTGATATGTAAACAAACCAATCATTTGCTTTTAATGTTACAATTTTCCTGTAATTTCCACCTACTTCATAGCGTGAGGACGGGAAAAAAAACATTAAGGGGACAATTTAAATTGACTATTACTTTACAGTGGTTTCATCAAACACAGCATTTTTGTTTTCCAAATCAATAATGTGCTCTAAATGTGGTGAGTGTTGTGGGATGTCAGCCCTGACAGAGCAGTTAAAAAAGAAAACTTATTTGATCAGCATACCCCAAAGCAGAAGCAAAGTGGTGAACTGTGGGACACCTTCACAGGGAAATAAAGCTGTTAGCTACATAGAACAATATGTTCAGCTCAGTCACAAACATAGTTTAAAACTGAAATAGACAACTTGCTGTTCAGACAGTATCCCTTGCAAACTAGATAATTGTGAGTGATGTGCAGACTGTGTTTTATGAAGTCGCTCCTTCACAAGCTTGTTAAAAGTTGATGTCTAAATATTACATTCTGTGTTTATATTAATGCAGACTATTAGTATTTTCTTGTTTTTCCATCTTGAGAACGATAAAATCAGAAGTATCAAAAAAAATATGCTCCTTGGTTGACAGCTTGGCCTTACAAGCCGAACCACAGACACAGAGGCAGGGGTGTGTGGTAGCAAATTACAAGTAATGCACATGAGTAAAACGGTATTTAAAAAAAAAACAAAAAAAAAAACTGTACTCCTACTCTTTACTCAAGTCTCTTTTTTGAGCCAGTAATCTACTTTTTACTTTGCTAAATTTGCCAGTAATGGCTTCATTACAACTGGTAGATCAATCAATCCATGTGTTCATCAATCCAATCTGATGCCCTACACTAAAATGAGAGCTCTGCTGTTCTTAGAAAGACAACATTCAATTTCTTTATGAATTAACGAACAGTGAAATTAAACGCATTCACTGCTCTTGGCGCTCTGCAGCTCCAAGAGTGTGGTGACCTGAATAAATGAACAGTAGGCTGCCGTATTCCAACAGCGCTCCGAATTGCGAGTGCGCCCATTATGTTATCAGTCATCGCAGCAAATTTGCAACGATGAACATATTTCCACCAATAATGTTTAAAAGGGGAATGAAAGCAGCCTGGACACTTCACTGCAAATCTTCAGGTGTGCTCATATGACATCAGATGTTGCTACATTACTGTCTGATCAAGCTTATTGCAATCACAATGCCACAGGTGCAGCTGTCAGCTTATTTCACTGGTTGCAAAGTAAATGTAAACAAATAAATAATTGTACATGATACATAATAGCTGGCCTCCAATAACGTGTAGTCCTACACAAAGTAACAAATGCACTGCACTGGCCCACAGTTTAAAAAAAATATTAAACCAGAAAGTTACTTGTACATTGAGTAAGTTATTCACCAGGAACTTTTTGTACTTTTACCTAAATAGGTTTCTCAAACGCTAATTTTCCCTTTTACTTGAGGCATTTTTTTTTTATACGAGTAATTGTGCTTTTACTTCAGTATAGATTTTCAATAGTCTACCCACCACTGCACAGAGGTGGCACAGTTTCCTGGAACAAAAAGGACAATGTGTGACCTGGCAAGCGAAGGATGACTAGATGCTGTTTAGTCTGTTGTGCTCAGTAATACCAAGGCATTTGGCAGTGTAGTATCCTAGTTAGGGAATAGCATCCACTTATTGGAATAGACTGCATTACTGCTCACTGCTACATGTGGATAACTTGTATAACTAATCCCGTTTTCCTCAGAAACAGCTGTTGGCAGATGGAGGGACATGTGCTTATTTACGTAAAATGAGAAAGTGTCTCCTCTGCAACAGGACACCGAGGCTGGAAATAATGTCCCATCGACGTAGAAAGTAAACAAACACCAACAAGAGTCACTTTACATTGGCCCAGATTTGCACAAACTTGCATTTGCACACACACTCCCCAGTGCACATCCAAAGGCACAAAGGTCACACACACACACAAGCAAATTGTGGCTCGCATGCTTGATTTCCCAATGCATTTAGCCTCCTGCATCCATAACCCTAACATATGTAGCGGCTAATACAGTTAGAGCCCAGGTCTTTGCTTCCATGTCTGCCCACTTAATGATATTAGGGTTGATTCTATAGTTTGATCCAGCTATCAATGTCAATCATGTTAGCGCTGCTCAAAGCAGCAAGCCCTTGAGGGGTATTGGCATTGGAGGGAGGTTGAAGAGAGGAGAAGGGCTGGCAGTTTTCTAATGCAATAGAGCTTCCAGATCTGAGAGCTTTTTATTACATTAATATGTTCCTGGATAATTCTATCTCATCTCCTAATATGACTTAGCCTAAAAACCCAATTAAAGTCTCATTTATCCGATCACCTCAATCGGAGATGGTGACATGAGGGCGTTCAGACAGCAATGTGATAGTTGCTTGCATCCGCCTACAGAGGATTCTGTTTCTTCTCCAGCCGCAGCAAAGCATAATTGGAATCGAGAGTATGGCAGGCTGCATTCTTGAGCTGATATTATAGCTACCGCCTGAACAATTGGTAAGAACACAGACTAAACAAGAGCTGCATCTTGGGGGTTGTTGTTATCAAATGCATGAGGAGGTGTTACACAGACCACTTCACAGACTTAAGGGGATATAATAGACTATGTTATAGGGTGTGAGGATCCAAACAATAATTGATGTAAGCTGGACGTTATTAGACTTAATGATTAAGTCCATGTGACCTTTTGGTCAGTGAGGTTTTTCTTGGGGATTGTGATTATCACAGCTTCGGGATTCCATTTGGCAAGATTTTGACAAACGCTGCAAAACCATGCCAGATTCGATTGCTCTGATCAGTCCGAGAAAAACTTTATCCAGTACAGATGGTGAGGGAGTTAAAGGGCAGACCCTTTGCTCCTAAAAAGTGCTCACCAGTATTTCTAGCCAATGATGTGGACAGGGATGGGCAGGCCGATTTTTGCTCAGCATATTAAAAATGTATGTCTGTGCCCTATAAAAAACTTGCATTTTTAGTTTTTGGTGAAACAAAAACACCAAAGAAACATGTGAGCTGACTAATTTAAATGGAACTGGGACAACCCAAGTGCCAGTCCGGTTGGCCCAAGTGCCTCCCTGGTCAATCCGAGTGCCTTCGATGCCAATCTGGTTGGCTGGAGCACTCCCCAAGTGATTTCACATTTGCCCCAGTTGCCTCTCTGGTCAGGCACAGGATCTCCTTAGTGTCCCGCTGATTGGCCCAACAGCCCCTGTATTCAACCTAGGCACCCTTTAGTAGCTTGTCTGGTTGGCCCAGGTACTTCTTAAGTACCTCTGTGGTCAGCCCGAGTGCCTCTGTGGTCAGCCTAACTGTCACTCAAATGTCCATCTAGATGGCCCAGGTGTACCGTAGTGTACCTCTGGTAAGCCCTTAGACCTTTCCGGTTAGCCAAGTGCTGTTCTGGTAAGTTAATTATAACTTCAGGGCAAACATGAGCTCTAAACTTTACACTATCCTAAAAACTGTGCATGCTCAAGGTGCCCTCTTTTTTCTATTCAGGTGCATGCCACTGTTTCTGTCTCAGCATAGGTCCTAACAGAACTCAGAGAGAGCGGTGTTAACTTCAGATGTACCAGTTATATTCAAGAACATTGATTTTTGGTATCATTAGCATTCTGTTCCCTACCACAGAGATTAGTTGGTGGACCACCCAGTAATAACGACCAAGTACCCACTAAACCCCATCAACAATCAGGCAACAGCTTGCAGTAGCATGGATGATGGCTGCGGCTGTTAGGGTGCCACTTATGCAAAGTGAACCATTTCTGCAGCTGCTTGTCATTAAAAGCCTTTCATTGGTGAACTACTGGAAGGCTTTTATTGTGAGGCCATTAAAGGTAGGTCCAGTCTTAGGGCCACGGTGCATCAAGTCCATATTTTTCATTTGAAATTGTGGCACGTTAAAAAATAAATACCACCTCCCTTTGTGTCAATCATGTTAGCACACCGACTGAAAGTTTAATCCATTGTTAAAGTTTTCTAAACTAAAAGTTTTCTACAGCCTGGGGAGGGGAGTTTGACCAAGAAGCAATAAAGAAAATGTGGCTTAACCTGCATGAGATATACAACAAGAGAGAGGAATGGGGTGCCGAGTATCATTTCATGACTTGGGCAGCCTTCTTTCAACAGGTCAGATAGTAAGACTGGTGGATGGTAATGATGATGAGGAAGAAGATGTAATAGAGGTTGGAGACAGCACACAGACAGAGGCAGAGAGTGATAATGGACAGGGAGGTCCAGTGGGTCAGTGCCGAGAAGCAAGGAACCAAATGTGTCTTTTCATTTTGTCTCGTATCGGGTCTTTTTTTTGTGTGTGCAAAGGCCTTTAGTCGCAGAGTTTTGTAACTTCTTGTGTGATAATAGTCTAAAAAATGTCAGAGAATGAAATTATAATATTGTTAAGGAAGACTGTTGCATGTATAAGCAGCCACAGTGACTTGACTAAATTACGAGCTGCAGGCGACAAGTGCTTGCTGCAATTTGGGCAAGTTCAAACCTCATCAATCATCAAGTAACACATTTCACCCTCCCATTCCTGTTGTATGTAAAACCAGCCCCACCTCTTCTGCATTACAGTGTTTGATCATGGTTGTTCATGGTACAGCACCGCGCACGTATGCTGATGTAAATTAGACATGAGAGCGCTATATGTTTTGCAAACTAATTGAAAATAAATTAGCTCCTTTGGCAGGTCTGTGCGGCACAATAAGTAAACGACAGAGGTCAGAGGCGCATTAACAAGGCTCATTCAAGCTAGAAGAAATGCCACACGTGTCGCACTGAGAACAGCATAGTGCAACAGTGGTGTGTAGTTTCTTTGTACGCAGCCTGTCAGAGCTGATGGGCTGTAGCAGCAGAAGACCATGTCAGTTCCTGCTCCTGTCAGCTCCAAACAGGAAGCTGAGGCCACTGTGGAAAACATCATTATCGAAACTGATGATAAGCACTGAAGGGTAACTACAGTAGATGTCCTGATTAAATTGAGGTAAATGTTGAACCACTTTTTACAGACGTTGTAGTAATAATACAACTGAAATTGTGTTTTTGATTTGATTTTTAAAAAATAATACTTTAAAAGTGACCTTTGCAGAATTCGTCTCCAAATTATTTGAAGACCATGGACGTTGTGTCTCTCTCCCTCCATTCTTAATGTGGCCTTTTTAGAAAGAGCACAGTGAATAGCAGAATAAATACTTCTTGGCAAACATTAGACTCTGTATACAAAACGCAGTGGACAGTGTATCTGAGCATTACAGCAGATACGTTCTTGGGCAATAGCATTTCTAACATAAATATTTAAACAGGATAATTGCCCTACATCAAAAAATCATTGTAAAAGTGTTCTGGAAATGTGACAGTTTATTCTTAACTTAAGTTTATTCCAATGGCCAGCGCTGTCTCTGAAGCTCAACACAATAGCGCCCTGTGGGATCGAGTAGAGTGGGAGGTTTGCAACACAAATGCAAGGCCAAAAAAAATCAAGAGCTGCTTATACTACTAAGCCGGCATTGTGAAAATCTTTGAGAGACACATCCTTTTACTTCCAAGGGTACTTCGCCAATTTTCAACCAGCTTTGTATCATAACATTGTGGGTCGTATGTGGATGAATGAACTGTGGTTAACTTCCGTCCAGCTAAACATGGTCTCGATCTTTTTGTTTCCCTCGAAGCAAAACACAAAACGCATCATCTGGTGGAGTTTCACTGGCTCTCGGGCTGTTGCTTGAACTGCAGGCTTTCACATTTCCATATTGCCACTCATCACTCTAAAAAAGAATGCATTGGTTCAACTCCAAAAATTAAGGTAACAATTTGATGCATCCTTTTAGGTTGTTCCAACTCTGGCATTATTGAGTCAGTCCTTTGAGTCTTTTATAAACTGGCAAACTCCATTCAGTTAGTACAACCAACATGATATGCTTTGAAAAGCTTGATTAAGTTGAACCAACTTAATAGTTATGCAACAGTTGTGGTGATATTTAGTGGTCAAATTATTTTATTTAAGATATTCTAACCTACTTATTTTCATTCTAGCTACCCAAAATTGTCAAAAACGGTTTTTGATTTTGATAGAATTCTTTAATAAGTTGTTTTTTGTTTTTTTATACTGAAAAACGTCCTTATTTGAAGCATTAAACCCCATTAATCATTCTTTCAGAGTGCACGCTGCTGCCATGGACACAAAGAGTATAAAAATGGATCAATAGACAGACCCACCCCTCTTGCTCTCTCAAACTCACACCAAACTCAGATCAAATGGTACAACTAGGCAGTGATGATCAAACATATACCAAGATTATGTGACTGCACTGCTTATTGCTTGCCTAAAAGTTCTTTAGAAATATATTTTAGTGCCCTGTTTAGCTGTAATATCCAGAGTTTGTGAACAGGAAGTGTACATCAAGCTGAAAAAACTGGGATCAAAGAGTAAAACTTTGCAGTGTTGATCAAATATAAACCAAGATGCTGTTACTGAGTCACCTCAAATGTTTTCAGAAACATATTTTAGCCATCCATTTAACTTTATTACGAGATCTTTTGTTACAAGCCAACATGTCAAGGTTTTCTACCTCTTGGGCAAAAGCGAATGCCAGTCCTTCTTCTCTGTTTTCTCTGATCATATAGCACCAATTCAAGTATCAATGTGCTGCATAGACAGCCTAGTTTTATGAAAAGACCATCTTCCAATGGCAAAATACTTCTTTTGACAGCTTTATGTAAAATACTTTGAATTGAAATGTTCTATACAAATAAACTCCCCCTGACTTGATTTAGTATCATCATGCATCATCAAATAGAAACCAAACTTTGCAAAAGGGTTGACTTTATGTCAGCAACATGGATGTTCATCGTTATAAAATATCCCTGAATTATTTATTTCAGTGGACTGGAACCAAACCTGATTTGTGTGTGTACAGGATTACACAGAGGTTGCTCATGGCCCTGACACAATTATTTGTCTTTGGCAGATAAAGTGCAATGCAATTTAACATAACCAATGTTCTATAGCTGCTATCTGTGAAGCTCAAGCTCAGTTTTTTGTTTAAAGTGCGTCAGATATGAGTAGAGTGGAAGGTGTGAGGGGTAGGTTTGGAGTTAGGTTGTTGCATTATGGGTAAGATGCGACAATTGTCTTGTTCAAAGGCTTTGAAAATACATCTGCATACATACAGTGCATGGCCTCATACATGAAAGGGACTGGAGCTTAGCAAAGTTACAGAATAAGAAAGAAGATTTTTCTCAAACCTTAAGGTTTTTTTGGCGAATGTTCCACAGCAGGGAGCCTCTTTGAGCTCCAGTCCACTCGCAGGCAGGTGGCCTTGCTATCGCAGTAGAGGACATTCACTGTGGGTCAGCTGCTTCAGTTGTCTCCAACTCGCTCTCAGACTGAAGTGGTGGGAATAAAGGAGTCCTTTGAGTCTCCAGAGGGCCTTAAATAGACTTACAGTTTTTACCTGGGCCTTCTGGTCAATCCCCTTCAGGGGCTGTGTCTTTGAGCCAGCCTTCAATGGCTGAGAAAGCTACGTTGTTCAAAGTGAGTGGTTTGTTGGTGCACAGTGGATTGCAGCTTGTCGTGTGGCGCATTAGGTGTTGACAGATGGGAGGGAGGGCATGGGACGCTGTGGGGAACCAATGATTTATTGCTGGGTCTGGGACACTTAACGGGGTGTAAGTGCTGAGTCTGGAGGGACCATGATGTGAGGACAATTGGAAAAAAAAGAAGAGAGGAATAAACAAAGGGAATAACTAAAAAGAGAGGGGAGGTGCTGCAAATTTGCTCACAAATCATTACAGGAAGATTTTGATTAACTCCAGCCTCATACCCAAATTACTATCATGTGGCAACATTTGCATGGCTGTAACAAGGAAGTGTTGTGCCTCTCTTAGAATAATAAACAAACCTCTAGGGTGTACTAGCGAGGACCTCAAATGGAGGCAACACACAAATTATTGATGAGAATTTCGTTCAATGCTATTTGCATTTAAACAACACTCATGTAACCAACTACCTGACTGAAAATAAAAGAGGTGGAGAGAGAAAGAGAAAGCAACAAGCGAGGAACAGAAAGTGAGAGTGAGAGCAGCAAGACGCAGCAGGCAACAAAGTAGTGGGCATGCACGGATAATGGCAGGCCAGCTCTATAGCTGCGGGTACTGGTGGGTTTCCTTGTCTCATGGCGTGAGTGAATCCTCGCTGCACACATCTCAACTGGTGTGTGGCGTACTGTGTATTGGTTATACCCCAAACCCTGCGGTGCTGTCTTTCATAATAACATTTTTAATATGATTTGATAAACTTAATTTATCTCAAGCTATCATTGAGCATTGGTGTGCTGTTAATTAATGTCAAAAGTTTGAAGCCTGTGCGATGTCTTTAAACTTCAGATGATGGAAATGTATTTTAATTTTTCTGTTACAGCGTGATCAACTAACAGGAATAATTTGGGGCTGAGGAAAGTGTGTGTGACAGGAACATTGCAGAGAAAACAATATGTTGGTTAAACAATAGGATTTATCATGCAGACTGTTTGCTTTGTGATGAAACTGAATTGTATTCTTTCACAGACACATTAAGCCTAATTTGTTATTATATCTGAATGTCCTTTCATATTTATAAAACATGAGGCATTAATGTCTGTAAACATCAAAACCAAATTGTGGAATGTTGGCTGCTGCGTAGGGTTCAGACGCTCAAATGCACGCGTGTGAATTGACTTGCAAAGGTAATAAACAGGATAAAAAAAAGACCAATCATACGTCCTGCAGACTACCATTAACTTAAAAGATAGACATAATACTCTTATTTATGCAGAAGCCCTGCTGTTTGATTATGGAGCGTTAATAAATATTATATCTTTTTTAATATTTATCTTTTTTTATATATAACCAAAAAAACATCCTTCTCCTTCTTTTACCTTGTGTGTTAGCTTGTGACTGCCAGACCTTTAAGTGCTGAGGTGAGGCTTTTTTTTTTTTTTTTTTTTGGAGCGACAAGAGCCCTATCAGAGACTTAGACGTCGCAGTGTCTGAATTCTAGGAAACCACTGAGAACAACATGAAAAAATAGGGCAGAACGGCCATGTCGTCAGCTGGCTAGGGTTGGTAATGAAAAAAGAAGAAGAAGGAGAAAAAACAGATGGAAAAGTGGCCCAGTTCCCTGCAGTCTTCACCCAGACACTGTTGACATCTACCATTTTGTTAGACTGGCCAAATGATGGGAAAAAAGAAGCAACTGACTGTCTTTAAGACTCTTAATAAGCTTTATCAGCACGTTGGTAAATTAAAACTACATTATATTGCTATGTTAGAAATTTAGGGTGAATGCTATTCAGCCCAGTCCACATGAGAAAAGTTATATTTGTAGATTTCGTATGTATCATATAAATGGACTGCATTTGTAAAACCACTCAAAGCGCTTTTTACACTACATGTCACATTCACCCATTCACATACACACGGTCACACACTGGTGGCCAAGGCTACCATACATGGTGCCACCTGCTACTCAGTAACCATTCACAGGCACTCTCACATGGAACAGCCATCGGGAGCAATTTGGGGTTCAGTATCTTGCCCAAGGATAACTTGACATGCGGACTGGAAGAGCCGGGGATGGCATGATGCCAAGGCAAGACACGTGCCAGACTGCAGACCACTGTTTGATACCAACAGACAAAAAAAAACAGATGTTTTTTAGCAGGCCATTGCTGTGTTTCCAGCAGCTTTTAAGCCACAACAACCGTCTGTTTTTTACTGCATTTCCTGCTGGGATGGTGCCACAAAAAAAAATGGGTACTTCAAGCCAAAACATGATCTTTTCTCAATAATAACCAAGTGGTTTTTCTGCCTAAAACGAACCACACATTTTAACGTAGGGCTGAGGGATATAACGACCATGTACGATATATATTGATATATTTTCAAGCAAGTTATAAATTCAGACAACACCTATTATGTCGATGTAGGGTCAAGATGCGTGATCTGTGGTTTGCAGAAACATGCAGTGCCAACATTTCATCTGGCAACTGGGTTGTATTATTCTAACACTGCACTGTCTCTAGGCTACAGTTACACCAAACTACTGCTGGGTTATTGTACTGTATTGTATTTAAGCATAGTTATTTTAGATTAAGAATATTTTTTATCATACTTATCACTTGACAAAGACACAGGCAACAGACGAAACCCAAACATGAAAGCCATGGATTGAAATTGTGACCTGCAGTAAATACCCAGTCTCCTGTGACAGAACCTATCAGTGCCGTCATTTCTGACGCCCCCCACACAGCCAATTAGCGTTAGAAAACCCTGTCAAGGTAAATTCAGCTTCCTTGCATCTGTTACAGCTGTGCCCTTCAGCCAGCTCGGGGTGATGGACAGTAGAGCACAACAGAGGAGCCAGGGGACACGAGAAGTATCGATCAGCTCTGTTTTGTTCAGCTTCTTCAAATTCAGGCTTTAGTGACACTGAGATCATGTCGCACTGTAAACACAGCAATGGCTCAAACCTGTAGCAGGCTCACTCTGTGTTTTGTGATGGTACCTCCTCGGCAGTGTCGGGTTTTGTTAGATACAAACTCACTGTGTGGGGGTTTAGACAATGAGGAGAGACGGTGTGGGCAACTGCTGACTCTATGCGGTTTGCTTTGCCAGACTGACGCTTCCAATCTGAGACGAGATGGTCTCAGGGAAGAGGAGTTTTACACAGCCACAGGGCCGCGTTCATTAAGTGTTCGTACATGCAGATAATATCTTGATTTGTGCTAAACAAAAAAATCAAAATAGCTTTTTAGGGGTTCATTAATATTTTCTCTTCTTCAAAACTTTCCTTTGTGCCAACATTAGATAGTATCTTGAAAGTGCAGCAAAGCAAACCACCACTCCATCGCTGCAATTCATTAGTGAACACAGACGGAAAGTGGTCACAGCAGCTGGATCATCGGTTTCATTAAAAACTAGAATCACCGCCTCGTGGTTGCATGCCTCTTTGCCCTGTTCAAAATGCAGTTTACATTCATGACTTTCTAGACTAATATGTAGTCATGACAAAAAAACACTGCTCGGGATATGGATGTTGCTGCAAAGCTACAAATTCTAAAACACGGATGCATCACACACATCTCCAACCCGACAGCACAGAGGATCTGTACAATCAGCACAGTTTCAGGATGGTCACCCAAGATTAGTGTCACCAGGTCAGTGTCCAACCAAACGTCTTCCCCTCTGTTCCTGAGTTATGACGCTGAGTGATGGTCTGAAAAGTGTTTCTGCTGAACATACAACATCACAGTGATGCTGATCTTTGACCTTTTGGATATAAAATGCCATCACTTCATCACCCTATTAGACATTTGTTCAGTAATGCTGCAAGGTACATGTCCTGCGTCCCTGACACATTAAAATCTAAAAGGGCACAGCAAACTCACTATCATCACGTCCAGGGGATGCAGCCCATTATTTTCTCCAAGGCTACATTGTAAACAATAAATCTGTGTTGAAACAGTAGCGTTGTGTGACGCTTCTAGTTTTAGAGAAACTTGTGTTTTCGTCGCACGGCACAGAGGTCCCAAGAAACTACCAGTAGACAATAAACTTCTATTTTTTAGTTCATAAAATGTATCCGAATTCACGACAATGTAGGACGTTACAACAGACAGTCCTGTAATCTTACATCGTGACATCTGCTGTGACAGCTGATGCTGCATTCACTCATGTAAATGATGCTGTTTTACCGTCCAGGACATACACCGTGTTTTTCTTTCCCCTGATAATGCTACATTTTTTTTTATAATTCGATTATGCTACTAATCCATACTATACTGACTCATGTCAATGATGATCCGATGATGTTATACCGCCCAGGGGATGCCAACAGCTGCTTTTTTTAAACCTATGTATGTGTGTTTAACCATGTGAATGTAAGTAAATAAGGTTATTTCTCAAATGCTGAATCATTAAATTTATACAAAACCTTATTGAAATATAATGGATTATCCATAGACATTCTACCTTCTAATGGGATGATCACATTTTACAGTCTTGACTTTACTTGATACTGGGTAGATGATATTGGTGCTTTCTAAAGTCCAGTAAAGGTGTGACACTCATATAATGTTTTGCACAAAGACTGTATAAGGATACAGTTGATGGTTTTATGAAGTTTTCGAATTTTGGATTTAATTTTTTTAATTTCCGGATCCATTTTCCACTTGCATGAATATAACCATAATTAGAATTGTACTGTAGCAACTGCAGGAAGACGATTGCAGCAAACAAAGAAAAGTGCGGTCAACAAAAAATACAGGAACCCACTCACCGTCTCTCCAACCAAAACAAAGCACACAGGTGGGGATGCTAATACAAATCATAAGTGTCACTGCTCATACCCATGTGACCTGACTCTCCCGATAACCCCAATCACAAAAAAGAATATTAATATCCCAAAACACTAAACAAAACATATAATAATACAAAAATATAAACCATCACAAAACTTATTAATCTTTCAACATTCATTCCTTTTAAAAATTAATTCATGGCTCCTACAAGAATCACATCAAACACAAGTTTAACACTATAATAAGTCAAAAAACACATTTTTTTTTGCGAGGGACCTGCTCAAATAAACACCTATGGGTCCTGGGGATTCACTTCTACATTAATTAATTATGGCCAAAAACATGTTTTGCGAGGTCACAGTGACCTTTAAATTTTGACCAAAAAAATCTAATCAGTTCGTCGCTGAGTCCAAGTAGATGTTAATGCCGAACTTGAGGAAATTTCCTCAAGGCGTTTCTGAGATATTGCGTTTGGTAGAATGGGATGGACAGACAACCTGAAGACATAATCCCTCTGGCCTTGGCTGTCGTCAGTATAGAGGCATAAAAATACAGCGGGTTCCCCCTACCTACCTATTCAACTACCAGGAGAGGGAATTTCACTGCTCTTTCACTGTCCAAGCAGCAGTTCTTTTATATATAAGTATATAATGGCCTTTAGCCCTAGGGCTCACTATTGATCACTGCCAGCACCTTCCCTTCCCGGCACCTGCCAATGCTCAGCAGCTCTGTCTGCCCTCACTACAGTATGTCTCCATTTTATTCTCTGTCCTCATTTCCACTCTTAAGACAATGGCAGGTTAAGAAGATATGATCCAGTGAGGACGGCACAAGTGAAGAAACACAAGCATTTTACAGTATGTGATTAGTCACACCGATTGTTGATTGAGCATTCTGAGAGACAACTCCCATGGGAGCTGTGCGAGCAAGAAGGCCATCAGTCTCTCCCTAATGATCATCCTACCTCGCAACCCCTGTTTAGTTTTATGTGCCACATCAAGCTAACAGTGAGATTAGTGCGCTCACTATCACACTCCCTAAATCCTTCTCTCTGCTGCTCGCAGTCCCGCCGAGTTGCCCCCTTTTCACCTGCTGTGGTTTCTGGCTATGGCTATATTCTGCCCAGGCTCCCTTGACCCAAGCTGGTAATGCATTACTCCCCAGATCAATTGATAGATTGGCCCTGTCGGAGCTGCCGTAACTAAATCAGCTGCTCCTGATGATTCAGCACCAGCCAGGGAGCCGGGCCTGCTGTCACCAATCACAGATCACCAGCAGCTGAGACAGGTATGGACATTCTCCTGTCACTTGAACCTAATTTATTGCCAGCTACCACATTGATTAACCTTGTGCTGTGGTTCAAGCTTCCTATAAAAATTTGTGTGCGGGGCGGGGGGAAGGAGGAGGGGGTGAGTGTGGCTGAATGAAGGAGGAGGAAACATAAAGGCAAGTGGATGTTTACATTACTTCAGTAAACTTTGAACAAAAGGACTTTCGCTGTACAGCCAGGAGCAACTTTGTCAGAGTGGCGGCTGGCAACACTTAGCTAGGGGGAAATATGTCTCTGGGTGTTTCAGTGATAGACAATATTTTTGAATAATACATTTCACATTGAGTGGGCGACTATTTCTGTCCTCTGCAGTGGGAATCATTGACCAAGTCTTGTTCATTATCCATAATCTATGGTGGCTCCTCAGTGGCTATATTTGTACTTTTGCAAGAATGTCTAATTGAGTTCAGACCTGACCCTTATTCTTGTTACTGTTTCCTGTAACTAGTGTGTTGGGCTGTGTATATTATTATCAAGATTACAATTAGCATTAGTACCGTTAATATAAGTATGGTCATCTACAATCAAACACTATGCAAATGTAATGCTCAAATATCTTGAACGAATTATTCAAGTTGAAATTCTCTACTGATGTACATTTGTTGATAACAAAAAAACGTAACAATGGTCAATGGAAACAAAATCATCAACCCATTGAGGGCTGGATTCAAAATCTCACCGAAAAATAAAGTAAAAAAGCTCCTGATGAGTCGGTGGAAGGTGTCCTGGGGGATCTCCTCCCACACCTGGATTATTAGTGATCTCCTGGACATTCTCTGGTGGTACTATCCACATCAGATCCACCGATACATAACGTCCCATAGGTGCTCAATTGGATTTAGGTCAGGGGAACGAGAAGGCCAGTCAATGGCATCAATGCCTTTATCATCCAGGAACTGCCTACACACTCTGGCCACATGAGGCCAGGCATTGTCCTTCCCTAGGAGGAACCCAGGGCCCACTGCGCCAGTGTAAGGTCTGAAAATCGCTCTAATGATTTCATCTCAGTACCTAACAGCAGTTTGGGTACCATTGTCTATGACAGAGGTCTGTACGACCCTCCAAGGATATGCCTCCCCAGACCATCACTGACCCATCGCCAAACCGGTCATGCTGGAGGATGTTAAAGACAGCATAACGTTCTTCACGGCTCTTTAACGCCTGTCACATGTGCTTAGTGTGAACCTGCTCTCATCTGTGAAGAGAACGGGGCACCAAAGGCAGACTTTCTAATTCTGGTGTTCTTTGATGAATGTAAATCAAGCTGCACGGTGCTGTGCTGTGAACACAGGTCCCACTAGAGGACGTCAGGCCCTCATGACACCCTCATGGAGTCTGTTTCCAACAGTTTGGTCAGAAACCCGCACACCAGTAGCCTGCTGGAGGTCATTTTGTAGGGCTCTGGCAGTGCTCCTCCTGTTCCTCCTTACACAAAGGAGCAGATGCTGGTCCTGCTGCTGTGTTGATGCCCCTCTACGGCCCTGTCCAGCTCTCCTTGTAAAACGGCTGCTCTCCTGTATCTCCTCCATGCTCTTGAGACTACGCTGGGAGACATGGCAAACCGTCTTGTGACCACATATATAAATGTGCCATCCTGGAGGAGCTGGACCACCTGTGCAACCTGATTGGGCTGCAGTTACCACCTCATGCTGCCAGTAGTGACAACGACACTAGCAGAACACAAAACTGGACAAGAATAAGTCAGGAAAGATAAGGAGAGAGCAACTGTCTGTGGATACCACATGCAAAACTGATTCACAATCACTTGTGCTTGTGTGACCATTAAGAGTTCCCTTGATTTTTTTTTAACAGTGTACTTTTAAAGTGGTTCATTTCCTTCCACCATTCAGTTGTCTGCAATGTCTAATATTTGAATATAACTATAAAGTGCGAGCACAAAGTCTGTTACATGGCACTGCAGTAATGAGATGATTCACAGATCCCATGGTGCCTGAACCACAGAGCCAATGCACTTAAGATGTTTTGTTTTTACTTCTTTCTTTGTCTTTTCTTTAAATATATTTTGGACTGCAGTAAAACCACATAAAGCAAAATGTCAGCCTGGGTCACAGAAATGCATACCATGGCTTACATGTGCCTATGACTCATCCCTCAAACAGACTGTTTGAGAAAATCTAAAATGCCTCTGTTGAAGGAATAAATGTAAGTTTCTCAGAAAGAAAAGAAATGTTGTGTTGTTCTGTTGTGCTGGGGCAGTGATCAAAGGCACTGCTATCTAACATCTGAGTCGAAGTCATATACAGTAGCTTCTCCTGTTTTTCAGACAGGGTTGGCCTTAACAAGAGATTTACAGCTGTTTTAAGCATCTATATTATTTATTGAATAATACACTTTATGAGCGGGCTTGATAATGATATCCTCCATATTCACTCTTGGTTGTTGATTTACCCTCATTGGGGATGCTGAGCTGAGAAGTGGAAGCATTTTGTTCTTTGTGTCTCCGTGATTTACTCTCTGTTCTTTGCTAGGACAGCCAGGGGCTGTCAGCAATCTCCCAGCTGTAGCCTCTAAAACACAACTCATGGGCCTAATGAAGCAAAGCACAATTACTTTAGCAAAAAGCTGCCGTGCCTTAAGAGGGGGAAAGGGCATCTGAGTGTTCATAAACACACACATGACTTTAGTTTTTTCAAGAGTACTTAAAAGGAGAAGATCTCTGTTGCTTTGACGTCGTACTCTAACCAAACGATGGCTGTGCTCTTTATCTGAATGAAAGAGCATACCTATAGTTGATGCACATCACTGAGCTGCGGCAACCTCTTCTCTTAACATTTAATAAAAAAACGTTTTTATATTTCTTCAATGATTCTGCAGACTGATCCCATCAGTCAGCCATAAAACTAGATATTTCACCTACTGGGCTGCCACTGACAATACAATAACTATAATCGTAACTAAAAAGTCAGGGACAGGTTGCACAAAACACCAAAGTTTTCTCCTTAAGTATGACACACACGGTTGCACAGAATCCCTTAAAAGGTTTCCTTTGTTAAGGAAAAAAAAACAAAAAACAGCCATAAAAGTTTCCATGGAGATTGTTTGTTTGCGTATCGTCTCAAGAAGCTGTCTCATAATTAGATAGTGAAAAAAAAATTGCTTATGAAAAGAGGAGAAGAAAACCATATTGGTCAGAAGAGGAAAAGATTATACTTGTGGAGGAATGCAATCACAGAAAGCACATCCTACAAAGCAAATTTGATCCCAAAATACCAGAAAACAGAATTGTAGGAAGAAACTGCCACGAAAATCAGTTCAGTCAAATCTAAATTGTACAATCAAAATCATATCTATTGGATTCTCCTGGTTGCAGAACACTCTTCTCAAGGTTTGTTAGTTTTTTTCATTTATCAACATACGAGGGGTGACTGAAAAAAATTCTGTGCCTAACCCAGAAATGTCACCATCCCAAATCCACCAAGAAATGCTCAATACTTTACATGACAATACCCCTTCATATGCCACAGTCAAACGATGGGCACAAGAATTCAAGCGTGGCAGGGAGAGTGTTGAAGATGAGCCGGGATCGGGGAGACCATCGACTACCACCACCAAAGTAAACCTTGACCTTGCCCTGGACTATGCAAGATCGGCGATTGTTAACACCTCAAGTAGCAGACAGGCATCTGACAGGAGTGAGCAGATCATACTCTGAACAACGAGATTGGCTCAGTCATGTTGGAGTCAAGATTTTACCTTGCTTTGGTTGCAAAGGTCTTTTGTGCAACCGTCTAGGAATTCCTTAAGTACAAGACCGGCCATTTTATATTAAAGAAAGGACAATCTAACTTAATGTGTTTTGTTCCAGTTTTCCAAGTTAAACAAGGGAAGAAAAAGAAAAGACATTAATGATTATTTCCTAAATATTAAAATGATTCTAAAAGCAGACCATCCTGACACCCTTTGTCAGTAAGCTGTAAAATTTGAGATCAAGCGTGTAACACAGCGGGATGTAAACCCGAAAAAACAAAAACAAAAAAACCAATAAGCGTGGCTTTGACAACAAATGGAGGTCACACCGCCAGCATTCACACACACATGCATGCAGAGTGTAGAACTACTGTAGCTGTTGCACTGTTAATATTCTATTACAACCAGAGAGGATCTTTTATCTAATAAGGACCCTTATCTAATAGCCCCCCATTGTTTCTCGACTACTTCATGAGCCCAGATGCCACAATATATACATACAATCAGGTCGAGGATTATAGAGTATTACATAGGGCCCTTTGCCAGCAGGAGAACTGATACTGTAAGGATCAATAGACAGCCGGCTTGCCAATTTCTCAATGGCTACAAATGACACATAATACACGTCTGAATCGACCGTCAGTCCACAGCTACAGCAGGTCGCACATGCAGGAACTCCAATGGATTATTGTTAAGATTTCATTTTGGTCATTGAACAAAACTCAAAGTACATTAAATAATGCAGGGTTAAATATCGTGGTTTATCTTGGGCTGTTTGGAATATTGACTTTGTATTAAAAGCAGCTTCTTTGAGAGCTGCTTTCAGACTGGCCTAGATTTTTACAGTGTTGAGTGAGATGCTGGAGTGCTCCTTCCTTTATAAGGAGAAATCCAATCCCTCACAAACACTCTGCTTCCCTCTTTGACACAGCAGCAGCCCTGATGGCCACCTCAGATCACCAGTTCACTTTAAAAATCCTGTGATTGTCATTTTAGGCCCATGCAATGGTTTAGAAAAATAACACAAAAGAGCCAAAAAAGAGGATGGGATAACATGTTCTTGAAGAAAACATATTAGAAGACTGTTAATCCTTCATTTACCACCAGCAGCAACACTAAGGTATTAACATCTCCTCTGTGTTTTCCTCCACAGCTGGATACACCGCCTCAGGCTACAAAAACCAATGTGGACTCCGGGTTCCAGTTTAGTCGAACACATGGGGACATTACAGTCATTTTGAACACAGCAATAACTCACCAACAGTCGAGGCCCATTAGGGGTTATCTAAGAATTCAGGCTGGCCTAGTAAGTGCCCCACGGTGGAAGATATAGGCGCTGCCTTTTCAGTGATGTATGGCTCTGTTTAGGGCACCTGAAAGGCTGCCATGTTGATTGTATCTCAGTGTTAACTTTACATTACCAGTTTCCTTGAGAAGCTGGCAAAAGAGAAATTGATGTCTAAGTTTTAATTCCATCCAATCTCACGTTGGCTAAACTGTTATGTACCAGATAAATACAAATATGTAGTTGCTTTCGTCCCCACTGCTGCTGTTACTCTCACAAATACAGTCTTAATGGGAGACGCCTGCCAAGCTCCCATTCAGCAAGAAAATAACAGCTTCATCTTTATCAATCAATCAATTTTATTTGTCCCATTTGCAATCATATAAGGTACAATATCAGTGCAATATAATCCCTCCAGTGCCATTTCTTCAAGTAAAGAGATTTAAGAGGGAATTCTACACGTTTCCATCTACCCTTTTCTTTCTTTGTGTCTTAATGAAACCAGAGTGAGCCCTTTCTTGTCATGTATGTCATTTACTCAGCAGCTATGGTTAGTTTGCATGCATATCTGAGGCTAAGGTTACGCTGTATGACCATTTTTTCGATTCATTGTCATTAATCAGTTAATTGGCATAATGTAATCCACTTAATTCACTTTAATGAGTTTGCTAGCTGTGAACCTTTGAATATGCTAATCTACATCCTGTAACATTTACATTATGATCACGTGTTTTATCCAGGTACAGCTAAAGTGCATCTGTGCCATGATGTGTACGTGCAGACACGTGATAGATGAATGTGGATGTGTTTTAGAGGATATACTTCAGGTATCCTGCCAGCCGTTTTCTCTGCAACCAAAATGCAGGACTGAGCCTAACACTCCGTTTTAAGATGATAAAAGGAGATCAGACATTTAACAGATTTGACATTGAACGTTCCAGAAATCTTAGAGCTCCCGTTTAATGGCACAATCGCAAAGTCCGGCACAAAGAACTAAGTCGTGTGTGCAAGGTCAGTCACAGTGTATCCAAGTGCATCTCCTATTTTCGCTTATGTAGACACAGCTCACAGCTCAGTATGCACAAAAAGGCTCTGTTGAAGAAGAATATAAATTGGATGTGTGTGATGATTAATCATTGTCTTGGCAAGTCGCATAACCTTTAAACAGCTGTGCCAATCACAGTGGTGCATGAGGAAAATGGCTCACCAAATGGAGAGGAAAAGTCCAAGGAGGAAAATACTAGCACTACCCAGGAGGTTTAGAGTCTTAACATGCAAACATATGACATTACAAATACTGCACTTTGCCAAAGGCCCAATATATGCCCTTTTAACTTGAATTTACATTTGTGAAGGCATTGGAAGTCCTCTTGTGTCATGTTTTCCAAGTGTTATGTGGCGCATTTCTTTTTTCCTCACAGTGAGCCACTACCATTACCACTGTTACATGTTCACTCAGTGACTCTGATACTGGCAATATTAAATGAGTCTTAAATAGGTTGCCTTTTGTCATGGTAAAAAGATAAATGATGTTGAATTGTGTAAAAAATGGCTATATTTACATACAAATTATCAAAATAGTGTTTGCTGTGTGGCATTAAGCATTATTCTTTGGCAGATGCTATTAGCAATCATGTGTCTGTAGCCAATGTGGCTATTTACACCCATGTGAGTAATCCTGGGCATCCTAGCAACATCACAATATGGCGTCAACGCAAACGGGTCTGTTCAGCTATTTTGGTGAAGTGTCAGGACACAGTAGACATTAAGGAGTTTTATACATCCTATACAGATAGAGCAGGTCGTCCACTAATTGGAAGTATCCTTGAGCAAGATACTGAACCCCACATTCCTCCCAATGGCTGTTCCATCAGTGTGTGAGTGCGTTAAAAACAAAGTAGCAGGTGGCATCTTGTATGCTAGCCTCGGCCACCAGTGTGTGAATGGGTGTGAGAATGGGTGAATGCGACTTGTAGTGTAAAAAGCTTTTAGTGGACAGATGACTAGGAAGGCACTATACGATTGCAGGTCCATTTACCATTTACCAAAACTGAAAATAATAAGTCATCTAAGTCTAAAAATAATAAGCAAACTTTGGCATACACCACACTCAAACCCCAGTCTACTGTGTGAAAGTCCTGTACTTGACCAGTTCATCCACCATGTCTTTCCACTTGTCTCCAAGAATATCAGAAACTGGCTAGTACGAGCCCTAATGATGACTTTGCCTCAATCCTAACCGCATCTGACCTGTACATGACTGTCACTGCAGCCTGTTCTTTTTTTTCTCCCCGAAAATGTCGGCGTGCAACCTCGTGCAGATGTGATAAAGGAGGAAATATAGTGAGTGCTGGATGGAACAGTGAATGACAACAACCCCACCCACATTAAAGAGTACTGCCTGCAGTGGAAACGCTAAGCAGACCGAGGGTCTGGGTACCATGTCCTAAGGTTACTTGTGGTTCCAAAAGTACCACACCAAAAGTGTTTGGTGGAAACGGGGCTTAAGTAATGTCATGAAAATTCATAAAACTAGCCCTTGTCCTCTGACATCTATTCTCAGCACTTTAAAGAGCTGTTATTCACGAACACTTTCACTTCCACTGTCACATCTCCTCCCACCTTTGCACCTGTCACATTACTAAAAGAGCAAAAATACCCAAAGCATCGGCAAAGAACAATTCCAGGTTAGAAAATTACCAATGGAACATGGTGTCTGCACTACCTATAAAAATACAGCCCCATATGTCAAACAAATGGCAGAACTTTGGTTGAGTGAGGCTGATTTAGCTCAATTAGATGACTTCTGCTTTAGGTCTAACACTTGCTGTTTGATGGCAGGTGAAAGTATCAAGAGAGGAAAAACTATCACATGAGATAAAGTGGCAAGAGGCTCTACATTTCCACAAAAAAAAAAAAAAAAAAGTCCTGACCAGCGGATGTGTTGGCAGAGAGAGAAATGTCAGAATTGAAAAATCAAAGGAGATCAGCAGCATGTGAATCTGTCTAACTATGAGTGTGTGCTCAAATGAAGTGCACAAATGAGCGTGTGTGTCGTCGCAGTAAGCTAATGAGTATCAAATCACCAGAAAGGGACTTACATTGTTCATGTACTCGCTCAACAGGTCTTGAAGGGCCTGTCGAACAGCGTTGCACTCGGCCACGATGCGTTCACGGCGGTCGTCGCGTGTGCACGAGGAGTCGGCCATTAGCGCGGCACCACTGATGATGCTCTCCAGGCGCTCCTCCAGAGAGGGCCGGAAACGAGCCTCGCTGAATGTCAGAGGGTCCAGGATGATCTTGTTCTGTAGGGCAAAAAGACGAGTAGAAGGTCAGGACAGTGATACAGGCCCATCTGGGATAAAGCAGAGAGGACGTTAATGGGACACTGTGATGAGCTGCAATTCAGATTTCATCATAGGCTTTAAACAAGAGTTACAGTATCCCAATGACACAAGACAGCAGCATTTGTCTGGGGGAGTATTTCTGATAACAGATCAACAGCACTATCAGCTGACCACATAAAAAACACGCCAGGAGGCTGCTAACCAGCTGGTGAACTAGTTAAAGGCTTTAACGAGCGTACCAGAAAAGTAGGGCAATGTTCCTCTATGTGCATAAATAATTAAGTTTTAATTCAAAGGCAGGTATGAAGCACATGGAGAAAAATAGACAAGATTTTGATACAGAATGAAACCCAATGATTACACGAGTGATAAAAACAAACACTGTATCGGTTATCATTAAGGTTTGGAACCATCTCAGACTTTTGCTTAAAAAAAGAGAGCTTTGAAAGATTGAGTGAGACATTTCAAGCTGCATCCCTCTCCCTCTAAAGGGATAAAGTGTTTTGTAATAAATCCCTTCAAGGAGAAAATGGAAGTCAAACTAAAAAGCACCTCCCTGTTAAAAACACACAACTAAATCACTTTTTCCCCCAATCTTCAAATTCTAATTAAAAATATAAACATCAATCTCAGACGTGCACATTATTCTATAACAGAGTTACACTCGCTTAAAGAACATAAAATGCTTCCACAGGGTTTTAATAACTTCGAAAACAGGAGTTGAATATTCACTAAGGTTTGTTTACAAATTTATTAAGATGTATGCTAATTGTTGCGCTGAATGAGGCTGAAACACCACAACAACAATCAGCTGCAATGAGGACAGGCAAAACCAGGGGTGCATAAAAAAGGTTGAACATTGTGTAGCTTGAATTGGGGATAATATATTTAAAATTGTACTCCACACTCCAAAGCACTAAGTTAATACACACACCCTATATTGTTAGATGGATCTCTGCAGTAAGGACCTATTCAAATGTGGCCCTCACAACAGTCTGTGACATGACGGTGTTAGGAGGCAAGGCCATGCTGCACTTTGTAGCTCGAATCAACACTCTGCCTCACACTGTAGAGGAGATGGGAGATATTTCAGAATTCAGAAAGCATTGTGCATATAGCTTTTAGAAAAACATACGGCCATTGGTTTTCAGCTGTGAGGATAAATGCAGTCGAGATGTGTTCTGCAAATGAGCAACAGCTCACATTGACAAGGTGGAAGCACAGTGCTCATGACTTTTCTTTGTAACATAGGTGCAGGTATCATCGATGCAAAGTGAAAACATTGATTCATATCATCCTCTTTAGGAAGAACCTTCATTTTGAAGTTCAGTGTCTCAGGCAGATAATGGCAAGCAGATAAGAAAAGACGAAAGGCATAATGTTTATTCAGGAATAAATCAGCAGTGGATTTCAGAGAAAATCCACAACATTCAATTTCAATGAGTAAAAAACACCATTAAAACATATGTGCCTGTTCTGACATCTAACTCTTCGAACTTCTCGCTGTGGCACCATTAGCTGCTTTGTATCAACAATGTTAGGCTAAAATTAGCCTGAAATTCAACCGTGCTGTTCTGTCGGAAAATGCAGTGACGTATAGTAAGTTTGAAAGAGAGACTGAATAAGTAAAGGATATGAAAAGGAAGAAACCACTGTAACATTTTCACTAGCCTCCATGCTGCTTTCTGCTGTTTACTAACCCACTTTCCGGCCTGTCCTTGACAGTGAATGGGACACACTAGTTAAAAGAAAAAAACCCAGAAAGGCAAACCTGTCTACAGCAGAGCCAGGTACACAGCTCTGGTCTACTGGCAATGTGAAAGCAGTATGTCGCCTTTTTTCTAATGGGTCTTCCTGCATTTAGAAAGAAGAAAAACACAAACACGGGGTAAAATTGGTGTGAAAAGGGGTATTAAAGTGCTTGAGATAATAATGGGTGACTGGCTAAAAACAACTGTACAACTGTGTTGTCCATGAACCTTGATAGTCATTACTGAGCCAAATTGCATACTCCTTTTAAATGATCTTGTTGTTAATCTATGTTTCATGGCTACAAAACACCATTGTTTGAAAGATTACTTGCTGTTTTATGTGCGTTACTGGAGTCAAAATAAACTGTACTGCACTTCAAGTCCGTATAAAGCAAATTCTGCTATTTTCTTCTAACACAAAAAAAGGCCTTTCAACCATTTACAATTGAATTGTGGAGCTAGGTTTCCCAAACTGTGTTTCTAGGTTTCTGTGTTGTGGATTTAGTGGGTGGGCCTTAAATCATAGTCGCATTACGTAACGGAGTTATCCCTGGTACAAACACGCCCCATGAGGCTGTAGCAATTTAAATAGAGGGAATCGCCTTGTTTGCAAATACTTCCGGGCAGAGTTTAGCTTTATATAAACAAAACAAACATTACTATTTCTGTGTGCATGTTTTGTTATTACTAACATGGTTATCGTAGATTACTGGGCTAACCATTAGCTGTTAGCCGTTAGCGGTGTCTGTAATAACTCAGTAACTCAATAAACAGTCTGTGAAAACTTATTTTTTCCAGCGGATGTCTTAGTTACAACATGATTGAGCTAGCAAAGCAGTGTTGTGTTGCTATGTGTGGTATTTATTCAGTTTTGAGAAATCATGATATCTAGAAAACATCATTTGCTGCAGCTAAGCAGCAAAGCTAACATTAGGACGTCATCTGTTTAAAGCCTCCTGTTGTCGGATACGACATGAAATTACTCCAGTTAGCTTAATCATGTTGTAACTAAGATATCCGCTGGAAAAAATATTTTCAGTCAGTGGAGCCGAACCGACACTCTCCGTCCCTGGATTACGTCCTCCCGTTCCGCCGGCTGCAGGTGTGGGGTTACGACCTTGTACAATATAAGGAGGTGGCTTCCCTCCCGCGAGTGGGCGTGGACTGAATGGCTGCAGTCTGAGACAAGAGGCTGCAGACATACCCTCTGGACACGCCCCCAGCGTTTCACAGCAGAGACATCTTTCAAATTTGGCTCAGTGATTAATGACACATATTTCTGTGATGTGACAAACTTATAACAGACATGTTTTGCTGCTTTACACAGACTTTAAAAGTTTCAGTTATATACGATTATTTATGTGCTGTTTTTATCTTTGACGACTAAAACAAAAAAAGAAAGAGGTGGTAGCTTCCTCCATTACCAGCTGTGTTAAATGGGCACCTGATATTGGCTCATGTTGACTGCATGCCCCTAAACTGAATTGAATAATAGCAGATAAAGCCAGAACTGGCACTGGATTATAATTTGCTGATTTGCATTTTTGTAGAGGTATTTTTAGCATATGGTGTTATCTATTTATCTTTTTGTGTTTCTTATTGCTACGTTGGGCATAGTGTTGATTTGTCTAAATACTATGTTGTTTATTGTATGAGTGTAGGGTCCATGACAAATTAATCTTGATCTTGATCTTGAATTGAATCAAAGTCCTATCATGGCAGACTTTATATCGGCATATATAGTATAGTTTTCCGAATAATTGATTTCATGATGAAACTAGACATTCACACCCCTAGCAAGGTATGGTGACCTTGCATTCTGTGCAAAATGTTAATCAAGTAACATCTGAAAACATTACCCACGGGGACAAAACACAAGTAGGGTAGCGATGGAATGAGACTTTTTATAGTATGATAACTGTATCAGAAAATATCAGCAGGGTGTACAGTATTACACAGTTACCATTACAATATCAGGTACAATGTTCCTCAAAGGAGTGAAAACGAAGGGGTATTTTTTGGCTGACAGGCAAATGTATATGTTATGATAACCACTGACTTTCATGCCATGGTATACCTTGAAAACGGTATACCGCTGCAACCCTAGACACAGAGAATAAAAGGCAGGTGGTGGTGGAAGGTAGCAGCATTTCTTTGTATGAATAATTTGTTACAGTAGCTCCTATTGTCTCTTTTCACTCAGATTCTCATGTCACCTCGAGGCAAATGTCTTTGTACATATGATTCTAACCGATGTAGTACTGCATAGAGAACAATAGGACTTAACTTTACACATATGTATTTATATTCCTACGCCTCCCCAACAGTAATGTCAATAATGTGGTAATAAAGCCATTAATTTTAATGTTGACTCATCTTGTTTTGCACAGTTCAGAGAGATAGGAATAACCACGGATCAGTGAATAGAGACACAAATTCATGAAGCAGAACAACAACATGTGTTTTGCAATTTACAGCAGAGTGTTTTATCATATCCCCATCCCACCTATTCACAGGGGAACATTTACCTAATAGCAATTCCAGCTTAGTCTTTCTTTCCTAGGGTTCAACACAACCAATTAAATAAAAAGCTTCTTTAGCTCCAGCACCCGGCTCGACCAAAGTTGCATTTTAGTGTCATCTGCGCTGTAAATAAACTAAACATTCAGAGATAACAGAGGAGACGTGGCTCAGCGGCATACATGACGAGTTCTGCGAACGCTGGGTAATAGTACGGAGCAAAGGTGCAGTGTTTGGTCTCTCCTCAGCCAGTCTAGTCCTGGGGCAGGATGACAGACTGTCAAATGATGCATAATAACATGTAAGGTAAGAGAGAGCAAGCACCAAGCATAACCTACTTTTCATCCGCAGCTGGCAGGAAAGAGCAGTAAATACAAGATTTTGCAGTTAGAAAAAAAAGAGGAGAAAAAAGAAAAAGGAAGAGAGAGTTTGGGGCTACAGAAATTAAATAAAAACAGCAAGATTGGAGGAAGAGATATCCGAGAAAACGCAGAAAAGAGCGCAAAAAGGAAGGAAGAGATAAATATAGAACAGGAAAAAAGTCTGAGATAAAGATAGTCAATAGTGGTTCAGCATAAAAGAAAAGGAATCTGATGAGCTGGCCTCTAACGAGCGAGATCCCCAATAACCTTATAAGCTCATGACATTATTTACACTGAGTTTTAACAGCGTTCTTGTACCTGTTAATTTCCTCAAGGACATCATCTCAGAAGCTTAAAACAATACGCCAGGTGTAGCTTTAATTTCGGCTATAAATGGCTCGCATTTTAAGTGTTTGTACTCACATTAAAATCCATTCATCACCTCTAGTTTATATTTCATAGAAACCTTTACAGTTATTTCTGCTTCATGGTACAGCAGGAATAGAGTCATTTAGACAAAGTGATTATTGATTCGATTTTTGTCTTAAATCCCACCTACGCCAACATTAGCAAACACAACCATATATTTTAAACTCAGTGTTGCAATAATCAATACATCAGTGAGTGGTTGATTTATGTGTCTTTCTTCCCACCTGCCCTGCAAACAACGTCTTTAATGTTTTTACATTACACTTCTACAGGTGTTGAATAAAGGTAAAGCAAGCAGCAAAATATTGATATGAACATATTGCTTCCTCTTGCAATCCACTACTTCTCAGTGCAATAAGCAATTTATTTAGTGCAGTCCACTATTTATTTTACATGTACTACAGCTTAACACAAGCCAATTTTCACACTATGTATTTCCGATTTTATAAATGATTATGTTGTCTGTTTGTTGTTATTTTTTTACTTGCTTGTTTTATTGACTAGTTGGCACCTGATCAGATGCAGCACTCCTAATCCCGCTGTATATTCTTTGTACAATGACATTAAGGTTTTCTATCCTATAGCGGGATGTTAGATAGGTTTGCACTTAAGATTTTTTTGTGTTTTTAAAACATGCAGGTGCTATAAATGAACTTCCCCTGCCAATCTGACTAAACATCACTACTTCATGACTCCTCATGGTGGCGCTTATCAAATGAATGAGGGTAAAGTGAAGGGATATTAACTAATGCAGGAGACGGGGGGGTGGTGGACCAACAAATTCTCACTCCAACCTTGTCACATACTGACGTTTGGTCATGGACTTTCCACGTCCTGATATGATGTGAAAGGTACCCTGGGTGTGTTGGTTGTTGACGTTCTGCCTGTTACATGTATTGACAAAATGCACTTCCATTTTTACATGAACTTTACCATTTACATACAGTCTCTTTAAGGCACTATGTTGGTACAACATGTTTCTTTCCCTTCAACAACAAACATACATGGTTGGGTTTATCGGTGAAGATTCTCAGTCATCCAGGTCATGGTAATCGTAAGTGCTATATCGTAAGCAACTGGACTTGCTTGCGTTTCTTGAAGACGTTTCGCCTCTCATCCAAGAAGCTTGACTGGTACAAAGTTGCACAAACCCCGTGTGGGTGAGAACCCTTGCAGAGTTGTACGGGTCACGTGAGCTCTTAGTTTCAGAGTCGTTAAGGTCACAATGTGAGTCGTTAGGGTCAGGTGGGACCAGGGGTGAATGGGTGTGAAGTCGTCTGGGGAGGGATCCCAGGACTGCATTGTAGGTGGGGGGATGAGTAGTGTCAAAAGCCACCCCCTCTGGTGGTTGGATTTAGGAAAAAAGAACAGGGTTTGGCTTTAGAATCTCCCGGGACACGAACGCCTTTTTACCGGGTGAAGGTCGGTGTTTGTTAGACCCATCCGCCACCCCTCCTTCCCATCCTACTCAGACTTTTGCCACTATATTTTCGATCTTGTGCCGCCACGTTTCCCCCCAACCTCACCGGGTGCCACTAAACTAACAGCAACTGGCCGCACATAATGCTGCCATTAAAGGACGGCTTTTTTGGCGGTGTCTGACGCCTCAAGTCACTGCCCAAGCGCCATACTTCAAAAACTTCAGAGTAAGATCGGGTTGGGTGAACAGTATGAGGGGGAGACAAATCAGAAAGGCACCGTCATCTTTCAGTTTAAGAGTCTGGGCCCACTTTGGTTTTTACAACACAGATTGGACAAACAAAATCTATAAAGACTAGGCAAAATGCAAGAACTGTCTCATGACAGTAAAGTGCACAGGTTACACAGCAAACACGCATAACCAGATTCGTCATCACCATGTGTGTGTGCTAAAGAGGCATCAAACTAAGTCTCCCCTTTCTGTCGGACCACACTTTTTGGACATTGTTTCATCTCAGTTGTCAAATTCTGTGAAAATGACACAACAATTCATTGTACATAATTCCTGATTTTTGTCTTTTTAGTTGTATTTTTGTCTTCTTCAGTTACACAAACATTGTCTTATATGCTGGACAACTGTCCTGCAATGTATCAAGAATCACTGTTTTGTGATACCATCATCATCATCATCATCATGGGCATCGTATCGTCATTGTATTGTATTGTAAGTTACTCTGTGATTCCCACCCCTATAGATGAGACAAGCCTAGCTGCTTCCACTTTAATGCTTACTGGCTCAGATTATCTCTGTACCGGAAGAGGTGAAATCCATAGTGATCTTATCAACTGACTTTGATTAGGAGACAAAATAAATCTTGGTTCTAAGTAATGTATTTTTGCAGGAAAAACAGCTTTGACATTCACTCTCACCAGTATCACACTCTGATGTAGAGCATCCGGTCCATTTCCATTATCAAATAAACTTACTAATAGTGAGACATCAGTTCCATTTACATCACTCAATGCAATCTGCATGTCCTAGTGTCTTCAACAGAGCAAATAAGAAAAGACAATTTAATCAGACTGTGGTCAAGTTTTCTTTTTAAATGGCAACAACTGCTTATCATCATGTTCCTTTTCTCATAAATGCCATTGTTTTTCAGTATAACAGGATAGTTTTCTTACAATCCAACAGATCAAATAATGAAATAGTATGTCATAATTAACCTTTTGAAACCTAGAGCGACATCACTTTTCTTCAAAAATATGGTAATGAAAAAACTTGGTAAGAAATGTCCCACGAATTGCAAAAAATATTTTTTTAAAAATAGGGAAAAAAGAAAAAAGCAAGGGAAAAAACTATATTTACAATTAAAAATTAGTATACATTTTAAAATCACGTAATATAATTATTATAACTCTTAAGCTTTTTCCAGGCCATTCTTCGTTTGTTTGTCTTAAAGTTTCTTTTTTTAAATTTTTTTCTTGTTTTTAATTTTCTATTTTTAGTAATTTCTTGCTTAATTTTTGGGTCATTTCTTCTTTCGTTGCCAACTGCCTTCTTCCTTCTTGAATGCTAAATTCTAACTATAATATATGGATGTCATAAACACAAGAACCTTTCGGGGAAGGCAAAAACATTTCCATATAAGACACAAAAATACCTGAATTATGTGAAAATGCACAGAACAGCTGCACAAAAAAAATCCCCACTGGGTAGTTTCCATTAAGCTGATCCACTTTGAAAGAGACAAAAAAGGATCCTGTTCCTCATCTTCCCTTGTTGTGAAATGGCTATCCTTATGAGTTCTATATGAGAAATTAGAGCTATAAGAAGGTGAAAAAGGAAAACAACAAAGCTCAATACACTACGGAGCCTCAACGTGGAAAGATGCAAAGAAGAAAAGAACATGAAGGGAAACTGAGAACATCCTTTACCCAATTGTTATTCTACACAGGATGTCAGGTTGCAATTATCACTGGGAGCTGGGAATAGGCAGAGTTGAAAGAGTAGCAAATGTCGGGTTGACAAAGGCTGAGAGGTTTTCAAAGTAATTGGCAAAGGCTCAAGTCATCCTCCAAGAAGCTCACTAATGTGACTCATAGTGTCGGTTTCGTCAAAGTGCTTCATATTTTTTTGGGGACTTTTGTTATGTTTGAACCTCATTTTTGATTGATTATTTAGTTGTTTGCTTTAAAGGCCCAAATTAGCCTGCGTTAGTGAGAAGTATCCCTGACAAGTGCACACAGTGAATGATGCCACAATCGAATTCAAAGCTTTCCTATAAAACGAATACACCCGACGACAACCTTCTGTTTCAATATACTGTGGCCCTTCACAGCGAATTCTTCCTCCGTACATCATTCATTCATAAATGCTCTTTACAAACAGGATATTCCATGCTGCAAGACTAAAATGATATTTGACAAATTTATATCATGAATTTTTATTTCCACTTCTTCCCCCTCTCTGGAAGTTCACAGAGCAGAGTCAGCTTCTGAGCGCTGTGACTGGTGAATGGGGATTTGCTGTAGTGTTCCAGGATAATTCAGCAGAGCATACTTGCTGACACTGAATTTTGAAGCCTTTCAATGCGGCACGTCAAAATCTTAAAACGTTCCATTCAATTCCTTGAAGAAAAGAGTAAATGTATATTAGCATAGTGCCAGGTCAAATGTACTCTTTGCTTTTTATTAATGCCCTGTGCAGCCACCTGAAATGTACTCCAACAAAATGATTATGGTACAAAAAAAAAACAAAAAAAAAACGGTCATTTGTTGGCACGTTTCACCTCCTAACTTATCTTTATATTGGAGTGTGGAGGGTTTGGGAAAAGATGTACTGTAGTCTCAAGCTAGGTTGTATGCACAGAGCAGTTAGACAGATCTTACCTGCAGGCTCATGAAAGAGTTAACTTTTTTTCCCCTCCCTCATTTCTAGGTCACGCTTCAAGCCTGTAATTCAATGTGAATGTTGATTTTGACAGTGTATCAGAGCCACAGGCAACCTTATGTTTGCCCCACAAAGGGTGAGGTTATTAGTTTGACCCCACTTTAGGGCATCAACCAGTGAGACAGGGCACATGTCACATCATCCTATGTCAAACGCGCCTTCCAGGACCTCCCAATATTTGATGACAACTATTTTGTCTAAGAGGGTAGTTCAACAAAGTCTTGAACGAACCACTGTATCGCCTCTGGTGGCCCCGATCCAGGGTTCAAGGGCTTTTTGGTTGTGACTAATACGCTGTTTGACAAAGCTCTGCCCACACTGGCCCAGAAGGGGCATTAGTCATAACCCGCTCTCTGATTGATTAACCTTAATGAAGAGCGCCTGACTCAGGGTTAGGCTTTGGCCTTCTATTGTCACACAGTGGAAGGCAACTTAAACAGCTTTGAAAAGGCCAGTTTGTGTGGGTGTGGTAAATAACAGCGAATTAATTCAGTCACGTTAAAACTACTCATCAATTAGAGATGAGAAAAAAAGTTAACTCTACCAATGAATGTATGCATGTGAGTTTACTAACGTTCGTGATGGTGTGACTGATGACATTAAATCTTGGCACACACAGTAACATCCTCACGCTATCCCATCAGTGTTTCTGCTTGAAGGAGCCTTCCAGAAGTTAAGGCAGGCCCAGAAGTCGTCTAAGTTTCACACTTGTCCAATCATGTTCTATCTCTAACACGAGTAGGTCCAAACAGGCATTTGGCATTCACTCTATTTGCATACACCAATGCCGAGCCCTGCATCCTCACTGCTACACCACTGTTCGCCTGCAGCAATTCAGCTCCCTGCACCTCGACAGCTTTGTCCTCAAATGGAGGGGTGGGCATCTGTTGCCCAATTTTTCTAACCTTCAAAACCAACAATCCAAAAGTTACCCTCGCAGCAATTGGCCAGCTGTGCATCAGTGAGAATGTAGGCGAAGCTCCAAGCACTGATACAGTGTGTGTGGATTTTTCCACAAATCTCTGCTCCACATTTTGAAATCAGAGCTGCAGAGCTGTAGTACACACCAGGAAATGAGTGTACATGTGTGCTTTAATATCAGGCCTGCAAACTGAGAGGAAAAGAGGTGACAATTCTGAGAAAAGGACTGAATGTACTGCTTTCATTGAGTCGCAACTGCCACTGGAACAAACAAAGTAGCTGTAAAAAAAACTACATACTACATGTTACTAACTACATGTTAGCGTATGATGTTAATACAGGTGATATTTTTCGAACAAAATTTACACTAAGTAAAAAGAAAAACAAATTTTTCTTAAAATTCTCTCACATCAGCTTTGATTTGAAAGCTTGATTCAGATGAATTCTTTCGTGCGTTTAAGTATTACAAAATAGGCAAGACTTTCACTTACAGCTATTACGCTACGCTGACCCCAGCAACAATTCAAGTTACAGCAAATAAAAATGTTTTTTATACAAAAATAAGGTCAAGCAGGGTTCTGCCTTGAGTGCAATGTGTCTGGCCAGGCAGAGAGTGGACTGTGAATAAAAAACTCTTTGCATCTTTGGCAGCTTATAATGTAGCCATGGTCACCACTATGTGTGAGTGAATGGGGTGAATGGTGCCTGTAGTGTCAAGCACTTTGAGTCGTCGCTAAGACTAGGAGAGTGCAAGAAATGCAGTCTATTTACTATGTATACAAATCAAGAACGTGCCAAACTTTCATTCAAAGAAGCCAGTTTTTCCAAAAGAAGACAAGTTTGCAGTGATGACTATGGTGTGGCTTGTTTGTTGATGTCTTCTACCAACAAATACTTTGCCATGACAATCAGGATCTGGGCCGGTCAATAACATAAACTTATATTGATATTATAAGTGCATTCCTGTGACCTGAGTATAATACAACTCCATGCAAACCAAATTTCCTTTGGGATAGTCATATGGAACTTGGCTTATCGGCCTTTAGTCTCAGTAAGGTACCATAATCTCGAAAGATAAAAAAAGTAATATATGCACATGTATCCTAACCTATGGCAATCCATCCATCCATTTATCTATTCACCAGGTAGACCTCCTGGAGCATACTAAATATTTCAAGCTTGAGCTTTTACCATGTCTTTATACTGTAAAGAAAGCTAAACTGGGTAGCGCTGAATCTTTTATACGCAAAAACAGTAGGACATCTGAGTAAATAGACCTCAATACATCTGATCCTGAAACGGTGCTGAATGTTTCATAAAATACTATAGAGGGGGGTAAGTAAAAGGTACATTTTAGCTCGTGAATGGTGAAAAGTACTTTCAGTAAGCGTAATGGATCAACAGTTACAATGAGAAAACAACAAAACCACAAATTCATGTTTCAGCACTTTGACACATCTCCTCAAGGAGAGCATTGTCCGTCTCAAATTGTTTCTTTGACTCCAAATGTGGAGAAATAAAGGTTTGGTTAATTAGTATAATAAGACCAAAGACACCAAACTGTGTGTAATTTTGTTCAATCAAAAAAGAAAAAAAAGCCATAATAAGTGGATTGCAATCAGACACGGTGGTGCAAAAATTGGAGGCAACTCAACCCCAGATTAGCTACCAACAACGTCTTCTGCTGGAGTCCTTTGTTAAATTGTGCAGTTCAAAGATTGAAACAAAAAATACATAGAGGTTTTAGAATTTGTCACTCAAATGATTTGTAACAATAACATAACAAATTGTTGGGATTTTATTGATCTTGTAAAACAATATTTGAAAATTGTATTGAAAGAAGTCACAACGTTCTCATTCTCAGGTCGTCAAATACTGACGCTCTGTCACGCCCCGTAGTGTCTCACAGCAATGCAGAGGTCACCCTTTAGCGTATCTTTGTGATGTGATGTACATGGTTAATGTTGTGAAACAAGCACGATTAAGTTTAGGCAACAAAACTACTTTGCGAGGTTAAGAAAAAAAGATCATGTACTGGGTTAAAATAAGAATGTTTGTTAAATAACCTGACTGAAAGATGTCACATTAGGACCTTGCGTTGACGTAACATTACATCAAAACAACAATAAATTTTGGTTTTACCTGTGACACAAACAACAGTCTCCTGGGTAAAAGTCCTCTTATGTTTTATCCGTCTACCTCCCATCCTAGGTGGATTTTTTCGTTCCTTACGCCCAGTTCAGACCACAGATTTGCAATGAGTCGAAACCTTTTTAGAATGATGAAGAGAAAGGCTGCAGCGATGTGAACTAGCCGGACTGAGCTCAGCTCAATCCGGCTGATGGTGTCATCAGCAAATCAGCTGGTGAAATCACCGGCAGCTGGTTTTACAACACAAAGCATATCACCTGTTGCGACAGCCGATCCAGCTTGTACTGAAGCCCACTGGTCAAGTCACAATGACCTCAAATGGTGTGTTCACATGCTGCAACAGGTGCACCGTCCCCGTCGAGCCCTCTGTTTCTGTCCTTACGGTGTGTCGGTGTCGGAAGTTGGGTCATTGCTGATGCTCGCTATTTGTGTTTATGCCCCCTCATACACACACAAACATTTTCACTGACTGACTAATTGACACTGGTTATTTATATTATGAATACAGTCCATCTGGTGCTGGTTTTGTTTATGTTTTTCATTGTTTTATCACTACTGCAAATGCACCTGTAGCCAGTATCTCACTATCAATATCCTCATCCATACTTTAAGAAGCTACAAACTATACTCAGAGAGTTGTTGCATAGAGATGATACACCAGCTCATCTAGTTGCATTGGTGCGAACCAGCAGGTTTTTAGAACATTGGAGAACAGCGTATTACAAGTAGTTGCCTGTTTCAACTCGTCTCATTGCGAATCTTTGGTCCAAACTGGGTCAGTTGATGCCAGCGTCAAGTATCGGTTCACAGTGAACTTAGCTGAAAGCCTGGTGCATTTTAGAGAGATGCCAAAAGGTGCCTTTGGCTTCAATATCACACATCGCGGGGCATGACACTGTGTCTGTATCTGATGATCTGGGAATGACAACAGACTAAAGTGGCTCAAATTACAGATCTGGCAATGATGTCACATTGACTTAAGTTTATTGTTTAAATTATTTAATTCAAGATAATTTAAGAGAACTAATATGAGCAAAAGTCCATTGGGGTGTAAAAATATGAGCCCAGATACCACAAATGTATTCTCTTCCTAGCTGTTCATTGGTAGACAGTGCAGCAGCTCCTAGAATATATGAAAAAATATGAAGCTTTCCTCTTGAAAAAGATGTTCATGACTGTAATTGTCTTCCAGTGGCCACTAGAGGACTGTATGAATTATTAAGTTAAGTGGTATTGTCCTTTTCGTTGCAGCTACATGTTGTGTAGTAAGCATACGATGCTATAAAATATAGCATGTCCTCTGAAGGGTAAAAATACCACTCAAATATCACATTAAAACATTCTTAAATAATTGATAAAGAAAAGAAAAAGAGGGAGAACTGAAGCAGAGAAAGTAAAAAGACACATGAATTGGTAAAACTGTGTAACCAGCAGGATATCAAGCTAAAAGCGCAACATTCCTAAAATAGTAAGTGCATGCCCCATTGAGCTCACTTTGTTGGGTTTGAATATATTTTCATAATAAAGGCCTACAACTATCTACCATAAAACATGTGCATAGACACATGCTTGCCGAAGCTTAGTTGAAACATAAACAAGACTGGAATTACTGTACACATGTTAATTAGAACTGCACTTTGAACAAAGACAAAAGCCATCCCAACTGCAAACAGGGACGTATTCAGTCAACAATCCGACTCTATTCTCCAGATGTCTTCGCTGTGTTTGAGGAATTATACAGTATATGAATATTTTGGAGCGGTGTTGTTTATTTGGAAATGAGGTGAAAGAGAGGGGAAAAGCAGAAAAAAAGCTGAACAGATCTACAGAAAAAAGGAGCAGCCGCGCAAAACATACTGAATAGTTTTCCATTGCAAATGAAGCGCGTTGACGCACGCAGTCAAAAGAGACGAATCCCAGTGGTCAGGACATCTTGATTAATGATTGAACATATATCCTGCTGGTTTGATTATGTCAAGCTTGCCTGTGACCTGTCTCGTGTAGGTTATACCTAAGGGGAGACATCAAGGTTCTGCATATAATCAACTTGATTAGGGGGAAAAGAAATAACAACTTTCAGTATAATCAACATTTTACATAACATCAACAAATTTAGTTCTCTGTGGGCATTGCTCCCTTAAAATATGCCTCAAACTCATAATCAAATGCACGTTGTTTGAATGTTTATATCATTCGAGACGTCAACACTCCCTCGTCGGTAACACTATGCCTGTCTCATTCCCCTCGTCCCCGTGGGTTCGCGCTGCTTGACATCTCATTGCTTTTCTGTTTTTTGATACGTTTGCTCAAGAAGTGAGACACTGATGAGAGACAAAATGACGACGGAGAGCATGACTTTTTTTTTTTTTTGGTTGCCGTTTCCTCTCGCCTGGCTCAGACATATCTGCCATGTCATGTCTGGAAACAGAGCTCAGAAAGTGACTCCATCCCTTGTCTGTATCAACGCTTTGTAACCATGACAACCTCTGAAACACATTCATGAACGAGTTAGACAAAAGCTGCTGTTTTGTTCTGTTGTTTTTTTCTCTTCCCCGGCACACTTAAGTAGCGACTGAAGGTCAGCCGTCTTTGAACAAATAAATGGTTGTGCTTTATGATGAGTAGCACATGGGACCTGAAAAGGCAATCAGCGAGACGATGTACTCTAAACTAATGTGATCCTCGGCAGCAACGCTCATGATACTGAAGGTATCATATTACTTGTATTCAAAACTGTGCAGGTTAAATTATGAGTGTGTGCCCGGATGTTTATTAATGTAGCAGATGCACATAGACAGAGTCATAAATCATATGGTACAGTAGCATAATAAGGCCAACAAGGCTCCTTGCCTGCCCAGGTAATGGTAGCTGGAGAAGTGCCCAGTCTCTCTGGCATTAGATTGTCAGCGTGGACACACAGTAAGCTGCAGGGGAGCTTTGGGTGGGGGTGGTTTTGGGTAGGAAACAGGGCCTGGCACGACACACTAGACAGCCTCCAATATTTCACTGTATCAGGTGATGGCACAGGGATATTGGAAGTTTTCCTTTGACCCTTTGATCTCAATAACACTCCACAAAAAAATAAGCATTTCGTTTAAAATGTCAGCTGTGATATATTCAAGATTTATAACAGGATGGTCTTTGGTTTCCTGCCATGCATATTTACTCGAAAATACTTTTTTTGTTTTATTAAATTAAGGATTACATTTTGAGAAACACTCACCTCTACTCCAACATGATAAATTGCTCTCAAGCCCCCCCCAGAGTTGAAGCCATTAAGGCCGGCAAGCAAACTGCATGTCATATGAAGCTTTTAGTGCAAGTTCAAGCAGCAAGACAATTATTCTAATTTCCTACTCACACCCGGTCTGAGCTTTTTAGTTATTATCCAATGAACTCACAGGTTTATGTTCATGAGGCTGTCTGTCAATCTGCGATATCACCCTGCCGAGGGGCATTTAACTACATCACCTGTTGAATATCTTTGCTGACATTTAAATGTATGTCATTTTCACCTTCCATCATCGCCGCCACCTTCGTCAAAGACTTATATATGGCTCCCTGGGGGGGATCTCTGAAATGGCCGAAATTTATAGGACCTTACCCCCATTCACACTGATTAAACACCGGGTCAATGCCAAAGATCTTTAAAATACTTAACTTATTAAAATGTCATTTACAAACTACTTAATTAATTAAGGATCACGGTATAATGTCAAAACAGCCACAAACAGTGTTGACAGTCAAACTGCAAACGGTCACAAGGTCACTGAGTTCACTTTGCGGTATGCAGGTTTCAGTGTGCTTTACTTAATGAGCCCATCTAATGGCAATCAGCAGTGTTGTTATGATCCTGCAGGTGCCAACCAAGCAGGAGCAAGTCCTACAGATGGTCATTTGACAGCATGTGTCCAGTTGTTTAAAAGAGGACACGTACTGGGGGTCATCAGCAAAGGCACACCTGTCATCTCCCTCACAAATCTCATTTGATGTGTTCGGGAGATAGGTGGAATCAATGTTGCTGGAAGTCAGTCTGTTCCACTATACCTGGGAGTGCGGTTAATAAGGAGATAATGACGTCTTGGCAAGTTACAGGAAACAACAACACATTTCTCGAAAAAAACATCACAAAAATAGGAACAACTCGCCAAACTGACGTCTGGCGATGTGGGGGACACATTTAAATAAATGATTAATGATGGCAATGCTGGAAAGACTGTCTTTAAATGAAACAAGGCTGCCTGTGCAGTACAGAGACACAAATACTTAGTGTCACATAACTAGAGAACATGGGGGAAAGGGCTGTGATTTGCTATTGCTCAAGAGGTAGAAAACCTACAACTCTCAGCATGCACTGCGCCGCACTGGACCAATAAACTCTCCCGCTGGTGGACGTAACGTGGGCTTGTCTGTTTTTCCACAGGAAACAATAGGACGGCTGGCAAGTGACAAACCATCATGAGTTAAAGTAAAATGGTTAGCTAAAATACGTTTCTGAAAACATTTATGTGAGAAACAGGCAACACAGTAATCTTGGTTTATACCGTAAAACTTCAATTAAAAGCCTTGTCCCTGGTGTGTCCACGCATTTTGACAAATAAAGGCCTGTCTCAATGAAAGGCCTGGTCTTGTGCCAAGCAGTTCATTTTTTAATAGAGGCTCTTCGGATGTATAAAACCAGATTGTTGGCGACCTCACATTATGTGTCCATTCCTCAATTACCCTGTACGTTATTCATTAGTCCATAAGGGTCCTCGAATCATAGGAATCAAAAGGGTTTTTCATAAAAATTAATCCAAATTGTGAGTATTGTTTAAACAGGCCCACTTTTTGATATGAGTTTGAAAGTCAGGTAAGGGTCTCTCTCTTGATCCACTTCTATACTTTTTATTTTCATAGTGGCAGGCATACTAAAATGTGGAAATACAATCTGTAGTTTGAACAACAGCCCAAGAGCCAGCTGAGAGGTAAAAAGGACGATCTGGGCACTAGTAAGATGGATGAAAGTTCAAAACCGTTAATTTCCACATACAACCCATGTTGTTTTGATACAGAGCTGGCTGAAAATCAGCAAACTATCCCTTTAAGGGCTGATTACATAACTCATAAACGCTCGACTAATTAAGCCAAAGTTCCCCTGTTCAGTAACCAATACAATAGAAGCACTTTCCATTTGTTGACCATTTACCAACATTTGAAATTCACTGGGTTTAACTGGCAGTGCACTCCTATAAAAGGAAACAATGGGAATTAAACATAATTTTTATTGTGTTCAAATGCTGTGTAAAATTTTATTTGCATTTTATTAGAGCAAAGATGCCTCACAGGCATTTACCTGAGTTTCTCTGTGAACACAGATATTTTGTTATGCTCATTATGTAAGCTTATTTTAGATTTTTCAAAGGACAGAAACATTTAGATCTCACTGTTTTTCATTCTGATGTAGATACTGAAGTTTTGCTTTTGTTTTGTTTAAAGTTAATCAAGTTGTTATGGTAGAGAAAGACTTCAGAAATTTACCAAAGCGGTAATTAATAGATGACTCAAAGAAGACAAAAGGCCCAACAGCAATTCACTGAGACATCTGTACCAATCCCAAGGTTTTATGTCCCTAAGAGAGACTCATTGTTGGAAGTAGCAGTGATTATGTTTGCCTTCTAACAACAGCAAACAAAACCAAAAGCAATGAAGCACAAGGACAACAAGTGCACATCAATCAGTCCTCTGAGATTCTGCAACAGCGCTCGAGGAGAAGAGGCGATTAACTGACCTCTAGCCCAGGTTTAGTGAAGTCTGTGTTACCCATAAGATCTTGTTACAGACTGAAATCTCCCCCTCGCTCTCAGAACCAATCTCTAAATACCTGTGACAGTGGCCTTCACAGTTTAACCGGGGCCAAAATGTCAGTAAGTGAAAGTACTGATAGTGCCATACCTGCCAGCCACCTACTACCTTCACAGTGAGACAGGCGGGAAAAAGAAAAAAAAGATAATGTAATATTTCATTTTCTGTTATCTCCTCTTCAGGTGTGACAGATCTTTTTCTCCACCACCTCAAACCCACACGCAAAAGAGCACCTGGGTGGCGCATTAAGACTACATATGAAGTGGCGTGTCCCCACAGCGATCCTTTCATATATCTTTATATTACACACATGCAGTTGTCCACTAATGTGACATTACCCCATCAGCCAGCGGGTTTCTCTGTGCTGGTATTAACTCCAGGCTGTGACTGTCTACACTATAATGAGGGGAGCATTAGAGGGGATTGCATGATCTCGGAGTGTAGGGGGATGTGTAATGTCCCCCCTGCCTCCAGCCGAACACGGCGCACGTAACAGGCAGATGCTGAAGCCTTGCACTCTGGTGATGCACTTATATAGGTGCCTACAGATAGTGGATGACATGGCAGTTTATTCCTGGCTGCGGCCATAAGAGCCAGTGGAGCTGTTGCGACTGCAGAAAGTAATAGCAAAGTTATAGGAACACGTCAAGAAAACTCAAGGAGACCCCGTTTATCAAGGACTACAAACTAACTACCTCTTCACTTCGACAGTAATAGCAACATGCCAAATGATCTCTAAGGTATTAAAAAATAAAAGGCTTAAAAGAGACATATGCCACAGAGGTTTGGTTGGTAATTATTGCCGTCGTGGCTCACATGCTAATCCCCATTTATTAACCACTGTTTACTGCAGGTATGAAAACGTTAAGGTAATTAGAAATTACAGGGATATAAAGATGCAATTAACATTTAAATTTATGTTTCTTTGTCCTTCCCTTTGCTCTATGGGGCTAACGGAGGAGGAAAGGGTTGGAGAGGAAAGGACTTCACTAATTACTCAGCAGGAGCTCGAGTCGACCCTCTCATTTGCTCTGTTTCAGTGAGTCAGACTGATGCCCCTGTGTCTAAATGAAGATTAAGACCGCTCACAATACTGCAAGGTGTCTGAATGTCCGCGGTGACCAGGGGAACTTATTTGCACACAGCAGGCACACACCAGAGGTGTTGCCATGACACCGTATATCTCCTGTTGTGCTATCACACATTGCAGAGGCACAGTAACAAGGGCTTATGCATTCTGTGCAGCTGCCGCAGCACAGCTGTATAATACTGATGGACATTTATGGGATGAGACATCAAAGATTGATTTATTTCTGTGTATATATCTTAGACTTTGACGGCATGAGAGAGAAATGTTTGTCAGATCACTGGCAATAGAGGTCCCTCGAGGTCAGGAGCTGGTTATTAAGTAAGTCTTATTGAGTGGAGGTTGAGGCATCGCTGGATCAAAAGCACATCACACAATCTAGTTAAATATTGACACAGAAATAACTGCCAGGTAACTGAACCATGGAACAAAACCAGTCACCTAATAAACCCATTCAGAATGGTGTTACTATGTTTGTCATACCGAAAGTGACACATTTGAATCGATGTTTGATGATTACCTTAACACCAGGCTAAAAAGCAATATTGTGTGTGGTAAGAAATGTGCTGCGTTGCACCTGTAACAACACGACACAGTGTTGTCAAAGGGTCCTGGAGTACACCTGTGCTTCACTGCAGCAAGATGAGACGTGAAACCACAGGTCAGCAAAAAAAAAAAGGAAGGGTTAAGTTTCTCCTCACTGATAAAAGTGGGAAGACTTTTAACTGAAATGCTTTTGATTTGACTGTGCCACCAGTGTTTCCTAGCAACCCATTTACACATTACTCAAGTCGTAACTCGCTAAAGCCCAGTTAAGACCAAAGATTCGCGACGAGACGAGGTGAAACAAGCAACGACTTGCAACACGTCGTTCTGCAACGTTCTACAAACCTGCCGGTTCACATCAGTGCAACTAGGTGAGATGGTGTATCATTGCTATGCAACAACTGTCTGTACTTATATTCTGATATCCAGCTTTTCAGGCTTATGTTGTGGCTGAATCTAATTTGTAGCTTCTTAAGGTATGAATGAGGATGTGATAGTGAGATACTGGCTACAGCTGCATTTGTAGTAGTGATGAAACGGCAAAAAACAGAAACAAAACAAACACTAGATGGACTGAATTTGTACTAAATACACTGCAATAATATAAATAAGCAGTGCCAACTTAATAATGAATAGAATGTGTATGTCCAAGGAGGCATCCTGTAAGCACATACAGCGAGGAGCAGCAGCAATACACCGTGAGGACAGACGCAGAGGGCTCAGTGGAGACAGTCTCCAGATTCTCAACTGACTCCGTATCTAAGCACAGCTCAGACCAAAGATTTGGAATGAGATTAAACTGGTTTAAAATGTCCCCGAAAAACGGTGCAGTGGTGTGAACTGGCCCCACTCTGTGCGACTCAAGCTGGTAAATGGTGTCGCCAGCAGCTGGTTTAAGAACGTAAGGAAGGTCACCTGTTTTAACAGCTAATCGTCTTGTAGCATAGTCAGCAGGCCTAGGTAGTTACAAACTGTGTTTGCTTGATGCATGTTTGCATCCTCTGACAACAGCCCTCAATTCCCACTGAGTCCGTCTCATCCCTGCAGCTGTTGATGCATATGTCAGTCACTGACCTCAGGGTGTGTCAATATCGGACGGCGGGTTGCTGCTGGTTCCTGCTGTATGTGAGCACATCACTGACACAAATACTCATTGACTAAATAATCGTTGCAGGTTATCGAAATCATTGTATAAGTATGATCCATCTGAAGCTCTGGTTGTTTTGTTGATGTGCTCACTGTTTCACCACTACTAGAAATAAACCAGGGCAAATATCTCACTATGACCCTTACTTTAAGAAGCTAAAAATAAAATTCAGCTACCATATAAGTTTGAAAAGCTGGAAGCTAGAACGGAAGTACATAGAGTCAGTGTTACGGAGGGGATACATAATCTCGCTGAGTCACACTGGTGTAAAAGTGGCATGTTTTCAGGATGTTACAGACCGGCACACTGTGCGTTGTTGCAAGTTAAAATTGTTTTGTTGCACATCTTTGGTCTGAGCTGGGCTTACGAATGATCTTTAACAACACAAACCCTAAATATGTACTACAAAATGCTTTGCTGTATTATATATACATATTTGTGAATATAAATACTGAAACCATCTACTGAAGTGTTAGAAATCTGTTCCAGTGACGGCCACTTGAAAGGCTTTCTTATTATAGAATATGTTAAATAGTAAATCAGATTTATTCTGATGTGTTATTTATTTGTTTTCAATTTCTTTTTGCTTCTGAAAAGATAAACATGCAGTTATTCACACACTGATGAGAAGCTGAGTAACACAGGAAAGAACAGAAGTGGGAGAGCGAGCTTCAACACAGTCATGTTAGAGGGTCAGGGCTCAAGGTTTTTACTAGCACGCCTCGGGGCGGAAGGCTATCTGGAGTACTAGAACTTTTCCTGGTGGGCTGGCAGCGAGAGAAAGAACACAGCTGAGAACAGACAAAATCATTTTCAAATGCTGTCTGATTCTTCGGCAGACAGGTTTGTATCTATGAGTGTCTTGCTCCGTGGTTTATTCATCACATTCTGCTCCTGTGCATGGGCAAAATATCTCATTTTTTCTGCTAATGGTGTGAAATAAATCACATTATTGGATAGGATAATGAGCAATTTGTTTAATATATTGTATGTACTAGACCATATGTGTGTGTATGTATGTATCATATATATTTTTAATGGAAATAATCTGCATCTGACTGCCCAACAATACAAATACAGCCCTCAGACTGTCAGCAGAATAACACGCCACATACTTGAGATGCTCAGCCTTACAAAAGCATCGAGCGGCCCTGTCCGGTTTCCTTTGGAGCAGACATAAATATACATATCCCCCATAATTGAAAACTGTGCAGGCACATGGGGACTTGTCTCAATTTGAATATGAATACAGTTCTCATTTCATTTTCTGCTTTTTAAAATTCTAGTCGGGCATAACGATAACCCCAAACCTCACTCACTGCCACCTCTTCAATAGAAATCATTCTGCTAGACAGTGCCTCTGTCCCTCCCAGTGACCCGGCCCCCTTCACTCTTTCTCTTTTTTTCCCAAATCAGCTGTTCTCAAAATCAGCACTCCATACAATGGCTTCTGGGACTTCACAAAAGCATTCCCTCTACAAAGAAAAAAAAATCTCGAGGACGTGGCTCTACTGTATATGCCGAATAAAAGGCAAAAGGAAGATTCGATATTTTCCCAACTTGGGTTTTATTGTTGTAGTGTTGGTCCATGTAGCTATAGGTCAGTGTAACATTGTACTCATCCTTGTCATTGTAGAACACCCAATTACTTTGCTGGGGAAAAAAAACCACTAACAGAGTCCAGTTAAATAAAAAAAAGAAGAAGTGCAATCCTCAGACAGATTGTAATCAAGTCAAACCTTAACCAAACTATCCGTAGCCATATTAAAAGGGTTAGGGATTATAAAAAGGTGTCTTTACCTCTAAAATCTATTCAAGCTGTCCTTTGTGTCTTCCTGCAGGCTGACCTGAATGTCTGGCTCTGTTGTGTTTATTATAAACAGTGGGATGTGACCTATAGCAAGTCCAACTGAGAGGTCTAGCACAAGGAGAAGTCATGCAGACAGTCCAAAAAGGAACAACAGGAAGGTTGTTTTTAAGGGCCTGTATTCCCTCGGCACCTTTGGAAACTGTTTGCAGAGGAGTGTTTGTGGTGATGAGTACAATGTGATGCTAAACTCTAGCTTTAATGGCCACAACATTAACGAAATACTATTAAAATATTACTATATGGGGCATGCTGCATAAACTTTGAGTGTTGTTTGCACTTAAGGTTTGTTTGCTCTTTACTCAAGTGATAATAAAAGAATACTTCACCCACAAAAATGACCACTTGTTTATCAATTAGTCAGGCCTTGTTACCTTAAATTCATAAGGAAAGCTGGTTTTCTTGCATGCCTCAATGAACAACAGCAAACATGTTAATTGACTGACTGTGGACCACAACAATAGCAAAAACTATATAAACATCTGTTTACACAACTTGTGCAGTGTAATTCAAGTCTCATTTATCCAGTCGTATACTCAGTACTTCCCAAATCCACATGAAATTTTGCTGTGTTTGAACAGAGCTTAATAAGTTTCACTTTCTGTTCAGTTTAAATTGTAAAGTTTGGGCAGAAATGCATATGTCTGGAAAGTAATGAGCATACGACTGGATAAATGAGACTTGGATTATACTGTAGGAGTTGGGTGGGAGTTTATGAAAAAGTTTGATATAGCTTTGCTGTTGTTAAACGTGGTCCCTAATCAATCAATAAACCAATGTGTGTGTTTTGCTGTGGACACATGCGAGAATAACAAAGTTTTCTTCACAAGTTCAAAGTACCTCGGCATGACTAACTGATATACAAATGGTCATTTTGTGGGTGAGGTATTCCTTTAAGAAATAAGATAGTTGTAACACAGTGCATTATAGAGCGACTGGATCTTTCCTGGGTGTCCATACATGTACTTCAGTTGTGGCCATTAGTAGAGATATGGGATGGGAACCTCCAAACTTCAGGCATAAATGTCAAATCCTTCAGCTTTGGAATAGACTTGTGACGATGTCGGATCAGAGACTCACTAAAACGCTTTGCAATTGGGACACCTCCTGCTGTCATCCCTGGGGTAACGAGTTGAAATCCCCATTTTATTTGAACAATTCATCATTTATTTTTCAGAACAGAGTGTAGAATCCATATATGAAGTATAATCTAAACAAAAGACAAAGATCTCTGTGCGCACAGTTGTGCCCAAGAACATTACCATTAGCCTTAGAAACTGTAGGTTCAACGCCACACGAGAGGAGGACATAATTTGTTTGTTGTGTAATTTAGGTGAATGAGAATGAGGTTCAGTTCTTGTTTTACTGTCCTGCATATAAAGACATAAGGAATGTACTTTTCAGTCAAATGAACTCTATCTATATTGATTTCTTTCGGTTAGATGATCATTAAAGAATTGAGTTTTGAACCTTTGAACCTTTTTTGTGGCTGAATTTCTTTGCCAGACCTTGGATAGAAGGCAGAATTCAGTTTCTGGACTGAGCAGTTAAATTATATGTACTTTGGATTGTTACTGCAACATTAGTCTCTATATACAGACTCTACATTCAGTGAATGTAGAGTCTGTAGGCAAACCCCAGAGATCTTGCCTCCGGAAGAAGAGCGGAAGAGCCCTGGTTTCCAGTTGTAGGCTGTTTGTAGTCCGCTTGATATTGACCAATCACGTTTAAGCCGGCTGCAGTTTTTTGCCAGGTTAAACAGTCCGTGCCGTGAACTAACGAGGCGGAACATAATTGGCGTCACTGCAAACTCTGAATCCATCGCAATGGTTCAGCATATTTACTTATATATAAACGGATGTCGGAAACGGAAATTTGCCTCCTCTGCCCAAATCAAACAGGAATGCCAAAAAATCGGGGGTCTGCCCCCAGAGGCTGTATCGCCGTCTGCCGGAAGTCAGACGCCAAGTACAGCCGATGGGTTCTGAGAATGCTGCAACATCATTAAGCACGTTTACATGTGCACAATAATCAGATAACTGGGAATAATCAGGTAATGGTAATAATCCAATTTGACGCGTTTACGTGCACTTCAATAATGTGATAATCAGAAAAACTGTGTCTTGTGAACCCATGAGGGTTGGGCACATGTAAGTGTGCATCACACAATTAAAAATCAATCATGCTATGGGTATGGTGTCCCTTCCCTTTGGTAACGAGAGCAGATGAAAAAGTAACAGTCATGTATTCCAGATATTAAAAAGACCCAACTGTTAGCGAATGATGTGGACTCATTAGTCAATTTCCATCAGTAGCACTTATTTATTTTGGTCCTTGTCAACAATTTTTCAAAAGGATTGCACATCATTAAAAAACAAATAACAAGGCATTAAGTTAAAAGGAAAGAATAAAAGGAAATCAAAAACTATGCAGCCAAAATGTGTAGGCGAAAGCTCAAGCTTGTAATACCTACCCTTTGTACTCAGCCTATTCTCATAAGTAACTCATTCACAACTGGGTTTAGGTTATAACTACTAATGTCATTTTGTTGATGATTTCTGCTCCTGACTTGGGATTTTAGTGGCAAACCTTGTCATATAATATTTTCCCACCTCAGTAAAGTAAAGATAACTAAAGTGTACTAACGTATACGGTGACATTTCTTTCTTTGGTGCATAAAAGTCAACTGTCAGAAGATATTGTCTCCTGTAATGCCATGTGGGATGCAAAGAAATGAAAAATAATATTAATATACAAGTATTTGTTCGTCTGCCTTTACACGGCCCGCATTCTTCACATCAAAGAACTCTGGCTTGATACAGTCGAGAGCGATGACTGACAGATCAGACTGAAGACAACAGATCAAAAATGCATGATTATGTTACCCCTCTGCTTCACTTTCTCCGCTGCATTGCCTACACTCCTTTACTGAATTGAACTTTACCATACCAACAGCGTATCCAACTTTACTCTTACTCTATTTTTTCTCTTTATGTGTTTTGCTATGTATAAGTTATGTCCAATGCTTTGTGTTGTTGTTCCTTTTTCTGTGACACTGAATTAACCATGTGAATTCCATGACAAATGCCATGTTCAGTCAGCCTTTCAAGGTGTCCTGTGGAGTTCTGACCTGTAGTAGCAGTATGCAGCAGTGTCTTTATGAGTGGGTACCTATTTAGTTTTCCCGTGCATACACATGAGGATGTTTCATGGTTGACATGACACACTCGGCTGATTTAGAGGTTGCTTTAATGCACCGAGCAACACAGCAAGGCACCGGGAAAGGCAGGGAAGAAGAAGACTGCTACACAGTAAACATGGATATAAGCAATGCAAGATTTAAAATGAAACATCAGGTTTGCAAATATTTTATGAGGAATGCATTCAACATATTTGTTAGACCTCAAGGATACACAAAATGCATTTTAGCAAGGAACAATGGAGGTAAACATAACTTGTTTGTTATAAAAAAAAACCTCCACAGGGCACCTTTCACATCTGCCCACAAGCAAAGAATTAAAATCAATCTTCTAACTCTGGCTCAGTCTTAAAACTTTGTTTTCACGGCTCTTTATGCGATTCCCAAATGTTAATTTTAGAAGAACTGTCAGCTGCCTTCGCAGATTAAATGAACTTTGATGGAACAGAGAGGAACAAATGTTAAAACAGTAGACAGTGAGGCAGCAGCACAGCACGAAACACGACCACGTCATTTGTACTACCAGACTGAAAGACCAAGACATCCCACTGAACTGGCATTTAAAAGAGTTGAGGGGTTGATGCAAAGGAGGCTGAAAAGAACAAGGCTGGCAGAAGAACTGCAAATAATATTTTCTTCATCACTCACTTCCTTATTTGCAAAGCATGAAACGCTTTAGATCAGCGAAACAGCACACTGTTCTCACCCAGGCAGATTACATCATGGTCTTTAACTCAGGGTGTACAGTCATTTGTTTGATGTTCAATCATTTGTTTGGGTTTCACACGATTTGCTAAACGAGAAGGGATGTATCAGCAGAGCATCCACTAGCGAATAGGCAACTGGGTATTTACCTCTGTGTGGAGAGGCAATGGGGATGAGGAACAGGCAGCCAGTGGTCTTGGCAAGGGAGGCAGAATCATTTTCAAAACTTTCTCATTTAACTGCTGCAGCTTTTGCAAGATACAGAAGAAGCTCACAACCTTCAGCCAAGACGCATTTGCTACTGGATGCCATTGAGGCTGAAAGCGAAAGAACAACTGCACACAATGGCGATGTACATACTGCAGATGCTTTAGTAGGCACCATTATAAGATTTAAAAGACCGGAAAAGGGATAAAGGCAAAAGATGTGGAACTAACAAGATGAAGGCGTAATGCCGGCAAAGCAAGAGCATAAAAGAGAGCAGTCAATTTCATTGCAGCAAAAGGAAGACTTGACAATGAAAGCTATGCTGATGAGAGACGAGCATCATCTGAGTCTATGCTAAGTTATCACTCATGGAGCATTTTCTTTTCAACTCACAAGCTGAAAAGAAAAATACCTCCTGAACCCACCGTGTTAAACCTTGAGATTATCAAAACACCCGTTTAATGAGAACTTAACTTGACGTGCTGTAATGGGAGCACCTCCTTGTCCTTCAGGGAAGTTCGTGTTTTTACTTTTGTTTTTATCTGATGAAGCAGACTGCTTTAAAAAATGCTCTCACATTCATATAACTAGGACCAACTTTCAGTCTCAAAATTTCTCTGTCTCTTTTTTTTTTTTTTCAGAGTTGGAAAACTTAAAAAGAACCAGAGTGGAGAGGAACTGGCTTCAGTGAAGAGCTGGGAGAGCTGGGCTCTGGATCATCGCTCTATGCGGATGTACTTACTGCCACAGAACACTCCATTATCTCAAAATGACAGCTAAATTGGCCTGTCAACAAAGCTACACTCATCTAAGCAACTTCACTGGTGCATTAGTGCTTCTTCCAAACATAGATCAGGGATATGGGGCATCTCTTCCGTTCTGGAAGCCACAGGGGGAAATTAGAGAGTTTCTAAGTGCTGCACTATTCAAACATGCAGGCTTGGCTGTTGGTTGGTTTCCCTTGCCTATCAGAATCCAAGATGAGCTGCTTGAGTATTTTGTTCATGGTTGCTTAAAGTTGAGGTGAAAAGAAAAAAAAGGAAATATCAGCCCAATGAATCAGGGGAACAAAATGCTGCTGAAGAATAGTAGCATTCAATTGATGGTATGTTATTAATTCAAAGTTAGTATTCCCTTTGGCTGCTTCAGCTTGAACTCCAGTGAAGAGAACTGAACTTTACTGTCTTTTAATAAAAGCAGACACTCTGAATATGTATTCATCTATTCTTTAGTTTATCAAAAAATGACCTTAAGTCCTTTAAACAGTCTGAATGATTGTGGGAAAATGGCATATTAAACAGAATAGAATGATGTTGTGCAACCTTTTTGTGTGTTGAAATCTAAGATTCTTTGTGGGTTCTTGTTGTAAGCCAGTCCAGCCAGGCGTGCATGTTAGTGCATGTGCGCGGCATTGTGGAAGCATAGCATCCACCCTCTGGTTGCCCCCTTGGTAACACTGTTAGCTCTGTCAGCACTGCTGTTGTTAAGCGCTGTTTATGCAGTTAGCACTGTTAGCTGCTAGCCACTGGCTCAGTCACTTCTAAGGTGAGAACTGTGTCCAGACAACTCAAAAGCCACGTTTCTACTAAACACTTTCAGTATGGTACATTTGGAACCAAAACTAATCCTTCAGACATGGTACATAGACCCTAACGTTTCCACCGCTAACAGCACCCTTAAATGTGGGCGGGGTTGTTGTCACCCCATGCTCCATCTAGCACTTGCTGTATTTCCCCCTTTATTAGTCTGCACCAAAATTAGTATATCTTTCTAAATGTTTGAAGATCCACTCATTACTTAAAGTGTATGTCATCCAAGAGAGTCTATATATATATATATATGGAAAACTCTCCACTGTATGAAAAGTGGTTATATAAGCGTCAAAACCAGCCACAACTCAGCCCTGAGCAGAGTCATCGTCTGCTGTTGACCAATCAATAGACTGCAGTGTTCACAGCTCCACCTCTGAGTACCAGATCTGTGTGCTAGGTACCCCAACAGAGGGGTGACCAGAAATGGTGACAGTGCAGAATGGTTGTATTGGTACCATCCACAACTTTTCACAGTGGAAATGGGAAAAAAAGCGTACCGAACTGAGCTGTACTGTACCGTACTGCTCGGTGGAAACAGAGCTCAAACACTCGGAATATCACACAGAGCCCCTTTAACATAACACAGTACAAATTTTAATATTTTTGCCTGGATCTGTCACCCCAAATCAGTATCCCCTTTGTGGCTCTTAGCTGACTATGATTAGCTTTCCTGTATATCTCCTGACATATCTGCAGAACTTAAGCAGGTAACTTAAGTCAGCCAACTCTGAATTGCAGCATTACTGCTCTAAACTCCTGTGAATTAAATTGCCTGAATGTGTGTCTGGTAAATCCCTAAAGCAACGCCACTATCTCCAGTCCGGGCTGTTGAGGACTCATCCGTCCCCTAACAGACTGTACACCCACTCTACGCCTCAGGCTTATCAGTCTATTAAAAAAAATGCCTTGTATAAATTAATGTTTGCTGGATACCACTAAGAATAATTAAAAAGGTTGCTACATGTATGCTGTAGAGTTTCACCGTCCAATGCTCAATGCAGTACATATGGATATGTAAATCACAGGGAAAAACTGGTAGCTAAAGTCTGTAGAGGATATCTTTTTTAGGTTCTCTAAAATGTTTACACCACTGAGTGTCTGTAGAATTGTGTCTAGAGAAAAGAAACTACTTTGCATTTCTATACAGTCAGACTTTGAGGTAGGGAGCTTAGCTTAGCAACATGGAGACTGAAAATCAGACAAGCGGCTCATTTATAATCTTTTGGTTAGGGTTTGTCTCAAATCCACTAGGAGTTCCCTGCCAGATATATCCCTTTGCAGAGAAGCTAGCCTCCATAACAGGACTCTGCGCTTGTGTGTATGTGTGCACATGCCCGTATTATTGTTCAGAGATAGTGCAAGAGAAAATGTGTGGGAGGAAGTAGTGCATTTCAGAAAGTCATCAGAACCTTTTGCAAAGTACTGTAGCATTGTGTCGCTGGCAAGGACAGTTAGGGTGGCCTTCAGCAAAGATACTGCCTCGGAGCCTTGCTTCTCTGTTCGTGCATTCACCTGTATGATATGAGACAAATTTGACCAGAGGACAATTTATTCTACACCTTCGCCTTTCTTGTGGGCAAAACTGGACAGTACAAATGGCCCTCTGTGTGTGTGTGTGTGTGTGTGTGTGTGTGTGTATGTGTGTGTGTGTCTGTCAGTGTGTGTCTGTGTGTGGTTGCATACAGCACATGTCCTGTATGTGCAAAAGCCAGCATGCCCCCGCATCAATGAGACTGAACAGAGCTGAGTGGGCAAGCTGGCAGGTGGGGCTCCTACAGAGAAGACCTTGACTGGAAGGCAAGATACCTTAAAAAAAAAAAAAAAAAAAAAATAAAAAAAAAGAGTAATTTGCTGCACCTACTCAGAAATCAACCACCAAGAGTTTTATGCTGAGAGAGGTCGGAAGATGCAGCGAGGCGATTCACGCTGGTTGTTGTTACCATTTAATTTAGGGTGGCTGTCTATATATGGAGAGCGGTTAGAATATACTAACACCCCGTTAATCATTTCTTTCCTTCGAACTGAGAATGTGGGCCAAGAAAAACAGTGTGAATTTTGCTTATAATAAGCAATACTAACAGAGATAAATTAAAGCCAGCGCTGAAAGTCTGGGGATACTTGAGGATGTATTGTTACGATAAGCCATCTGATGTATTATGATAAATGTCCTAAAGTACTCTCACTGTGTTGTGTGCATCATCAAGACATGTAAATGTAAACTGCCAGAGTGCCTTGGCAGAACATCAGTCAGTCTAATCTAACAAGACTTAATCTATAACTGGAGATAAACAAGAAGAGCTGAGTAATTCCAGAAAGCTGCAGAGTTTTATGGGGAAAACAGGAAAGTGGAGAAGGCTGGTCACAATGGACCCAAGGCTATAAGCTCTGACTGTAACTAGTATGGATCTCTGTTTACCAATGACCCATCCCACTCTCCTGCTTCTCTTTCATGCCTTATTGCCATCAAGACAAGACAGGCAGTGGCTAATTACTGTACAGCAACAAACAAACCAATACCTCTCTATCTCCCTGGTCATGTCCCATTACTTCAGCTTAGTTCCCCTATTCATATTTCTCTTGACAGGTGCATCTGTCCATGGAGAATGAGGCAGTGTTTCAATCGGCAGGCAGAGGATGTCGTAATTTAGAGGTGTACCTCTGGGCTAACACATGGCTCAGCCAAGGTGAAAATGACGGAGGGAGTGGAGTTTTATTGAACACAACGGGGTTCTTGTCAATAACGCTGCCACTTGGCATTGTGTTCGATGCCGTTATTAATGCTTGGGGTCCGCGCGCATCTGCACATGACTGTGCATCTGTGCATGTTTGTGTCTGACCTTCCCCGGCAAGTATCGGTAGGTGCGATGATCAGGATAGACTCTTTCCTCTCTGCCAGTTCCTCACAGGCAACTCAGGAATGTGTTGAACACCCACATGCTCAAGCGCCGAATCAATGTGAGTCAAGGAGAGAGAGAAATCGGGGGGGAAGGAGGGACAATGCAGGGGGAGAAAAGCGGCAGACTCTGCGTGTGTGTCTGAGGGAGAGGGAAAGCGGGAGAGAAATAAGAGGGAGTCTGAAATGAGACAGCAAGGATAGGAGTGCACAGATTGATATAGCAATTACCAAGAAAGCTATCCCTCAGTTAGGAATACATCTACATACATTAGAGCAGGGGTTGCTCTCCAGCCACTGTCTCTCTGAGGTCGGCTCGGCGGCGTCTCATACACAAACGGAGCACGCGAAAAGGTCATCGCTGGGCAGCCACTGCGCACACACTAACAATGAAGAGCCCATCTATCGTGCTTGTTGCTCATACCACCAGAGAAAGAAATCCATCTGGTTGGCAGGGGAAGAATGAAAACAAACTCCCAAAAAGAAAAGCTGAAGTCTATCTTCATATACAGACATATTGCACAAGAAAAAACCCCAGAATGATCAGCTTCTCCGCACTGGTCTGATGTCTATGATGTTTACTGGAATTCCCAAGTGGGCTGTAATTCAAGGCGCGTCTCAGTGCGTCATCCCATAAACATGAACGTGGTCAATTACCTGTCACTGCACAGATGAACGCATGCAGCATTCGGGAAAGCGACTTACACTTGGAAGCGACGCTCGCCACAGTGAGATTCAAAGGACTGGCTGTCATGCACACTTTCCCTGAGCTAGCAAGTAAATCCGGTTATAGTTAGCCTATAATGTATGCAGAGACAGGACCGGCATATGCTTGTGCAGTGACTACAGGCCCTGCAATATATAGAGGGGAGTTTTGCATGAAAATGCGACGCTGCTACCAAACGGGCTCAGTGTATGCATGTAAGCACGCTAGTATTTCCTCTGTTGGTTCAAGACACATCAGACAATGAGAACAAAGTGAGAAAGGGAGGGAGAGGGAGACAGAGAGGGGGAAAGAAGGCAGAGAGGTGAGGGGGAGTGAGAGAGATGCTGTGTAAATAACCCCCTGAAAAAGAAGAAAGAGGTAGAGGACAAGCAGATGGAAACAAAAACTGTGGTAAAAATGATCCAGTGCGACTTGGATCTCTGCCGCAGGCTCAAAGCAATGCTCTGCCGGTGTATGCATGTCTGCACTGTGAATGAAACGTGTGTGTGTGTGTGCGTGTGTGTGTGTGTGTACAGTACACGAACATCAACTGAGCACCATTCACTGTGTTTTTATGTCAGATAGTCGTAGGTGTACGAGAGTTGTGATGACACAACAAGGCTGGGGAAGTGTGCAGCACAGGTCTGCTAACTGTGCCGTCCTCTCTCTGCCGCTGCGTTGAGGACAGGAAGGCATTAATATCCAGCGGATGTGGGCCGAGGGGTCAAATTGGTAAGGCTGTACGGGGTGATACTGAATTCTCTTTGACAAAGCTCGATTCAAGGATCATGCATCAGACCATCACGGCATTAGAGGATAGCTTCCATCTCATTAATGGCACACAACTATACAAGGTGAAGCAGGCTCCTGCGCTTAACAGAGAATGAGCCAGACTGAAAATCTCTGTTTCTAAGGACTTGCAGGAAAAAAGGATAAAAATGGAAAAGCTAGAGAGAGGGTGGGGGGGATAAAGAGAGGGCGAGGATGGACAAGTGATGAAAGTAATTAAACACTGCCATCTGCTGGTCACGGCGTGAACACCACCGTGCGCTTTTGAGTCTGAGGATTATGCATTTGTACAGGTGCACCTTTGACCACCTGTTTGCATTGATCCAACCAAAGCAGATGTGACACACAAAGGACACCGCACCGAGCCAAATTTGACATAATAATACGAAAAAACGTCCATCCCTGCTCAGAAAGAGGCAAATCTAATTTGCTGGTTGAGCGAGGAGAAGGAGCGCTGAGGACTGGGTAATCATTTTGATGCAATCACAATTATGTTAAAAGACACCATCTTCTCCCCACTCTCCTTGGCTCATCTAATCGAAGGCAGCAGCGGTGGAGGAATAAAGGGAAAGACCTTCGATAACTCATACTTGTACTGGCAGGATTTTCCTACCTCTGTTACATTACCTGAGTCATAGTGTATCTTGTATTTCTTCACAGTGGAAAAAAAAAATGTCTATGAGAAGTACTTACTTTGCTGCAGCTGGCGAGCTGACGTCTTTATGTGCGGCACTTCAAGTAAGTGTGAGTGAGCAGGAGAGACCAACAGTCAATTTTTAAAGGCTGTATCAGGTGCTTCGTGCTTTTGACTATACAAGAGTCAAAGTGGGAGAACGACGGGGAGAACAAGAGTGTTTTTTTGCATATTAAAATGTGCATAGCTGTTACGAGGTGAGGTAGAGAGAGTTATAGTCTGTCTGTTTCCGGCCCGCATGTAAATGCTCACAGATAGCGACCAGCCTCTTTGGAAACAGATCTTTCTACATGTGCATGCAGTCTGAACAGCTCGCACGAGGCACGTACATCCCCTGCATCTTATGCATTCCAATATTTCCCAAAATGAATTCACTGCTCTGGCATAATTTTGTGTCCTTTAAAATCTAATGGAATTGCCACACTGAGTATGTGTGCTGTGACCTAAAAATCTACGCCTGTGTGTGCTATAGTGTGTCTTTACCCACATACCCGTAGGGCCCTGACTCCATCTGTCCTCCCACTGAGCTCAGATCCCCAAATAAAGACTTTCATTCCAACATGACAGGGCTTTTCCTGCATAGCGAATTTAAAGGTGGCCATCCTCAAATTCTGCGCCGCCTTTACCAAAAACCTGACCGTGACCTCAATAATAAAACTGTTTCAGGACTGTTGTGTTAAATCCCTCGCTGTCAACTGTTACCGCAACGACTGAATCAATCCAATCCAGCATGGTGCTGGGGTGAAAAAACAATAGAGTCGGATGGCATGCTAATACACACCGGCCATTATAGGCATAATTCATGTTATCAACAAAGAGAGGTACATTAGCGCAGGAAGATTTTATTAGTCAACAAAGTGCTCAAGTAACAAGTGAACCAAATGTCAACCTCGCTGTCCTTAGGTGACTCACTGCGATGAGTCATTTCACACTGAGTGGCTTTTCCATAACAGATGAAGTTATCTTTAAATATTATTTGCAATATTTATTGTTTGAAAATATTTTCACAACAGCACCACTTTGTTATTCTAGTGAAAAATAATATTTAACTTAATAATATTTAATCATATCTAATAGGTGAATCAGTGTTTAGAGGAATGGGTGCCTCATTTTGAGCCAGGAATATTCCTGAGTCATATTTTCACCCCTTCAGACAACTGACCCTGCCACAGCAAATTAACTGTTCATATTAAAGTCCAATATTAGTGACTATGTGATGGGAACTACACCCATTCTCAAAATTCATACATGTTATGGTCTTAGACAGTCCAAAAATATGGGTAAACATGAACAACTCTCTCCCAAATCTAAAATCAAAAGCGGTGAAACTCAAATATTTGTTGTCAGAGTATAAAGTCTGCAGCTGCTCCATAGACAATGAATTGGGAAAGATATTATAGATCACACTAAGAGCACCGGGGGGAATGTTCTGAGCATGTGGTTACATTTTCTGTTTCAGATCTGAGAACACTACAATACAATGAAGCTCATTTTGGTATCAAAAAAGAAAACAAACCCACTGTGGGCCCACAAAATCAGCCTCCCATTCATTTAAAGAGTCCAAAATTGCATGCTATGCACTACATGCTCATTATGTGTGCGAACATGAACATACTTTCGTGTGAATAAACAGTAGTATGTATCTTTTTAGACACCCTGAGCTATAATTACCTCGTCACATCCTGAGAGCCTCCTTGCCAGTTGGAGATGTATAACCATGGTAACTACCGCCAACCTCAGCTCTACCATCAATTCAAATATAATTTAAGCAACATTTTACACCTAGAAAAAATAAATCTAATTCTTGCTGCACTTAAATTGAGGCATTTAGTAATGGTAGTCAAATGATTTGTAGGTATATAAATGCTTCATGTTTCACTCTTGCTCGACTCTTTGGTATTCAATTGGCCATCTTGTTGTGCAGCAATGGAAATAAGCCCTCATGCTTTTTGTGTATTTTAATCATAGGCTGCATAAATGAATGGTGTAGCTACTGTGATATCACCCATTGGTTTGTGGACTGCCATTTTAAATAATAATAATAATAAACTTAATTTATGTAGCACCTTTCATACAACACAGAAATCGACTTAATGGACATAAAACAGACAAGGCAATTTAATATAAAAGCACATTTTAAACAGTTAAAAACATGGGTTACCTGAATCACAAAATTAAAGAGTTGTAAAACTGTAAATCATAAATGATTCTAAAAGAGTTTCAGCATCTTGAAGCGTAAATAAAAAGAGTTTCAGACCTGTATCAGGAAAGTCAGAGCTAGTTAAAGGCTTCAGTGAACAGATATGTTTTTAGCTTTCTTTTAAACATATTTGGCGAGCTACAGTGTAGCTTCCCTGATGCACAGAAACGACACTCCGTCCTGATGGTAACAACTCATTTTCACCATAGAGAGGATGACATACATCACGTAAGATTGAACGTCCCTTCTTCACTACTCTGGACTCATAAAGTTGTGTCATGCTGCGTTGTTGTTGACCCGCAATCTTGCTAGACACGTTAACAATCTTGTTGTTTGTTGTTTTGGCTGTTGCCATCTTGTTTTTGTTGGAGCCAGAAGTGACGATATTTGGACGAGAGGGTGGAGCTGTTCATGAGCGAGGAGTGGATCTGTCTCGCAGGCTGCAGCGAATGTAGCCTCACAGACAGCCTGTCACTCGAAGCAACCTGCCCTTACACATGTGGAATGTTGGGCCTTAATAATTAATAATGGTGGGTTCAAACCCTAGGTGGGGGAGCCTTCTGTGCAGAGTTTGCATGTTCTCTCCGTGTCAGCGTGGGTTTTCTCCAGGTGCTCCAGCTTCCCCCCACAGTCCAAAGACATGCAGGTTAACTGGTGACTCTAAACTGGCCGTAGGTGTGAATGTGAGTGTGAATGGTTGTCTGTCTCTATGTGTCAGCCCTGTGATAGTCTGGCGACCTGTCCAGGGTGTACCCCGCCACTCACCTAATGTAGGCTCCAGCACCCACATGACCCCGAACAGGATAAGCGGTTACGGAAAATAAATGAAGGTCTGTTGACGTCACAGCGTTAGGTGTCCGCTATCAACTGTTATGAACATCGTCTCCTACTGCTTTGCAATGTTGGATATTCATGCCACTGTAGTGTCCAGTGTTTGAATACTGTACTGCATCGCTGATAATAGTATGCAATTCACGCAATATTGGTTTTGTACTAAGGTTTCGGACACACTTAAAGATCTCACATCTGTTTTACCATAACACGTTAGTATGGACATTCGGATGCAGCCATTGTCTATACAGCTCCAGACTTTATACTTGATGACATCACATGTTTGAGACTCACTTCTCTTTGAGAGAGAGTGATATTTATTGAGTTTTCCTAGGCCATGGATATAACATATCAGAATTCTTAATTCAGACAGCGCTTCCTTTTAAATTTACTTACAATTATCGGAAAAAATTTGAATACTAAATCATATTATATTTTTACATTTTCAGAGGCTAAACTTTCCAAGCATGTGCACAGCATTCTCAAACGCTTGCAATATATTTGATGAGGAACTCTTAAAGGTAAAAGGTGGAGGGGGGGTTGATGTCACCTCTTAGTTATATGCCAAACGACAATGAAATTGAGTGGATTTGAACTGATGCTGACCTCCCTTTTCTCTCTTAATAGATCTTGTACCTCAGTGTCCTAAGTTGACTCATTCCAAACTAATTCTGGGTGTCAGTGAAAAAAAAAGTACAGATGAGGTCATCCCCCCTTTCTTGTCTTATTCATAAGCTGCCCTTTCGCTCCAGCTATAGACCCGCGTCTGTGCCCTGCATTTAAACATCTTGTCTAACCTTTAGTGTCACACACTGTACATGTTCAGGAGCAGTTGAGGCAATGTGCTCAGCATCCTCGCCATTTTCATTTCCGTGGCCAGACTCTCCCTTCAACAACATACACACAGTCCTCAGGATGTTTTTTTCCTCCCTAATTAAAGATGGAAAAGAATCCACATAGCAAGCGATCTATATTCTCACTGATTTGGGCGTGGTGTTGTGCTGCTTCTACAGATGATTGCACATTCTTGGCAGTGAGATAGAGGAGATGAAAGGTACTCTGTGTTCTTTTTTCAGTCTACCAAAAAGGAATACTTGTTTACAGTGTGATCAGGATTATTCATTCCTCAGTGAGTGTGAGACGGATATAAATTATTGTGATCGCTGAGAGAGACACTCCTGCATTTTTGTGCGACTAAATGTCCTGTGATGTCTCAGTGAAAGAGACTGCAAGGAAGACTGGTGACAGAATAGAAAATAAAGGAGTCAAAACCAATATTTAAAACGATGACATCTGTTTGGCAGAGAGAACAACTTGTCTATATTCACTCACTCGTGCCTATTAATGAAACGAGCACCGTCATACAACAGCTTGTTAGGCAAAAAATATCAACCAAAAACTGAATCCAGCTTCAATATTCAGAGCTTTTCTTGCCTGGAGAGGCTGTGCGAGTCTGAGTCTGTATTTAGGTCTGCCATCCATGAATCTAACCACTGCAGCGGAGTCAAAGAATGAGTAACAGATCAAAGCTGACTTAGGACAAGGAGCAGCACCCCAAAACAGATAAACGCAATCATCCAACTCTGCAGCATACACAGAAACTCAATTACTAGAACAAAGCCACCGTGCATGTGAGTTCTCGTTGGTTTGTTTTTATGGGAAGAAAAAAGAAAGTGAAAGTCTGAGATTATCTGGAAGCAGTGTGTAGCTGCCCCCATGGAATTGTTGTAATACAATAACATACACATCCCAAATTATATGCACCAGATACAGCATCTTACAAAAGTACAAGTGTAGCCCATACACAGCCGTGCAGACGCACAAACTCCTGCAAGTGCCATGCCTCACAGCTCAGTATATCAGGTCATTACTATTCAGAGAGGATCTGACCATACCCTGTCTGTGTGGTAAGTTAGGAATTAAACATGCACCAGCTTCAGGCAAGCACAGAGGGCTAAGCAAAGGGCAATTTGTCTCATTTAACTGCTGCCTGTCTGCCGAATAGAATCAAATTATGCAGGTCTTTTGCTTTTCTAAAAAGCAGTACTGTTTTACATAAAAACAGAGTCGATGTGATTACTACAGGCCACGGCCTAGCACAGAAGAACAGGTTCAGAAGAAACTAGCGCTGATTTATTCTTAAAGCATCTGAGCCCACAGTGCTAGATGGCTTTTAGTTGTTAATCTAATATACCAGAGTCTGTTTGACTCAACTGGTTTGATACTTCACAGCAGCAGCATGAAGTCAAAAACAGAAGCTACCTGCACTTCCCAAACATCACCACAAGGGGTCACCCACATACTGTAAACTAGGAAACCTTGTAGACAGAAAACATCGATAACACTGTGAAGTACATCACATTTTTCATAGACTGTGTTCATCCTAGAATAAAAACTGAGAATTGAAGTTTTTAAGAGCGTTCTGAACACAGTGAGAAAGGGGAAAGACACATAAGGACGGCCAAAGAAGAAAAGCTGCAGTGGTGTATGTCAAAGTGAATAACTACTCTCATTATAGTTAAAACTAAAGACTAAACTTTTCAGACAATTTCAGACATTCTTGATGCAAGAATTGAGCCTGAACCACATACTATAATTTTAATATTCCAGAGACGTTTGACAACCTCGATCAGCTCACGGACGACCTATCAACTATTTCCTTGTGTCTGGTAAGAAATGCTGATGTTGTGGAAGGGTAAAGACATCACTAATATGAATATGTGGCTTGATGATCTTGTCATTACTCATCAGGTGGAGAGGATCAGATATATTAGAAATGGGCAGGTGAATTTATTTGACGCCATCTGGCAAACTTTTATTCAATATCTGGAGAAGATACCCGTGTAATGCCATTTGTAGATAATTGTTACTAATTGGATGTAGGATCATTTGATTGTGTCTTGGGTGTCTTTATCTTTTTCCTTTTTGTCCTCTTTCCTTTTTTCTATTGTGTTTTTTTATACATATAAAAGAGAACGGTGTCTATCAGTTTTTTCAATGCACTAATTATCTCTATATTGCATTTGCATACTTACTAATAATTCCTTTATTTTCATATATTTACTTATAATCTCTGCAAACTGACACCACTCTCAATAAAATGCTTTAACTATAAAACTTAATCATCAAGCTTACTGTATGTTAATAAAACATATGAGTACAAATATCTTTAAAAACGTGTATAAATGTAGGTTATGTATTTGACTGTTGAATAAGTATGAAGTACATAATGACCCCAAAATGGAAACAATCAGTGGTTGGTTAGTGCTGATACAGAGCTGTGGAAATAGGGCTGGCTATGTAAGATTGGTTAGTCCTAAGCCAAATGACTTCAATGACAAACTCCTCTCCAATCTGGACTTACAGATGCCATCTAAATATTTAGTGCAGTTGATCTCATATCATTTAGAGCGGTGGAGCGGCTGGACCAGTTGGGCACCACTGATTTAGAGAATAACTTCAGTGTACTTAAGAGTTTTCACATTTTATTGGACTTTACACAACTTGTCTATCGTTAGCCATGTGTGTTCTGTCATCCAAATACAGGCGACTAGAACACTCCCGTAATTGAACAGAACATCTTCATCAAATCCAATTCTGGTCTCAAAAATCAAGACAGTCTGGTTACTAAGAATGTGCGTAACATTATATACCTCCTGTATGTGCACTTATCAGGTAAACACCCTAGGTCTTGTAATAGGTTTGTTCCTCTAAAAATACACATCGTATAAGTATCTTCCTGAAGACTCCATGGCAGTTAAGTAATATCGGCATCAAGCAGCAATATAAAGGAGCAAAACTGCAAAACCTATTCTATTCTGTGCTCAAGTAAGCAGCTTGTGTGCCATTGGTCAATATTTAACGATAAAAGCTGAGTTTGTAACAAACAGCCAATCTGATTCTGCAGACAAATCCAGGTGAGATGATTTAGAGAAAGATATAACTATTGATCCCGGTGAGGAAAAGAGGCAGTTGCAGTAAGTCAACGGATTTAGTGGAAAAAGTCTTGCAAGTAGGACTGCTTCTGCTGCCAAGGCTAGTGGGGACAGTGCACAGTACTGAAAGTGCTATGAACCTAAATGTCAATGAGGTGCAGTGGGAAGCCTTTACAATGATACAATATAGGACTCTGGGGCTGTAAAAAGATTTAACATTCAGAAAGTTATATTCATCAGGGCTGAAGTGACTGGTAAAGCATGAAGTACACTAAACAAATCACACTGTCCAATATAAAGCATTAAGTTGCTTAAATTGATGATACAGTGAAGAAATTAGCTGCTTAAATTGGTTAGAAGCCTTATTTTGTAGCCAGAAAGGGAAATGTCCTGAAAATGCTGCAGTATGTGTTGTATCTCTGAAACTATCTACAATCAAGGTTCAAGGTTTCTTTATCAGTAACCAAGGGTAAATGTGTTGTCCAAAACAATATGTTAAAGGACTTTAAAAACTAGTATCATCTACTATAATTTGACTTTAATGAACTTTTAGTCAAAGAAAGTTATAGTAGGGACATAGGATAGGCCGAGGAGTGAGCAGAAGAAGCCAGTCCTTGGGCAAAGAAACCGGCCAACGCTCAGTGGATGAACCACCTGTGGATGAGAGTGGTGCTAGCCTTAGCCAGCTAGCCACAGAGAGAAAGCGTTGAAGAAAGCATGGCGAACCTGGACGTGATCCTTCCGGAACTGGGAGACTTTTTGCCAAGAAAACGGCACGATGCTAAGGGAAATTAAAGACCAAATAACCACAACAAAGAAGAGGATTGATGAAGCTGAAAAAAGAGTTAGGGAGGTGGAGGAGGGAACACAAGTCCTTGAAGACGCACTGTTGGAGTTACTATAGTGGCAGACAGGTTAATGGAACAGGAGGGTCGAGCCAGAACAGACAACCTTAGGATCTATAGTATCTGTGAAGAGGCCGAAGTAAAATAACCCTCTGGGATTTCTTTTGTTGAGACACTAGTATCAAAATAATATCAAGGTATAAGAACTCCCATACTGTGTGTGTATGACTTAAAACATAATCAGGTTGAAGTAGATCGCAGTAGTTGCTCCCTATGTGCCAGGTGAATGTCTTACATATATATGCAAATGAAGACAACACCTTTTAATCAGCATGTTTGAAATGAAAATCAAAGTGCTCCAGATCACTCTCCAACACCCAAAGCACCTCTATGTCCTGACCTGTAGAGACATGCTCACCTCACTTACAAAAAGCTCCCAGCTTTGAACACACCAATAGTTCACCATCAGTGCACAACCACTAGATGGCAGCAGCAAATCATGTTGAAGTAGAACAGTCAGTTTCGAGCACAAACGAGTGTGAGTGTTTCAGAGATACAGAGACGGAGATTAATAAGTGATACGTGAATATGTTTTTGCGACAATGAAACCGAATGTTAATCCAGATATTAAACATGTCAGTGATGAAGCTCATGTACATACAGCAACACTGGCAGCCTTCACAAAGTGGTGCAGATAAGAACTCCTCCTAATGCACCGAGCAGTATTTCTAATGTTTAATGAATGTGTCTCAGTAGATTGTGGAAATACTAACTTGCACACAATAGGGATATCACGACAAATCACATTAGAGTCATAGCTGGACTAAAGTCTTGAAGGCAGGGTTCCATATAACCTGAATTATGTGTGCGTCTTTATAGGCGGAAAATAAAATCACAGGTGATTTAGCCATCTCATATATCAGACCTGGAAATGTCAGATCATATTTATGCGTCTAGTGTACACAAAGCTATAGTTCTCTCATTGTTGTGTTTAACTACAGGGTGGTATAATGTGCACATGCAGCAGCGTGTCTTAATAAAGACGCGAAAAACAAGCAGCGTCTGTATTCATAGGTCTCTGTGAGCTTCAAGACAAAGCAGCAATCTAGCTGTGTTCAACAGAGAATTGCCTCAAATGTGCTTTCAAAGTTGGGACATACTAGAGTCTGAGTATATATATATGTGCTAAGTGTCGTATTTAGAAGAAGAAAGAATGCTTAGGAGAAGAAAAGGCGGCCCAAGGCACTCTGACAGAAAGAATGCTTGTTGACTTACATCGAATTCATTGAGGGCAGCAGCCAGCTCTCCAATGCCGGCATGGCCGTGCTTCTCATCAGTGGGTGAGGTGGCCTGTGCAGCACTGGAAATGCCTCCTATGGCCTCCTGGACCTGCTTGAACACGTAGTCTCGGTTGGCACGTGTGGCCGCCACATCTGGGTGGCGCAGGAAGGCCTGTGAGGCCGTGTACAGCATAGTGGCGTTTTTCTTCAGGGCCCCGCGGGCGGCTGCCATCTCATCTCGACACTGGGGGTCTTTCAGTTCCTGAGGAAGTGACAAAGGTTCTCAAGTTAGCACTAATAACCCCTCATTCCTTTATGAACAGCCATTGCATGTTTAAGAATTAGAAATATCCTACAAAATACACTTAGTGGCCACTTTATTGGGTACACCTGGCAAGCACAAGGTTGGACCCCTTTTGCCTTCAGCGCTGCCTTAATTCTGTGTGGTACAGATGCAACAAGGTGTTGGAAACATTCCTCAGAGATATTGACATGATAGCATCACACAGTTGCTGCAGATTTGTCAGCTACACATCCATGATGCCAATTTCTCATTCCACCACATCCCAAAGGTGCTCTATTGGATTGAGATCTGGTGACTGTGGAGGCCATTGGAGTACAGTGAACTCATTGTCATGTTCAAGAAACCAGTTTGAGATGATTTGAGCTTTGTGACATGGTGCGTTATCCTGCTGGAAGTAGCCATCAGAAGATGGTACACTGTGGTCATAAAGGGATGGACACGGTCAGCAACAATACTCAGGCAGGCTGTGGTGTTTAAACCATGCTCAGCTGGTACTAAGGGGCCCAAAGTGTGCCAAGAAAATATCCCCCACACCATTACACCACCAGCACCAGCCTGAACCGTTGATACAAGGCAGGATGGATCCATGCTCTCATGTTGTTTACACCAAATTCTGACCCTACCATCTGAATGTAGCAGCAGAAATCGAGACTCATCAGACCAGGCAACATTTTTCCAATGTTCTATTGTGCAGTTTTGGTGAGCCTGTGTGAACTGTAGCCTCAGTTTCCTGTTGTTAGCTGACAGGAGTGGCACCTGGTGTGGTCTTATGCTGCTGTAGCCCATCTGCTTCAAGGTTCGACGTGTTGTTGGTTCAGAGATGGTCTTCTGCAGACCTTGGTCGTACCAAGTGGTTATTTGAGTTACTTTTGCCTTGAACCTGTCTGGTAGGGTTGGGTCGTATGACAATAAAAAACGGTCCGATTTTTGGGCGCAATTGACCGTTTAAAATAAAAAACAACCATAGGACGACAGTAACACGTTTCTTTTATTCCTTACAAAATGCAGGTTTAGGTTACTCAGTCAGTGCCAACTAGGGTTGCCTCCTTCGCCTGGCTCAAAGCCAAAGTATTGCTATATTGGCACATTTCTTGATTTCTTCGAGGCTAACTTGTCCGCCATTATCGACTCCCTGTCACTGTTAAACAAACTCCAGGCTGCAGTAGAGGCCTCGGTGCATGCGCACTCGCACCCCCTAACTCAGTCCCGGCTCCACCTCCACCCCCCTCTCTGTCCTGCTCGCTGTGCCCTTGGTGAAGAGGCAGACAGGTGATCACTAGTCTGGGGCCGTTAGTGGCCGTTTTGGTAAGGAAATGGAACCAGGGCAAGAGAGACAGGATCCGGAATTCGATGGATGCGCCTTTCCGTAAAAAATAAAAGCACCAAGCTAATAAAAATGCGGTGAAATTTTTAATTTAAAGAATATAATTTACAAGAAAAGCCCCAAGCCATTAAGTTAATCGTTTTTCTTACACCCCTCATCACCCTAAATCGATGGTGCGCCAGAATTTAAAGTTTTACCATGCTGAACACTTTTAGTCTGGTGAATTTGGTGAATACCGCATCCGCTCTCTAGACCGGAACCAGAATCCAGACAAAATTCAGAGTTAAGAGCCTGGTGACGCGAGGCCAGGTGCTCACAGACTCGAGCGTACTATAAGCGGAGCGGACTCCGCGAGGAATGTCCGCAGTCATTCGGGCTTCCGTAGCCAAGCAACGGAGTACCAAACCGAACTGGTATTGCCAAGAACTGACCCAACCCTACTGTCTGGCCATTCTCCTCTGACATCAGACCATCCTCTGTAAACCCTAGAGATGGTTGTGCGTGAAAATCCCAGTAGATCAGCAGTTTCTGAAATATTCAGACCAGTCCATCTGGCACCAACAACCATGCCACATTCAAAGTCACTTAAATGACCTCTCTTCCTCATTCTGAAGCTCAGTTTGAACTTCAGCAGATTGTCTTGACCATGTCTACATGCCTAAATGCATCAAGTTGCTGCCACGTGATTGGCTGATTAGATATTTGAGTTAATAAGCAGTTGAACAGGTGTACCTAATAAAGTGGCCAGTGAGTGTACATGTAACAGCAAAAGAGTGTATTTCACAAAATGTTTTTCACATATTTTGTCAGGAGCTGAAAAAAGGAATTTCGATGGCATTATTCCTTCACAACAGAGCACAAACTGATACCAGTTCAAGAATCTTCCAGTCAAAACATAAGTTCACATCCCATCTGACAAATTGGTATTGTTCCAAGAGCACAACGTTAGGGCAGCGTCAGCAGATCAGCAACCCTGGAGCTGGATGGTATTCAGCTCAGTGTTTTGCTTTGGGACAGTTCAGCGGGGTGGATGCTTGCCACAAGACACTTGTAGGAAAAATCGTCTAAAAGCTTTTTGTCACACTGGGGGCCATGTTAGATATTCTAACACTTTCATGTGTTGTCCTCCTGGGAAAAATAAGTACTCCTGTGGATAATTTGCTGATTTGCAGTAAGATGATAAAGTCTTTTTAAACGCTGCTTAAAAATTAAAAAAAAAAAAAGGAAATCCTAGCATACATTACTTACTGTGCATTTCAGCTCATACTGAACATATACAGTAATAAGCAATACCATTTACGATTTGAAAAAATGCTATAAAGTTCACTTTTACTGCCTATCAGCTGTAAGTAAAGCTATAAAATACCAGTATACAGTATATTAAAGAAACGACTCGTAATGTCTGATCACGTCATAATGTCTGCTTTGAATGTGTTGGAACTGTCAGTGCCGTTAACATAATCCCACAACTATTAGTACAATAATTGATTGAAAATAGGCTCCTTTTCTGCTACAGTAACCACATTTCCCCTACAGGAAAATGTTTCATCTTGTTTAATCACATCATAGTGGCAGTGTGTTTGTGTTTCTATGGAAGCTAGCCTTAAAGAGCCAATGCAGAGCAGATAACACTGCATATCATTATGATGCTGGCCAATATTTTGTCAGAATGAGACACCAAATAGCTCCTGCTATCCGACTGGTGACTTGTCAGTAAGGATTCTCTCTGCACAAGTAAGACTGTGACTACATTCATTTTTTAACACACTTGCTTCTCAATTATCCATCCATCAATTTTCATGCGGTTACCCGGGGCCAGGTCATGGGGGCAGCAGGGCAAGCAAAGCACCCGAGACAACCCTCTCTCCAGTGACGCTTTCCAGCTCCTCCTGAGGGGACCCCAAGGCGCTCCCAGGCCAGATGAGATATGTAATCCCTTCAGCGTGTCATGGGTCAACCCCTGGGGCCTCCTGCCAATGGGACGTGCCCAGAACACCTCTAACTGGAGGCACCCAGAGGGCATCCTGATCAGATGCTTCTTCATCTGAAAGTTTGAATAGGTGTGAATGTGAGCGTGAATGGTTGTCTGTCTCTATGTGTCAGCCCTGTGATAGTTTGACGACGTGTCCAGGGTGTACCCTGCCTCTCGCCTAATGTCAGGTGGGATAGGCTCCAGCTAAATTGCAGGCATCCATGCTTTTCTATGTCCAACAGATAAATGGCAAATGTCATTGTGATGATACCATTATTGCCATTGGCGGCTGTTGATGATGTATCAGGGTCTTGAGGGATTGTCCCATTCCACAGGGGAAGAGTTTGACGACTACCCATAGAACACTGCTTTGAGAAGCAAAGCTGTCCTCGAAAACAAAGGGGAAGGGGCCAGATTATAAATGGAATCAGGCTTTGGTCTGAGTTTGAGCCACTAGTGTTCTCACACATTATCACACCAATTATCTGTAGTTGTTTACCAGTGTTCTCCTCTACACTTACAACCTACACATGAAGTTGAGGGCTTGCCGAGGCACAGAGAGCCAGAGAGCAGACACTTGTGGGAGCTTTCTCCTATGGGAACCCCCTGTACCTGAATGTGTGACACACACGTCTGAAGTGGTTTATTTTCTCTGAGAAAGACAGAGCGGGAAACAGGAGGGGGGGCTTCCAGTTACCTGCTGTCTGCGAGCTGCAACATAGTTAAGCTTCACCATCTCTTTCCCAAACTCCTTGAAGCGGTTGGCCAGGTCCTGCTCATTGGTCGCATTCTTTACTCCCTCCAGGGCCTCCTCCACCTGTGACACACACATATACAGTATATATAGGATCTTTCAAACACTCTGTAGATGCACCTGAAAACTAGCAGGAATCAACTTTAAGCCATAAATGTTACAACATACATTAAAACATTAATAGAACACTGTGTAATTGCAACCGGGTTTAAAAAGACAATAACCATTTAGTTGTGCAATTTTAATGGGTCTCACTCCAGCAATCTCCATCCTTTTTGCTGGTACATTCTGATTCTAAACTCTTTTCTATCCCTAATGAAAGTGACGCACGAGATGTAATGGAAAAGAGAGAAGAGAGAGAGATAACTTTTAAGTGGCCTTTGATGGCAGGGCTTATACTGGGTAGAGTTAAGCCCCTCTGTGGGCCTCAAGACTGAGGCTTGGAAAAAAAGGCTCTGAGTGTGAGTGTGTGTGTTTGTGAGAGAGGGACAAAGTGAGTGAATGAAGGCGCATGAAGGCCTGAGTTGGTTTCAGATTATACCAATTGCATATCATTATTTCTAGCACTCTGTATTAACTTCTCTTTTCAAAAGCCCAGAGCCATTTTCACAAAACAGGACTAAGAAACCTTCGTTCTAGAAATCACTCTGCAGTCTGTGAGTGGGATGGGTATGTGCAGTTAATCACACCAGGGCACTATGGTATGATATTAATATAGTACAATCAGATGTGTGTTCCCAGGATACTCCTCCACGCCTCGTCTATATGCTAATATGTTCAGAGGTTGTGATAAAAGCATACATTGCTTCAGTGGACTGTACAACACTGGGATGTCTTTACTTTAACATCTGACTTACTGTTCACTTGATGCTATCACTTACAAAAAGATTTGGGGAATCTGTCTTTTCAAAGAATGTTAGCAATACCGATATGAGTCCTTGACTTTGTAACTTGACTTATGTTAAATCTAACACACAAAAGCAATATGCACAACACCATGAGGTCACAGAGTCACAATGCTGAACTGCTGCTCAGGAAGTTCGCTTTGTTCTTTGGCGGAAAACATCATATCTGCTTAAGAGACCCATGGGACGATCCCAGCTGACATTACTGTCTTTCTGATGTTGTAGCTGGCTGAGGTTTACAGTTAAAGTGATGATACTGGTTTCATATAAAACTAGAGGACCTAGGAAATCCTTTAGTACCATATCATGTTAGCTTTTCAGGACAGAGGCTGAATAACGCTCCTAAGTAAGCTCAATTTTAACAAGGGAAAAACTGGCATGGCCATTTTCACAGTGCTACCTTGACCTCTCACTGCAACAATGAAAATGGGTTTTATGAATACCTACGAATCTCTGCTTTCAAACATACCCACTTTATGCTACTCATATCATAGTGAGACCATAACTGTACAGAATGACCTATCGTGACCTCTGAGGTTATCATAGCCTCATGAAACTTTACAGTCACAAACTAGAGATCTCAGGCATTCAGAGGACGGATGGCTTTCATAAGTGTATTGACAGTAGGGGAGATTCTCAGCAGAAGCGCTTGCTTTCCAATTACTAAAAAAAATCCAGTTTGTATAGAAATCTCTAAATGTCAAATGCTTTGGATACCAAAACATAGCATGGTTTTTGGCTGGTATTCCTCAAGGTCTGCGTGGTATTTGGGAGGTATTTTGACATTTTTTATCAGTTCTTGAGAGGTAAAAAAACACTTAAATTAGCACTCCCTGAAGAAATATAATCAAATTTTTGGAAAAATGAAACAGTAATTCCAGAGACAGAGGGGTCGACAGTCTGTGTTTGAAGAATATATCCAGGATGTCAAACTGACTCTGCAGCAACAACTGTTGTAATCATTAAAAAGCAAAAGCAGCATGCGTATACATTCAGTAGGCTATATCTTCAGTAACTAGCTAGCTAACCCTACACTTTTCAGGGTTTGATTTTGAAACGTATATCTTTTTCCAACCTCGTCAGGTAACGAGTATCATTAATACACGACGTGCCCCAGGCACAGCATTTAGCTCCAAATCCACAAAACCAGCCTGAAAATGAAGGACATCTGAAACGACTGCATTAGAGTCAATGGAGCACAGCTGTGTTCTTGCCAGACCCTGGTCTGAACTGTCCCAATGTTTTGTAATGATTGGCCAGTATGCGCTTTGGGGCTGAACTTAGCAAAGCGTATACTGTGTGTAACAAATGATGTTAGCCCAAAAACTGCTTCAACAACTTATAAGACAAAAATGAACATGAGAATGGCTAGCATACTGTCATCATAATGTTCTAAGCCCCTATACACAAGTCTGAATAGATGCCTGACCAAAACACAATGTATATTACATATTCATAGGCAGAAAACTTGACAAACTGTGCTGAACTGCATCTTATATTACCCTTCAGGCTCTCAGCTTTCAGATGATGCTGACTGTTGACCTGCTATCACCCCTAAAGTTGACAAAAAAGGGTGTGTTTTGTGCCTCAGAGGGTTAAAACAAGGTGATGACTGCACTTACAATTTTAAGGTGAGCCAGCAGCCTCATGACATCAGCCATGTCGGCGAGGATGAGCAGGCGGGTGACAGCAGAGAGCAGGGCGCGGGCGGCCCTCACCATGGTACCACGTTTCACGGAGGAACACGGGTCATCGGCAAACTCTGACGAGGCAATGCGCATCGTCTCGCCTGCAACAGGGAAGGGAGAAAACAGCAAGTGGAAGAGAGTGGTTTCAGTTTACAAAGAAAGTGGACAATATATTATCATCTGTGTGAGTGTGTGTATTTGTGTGTGCATTCTGTACACCCCTTATTTATGTATACATTGTTTAACAGCAGTTGAAGATAAAGTGAGCTACTGCTGTGGTATAAATACACCAAGATGACTGATTGTTCCTTGAATCTGTGTCTGTACTGCATATAACCCATTTAAGACCCACCACTAACTTCCTTCCTCCAATTTAGAGCTTATAAATCTGTGTTGTTTGTTGGGAAATAGATCCGAATTTCACTTCAAAGAAGCCCAAGTTTGCTCATACCCACACATGCAGAGAAATCAATGAGCTCGTAACCTAGAAGCCTTAAATCATCACAACTGGTGAGCTGTTCCTCTACATAATGTGCTGCAAAGTGCTTTATTTATGACCTCCCTTCACCGTTTTCAACATAGATCAAGTAACATTCCAGAGAGAATCATCTCATCCATGTATCTGGGCAAAACTCATCTCTCTCAGAGCTCTAACAATGAAGACAAACTGCATAATAATGCTGAGTTAATGTTTTAATACACGAGTGTCTTTGTTTAAAGCAGCAACAATGGTGTTCTTCAGTGTTTATTTACCATTAAAATATAATTTTTATGCTTGAGTAAGTACCCATTGGTAAGAAAATGGGCTATTTTTTTAATTAATGATGCTAAAGACTTCCTGCAGGATCAGGAGCAAAGTGGCAGCGGGTCAACACTTGCAATGCCAAGTCTCAAAATTAAAAGAACTCTTCTCCAGCACACCATGCTTTATTCACCAAACATTTTTGGCTATCTTGGCTTCATTGGGGTACAAGTGCCAGCTCTTGGCATAAATTAAAAATACTGAGCAAATAAAACTGTTTGTCCCGTGGTGATGTTACGTCTACAGTGTGTAAGTGGCCGGACAAAAAAACCTAATCAGAGAAAATGCACCTGACATACACACACACGGGTTGCACTCAAACACAGACTGTTGCAAGTGTCACAAGTCTGTCTGGCCCAGTGATGAGCCAGTGAAGAGTGACAGTACAAAGGGCCTGATTAATGAACCCCTCTGTGGTCTGAAATCAGCATCTATAATTTAATCATGACAAGATAAAGGGGTGTGAGATGATGAGGTCACTGTGACTCGGGTCAGATGAGGCAATGACAGATTTAAGGGTGTTTTACAATTCGCAGTGACCTCAACAAGGCCGATGACACCATCTCGGGACACCTCTAGCTGCTGCTAAAGGTCTTGTAAAAATGAAATATTCTGCTGAAATTTGCCGAGTACGGTCAACATTGCAGATTTCAGATCCCATATTTCCAATGTTATTAACATAAAAGAGTTCCCCCTGACATGTAATTATATCCAACCTAGCATAAAAGTGTGTGAAGGGAGAATAAAGAGAGAGTGTCCCATCAGCAGCCAGATTCTGTGCTGAAGGGCATTTGAGCATGCCCGTCTTTTCATCATGGCGGTAAAAGGTTAAGAGATGTGGAGCATTAACTTTTATCTTCTATTCTAGTGTTGGTCAGCCAAAGTTTTTTTTTCCTGGGAAAGGCAGGTACTGAGTTTGATTCATCGCCTTTTTTTAAAGGGCAGAGCTATGCCATCAAAAGAATCAGAAAGGGCAGTGCAATTATTCATGAGCACAAATAACACAAACACAATAAATGTGCTACATTAGTTCAAAACATGCCCTTAAAGATACCAAATGTCTTTCATAAACTTTTCAACACAGCCGTCCTTTGGTTTTGGATGGCATGCCAAACAGGTAGGAAGATTGATCTTGTCCTATTTGATGTCAGCTGTGGTGATGACCTGTATGGCAACAGTCTATTTCACGCCTCAAAAGAGCTGAGTGCCAACGCATTCAAGTCAGTGTTCAACAGCAGCGGTGGCCAAGTGGAGCTGACAGTGCAGGATGAGGAGTACAGCTCCCAACACAACATACTGTACACCGAGCTCCATTTGCTCTTTCTGCTGATGTAGTTATTGAACGGGGGGAATCCAATTCCATTCTGGGGACAAACATCTGATTCACAGAAAGGCTCACTGACTTGCTCTCAGCACAGAAAAGAAACTTTGGAAACTGTGACATTGCCCCGTCTGAGCGAGAGCTCCCTGGGAGATTGGGTGTGATTTGTTGAAGTAAAGAGTTAAGTCCACGCAGGAGTTTCGGTGTTACTGAAATCCCCAAATTGTCGCTAATGAGAATGGGCCACTATAAAAACTCAGCGAGGCTCCCCCCGCCATCACAGACAGTCGAAGCTTTAACGATGCATGACTTTAGGGTAAACAACTCCAGAAATAGGCTCATTACGTTCATGAAGCTGCCCGTATAAAGTAAACCCCAAACTAATGGCTACTAATCTGTTATATTTAATGGACTTGCCTTGCCACTCTTAACTCTACATCCGTCGAAAGTACACAGCTTCAGACATTTGACGTGATATACGTTCTCCAAGCATTACACTTATAGCAATCACTCTTCCTATGTATAGCCTTCAAAGCTTCGAAAAAAAACATTGGCACCACAGCTCTTTCACAGGAAACAGTGCCAGCAGTGCTAATCATTTCAGCTGGAAATGATGCTGAGTTGAGATCCGCTCAATAATATCTGTAGAATCTGCATAATTCCATGTTCAGTATGTTCCACATTGCCAAATGCAGTAGTCAGGACGGTACTCTGAAGCTGTAGTAACTGAATACCTCAACATGAAGCATCTATTAACATCGTCACGACGTAGATTCTTTCGCCTTTTGTACATGGAAGTCTTTGTTTCTTCAGTGGGCAAGGATTTTATAGTTACAGGTGATGCCCGAGTTTACATTACCACTTCAGCGTGGTACTTTGTTTCTTGTTTAAATGTTGTTTTGCCTTCCCTGTACACATACTGAATGGGCAGTGAGGACAGTGAACAACATCATTATTGCAATCCAGTGCAAAACACAAAAACTCTTTCTCTTACTGGGTTGTTTTAGTGAGTTACATAAAGGTGTTGATGCTTTTGTGTCTACCCTGTGAACCTCATACACATCTCGCAGTCCCTTCCTTTCTGTGGGACTTTTGTTCAGCAATAAAAGTGACTGCACATTGCACTGACAACTTGATCTCACCACTGCAAGCATTAAAATTTCGAAAATGTAGTCCTTTTAAAAATCACAGAGAGGTTTCAGTTGTTTGCATATGTCTCTACATCAAGTTACCCATTTAGACTGGACTTTTCTGTGCTGCTATTTAAGTACATAAAAGTAATATAAAGGCAGAATGAGTAGGATTTTCCAAGACTCATAAAAAAACAAGAGGCACTTGGAGAGCGCAGACCTTCGCCAAGGCCAAATGCTCTATCTCACAATATTAAAGGAACAATATATGGCACTCAGAACATTAATAACATAAAGAAATCATGTTCATGTCCCCATTGGCTCGCTAATTGCCACCACTGTGCTTTGCACTGTGCACTATCTGGTCCGGGTGTCCGTGCCTGCACTGTTACTGTTGTTAGCACAGCATTGCTAGCCGTCACGTTTTGTGTTCAGCCACCCACATCTTTGTCCTGGGTGAGGCTCAGACTATGAATGTTATATATTGGAAAATTAAAAATGATTTATGTATCCGTCCCATGATTCCGATCTGCTTCAAAATTTAATGGGTTCGTCCTTGGCCCATGCTTCACTCTTCCACTGAGGTTCATTACAATCGGGCTAGTAGTTTTTCCATAATCCTGCTGACAATAGAAAAACAAAAACAAAACAAATCGAAAACATAACCTTCTTGGTTGAGGTAATAATCCCTCTCAATCATTACTTATGACTGACTAGAAGTGTGCGGCGTTGTCTGAACTACAGAGGCCCTCTTAACTAGCTTGTGGAATAACCGCAGGTACCATCCCTGGGAAATTAACGTGACTCCTGTCTGACTGGTGACCATGGCCACTTCCTGTGTCTGTCCTTTCAAATTAAATTCCCACATGGTCCAGTCATAGGTTTGGGTTTATTTTGACAAGGAACAGCTCCTACTACAGTTTCGTTTTTTGCTTTAGTTTTTTCTTTCTGTGACTAAGCAATCAATGAAATCTTGCCGACTAATGACCTCTCTGGTTGATTAACATTTGGTTGACAATTAGGGGGCAGCTTTAGTTTGTATTTTCTTATCTTGCCGTGTTTGGGAAGTTTCTAGGCGTCAACGTTTTGGCAGTGGTGTGTAGTTCCCAGCCAGGGTGTGAGGGCAGGACTCTATCACAATGTAGTCACCAGGTGCCACATCATAAGCACATATCCAAGAGGAGGGGCCAGCTTTAAATGTTGCGTTAACCAACTGCAACAGACAAATTCTACTCATTTTTCCTTTAAGACATACACTTGCATTTTTTATTTCATGTTACAGAGAAACATTTTAGAAATGTGTCCTTTTGTAAGTTATTTATAAAACAAGCAAAGAGAAAAAAAAGTTAGACAGAAGACAAGGCCAACGGACATGGTTACAGAGGGACCGTTGTGACTCCAGCCCGAGGGGACTGACTGCAAGTGGTCAACCCTGAACTGATGATGGATGATGCTCTCGAAAAGTTTAGAAACAACCCGGAGTCACACATCACCATTGTACTATAGCTCGAATATGTGAGTCAAATATTGGTCTATGAAGGAAAAATGTTATAATATAATATTGCTGAGGGCAAGGAGGAATCACTCAATGTCTGAATGTGCAACGACACTGTGCACTGACAGTTACCTGACCAACATCATAGCAAGGATAGGACACAACAGCTGTAAAAGCACAAGCACAAGTCTGCATGAGAACATTCAACTGGCTCACCTTGCTTACGAACATCCTCCACAGCAGCAATGAGCTCCTCCTTGAGGTCCTGGCTGTCTTTGGCAATCTGCTCACCCTTCTCCAGAAAGTTCTGGGTAGCTTGCTCAACAGACACTGCCAAGACATGGGCCTTCTTGGAGCGCCCCTTCTTCTTACTGGATGGCCCTTTGTTGCTGGTGTTCACCAAGGTAGTCACCTGGGAAAGACAGGAGGTCATTACTGTTAGTAGAGTAACATGAACAGTATGTAAACCATATCGACAACAGTAGCAAATTGCAGCTTTTGTGCATTTCTAATGGCGTCACTGAGATCCTGACTTTGGAGGTTACGCCACATTGCAATTGTGAAGATCAACTACTAATACTAGAAGCAAAAAAATGGAATAAGGGAATAAATCAGCAGCATTTAAATATTTTGGATTTAGGAAAAAATAATGGTCAACAGACAGAGCACATGGCATATGTAAACAATGCTGTTATGAGATAAAACACAACGCAACTTTACCTCCTTGGACAGGCATCTCATCCTGCTAACTTTCCACAAGAGCAACAACAGCAACTCAACCTTACTGTTCTGTCAGGTGATGCAGTGACTTAAACCACTGGTAAGAAAAATAATAAGGTTACATGTCAGCTGTTGAGCTATAAGTAGAGGGAAAAGTCTGCTAGCTGCTAGGCTAATTTGTGCATGTAAAACATGCTTAAAAATGGGTCACTAGCAGAAAAAGAGTTGTTTTGTTTTGTTTTGAAAAAGATGATGGTTTTGGGTAAAATGAAAAGATTTCTTCCACAAAGGATTTCCCGACAGAAAGCCCTGAAGGTTATCCCATGTGCTGTGTAATGTGTTATGGGAGTCAGTTTAGAGATGAATTCACTGCACTTAAGCCATTACAGTTACTTACATTATTTATGCTGTTTTTATTTTTAATGGCCAAAAGCAAATAGGAAAGGGGTGGCAGCTTCTTCTGTAACAGATTGTGTTAAACGGGCAGATAATATCATTTGCTATCGACCTATTGCAAGCCCCTAAATTCCATAGAATCGAAATCGTATCGTGGCAGACTTTGTAATATTGGCAAATATTGTATCAAAGAATTAATATAATATAGTATCATGATGAAGCTGGTGACTTACACCCCTAATAATGGTAGGAGTATATTTTGTCCTGGTTGTGTGACTATATAATGATACAACTTTGGAAAAATGCTTCAAACTACAATGACAAATAGTCATGTCTAAATCCATAATATGGGCTTCCACAACTATAATGAGGCAATCCATTACAAATGCTATTACAGCTACAGAAACATGTTCAGTTTTACATAGCATCAATCAGGTACATCGCCTCATCTTAGACAGGGCTCACTAAGACAAAATACTTATCCCTCTGCCTAAGTAGGAGTGCTGTACAGTACAGCCGGTCCATCAAGCCATCCTTCTCAGCGTAAGAAAAATGTAACCGAAATGAGCCTCGGGCAACAATTCCTTTGATCTCAGCTCTTTTGGATAGGCTACACTGCACAGAATCAATAAGATGATGTGTTACTGAATCCTACAAAATGAGCCCTTGATCTAATTGTATTGGTACAGTCAGCCTTTTGGAGGAGTATGTTTTGTAGGAGAAATGTAATAAGATACTTTCCATTAAGACAGCTTCCAGTACAGTCAAGAAGCTTTTCACTGTCGGACTGTACAACTATTGATTTCTTAACACGGCAAACATTCAGTCAAGGAGGTGACATACAGTACAGGGACATACAAACACAATGTGTTACTTCATGATATTGATATATCACAAGAAAAAACATTTCATACAGGCACTCTTCCTGCTGAAAGAAGTCACAGAATTACATGGAAGAGACATCTTCACTGAAACCAAAAGCTTTTACCTCATCAGCAATCACAAAGTACTCTCAAGAACATGCAAGCCTTGGGGTTGTGAAATATCTGTTCAGCACTTGAAGATAATCAGGACACGCACTGATAAAGTGTTTAGTTTTGGCTTCTTCAACAAAAATAATGTGAGAAGAAGAAGCTTTCAAACTACCCATATCAGTTATACTGAGCTATAATGAAAGTGTCATTATCATCAAACCAAAAGTGATCACCTCATCTGAAAAGGTACTTTGAAAGTAATTAACAGGAAGCTATGAAACAAGCAATACACTAAACTCACTCAGCCTACAGGACAGGCGACGGAAGAGCAGCAATCGTTGCTGCCTGTCAATAATTCATTAAAGGGTGGAATTATTTCCACCGCCTGTATGCTGGTGGTGACACCTTTGCTGAACACAACGGCACATATCTGTCTGGAGCCAGTGAGGAAGCACATGGACAGAACTGCTCATTACACACTCCAGTCAGATTTTGCTGTAGGAGTATCAGTCTGACAGCAGCCGAACCTTCACAATGGGGTGATATGATTAGTTTGTGGAATATATCAGAGGCTTTCACTCTGAAAAAGCTGCTAAGAGCAAAGTTATGTCCTGTCTAGGCTACATTACTTAAGGGCTTCGAGACTGGAATAAAAACTTTAATGATGTATGCCCCCGCTTAGGATGGATTCAGAAATAGTAAGGCTGATATAAGTCCAAGTTAACCTTTCCAGTCATTTTAAAGCATTTTTTTTTTTGCCTAAAAAGCAATTCATAATTTAATGACATTATTATTTCAAGAATCTGTATTCAAAGCCGCCCCAACGACTAACTTCGATACATCTGTTTACCATCAGCTCATCCGCTCAACATCACCTCACACGGCTGAACGACTGCTCATTATGAAGTGCAGCGGTGTGTTTATTTCAATCTAACTTTGTGGAATCAATAACTCATCATTATATTTACACATGAAAGCACACACGAAATCTGCACACTCACACACACACACACTCCCTCCACCTCACATGCAGACACACAAGCACTCAGACGCTGGCTGCCCACATGAAAGCCTAGATGCACTGAGACAAACAGACTCCCTATTCTTTCAAGTTCCACCTCATGGACCGCACTGAGAATTTCTCTGATTGTTGTTCGGCAGGTAAATCAACAGCACTCTATTGTGTCCGGCTAGATGCAACACTGTAGCAGCCAGTGATGCAGAAATATGATTTGCGTCTTTGTAGGCTCTGCATTATTGCATTACAATAGCCAGTTCCATACGTCTGATTAACATATCATTATGCTAAGTCCCAGAACAGTCTTTTGTAGCTTGTGGCAGAGTCTTGGATTTGTGATAAACCCAGTGATGAGGAAAGGAAATATTAATTTCTGATTGGCTGTCAGGTGTCTTTTGAAATCATATATCAGGACATCACAGATAAAGGCAGCTGGTCAACAGTTTAACGGATACTTTGCTGACATTCAACCAGCTCTGTATCGTAACAAAGTGGGTAGTACGTGTTAATGAACTATTGTAAACTTCCCTCCATCTTACCAGCGCCGAGATCTCTCTGCTCCTCTTCCAGCACAAGGCGGATTTTCACTGGCTCCTGGGCTGCCGCTTGAACTACAGTACAAATTTACTTCCACATTGTCCTATGCCCACCACCACAGATACAAAGAGTATAGCAGTGGATCAAAGGAGATAGCTGTCCCTCTGTCTTGCTCTGACCTGACCAAACTCGGATCAAAATGAAAAACTCTGCACTGCTGATCAAAAATAAACCAAGATTCTGTCACTGTATTGCCCATTTCTTGCCTAAAATGCCTTCACAAACATATTTTCATGCACTGTTTGGCTGCAATACAAGAATTTATGAAGAGGAAGCAGCACCATACTGTTTGCTGTATTGCAAAACTGGAGACCGGAAATATTGAGATAAGTATTAAATGCTGTCAGAAACATATTTTAGCTTACTCTTTAACTGTAATTCGACATTGTTTGTTACCAGCCGGTGGCCATATTGATTCCTGTTTCAAAATAGACAAGCTCACCCTACCCAGGAGCGTTTACTGGTCCCGTATGGTGCGGTGCACTCTAGTAGATGTGGATTTTCTACGTCTTGAGCAAAAGCAAATGCCACAGCCCTTGACTACGAGTGTCAAAAGCATCTTTCTATTGCACAGACAATCCAGTTTTATGAAAAGAACATCCTTCTGCAGTGAAATACTTTTTAAAGCCACTTACCTAAGTCAGTGGGCAAGTTTTAGTATGGTTTTATGATATGTTAATGATTACCTGACCTTTCGGTAAGCCCCGCCCCTTTGCAATGGTCCAACAAGCTGTTGAAGTAAGCATGGAGCCCACACTGTGACTAACTGCACTCCCTGAAAAAATATTACCATATTTTGGGATATATCCAGGATGTCAAACTGACTCAGCAGCAACAACCAGTTAAAAAGACAAAGATAGTTAGAAGCTAAAGCCGAACTATAGGCTACAGATCACAGTGTAAAAGTGAACCACCACATCACTGCTGATCACCACACAAGACAATGAATATAAAGGGAAACTTTGCTGATATTGAACCAGCTGTGTGGCATCACAGTGTGTGCAGATGAACAGTGTTTGGCTTTGCCCTGTGCCGCTTTTTCCAACCTCTCCGGGTAACAGGTATCATTAATACACAACATGCCGCATTAGAGTCAATGGAGCACAGCTGTGTTGTTGTCCAAATGCTAAAAAAAAAAAAAAAACAGCCTTTCTTATGTTTTCATGTTAGGCAAACTAACACACAACAAAGTGCCCTTAAATACAAAGCAACAGAGAGGCTACATTAATGGTCTTCTCCAGTTTAACATGGTGCATTATTTTCATTAATCAGAACACTTGCTTTACTCTTGCTATAAAGCCATAACACTGTTTTCCACAAGCACTGGGTAGCCAGTCAAAGAGAAGAAAGGCACAGAAAATTAAAAACAGTTTTACACAACGCTGCCTCACAAGGAGTAGATTACACAGCATGTCTGCAGAAGAGCTTAAATGCACCGCGGATCTTAAATGCGTTTAAATGATCTGCGTGTGTTTGGGTGTTTGATATGTTTTCATCAATGATCACGTTGTGCTTCATAAAGTCCCATTAAGGTTCACTGTTTAAAAGAGGAGACTGGAGAGACCGTGGAAGGCATCCGACTTCATAGCGGTGTTAATGAAAACATAATTTAATTTGTTTGGCACTGTGCATGGTGGCAGTAACATCATGTGGAAACAGTGTTTGCAGTGCACCTGGTCCTTTAAAATGGCATTATATCCTTTAGCCGTTTTTTCAATCAAGCAGAGCAATAATTGGGTCTAATGACATCCATTAGTTGGCTGCCCATACCGTTACACTGTAGATCCACTGCCAACAGCTGGCAACAGACACTGTGGATTAGAGGCGGCACAGTAAATATGTCTGTAGGAATAGGGATGAGAGATAAGTCATTCGACCACGTTACTGTTTTCAGTTGCTTGACGTTATGGGCTCTGTGTCCATCAGCTCACTAGATGTGTAACCTGATTACCGAACATGTGACTGTTCTTGAATTATAAGATTAGATAGTGGATGATTTTTAAAATAAAAAGGGATCAATTGTATGTCCTTTGAGAGAGTTCAGGGGTTAATTCAATTCTCTACAGCCCCAGAGTTTATCTGGCTGTACCTTTGTGGCAGATAGAGTAATTACATTAAACAATGTCAAAGAGAGGAATTGTGGGCAAACACTGCAAACTGCAGGGTAACGTCTGATGCAGCCTCCATCGTCTTCAGATATGTTAGCTTAGAGATTAGTGGTCAAGTGTAAAGATTTCTCTTTCATCTTGTTTGAGCCTCAAAGTTAATGAGACCTTTAATTTTCTATATCCACACTATGCCTCTTCCATGGAACAGAAGATGAGAATATACTGAGTTATGCGCTTGCATGATTCATCTGTACTTCAAATGCTCATTCATTTATTAACACGGGGCTGGGCTGTGGAATACACAGAGATAAGGCTACTGCGTGTGCCATGTAGCTTTCCACGGGGACTGACTCCGTCAAGTCAAAGCTTGTTGACGTTTTGTTCTGCAACAGTGACTTAAAAAAGGCTTGATGTATATTTAATTATGCCCACAATAACATCACAGCGTGGCACTCAGGCTGATTCAATTTATCTACCTTCATACAGATTTAACTGTGCTATTTTTATGAACGTATCTTGCTGTGTCTGCACACAGATGCCTGCTTGCATATCCTCAGAATGAGCTTAAAGGACCCACAGCGGATGGAGAATATAGCATGAACGCTTCATGATAAATAAACTTTGAAAGCAGTTTCAAACTGATAGAAGCCTTTGACACAGCACATATTTTGGTTTGTCATGGCAGAGAAAGTACAGGTGTTGCTAATAACATTAAGTATGGCTATGTCCTGAGTGTGACAGTGAGCCAGCATGCACAATGCCAGGACCCTGAGGCTGAAGCTATCATTTAATTTTAGCACTTATACCTGTGCTTGTCCCGCTGTGACACAGTGCTGGAGTTAGAGTTCCCATGGTGCAAAGCTGTGCTTCCAATTCTCTCAGCCTCGCCTCCAACACGACAAATGAACTACATTAAACACATGTAGCAGTACCATTAACGGTGGCAGAGGAACAGATGGACATTTAATACACTGAGCACCAGAGAGAAGAAGACGAAGAGCGAGAGACAGAAGCCATTGCTAACTGCTAAGCTAAGTGCTGAGCTAGGGTTGCTAGCAGAACTGAATAGCATGTGAACAACAGAAGCCCAGTTAGAGTAACACATTCTCACTCTCAACTCACCAAATAATGACGCTTGGTCAATGTCAGGTCAAAATATGACATACTACGTACCCTTCCCGTGTCAGTTTTCAGCACTTGGGGACGGCATGTCAATAACGATTATTACATTTATTTTTCTGTAGCAGCATGAGACATACTCACATACACTCATTGGGATGTGGTGGAACAGGAGATTCACATCATGGATGTGCAGCCGACAAATCTGCAGCAACTGTGTGATGCTATCATGTCAATATGGACCAACATCTCTGAGGAATGTTTCCAGCATCTTGTTGAGTCTATGCCATGATGAATTAAAGCAGCTCTGAAGGCAAAAGGAGTCCAACCCGGTACTAGCAAGGTGTACCTAATAAAGTGACAAACATCACTAGCATAGTATGCTACAGGTACTAGCACAGTTTGCTGTCATTAAAGAAACTTAATTGACTTTTGGAAACACACAGGGCTCCTGGCTGAAAGTCCTGAGTTTGTTTGACCCATCCACCTCCCCTCCCAGCTGCCCTATGCAGACTTCCCTCTTTTTACGTCAGTAGTTACCCCAAAAGTCAACAAATGTCACCGCCGAGGGCGTCTTATACCACTGCTCGAGGGTACCTTTGTTTGTTGGTGTCTGAGCCATTGACCAAGCACGAGTATTTGATGAGTTGGGAGTGAGACCAGATCGCTAGGACAGAAACAGCTATAAGTGCTTTTGTGTAGCAGAACACACATTAGCACATCATAACTATATGGTTTCAGCTGTTAACCACTGTTCCTCTTTGTCACTGCATTTTGTGTGAATTTGTGCAGTCATGATTTTTGAGGCTGGTCCCTTTGACATATTGAAGAATAATAGCAATGCTCCTAAAATGTGGGCTCTGATGGTTTAGCTTTTTTTTAGCTGAAAGGTGCTGTCAGCCAACAGTGAACATCACACCACACACCTCTGTAGCAGTGTTACCTTTGTATCTTCCAATTTAACTATATTTTTCTTGAGCCTTTACATGATCTTGTCATCCCTGGCATACTGTATGGTAATACTTCAGCTTAAATTACTTTTTGAAGTCAGATGAGTTGAAAGGAAATACAAGCGAGCTGAGTGAACAGGCTGCTGTGTACTTCCTGAAGCATAGAGAACTAATTTTGAAGGACCTACGCAAAAGGGCGAAGGAGTTTACACTGATTAGATGAAGCGTGGAAATCAGATTTAACAAACATCCCTGGGAGGGACAAACATTGCGAGGAGGAGAGACAGTGCTTTTGTTTCAGGCTGAGTGACGTTACATTTCGAGGTCCTTAGACGCGACAGCTTTTTACTGTGGTTGCTGAGGCATCCAAGTTTAATCACTGTCACTTGCACAGAGACACAGCATATGACAAATAGCCTGGCTGTTTAACTTTTGGAGCATGCTCAGCACCGACAGCCATCAAGTTTGTTCTCAGCCTATCAGGAAAACAGGGAAAGAATGCTGCAACATGATGTAAGCCTGCAACAATATAAGTAATGAGTATGTTTTTTAAGATTGTAGTAATACCTCCAACACACAGACACACACACTCACAAACTCAGAAACACAATCATGTGTCAGGTATATAAATTGTAACGTCTTACTACATGCAGTGTTTCCCCAAATATTTTTTTCCAGCAGTGATGCTGAAGTGCGTACGTTTTATTTTATGCTGCCAGAGGGTATAAAGCACAGCAGCAGACACAAGAAGGGCTTTAATCACACATCTGTACACAGCTGTACATTTCGAATTTGGGTAATACAATGCTTCCCATATCTTATATGCTGTTAGAATGGGTGGGGGTAGATGTAATATTTGAAGTCTAGTATCTCAACCAATATTGCCGCTATTGAATATGCCGATATGTAACTCATTTGACAGATAACCGATACAAATTTGCATATCCACTTTGTTTCCCTACCTAATTTTAGTGATCATCAAGTCTCTTCTGTAGTGGCATTAACATCATATTATGCATGCAAACTCTTATCATGATGCAGATGGAGCAGATGGAGCCATGAAATACAATACTTTTCAATGTGTGTAATATTCATTCATTGTGCAAGAAAAGAGAAAGCCTGTTGACCGATTTTGATGGTTCATTTTGAAGCCAATATTGGGCAAACTAATGACTTACCGATACAATCAGCATAATTGGCCTTTTTCGATATTTCATTTTAAAGCCATTATATACCAATGAAGTGCTGATATTAGCCAGTCCCTCCAGAAAAACACGATTATGCGATCGCATATTTTTATTTTTTTTTAATTTATTTTTTAATTTTATATACTTATTAATCCCCGAGGGAAAATTCAATTTTTCACTCTGTCAATTACACACAGGTCCAAACACACTCATGCACAAACTGGACCTATACATGCACTAAGTGGAGAGATGTCAGAGTGGGCCGCCCATGACGGGCGCTTTGAGCGGTTGGGGGGTTTGGTGCCTTGCTCAGGGGCATCTCGGCAGTGTCCAGGAGGTGAACTGGCACCTCTCCAGCTACCAGTCCACGCTCCATATTTTGGTCTGGACAGGGACTTGAACAGGCGACCCCTCCAGTTCCCAACCCAAGTCCCTATGGACTGAGCTACTGCCGCATAATCAATGCATATTCAGCCAAAGTCCGCATAATTATGCGGGGGCCACATTTTTTCAAAGACGCCGAACTTTCGCCGCATGAATCGCCAATTTTCGCAGAATATGCAGAGCTTACATGATTTCATAATCCCTGCATTTTCGTTGCAAAAAAGTCACATATATCCTAGCAGAAAGTTGAAAAATGCTGCATTTACTTCACACAAGAGCAGCCATTTTTCTGCCTGTTGCCTTGGGAACGTTATGAAGTGACGTAAATACGCGACGTAAACGTCATCAAAAAGCTGCGAACCACGCGGGGGAGGAGATGGACTTTGAGGGAGAAGGGATGGAGGATGAGGATGGCGAATAATTGGCCAGTGTTAGAGGCTGCGCAGTTATAGTTTTCACAGTGGACATTTGTAGTTTCATTCAGGAGTTGATGCAACTTTACAGTTGTAAGATTGCACTTTTTGTTACCAGTGGGTTAAATCATACTACTTTCAAAAACCTTACAGTTGTAAGTATATTAGTAGTAGCCTATGTAAATTTACATTACAGTAAGAGATTGCACTTTGTGCATTGAAAGCACTTATTTTAACATAAGATGTCTGTTTTGTACAACTACTTCTGTAAAACAGGAAGCACACTTTTTTAAAAATATTTTATCTATTCATTTTTACAGAAGTTGTAGCATATTCTTTTTGTAAAGCTACAGAACTTGTTTGACTCAGCAAAGTTTTGTAAGTTTGAGCCATGTGTTAAAACAAGATGAGAACTTAAATATTCCCTACACTTTCTGTGATGTAGTATGCTTGCTTATCATAGGAAGTAATTAGAAATGACTCTTCACATTAAGGTAGTAGCCTAGTGAGAACAGGGTGTTGTTCCCGAAATTTTTGCAAGTGTAAGAAAATGTGCCGCATAATCAAGGATTTTTGCCCGCAACAATCACAAAAAAACTCCACATTTTTCTGGAAGGACTGATTATCGTGATTATCGTGCATCCCTACTGATGACTATTAACACGTAGATCACAGATACAAGTTACCTACTTAAAAATTGTATCCAACTAATTTAAGAGGTTTTTAAGTAATGACACAAAGCCAAAAATTGTTACAACTTCCCCAGGTGTCATTGTAGTGTATCCTCTATCCCCTATCCTCTACAGAAGTGTTCAGTGTGGGGTGTGTGTGTGTGTGTGTGTGTGTGTGTGTGTGTGTGTGTGTTTGTGTGGTGGGCAGGGAGAAAGAAACAGTGTGTCCGCACTCCAGATGGGGAGAGAGCACCGCAAGACTGGTGTAGCTCTTTCAGTGGCATTTAGAGAAATTGTCTTGTGTGGTTGGCGTCATCTGATTGGTCTTGTGATGGTCACAGCCACACATGTTAATGTTTTCCCAATTCACACTCTTTAAAGTCATTAGTTTGCTATCTTCACAGGTTAATTTCATTAATGGTCAACCATACCTGTACAATTTACACCACACAGTTGGTTTTGGCTGTCAGCCTTACATTGTCTTATTTTAGTGTACACATTCTGGAACTGTAGGGTCAAACAGGCAAATAGCTTTATATAAATCATCGGTTTCTTTATCTTTGAGTTACTGTGCTTGTTTGGGGAGGTCCCTTCCTGGTGGAGCAAGGGCGTGGCCCAGGGCCGAGGACTCTTAACTTTTGGAGCCAACTCATTGGACCAAACCATGTATTGCCATGTCATGGGGGGATTTGTGTTTAGATAGTTTTGATTTGTAGCTATTTAGTTGTAGTTGCCCCATGTGTATTATTTTGTTTGGTCAAGCCACTATATATGCTCCCTCATGTGTCGTTTTGACGAGTCAGTTTGTTCAATTGACACCTTGTTTAGTGATTATATTGAGTAGTTATGTTATGTCGACCTTCAGTTCTTGGTTTGTAATTTTTTATGCATTTTTGGGGTAAATAAACCCCACAATTTTGTCAACACCTCCTGTGTCCTTATTGTCTCAATGCTTGGTCCTTAACAGGCCTTTAAACTACTCAGAACAAATATCTGCTGTTTACAATCAGTGGCCAGTTGTTAGGAGTGCCCTTATCTGCGGGTGTTTAATTTATAATCCTTGCTCATCCACACCTCTGGCTGCTCAAAGTAAAGATAGTGATTTAATTGATTACGGGGAGACTTTTGTAGGCCGGCAGCAGCACCAATCGTTTATTGCATATCAGGGAAACTACTACTACATGTAAGTTTCATTTTTCAGTCTTTTTTAAATTGTTTTATATAGAAAAATGCTGTTTCCTGATTGATTTGAAAAAGAGAATTTGAATAGATAAATAAATAAATAAAATGGGCTTAGTAACACAAGGGCCTGGGTGGGATTTAAAGAAAACCAATTTTAGGACATCTCTATTGGAGTAGACTTACTATTGCACTTTTTAAAACAGGTTGCAAGATTTAATCAAGATTATGTGACATAGTTACCTAAATCATCAGCGTGACCCTTAACATATGTCCATTACTCATTCCCGCCTGCACATGTGGCTAATAAAGGGGAGGGCAGTATAGGATCCAACCTGTTCTCTTATATAGCCACAGGGCCTAATGTAGCACTGTGCAGCCACATGATGAATGGTGTCATAAAGCTATGTTGTGCATGTCATGACTTTAACATATAGAAAAAGTCTGAATCCTTCAATACCTATTGCAAGAAAAAAAAAAAAAAAAAAAAGAACAACGCACATGGACTAATCAAATGGATCCCTTGGGGAAAGAGGTGAAAACAAAAGTAGTTTGCGAAAAGAAATGAAGTGGGCCATAGTAATGTTTGCCTAGTGCATCCAAATGTGGCCTAATACGAAACAAAATAAATTCTGTGTCTAGGAAAGGCCGCCTTGCCCTTTTCTGCCAGCTGGTAATTGGCCCTGGGCAAGCCCATTTATCGTGTGTATTAGCAGCACTGCTCTGGTTTTATGCAAGACCACACCGGGGTTATTTCCATACAGCCACGAGTTATGTCATCTCCAAGGCTTAGCACGACCGCTCACACACCCCAAGCTTTAATATGTAGTCTACGGTCATATATAGTAAAACCCATATAGAGCTATATTACACATCTGAGGCTGAGCACTAATGTGAGCTCTTTGATATTAGGTGGAGTATTAAATTCTTTGAGTTCCATTATCACCACCTGCCGATGTTTAAAGGCAAAAAGCAAAGGACAGCAGCTTTAAACGAGTGGCACACCTTTTATGAGAGTGTTCACCAGCGCTATCTGGTCACATGTGAAATGGTATGTGTTAATGTAACTCAAGGCAGTGACTCGTGGGAAATGAGCAGACTGACTTGTTTCTATTACTTAAGCCAATTATACAATTGGCTTTCACTGAGCACATAAAAACATCAGCCAGCAGGCAGACTGAAACATAGCAGTGTGATCAGCAGATTTATAATGACACGACTGCACATACATGATAGGATGGAAAAAGGCAGTTGAAGCAGAGGGATCAGGAAATGTCTTCCCATATGATGCAACACCATAAAATATTTAATTCTTAGCCAACTAAAGTGGGAGTCTCTCACCTGGATGTGTGCTGACTGATGAGGGGAGAATTAAAATGTCTCTGTGAACACTTGAGGGTGAAAAGAGACACACTGAACAGTTTGGCTCATTAAGTTATTATGTGCTGAACCACATGGGGTCCTACACAGCATTATCAGTAAATGAGCCTCCCTAACATGCTATATTACATGCCGTGGCTCTCCTAGGGGGGCCGATGTAAACACAATGAGTATGCATAAAAAAAACACGCTTATGTTATCGCCATTTCCAACATAGTAATTGGTACTTAAAAATAAATTGCACACTTATTGCATTCCATGCGTACACAAGGTTTTCTAGAGCAAGAGTTCAATGTGAAAGTACAAGGCAAACACAATAGGGCTGGGCAAAAATTCACATTGTGGTATGTTAAGGCTGAATGGTGATGCACGACATATTTTCTACAGAATGGGCTACATGTTCAGCTGTTATTTTTGTTGTATGTGTTTTTCCATCAAACAGCAGCAGGTAAAAGAAGTAAAAGCAGGTAAAAGAAGATCCACAGTCTTGTCCTCCCGCATCATCCTCAACACCGGCTCCCCCCAAGGATGTGCCCTGAGAACCCTGCTGTATGTGCTATTCACATGACTGCTCAGCCACACACCCAGGCAACTATATTGTGAAATTTGCAGACCACACAGCAGCAGTGGGGCTGATATCCCACAATGACGAGTCGTCACACCGGCAGGAGGTGGAAGATCTGGTGGACTGGTGTGGAAAGAATAACCTCTGCCTCAATGTGGGGAAGACAAAGGAGCTGGTCGTGGATTTTAGGAGGGGAAGCCACACCCACTCCCCACTGCAGTGGAAATGGTTCACAGCTTCACATACTTTGGAGTCCACTTTTCCAGGGACTTGAAGTGGACCATAAACACCTCCAACATCTTAAAGAAGGCCAACTAACGCCTTTATTTTCTCAGGACACTGAGGCAGGCTGGCCTCAATTCCTCAATGCTAGCAGCTTTCTACAGGTGTAGAGTACACTCACCTTCTCCATCACCACCTGGTACGGGAACTGCTCTGCTGCTGACTGGAGGGGATGGTGAAAACTGCCCAGAAAATGACCCGCAGCAGCCTTCCTTCCATTGAGGATATTTACACCAGCAGGCTCAGGAGCAGTGCGGCCCGCATCATGGGGGACTCTACCCACCCGGCCCATGGACTGACATGCCTTCACTCGGCACAGCAAAAAGTGGAAAAGGCCCATAGTGTTGTGCGAGTGCTACTGCAGTCATTTCATCCATCTCACAGACTGATTTAACATAGCACGTGCAACATATACCCCAATGTCTCACAGAGGAGCAGCTCTGTGTCTCTGAGTGTTGCTGGAGAACTTGTGAGTGAGTGGGTGAGTGGGTGAGTGAGTGGGGCGGAGCTGTGCGGAAAGTGTGAGTAAGTAGAGATGAACACTGGTATGCGTTACATAACGCAACTTGAACCTATATTGACCTAAACGGTATTGCCTATATCTCTATCTTGCTTGAAAATATATTGATATATTGTACATAGTCGTAATATCGCCCAGCCCTAAAACACAGTACAAGATAAGCGACCAAATCAAAGTCAAACGATGATGATACTTTTGGCGCCTGTATTAAATTATCATAGCAATGCACTTTAAAACTTCAACAGTTACAACACTTCTCTGATATTGATGCTACAATCAAAATACTTGTTGATTACCTCTTTGATGATGATGAATGAGATGCAGTTTGTGTGATCAATTAATTTCCAACGCTTCTTATGCCACAATAGTGCACTCGTGTGTAATGGCCGTGGGTAAGGACGGCCACTCCGGCGCCGTTGGAGGGCTTTTCACTGAGACACTGTTGGAGCAGACGCAGGCATTCATATGCAAACAGTTGATTAAGGATGTTTCTGCGTTCATCTGTGATGAACTGTGGAAGTGGAAGTCAGCCTCATGCATGTGCACACAATCATACGATGAGTGAGATGTACAAAACCGAATGATGAGCATGCACAGCTTTTCAAACCTGATGAAAAGAGTGTGCACGCATATTTCTGCATTCGGGCAAATCGACACAGTCATATGCATCTGCACACGCTGGGTTACAGTCGCACTGCTGCTCTTGATGTGGAATAATGTTGAAAGATGACAGTATGGGCAGCGCTGCAACTAACCTGAATACTGGCAATATTCAATAACATTCAAGTTATATACAGTAAATTGTACTCAGGGCTTGAGCGCAGGGATTCACAGAGATTAAGATTAACAATCCCAAAAATGGTTTTAATCATTACAAACAAAAAATCTATAACAACTGGCAGCTTATCAGATTCAGAGTCATGCTTCCAACTATAAATAAATATGTCTGGGCTCATACTGACATGGCAAATATTGGACGCAACACATGTGGACAGCTGATTACTGTGAATGTGGATCACAGGGGGGATTGCTGGGTCAGTTCTCTCCCCTAGGAACATTTCCAAATGTTCCCAAAGTTTCATTGTGCAAGAAAGGAGATACACACACACACACACACACACACACACACACACACACACACACACACACACACACACACTGCAATGACCACAGAGACACATCAAGATACGGTCACTGGGCAAGAAAGACGCAGGACCACAGATGCGCAATGAGAACAAATCCACGAAAAACTGCTGAGCCATACCCAAGCAGACACAAGAGCACATTTGCACAGGATTCTCAAGGCGATTTGGGTGGGAGGAGGTAGATAATCTAGCACAGGAAGAGGCAGAAATCACATCTACATAGTTTGGCTTGTATTTCCATTAGCAACAATTTGTTGTTGAGCTCATTAGAGAAATTACAGCTAGCTTGTGCCCTGATTATACCGTCTGTCATCAGACATTTGACTTGTTCTGAACTAACACTCCCTGCTACTGTAAATTCTTCAAACACACACACAGCGGAGGAAAAAGCTTAGCGGGATTCATCTGGTCTGTGGCACCATGTTTTTAGCAGCTTCCCATCCTCAACCCAACCATGTCCAACTCCATTTATTTCTCACACCTTCGTCATCAGCAGCCCTGCCTCTGCCAGAATTCATTGATTTAACCGCAGCTTTTAAATCCTGCTCAAGTATGCAGGATGTTGCGCCGCAACTCAGATATGGAAGCTCACTGCTGATTGGATGACAAATATTTGCACATCATTGAGCACTGGAATGTTGTGCTGGAATGATAATGAACAAAACTAATCTCAAACAAAAACACACATTAAGTTGTTACCGCAGCCTTTGCATGCAGATTTCAGTGTATTTATCTAAAATGGACATGTGCTGGAAATCCAGTGTAGAGTTGGACCACTCTAAGGGACTGTTCTTTATTTATGAGGGGTGGGGGGCGGGGCCAGTGATGCAAAAGAGGAAGGCATGTCAAATAATTTTTGGGCTGTTCAGCCATCAAGAACTCACTTATATTATTATTATTAGAAAAAAGTGGTAGTCGTCACCGGATTTCAATGGGCGACTGAATGGAGATTAATTTTTTTTAAGCACTAGGGAGGGACTTGTGTTTTTTATTTTTGGCTTATGGGAGAAACAAAAAATTTTAAACAGTTGTATTTTGTATTCATTTTAAGTACAATCTGAACACTAAATCCAGCTGGCAGGTTTGAAAGGCATGTTTTCTTTAACAAAATCACGCTTTTTATCAAAACCAGAAACTGTAAAATCAGAAATTGTCAGATTGTAACATTTCTGACAGTGCTGAACGCATCATGGGTGCTGAACACATCATGGGTGATGAAAACGTCTGCCAGGAAACATGACCAAAGCTAAGCTTAAAATACTGATTTTTTTTTTTTTTTTTTTTTTTTTTTAAATCAAAATCACTTTATTCTGCATGATTTATTTAAAATATTACCATAAATAAACCCTTTGCACCAACCAGATCCTGTCAAAAACATTTAAGCTAACGCTTCTGCATGCATGACAGTGAAAAACCAAGACTTTTTTCAACTCCAGGATTTCATCTTCTGTGTCAGCTGTGCCATGTTACGGCTCTTACTCTGGCTGCTGCTGCCACTGTTGTGTACAGTTTATTTGGGAAAACAGCCATTATGCACATGTTGATAATGCCGGCTGTGTGCACGCTGTGATGCATGCGTGTGTGTGCATGTGTAGGCTTATTAAATTTTGTTAGTTATGCGTGGTAGGACGGGTGGCTGTCATGCACTCATATTCTGCTGAAGCACACATATTGTGTGATGCGACTTGTAAGGAGGATTTGCATCTTGCTTAATAAATGCTGTTTGTTTTGGTAATAAATGGGATAAAAATTGTAATAATATTAACTGTTAATATTGGGCCAGAGGTAGAGTGGGTCGTCCACTAATCGGATGATCGGCAGCTTGATCCCTGGCTCCTCCAGTCTGCATGTCGAGGCATCCTTGGGCAAGATACTGAACCCAAATTGCTCCCAGTGGCTGTTCTATGGGTGTGTGAGAGCATGTGAACAGTTACTGAGTAGCAAGTGGCACCACGGTAGCCTCGGCCATCAGTGTGTGAATGTGTGGGTGTGAATGGGTGAATGTGACAGGTAGTGTAAAAGCACTTTAAGTGATCGGAAGACTATGAAGGTGCTATGTAAGTACAGTCCATTTACCATATACCATTTAACTCTCACTCCCATGTTGTTTACTGGTTGCATTAGCTCCAGTACCTACATTTGGTGTGAATATGTATTTGTAGCTTCAAGGAGGGTCAAGATAAAAAATAAAAAATGTAAAAATCCTAAGTCACACCCAAACCATCCCCCTCTTCTGATAAAAAAAGATCGGCCCCTTGACAGAATAAGATGATGTTGACTGACCGAATGACTTTTTTTTCTTGGACGCGATGAGATATCAAAGCATTCCTATCATCACACAACATGTCTCAGATAGGAAACAGTTAACAGGTAATACATACTGTAAAGGATTATTCTGCGGCAGTGGTGAGGCTAACCTTTCCTCCAGGCCTAAGGAGTTGTTGTGCCTTGCCCTCCCATTTTATTGCTGATCAATAGTATTAAATGCCATGCGGCCTTTCCTCTCCAGAGCACTGGCCAGTGGACTGTCCACTCAGTAGTAAATCCCTGAGGCTCTGCGTAGCCATTCAATTTTCCGCCTTCAGCCTCCGAAACTAGCATCCAACGGATGAGTGATGCACTTTAACTGCTGAACATTAGGGGAAGGGCATGTGCATGTGTGTGCACGTGTAGCCAACTGCACACAGGCATCATCATGCACACCCATACACAGCTCCTGAGAGATTCTGTTAACCTTTGGCACAATCCTTACAGTTAGCGATATACATAACCTTCCCTGTTAAATAATTGATGAGGCCGTTTATATGCCCATGTGTAAAGTGCATAATGTGTGCAAAAGCTCAGGGGACAAAAGCAAGAGGGGACCTCTTCGTTTCTCCAAGTGGGCAAATCAATCAGCAAGCTGTGAGGGGGACAATATAGAATATATATAGTTTGCACAAGGTGGCTGCTGCGATGGCTCCAGGCCATGTTACACCACGGGTGCTCACACAGTGGAAACAAAACACACCACTCTATATAACAGGCAGATAAACATTCGAATGAAGAGAATACACACACACAAATGCATTGCAAATTTTCATGGTTTTTTTTACTCCGAAGGTCGTGCTCACTTTTTCTATTATTTCAAATATCTTTTGAAGTTAACAAGTACTGAAGTGCAAAGCAGTGAGGATTAGCAAGCATTAAGGTTGGTAGCAGAATGGGTTTTTGGGTGGCAAAGAGGACGGGTTTTAGCAGGAAGTGTCACATTGCAGGGGTGTCAAGCTCTGACATTCTTAACCATGCGGTGTGCTCGCTGGCATCCATATCCTCATAAAACCTCCCGGAAACATGCTTAGTTTTAAAGCCGAGAGATGAATGTTGGAGAGAAACTGTGCCGTTCGGTGATGAATAAGAAGGGAACCTGATGAATAATAAAACGCAGCTTTTTTTTTTTTTTTTTTTTTTTTTTTGGTTACCTGTCCTACTTGAATAGATTTTTATTCAATTGTCAGGTTGATCTAACTTCCTGCAGCTTTGTTGAACTTTTTAGCATTTTATATCGATATCCTGACTGCATTTCCACCAATTTTTCACATCACAAAAAAGGTCTCACATTGCTCGTTTCATGTTATGAACACTTGTGCAGTGCAACAAATAGCGGCAAGAAAACATGAATCAGTTAAAAAGCAGAGGAAGTGGAATCAATGGCGTTATCCGCATTAATGATTCTCACATTTTACAAGGTGAACTTCTGAGAGCAGCATTCATTCATTCTGCTTTGAGAGTGCAATAGACTTTCAGTCTACCCATAATATTTCCTCATTAGTAACCCTCTTAGCCCATGTTCCTATACTCTGTTTGATCCTCCCACTCCTTCATTATCATTCTCACCACAGATATCTTTTCGCTATCACTGAGCTTACTAAATTCATTTTTGAGGCATGACAGGACACTTTTTGATACACACTTGATCTACGCAGAGTGTGTCAATTAGTTATTTCAGGTGGACGTGCTTTAAACCACCTGACGTGAGAGCGATTTTGCACCCATTTTGAAACTGTCACACAGCTTCCACAAAGGGATGCGGGGAGCCCAACTCTGGATCCAAATATCGGCTGAAGCACATTGTTCTCTGTGCAGAAAACAACTTGTTTGGTTGCCTGGAAATACCTAAAAATACCATCCATCTAGTGTGTGTGGAAAAAAAAAGAGCCAACGATTAGTCCTTGGGGAACTAATCTAAGGAAAACAGCAGCACAAGAGAATGTGTTTTGAAATCAATGTGCAACACTGGCCAATTAAGACGTTTCACCAACAACACATTCTTTTTAACTCTCAAATTTCCTACCTTCACTTGAAATATAATTATAAGAAATTGCTGAACGTTTGTGTTTAAAAGTGCCATTTCTTTGGTAAAATTGCCAATGAGTCCTCATTTGACTTGGGCTTAATTTTTGCATGACGTGCCTTGAGGTTTCGCACATAATCTTCACAACAAATGGCAGAATACATGGCATCTGAAGCGCTGTTTACTTCAAAGACAGACCACATAAAAGCTTTCTCAAATCTCATTCTGAAATGGCTTCAAGTGTGAGATATGGTCACAATGATGAGTGGCAGGGAAATCAGTGCAGCAATCCACAGAAAATAGGACTTCAAGGAAAGTGTGAGAATATAACAATGAGGTCTGGGTGAGATGATACAGGAGTGGCAACAGAGGACATGTCTACCTACAGTACAGTACGCATAACCTCTCTGCTTCCCGGGCTGCAGGCCACCTTCTGTAAACTAATCAAGGGAGTTACAGCTCTGCTGGCATCCTCGGCATGGGATCACTGCAACACACACTCTCACTGTAACCTTCATTCCCACTCCACAGCTCCACAAGCCTTTCACATTTAGGAATTCATCCATATTTGTCCGACAATTACAACCTCCCAAAACAAACCTGTGCCTTTATCTGACCTTATCCTCCATCAGGGATGTCAAGTGGTCTATGACAACTTCAACCATACTGTACACTCCAGCTGAGGTGCCCACACCTAAATCTGCCCACCCAATTTAGTATTATGGTTAAGCCTCATTTATTGTAGGGTGCTCAACACCTTGATGAGTTAAGTTAAGAAGTGTTGAGCACCTGTACATGTTGCTATGTCAGGGACAGCGTCATGTTGTTCTGATTGGGAGTGTTACTATAGCCTCGCCTCCACCAAACACTCCCGGTATGGTACCTTTGCAACCAAAAGTAACCCTTCAGACATGGCACCTAGACCCTAGCGTTTCCACCACAAACAGTACTCTTCCATGTGGGTGGGGCTGTTGTCACTCACTGCTTCGTCCAGCACTCACTGTATTTCCTCCTTTATCAGTCTGCACCTCATTTCTCGTCCACATAACAGGGTTGCGTGCCGACATTTTAAGAACAAAGCAGAACAGGCTTAAGTGAGTGTCTTTTATCAGACACTAGCTGCTGCAAGGGCCAGCAAAACATCCTTTTATTTCATAGTTACAGTTTACTAATACATGTAAAACTCTCCACAGTATGAACAGTGGTTACATGAGCCTCAAAACCAGCCACAACTCAGCCCTGAGCAGAGTGACAGTTTACTATTGACCAATCAACAGACTGCAGTGTTCACAGCTCCACCTTTTAGTACCAGATCTGTGTGCTAGGTACCCCAACAGAGGGGGGACCAAAAATGGGGACGGTAAGTAACGGTCCCACTGGTACCATCCACAACTTTTCACAGTGGAAACAGACTGAACTGACCTGAACCGTACCGTACTGTTTGATGGAAACAGGGCTTATCATTGGCATGGAGATAACAGTTTTCAATCCACACTGACTCCAACCTGCATTCAGCATCTCTGTCCACAGAGCTCTGTCAGCAGCAGCTCCTGTGAGGCTGAGAGGATAGCAGGTCGCTGTTGACGAACACACTTTTGACTGTCTGAAGCAAAGTTGTACTACTCGAGATTGGTATTGGTCTCACGACCACTTTTTGAGAGTCTCGGCCTTGTCTTGGAATCGACTGCATTTTTACTCAGTCTTGTCTCGGTCTCAGACAAAGAGGACTCAACTGCCACAATCACAATGATAGTGATGTCACTAAATTACCTCTGCAAAATGGGTGCTGAATATAGATGGTTAAGTTGATATCAGCTCCTGAGCGTTTGTTTGTATCTGTTTGCTCATAAAAACAAAGGATAATCCCTACACATAAAATCAATCTCTGCAATACCTTCTGATTATTTCTTTTTTTTTTTCCCCAAGACATTTCTCATGGTACATTTATAAATACACACATATATCATATAAATATGGCAGTAAAACAGGTGCATGAAGAGGAATCTTAATTAGCTTTCTGTGGGTGTTTTTATGGGGTTGATTCATTCTTCAGATCAATTTGAAGACTGCTTATGGTTTATAGTTTAATACTGTATGTTTCACATTTTATTTCAAGTGTGTAATGCAGTGTGGGAATTGCACTGGCCAAAGTCTTGGTCTTGTCTCTGGTGCACGGGAGTTGTTTTGTCAGGTGATTCTGTCATAAACCTTTGGTAATGTGAACCTACATGGCGCTCATGGCTATAGTTCTGGTATCATAACAGCCTGTCACAGGTGACAGCGTGATGATTAGAGAAGAAACGGCAGAGCATAAAGGTCCAGGTGGAAAAAAACAACACAATCACTTAAGATTTTACGAAAAGAAGGAAATCACCTGTTGATTTATACACATATATATAGAGAGATCCCAGGGTACATTTTTGTATTTGGGAGCTGTTTAAATGTGTAATCTGTGGTAGATTTTATTTTTATGAACTACTGATATTGTATACAGAATCTGAATCTCACTCTGAGTTACTGTTGTTGTTCACAAACTAAAGAAATGAGAGATAATCTTTGTTTAGTTTTTACTGAAAATCTGAAGGCAAACCATTAACATGTAAAATTGCATCACTTATACTTGAATTAATAATAACATTTTTATAATTAATTTGTCATATCGCCAAGAATATCCTTATCGCAAAAATACCCTGAAATATCGTCATATTATTTTAGGGCCATATCGCCCACCCCTGCTTATTATTCATGATCATTTTGCATCATCTCTGACAGGTGTGGAGCTGCTCAAAAGTAATTGTTGCATATGTAAAATGTGAAGCATTGAATTGTAAGATTTTTAGCAGAAAGTAGTGTACAGCCTTGGACACCACTACTCCATTCTGGATTTTTTGAGGGCACTCACATAAAATGGCGGACAGTGAATATGGTGCACTGTGTGATAAAAAGGGAGTGATTTTGTACACAGCCTCGATCTACCAAAGTCAGTTCAAGTGCACCTGTTCTGAAAGTGTGAAAGCAGTAGGTTTCTACTAGCAACAGAAAGTTCAGCTGAAACAAACTGCTGGAAGCAGAATATTCAGATTGTGTTCAGCAGCAAACGGTTGGAAAATAATTGATTTTCTAGTGCAGGGTCTGAGGTAAAGATGGAAGATTTAAAAAATGACCAGAGGAGAGCACATATACGACAGCCAGTTAATTGTTGTCAAAACTTTCACTCCATAAAGTCATCAGAAAAGCACAATTTAAATGGTGCTTCAGGGTTGACAATCCCTCATGGAGGAATGTTTGTAGAATAATCCGTCCGTACAAGTTCAAGAGCCCAAGCACTACGACTGACTTGTGTACACACTATATCAGCTCAAATTAATATAATTAGATTTTCAGGGTTATTCTTAATAATTTAGTTCACACAGTGAAAGGATGAAATATTTACCACAAAAAAAACTCAAGTAATTAGTGGGGTTCAGTCTTATGCAATCAAAGTGATGCAACTTCCTACAGAATTACCAAACGATGCACAACAGGGAACCATGGGGAAAGTTTCATAGTGAACACTAAATCTGCCTCTAAATAAATACAAAACTCAGCAAAGGGAGGCAAAAATGGAAGGAGCGCTGTAGACTAAAGTAGTTTAGCAGCTGAGCTCGGCAAGTGAATTATTCATGGCAACGGGCTTGTTTTGTGGCATTTTCTGCGCCTTAAAATATTAAGACAGTGTTCGTCAAATTAACCCCAGTTTATAGGTCATAGGGGAAGAAGACAACTGCATGGAAGACAGTAACACAGAGAATATTTTAAAAGCGCACATACATATAACAGAATGAATTAAGACACAACAAACTCATTTCTGACTATTCAGCCTCATTTTGATTACATCTGTGCTGATCTCGCTCGCAGCCAAATATGCAGAGAATCAGAATCTCAGATTATCTGTCCGCGTCTTTCCCTTTCATCTCCCTCCTCTCCGTCTCGCTCTTACACACACACGACAGAACAGGGGAGGCGAGACCTCCTGCTGGCTCGCTGTCAGAGTCCTTTGAAGAGCCCAAATGGATCTAGTTGCATTTCACCCGTAGATCTTCTCAGCGTCTTCACAGCAGAGGCTGTCTTATCCGTGCACGGCACTATACAGTAAGTGTATGTTTGTGTTGCTTTACAAAATATCTGATAAGGCAAAACTTTATGGGGGTTGGCAGTGAGCAAATGTATCCTTGTGTCCTGGTTCACAGATTACCAGACATTATGGCATACGGTGCTGACCTTGGACTCTCCTCTGCTGCTCCCACAGCTCTCAGGCACAGACAGACGCTATTCAATAATGAATATAGAAACACTGACTCTCTGTCCCTGTCTTTTCCCCTTTTTTCTTTCTCTGTCTCCCTCATGAATAAAAGTTTTAAATACAGTTTTCTTCCTTTGGAGGAAGTGTTTGTGACATGCTAAACTATATCAGAAGTACAATGAAAACTGTAGCCTTGAGAGCGGCCAACTGGAGAGAGATGAAGTGAACAAAATAATGAGTAAGAGGATGTATAAACTTTTCATGATCGCTGTAATTAAATTAAATTCAGCAAATTTTAAAACAACAAAAAGGGTTTATGAGGATATGGGTACTTAATCTATACATTTTAATCTTCCTCGAATAATGTGAACGTTTGTACTTCAAGCAGCTGAAAACTTTTGTCAAAGTAAAAAGACAAAAGAACGCTTTTGTTTCTTAAAGTTTAGTCTGTGAGGGTTTTAAAATGTGGCAGTGTGCGGGATTTTGCTTTGTCTTTACAACAAAAGAAGCAAAATGTTTTTTGTTCTTCAGCCTTGATGTCCCATCACATCATATATGGAGAGCTGTTCAAACTCTAATGTTCCCCAATCTTGGAAACGACTGTAATCGTGCAGCTTCAGATGTGAGGACTGTACAAACCAAGGCTGTTCACTGTGCAGCAAAATTTAATTTTAAAAAATGACATGACGTGATAGCAACATGGTTTTCTTCAAGTTCCCCAGGCTGCTCTCATGAAAGATGCAGTTAGTTGTAAGACCACAAACAAATTTACTCAGCTGACTAAGCACAAGTACATATGTATACTTTCCCTTTGTCCCAAAAGTTGGCAGTAACCTAAGTTTAAAGTTGCCACTTTATCGTGGTGACACCATTGCCATAACATGGTCATTGCTCTGGGCCATTGCATTCACTGCACAGGGCAGTCATTGTAGATCATACCTTCCTTGGACCTCTTTGACATTTACAAAAAACATTTATGATAATTTCTATTTTGTAATAAATCATTGCTTAATTGATTCTCTTTCATCAAACAACACATTAATTAAATAAAGCAAAAAATGATGCAGTGAATAAAAGCAACATTTTATAAAGACAAGAGTGTCAAAAAGGATAATCACTTCTTTTAATTAAAGCTCTTTTTACTCGCTTACCCACCAATTATTTTCTGCTTTTTATTCACTTTTTCAAAGTGTTTAGTATAAACAGTGTGTACGCACATTACGAGGCCTGAAAGAGGCGTACGCCACTTCCAACGCAAAAGTTGTGATCAATAATAACAGACTTGACCTGGAGCTGGATCTCTTCGCCACGATGTTGGGGAATGTTACAGAAACAAAGACCCATACTGTTAATTTAATTATATTGTTAAGGAAAATGTTCATTTATAAGGCAACTGGAGGGGACAGGAGACTGATAGGAGACACCTTGACCCATGCTTATGAACATTTTGGCGACGAGATATTGGCAATGCAGATGGTGAGGTGGGAGCCTGATTGTAGAATCTGTTGAATATTTTTTGGCGCACACAATTTTTGGCTTACGTACATTTTTAGTATGGATCCTACGCAGTGTTTTATGAATGAGACCCCACTTGAAAAGTCATTGTTCATGTTAACACGAGCTTTTTTGTAATGTAACGAGTCAAAATGTCTGCTGCTAGTCTTATTAGTAAGCTTGTGTCAAATGTAAAATTTTATTAGCATTTATATTGGAATTTATATGAAATCAATTAGTCATGGAAAAACTTGAAAGGTGTCTTATTGCTGGTCTAACACCAGTGTAGTCCACTATGAAAATGCATTTCCAGTACAGGTCTTTCAGTTGCCATTACTAACAATAACAACAAAATTAACATGAGGTTAAGAATGTTTTTGACCAGGCAGCAGAACGGCTAGTTGAGCTTTTGCTTGTGGAAATAGTGCTAAAATCAGAAGGCTTGTGTTTCTAAGGCAATCTGATGTGGTGTATTTTCTATGGAAGAGAAGCAGAGAGAGAAGGAGAGAGAAAGAGAGCGGACAACCAGCATCTGTGCATGGCTGCTGTTCAGAACCCTGGGGCAAGCCATATGCTGACATAGCAAGGTGTCAGAAGATACAGCCCGAAGACAGATGAAAGTGTGTTTCACAACATCCACTGCTGACCCCAAGGCACTGGCAGAGGTAATGAGAAGACAGAAGCTAACAGGGGGCACTCTGCATAATGACACAGCTGTCATCCTTATCATACTACCGTGTAAAAAATAAAGTATTACCTGCTATCATCACCTTTCTCGGGACATCAGTTAAAATGCACCGTGTGATTGAGACTGCTGGTTGACAGAGCGAAGAGTAAGAAAGACGACACTGCCCCAATATAATGTGCAATGAAGAGAAACAGGATGAGAGAGTAACGGATAAAGACAGAGAGAAAAGTATGTGCAATAAAATTCCTGCAATGTATGTGTGTCTGTTTGTGACTTCACGAGCTCAAGCATTGAGTTGAATAGAAACAACACAGCATTGATTTTCAGCAACATGCTAACAGGAGCTTGAGAACAGTTGAGACCTCCAAAGCAACACGTTCTCACTCCAACCTCGTCTCATATCGACATTTGGTCATGGACCTTCTACGTCCAGATACAACGTGAAAGGTACTCTAGGTCCATCAGTTGTTGATGTTCTGGGACACCATGTCAAGTTCAATCTGTTACATACAGTCTCTATAAATGCACTTGGTTGGGTTTAGGTAAGAAAAACGCATGGTAAGGTTCACGAAAAACAAAATGTGAACACAGCTCTCCCGGGTTGGTGTTTCTTGGACCCATCCACCACCACCCCCGCCCGCCCTACTCGGACTATGACGCGTTAACTTTTGTTCTTGTCCTGCTGCATTTAACCCTGACAGCACTGAGCACCGTTAAACAGTGACTGGCCGCGTATCATGCCAACCTTAAAGGACGGCTTTTTTTCATCAGTGTCACTGTCCAAGTGCCGGATTTCAACGACTTCAGTAGTTTAGTAGTTTATTTTATTTGGTTCATTTGTTAATTAACCAAAAGCATTCCAGTAAAGCAGTACATACATATGAATGAACCAAAAAGGTGAAGGCTGAAGCCGTAGTAAGACTTCGGAGTAAGACCAGGTTGTCCAAAGTGCAAGATTGCTTTGAGGTGTAGGCAATACCCATGTGTACACCATTTGCTTATTCCATATAACCAATAGAAGATGAAATACATGGATTTACTTTTCTTGAAGTCATAACATAAATATATACTTACATGTTAGGATCCTTCTAGTCAAAGCTGAGAAAAAATAAGCATGAAAACTGGCAAGAAGCTACAGGAGTCCTCATTTGGATTTTATGCCCATGAGGCGCATATCAAAAAGCCAGTATTGCATGCATTCATGATTATGAGAATTCACCACAAAGCAAAAATATCTTAAATGTTTCATTGTAGAGGCCTAAAAAGATATGGGCTAAACATTTCCAAGGGAGCAGGTGTGTGAGACAACTAAGAACTTAGCTAATGTCACAATATCACACAAGGCAGGAGGATTAACTGAGGCAAATAAACAGCGGACCAAATGCGTCCAGTGTGTGACATAATGATACCAAAGACAGAAGAGAGCAACATCTAGTTTTATTCATGGGGCCTGCATGCTAAATTAACATAGATTTAAGTTTATCACCAATAATTAGATTAATCCTATACTGTCTTAGGGTGGATTTTCACGATTGCAATCTTGGTTAAAAACTTGAGATAAAAAATTCAACCCTTTGAAGATCAAATCAAACCAAAACATTATCACAGAAAATTCTTGAAAAGTTTTAATAACATATTAATAACCCACTGGCGTAAAATTATCATTACACCACATTTTGGCCTGGTCAAGATGTCATTGTTTTTCCAGCTGTCCAATTCATCCCCCTGTTTCCCTTTTCCATCTTAAATTAAAGACTGCTTCCTGTAACATGGCAAGTGTCCGATGAGTTGCATGCCAAGAAGCAGGGGTTCCAGACTGCCTTTGAACATCACCGCCTCTTACTGGGTTCAAAGCCTCTTAGAAATACTGTCATCCAAATTCAAACAAGGGATAGAAAAGAGTACAAAGAGTGGAGGACTTCACATCTTCAAATCCAGTGAGCTTTTCCCCTTCTTTTTCAGTACTTAGCTTTCAAAAATGAAGACGAGCTAGACCTTTCTTCAGTGCAGGCAAGACTTTTTAACATCTGAATATGCATGTCTGCTATAAAGGTTGTTTCTGAAATGAGCCAAAGTAATTAAACAAAATCACAAGTTATTTTGTTTTTCCCTAAATCGTCCTATTCCTAAAATTATGACTACTCTCCAACCTTTTAGAGTGTCTGTTCCAGGGTTTCAATAAAAACTATGAGGAGAAGTATAGCATCCCTTCTTGCCTCCAAAAAGTGTCTGTTTGAGGTCCAGGCTTCCTCCTTTTCCGCTAGCTTAATGGATTATGACAGTGATGCAGCATGAAGCCTTAATCCCCTTGCCGCCGTCGTCTCCCCTCCCTTTATGTTAAGCCCCTTGACTAGAGCATGTGTGTGTGTATGTGTGTCAGGTGCCAACCAGCACTGGGAGCCAAACATTGGGCTTGGATGATATACAAAAACAAAGGGGGTTAAAGCATCCGCTGCTGACAGCCAACTCTGCCCTTCAGGTGCCCTGCTAGGCCATTACCAGGCTTTGAAGTCAATACGCTGATATGCCAAGGAAAAAGATTCCAGCGTAATAACCAAGAAACCCCCCCAAAAATAAGGATATATCCACAACAATACCGTTTTGCCGTGTCTCTCAAACACAGCTAATCAATGATTCATGTGAATATAGACAAGCAGTAACACAGACAGTGCCTCACTCATGTTGTCTCTTAATTCACTCTATTCGCCAGTGTACTCTTTCATTCTGAGTTCTTGTCTGCCCTCAGAGCACAACTTGTTCCGAAAGGCCTTTATTAACGAGACAGTGTTTGCTTTTACCCACGTACAAATAAAAGGGAACCAAACACCGAAGCAGCTGCACAATTATCAGCATATACATTTAAGTTCATTTCAGGTTTTGGCCGGTCTTGTCCGGTCCAGTGTACCAGCCTAAACCAGTTTGATTTAATGCAAACCGGCCTGAACTTGCATTTGTCATTTAGACACTTGTGGCGAATTAAAAAGAAGTCTGCATCATCAACCTGTGCCAACAGCGTCACGGTGCTAAATCCAACTTTTATTACATTAGTAATAAGCAATATGACAACGTGATTAACATAATATTATGTTTGTTTATAGACGACTCAGGGAGCCACTAGTGTCTGACAGTCTGTGAGCCGAGCATGGCAACATAAAGGAGATCACAGTTTAGGAGAGGTGGGAGGGAGAAGGAGCAGCACACGTTGTGTTTGTCTACTCGGAAGTTCATGTGTTTTTTTGGGGTGACGAGACGAGACATGGGAGAGTTATTTTCTATTAAAACCAAAACTGCGCCAGTATGGCAACATTTTGAAATTGAAGCCAACGAAAGAGGTGTCCTAACTGGCTGCGGGTGACGCCATTTTGAGCTAATTCTGAACTTTTATTGGACGCCATGTTCCTAAATCTGTCGCTCCCCTTGAAAGCACTACAATGGATGATGAATGATTGATTTATGAAGTTGAAATGAGGTGTTTTCTGAATGAAACCTCCCAATTTCACGTTGTAACTGGCTTAAGGAAGATCCCAAGGGAGCTTAAAGTTCCTGATAAGGTAAATGACCATTGCAATAAATATCACAATATAAAAGGTGTTCTCTGTTTAAAAAGTAACATTACAAACATAGTAGGCTACTCATACATCTTTTAAGTACCGTAAGACTCAGGCTATTATTTGCTTAAATCACTAAGCTCAGAAGGCTTCTATATGTGACAGGCCTTTAATTCCTTCACACAAAACTGTTGATGTTACGACATTTCTTTCTCGGCACCCGAGGACTGCGGCACCCAACATACCGACACATCACCACTTTACCCTGTTAAAACAATACATACAACTTGGATTCATTTTTCTGAAAAATCACTTGTGATTCTTTTGATTGGTGAACTCTTACGGACTAATGGAACATAAATAAATTTCTGGGTAATTGGCTTCAAGGGCCACACAGGTAAATCTGAATGAATTAAGGTGTTCTCTGGTGCTCATGGTTTTAATAAAATGAAATCAACTGGGCTGACAATGAGCAGCATCTCCATATTAACAAAAGTTTAAATAGTTATATTTATATGTGCAATCTAAACAGCTGACTAATGTTAGCTCAAGACCGGTTTTATCTATCTTAAGAACTTCTGTAAAAATGAACTGCTTGGCAACCAGACCTTAAGTCTCATTTCTAAACATTGTGTACGCACAAAACAAGTCCTGAAAGAGGCATAAGCCACTTCACACGCAAAAGATGCGATCTACAAAAAACAGACTTGATGGGAGATACTCTGGCCCATGCTTACGAACATTTTGGAGATACGGATGGTGAGGTGGAAGCCTGATTGTAGAAGTCGTCAAATATTTTTTGGTGCATACCAATTTTGGCTTTCGTCCGTACGTACATTTTCAGTATGGATCCTACACATTGTTTTACAAATGTGACTCCAGGCATCTAATTGAGACGGGCCATTGTTTGTCAAAATGTGTAGCTACACCGGGCTAGTAAAAGGGACTGGGCGATTAATTGGGACTAGGCTTTTAATTGAAGTTTTACAGTAGTTACATGTTTAGTATGATCTCCTGTGCACAGCTGATACTTCCTGGTTTGTTTACATGAAGCCACAGAAGTGCATATTTGAAGGACTCAATGTGAGCAGAGAGCTTCAATGTTACGTGATGCAATGCCATGGTCAGATGGTCTTTGTTGTTGGAACGCAGTGTGGGAGTGGCTGTGTCAAGTCCAACACCTCGTAAAATTAGGTATATCGGTTCGGTCTGGCTCTTGATATCAAACCAGTTTGAAATTTTTACATTGACCCAACCTAATTATACATACAGTAATACAGCTCTTATTCATATACCACTGGACCAGAATCAGCTGTGCATGTCACACAGACCATCTTCCAGCTCTGTTAATATACAGAGCTAATACATGAAGGAATGACCTCTGACACTGAACGTTCATTAAGAGAAAAAAGTAGCACTAATGAGGTTGGCATGAGTACTCACCATGAATGAATCCATGTTAGAATATCAAACTCAACCATGGGAAACAGAGGCCCATGAAGATAGAAACCATAACTAGGAAATGATTTGATGGCTCTCTTTGGTCCAGCAAACTGGACAAACAGTGCAGCAGAGAGGCTCTTCCCTGCAGCACATGGAGGCAGAATGAAATGTCAACAACCAAACATCCCAGTGGTGGAAATCCCATCCAAGAGGCGGAATTAGGGCGGAGGGATCAGGGGGTAAATCCACTTTGTTGTGGTACTCATGTCGTGTTTTAACCCTGTCAGAGCTGACAGAGCTTTCTGTTGGGTCTACCAGGTGTGTCATGCTGATTAATCATGACATAAATGCAGTAAGAAAACACAAATTGTAAAACTACCAGTGCAGCTAAATTTGACGATTGTTATAGACAGTGCACTTGGAACACATAAGATGTAAAACAAAGTGTGGCTAGAGTTTTCATGTCTTCAGCTTAATTCAAAACTAGGGAAGACTTTTTTTTTTTTTTTCAAGCATCAATTATAATCTCTCGTACCAATCAAATTGGTATGCACATCGCAATAACAAGAACTCACTTCAAAGACTAACTTTGCAAAAGACCACCTTAGCTACTGCATCCAACTGCATAATAATTAAACAACAGCCTCCAAGCAAAAGGACCTTTGACAGTAATTAGACGATGTACTACAAATTCAGACTGCAGACTTACGCCGAATAAAAGACATCTACAATTTAAAAGCAGAGTGGCAGACAATAATTGTTAAGAGTACTGGTGTTTTATGGCAGAAAATGACAGTGTTTGCAGCCACTACCTCCAGCCAAGACTGGCTCTGAGAACAGGAAAGCAAAATAGTCTTGTACTGAATCTTGACTGTGGCTTACTTGCATTAGGGACCAATAGGAGATACATTTAAGGCAGATAAGTGGTGAAAGAGGTACTGTTTACTTACAGAAATTAAAACAACAATGTAAAAATACTGCATTACAAGTAAAAGCCCTGCATTTAAGTCCCACATAAGTAAAAGTACTATTAATATCATACTACTAAGTTTAATATTATAAAAAGTGAAAGTAAAATTACTTTTAAGCAGTATTAAAGTTATAGTTAATGGTAAGAGAGGGAAATGATGGAGTCCAGTGTTACTGTTTAATTCTCTGGTGTATCAGTAAAGTGTATAAACTACACTGCAGAGTGGACTCATTGGCAGGTCCACATTACATCTGATGTTTGAAATGTTCTATCGTCATGCTGTATTTTCATAAACATACCCAGGCGCCGTCTCACCGTCCCACGATAGACTACCCTACAACTACCAAGTAGAATAGCGATGCACTATGATTAACCTCACACATTAACACTCAACTCAGACAAACATGGGGCTGTGTCTCACACACACACAGCCGGAGAGGTAAAGATACAAATAACCGCTAACTGTAGCATCACATCTAGCGGTTATTAATAAGTTTAACAACAGAGTTGAGCCTTGTAAAAGCTTGGTGTTGGATGGGAGCCACTGCTAATCAACTCGTTTTAACACTCTGGAGACAGTCCTTCAGTGCTGTGTCGGGCGGTCAGAGATCAGACCCTCGGCACAATCCTGTTGTCTTCCCCTGGAACTGTGAAAGACCTCCACACCGCAACATGTTTTGCCTTCTGGACGGTGCGGCACTTGTTCTTCTTGTTTGTGTTTATTGGCAGCTACCAAACCAAGTTTAATGGTACTTATACTGCCTCCCACTGTGTCAGTGGGGGTTGAAGCTGCCATTACGCCGCTATTTATCGGCTATAATTTGAATTATCGGAATAATGCATGCTTACAAAAATGTCCGATAATTTATTGGCCAGATATATACTGTCATCCCTAATCTGAGGGTTTGTGAAATGAAGAAACAAATACGTTCTGCTACACAAATCTGTATTCAGTTTTCTTTCTCTAATCTTTGCTTTTCTTAAAAGTAATATTGGCAATTTTATCTCTTCTGGATTGAACAGTCAGAGGAAATGTAACAAGTGAATGTATAATCTTAACTATAACTGTCTCCAGGAGGAGGACCATTTTTAACCATCTTTTAATGACAGCAAGTCACAGTCATATTTACCCATAGTTTAAAGTTTAATTTGTTTGTTAAAGTGTATTAATTTAACAGCAAATGTGTGTATTACTGTAGCGTATTCAACGAAAGCACCAAACAGCTGTAGCTGCTTGTTAGTTAACAAAAAACTGATGGACAGAGTTTAATAGAATATACAAAAGTAGTTTGTTAAAAAATTCTGCTGACTGCCTCCGTTTTTTGTAAATGGAATATTTAGAGTCGTCCTCATCGGTTGTTCCTCGAAAGGGAAGTCCAATAAGCATACACACAAAAAAATAGCGCAAAGCAAGCACAGATAAACAAAACATTATTTCTGTGCATAAAGCAAGCTGAGATGAAATGAAATGGGTGGGTGAGGAGTGGAGCAAAGACTAAATAAACATGAAAATCATTGAGGATATTAAAATAGATTCAATGTGTGTATGTGAAAGAGAGTGAGAAAAAGAGGCAGAGGTGAAGAGAAACCATCTTTTCTCTGATGAAATAGTGTTTGACAGAAGAAATGTATGCTTTGAGGAACCTCTCTACACCTCTCACTCATATATTTGGGTCGGAGAGTTTTTACCTCATTAGTAGATCCTGCTGTGAAACGATTACAGGAGACAGACTACACGATGTGAGACTGATGTGAATTCCGGGATCAGCAAACTTGTATTTACCAGAAATAAAAAATCTACCGTATCAGCAGGACAAGACGCATCGAATGGCATGGCCCTCTTCTTTCTTTTTTTCTTTTATGGTATCTGTCAGTACACCACAACTAATTTGATACAATGAATTTATTCATTTATTTGACAGCTAACAGGTTTTGTTCATGAAACTCCTTGCCCTGTTCTCTACACAAGTGCATATAATGACAAGTTTTTTTTCACAAAGAATAGTATATCCTGAAATGTTCAACTTTTAAAAATCAACACCTTGGGTAAACATCAATACCTGACCATTGTCTAAGGTTGAGTTGCTTTCTGCTTTTGCCAGTCGCGTCTGGTGCAAGAGGTTAAAACAGTTTGATTTTATGCAAACTGGCTGAACCTGCATTTGTCAAAAAATAGCCTACATTAGCAACCTGTGCTAACAGTGTCACAGCCCTAAACCCCACTCATATAGCATTTGCAATAAGCAATATGACAAACTGATAAACATAATATTATGTTTGTAGGCGAACTAATGGAAGCTCTAGTGTCTAACAGGCCATGTGCAATTTACTGACAAGCGAAGGCCGGTTTAGGCAAGAGGTGGGAGAGGCTGAGCATGCTGTGTTTGTTTACTTAAATGTTAACATTAAATGTTAAATGTTAATGTTTTTCGAGCATCGAAATGAAACATTTTTGAAAACTGGATTTAAAGCCAACAAAAAAGGTGTCCTAGCTAGCTGTAAGCACCACTTTTAACTGAATTTTAGAGGGATGTTGTGTTTCTATTTATATCTTTTGCTTGCTTTGAAAGTGCAGCAATGGAAAATGGTTGCTTCGTTAAATTGAAATGAGGATTTATCAAGATGTAACCTGTTTATTTTATCGCTAAAAAAACAACAACAACAAAAAAACACTTTGGCAGCTGACTGGAGGGAGATCAGCAGGAAAGGCAAGGCTGTTTGTTGTTGGCTATAGTGTGTGTAATTTACAATAAATATCACAATTTAAAGAAAAAAGGTGTTTTCTATTAACAAAAGTAGCATAGCGAAAGTAGGGAGATAGCAAGTAAGCCACTCACCCATCTTTGAAGCGATTATTAGGGCTGCCCCCAACTAAGAATTTTCCTAGTCAACCACTAGTCGTCATTTAGGGCCATTAGTCGACTAGTCACCGGCATATTTATGATATTCATTTAAAGATTAAAGTATATATTTTGGGCAGGGCAACACAATGGTTTGAGTTGAAGGTGTGAGAAAGAATAGTATCAGTAACATTGTTAACACTGTGCTACATTACAGAGAAATACAATACTGTACTAATGAACCAAACCAGTCTGAAAATCTTCACACCAGCCCAACTCTGCCACAACAGGGTCTTGCAAAGTTAAATACTGAATGCTAACGTCCAAAGTTCATTTGAAAGTTTCATAATAATATAAACATACAGGAAGACCTCAAGAGCCGACACTGCATGAGATCATCTACTGCCTGCCTGTGAATTAAGCTAGTTAAAGCAAAAGTTTGCCCAGCATCAAAGTTCTGTCATCATTTCTGTGGTTACATCAAAGCCTTTCCACTTTTATAACCATGTTTACCATTATGGCCAACTGGTTCCTGTTCAGTGCCCCCGCATTTCCATACCAACATACATAAAGTCTCCACTGTAGTAAATGAAAACAGCCCAACTTCTAGTGCCTGTTTTTTTCCCCACCTGCCTCTCAAGGCTACCTCCCTATAATTCTTTCAAAATATATTGCTACCGCCTGCAGTATAAAAATGTTTACTATATCACAGGCATGCTGCCTTCATACGCAGTGATAAAGTAAGCCCCTCAGTGTTATTAGCTATGGACTTGGCCAGTACTCCGGCAGGGGTGAGAGAAGCTTGGTCATGATAAATGAGCCTGCTATCTCAAGCAATGTCAGGGCGAGCCTGTTTGTCTATCCTCCTGAGGCAACCTTTTATTCCATCCAAAAACACTGAATCATCCAAATTGACAGGAAAAACAATCACAGTGTCTCGTTCATATCCGAAAATGCTCCACACTTCCAATGCAATTGCAGTAAAGATGAACTACTATAGCTGGCTGTTGTGCTTATTCCCATAGGTGTGCAGCGAATGCACTTTGCCGCAATATCATCTTTGTTGCAGAATTTTACGGTTACTGTGCGGCGGAGTAGATGATGAATCAGTTTTAATCCTGATATTCATCAATTCAGAGAGGTAACAGTCAGATGGAGGGAGAGAATAAAGTTACAGATCATTTATTTATAAGTAGTTATATAAGACGAATACCACAACATTTCTCGGTTGAAATCTCAGTCGGCAAACTGCCTGCAAAACTCCACTAGATCATGGAGCTGAAAGGATAAGATGTATATTATTTGTAGACCTGTCTGACAAAAGACCTGCATCTGAATTCTTTCTCTTTTGGCTAAATCAATAAGCATTGTGTTGGGAGTTCACACACTCCGAATGAAGCTGTCTGAAACAATCCAGGGATCACTGCTGCAAAAACAGCGAAATGGGTTCCAATAAACAGAAATTAAGATGTCAAAAGGAAGACGCGTCATTTTGGAAATGAAAACAGTTTGGTAGTCAGACACATAATTTGCTGTAAGGGCAGTTGGGCATCGCTATAGAAAGGAATTAATAATGATCACTATGTGTCAAGAGAGGAAGCTCATCAGCCTTTCTAACATTAAGCAATTACCTACCTGTCACTTTAATGACCACTCATGAGAACAAACACAGGATGTGGCTGACAGACTGAGCACAATGCTCATCTGAATGGAAACTAACTGGGTTTGATTTTATATACTGCCTAAAATTAGAGTATATATTTTATAAGAGTTTATTCATATATTCGATGCCAGTGCTATTCAAACTAGGATGATGACGCCAATTGAAAAGATGCATGTCTGGGTTTTCTTCCAAGCAAACAGTAATGGTGGTTCACTGGAAGTTTTTATGTAATCCAATTACAGCAAATAAGCCCAAAACCCATAAAGTTATACAGGCAGGGATGAGGAGACGGATGGCCGGTAATAACTCAAGCTCAGAAATCCTATAAAATGAATAGGGAGGGAAACACATTCTTGACATCTGCTCTGATTCAGCCATCTCTTGATGTGCTCTTATTGGTATTTTGGTGATTTGCCATGAACTCAACTTTGTCTGGGCACAAAATGAGCTGTTTCAGGAAATATCGAGCAATCAAAAAAAATCAAGCAAGCAAGTCTGTTGCAATTATGGCTTTGAGGCAGCACTGTCTCCGAGAAACCAAACTTTAAAACAACTAATTTGAAACAGCAAATACTTTTTTAAGAGCAATCCTGTGCAAATCGAGTTTGCTATTACCATGACAAGGAAATGTTGATAATTAACAAACCTAGTCCGTTGCACAAATGCTGATACTGAATGTTTCACTAAAACATTCACTGACAACGTATCTCATTTGTTGCCTGCTTAAATAGGCAAACTCTGCGGTACATGATCCACTCAAAGAGACAGCAGCATATTCTTTTTTATTGTTATCTTTTCTGTTAACATTTAACTAAAATTAATATCTTTCCCGAACCTTAATCAAAGTGCTTTTGTTGGCTAAACCTAAGACAGGAGTCTGGACACAAACCTGGCATTCAAGTATCACAGTCCTGCAATTTATATCCACCATCCACTCTGACCACCTGCCCGCAAATCAAATATGGTACACAAATCCAGACAGCGATTACACTCTCACCACAATGCTATTATGAAAACAATTTAAAACTATACAAATGTAATTTCTAGGGGATAAGGTAGCTCCAGGATGGTCAGGATTTGCACAGGACGTTACATGTCAGCACCGGATGCTGCCATGTACTGTGCTTTTTTTCAGTGGATACGACAAGTGATGCATGTCTGTACAGATCCTATTCAAAGGGTGAACACCTCTTTCACTCAAACTATGTTTGATATAATGATCATCGTCATATCTGCAACTCTGTAGTATAACAGATTTGTCAGTGTCATCAACAAAAGCAAAAAGAAAATTCAGTGAGAGGCTTGGATTTCAGTCATATGATCCAAACCTTAGTAAGTCACAGGATTTACAACTGACTTTTCCCTAAGCCCCGCCCCTATGTCATGGCCCCACAAGCTGTCGGAGTAAGCATGGAGCCCACACTGTAACTAACTGCACTCCCTGAAGAAATATTATCATATTTTTGGAAAATGAAACAGTGACTCCAGAGAGAAGCAGACAGAGGGGTCTACAGTCTGTGTTTGAAGGATATATCCAGGATGTCAAACTGACTCAGCAGCAACAACAGCTTAAAAAGACAAAGATAGTTAGAAGCTAAGCTGAACTATAGGCTACAGATCACAGTGTAAAGTGAACCACCACATCACTGCTGATCTCCACACAAGACAATGAATATAAAGGGAAACTTGCTGATATTGAACCAGCTGTGTGGCATCACAGTGTGTGCAGATGAACGTGTTTGGCTTTGCCCGCGTGCCGCTGCCAACACCTGGACCTCCACCGCTGGACAGGCAGGTTATAATCATTAAAAAGCAAAAGCAGCATGTGTACACATTCAGTAGGCTGTATCTTCAGTAACCCTACACTTTTCAGGGTTTGATTTTGAAACATATATCTCTTTCCAACCTCTCCAGGTAACAGGTATCATTAATACACGACGTGCCCCAGGCACAGCATTTAGCTCCAAATCCACAAAACCAACCTGAAAATGAAGGGAATCTGAAACGACTGCATTAGAGTCAATGGAGCACAGCTGTGTTGCTGTCAGACCCTGGTAGGAGGCAGCCTGATGCTAAGTTATGATCGGCCAGTCTGCGTCCAGGGGCATGACTTACCAAAGGGTCAATTTCAACATGACTTGACAATATCAAAAAGAGTTGTAACACAACCTGGACTTCACACAAATGATTAGTTCTTTTACTTAGAGCCGTATGACTCAAAAGACCTGCCTTATCACCCTGCTCGACCTCACAGTGGCGGTGTCTTTACACATCTATTCAAACAGAAGCATGGGCTGTACTTTGGAAAGCTTGCAAAGACATATTTCACAAGAATGAGATCAATTTCTGTTTATGTTTGCACTGCAAGAATTTGCATTGTTGAGTTCAGCATTTTCACCTCTTATTTCGAAAACAGCACACATCTCATTTCATGTATAACTGCACAACAGCTTTTTGTATTTTGTTGTTTACTGAGGTGTCTCAGCTATCCACATATTACAATGGGATATGTTTGAAAAAAACAAATTATGCAGCATTCATGTGTTGCTCTATTTCTGTGTTTTTGCCTGTATTAGACAGGACAGATCCAGAGTGAAAGAGAGAAACAGAGGAGGGACGACACGCAGCAAAGGGCCTCAGGTTGGAATCCATGGCTGCTGTGACACGGAGAAAGCCTTTGTAAATAGGGAGTCCGCTCTCCTAGGTGAGCTAGTGGGTGCCCTGACGTGTTACTCTATTTGATAAACTTCTACCAACTATTCTGTTCTGTTGGTCTTTAAATTTCATTTGGTGTTACTTGTTTAGGACTGTGGGCTTTGGTGTGGAGAACTGAGACTTTCTTGTGAGTTAAAAAACGATTACTTTGTCTCACTTCTGCGTCAAATAGAGTGGTTACGAAACAAGTGGGTATATGAGGAGTTTTGTGTGTAAGATCAGATAAACGCAGGCACTATAATAATCCATTGTCTCCAAAAGAAAACAAACATAAAAAGTTGACAATGGGAGATAAAACAGCTGTGTACTGCTGCTGTAACAGGTAAAGCTGGCGAAAAGTCTACAATCAATACTCACAATACATTCTCTAGGGGACCGAGGAGTAAACAGGCTGTGTTTTGAGTCCCGGGCTGGGTGTAAATCTAGCCTTTCCAAATCTAATAACCACCACTGTCAGTGGGTCAGCCATTACCTGCAATGAAGCAGCTTTATGAAGACATCCTGAAGAAACGGGAGAGTTGCCAGGGATGTCTTCCTAGAATAAATAGGTACAGTCCCACCTGGATGCTGCGCTCATTTTGTGACCACTGTGAGTAAGTCTGCTTGATTTTGTAGTGGGGTTTCTGAAAACCTCAGGCAAGCTGCAGCGTTGTCTGTCTGTTCATATATTACCATGCAAATAGTTTATTTATTCCCCAAAGCGTACCAAAGGTTTTTAGATATCTGAATGTGCCTGTTTTCCTGCAGTCTCATTCAGGTGGACATTCTTTTCTTTTCATTTCAACACAGTATTATAATGAAGTTGAAACTAGAGGCCATCTTGTGATGGGATCACTGCAGCCACAATACTGTGCTGCGTGACTAATGTGGGACAGGGAAGTAAAGTGGAGTTGCAATGCTCCCTTCCCTACTTTCTACCCCCCTAGTTCCAGTGCCTTTGCCTCTACCACACCCATCTCACCCAGTTTCGTGAGTCAGGGGTGTCAAGTGAGAAGCGGGGAAACTGCCCCTTCCCTAATTCCTTCCTTCCTACTTCTGGTCCCAACTCCCCAGTCTCAACTCCAAACCTGTGAAGTTCCATGACTGCATCTTGCACAGTTGCAATGCTATCACACTGACTAAATCTGTCCACAGACACATTAACACCTGGCAAAATACTGTGATAGTAAACTGTGATCTGTGACAGTTCCCACCACAATAGGTGTCTACAGGACCACATTTTGCCATGATGACACACACAGACTCAAACACTGAAAGAATACCAGCCGTGGTGCATTGCTGTGGCTGGTAAAGATTTAACATTGCTTGGGATAGGTTTAATTATCACCGTACAGAGCATATTGTATTTAATTTTTGAAAAAGTTGGGCTTTATATTCAGTAACTGCCGCAGTATAGTGCAGCTGATGGTACATTCAGGTGCTGTTGAGAACATTAAACAATTTAAAAACCAAAGTTGTGCTTTGGAAGACGTACATACTGCTTTGTAAGCTCCTCCATGACTGACCCTAATCCCAGACCTCATAAACATTTTACACATGCTCTGAGTCAGGTGAAGACTCTTTCATAAAAGCCTAACCCTGAAGAAGCTACTTACAGTGTTTTCTTTTTTCTCTAATAATATGACTGTATTAGGATTCAGAAAGATTCAGGCCAGGTTCCATATACACATCTGAATCTGAACCTCAAACCATACATTATCTGTATCTGCTGTCTTTAACTTATCCTACTCAGAGTAAAGGCAGGGTCAAGAGGCAAGGTACATCCTGGCCACGTTGCCAGACTATTACAAGGCCGACACATATAACTTTAGTTCACCAAAATTAGCATGTTACGCGGGTGTTTTAAACACGGGGAAAGCCATTAAAATAAAGCGACAGACTGATTACCTGTTGTGTACCAAGTTCGATGTTACGGGCAGGCTGGACAACAGGTTAGTAAACAGTAACAAAGCAGCAAGGAAGCCAGTGAAATTTAATGGTGGTTAATTCTTTTTTTAATATCTTATTCATTCAGTTTCACTCCCAAACTCAGTGCAGACTAAATCTGGGACGAATCTTGAGCTGGGAAGGATGGAATTTTTTGACTGGCGGTCACTGCATCAAACTGGCAAAGGTGGTAAAAACAGCACATCCTCCTAGGGGTCGTATTTCACTCACTGTCTGTCGAAGCCGATCAGAGCTGGAGAACAATAAATTCCAGTGACTAATGTCTTATTTGTCCCAAGAGTGAATGACAATTGTGACCTTTACCATCAAATTCAAAAGCCAAATGTTCAAGCTATGGAGACAGACAAAAATTCACGCTGACATTCACACCTATAGGGAATGTAAAGTCCTTTAACCTAACATGCATGTCTTTGGACTTTAGGAGGAAGCCACAGAGTTCTGAAAAAAACCCACACTGACATGGGAAAAATATGCAAACTGCAAGGGCCCCGGCTGGCTGGAGAGTTCGATCCCAGAACCCTCCTGCTGTGTGCTAACCACTGCACCGCCACACCACGCTGCCCTGAATCTGAACCTGCAAAATCTAAACAACATCCAACCCTAGACAGACTTAGTCCCATAAGCCAGGGTGACCAAAGTCATGTGCAGCAATCTGTTCAGCTAAAGAAGCCAAACAAAGTCAGTGGCGATGAGCCAAAGTCTTTGGCAGGGACCCAGTAGAGTTTAACATCTTTGTAACAAGTGATCCAGAAAAAGTGCGACCAGAAAGTAATCCATTTTACTGTCACTGTGATCTATAACAAGTGTCTTGTATTCAGAGGTCCGTCACAACTGACATCATCAGACTTGAGAGGACTTACTGCTTATGAACAAACCTTTAAGAGTATCAGAAAATATACTTGGATGTCTCGTCTAGTGTTACTTTGTATATCAAAAGACGTCAACCCATTTGAGAAGAACTCAGCTCCTGTTATCTTTTAAACGTCAATGCATCACATGAGCTAACTGAAGTACCTGTGTGACCAGGGGCTCCAGGAGCCTCTCCACAGTCAGGGTGCGGATTTCAAGACTCTTGGGGTCCCATTTCAACAGGATGGGGGAGGTGGCGGTCGTCATGGTCTCTGTTGGGAGGAAAGCAGATCAGTGATTAGAAAAATGTTTCGTTGTGAAAAGCTTCTGGCTCGATAAAACATATAAGCTCTGTGACAGTTCACATTGCACATTACATATGCCCAAGAGAACAGCGTGGCTGGAGGTGTTCACAAAGTTTGTTCAGCTGTGTAACGGCTCTTGACAACAAAAGCTGTTATTGAATGTAAGTCTGCAGGAATAGGTGTTCCTCGAAAGCTGACAAGTTGATAAGACAGCGCATACTGCAGATAACAAGTGGTTTTAGAATGGGTTGGGTTTTTATAGATGGCCGAAGCCTTCTAGGGCAGCACTGTGTTGTAGAACTCTTCCATAGGTGGTAGTTGTGTCCCAAATGTGCAGTCTTGCTAACCAACTGTACTGTATGTTTTCTCAAATGCACTGATTCGCCGCAGGAATTTGTCCAGGTCAGCTCTCCTGAGTTTCCTACTGCACACTACAGGCACTTCTGTAAGGAGGAGCTGTAAGATGACCAGGAAAGGTCATTAAGGATGTTCACCTTTTAATACCTCTGGTCTTCCGTATGTCAACTCTATGTTCTTTACACAGAACCCAAATATTACGCAACGAAAAAAGTGACAAGTACAATGTCCATTTTTCTGAGCTTTGCACCGGGAATAAAGGAATCAACCAATCACATGTGCACAAATGGAGCGACGCCTGCGAGATAGTTCAGGCAGTCAACTCGAGCTGCACTGATTCATACACACATGTCATACATCACTCCCCATATGTCAACCATGAAACACACCCTCCCAATCTGGCGGTGTATTTAAGCTGCAAATCTTCCCAGCTCTCTCTTTGCCTTGTCAGTGCTGCTGCTGCCCTGCATCAGTGCTGCTGCTCGCTCTTTCAGCCCCACCTCCACCCCAGCATCCACCACCCAGGAAATATTAATCATCACTCCCAAATATCTCATTTAAAAATATATCTGCTGGGGATGATGATGTTCTGCTGTTGAAATAAACATTTAAACATCGTCATAACATCGCGACAGTGATGGACCTGTTGCAAGTGTTTTAAACTGCATCACTGCCGTATGACTAACTTTAATGCAGGCAAGTATTTCATAAGGGGTCAGTTGAGGGGGTTCGGGCATCTGATCGGATGCCTCCTGGGTGCCTCCCGCTGGAGGTGTTCCAGGCACGTCCCACTGGTAGGAGGCCCAGGGCAGCAGACCCAGAACATGCTGGAGGGATTACATATCTCATCTGGCCTGGGAACACCTTGGGGTCCTCCAGGAGGAGCTGGAAAGTGTTGCCGGGGAGAGGGATGTCTGGGGTGCTTTGCTTGGCCTGCTGCCCCCCCGACCCGGCCCTGGAAAAGCAGATGAAAACGGATGGATGGATGGATGGATGGATGGATGGATGGAAGTATTTCATATTATCGTGTAGTTTTTTGTCACACCCCTGATATGTAAAGGCCTTTAGATACCAATGTTATCAGCACAGTCACTATTCAATAGTATTGATGGTTTTACAGGCACGTACAGGCACACACTTACTGGGTGCGATGACATTAAGGAGTACGCACCCTTATGGGGTGCCAGTGCTTGGGGCCTAACAGCCTACGAATGACTCATCATAAATTTCAGGCTATATCGAGGCCCAGCATATGAGGAAAAGTGTCAACATGAAATATCCATTTTAAAATTGTGTTGTCCCAAATTTGGCCATGGGATAAACACGATAAACCACTCTGTGGCTGCAAAAGTAGTGCACTCTGGCAATCCCTTCTGTCTCAGAAGGTAAGTAGCCTTTGTGTCACAAGTTTTTTTTCAATAACCACCTAACCTGTATTGAAATGGACTACCTGACATCAAAAATCACATTTAAACAATCATTATTTTATTATGAGGTCTGTGCCAATACTCAACCCTCACAGACATCTCAGCAATTCCACAAAATACGATGAAGCCCAGACAGAAACTACTGGCTCGACAACAAGGTTTTTTGTGGACATCCAGTTTCTGTTAACAGTCAGCAAATCTTGGCTCCACACATAAAATAAAACAAAGCACAGTCAACAATTCCCGAAAACCACAAATTAACAACCGGTCTCTAACCTTTAATTTTCTATAATTAACTTTCTTAATTAACTCCACCATTGCAATGTATCTCTCCAAAGCTGAAACTTATTGGGTGCAGCTACAGTAAATTCAGCCTGATGTCATTCAGTGGACTTTTGGCATAGACTTAGCCACATTGCTGATTCACTTTAAGTCATTCAGGTGCAAACATTGCATTGTGCTGTAGTGTTTTACTATGGGAGTGTCCAAATTAGGGGAACAGTAAAGGAGGCAAAAGCAAAGATTAAAAGGAGAAAAGTTGGAGATAAAATTAACCTGAAGTTCAACTCATTCAGCTAATCTGACAATCGTCTTAAGAGCCACATCTCTGCGCTGTAGAAAACAGCCAAACCACAAGTCACGTAAGTGAAATGATGCACTCCTGAGATGCTGCTGAGCGCCGCAATATGTGTCTCAATTGTACAGTCCTTTTGACAATCTGCTCTTTAACTTGGAATATTTTCTCATTACACTTTTTAAAACCCTTAAGCTCAATGGGGTTATATTAGGTGAGTGTGCGGGCTGAACAGCTGGCATGGGGGTAGCAGTCTGTTTTACTGTGGGGATGTGTTTCTACAGTAAGCAATTTCAGAATGAGCCAGCTGGGACTGGCTCAGTCTACTGCCAATGTCAATGAGGCAGAAGGGAATAAAGAATGTGAATAAGAATGACAGATCTGGGCCAGAGGCCTCTAATACGACACACAGTGGGTTAAAGATGGATGAACGGGGGGAAATCTGGCAACCTGGCACTATTGATGTAACCACAAACTAGACATTATAGTTCTCTCAGAAAAGCACGGACCTTTAGATTAAAAAAAATGTCATGCTTTCACTTACGCTGGTGCCATTACATTTTTGTCCCCGCAAGGAAATCTGGACAGGGACAATGAATCAGGCTTTGTGCGTCCGTCAATTTATCAATCTATCATGCGCGGCCGTTTGACAGAACCTGAGGGAATGATGCATATAATTTCTCTGATCTGACATTTTCAAAATTACACATACTTGGGTGGAGAGGAGTGTTGAATACAGTATTACAGTCTTAATTTACTTCTGGTGAAACCTGAAAACTTGCACAATGGAGCTAGAAAACATTCACCCATTGCAAGTTGTGAATCAACAAGCTTACACTTGTGCTACAGTTGCTGAATGTAGGGCAAAACATATTTGCAAAGAAAAGTATGCAAAAAATTCTCTTCCTTACAGCTGATTTCACATTTGCTGATGAAATGTGAAAGTTGTGGCCTTTTTCCAAAAAAACAAGATGCACTCTGCGAGCCAGTGCGTGCACAATTTATGTCGAGTTTCTCAGAGAAAATGACATTTTTTTGTCATTTTGGAACTTATTGTTGCCATTTCACAATAGACTGCATCATTTTGCTGCTCAGAACGACCAAAAAAAGTTGTGAGTCTTCCTCTACGGTAGCAGTCTTGGTGAAGTCAATTTCAGGTACCTTACTTTAGCAGCCAGCTGGTTAGGTAGTAACTGGGAATAAATAGTGCTTAAGACAGCAGCTCTTTTTGAAGTTCGCTTTGGCAGCTTTCCTTTATGATACTAAAGGTTTCCCTGAAGAGATGGTACACAGAGTGAAAATAGGCAGAAGGGATACAAACTCTCCGGGCAGAGGAACATGCCACTGATGAAAAAACGGCAGCACCGTAAGGCGGTTTGTGAAGATATTTGAAGCAAGTGATAAGCTGCAGTAGGTGTGTGTCAGTTATAACTAAACCGTAAATGTTTGAAGCTTGAAAAAAACTGTTTCTGCCTGCACTAATTCAAAGGGCACTGTGTTTGGGAAAAATATAACTCATTTCTGATCAAATATTTGCTACCTTGTCGAGGGTTTGTGACTGAATGTGTTTGTTTTGTTTTTCATTTACTTGCTTACTTTATTCATTTTGCTTAGTGCGTTGTTAGTTATTAACCTTGGTTACATGTCACAATAGTATCTCACATCTTGGAAAAATAAAGTTAAAAATGGCATTGGCAAAAGGCAGTATCATTGTTCTGTAAAAACTGATTTCAAAATACTTTCAAAACATGTCAAGAGAGGGTAAAGTTTGAAAGTTTAGTGTGCCTTACAGCTCATTCCAAACTTGCGGAGCATAAAAGGAAAAGCCAGATTTACCCAGATCTGTTCAGGTAGCTGGGACCATGAGGAGATTTTTTTTTTTTTTCTAATGACCTAGTGTTACAGCTACTGGAATAGAATTTTGATCTGATTCAAATACAAATGCTATCATGATTACAAAGAAGGCTCAACTGAAAGATAGCAGACTGAAAGCAGAGCATGCATTTCACAGTGGCAGTGAATGTTCTGGTGACTGGAGTTTATTGGCGGTGGAGATCTCTGTAAATGTCACCACCCTGTCAATGAATGCTCTTCACACTTGCATATCATAATTGTAAAAATGGGAGGTATTTGATTACTCTGCATAACTACAATGCCATGTGCAGTGCATTTGTAATGAGGCCACACTACAAAAAAAACCTCAAAAAACAAAAAATCTTCAAAACCCTGCAACAACAGGGTTTCTGATAAAGCAGAATAAAAGCAGGGAAACAAAGAAAGACTCAGTCAAAGATGTTTCTACACGAGGGAGTCTCTCAGGAGGCCAGAGCGAGAACAGATGAGAGACCGTCATCTGTCAAAGAGACTGTCATTTATAATGTCATTATTCAGCACATTCAGCTGCACTGTTTAACAACAAATGTGGTGATACGGAACGATAGACGGGGAGACATTTCTGGGATACATTTGAAAAGAATGTCTGCCATGTATCATTGAATGGTACAGCACGTCCCTGTAAACAACTCGCCTAGTGGTTCAATGGAATAGTTTAAGTTACTATTAATCAAACAAATAAGCTACAAGTGCAACAAAAGTGTATTAAACACTGACACACTATGTTGTAGACTGTTATGTGTATAGAATATTAGACTTTAAGTGTGTTATGGTTAAAGAGAACGTTGTTGTTTTTGAACGCATACTCACATAGATTCTATATGCCATATGATGTTAGTACAGATATTTTTCCAAACAAATTCATATTGTATTTTTTAAAAAATGCCTTTTTGGTCAAATTTTTCAAATGTTGTCTGCTTGTATTTTAATGTTTCGCTCTGCAGAACTCTCTGACACCTCCCTGACAAACTATGGAAGTCTCTGAGGTCTAATATGTATGCTGTTATCGCAAGACTGATAAGCACAGGTGATAAAATGTAACCCAGTCTCACTCCCAACTTGTCAAATACCAACACTTGGTCATTGGCCTTCGAAATCAGATATCAACACACCAAGGAACTCTTTAGCAGCAGTGTGAAGATGCACCAGGCAGCAGCATTTTTTGATGCTTAGAGCAACTGCTGTGGTATAAAGAGCAAGAAATTCTGGTGGAATGGGAGATGGATGGGTCAAACAAACTCCGGACTTTCCATCAGGAAAACAGTGTTAGTGTCTTATGTAAAACCAAAAGTCAGTCAATTATTTCAATATTGTGCTAGCATATGTGGCATACTACACTAGTGACGTACATCACATTATGTACATGACTTATGTCACCAGTAGGTTTTTTTTTCCAGTGTTTGAAGTTTACTTTGAAAGAGACATACCTATTTAACAAGCTGAAACTGTACCTTTCCTGTGAAAACGGAAGATTAATTTGAAAAGACACAATGCACTGAAGAAGCATAAATCTACAGGCTGTTCCTGAGCATCGAAAACTGATGCTGGTGAGGTACCTAGAACAGTTGAAATAGAAAATGATTCATTTACTGTGAGAAAAAATGTTGCACATTTTATGAGATGGGAGTGAGAATGTGTCGAAAAATGATGCCGTACATGAACAAAATTCGTTTATCAGTGGCAGTGAACACAACACAACCCGCAGCTGCTGCAGGTTCAATTCCAACCCTGGAATCCAAACCTGTATCTGTCCTTTCCAATAAAGGCAAAAAGCCTCAAAAAACACACACAGGAAAGCCCTGCTGTAGTCGAGCTGTAAGCCCAACAACACCAAAGGTACCCACACAGTAACGTTCTCAAAGGACCCTAAATTTGTGTCCAGAAGCTGTAAAGCTCCACCAGACTTTCTGTCTTTCCAGCAGAGAAACGGAAAGTGACAGTAGCTTCTCATGGCTATTAGCTCTGACCACCAGCTCTACATCAATGTCCGTGCTACACTGAGCGTGGGCAGTCAGTCTTTCCCATGTCCTCTAACCCCCTACTTAGCCATGAGACACCTTCTGCAGTCATTCAAGCACAATGTGAGGGTGTAGTTAAAGTTCACTTGAACTGTTAAACCACAACATTTTCCTTGCATATATAAGGTCAACCAGGTGCAGCTGCCTTAAGTGCAAGGTGTCTGCCTAGGCTGAGCGCACCCCTGAATACTAAGACTCTTCAGATCTGCTGAGGGCACCATATCTTTCATTCACTTTTTGCCCAAAGGTGACAAGTTTGCAGCTATGACATCAGTGCTGTCCAGGAAATCAACACAACCAGACTGTGAGCTGGTACTTTATTGAGCAGGAAGCATTATGTCCAACAGCTCTGATTAGTTGGCCTCGTGTTCTTAACAGACAATATTGGAAAAAGCACATCCGCAAGACTAAGAGAAGGAAAGACTTTGCAGTAATCTGACACAAATCCATTATCACCATCCTATACAGCGATGCAGTATAGAGTAGTGAATCAGGGGTAAACAAGCATAGTGGCAAGGTGTTCAGATTACTTGTGAGTTCGGTTACCTTCGTTCTTATTAGTGGAGGAACCACTATCACCGCCGAACCACATTCCCCCCACAATCTCAGTGATCTGAAGTCTGTCCTTTATAAAAATTCCAAGGTATTCCCACACCACAGCATGAGCCTGTTTCTGAGGAGGGATAAAATCTCTCCCTCTCAGATCTGTTTTGTTCAACAAACATGTTTTTGGTGAAGAGCATGAGTCAGATTTCAGTTGTTGTAATTTGTGAGATGTCCCGCCATCTGCTGCGTACAACTGTGTGTATGTGTGTAAGTGACTGACGAACGATCAGAGCAAAACAAGACAGAGAGGAATAGAAAATGATTCATTTACTGTGAGAAAAATAAAAATTCAAACACAGATAAGGCAAGTTCAGAGCATTTTTTAAAAAGCGACGGCGTGTGTTTTGTTGAGAAAATATATGTTTTATGCATGTGCATGTACTGTGTGTTCATAAATGTATCTATGCCTACTTTTACAGATACAAGCAAGCAACCGTTATATTCTAAATTAATCTAACATTCCCTTCTGC